>CM046722.1:65402353-66723060 GCA_025584915.1 Monochamus saltuarius | reverse complement strand
ATGCAGGACTAAACGTTGACAAACCTGTTACGACTGACGAAATGACGACGTCTTGATGGCCGCCCCCGCTGGTAAAACCATCATCTGCTCGAACTCACGCCGGCAGCTGGGCCGAAATTCCATTGAAATGCCTCAAAACGGCGGACAGCTTGATTGCCCTCTCGCCAATTATAATATTTTACTCGGTCATAACTACACACACCGCGCATACTTCTGCGTCCTTATCTAAATTATTATCTTTTACTGCGCTTTGTGTTCCCTTCAACGTGTAGTATTTTTCATTAAAATATATAGAAACTGTCAGGGGTTTTATTGTTGCGGCCGTAATGCGCCTCGGCGACATTTAGTAGTTTTTTATGCATTCGCTTCCAACAAATGAAGTCATCAGTGTGAAAACTTTACAGCGACGAAATTGATTGTATAAGTATTTATTTTATTGCTAATAAATTATTAATAACAAACGGAACGTTTTATTATTCACCGATAATTTATTCAACATGCATAATACGTAAATTTGAACATAGGTACCTTCTTGTTTAAGCTATGTATGTATTATGTTTTAATGTTTCGAAAATCTATAATTTATTACAATCAACTATTAGATATACAGAGTGTCATTGAAACGGTGTAAAAGTTCTAGGGGGTGATAGTACTCATAAAAATAGAAAAAGAGGTCTTGATTATAGGTTCACAAATGCATACCTAACTAATAAGAGATGTTGAGTTCTTAAAAGGTAAATTTTAAATTTTTTTAATAACAACTTTAGGTAATATAGAAAAAATACGAACATTGCCACATTTGTATATACTTTGCCCCTATCTGCTGGTGATTTAAAAATTAGGCATTGTATTTTCAATAATTGCCTTGGGAGTATTTTTTTTAAGATGGGAATATAATTTTTAAAAAACTGCGTTGCTACTTAATCCTATAGATTTTTACTTGAATGCGTTGGTTTATTCAGTGCCAATGAATAATGACCAATCAAATTCGTATGATTCTCCACAGAGATCGCAGATCTTAGAGAAGAAGAGCAAATATACTTGCATTGAAATGAATGGAGGTCATATTGAACATTTTATTAGTTAAGGGCGGCCTTATTCTTGAAATAATATTTCTCTACAAATACAAATAATTTTAAATATTTAAGAACTGAATTATATAGAGCTTAGCAAATAACAGGAATGCTATCTCATGCCTCCAGCGAATATTCAAAGATACCGAAGTAAAACGAATATATAACGACAGAAAGCGGTTTAACCAACAAATTTTTAGGTATAGAAATCTTTCAAGAGAATAAACAAATCATCATCAATTTAGTTCTTCATATTAATTTTGTTCTACGCGATATATTTTTCGAGATTTCTGTAAACGCCACAAGTTTGGCCATTTCACGCCAAAAATACGGCGATCTTAAACAGTTAGTATTACGTAACGAAAAAATGTATTAATTGCAGTAGTAGGTACTAAGTTTCACTTTTTAGTGATTCTTTATTTTTAATTTAGTTTCATAAAAATTTTATATTTCATTTTAAAAATTGTATTTGCTTTCTTATTTCAATCGGGAAGTATGTCTATTAATTTTCCAAACAATCAAATTTTATTTTAAACGCATTGTTACCATGGATACACAAAATAATCAATAAAGAATTTAATTTTAATGTTTCTAAAGTGGAAGTACAGTAAAATATTGCCATTAAACTTTCTGGAAAACCATGGCTCCCAGCGGTTTGCAACAAGAGTATCTTTTTGTGTAATGAAGTATGCAATTATTCAAATTTATATTCCAGATTTAAAAAAATGTTCCTAAAGCAATTATTGAAACAACCCCAACTCCTACAAATGCTACCCTCTCCGATTTGAATATTCATTATATGAAATATCGAGCAGATTTAGGGGCAAAATTTACACAGGTGACAGGTTCGTATAATTATTTTATTTTAAGGTTGCTATTAAAAATAAACGTTTTTAAATGTGCCCTTTTAAAGTAGCTATCTCTTTACTTACGTTATGCATTTGCTGGACCTATAATTATATAAACATTTTTTCTATTTTTATAAGTACTCCCTGAAATTTTTACACTATTTCAATGACACCCTGTAGATAGTATGACATTTGTAATGTACCATGATTTTCGTGACTGAAAAATGCAACATTCTTGTCGAAGTAGTGCTTGTATAAAAATAAAATTATTTTCCTATATTTAAATACCATATACAGTGTATATACAGGGCCTAACTTTAAATGGAGATCAGTTTATTTACTGGCAATACTGTTTCCCAGAGTACTACGAGAATTTCAGATTATTTTTAATCAAATACATAACTGAGTCATACTTAAAAATTATTTTATGTCGTCATTATATTATCTTTCCTTGGTAATTTCTATGACTGTATTGATTAAAAAGTCACTGAGGTATGAAAAACAAAGGTGCAAGCTCCTTCAAGTATAGATATTTAATCTTAGTTATACAAATTTAATAACTGCCAAGTGACACTTTTATGTTTACGACGAAGAATAGAGAAAGAAAAACTAAATGAAAACTGGCATAACTCTTTAACAAACCATTCAGACTAAAAATTTTATCGAGTATGTTTCATGATATGTACTACCCATGAGTAAAGGTAGTTTGCTTTAATTTTTGAAAACCTTACTTCATGTTATGCAAATTCATTCATTTGGTAATTTTTTCTGACTACTATCATGAGATATCAAAAATAAGATTTAAATTTTTGATCATTTAGAGAGAATTTGTAATGAGTTAAAATTGCAACTAATAAAAGTATTTTGTCTTTACTAACCTGCTGGTAACTGGCCAAAACAAGTGTCCATGATCCCAGAGTACACTGAAATATATAGATATATAAATTGATTTTCTAATTGATAACAAATTATTATGATATTACTTTCATATTATAGGCATGGATTTTATAATGGGAATGTACACACTACATCTAAAGCCAATTTTACATTATTGAATTTGATAAATCAATTATGCCTTGAGAAAGCATCTAACAATTTAGATTTTCTTCATTAATATAGTGCCCGTAAGACACAGTTTAGAGGAAAAATATTCAGAATATAAATTTTAAAATCGGATTCTTCTAAAATTTTAGTTTTGGTTATGACTCGAATTTGGAAATCTAATTAGAATCACAATAATCATCAAATATAATCTCTAAAAAATGTCAGACAGAGATCTAAATACTTAAATCAATCCATTATTTTACAGTTTCTATGATATATTTTTTTTTTCAGAAAACAAAACGTGTGGTCCAATTACCGAGTTATTATGATATCAATATTTTTTAGGTTAAATTGACACTCATTGACAGAAAAACAAATTAAGGATATCTATCGACTTGGTAAACATGTTATAGGGTAATATAGGCCCAAAATACATTTTTTTAATTACGTATAGGTGTTTAGATTGTCAATTGCAATAGTCTTATGGAGGAATTTTTATTCTGTAGTTTTTAGAAAAAAATAATCACACATTGTCCACAGATTGTTCAGTTTTAGACTCGGCAGTTAGATTAAAAAGCAAATGCTGTTGATTTGTCGGTCCGGTTAACTAAACAAAAATAAAATTCTAATATTACTTATTCGCCATCTAAGTTAAATCGTTCCGATTTTATAGCATAAAACTAAACAGCAGCAAAGGTAGGAACATACAAAACTAATAGTGTTAACTGAGAAAAGAATTAAAAATTTGAAAAAATATTTTCTTGACATGCAAAATAAGATCGATCTTGAAAAACTATCGATATGGTAGATCGCCGAATCAAGAACCTACAACACGAGCTACCGCTAACTTAGAACAGTGGTCGATTGGTAGACATTTATTTATAAATTTATTTATTTATTTATTTATTTAAAAGTACTGCTGCCCAGACAGAAATTCAATTACAGGGCAGAAACAAACAACATTTAAGAGAAAAACATAAAATAAGACAAAAAATTAAAAAACTACATATATAACAATTGGTATAAAAATAACAATAGATAAGTAATTAAATTTGAAAACAAATTAAAATAAAAACAATAAGCAACAAAGAAAATAAAAATTAAGAAAAAAACAGAAGAAACATAATGACAATACAGTGTAAACTTATTTTAATATACATTGCTTTATAGTAGCAGTGGAACAGCTAAAAATGTCAAAGTGTGCTTGATAATTCAGATACTCCGTGCACATTCTATAAATAGGAGAGTATTTAAGCGCGTTAGTTCTTGTAGTAGGCAAATAAAAAGTGTATGGGAACGAGTTTGGAAACAAGGACTATTGAAATTAAAATTACTCAAAATATCTGGATAATCAATGACAGCAGACAATAATTCATGTGAAAATAATACTGAAAAATAAGTGCGTCGTGTGGCTAATTCGCTTAAGTTAAATCTATTTAATAGCTGTGATTGCGAAATCCCGCGAGGTGGATAAGTACCATCAAATCTAAAACTAAGATAGGTATTTAACACATTTTCTCTGAATGTTTTCCAAACTGTTTATATGAACCTCATAGTTAGGACCCCAGATAATACTACCATATTCCAATTTTGGTCTGACAAACGAGTTAAGAAGTAAATTAAGGGTAGACACCTCCGTAAACTGACGTGAATTTCTTATAACAAAACCCAAAGATTTGTAGGTATTAGACATTACCTCAACTCAATTTTGCATAAAAAATAACGCCTAGATCCTTGAGCTGAGTACATCGCAAACTCAATAGTATGGGCTTACTGTGAGAATACAAAAAAAAATTGTCTGCGTCGGACCAGACGGTGGAAGTTATACTTCTTTGGCCATTCTCATACACCCACTCGTACGTAAAAAAAAAATTAAAAAAAAAACACTCGTACGTAAAAAAAAATCTTAAAAAATATATATATATTATTATTATATTAGTTCTTATAAATTTGTTCTTAAAAGTTCTTAAATACACACACTCGTACGTACAAAAAAAAATAATTAAAAAAAAATTTCTTAAAAAAATTCTTAAAAATATATATATATATATATATATATATATATATATATTATTATTATTATTATTATTATTATTATTATATATTAATATATTAAAAGTTCTTAAAAATAAGTTCTTCCAAATTTGTTCTTCCTTTTGAGCGTGACGCGGTTTCTCGACCAACATTCCATCCCAATGTGTCTAACGGGCGCAAAGAAGTATAACTTCAAAATTTATATAAAACTAGAAAGGTGGCAAGTCGGCTATCGCCGACTTGACCTTTCTTAGTAGGAGTTCGTTTTTAAACACCATGTATTTTTCGATAATTAGTGCGTTAAGAGACCCTCGATGGAAGTTGAGGAAAAAAAATTGTCAGTTCTCTTAATTTTGAGATTTTTTTAACGTTCAACATTTTTCCAACACTTTGTATATAAAACGGTCTTTCGTACATCCGACAACCCTTCCGAGGCAAAACAAAAATTTTATTCCATGAATTTTGGGATTTTCAATATTGGTTCAGTTTTTTTAAACACCCTGTATTGTTTTCATGAAAATAGTTTTCATATAGACCATTGTTAAAAGTTTCATCAAAGGAATATTGTACTTCCATGAAGGTTTCTAGAGAACGGTCGGTTTTAAACACCCAGTAGTATTTTAATTAGTATAGTTTTCTTACAGACCGTTGTGAAAAGTTTCATTAGAAAATATTCCATGAATTGTGAAGATTCTTAGAGAATGATTTGGTTTTGTTAAACACCCGTATTTTTCATCACTATAATTTTTTACAATCGTGAAGTTTCATAAAAAATTAAATTCCATAAATTTTGTGGATCTAGAGAATTGGTCTTTATTTTACACCCTGTATTTTTCATAAGTATGTATTTATATAGCTACATAATAATACCTAAGTATTTATTTTTATAGTTTTTACAAACTATCTTAAAAGTTTCATCAAAACCAAAAGAGTTTTTAATTCTAAGTTTTTAGGATTTTTAGAATGATTCGATTCTCTTAAACACCCTGTATTGTTTTCATTAAAATAGTTTCCATATAGACCATTGTTAAAAGTTT
This sequence comes from Monochamus saltuarius, assembly GCA_025584915.1. NCBI lineage: Eukaryota > Metazoa > Arthropoda > Insecta > Coleoptera > Cerambycidae > Monochamus > Monochamus saltuarius. The sequence goes on along the minus strand of CM046722.1, from coordinate 66,717,024 downwards.
CATCAAAGGAATATTATACTTCCATGAAGGTTTCTAGAGAACGGTCGGTTCTTTTAAACACCCAGTAGTTTTTAATTAGTATAGTTTTCTTACAGACCGTTGTGAAAAGTTTCATTAGAAAATATTCCATGAATTGTGAGGATTCTTAGAGAATGGTTTGGTTTTAAACACCCTCTATTTTTCATCAGTATAATTTTTTTACAATCGTGAAGTTTCATAAAAAAAATTAAATTCCATAAATTTCGTGGATCTAGAGAATTGGTCTTTATTGTACACCCTGTATTTTTTCATAAGTATGTATTTATATAGCTACATAATAATACCTAAGTATGTATTTTTTATAGTTTTTACAATCTATCTTAAAAGTTTCATCAAAAACTAAAAGAGTTTTTAATTCCAAGTTTTTAGGATTTTTAGAATGATTCGATTTTCTTAAACACCCTATATTGTTCTCATTCTAATAGTTGCCATATAAACCATTGTTAAAAGTTTCATCAAAAGAATATTATACTTCCATGAAGGTTTCTAGAGAATGGTTCAATTTTTTAAACACCCAGTAGTTTTTAATTAGTATAGTTTTCTTACAGACCATTGTGAAAAGGTTCATAAGAAAATATTCCATGAATTGTTAGGATTCTTATAGAATGGATTGGTTTCGTTAAGCACCCTGTATTTTTCATTAGTATAATTTTTGAACAATCGTGAAGTTTCATAAAAAAATTCCATAAGTTCTTTCTATGAATTTTGGGAGTTTCAATATTGGTTCAATGGTTTTGTTAAACACCCTGTATTTTTCATTAGTGTAATTTTTTACATTCGTGTAAAGTTTAATAAAAATTAAATTCCATAAATTTTTCCATGAATTTTGGGAGTTTTAATATTGATTCAGTTTTCTTAAACACCCTGTTATATTGTTCTCATTAAAATAGTTTCTTACAGACCATTGTGAAAAGTTTCATAAAAAATATTCCATGAATTGTTAGGATTCTTATAGAATGGTTTGGTTTCGTTAAGCACCCTGTATTTTCTCATTAGTATATATTTTTTACAATCGTGAAAAGTTTCATAAAAAAAATAAATTCCATAAATTTTGTGGATCTAGAGAATGGTTCTTTATTTTACACCCTGTATTTTTTCATACGTATATATTTATATACATAATGATACCAAAGTATATATTTTTTATAGTTTTTTTACAAACTACTGTAAAAAGTTTCATCAGAAAGCAAGAAAGAAAAATTTAATCCACGAATTTTCAGGATTTTTAGGGAACGTTTAGGTATTTTTAAACACCCCGTATTTTTTCATTAGTAAGTATATTTTTCCTACAGAACATTGTATAAAGTTTCATCAAAAAGAATTTTTTAATTCCATGAATCTTGAGGATTTTTAGAGAATGGTTCGTTATTATTAAACACTCTGTATTTGCTTCGTTAGTGAGTGTCATAATAAATCCTTGATGGAAGTTTAATAAATAAAATATTGTTTTTCCATGAATTTTGGGAGTTTCAATATTGGTTCAGTTTTCTTAAACACCCAGTAGTTTTTAATTAGTGTGGTTTTCTTACAGACCATTGTAAAAGTTTCATAAAAATATTCCATGAATTGTGAGGATTCTTATGGAATGGTTTGGTTTCGTTAAGCACCCTGTATTTTCTCATTAGTACAATTTTTTTACAATCGTGAAAAGTTTCATAAAAAAAATAAATTCCATAAATTTTGTGGATCTACAGAATGGTTCTTTATTTTACACACCTGTATTTTTCATACGTATGTATTTATATACATAATAATACCAAAGTATATATTTTTATAGTTTTTACAAACTATTGTAAAAGTTTCATCAGAAAGCAAAAAAATTTTTAAATCCACGAATTTTCTTGATTTTTAGGAACGGGTGGGTTTTGTAAACACCCTATATTTTTTCAATAATTAGTGCGGTAAGAGACCCCCGACGAAAGTTTCGTACCAAAAAATTTCCAGTTCCTTAATTTTGACATTTTTTAACGTTTAACATTTTTCCAACACTTTGTATATAAAACGGTCCTTTTCGCACGTCAGACAACCCCTCCGAAGCGAAAAAACCGAAAATTTCCTCGAATCTGTAATTTTTATTTTTTCTCGTCAATTTTTATCGTAACACCCCGTACGTCGAGCTTTTTGAGTCGCACTGTATATACGCGAAGCGACAAAATAATTGAGATCCGCCATATTGTCTTGCTCATTTATACCACGTATTCATTCGTATTAATGAAAAGTTCAATGCAAAAATGAACTAAAAACAAATCGCTCGCATAACAGAACGTATCTGGAGACTTCAAATTTACCTTTTTTGGCCTTCGGGGGGCTCCGAATTTAGCGAAATTTCCTATGTTATATGCGGAACTGTCACCCACTTGCCGTTTGACGTTTCGGCGGCCGGGCGCCGGCCGAACGTGTAGTGGACTAAAATTTCGATAATTTCACTATAAAATCGAATTTTAAACCTAAACCTGAGGCACACGACACATTGTAGAAGGTTCAAAGTTTACGTTTCGATATGGCTTTATGGAAATAAAGGGGTACTTACTTTTCAGAATCTAATCGTTTTGAAGGTTTTGTGAAGACCGCCATTTGCCAGGCTCTTCTCCCGGTCTTGGATCGGATTTTCACACATTTCGATACAAAAATGAATTCAAAATCCAGCGCTCGCATAACAGAAAGTATCTAGAGACTTTAAACTTACCGTTTCTGTTCTTCAGGGGCTCCGAACGGCCCGTTTGGCAATCGTTCCTACGTTTTATGGAGCTGTCACAGGCCGTGCACCGTCCGGCTAGCCGTTTAACGTTTCGGACGGCCGAGCGAACGCGAATGCCCCGAACGCGTAATTGACCCACATTTTCGTTATTTTCACTATAAAATCGAATTTTAAACCTAAACCTGAGGCACACGACACATTGTAGAAGGTTCAAAGTTTACGTTTCGATATGGCTTTATGGAAATAAAGGGGTACTCACTTTTCAGAATGTAATCGTTTTGAAGGTTTTGTGAAGACCGCCATTTGCCAGGCCCTTCTCCCCGGTCTTGGATCGGATTTTCGCACATTTCGATACAAAAATGAATTCTAAACCCAAGGCTCGCATAACAGAAAGTATCTATAGACTTTAAACATACCTTTTCTGTCTTTCAGGGGCTCCCATCGGCCCCTTTAGCGAAATTTCCTATGTTTTATCGGGAGCTGTCACAGGCCGTGCACCGTCCTGGTAGCCGTTTGACGTTTAGGACGGCCGGCGGCCGAGCGAATGCGAATACCGCCGAACGTGTAATTGAGTAAAACTTTCGTTATTTTCACTATAAAATCGAATTTTAAACTCAAACCTGAGGCACGCGACACATCGTAGAAGGTTCAAAGTTTACGTTTCGACATGGCTTTGTGGAAACGAATGCGGGAAAAATACGAAAATATCGAATCCGAAATAGTTGGACGTCTACCCATATCTGACTGACGTTTCTCGAATTCCCGGCTATATCTATCTCTTTTTTTCGCGACATCCGCGCGAAAATGGAAAACTGGCGGCCGCGGACCTCCGGAAAAACGCAAAATTCGCCCCGAAAAAGGTAAAGAGAAATCACCAAAATACGCCCACCGGACAACCGAAGGACCGAACTCGGCTTCGCGCACCCGGGCTCGCCGCTGCGCCGCTCGCCTCAAAAGCCTTAGGTAATGCAAAACGCCACTTTTTCGCGAGAGAGAAAAAACAACGGATTTTAATATATAAGAACTAGAAAGGTGGCAAGTCGGCATTCGCCGACTTGACCTTTCTTGAGTAGGGTTAGTTTTTTTTAAACACCATGTATTTTTTCGATAATTAGTGCGTTAAGAGACCCCCGATGGAAGTTGAGTAAAATAAATTAGTCAGTTCTCTTAATTTTGAGATTTTTTACCGTTCAACATTTTTCCAACACTTTGTATATAAAACGGTCTTTCGTACATCCGACAACCCATCCGAAGCAAAACAAATAATTTTATTCCATGAATTTTGGGAGTTTCAATATTGGTTCAGTTTTCTTAAACACCCTGTATTGTTTTCATTAAAATAGTTTCCATATAGACCATTGTTAAACGTTTCATCAAAGGAATATTATACTTCCATGAAGGTTTCTAGAGAAAGGTCGGTTTTTAAACACCCAGTAGTTTTTAATTAGTATAGTTTTCTTACAGACCGTTGTGAAAAGTTTCATTAGAAAATATTCCATGAATTGTGAGGATTCTTAGAGAATGGTTTTGTTTCGTTAAGAACCCAGTATTTTCTCATTAGTATGATTTTATTACAATAGTCAAAAGTTTCATAAAACAAATAAAATCAAAAAATTTTGTGGATCTAGAGAATGGATCTATATATTACACCCTGTATTTTTCATACGTATGTATTTATATACATAATAAAACCTAAGTATATATTTTTATAGTTTTTGACAAACTAATGTAAAAGTTTCATCAGAAAGCAAAAAAATTTTAAATCCACGAATTTTCAGGATTTTTAGGGAACAGTTCGGTTTTTAAACACCCGTATTTGTTCAATAGTATATTCTTCCTACAGAACATTGTAAAAGTTTCATCAAAAGAATTTTTAATTCCATGAATTTTGTTGATTTTTAGAGAATGTTTCCGTTTTTAAATCCTCTGTATTTCTTAATTAGGATATTTTTCCTATAGAACATTGTATAAAGTTTCATCAAAAAAAATTTTTTAATTCCATGAATTTTGAGGATTTTTAGAGAATGGTTCGTTATTTTTAAACACTCTGTATTTTTAATTAGTATATTTTTCCTACAGAACATTGTATAAAGTTTCATCAAAAGAATTATTTAATTCCATGAATTTTGAGGATTTTTAGAGAATGGTTCGTTATTATTAAACACTCTGTATTTGCTTCGTTAATGAGTGTCATAATAAATCCTTGATGGAAGTTTAATAAATAAAAAAATTTCCATGAATTTTGGGAGTTTCAATATTGGTTCAGTTTTCTTAAACACCCAGAATTTTTAATTAGTATAGTTTTCTTACAGACCATTGTGAAAAGTTTCATAAAAATATTCAATGAATTATTGTGGGGATTCTTAGAGTATGGTTTGGTTTCGTTAAGCACCCTGTATTTTTCATTAGTATAATTTTTAAAATCGTGAAAAGTTTAATAAAAAAAATTAAATTCCATAAATTTTGTGGCTGTAGAGAATGGTTCTTTATTTTACACCCTGTATTTTTTCATAAGTATGTATTCATATACATAATAATACCAAAGTATATATTTTTATAGTTTTTTACAAACTATTGTAAAAGTTCCATCAGAAAGCAAAAAACAAATTTTAAATCCACGACTGTCCAGGATTTTTAGGGAACAGTTCGGTTTTCAAACCTCCTGTATTTTTTCATTAGTATAGATGTTTTAAAACTATTGTACAAAGTTTCATCAAAATGAATTTTCTAATTCCATGAACTTTGAGGAATTTTAGAGAATGGTTCGTTATTTTTAAACACTCTGTATTTCTTAATTAGTATATTTTTCCTACAGAACATTGTATAAAATTTCATCAAATAGAATTTTTAATTCCATGAATTTTGTTGATTTTTAGGAAATGGTTAGGTTTTTAAACCTCCTGTATTTTTCATTAGTATAGATTTTTACAAACCATTGTATAAGGTTTTATCAAAAATAATTTTTAATTCCATGAGTTTTGTTGATTTTTAGGAAATGGTTAGGTTTTTAAACCCTCTGTATTTCTTAATTAGTATATTTTTCCTACAGAACATTGTATAAAGTTTCATCAAAAGAATTTTTAATTCCATGAATTTTGAGGATTTTTAGAGAATGGTTCGTTATTATTAAACACTCTGTATTTGCTTCGTTAGTGAGTGTCATAATAAATCCTTGATGGAAGTTTTAATAAATAAAAATTTCCATGAATTTTTGGAGTTTCAATATTGGTTAAGTTTTTTTAAACACACAGTAGTTTTTTAATTATTATAAATAGTTTTCTTAAATAACATTGTGAAAATTTTCATGAAAAAATATTAAATGAATTATAGTGAGTATTATAAGAGAATTGTTTTGTTTCGTTAAGCACCCTGTATTTTCTCATTAGTATGATTTTTTTACAATCGTCAAAGTTTCATAAAAAAATAAAATCCATAAATTTTGTGGATGTAGAGAATGGTTTTTATTTTACACCCTGTATTTTTCATAAGTATGTATTCATATACATAATAATACCAAAGTATATATTTTTACAGTTTTTCTACAAACTATTGTAAAAGTTTCATCAGAAAGCAAAAAAATTTTAAATCCACGAATGTCCAGGATTTTTAGGGAACAGTTCGAATTTTTAAACACCCCGTATTTTTTCGATAATTAGTGCGGTAAGAGTCCCCGACGGAAGTTTCGTACCAAAAAATTTTCAGTTCCCTTAATTTTTACATTTTTTTAACGTTCGACATTTTTCCAACACTTTGTATATAAAACGGTCCTACGCACGTCAGAGAACCCCTCCGAAGCGAAAGAACCGAAAATTTCCTCGAATCTGTAATTTTAATTTTTTTCTCGTCAATTTTTATCGTAACACCCCGTACATCGAGCTTTTTGAGTCGCACTGTATATAAGCGAAGCGACTTGAAGTGTGCCATATTGTCTAGCTCACTGATACCACCTATTCATTCTATTTATGCAAAGTTCAATGCAAATAGCAATAGCGGATGGAAATATTTGACAGCTGTTCTATGGCTTCCGTCATTTTGACCCCGTCTTGGTCTGCCATATTGTCTAGCTCACTGATACCACCTACCTATTCATTCTATTTATGCAAAGTTCAATGCAAATAGCAATAGCGGATGGAAATATTTGACAGCTGTTCTATGGCTTACGTCATTTTGACCCCGTCTTGCTTAGGATTTTCGCAAATTTCGATACAAAAACGAATTCAAAACCAAACGCTCGCATAACACAACGTATCTAGAGACTTCAGATTTACCGTTTTCGGCCTTTGGGGGCTCCGGTCGGCCCATTTAGCGAAATTTTCTGCGATTTATTCGGAAATGTCACCGCGCACTCGCCATTTGACGTCGCAATTTTTACTATAAAATCGAATTTTAAAAACAGATCTGAGGCACACGACACATTGTAGAAGGTTCAAAGTTTACGTTTCGATATGGCTTTATGGAAATAAAGGGGTACTTACTTTGCAAAATGTAACATTTTGAAGGTTTTGTGAGGACCCGCCATATTGCCAGGCTCTTCTCCACGTCTCGGTTCGGTATTACGCAAAATTCGATACAAATTCGAATTCAAAACCCAACGCTCGCATAACAGAAAGCATCTAGGGACTTTAAATTTACCTTTTCCGGCCTTGGCGGGTCTCCGCTCGATCCGTTTAGCGAACGTTCCTAAGTTTTATCCGGAGCTGTCACAGGCCGTGCACCGTCCGGCTTGCCGTTTGACGTTTCGGGCGGCCGAGCGAACGCGAATGCCGCCGAACGTGGAATTGACCCAAACTTTCGTTATTTTCACTATAAAATCGAATTTTAAACCTAAATCTGAGGCACGCGACACATTGTAGAAGGTTCAAAGTTTACGTTTCGATATGGCTTTGTTGAAATGAATGCGGGAAAATACGAAAATATCGAATCGGAAATGGTTTGACGTCTACCCATATCCGACTGACGTTTCTCCGATTCCCGGGCGATAAGCTCCTCCCGCGCTATCTCCATCCCTCTCGCCGAGATCGGCCGGCGAGGACCCTCCGAAAAACGGAAAATTTACCTAGAAAAACGCGAAAAACGGCCCGCCGAGCGCCTCGTCGCGACGGAGAAAGGACCCAATAAAGTGACTCGCCCGCGGCCGCGTCCCGACAGGCTCGCCCGAAAAACCACGCGCGAAGCAAAACCGGCCTCAGCGGTTTCGGGCTTCCGATAAGGGGCGTGGTTTTCGACTTTTGTCTCGTTTCCTCGCGAAAACGGAAAAGTAGCGGTCGCAGACCTCGGGAAAAACGCAAAATTCGCCGCGAAAAAAGTAAAACGAACCAACCAAAATACGCCTAACAGACAACCCCTGGACCGAACTCGACTTCGCGCCCCGGGCTCGCCACTGCGCGGCTCGCGAAAAAGCCTTTTGGGACGCAAAACCCCACTTTTTCGCCGCCCGGGTGGGAGCGAGAGGAAATCACGGCATTTTAATATATAGTAACTAGAAAGGTGGCAAGTCGGCATTCGCCGACTTGACCTTTCTTAGTAGGGTTAGTTTTTAAACACCATGTATTTTTCGATAATTAGTGCGTTAAGAGACCCCCGATGGAAGTTGAGTAAAATAAATTAGTCAGTTCTCTTAATTTTGAGATTTATTACCGTTCAACATTTTTCCAACACTTTGTATATAAAACGGTCTTTCGTACATCCGACAACCCATCCGAAGCAAAACAAATAATTTTATTCCATGAATTTTGGGAGTTTCAATATTGGTTCAGTTTTCTTAAACACCCTGTATTGTTTTCATTAAAATAGTTTCCATATAGACCATTGTTAAACGTTTCATCAAAGGAATATTATACTTCCATGAAGGTTTTTAGAGAAAGGTCGGTTTTAAACACCCAGTAGTTTTTAATTAGTATAGTTTTCTTACAGACCGTTGTGAAAAGTTTCATTAGAAAATATTCCATGAATTGTGAGGATTTTTAGAGAATGGTTTGGTTTTGTTAAACACCCCGTATTTTTCATCAGTATAATTTTTTACAATCGTGAAAAGTTTCATAAAAAAATAAATTCCATAAATTTTGTGGATCTAGAGAATGGATCTATATATTACACCCTGTATTTTTCATACGTATGTATTTATATACATAATAAAACCTAAGTATATATTTTTATAGTTTTTGACAAACTAATGTAAAAGTTTCATCAGAAAGCAAAAAATTTTAAATCCACGAATTTTCAGGATTTTTAGGGAACAGTTCAGTTTTTAAACACCCCGTATTTGTTCAATAGTATATTCTTCCTACAGAACATTGTAAAAGTTTCATCAAAAGAATTTTTAATTCCATGAATTTTGTTGATTTTTAGAGAATGGTTCGGTTTTTAAATCCTCTGTATTTCTTAATTAGGATATTTTTCCTATAGAACATTGTATAAAGTTTCATCAAAAAGAATTTTTTAATTCCATGAATTTTGTTGATTTTTAGAGAATGGTTCGGTTTTTTTAAATCCTCTGTATTTCTTAATTAGTATATTTTTCCTACAGAACATTGTATAAAGTTTCATCAAAAAGAATTATTTAATTCCATGAATTTTGAGGATTTTTAGAGAATGGTTCGTTATTATTAAACACTCTGTATTTGCTTCGTTAATGAGTGTCATAATAAATCCTTGATGGAAGTTTAATAAATAAAAAATTTCCATGAATTTTGGGAGTTTCAATATTGGTTCAGTTTTCTTAAACACCCAGAATTTTAATTAGTATAGTTTTCTTACAGACCATTGTGAAAAGTTTCATAAAAAAATATTCAATGAATTATTGTGGATTCTTAGAGTATGGTTTGGTTTCGTTAAGCACCCTGTATTTTTTCATTAGTATAATTTTTATAATCGTGAAAAGTTTAATAAAAAAAATTAAATTCCATAAATTTTGTGGCTGTAGAGAATGGTTCTTTATTTTACACCCTGTATTTTTTCATAAGTATGTATTCATATACATAATAATACCAAAGTATATATTTTTTTATAGTGTTTTTACAAACTATTGTAAAAAGTTTCATCAGAAAGCAAAAAAATTTAAATCCACGAATGTTTAGGATTTTTAGGGAACAGTTCGGTTTTGAAACCTCCTGTATTTTTCATTAGTATAGATGTTTTAAAACTATTGTACAAAGTTTCATCAAAATGAATTTTCTAATTCCATGAACTTTGAGGAATTTTAGAGAATGGTTCGTTATTTTTAAACACTCTGTATTTCCTAATTAGTATATTTTTCCTACAGAACATTGTATAAAATTTCATCAAATAGAATTTTTTAATTCCATGAATTTTGTTGATTTTTAGGAAATGGTTAGGTTTAAACCTCCTGTATTTTTCATTAGTATAGATTTTTACAAACCATTGTATAAGGTTTTATCAAATAATTTTTAATTCCATGAGTTTTGTTGATTTTTAGGAAATGGTTAGGTTTTTAAACCCTCTGTATTTCTTAATTAGTATATTTTTCCTACAGAACATTGTATAAAGTTTCATCGAAAAGAATTTTTTAATTCCATGAATTTTGAGGATTTTTAGAGAATGGTTCGTCATTATTAAACACTCTGTATTTGCTTCGTTAGTGAGTGTCATAATAAATACTTGATGGAAGTATAATAAATAAAAAAAATTTCCAAGAATTTTGGGAGTTTCAATATTGGTTCAGTTTATTTAAACACCCAGTAGTTTTTAATTAGTATACATAGTTTTCTTACAGACCATTGTGAAAAGTTTCATGAAAAATATTCAATGAATTATTGTGAGGATTCTTAGAGTATGGTTTGGTTTCGTTAAGCACCCTGTATTTTCTCATTAGTATGATTTTTACAATCGTCAAAAGTTTCATAAAAAATAAAATCCATAAATTTTGTGGATGTAGAGAATGGTTTTTATTTTACACCCTGTATTTTTCATAAGTATGTATTCATATACATAATAATACCAAAGTATATATTTTTTACAGTTTTTCTACAAACTATTGTAAAAGTTTCATCAGAAAGCAAAAAAATTTTAAATCCACGAATGTCCAGGATTTTTAGGGAACAGTTCGAATTTTTAAACACCCGTATTTTTCGATAATTAGTGCGGTAAGAGTCCCCGACGGAAGTTTCGTACCGAAAAATTTTCAGTTCCCTTAATTTTTACATTTTTTAACGTTCGACATTTTTCCAACACTTTGTATATAAAACGGTCCTACGCACGTCAGAGAACCCCTCGAAGCGAAAGAACCGAAAATTTCCTCGAATCTGTAATTTTTATTTTTTCTCGTCAATTTTATCGTAACACCCGTACATCGAGCTTTTTGAGTCGCACTGTATATAAGCGAAGCGACTTGAAGTGTGCCATATTGTCTAGCTCACTGATACCACCTATTCATTCTATTTATGCAAAGTTCAATGCAAATAGCAATAGCGGATGGAAATATTTGACAGCTGTTCTATGGCTTCCGTCATTTTGACCCCGTCTTGGTCTGCCATATTGTCTAGCTCACTGATACCACCTACCTATTCGTTCTATTTATGCAAAGTTCAATGCAAATAGCAATAGCGGATGGAAATATTTGACAGCTGTTCTATGGCTTACGTCATTTTGACCCCGTCTTGCTTAGGATTTTCGCAAATTTCGATACAAAAACGAATTCAAAACCAAACGCTCGCATAACACAACGTATCTAGAGACTTCAGATTTACCGTTTTCGGCATTTGGGGGGCTCCGGTCGGCCCATTTAGCGAAATTTTCTGCGATTTATTCGGAAATGTCACCGCGCACTCGCCATTTGACGTCGCAAATTTTCGCAATTTTTACTATAAAATCGAATTTTAAAAACAGATCTGAGGCACACGACACATTGTAGAAGGTTCAAAGTTTACGTTTCGATATGGCTTTATGGAAATAAAGGGGTACTTACTTTGCAAAATGTAACATTTTGAAGGTTTTGTGAGGACCCGCCATATTGCCAGGCTCTTCTCCACGTCTCGGTTCGGTATTACGCAAAATTCGATACAAATTCGAATTCAAAACCCAACGCTCGCATAACAGAAAGCATCTAGGGACTTTAAATTTACCTTTTCCGGCCTTGGCGGGTCTCCGCTCGATCCGTTTAGCGAACGTTCCCAAGTTTTATCTGGAGCTGTCAACGGCACCGCACCGTCCGGCTAGCCATTTGACGTTTCGGACGGCCGAGCGAAGGCGAATGCAGCCGAACGTGTAATTGACCAAAACTTTCGCTATTTTCCCTATAAAATCGAATTTTAAACCTAAATCTGAGGCACGCGACACATTGTAGAAGGTTCAAAGTTTACGTTTCGATACGGCTTTCTGGAAATGAATGCGGGGAAATGCGAAAATATCGAATCGGAAATAGTTTGACGTCTACCCATATCCGACTGACGTTTCTCCGATTCCCGGGCGATAAGCTCCGCCTCCGCTATATCCATCTCGCTCGCCGAGATCGGCCGGCGAGGACCCTCCGAAAAACGGAAAATTTACCTAGAAAAACGCGAAAAACGGCCCGCCGAGCGCCTCGTCGCGACGGAGAAAGGACCAAATAAGGAGACTCGCCCGCGCCCGCGTCCCCGACGGGCTCCGTGAAAAACGTCGCGCGGAGCGACCGGCCTCCGGGCGGCTTCCGGACTTCCGATAAGGGGCGTTTTTCGACTTTTGTCTCGTTTCCTCGCGAAAACGGAAAAGTAACGCCGGCGGACCTCCGGAAAAACGCAAAATTCGCCCCGAAAAAGGTAAAAGAACCCACCAAAATACGCCTAACAGACAACCGCGGGACCGAAGGGCGCTTCGCGCCCTTCGGCTCGCCACGCGGCTCGCGAAAAAGCCTTTTGGGACGCAAAACCCCACTTTTTCGCCGTCCCGGTGGGAGCGAGAGGAAATCACGCATTTTAATATAATAGAACTAGAAAGGTGGCAAGTCGGCATTCGCCGACTTGACCTTTCTTAGTAGGGTTAGTTTTTTAAACACCATGTATTTTTCGATAATTAGTGCGTTAAGAGACCCCCGATGGAAGTTGAGTAAAATAAATTAGTCAGTTCTCTTAATTTTGGGGTTTTTATATAAAACGGTGTTTCGTACATCCGACAACCCATCCGAAGCAAAACAAATAATTTTATTCCATGAATTTTGGGAGTTTCAATATTGGTTCAGTTTTCTTAAACACCCTGTATTGTTTTCATTAAAATAGTTTCCATATAGACCATTGTTAAACGTTTCATCAAAGGAATATTATACTTCCATGAAGGTTTCTAGAGAAAGGTCGGTTTTAAACACCCAGTAGTTTTTAATTAATATAGTTTTCTTACAGACCGTTGTGAAAAGTTTCATTAGAAAATATTCCATGAATTGTGAGGATTTTTAGAGAATGGTTTGGTTTTGTTAAACACCCGTATTTTTCATCGGTATAATTTTTTACAATCGTGAAAAGTTTCATAAAAAAATAAATTCCATAAATTTTGTGGATCTAGAGAATGGATCTATATATTACACCCTGTATTTTTCATACGTATGTATTTATATACATAATAAAACTTAAGTATATATTTTTATAGTTTTTGACAAACTAATGTAAAAGTTTCATCAGAAAGCAAAAAATTTTAAATCCACGAATTTTCAGGATTTTTAGGGAACAGTTCAGTTTTTAAACACCCCGTATTTGTTCAATAGTATATTCTTCCTACAGAACATTGTAAAAGTTTCATCAAAAGAATTTTTAATTCCATGAATTTTGTTGATTTTTGGAGAATGGTTCGGTTTTTAAATCCTCTGTATTTCTTAATTAGGATATTTTTCCTATAGAACATTGTATAAAGTTTCATCAAAAAGAATTTTTTAATTACATTAATTTTGAGTAATTTTAGAGAATGGTTCGTTATTTTTAAACACTCTTTATTATTTAATTAGAATATTTTTCCTACAGAACATTGTATAAAGTTTAATAAAAAAGAATTATTTAATTACAAGAATTTTTAGGATTTTTAGAGAATGGTTTGTTATTATTAAACACTCTGTATTTGCTTCGTTAATGAGTGTCATAATAAATCCTTGATGGAAGTTTAATAAATAAAAAAAAAATTTCCATGAATTTTGGGAGTTTCAATATTGGTTCATTTTTCTTAAAAACCCAGAATTTTTTTAATTAGTATATTTTTCTTACATACAATTTTTAAAAGTTTCATAAAATATTCAATGAATTATTGTGATTCTTAGAGTATGGTTTGGTTTCGTTAAGCACCCTGTATTTTTCATTAGTATAATTTTTATAATCTTGAAAAGTTTAATAAAAAAAATTAAATTCCATAAATTTTGTGGCTGTAGAGAATGGTTCTTTATTTTACACCCTGTATTTTTTCATAAGTATGTATTCATATACATAATAATACCAAAGTATATATTTTTTATAGTTTTTTTACAAACTATTGTAAAGTTTCATCAGAAAGCAAAAAAAAAAAATTTAAATCCACGAATGTTTAGGATTTTTAGGGAACGGTTCGGTTTTTTGAAACCTCCTGTATTTTTTCATTAGTATAGATGTTTTAAAACTATTGTACAAAGTTTCATCAAAATGAATTTTCTAATTCCATGAACTTTGAGGAATTTTAGAGAATGGTTCGTTATTTTTAAACACTCTGTATTTCCTAATTAGTATATTTTTCCTACAGAACATTGTATAAAATTTCATCAAATAGAATTTTTAATTCCATGAATTTTGTTGATTTTTAGGAAATGGTTAGGTTTTAAACCTCCTGTATTTTTCATTAGTATAGATTTTTACAAACCATTGTATAAGGTTTTATCAAAAATAATTTTTAATTCCATGAGTTTTGTTGATTTTTAGGAAATGGTTAGGTTTTTAAACACTCTGTATTTCTTAATTTGTATATTTTCCTACAGAACATTGTATAAAGTTTCATCAAAAGAATTTTTAATTCCATGAATTTTGAGGATTTTTAGAGAATGGTTCGTTATTATTAAACACTCTGTATTTGCTTCGTTAGTAGTGTCATAATAAATCCTTGATGGAAGTTTAATAAATAAAAAAATTTCCATGAATTTTGGGAGTTTCAATATTGGTTCAGTTTTTAAACACCCAGTAGTTTTTAATTAGTATACATAGTTTTCTTACAGACCATTGTGAAAAGTTTCATGAAAAATATTCAATGAATTATTGTGAGGATTCTTAGAGTATGGTTTGGTTTCGTTAAGCACCCTGTATTTTCTCATTAGTATGATTTTTTACAATCGTCAAAAGTTTCATAAAAAAATAAAATCCATAAATTTTGTGGATGTAGAGAATGGTTTTTATTTTACACGCTGTATTTTTCATAAGTATGTATTAATATACATAATAATACCAAAGTATATATTTTTACAGTTTTCTACAAACTATTGTAAAAGTTTCATCAGAAAGCAAAAAAATTTTAAATCCACGAATGTCCAGGATTTTTAGGAACAGTTCGAATTTTTAAACACCCCGTATTTTTTCGATAATTAGTGCGGTAAGAGTCCCCGACGGAAGTTTCGTACCAAAAATTTTCAGTTCCTTAATTTTTACATTTTTAACGTTCGACATTTTTCCAACACTTTGTATATAAAACGGTCCTACGCACGTCAGAGAACCCCTCGAAGCGAAAGAACCGAAAATTTCCTCGAATCTGTAATTTTTATTTTTTCTCGTCAATTTTTATCGTAACACCCCGTACATCGAGCTTTTTGAGTCGCACTGTATATAAGCGAAGCGACTTGAAGTGTGCCATATTGTCTAGCTCACTGATACCACCTATTCATTCTATTTATGCAAAGTTCAATGCAAATAGCAATAGCGGATGGAAATATTTGACAGCTGTTCTATGGCTTCCGTCATTTGACCCCGTCTTGGTCTGCCATATTGTCTAGCTCACTGATACCACCTACCTATTCATTCTATTTATGCAAAGTTCAATGCAAATAGCAATAGCGGATGGAAATATTTGACAGCTGTTCTATGGCTTACGTCAATTTGACCCCGTCTTGCTTAGGATTTTCGCAAATTTCGATACAAAAACGAATTCAAAACCAAACGCTCGCATAACACAACGTATCTAGAGACTTCAGATTTACCGTTTTCGGCGTTTGGGGGGCTCCGGTCGGCCCATTTAGCGAAATTTTCTGCGATTTATTCGGAAATGTCACCGCGCACTCGCCATTTGACGTCGCAAATTTTCGCTATAAAATCGAATTTTAAAAACAGATCTGAGGCACACGACACATTGTAGAAGGTTCAAAGTTTACGTTTCGATATGGCTTTATGGAAATAAAGGGGTACTTACTTTGCAAAATGTAACATTTTGAAGGTTTTGTGAGGACCCGCCATATTGCCAGGCTCTTCTCCACGTCTCTGTTTGGTATTACGCAAAATTCGATACAAATTGGAACTCAAAACCCAGCGCTCGCATAACAGAAAGTATCTAGAGACTTTAAACTTACCGTTTCTGGCTTTTGGGGGGCCTCCCATCGGCCGGTTTAGCGAACGTTCCCAAGTTTTATCCGGAGCTGTCAACGGCACCGCACCGTCCGGCTAGCCGTTTGACGTTTCGGACGGCCGAGCGAACGCGAATGCCGCCGAACGTGTAATTGACCAAAACTTTCGTTATTTTCCTATAAAATCGAATTTTAAACCTAAATCTGAGGCACGCGACACATTGTAGAAGGTTCAAAGTTTACGTTTCGATATGGCTTTGTTGAAATGAATGCGGGAAAATACGAAAATATCGAATCGGAAATGGTTTGACGTCTACCCATATCCGACTGACGTTTCTCCGATTCCCGGGCGATAAGCTCCTCCCGCGCTATCTCCATCCCTCTCGCCGAGATCGGCCGGCGAAGACCCTCCGAAAAACGGAAAATTTACCTAGAAAAACGCGAAAAACGGCCCGCCGAGCGCCTCGTCGCGACGGAGAAAGGACCCAAATAAGGAGACTCGCCCGCGGCCCGCGTCCCCGACGGGCTCGCCCGTGAAAAACCACGCACGAAGCAAAACCGGCCTCCCAGCGGTTTCGGGCTTCCGATAAGGGGCGTTTTTTCGACTTTTGTCTCGTTTCCTCGCGAAAACGGAAAAGTAGCGGCCGCGGACCTCCGGAAAAACGCAAAATTCGCCCCGAAAAAAGTAAAACGAACCAACCAAAATACGCCTAACAGACAACCCCGGGACCGAACTCGACTTCGCGCCCCCGGGCTCGCCGCTGCGCGGCTCGCGAAAAAAGCCTTTTGGGACGCAAAACCCCACTTTTTCGCCGCCCCGGTGAGCGAGAAAAATCACGCATTTTAATATAAAATAACAATAAAGGTGGCAAGTCGGCAATAGCCGACTTGACCTTTCTTTAGGGTTCGTTTTTTAAACACCATGTATTTTTCGATAATTAGTGCGTTAAGAGACCCCCGATGGAAGTTGAGTAAAAAAAAATGTCAGTTCTCTTAATTTTGAGATTTTTTTAACGTTCAACATTTTTCCAACACTTTGTATATAAAACGGTCTGTCGTACATCCAACAACCCATCCGAAGCAAAAAAAATAATTTATTCCATGAATTTTGGGAGTTTCAATATTGGTTCAGTTTCTTAAACACCCTGTATTGTTCTCATTAAAATAGTTTCCATATAGACCATTGTTAAAAGTTTCATCAAAGGAATATTATACTTCCATGAAGGTTTCTAGAGGAGTCGGTTTTTAAACACCCAGTAGTTTTTTAATTAGTATAGTTTTCCTACAGACCATTGTGAAAATTATTATATATTAAATATATCCAGGCAGTTTTAATGATTAGAATTTTGATATTGGATAATTTTATTTTAATATGTAAAAGTTTTTCTTCTTTTTTAATTGTGGCCTTACACAATTATGTATTTAGCCAGACACAATAAAAAGTTCATATAAACATAGATCATGAAGTTCCTCTTTTCTGAGATAGAGGGCGTTAATATTTTCTGTAGGAAAGAGTTTTAAATTGATAAATATTTAAGTATTTATATGTTACTGATATTTGGTTCATTGTAATTTTAAGAAAGGTAGGGTATCATGTTAGACTATTTTTTAAATTTTTTATAATATAAATTTTTAATTCAGTTATTTTATAAATTAGTAGGAAAATATTTTAAAATGTAAAAAAAATAAATAAAAACAAATGCAGGCAAACAGGTTTATTTTATGATTATAATATATTGAGTGTTAAAAAAATTAACAAATTATATAAAAATCACATTAAATTATTATTAAAATTTAAATAAGTACATATAGGTATACATTTTATTTTATTACAGAATAAATTGATAGGTTATATATTTATAGTATAAAATAATGAACATATGTTATAATGATTAAATTGTTATTAGAATTGAAATGCATATGAAATCTACAATAAATGTAAAATTAAATGTTATATTTGATTATGCAATTAATTGATAGAATAAGATTATAATTTATGTTTATACTGTAAAAAAATGAACATATTACAATTAATAAATTAAATTATTATTAGAATTTAAATACATATAAAATGTACAATGAATGTAAAATTAAACATTTTATTTGATTATGCAATTAATTGATGGAATAAGATTTGTAATTCATGTACACTCTTAAACAATGAATATATAATTATTATATTAAATTCTTATTAAAATTTAAATACATATAAAATGTAAAACAAATGGAAAATTACAGTTTTTATTTAATTACTTTAATTTTTTGATTGTTATGCCATGATTTAGATATTTGACCTTAATTACAATTACAGGGCCTTATATATTGCTTAGTGTTATTAATAGTTTTAGGACTGTTAGATAAAACCGCTTAGGTAATAGTAGGTTTCTGAAGGAGTTCAATAGTTATTTTTGTAAGTGATTTATTTAATTATTTTTTTGAGTGATAGGTCATAGAGTAAGATCAGTTGTTTTAAATTATGGCATAGTAATCTGAAAATTATAACAGAAATAATCGTGGTAATGAATTTAACATCGTCTATATCGTTTGTATTTCTGGATAAATTGTAGTATGATTTTGAAGAATAATAAATTCATTTTATTTCATAATATTTTATGGAAATATTATGAAAGTTTTTATAAAGTATTATAATTATATGTCAAGAAATATACACATTTTTCACAAATTATTAAATTAACAATAGTTTTGTATTACAGAATTTTAAAATAATTTTTGACATACATAATAAAGTTTTGAAATTTTTGGGTTGTGCTGGGATAATCTAAGGAAGAAATGAAATGTAATGAGAATGTGGGATGACAAAACAACTTGAAAGATATTACCTCTTCATAGATAAAAGTAATTGAAACTCTAATAGTGATTTTTAGTTATATTTTGGGTAGTCGCTCTTGTAAATAATCTAATTTATAATATTGATAGTAAAGCGTTAGTAGCTATTCTTGTTTCATATTGGTGACCTTTAAAAAATGAAAAGAATTGTTTTTAATTTATGAAAAAATATTATTAGAATTTAATAATGAATTACCTTTTTCAATTTTCTGTATATAAGGAATTGGAAAAAAACGTAAATCATTGAAGTATTTCTGATTTTATATTGGGTTAGGGTAGTCTAGGCTGGGTTAGGGTTTTTCTTGAGTGGCACGAAAAAGCAGGTTCTATTGGAATATTGTTGTATGTTATAGCATACTCATGTTTTCTTCTGTAATGGCCTGAAATAGAAGTGGAAATAATTGAAAATAATGTTTTAAAAAGATATTTACAATACTTTGAAATAAGTTAACTGCAAGTGAGGAATTTCCAGTAGCGTTAAATGGTTTCCACTGTATATTTTGGATAGACAGTTTGGTTAATATTTTCTAATGTAATAGGATCTGCAATAAAGGTGTATGAATGGATTAATAATTTAACATAAATAAAAAATATTGATTAATATAGTTTTAGTTACATGAAATGATGGAATTGTGTTTTTTATCCTATCGTTTTCAAAAGATAGTATAGATGGCCTGTAATAAAAAAATAATAATGAATGAGTGCATAGTAAATGGTAAATAGAAATACCCTTTGTTAATATACGACTATTCTTGGCAAGTACACACTGAAAGAGTAGATTTTGTTTATTTTTGTGATTGAAGTAGTATCCAGAAGAGATCTTAAAATAGTTTGCTTGATCTAAAAGTAAATGTAGATAAAATATTTTTAAATATTGTTATAAAAGTTATATTAATAGAAAAATGAAGTAATAGCTTACTGTATTATGTAAGGTATTCAGCGTACAGATGAACAGGAATGTGTCCGTAATATTACAATTATTCTTGATGAGAAAATGTTGAGTTGGAGTTGATATACCTCATTTATATTAATAACGATATTACAAAGTAGATTTCAGTGAAAGATAGATAAAAATATAATTTTTCTACATCAAAAATGGAAAGTACAATTGTAAAATATGAAAAATAATTAATAAATGAGAATATGAAGTACAGAAAAGATCTTATAGAAACGAAGGGCGAATCTTTCCTTGTGTAGCTGGCTTGGTTTTATCATTTAAGCTCGAAAGCATAGGTGCCAGTTTCTTAAATTTTAGTGAAACATATTGGCACATAATTATGATTATACCTTAGTGCCAGGAATGTACATAGGATTTATCGTCTAAAATCTATAGAGAATAATTTCTGTATAAAAGTATGGAAAAATATATGAAATATTTTAATGTAGAAAAATTGATATTCCAGTGTTGATACTTTGATAATTAATGATTTATATTTATGATAATATTCTTGTGTGGCACGAAAAAGCAGGTTTATTGGAATATTGTTGTATGTTATAGCATACTCATGTTTTCTTCTGTAATGGCCTGAAATAGAAGTGGAAATAATTGAAAATAATGTTTTAAAAGATATTTGCAATACCTACTTTGAAATAAGTTAACTGCAAGTGAGGAATTTCCAGTAGTGTTAAATGGTTTCTATTGTATATTTTGGATAGACAGTTTGGTTCATATTTTCTAATGTGATAGGATCTGCAATAAAGGTGTATGAATACACTCTGAAAGAGTAGATTTTGTTTATTTTTGTGATTGAAGTAGTATCTAGAAGAGATCTTAAAATAGTTTGCATGATCTAAAAGTAATATGGTAAATGTAGAATAAAATATTTTTTTAAATATTGTTATAAAAAGTTACATTAATAGAAAAATAAAGTAATAGCTTACTGTATTATGTCAGGTATTCAGCATACAGATGAACAGGAATGTGTCCGTAATATTACAATTCTTGATGAGAAAATGTTGAGTTGGAGTTGATATACCTCATTTATATTAATAACAATATTACAAAGTAGATTTCAGTGAAAGATAGATAAAAATATAATTTTCTACATCAAAAATGGAAAGTACAATTGTAAAATATGAAAAATAATTATTAAGTGACAATATTAAGTACAGAAAAGATCTTATAGAAACGAAGGACGAATCTTTCCTTGTGTCACTGGCTTGGCTTTATCATTTAAGCTCGAAAGCATAGGTGCCAGTTTCTTAAATTTTAGTGAAACATATTGGCACATAATTATGATTATACCTTAGTGCCAGGAATGTACATAGGATTTATCGTCTAAAATCTATAGAGAATAATTTCTGTGTAAAAAAAAATATGCAAAAAATATATGAAATATTTTAATGTAGAAAAATTGATATTCCAAAGTGTTGATACTTTGATAATTAATGATTTATATTTATGACAATATTAAAAATTATTTAAGTAGAATAACAAATTTGTAAAAATAATTATAAGACATGGTTTGTGAACATGATCTATGAATAATTTTTAGTAAATATATTCATTTAGATGGAAAATGTTTCAAAAAAGGTTTTTAGTTAAAATTAAGTGAAAATATATATAATTTTTCTACAATTTTAGAAAACAATAGAAAAAACATTTAACAGAAAACACCGTATAGAAAAGGCGGGCGAATCTTTCCCTGTGTAATTGGCTTGGCGTTATCATTTAAGCTCGAAAGCATAGGTGCCGGTTTCTTAAATTTTGGTGAAACACTGGCAGTGTTTTGATATGCCTTAGTGCCAGTAGTACATTTGGGATTCATCGTCCAGTTCAAATTTATAGGGCATAGTTTCTGTATAAAAGATTATGGAAAAATGAATAATTTAGAAAAATTCAATATTTCTCTATAAAGTGAGTTCTGATAATTTTATATGTTTTTCAGGGACTATAAGTAGTCATTTCAAGTCTCGAGGTCGTAATTTACTAAAGAATGGCATTGGTATAATAGCCAATTAGCCAAATAGTGTTTTGTGACCTAGGAAATATAAGAAAATGTGTAACATATAAATTATTATCAGAAATGAGTGATTATTAGGAAAAATAACATTTTTATATTTTTGGCAATTCATAAGAGAAATGTATGCCAAAATATTAAAGAGAAAATGTTAAATGTATAAGGAAAATAATTTACAGTACCTCTCTGTATACGACATTCCTTGTATATACGTTCTCACTGTTTGGTAATAGTTTACCTTGTTCCGGACGGTTTGACATATAAATTTTAACGTCCTCCAAGTTTTAGCTCTCGAAAAAGCTACATAAAGTTGACCGTGGGTAAATACGGGTTCATCCAGGAAAATACCCACTTTTTCAAAGGTTTGTCCTTGCGACTTGTGAATGGTCATAGTATAAGCTAAGCGGATGGGAAATTGTCTCCTTTTTAATTTAAATGGTAAGACATCATTACCTCCCGTCTTCAGGTCTATACGTGGAATAAAGACTCGTTCTCCGGTAGGTCTTCCGCTACTGTCAATTTTTTCTGCGTCTATGTATTGGTTTCCCAAAAGACGAACGATTAATCTGGTACCATTGCACAATCCTTTTTTAAGATTTAAATTGCGTAGTAGCATAACAATTGCATCTTTTTTTAACTCCAATCTGTGGGGTGGAAGTCCATTTGGAGTTAAGGAATTTAGAAATTCTACGGTGTAATTGGCTACTTCGGCTGCAGGATCATCGGTAGTATCGATGGAGTCAACACTACAATAGGTTTTGCTGGAGCCCTCTAATTTTTGCAAAATTATTTTGTTTATAGAATGGCTGGTGTTATTTGTAGGGACTAAAATTGCTTTTCGTATAGCTATGCTTGGATCTAGGTCGTTAAAGCAAAATTCGATTAGATCATCGACATTGTTAACGTAGCAATCTGAAGGTATTTGTATTATATTACCGTACATGGTTCTACGTAGAGGTTGTATTGTACTGTTGCCCAAATTGAGCAGCCATCTGGCAAACTCTTCATTGTGAATGGCTCTGACGTTTGTCTGTAATTCGTAATTCATGAATAAGGGCCAATGTCGGCTACCTTTTATACAGGCATTTACTATTGTACATCTGTTTCCTCCAATGACAACTGGTAAGGTTTGTCTGAAATCTCCACCTAAAAGGATAACTTTATTACCAAAGGGTCTGTTGTCGGCACATATATCTCTCAGTGCTCTTTCGATAATGTTAAAAATTAGATTTGTCACCATGGATACTTCATCGATTATCAGGAGTTTAACTGAGGCTATGTAACGACCTTCTGCCGTTGTTGGAGCAATTCCGGAGGTTGTGGTTTCATTTATATTGAAAGGCAATTTAAATGTGGAATGTATTGTTCGACCGCCTTTCAAAATCGAAGCAGCTATGCCGGTGGGACATGCTACTAAAACGGGTAACTCTTCACCTCGAAGCTTTGAGATTAAGGTTTGAAATAGATATGATTTGCCTGATCCAGCTGCGGCGTTTATCAAGAAGAAACGATTCGGTTCGTGGGCATTACGAACCGCAGCCATAACTGCATTGCAAATAACTCTTTGTTCGTGATTGAGATTTTCGTACATTTCTTGACCTTGTACTCTTTCCGCTTCTACGTTTATGGGATCAAAATTTATTATAATTTCTCTAGGTTCGGGTAAACCGTATGATGCCAGTCTAGTTCCGTTTAGTAATAACACGGTTTGGATGCATCTAAGTGTCTGTTGCAGAGCTTCCTCATCGGAAAGACCGCGACGCTTGAAATCTTCCATGAAATATTCTTGGAATTCATCCCAAAGCGCCGGAGCATCTGAAACATCACAAAAATTAGTATAAATGCAAACATGTTTCTAAGTTGATACGGCATATCTCTAGAGCAAGCTTCTCTTAATGTTCGTTTCCATTCAGTATCATCGGCTAATAAATTCCGATGCTGACAGGATTCTTTGAATGTATCGTATGTTATTCCGTTTAAGGTACGCAACTCTGCATATGAACGTGCTCCAGGAATGTGTAGGAGCAGCAAACGTAAATAATATAGTTCCTGGTTGCGTATACTCACGGAGTACATTCGAACTACAATTTTGTCTGCGCCTCTTTGGCGTCGTTTCCAACGTTTGGTTGCATTTTGCCAAACATAATGATATGGAATATCAGTGTAGAGGTACTGTCGTGCTTCCATGTCATTTTGGTTAAGAGTAAACCATGCCGTTAGCTGTGTGCTTTCGTTATTTTGTAAAGCTTGTATTTCATATCCGGGCTGGAATCGAACAATTTGCCTATCTGGTAGATGCACACAGAGTCGATAGACGGTATGAGTGTTTTTGTGGGTAGCAAATTGATTAATGTGCCAGCATGCTTCAGGTGGAGTCATATATCTGGCGTTTACGTAGTGTTCTACTTCATTGTAGTCTGCTTGATGTTCTACATTTATACGAACTAAAGCCATATCTACTCCTTTAAAAGGTATTTATATAAATATTTGACACAATGTGTAGTGGCGCAAGCCTCTGCATTGATATGGCATTTATATTTTAGTAGGATATATGGATTATATGGAACTATCCAGCGATTGTCAAAATACAATTTCTACCATTGGCTCTAGTCGTTATAGTCCTACCGTTGTTTCGTCTCCTGTAAATGACTTGACCGTTATCTGATATTATTGTCAATTCATTAAAGTCTTTAGGATAGTTTTGGAACATTTGCCATCCACCATACAGACAGAATCGGGGTTTAATTGGCCACATGGTCCGTGAACCATAAAAGACGTAACTATTTGATATAATTCTGGCTCGGTTTGCGGATCTGGTATTTCCGCGCTAATCAGAGCGTCTATTTTATATGGACTTGTTAATTTGTCCTCGTCTCTCAATATCATCAAATTGTGACAGTGCGGCAAACCTCTTTTGAAATTCTATGACGTAGAGATTGGCTAGAGGTATACCAAAAATGTGCCTTTTGAGCAAGTCATCCATGAGTTCATTTAATTTGCATTGAAATACTCTATCTATCAAGAGGGATGATCACTGGCCGTAGAACCTCTGGGAATATTATCTACTATTTCTGGCCAGTTTGCGTTAGTGGTCATGGTAATAAATAGACTGGGCGTACCAAATCGAGCCACAACTGCCATGGCATCTTGAAAGAGTTGTTGTTGATATCGAGGCGAACCGATAAAAGAGGAAGGTAAAATAATCATTCTACCTAATGTTGTAGCTTCATCATCGTCATTACCTTCTTCAATTCTATGATGAAGGTAATCGGCTAATCCAACATATTCTGTCGCCCGTAATCTCTCTTGGTTACGTAGAATATATTTAAGACGGTTATTTTCTATTTTAATATATGAGGTGACGGCAATTTGTTGTGTCAGTCTGCCTCCATACTTAAATCTAGAATCATTGTCTCTAATTCCAAAACGATATGCATAATACTCGCATAAAGTTACGTTGCGGTTATCGTTTTGATGAGGAATTCCTATATACCATCCTGGTTCACCGTGAGGAAACATTAGATGGAAAACTAAAGGATCGTTAAGTTCGCTTTCCTCAGAAATGTTTTGTAATCGGGTAGGTTCGTCCCGTACGTAAATACGCATATTTGGAGTTGCTGGTGTATCCGGTAATAAATTATATACAGCGGCAATTTCCTCAACTCTAGGTAAATCGTACTGCCTCCTATTTCTTCCTCGCACATTTAATAACTCCAATGTGACGGTAGGTATTTGCAGGGGGAGAGGATCGATATGATTACGTAAAGCTTCTGCACGTAATCTTTCGATTGTGTCTACTTCTAATTGATATCGTTCACGTAAATGCATATATGCCCTAGCATAAGGATTTACTTCACGTAGTAATTGTTCCAATAGAGCAATCAATTGTCTGTCAAGATCTGATTGTTGTTTCGTGCACGTGAATTGACAGCTTCATCTGGATCTAAAAAATAGATAGGTCCGTAACGCTGCATTGGCTCGTTAATATTTATATTGGATATGTGATGGTAGATTTTCCCTTTTATACAATAAACTGGTGGGGCTCTGTTTCTGGGCAAGTCTCGTAAGTTTGCTTCTAAAGATACAAACTGAAAAGCATAATTATACGATAATATATGTCTTTTGAACAAATTAGAGAGAGGATGAAAGCCTTGGAAGAGGGCTATTAAAACGTCAGGCATATTTGGAAAATTGTCTAAAACTACATTACCTCGTTGACAGCATTTTGTGTATTGGTTATAATGACCCGTGATTTCGATATGAAAATATAAGGCAGAACAATGTCTACAGACCTGATTGAGTGGGCCCAAATTAAATGGGCCTTGTCTTACGATTCGTTCGCTAGCCATGAGGTATGTGGGCATGTGATTTCCGTTGGCGCGTAGACGTTGTATTTCCTGTAATATATTTTCTCTTAAAGGTGCATCAGCAATGGCAGCATTTACTTGATTTGCTTGATGTCTTTGAATATTCACTGCTACTTCAGCAAATTCATTTTGTATATCATCGACTAATGATGGTGAGAGTTCGGGAAGCATGTCATCATCTTCAACCTGCATATCTAAAAATAAAATATGGAATTAAATTAATAACTAAAAAATGTTAGTTGTTTTTATTTAGTTTATTCAATAGCGTATAATTTGAACAACGTTATTGAAGAAAATGATTACCAATAATTATAGAAAATACCTACCAACATTTATAACATTCTGTGAAACTTGTGTTAAAGCTCTGACAGGAATGTTATTTGGATTTGCAGGAATTATAGTAGTTGATGATGAATTTCCGGAAGTATTGTCCAACGTCATCATTAGCTGTTCTATGAATCATAACCTCTACGACCATAGGCTGAGGCAATTCATTTTCAGAATCAGTTGAAATGTTTCGTGTTAATGCAGGTGCTAAAATGTTTTTGTTATTTATAATAAAAATATTTTTGATTTTATTAGTAGTAAAATAATAGTTTAATTACAATATGCATGTAGAAAAATGTATGTCATGTTTATATTAAACAATTTCAGTAATAAATAGAACATATGAGATTGTTATGCATCAATTTGTTGGAATTAATGAGTTTGTTGTAATAGTAGTAATTTCGTCAATTGTTACGTAAAATACAATTGCTTGGGTTTTGATAACTTTTATTAGGTTTTAGTCCATTGAAAAGTTATATTTGGGGTTGCATTTTTAGAGGACGCAGTTTTATTGTTTAGATGTGATGGGGAGATCAAAAAAGCATAACTTGACGTTTGTGGAGTTGCAACCCTCCAACTTCGACCGCCATCTTGGAAAAGGGGTTAAATTGTTTTTAGTATTTATCAGGTAAACTATTGGTTATACAAAATTTTTTAAAAACCATTTTTTATTGCAAATTGATCCTCTACAATTTTAGTCCAGTCATTTTTTGTTGTAAAATCAAAAATAACAAAGATATTAAGAAAACAATCAAAATTTTTGTACAAATTTTCTTTTGGACGCCATAATTTATATATTTGTAATTAAAAAAAAAAATGACAGCAGACCATTTTTGTAGAGTGGTTTTCAACGAAGAATTTTTATTATATACTTTTTTTATTATATTCATTAGTTTGGATTTTACAGTGCTGTGAAGTGAACACTAATTATCCCTACTGATAAGTATACATTTATATCAATGATATGCCATAGTTTCTAATTATTTTTATGTTTTTTATTATAGACATTTCAATATTGTTATGCTCTGATGTCATTTTTTTAAATAAAAAATAAATCAGAATTTGGATTGTTTTTATTTAATAATTTTTGTACAAATTTTCTTTTGGACGCCATAATTTATTTATTTTCTTATTAAAAAAAAATTACATCAGAGCATTTTGTAGTGATTTTCAACGAAGAATTTTTATTATACTTTTTTATTATATTCATTAGTTTGGGTTTTAAAGCGCTGTGAAGTGACACTAATTTTCCTATAGTCCATTGAAAAATTACATTTGGGGTTGCATTTTTAGAGGACGTAGTTTTATTGTTTAGATGTGAGGGGATCAAAAAGCAACTTGAAGTTTGTGGGGTCACAACCCTCCAACTTCGGCGCCATCTTGAAAAAGGGGTTAAATTGTTTTAGAATTTATCATTTAAAATATTGGTCATATAAAATTTTTTAAAAAACATTTTTTATTGCAAATAGAATCCTCTACAATTTTAGTCCAGTAACTTTTTGTTGTAAAATCAAAAATAAAGATATTAAAAAAAACAATTAAAATTTTTGTACAATTTTTTTTTTTGGTCGCCATAATTTATATATTTCTTATTTAAAAAAAAAATGACATCATACCATTTTTGTATAATGGTTTTCAACGAAAAATTTTTATTATATACTTTTTTATTATATTCATTAGTTTGGATTTTACAGTGCTGTGAAGTGAACACTAATTTTCTTTACTGACAAGTATACATTTATATCAATCATATGGCATAGTTTCTAATTATTTTTACAATGTTTTTTATTATAGACATTTCAATAGTGTTATGCTCTGATGTTATTTTTTAAATAAAAAAATAAATTAGAATTTGGATTGTTTCTTTAATATTTTGTACAAATTTTCTTTTGGACGCCATAATTTATTTATTTTCTTAGTTTAAAAAAAAATGACATCAGAGCATTTTTGTAGAGTGATTTTAAACGAAGAATTTTTATTATTTACTTTTTTTATTATATTCATTAGTTTGGATTTTACAGTGCTGTGAAGTGAACACTAATTATCCCTACTAATAAGTATACATTTATATCAATGATATGGCATAGTTTTTAATTATTTTTATGTTTTTTTATTATAGACATTTCAATATTGTTATGCTCTGATGTTGTTTTTTTTAAGTAAAAAAATAAATCAGAATTTGGATTGTTTTTCTTTAATATTTTTGTACAAATTTTCTTTTGGACACCATAATTTATTTATTTTCTTAGTTAAGAAAAAATGACATCAGAGCATTTTGTAGAGTGATTTTCAACGAAGAAATTTTATTATATACTTTTTTTATTATTATATTCATTAGTTTGGGTTTTACAGCGCTGTGAAGTGACACAAATTTTCCCTATAGTCCATTGAAAAGTTACATTTGGGGTTGCATTTTTTAGATGACGCAGTTTTATTGTTTAGATGTGAGGGGATCAAAAAAGCTTAACATGAAGCTTGTGGGGTCGCAACCCTCCAACTTCGGCCGCCATCTTGGAAAAATTAAATTGTTTTTAGTATTTATCATGTAAACTATTGGTCTTATAAAATTTTTTAAAAAACATTTTTTATTGCAAATAGAATCCTCTACAATTCTAGTCCAGTAACTTTTTGTTGTAAAATCAAAAATAAAGATATTAAAAAAAAACAATCAAAATTTTTGTACAATTTTTTTTTTGGTAGCCATAATTTATATATTTCTTATTTAAAAAAAAATGACATCATATCATTTTTGTAGAATAGTTTTCAACGAAAAATTTTTATTATATACTTTTTTTATTATATTCATTAGTTTGGATTTTACAGTGCTGTGAAGTGAACACTAATTTTCTTTACTGATAAGTATACATTTATATCAATCATATGGCATAGTTTCTAATTATTTTTACAATGTTTTTTATTATAGACATTTCAATAGTGTTATGGTCTGATGTTATTTTTTAAATAAAAAAATAAATTAGAATTTGGATTGTTTTTCTTTAATATTTTTGTACATATTTTCTTTTGGACACCATAAATTATTTATTTTTTTATTTAAAAAAAAATGACATCAGAGCATTTTTGTAGAGTGATTTTAAATGAAGAATTTTTATTATATACTTTTTTTATTACCTATATTCATTAGTTTGGGTTTTACAGTGTTGTGAAGTGACACTAATTTTCCCTATAGTCCATTGAAAAGTTACATTTGGGGTTGCATTTTTTAGAGGACGTAGTTTTATTGTTTAACTTGAAGTTTGTGCGGTCGCACTTCTACAACTTCGGCCGCCATCTTGGAAAAGAGGGTTAAATTGTTTTTAGCATTTATCAGGTAAACTATTGCTCATACAAAATTCTTTAAAAAACATTTTTTATTGCAAATTGAATCCTCTACAATTTTAGTCCAGTAATTTTTTGTTGTAAAATCAAAAATAACAAAGATATTAAAGAAATACCATCAAAATGTTTGGACAAATTTTTTTTTGGACGCCATAATTTATTTATTTTTATTTAGGAAAAATGACATCAGAGCATTTTTGTAGAGTGGTTTTCAACGAAAATTTTATTATATACTTTTTTTTATATTCATTAGTTTGGGTTTTACATTGATATAAATGTATACTTATCAGTAAGGCAAATTAGTGTTCAATTCACAACGCTTTAAAACCCAAACTAATGAATATAATAAAAAAAGTATATAATAAAAATTCTTCGTTAACTCACTCTACAAAAATGCTCTGATGGCATTTTTTTAAATAAGAAAATAAATAAATTATGGTGTTCAAAAGGAAAATTTGTGCAAAAATGTTGATGTTTTTAATATTTTTGTTATTTTGATTTTACAACAAAGTTCCTGGACTAAAATTGTAGAGGATTCAATTTTAAATAAAAATGTATTTGCAAAATTTTGTATAACCAATAGTTTACTTGATAAATGCTAAAAACAATTTCACCCCTTTTTCGAAGATAGCGGCCAAACCTCGAGGGTTGTAAATCCACAAACTTCAAGTTAAGCTTTGATCCCCCTCACATCTAAACAATAAAATTGCGTCCTCTAAAAAATGCAACTCCAAATGTAACTTTTCAATAAACTATAGGGAAAATTAGTGTCACTTCACAGCACTGTAAAACCCAAACTATTGAATATAATAAAAAAAGTATATAACAAAAATTCTTTGTTGAGAATCACTCTACAAAAATGCTCTGATGGCATTTTTTTTTAAATAAGAAAATAAATAAATTATGGTGTCCAAAAGGAAAATTTGTGCAAAAATTTTGATGTTTTTTTTTAATATCTTTGTTATTTTTGATTTTACAACAAAAGTTACTGGACTAAAATCGTAGAGGATTTAATTAGCAATAAAAGGTTTTACAAAATTTTTGTATGACCAATAGTTTACTTGATAAATGCTAAAAACAATTTCACCCCTTTTTCCAAGATAGTGGCCAAACCTCGAGGGTTGTGACCCCACAAACTTCAAGTTAAGCTTTTTTTGACCCCCCCCCCTCACATCTAAACCATAAAATTGCGTGCTCTAAAAAATGCAACTCCATATGTAAGGTTTCAATGGACTATAGAAAAAATTAGTGTTTACTTCACAGCGCTGTAAAACCCAAACTAATGAATATAAAAAAAAAGTATATAATAAAAATTCTTCGTTGAAAACCACTCTACAAAAATGCTCTGATGTCATTTTTTTTTAAATAAGAAAATAAATAAATTATGGCGTCCAATAGAAAATTTGTACAAAAATTTTGATTGTTTTTCTTTAATATTTTTGTTATTTTTGATTTTACAACAAAAAGTTACTGGACTAAAATTGTAGAGAATTTATTTTGCAATAAAAAATGTTTTTTAAAAAATTTTGTATGACCAATAGTTTACTTGATAAATACTAAAAACAATTTAACCCCTTTCTTCCAATATGGCGGCCGAAGTTGGAGGGTTGTGACTCCACAAACTTCAAGTTAAGCTTTTTTTGATCCCTCCTCACATCTAAACAATAAAATAGCGTCCTCTAAAAAATGCATGCTAAGACCAAAATAATGTAACATTTCAATGGACCATTTGTTTATAAATTAAAGTCGCAAGCTGTGTATTGTTTGATATACATATATGGACACATTTTATGAGACCTTATTTAGGTACTCTGTGTGCCAAATATAGTTCATATATCTTTACTGTCTTGGTAAGTATATATAAAAAATTCTTTTTTTTTTTAACACCTAATATTTCTTTTATAAAATTCCAAAATAATGAACATATAATAAACTAACATTATTTTTCGAAATTCTAATCACCTTTCAAGTTTGTTAACTAAAAATTGATGTATTCTGTATATTATATGTATAGTATTGTCACTTGTAGATTAAAAAATAACTTATAGATACAAACCTAGGTACTTGTGTGTTTCTATCATTAAGTCGATTGCAAAAATATTTTTATACAAAAATAATTAATATAATAAATGTATTGAAGAACAATTTTGTGATAAAAAATATCATTTTGCCTTCATTTCGTTTTTAAATTTTTGAAATAACAGAGGATCTTTTCTAATGTATAATACCTAGATAATCCAGAATGTGAGGTACTTTGTTGTATTTACTCTAGTGTACATAGTAATCTGGGTATACCAAATTTTGATTAAATTTATCAATTTAAATTTTTTTTAATAATTCTTGAAGTAATTGATGGATTTAAATGACATTTGGTATACCCAAGGTTTTTTTTATATGAGAAAATTAAATTTTGTCATAGTTTTGGCATACGTTATAGAGGCCATCACTTATATCGCTTTCCTGAACTATGTTTTTGCTACACACTGTATATTAGCTTTTGATAGTAAAATATCTTTTTCAGTCAATGTTACATCAAAAAGTTATAGCTTTTTAGAAACGCTAGGAATTATCCTTTTTGGAGATATTGGCATTCAATGTGATGTCAACTGCATAGGGAGATATGTAATAAATGGGCCAACTGTAGATAGAGGACATTAAAGTAAAATAATTTAACAAAATATGTCTTGGTAAAATGTCACTCCTTATCAAGATAGATATTTTATGTAGAATTTATTTTTCCAATTTCTTGTGAAAAATGATTCACATAAAATACTTTGTGTCTTGGTGAGTGTAATTTAATCAAGGCATATTTTGCTTCATTGTTTTACACTGACGTTTTATCTAGTTACTTACTTACCCTGTGCAGTTAAAATTACATTAAACAATTCAAATGACAATATCTCGAAACCGGTAATTTCTAGCGACACTAAACAGGTATAACTTATTCATGTATTGTATTATTAAATTTAATAGGGCAACCTGTATTACCTTTTTAAATTTCATTTTTAGAGATGCAACGGTCAGTTTTATATTGAAGAGATATGATTATGTTCTTTCAAAAGACATACATACATTCATGTTTTGTCGTTAAAAATATATATGAACAAACTTACCTAAGGAAGATGAAGGTCCAGCTTTTCTGCTTAAAAGGAGTCAGGGAGACTATAATCTGTTTCGTCTGGTTGTGTGTCTTTCATTAGTGGTCCACCTGCTGGTTTAATGGATTTATTTTGTTGTACCACTATTTCACTTTGTGAAGGAGACTGGGAAACAGCAGTTGAAGTCTTTACAGGAACACATTTTTGTGACCCGACCTTTGATATTGACTCCCTTCGGTTGAGTCAATCTTTTACCTTTACGGGGCATTGTAATTGATCTAAAAATAAATAAATGATGTAACATATTAAATGCAAATGTAGTAATTTGAAGTGTACCTAAATAGGAATTAAATTATGATTATGAAATGTACTTACTGTTTAGGTTAGTATGCAGATGTAATCGTTTTAAAAAAAACGGATTTAAATTATATGAAAACAGAAGTTTATGTACGTAAAAGGAAATTCACGAAAATAAACTTCAAATATAAAAATGGCGTGGTGAAAATATAATTTGTTGATTTTTAGATATGCATTTGTTTTTGTAGGTTACCAAAGACAAACGACCAGAAAGTGTAAAGGTGCGTTTCCAACGAAATCATTCGCGTTTTGCTTTTTGCGTCGTGGAATGGTATTGGTGACACAGAATTAAGAAAATCTAGGTGGGAACGTGCAAAATAAATATTTTTACAATAATTACTATTTTGGGTAAATGTGACTATTACTGAAACAATTTTTCAAGTTTTATAAACATAACATAAACTCGGTCTAAACGTAAACAAAAAAATTTTAATGTAAAAAGTTGAAAATATTCAGCTTTTGTCCCGTTAATATTATTATTTTAAATTTTGCATCTTCAATAGAATTTCATAACTGAAAAAGCAAAACGCGAAAAATTTTATTGTGGGCTCACCTTAAGTCGAATGTGAATTATGATACGTAAAATTTGCACTGGCCAAGTACCTAATGGTGGAGGCCATAAATAAGAGAAGAAGAAGAAGATACGTAAAACCACAGATAAATTCAAGGATTGTATCTGTGGTAAAACGTAGAACGTGTAATCTTTTTTTGTTTGAAAAATTAGTTTAAATGGTGTTACAATCCTTGATCTATCCAATCCATGGTCAATGGTCTAGGGAGTGTTCAGTAGGAAATGAAATGATAGACATAGAGGTTAAAAAAAACGTGAGGATACGTAATGGCTTATGTTTGTATTTTATGCATTTATTTGATATAATAAAAGAGTTGTTAGTAAATAGTTCTTAACAATGAGGTAGGTTATCACAGAATCATATTTCTTCAGAAACGATTATTATGACTCTAATCTATGGGTATTATTATCATATTTTGTTTAAAGAGAAGAGAAATTATTATTATTATTATTATTAACGTAATTTATATAAAATGTGAATTGTATGACAGTAGGTATTTGTTCATATTAATAAAGGTGAACATGAGTGTAGGGGATCTATTATCGTAATTTATATAAAATTAGAATTGTATGATAGTATTATAAGATAAAAAAAAATTGTATAAAATTTAAGATGGAATGAAATTTTGGTAGAGAGTATGTGGTATTAAAATAAGAAAAAACATAATTAAATGTACCCGACAGATAGGTATGTTGAAATAAGAAATAGGTGCCTATAATTACATTTGATGTACCTACAATGTAACGATGAAGAAGCTATCCAGAAACGTAAATAAAATACTTAAATACTTTAACTACTGGGAATAATAAAACGTAACACATTTTCATAAATGTCTGTAGCTAAAATAGAATAAATTAATCTTCAAAATTGCTTCAATATTACAAAATTCGCACATACCTTATAACTATATAATTTTTTGCAGCTCGAAATAGTAGACCGCCATATTGCCTAGCTTATCTTTCCCGTCTTGTCCTCACGACCTCAAAACCTAGCGCTCGCATAACAGAAAGCATCTAGAGACTTTAAATTTACCTTTTCCGACCTTTGCGGGCCTCCGTTTAGCGAACGTTCCCAAGTTTTATCCGGAGCTGTCAACGGCACCGCACCGTCCGGCTAGCCGTTTGACGTTTCGGGCGGCCGAGCGAACGCGAATGCCGCCGAACGTGTAATTGACCAAAACTTTCGTTATTTTCCCTATAAAATCGAATTTTAAACCTAAATCTGAGGCACGCGACACATTGTAGAAGGTTCAAAGTTTACGTTTCGATATGGCTTTGTTGAAATGAATGCGGGAAAATACGAAAATATCGAATCGGAAATGGTTTGACGTCTACCCATATCCGACTGACGTTTCTCCGATTCCCGGGCGATAAGCTCCTCCGCGCTATCTCCATCCCTCTCGCCGAGATCGGCCGGCGAGGACCCTCCGAAAAACGGAAAATTTACCTAGAAAAACGCGAAAAACGGCCCGCCGAGCGCCTCGTCGCGACGGAGAAAGGACCCAATAAAGTGACTCGCCCGCGGCCGCGTCCCGACAGGCTCGCCCGAAAAACCACGCGCGAAGCAAAACCGGCCTCCCGGCGGTTTTCGGGCTTCCGATAAGGGGCGTTTTTTCGACTTTGTCTCGTTTCCTCGCGAAAACGGAAAAGTAGCGGCCGCAGACCTCGGGAAAAACGCAAAATTCGCCGCGAAAAAAGTAAAACGAACCAACCAAAATACGCCTAACAGACAACCCCGGGACCGAACTCGGCTTCGCGCCCCCGGGCTCGCCGCTGCGCGGCTCGCGAAAAAAGCCTTTTGGGACGCAAAACCCCACTTTTTCGCCGTCCCGGTGGGAGCGAGAGGAAATCACGCATTTTAATATAATAGAACTAGAAAGGTGGCAAGTCGGCATTCGCCGACTTGACCTTTCTTAGTAGGGTTAGTTTTTTAAACACCATGTATTTTTCGATAATTAGTGCGTTAAGAGACCCCCGATGGAAGTTGAGTAAAATAAATTAGTCAGTTCTCTTAATTTTGAGATTTTTTACCGTTAAACATTTTTCCAACACTTTGTATATAAAACGGTCTTTCGTACATCCGACAACCCATCCGAAGCAAAACAAATAATTTTATTCCATGAATTTTGGGAGTTTCAATATTGGTTCAGTTTTCTTAAACACCCTGTATTGTTTTCATTAAAATAGTTTCCATATAGACCATTGTTAAACGTTTCATCAAAGGAATATTATACTTCCATGAAGGTTTCTAGAGAAAGGTCGGTTTTTAAACACCCAGTAGTTTTTAATTAGTATAGTTTTCTTACAGACCGTTGTGAAAAGTTTCATTAGAAAATATTCCATGAATTGTGAGGATTTTTAGAGAATGGTTTGGTTTTGTTAAACACCCGTATTTTTTCATCAGGTATAATTTTTACAATCGTGAAAAGTTTCATAAAAAAATTAATTCCATAAATTTTGTGGATCTAGAGAATGGATCTATATATTACACCCTGTATTTTTCATACGTATGTATTTATATACATAATAAAACCTAAGTATATATTTTATAGTTTTTGACAAACTAATGTAAAAGTTTCATCAGAAAGCAAAAATTTTAAATCCACGAATTTTCAGGATTTTTAGGGAACAGTTCGGTTTTTAAACACCCCGTATTTGTTCAATAGTATATTCTTCCTACAGAACATTGTAAAAGTTTCATCAAAAGAATTTTTAATTCCATGAATTTTGTTGATTTTTAGAGAATGGTTCGGTTTTTAAATCCTCTGTATTTCTTAATTAGGATATTTTTCCTATAGAACATTGTATAAAGTTTCATCAAAAAATTTTTAATTCCATGAATTTTGAGGAATTTTAGAGAATGGTTCGTTATTTTAAACACTCTGTATTTTTAATTAGTATATTTTTCCTACAGAACATTGTATAAAGTTTCATCAAATAGAATTATTTAATTCCATGAATTTTGAGGATTTTTAGAGAATGGTTCGTTATTATTAAACACTCTGTATTTGCTTCGTTAATGAGTGTCATAATAAATCCTTGATGGAAGTTTAATAAATAAAAAAATTTCCATGAATTTTGGGAGTTTCAATATTGGTTCAGTTTTCTTAAACACCCAGAATTTTTAATTAGTATAGTTTTCTTACAGACCATTGTAAAAAGTTTCATAAAAAAATATTCAATGAATTATTGTGGGATTCTTAGAGTATGGTTTGGTTTCGTTAAGCACCCTGTATTTTTCATTAGTATAATTTTTATAATCGTGAAAAGTTTAATAAAAAATTAAATTCCATAAATTTTGTGGCTGTAGAGAATGGTTCTTTATTTTACACCCTGTATTTTTCATAAGTATGTATTCATATACATAATACCAAAGTATATATTTTTATAGTTTTTACAAACTATTGTAAAAGTTTCATCAGAAAGCAAAAAAAATTTAAATCCACGAATGTTTAGGATTTTTAGGGAACAGTTCAGTTTTGAAACCTCCTGTATTTTTCATTAGTATAGATGTTTTAAAACTATTGTACAAAGTTTCATCAAAATGAATTTTCTAATTCCATGAACTTTGAGGAATTTTAGAGAATGGTTCGTTATTTTTAAACACTCTGTATTTCTTAATTAGTATATTTTTCCTACAGAACATTGTATAAAATTTCATCAAATAGAATTTTTTAATTCCATGAATTTTGTTGATTTTTAGGAAATGGTTAGGTTTTTAAACCTCCTGTATTTTTCATTAGTATAGATTTTTACAAACCATTGTATAAGGTTTTATCAAAAATAATTTTTAATTCCATGAGTTTTGTTGATTTTTAGGAAATGGTTAGGTTTTTAAACCCTCTGTATTTCTTAATTAGTATATTTTTCCTACAGAACATTGTATAAAGTTTCATCGAAAAGAATTTTTAATTCCATGAATTTTGAGGATTTTTAGAGAATGGTTCGTTATTATTAAACACTCTGTATTTGCTTCGTTAGTGAGTGTCATAATAAATCCTTGATGGAAGTTTAATAAATAAAAAAAATTTCCATGAATTTTGGGAGTTTCAATATTGGTTCATTTTTTTTAAACACCCAGTAGTTTTTTAATTAGTATACATAGTTTTCTTACAGACCATTGTGAAAAGTTTCATGAAAAAATATTCAATGAATTATTGTGAGGATTCTTAGAGTATGGTTTGGTTTCGTTAAGCACCCTGTATTTTCTCATTAGTATGATTTTTACAATCGTCAAAGTTTCATAAAAAAATAAAATCCATAAATTTTGTGGATGTAGAGAATGGTTTTTATTTTACACCTGTATTTTTCATAAGTATGTATTCATATACATAATAATACCAAAGTATATATGTTTTACAGTTTTCTACAAACTATTGTAAAAGTTTCATCAGAAAGCAAAAAAAAATTTTAAATCCACGAATGTCCAGGATTTTTAGGGAACGGTTCGAATTTTTAAACACCCGTATTTTTCGATAATTAGTGCGGTAAGAGTCCCCGACGGAAGTTTCGTACCAAAAAATTTCAGTTCCTTAATTTTACATTTTTAACGTTCGACATTTTTCCAACACTTTGTATATAAAACGGTCCTACGCACGTCAGAGAACCCCTCGAAGCGAAAGAACCGAAAATTTCCTCGAATCTGTAATTTTTATTTTTCTCGTCAATTTTTATCGTAACACCCCGTACATCGAGCTTTTTGAGTCGCACTGTATATAAGCGAAGCGACTTGAAGTGTGCCATATTGTCTAGCTCACTGATACCACCTATTCATTCTATTTATGCAAAGTTCAATGCAAATAGCAATAGCGGATGGAAATATTTGACAGCTGTTCTATGGCTTCCGTCATTTTGACCCCGTCTTGGTCTGCCATATTGTCTAGCTCACTGATACCACCTACCTATTCATTCTATTTATGCAAAGTTCAATGCAAATAGCAATAGCGGATGGAAATATTTGACAGCTGTTCTATGGCTTACGTCATTTGACCCCGTCTTGCTTAGGATTTTCGCAAATTTCGATACAAAAACGAATTCAAAACCAAACGCTCGCATAACACAACGTATCTAGAGACTTCAGATTTACCGTTTTCGGCCTTTGGGGGCTCCGGTCGGCCCATTTAGCGAAATTTTCTGCGATTTATTCGGAAATGTCACCGCGCACTCGCCATTTGACGTCGCAAATTTTCGCAATTTTACTATAAAATCGAATTTTAAAAACAGATCTGAGGCACACGACACATTGTAGAAGGTTCAAAGTTTACGTTTCGATATGGCTTTATGGAAATAAAGGGGTACTTACTTTGCAAAATGTAACGTTTTGAAGGTTTTGTGAGGACCCGCCATATTGCCAGGCTCTTCTCCACGTCTCGGTTCGGTATTACGCAAAATTCGATACAAATTCGAATTCAAAACCCAACGCTCGCATAACAGAAAGCATCTAGGGACTTTAAATTTACCTTTTCCGGCCTTGGCGGGTCTCCGCTCGATCCGTTTAGCGAACGTTCCCAAGTTTTATCCGGAGCTGTCAACGGCACCGCACCGTCCGGCTAGCCGTTTGACGTTTCGGACGGCCGAGCGAAGGCGAATGCAGCCGAACGTGTAATTGACCAAAACTTTCGCTATTTTCCCTATAAAATCGAATTTTAAACTCAAACCTGAGGCACGCGACACATTGTAGAAGGTTCAAAGTTTACGTTTCGACATGCATTTCTGGAAATGAATGCGGGAAAATACGAAAATATCGAATCCGAAATAGTTTGACGTCTACCCATATCCGACTGACGTTTCTCCGATTCCCGGGCGATAAGCTCCGCCTCCGCTATATCCATCTCGCTCGCCGAGATCGGCCGGCGAGGACCCTCCGAAAAACGGAAAATTTACCTAGAAAAACGCGAAAAACGGCCCGCCGAGCGCCTCGTCGCGACGGAGAAAGGACCAAATCAAGAGACTCGCCCGCGACCGCGTCCCCGACGGGCTCGCCCGAAAAACCACGCGCGCAGCGAGCCGGCCTCCGGGCGGCTTCCGGACTTCCGATAAGGGGCGTTTTTCGACTTTTGTATGGTTTCCTCGCGAAAACGTAAAAGTAACGCCGGCGGACCTCCGGAAACACTCAAAATTCGCCCCGATAAAGGTTAAAAGACCCCACCGACATACGCCTAAGCGACAACCCCCCGACCGAAGGGCGCTTCGCGCCCTTCGGCTCGCCACTCGCGCAACTCGCGAAAAAAGCCTTTGGTAATGCAAAACGCCACTTTTCCGCACCCCGGTGAGCGAGAGGCAATCGCGCATTTTAATATATTAGAACTAGAAAGGTGGCAAGTCGGCATTCGCCGACTTGACCTTTCTTAGTAGGGTTAGTTTTTTAAACACCATGTATTTTTCGATAATTAGTGCGTTAAGAGACCTCCGATGGAAGTTGACTAAAATAAATTAGTCAGTTCTCTTAATTTTGAGACTTTTTTAACGTTCAACATTTTTCCAACACTTTGTATATAAAACGGTCTTTCGTACATCCGACAACCCATCCGAAGCAAAAAAATAAATTTATTCCATGAATATTGGGAGTTTCAATATTGGTTCAGTTTTCTTAAACACCCTGTATTGTTTTCATTAAAATAGTTTCCATATAGACCATTGTTAAAAGTTTCATCAAAGGAATATTATACTTCCATGAAGCTTTCTAGAGAACGGTCGGTTTTTGAAACACCCAGTCGTTTTTTAATTCGGAGAGTTTTCTTACAGACCGTTGTGAAAAGTTTCATTAGAAAAGATTCCATGAATTGTGAGGATATTTAAAGAATGGTTTGGTTTTGTTAAACACCCGTATTTTTCATCAGTATAATTTTTTACAATCGTGAAGTTTCATAAAAAAATTAAATTCCATAAATTTGTGGATCTAGAGAATTGGTCTTTATTTTACACCCTGTATTTTTCATAAGCATGTATTTATATAGCTACATAATAATACCTAAATAGTATTTTTATAGTTTTTACAAACTATCTTAAAAGTTTCATCAAAAACCAAAAAGAGTTTTTAATTTCAAGTTTTAGAATTTTTAAAATGATTCGATTCTCTTAAACACCCTGTATTGTTCTCATGAAAATAGTTTCCATATAGACCATTGTTAAAAGTTTCATCAAGAGAATATTATACTTCCATGAAGGTTTATAGAAAATGGTTCATTTTTTTTAAACACCCAGTAGTCTTTTAATTAGTATAGTTTTCTTACAGACCATTGTGTTCATAAGAAAATATTCTATGAATTGTGAGGATTCTTAGAGAATGGTTTGGTTTTGCTAAACACCCTGTATTTTTCATTAGTATAATTTTTTTACAATCATGAAAAGTTTCATAAAAAAAAATAAATTCAATAAATTTTGTGGATCTAGAGAATGGTTCTTTATATTACACACTATATTTTTTCATAAGTATGTATTTATATACATAATAAAACCTAAGTATATATTTTTATAGTTTTTGACAAACTATTGTAAAATGTTTCATCAGAAAGCAAAAAAATTTAAATCCACGAATTTTCAGGATTTTTAGGGAACAGTTCGGTTTTAAACACCCTATTTGTTCAATAGTATATTTTTCCTACAGAACATTGTAAAAGTTTCATCAAAAAGAATTTTTTAATTCCATGAATTTTGTTGATTTTTAGAGAATGGTTCGGTTTTTTTAAACCTCCTGTATTTTTTCATTAGTATAGATTTTTACAAACTATTGTTTAAAGTTTCATCAAAAAGAATTTTCTAATTCCATGAATTTTGAGGATTTTTAGAGAATGGTTCGTTATTTTTAAACACTCTGTATTTCTTAATTAGTATATTTTACCTACAGAACATTGTATAAAATTTCATCAAACAGAATTTTTTAATTCCAAGAATTTTGAAAATTTTTAGAGAATGGTTCGTTATTTTTAAACACTCTGTATTTCTTAATTAGTATATTTTTCCTACAGAACATTGTATAAAGTTTCATCAAAA
This sequence comes from Monochamus saltuarius, assembly GCA_025584915.1. Lineage (NCBI taxonomy): Eukaryota > Metazoa > Arthropoda > Insecta > Coleoptera > Cerambycidae > Monochamus > Monochamus saltuarius. Next base: position 66,674,952 of record CM046722.1, on the reverse strand, counting down.
GAATTTTTAATTCCATGAATTTTGAAAATTTTTAGAGAATGGTTCGTTATTGTTAAACATTCTGTATTTGCTTCGATAGTGAGTGTCATAATAAATCCTTGATGGAAGTTTAATAAATAAAATATTTATTTCCATGAATTTTGGGAGTTTCAATATTTGTTCAGTTTTCTTAAACACCCAGTAGTTTTTTAATTAGTATATATTTCTTAGAGACCATCGTGAAAAGGTTAATAAAAAAATATTCAATGAATTATTGTGGGGATTCTTAGAGTATGGTTTGGTTTCGTTAAGCACCCTGTATTTTCTCATTAGTATAATTTTTTTACAATCGTAAAAAGTTTCATAAAAAAAAATAAATTCCATAAATTTTGTGGATCTAGAGAATGGTTCTTTATTTTACACCCTGTATTTTTCATAAGTATGTATTCATATACATAATAATACCAAAGTATATATTTTTATAGTTTTTACAAACTATTGTAAAGTTTCATCAGAAAGCAAAAAAATTTTAAATCCATAAATTTTGTGGATGTAGAGAATGGTTTTTATTTTACACCTGTATTTTTCATAAGTATGTATTCATATACATAATAATACCAAAGTATATATTTTTACAGTTTTCTACAAATTAGTGCGGTAAGAGTCCCCCGACGGAAGTTTCGTACCAAAAAATGTTCAGTTCCTTAATTTTGACATTTTTTAACGTTTCACATTTTTCCAACACTTTGCATTTAAGACGGGCCTACGAACGTCACAGAACCCCTCGAAGCGAAAAAACCGAAAATTTCCTCGAATCTGTAATTTTTATTTTTTCTCGACAATTTTATCGTAACACCCCGTACATCGAGCTTTTTGAGTCGCACTGTATATAAGCGAAGCGACTTGAAGTGTGCCATATTGTCTAGCTCACTGATACCACCTATTCATTCTATTTATGCAAAGTTCAATGCAAATAGCAATAGCGGATGGAAATATTTGACAGCTGTTCTATGGCTTACGTCATTTTGACCCCGTCTTGCTTAGGATTTTCGCAAATTTCGATACAAAACGAATTCAAAACCAAACGCTCGCATAACACAACGTATCTAGAGACTTCAGATTTACCGTTTTCGGGCTTTGGGGGGCTCCGGTCGGGCCATTTAGCGAAATTTTCTGCGATTTATTCGGAAATGTCACCGCGCACTCGCCATTTGACGTCGCAAATTTTCGCAATTTTTACTATAAAATCGAATTTTAAAAACAGATCTGAGGCACACGACACATTGTAGAAGGTTCAAAGTTTACGTTTCGATATGGCTTTATGGAAATAAAGGTACTTACTTTGCAAAATGTAACATTTTGAAGGTTTTGTGAGGACCCGCCATATTGCCAGGCTCTTCTCCACGTCTCTGTTTGGTATTACGCAAAATTCGATACAAATTGGAACTCAAAACCCAGCGCTCGCATAACAGAAAGTATCTAGAGACTTTAAACTTACCGTTTCTGGCTTTTGGGGGGCCTCCCATCGGCCGGTTTAGCGAACGTTCCCAAGTTTTATCCGGAGCTGTCAACGGCACCGCACCGTCCGGCTAGCCGTTTGACGTTTCGGACGGCCGAGCGAACGCGAATGCCCCCGAACGCGTAATTGACCCTAATTTTCGTTATTTTCCCTATAAAATCGAATTTTAAACCTAAATCTGAGGCACGCGACACATTGTAGAAGGTTCAAAGTTTACGTTTCGATATGGCTTTGTTGAAATGAATGCGGGAAAATACGAAAATATCGAATCGGAAATAGTTTGACGTCTACCCATATCCGACTGACGTTTCTCCGATTCCCGGGCGATAAGCTCCTCCCGCGCTATCTCCATCCCTCTCGCCGAGAACGGCCGGCGAGGACCCTCCGAAAAACGGAAAATTTACCTAGAAAAACGCGAAAAACGGCCCGCCGAGCGCCTCGTCGCGACGGAGAAAGGACCAAATAAGGAGACTCGCCCGCGCCCGCGTCCCCGACAGGCTCGCCCGAAAAACATCGCGCGGGCGAAACCGGCCTCGGGCGGCTTTCGGGCTTCCGATAATGGGCGTGGTTTTCGACTTTTGTCTCGTTTCCTCGCGAAAATCGAAAACCGGCGGCCGCGGACCTCCGGAAAAACGCAAAATTCGCCCCGAAAAAGGTAAAAAGAACCCACCGAAATACGCCTAAGCGACAACCCCGGGACCGAAGGGCGCTTCGCGCCCTTCGGCTCGCCGCTGCGCTGCTCGCCTCAAAAGCCTTTGGTAATGCAAAACGCCACTTTTATCACCCCCGGTGAGCGAGAAAAAACAACGGATTTTAATATATAAGAATTATACTGTAATTATGGGATGTTTCATAGAAGTACTAATATAAAATGCAGAAATGATTCTATCGCGTTGCCTACCAGGACGATTTATATCACTAAAAAATTAAGTAATATACATACTAAATCGAAATAAATACAACACGTTTTGCATTCATGCCGACAATAAAAGTTTATGTGATTGAACTTAGCCCCCCATTTTTAAATAAAATGAAAAATAAAGAATGTGCTGAATTGTGCCGGATTTGTGCTACATTGTTGCGTAAACAAAATAATAGCCATTTTGCTAGAAAATAAAAAAATCGTATTTTCCACGTAGCCCCCCCACTTTGGAAAATCGTATTTATCTTTAATGTGCTATATTGTGCTAGTTGTTTCGAATATTGTGGCCTTTAAAGAAATTTAATATCTACCTTCGTTCTCCGGAAAATCGGGAAAAACCGGAATTTCCTAACCCCCCATTTTACAACAATCCGATTTTTTTCGATGTGCTGAATTGTGCTAGATGTTCCCAACTGTTTTATAAAAATTTATATCTGTCTCCGTTTTTCGGAAAATGCAAAAAATCGAAAATATTGGTGTGACCTTACTGTGTCCCTTACTTTGCGAAAATCGTGGTGTTCTTAAATGGGCGTATTTGTGCTAGTTGTTCTGAACATTGTGCCGTTTAAAAAATATATATATTTGCCTCATTTGCAACATTGTTTTCCAGAAAATCCGGAAATTTGGGCGTGAGCCCCCCCTTTTTGCCGAAAATTAAAAACGTTTTTGTGTTGAATTGTGCAAGTTGTTCTGAACATTGTGCCATATAAAAGAAATTCAATATTTATATCCGTTCTCCAGAAAATCCGGAAGAACCATAAATTTTCAGCGTGAACTTAGCCCCCCATTTTTTTTTTCAAAAAATAAAATACGGGACTGTGCTGAATTGTGCTAATTTCCCTGAACATTGTTCTGGAAAAACCGGAAATTTTGACACAACCTTACTACACCTCCCATTTATACCGAAAATTCAAAAACGTGATTGTGCTGAAATGTGCTAGTTGCTCTGAACATTGTGCCATTTAAAGAAATTCAATATCTATATCCGTTCTCCCGAAAATCGGGAAAAACCGGAAATTTAAGCGTGAATTTAGCCCCCCATTTTTTTCGAAATTTAAAAAAACGGGATTGTGCTGAATTGCTCTAGTTGTCCTAAACATTGTGCCGTTTAACGAAATTTGATATCTATATCAGTTCTCCGGAAATCCGGAAAAACCGGAAATAATAATAATTCTAATCACGAGGATTATCCCAGAAGTCGAAGATTTGAACGGCAGAGGGGCGGCATATTATTATTAAGCAGGCCGCATTTGCGCCCAAGAACGACTTACGTTGGTAGGCCCTAACCACCATTCAGTGCAGGAATGAGGGAAACCTGGAGAACCTCATTAATTAGGGGGGTAGTCAAATGTCAACCGGTATCAATCTCTCACATTGACCCAATCCAACATTCTTCCACCCAACCATACCCGCAAAGAGGGTGCCAATCTCTCCACGAATATAGCTTATATACGGTATACCGGCTGCGGGGGTCAAACCCACAGCGATCTAGTCACCTCGATTCAAGTGCTGACGCCTTAAACCGCGCGACCACTAACCGATCCTAAATCCTAAATTTTGACACAACCTTACTGCGCCTCGCATTTTGCCTGAAAATTAAATAAAGCGATTGTGCTAAATTGTGTAGTTTTGTCGAACTTCGTGCCGTTTAAAGAAATTTCATATCTATCTCCATTCTCTGGAAAAACCTTAAGTTTTGACACGACCATGATCATGAATGTTTTTTCCAATTTTTCGGAGAACGGAAATAGATATCAAATTTCTTTAAACGGCACAATGTTCAGGGCAATTAGCACAATTCAACAAAATCCTGTTTTTAATTTTCGAAAAACATAGGGCACTAAGTTCACAATTAAATTTCGGGTTTTTCCGGACAACGGATATAATAATAATGATGGTGCCTCTGCCTATATTTATAATAATCTTAAGGTCGCCAGATTTGAATTCCCTTCATTACTGACTTTGGCGATGGTCTCAATCATTAGTATATGCAACAAAAGTGAACACAAGAGAGGCGCTATTCGATCGGATTATCAATTGTGCAGCACTCAAAAGAGAAAATCGCTGTGCACTTGAACGAGCTACCTGTGCAATCCACACACGAGCAGATGCATGCATTGAGGTGGATTGTGGTATATTTGAAAATTTAATTCATTAATTTCAGTTTATTAGATCTTTAATCCATGTTATAATTTATAATATGTACAGAATAAACACTTCTCTCTACTGATTCATTACAATAATTAACTCGGGTAAAAATATTTTGCTATGTCAGTATAACCGTTGATATTCGTCCATATTATTATGTTTATTAGGCTTTATTTGTTCACTTTTACCCCCTGAACACCCGTCTTGAATATAGTGGGTTCCTCCTCAATCAGTCTGTATACTACTTTTTGACATTTAAGTTCATGCATAATGTTACCATTATTGACTACTCCTCTCTGTTTGGGAGTCGTACCGTATATATATATAAATAAATTGTAGTTGTTGTTGTTCTAAGATTTTCGATTTCCTCAAACGCTGAAATGTAGAAAGAAGTAGTAGCCACTGGTTAAGTCTGTAGAATCGATAATCTCAAATATATTAATATTTTTTAATTATTAATGATAGGGACAATTATATCAAGGCGTGAGTTATCCTGAATCGAATTCATGATCAACATTATGCGCCATTGATTATAAATAGCACTACGCACCCTATAGTACTGAGGATAATTATGTACCCGTCATCTCTTCCTACACCTTTAAAACTGATCTAACAATTCCAGGAAACTATTCAAAATGTTACTGCAAAAGTAGCTGTAATTTCAAGCTATGAGGATTTATGTAAAGTATTTGTAAAGACCTGTTTCACTTTTGAAATACGTACCGTCTCTTAAGTTGTTGTCAAGATCTCATGTCGGATAAATTCCATCAGATCGCAATAAACATTACTTTAAAAACATTTTCCGAATAAAGTAACAAGCATAATAGGAATCTCAAATTAAAGAGCAATATTCTAGCTTGAATGTAAGAAAAGTCTAAAATAATATTTCTAATTGAATGCTGCTTTACGAAAAGTTTAAAATGCTGTCAATAACATCAAATCAATTTCTGGAAGTTTGTAGAACGAGTGTATGCAAATATGAAAACCATGTAGAACACTCACATTTACGTTTAAGTTTTTTACCTAGTATGTAGTTCTTTATGCCCTTCCTGAAGAATATGAGCCCGATTGATTGCAGAAATACAAGCAAGAATTTTAGCGTGTTATTATTAGCATACAAAACCTTTTTGCAATTTGGCAAGCAGAAGGTCAGAAATGTTTCAGAAAAAGAGCAACCGTTATTTGAAACTATTTAATTTGACAGAAAGTATGCTGTTGTGATAGTAGAGGCGAGCTATAATTAGTGAAAGAAACCAAATAAGATTTTGTAATAAAAATAATTACAGTATTTTGTCGCAAACCTTTGAAAAGTCAGTATTGACAAAAAATGACGTAACATTACTGTTTTCCCAAAATAACGCGAACATTTTTCCTAATTACATCCACAACTTTAAAATATCTACTAGAAATATCACAAAATTAAGATATGAATCCACAAAGAATTCCATTTGAACTGTTAAGAAAACCAAACCGCATCTCTTTCTTAAAAAATCATACAGTTAAACTGTTTGCGGAAAAAAGGTTTAAGAAAAGATTTTATACATCTTATAAAATATGGCTCTCAATTGTAATAAATAATAATCTGAAAGAGAAAATAATGCTTACTGAAAATATATTAACTTTATAAGTACGTTCGGAAAGATGTAGTTATTTTTTGCTATAGCAAAAAAACTTTGAAGGACAGTGGGTTATCTGGATTAACACATATAGCGCTGTCCTTTTAAATGCCTATTATAGTCCGTCTCAGATAAGAATTCAGCGTTGGTAAACAAGGGAACGTGTTTCCTCGTCTCCTATTGGTCAATTTGCAAGCCAAGTTCACGCAGGGAAATATAAAGAAATCATACAAATTCCTTGCCAGGTCCGGCTCTCATTGAGTGCTCAAATGCTATGTAGCCAGCGTACACTTGCTTTCAAAACTTTCGCGTACACCTATTTTTCACTGTAGATATTAAATCAGGATTATAATTAATCAACTCAGACCTTTGAATTTTTGAAAACTCATAGATCTTTAACATAATATTAAAATTATGCGTTCACAAAAGTAAAATTTTCGCAAAATTGTTGTTACTTATTTTGAATGTGTAGGCGGAAATTTTGAAAGCAAGTGTACATAAAACAAAAAATAGAATCAGTTCACCGCGGTACCAAAGTTTACTAAATAAATATTTAGTAAACTTTGGCGGTACTTTCAAGTTCGTAGATGACAGCCGCCAAGAAGAGAGCACGTGCATGTTTACCTCGACAGTTGTAGAGATTACGAGGATTGGTCAAAATTAGCAGTGCTTAATAAAAAACTTTTTAACAAACTTATGAAACATTTTAGCGACATACCGATATATAACATTGTCAATAGTTAACAGATTACGATGTAACACTAACAATTATTCAAAAATAACCATGCACGGCACCGTAAGTATTTCGTGCGGTCTAAAAATGTCACGGCAATGAATACAAATGTTCAAATACTTCTGAGAAAAATATTTGGTGCAATTTACATTGAAATAATCCAATTTACCACCTATAATCAGAAAAACTGTACGCGTATTTTTCATTTTGTGTACAAATGGTCTGAGACGGCCCTGGGTGGGATTTCACTTACTTGGGGATTCCGGATTCCCATGTGCCTGTGTGAACCGTGCTCGGCTGCTTTGGGAAACCACTGAATTCTTATCTGAGACAGACTATTAGTTAGATTTAAAATTTGTTGTTCATTTAATTTTACAGTTACCAACAGGAAATAACTTTAAAATGGAGAAATGAAAGTACATGTTTTATCATTAATTTTTCGAAAATTTGATGCCCCTAATGCTACTAATAGTACTCACTACATATTATAAATATGTTCTTAAGCAACACGTTAACTGTACTGTACTAAATTTAGGTAAATAACTTATTTTCAATGGTATCCCTTAAAACATTGCTGTAGTTGTAACGCCACCATACATTTTTAGCAAATAAAATTATATTTATTATAGCAAAATGCACAGCGTGTTTGCGTGATGTCTCATATTTTGAAAAGGAATAGGAGTTTACAGGAGCTCCCAATGGATTTTTAGTAAATATTTTAGGATTCATATAGCCAAAATTCTCATAAAATTAAGAGTTATTAAGTTAGTATTGGAATCATATAAACGAAATCCTACGAGTAAGGTCGGGGGAACGGTATGGCCATTTACCATACCAATCCACCTATTAGGAAATATATCTTTTAAATTTTTCTGAACATTTTGACCCTAATGCGGAGGAGCACCTTCAAGTTGCAATTATATATTTTGACAAACCACCAGAGGCAAATCATCAAGTTCATGAAAGAATTTTATATAAAAAAAAAACAGAAATTAGAATTTATAAAAACGTTTTTTTTTTGTTTCATTACTAAGTGAACAACAGGTAAGGGGGCGAATTATACAAGATGGTGAGAACTTCAGGCTGAAATCACAGATTTTCCAAATTATTCGTCACTCTCTTATTAAAAAAGCCCGAGTATGTAGGTATTCGTGAAAGTGGTACCTATATTGAACATTTAATTTTATTGAGTTAAATTTTTATCCTTTACTGTTTGTTATGTTGTTTATTTCTATTTTGTAAATAAAATGGAAATGACCATTCAGTAGTTAGCGACATTTAATTTGTGACAAACCTAGCTCATCCAAAAAAGTTGCAATAACTTGTAAATCAAGCCTCAAATCAAAATCTTATAAGACTGAAAAAATTGAATAAATACCGTTTCTAAAATAAATATTCTGAAACTCAAAAAATACTGGAGGAGCATGGTAGGTACTACAACCCGCCTTTACTCCGTTCGGGTTTTGATATTTTAGACCAAAATTATACAGAAAGTGTACCGTATGTATGTATGTATGCCCATAACAAGAAAACAATTTTTTTGAAGCCCTGTAACTTCTAAATGAAGCACTTTTGGACTATGTTAAATTTGAATAACTCGGTTCTATTTTATCACAGGAAACTATGTTCAAGCTGGATCCCATTACTTTCCTGACACCCTGTATATTACCTTTGATAAAAAATGCTTTTGATCCGGTTAGAAGATAGGTGAAGAATGACCTTAGTTCGGATCTTGTATGTACTATTAAGAAATAGACGGTGGCAAAATATGCAAATATTTTTATAATAGCATTTGACTTTACTTGGATTAATGCGAAAGATTGTTTAGTATCAAATATTCACTATCTCCTGTTATATTGTTAACCTGTTATGCATCGATCTCAGGTTTATTCCGGGTAACAAAAGCCTAGCTTATTTCATTATGCCATACACAGACATATCCTTCCGAACGAGCTTCCCAATCCATATGTGTCTATATTGAACGAAATTGTTCGAATAGGTACACGAAATAAATTTGTAAAGTGGTAACACCACATTGTTACAGGGTAAATAGGACAAACCTGTTCGATATAGAATGCGCGGATAATGGGGTGTTGTATAAAGTGATATGGGGTATTTCATAAACCACTTGTATACATTGTCTGCTCCTGATGCCCGTTATTAATTATTGTTGTGATATGTTTTAAATGGCGAGGTTACGGAAATTAAAATCGCTTCCAATTACCAGAATTATATATTTCGCCAAGTTAATATGTTTCAATTAATAACAGCGTGGGTGTCTATGTAGTGTAAACACAGGGTGTCCTAAAAAAAGATTCTATAAATTCACGATTGCTTCTTATTTATGGACAAAGGTCTCTTATTTCCTAGCGTTTTCTTATTTAAAATTTTAGTCACTACTTTTAAAAATCAATCCATTTTGGTAATAACATAACAACACTTGGTAACTAACTAACATAAAATAAGGTCTACCAATAATGAAATATATTTGGTGACTGTCTTCTAACTGAACTGGAATACAACGAATTTTGAAAAACTTAGGTATCGAATATCAGTTCCTAGCACTTACTAACAACTCCATACTGTGGTCAAGAGCACGATTTAAATTTGCATAGTAAAAACTAGATATAATGGTGTAAACAACATTTGTCTAATTTTATTTGGTAATATGAATTATCTATTTTTATAAATAGTCTTTATTACAGCACTAGTGCTTTAGTAGAAAAAAAAACAGTTTGATTAACATTTTTCCATGTTTAGTGTATTCTTTAGGATTCTTCAAATCTAATTTTGTTGTAATCATTTTTGAAATGCTTCAAAAGTAATAACTTGGACCGACTGGGAAGTACACTTTCCTTGTCTGTAAAATCCAAAATATCGCCTGTGAGTTGCATTAAGGGGACGAAGTTCACTATGTTTCTGAAAAGTATTTAAACAGTTGATACCTACCACATTTCCTTTTATTAAAACAAATTCTAGATCAATTCTTATTAAGATAAAATTTTATTCATTATTCTTTGCAACTAACTATTATGACAGTAATGTATGTTTTTTTGAATCCCTAAATACATAAATCTATAGATATATTTTAATTAAGATCCTTATCGTTAATTTTCTACTTAATCATGTATTAGTCATCAAGGCAAGTGCACTGAATTTTACTGAAACAGATCAAAGTGCCAACAGCGAAGTGAAATTGCTGATTTATACAGGGTGTTAAAAATAGAGTATAACATGTTTCAGGAGGTAATAGTATGAACCAAAATAAGCAGAAAAGTCTTAATAAACATGGGTCCGCAAAGTAACGGTTGCGGAGATATGGACCACTATTCGTTTTTCAAACATTTTATTTTATTAGGAATAAACCGACAAAGGAAGCTTTTAACAAACAAAAAACAAAGTTACAGAAGATGTTCAAAGTGCCCTCCGTCCATTTCCAAGCAGGCACGATATCTTCGTCTCAACGATATTCAAACTCTTTCGAAAACACCCTCCTAGTTGCTGCTTATTTTGGTTCATCCTATTACCTCCTGAAATATTTTACACTCTTTCTTTAACACTCTGTATATGAATGCAATTATGCCAGCTTTTGTCAAACCCCCCTGTATAAAATTTTCAGATAAATATGATAAAACAGAAATTTATCTGTATAAACCAACCATAAATACAACAATATAAACACATTACATCAACTCACTCAGTGGTTTGTGCAAAAGAGAGTGGTACATAAAACTTTAGTGATGAGGAATACCTTATGGCGGACGATGAAATCTTGAAAAAGCTAATCAAGTTCAACACATCCCTAATTATAATTCTCTTTATTTCAAATCTTAAACGTCATATACGAGTATATAATATTATCTTTAATGATGGTAATGACATATCATATGATAGATCACCAAATGTATCATAGTATCAAATATTGTCATTTCCTGTCCTAGGCTACATATAAGTTAATATATTTCCTCTCGTAACACATGGTTATTGACGTGGATGATGGATCTAGTAATAATTTTTGACATGGCTGCAAAATAACTACTAGGAAGGCATTAATATAGTTGTAAACAGAATTTCTCCAAAGGTGACTTCTTTCATGAAACAAAATGAAATAGAATTAGAAATTCTCACTAAAAATGTTTCCCTCTGTGACAAAGTTTGTTAATCGTGGACCATACATACATCGTAAATATTGTTGCAACCAAATTAAAATGTATACGTCATTTATTGAAGACGCATTAAGGTCTCCTTATTCCTCACCGTAAAATGATCAAATTTGTGGTGTTTTTAGGTACAGATATATGAGAAAATTAATATCAAAAACAAAATTTTTGATTTTTTGTTAATACACTTTTACTATGTACTGTTATTTACTAAGCTCTAAATTATTTGCATATGTAGAAAACACTTTTTCAAGAATACGGCACCCTTAGGAAATAAAAATTGAATTGATTTGTGGTTTAGCTAAAATAATAAATATGTCTTAAGCGGTAAACTTACAGGTGCTTTGATTCATAAAATTGATGCGAAAAATTAAAATATGGGAGTTACACCCCGCAAAAAAATTGTGACAATCACTTTTTCAGTTATAGTTTTCAAGCAGTTTGGAGTATCAAATTAAAATTTCCAGGACCTTTTACGAGTAATTGTGTTTAAAAGCTGGATTTGTATAGCTGCAGAGTAATATTGCATTATGGTAGCCGTAAAACTATTGTTATACGAGTCAAACAATACACTGACATATGGGTTTTAAAATAATTTCATACTAATATTCCCCTATTTCTGAAGAAAAAGGTGTATATTGGACCATAAATAACAAAACAAAGTAGATGCCATCGGTTACGGTTACCGTTTGTTTCATATGTTGCATAAGTTTTGGCAGTAATATTGTTAAAATTATCAAGTTAGTTTATTACTTTACGGTAGATGTATTAAGCTAATTCAAAATAATAGGTCTGTTCAAGCAAAGAATCCGGACTGGTTCCAAACTGTCAAAAACGTTCATCCAACTGCTTTGGAGAAAAATGTAATAATTTTAATTCTATGCACCACTGCGCATGTGCGCAACCTTGTAAAAGGGCTACTGCCCAATCCCACTCTCGAGTCAATCAGTCTCTTTATGTTAGTGGACTTGACGAGTCGATGTTGCTGTTAAGTCAAACCAACGCTTATAATAAAGTGATTAAACAAATATACAGTTTTATTGAAATACAGTCCGCTCTTAACATTGTCGCTATAAAGCCAAACATTTGGTCTTCGTGCCGCATTAAGGAACCAGACACCTGGATTCCAGCTAAATAGTGTTTTTTATGCTGAATTGTGACGTCGCACCCCACCGATGCTTGTCTGACGCTGCCCGCTGACCCGACATTCCGAGGATAACGCTGTCTCTGTCCCACCGAATTGGCGGACGCTTTGTCTAGCCGAAGCCGAGGAATTCCATACTGCTGTCGCTGTTCAACCGCTTGTTCTCCCGCCCGTACCGTACGTAGCTTGTTTGACGTTCGAATGAGAAGGAGAGCTGCAGTGCTAAAGTAAGTCCTTGTTTGCCTTATTCCTAATTTCTACTTGTGTTGTGGTTTGGAATATTCTGCGCACTCTGCACTGAAACAAAATTAATTAAATTAAAACAACATGGCTGTTGAATTAGCAACTCAAATTAAAAAACGGGGTAGTATAAAGCATAAATTAACAAATTTTATAAAATTCGTAGAACCTTTGACAGTTGAATTTAATGAAAAATTAGCTATAGATGAAGATCAGTTTTATGAATTACAGCTTAAAGTTGAGCGAATGCCAACAATATTAAATGATTTCGATAGTATTCAAAATGAAATTGAAATGATATGTGAAGAAAATTCTCTTCAAATGCATATTGATGAACGCGATGAATTTGTAAATAAATATGATAAATATGTAGCTATTGCTCATAAAATATTAAAAAATGTGACTCAGATAAAAGTCTACAGAATCGGAAGCTAGCTCAAAATTACAAAAAGAAAGTTCATGCTTAAACGAGATGCAAGCAGGTAGAAATATCAAACTTCCTGTAATAGAAATTCCCAAATTTAAAGGCTCGTATGATGATTTCTTATATTTCAAAGATACATTTGAAAGTTTGATACATAATAATGACTCAATAAATGATATTCACAAATTTCACTATCTTAAAGCTTCGCTGGAAGGTTCCCCGCTACAAATTATACATGCTTTAGAATTTACTGCAAAAATTACCCTATTGCGTGGGATCTTATATGTAATAGATATAATAATCCGCGAATTTTAATTCACAATCATATCAAGGCGCTTTTCAATTTGCCGATTCTTGTAAAGGAAAATTCCTACTCGCTACGTAATTTAATTGACAACATGTCAAAACATTTACGTGCTTTAGATTCCCTTGGTCAGCCAACGGAGCAATGGGACTCGCTTTTAATCTTTTTAATATCTACTAAATTAGATAAAAGTACTTCTAATGAATGGGAAAAATTTAAAGGTAAATTAGATGTTTTACCGGCTTTAAATGATCTAAAAACTTTTCTAAAAACTCAAGCAGATTTATTAGAAACGTTAGAAATAAATTTGAAAATTAGTAAGCCAAATTATAAAGAAATTTCACAAAAAAGTTATTTTACCGAAAATGTGTCAAAATTTAGTGGTAGTTGTAATTATTGCAAAAAACCTAACCACAAAATATACAAATGTACTGAGTTTGCTACGTTAGCATTAGACAAAAAATTAGAAAAAATTGCTGAAAGAAAATTATGTAAAAATTGTTTATGTAGTGGTCATGAAGCTGAAAATTGCAAATCAGCTGCATGTACAGTATGTAAAGAAAAGCACAATCGATTATTACATCCACCTAAATCTGAAAATGTAACACAGGGTGTTGTTTTAACGAATACTTCAAATTCATATGTTTTATTATCAACGGTAAAAGTTAAAGTCTTAGATATTCATGGAAATGAACATATGTGCAATGCAATATTAGATAGTGCTTCTCAGTCAAATTTTGTTTCGAAAAAGTTGATAGAAAAATTAAGCTTACTTCAAAATTCATTTAAATTAACCGTTACTGGTATTAATAAAATGTCTGCTAATATAAATAAAATGTCTAATCTTAAAATTAAATCTCAATATAACAATTACTCGTGTAATATATCTTGCTTAGTATTAGATAAAATTACAGATATGTTGCCTAGTATTGATATAGATATATCAAGTTGGAATATACCAGATAATTTACGCTTAGCTGATGAAGAATTCAATATTCCTAAAGAAATTGATTTACTTATAGGTGCTAGTCATTTTTGGTCACTAATAAAACCTGGAAAAATTGATATTGGCAAAAACATGCCACATTTACAAAACACTGTATTCGGATATACAGTTGTTGGTCAAATACAAAATTTAAATCCAACATCTAATTGCTTTCTGATGATTGACGAAAATTTAGAATTAAAAAATCTTTTGAAAAAATTTTGGTCTGTTGAGGAGTGTCCTGACACACATCAGATGTCTAAAGCTGATCAAGATTGCGAGAATTTATTCGTTAATAATTTTACAAAAATGATGGACGTTTTGTTGTTAGAATTCCGTTCAAGGACGATCCAAATAAATTAGGTGATTCAAAATCATTAGCTGTTAAAAGATTTCTACAATTAGAAAATAAATTTGATAAGAGCCATTCCTTAAAACATGACTACAATTGCTTTATGAGAGAATATTTAGATTTAGAACATATGGAGTTAGTTAAAAATAATGACGAAGGCTTATCTTATTTTTTACCGCATCACGCTGTATATCGCGAAGATAGTTTGACGTCTAAAATTCGAGTTGTGTTTAATGGTTCAGCTCCCTCTTCAAGTGGATATTCCCTGAATGATATACAATATACAGGGCCTGCAATACAAAATGATTTATTTAAGATTTTAATAAATTTTAGAAAATATGCATTTGCTGTTACAGCTGATATTGAGAAGATGTACAGACAAATTTTGATTCATCATGATGATCGTAAATATCAACAGATAGTCTATAGATTTGACTCGTCTGAAGAGCTTAATACATATAATTTAAAAACAGTTACATATGGAACCGCAAGTGCACCGTATCTCGCTATTCGTTGTCTTAAACAACTATCATATGAAAATAATGATCAATACTTAGATGCCGCAAATATAATTAGAGATTATTTCTATGTAGATGATTTAATTACTAGCTTTGATAATGAATCTGAAGCAATTCGTATTTGTCATGAAATCTCAGATATTTTAAATTCCGCTCATTTCCCATTACGCAAATGGAGATCAAATAATGTAAATATAGTAAATTCACTAACAAATTGTAATAATAATGCCACTAGTGTTCTTAGCTTTGGTGATAAAGTAATCAAAACATTAGGTATACAGTGGTGTAGTAATAATGATGAATTCTCTTTTAGCATATTACCTTATAAAAATGTGAGTACATGTACTAAAAGACATTTATTATCAGAAATTTCTAAGATTTTTGACCCATTAGGATTAATTAGTCCTTGCTTAATTATAGCAAAAATTATTATTCAAAAATTATGGCTCCTAAAAATAAATTGGGATGAAAAATTCCTATTGAACTTGAAAACAAATGGTTACAATTTCGGGAAGAATTAATTAATTTAAATAATCTTGCTATTCCACGACATGCTTTTTCTTCTAAATCAAAATTAATAGAATTACATGGATTTTGTGATAGTTCAACTCAGGCTTATGGTGCATGTATCTATGTACGAAGTACTGATTCATTAAATGTACCAAAAATTGCTCTTTTGTGTTCAAAAACCAAAGTTGCACCTCTTAAACCTACTACAATGCCGCGATTGGAATTAATGGCAGCATTAATGTTATCTAAATTATGTAAGGTAGCAAAAGATTCATTAAATTTAGAAGTTTCAACCTTTTTGTGGTCAGATTCCACAGTTGTTTTACACTGGATTCACACAGAACCTTATAAATTACAACCGTTCGTTGCTAACAGAGTTCATAAAATTCAAGAAATGTCAATTAGTTGTGAATGGAATTACGTAAATACCAAAGAAAATCCAGCTGATTTATGTTCACGTGGTCTGTTTCCAAATGAAATAATAGATAATTCACTATGGTGGAAAGGTCCATCGTGGCTTTATTCATTTAATGCAGATAACCCAAATTACAAATTTAAACTTACCTTACTTAACGAATTACCAGAATGTAAAAGATAAAAATATATCTGTGTTCCATACTAAAATTGAAAAGGGTTTCAATATTTTTGATAAATTTTCTAGTTTAACAAAATTACAGCGAGTTATATCATACTGCTTAAGATTTAAGTTAAATACATGTTCAAACAAATCTTTAAAATTAATTGGTCCACCGTCAGTTGATGAATTAAATAAATCTTTAATGTGCTTAATTAAGCTGTCACAAGCTGACTCATTTTCTAGTGATATGAAACATATTCAACATGGTGATTTTAATAAATTAAATAATCGACTTAGACATTTAACCCCATTTCTTGATGATGAAGGTGTCATCAGACTTCGTGGTAGAATAAAACATTCAAATTTAACATTTAATGCTAAACATCCAATTTTATTAGATGCTAATCATAACCTTACAAAATTAATATTTGAATATGAACATTGCAAGCTAATGCATGCAGGACCACAACTTTTATTGAATACCGTTCGTCAAAAATATTGGCCGATCAAAGGAATGTATTTAGCAAAAAAGGTTTTTAGAAGTTGCTTAACTTGTTATAAATTCAAACCTCAGACATGTAATAATTTGATGGGAAATCTTCCAGACAGAAGAGTTTCTGCTTTATCCCCATTTTCTGTAACAGGAATTGACTATGCTGGTCCTTTTTCGATTAAAGATCGCAAAGGGCGTGGTTACAAAATTACTAAATGCTATGTTTGCTTATTTGTATGTTTTTCCGTTAAAGCAATACATATTGAGCTTGCGTCTGATTTAACCGCAGATAATTTTATTGCTTGCCTAAGAAGATTTAGTGCTAGACGCGGTTATCCAAATGAAATTTGGTCTGATAACGGAACAAACTTTCAAGGTTCATCACGTATTTTGAAGGAATTACATTCATTCTTAAAAAATAATGAGTCATCCATTGTAGATTATTGTACAAAAAATAATATTAACTGGAAATTCATTCCTGCTAATTCCCCACACTTTGGTGGCTTATGGGAATCCAATATTAAAAATGTCAAAACTCACCTGATTAAAGTTATTGGAGAATCTATTCTCACATACGAAGAATTTTCAACTGTTTTAGTGCAGGTGGAGGTATTTTAAATTCACGGCCGCTGCATCCTATGTCCTCTGATCCTTCAGATTTAAACCCAATCACTCCTGCACACTTCCTTATTGGAAAACCGTTAGTAATGGCTCCTGATCCTGATATACTGCATCTGAAAATAAATACACTATCCAGATATCAGCTACTCCAACAGTTGTATCAGAGTTTTTGGAAAAGATGGAGCAGAGATTATTTGTCTACCCTGCAACATCGTTATAAATGGAATAAACAAGAGAACGTTTTTCGTGTTGGAGCTATGGTTTTAATAAAAAATGACAACTTACCTCCTTCCAGATGGCTTCTTGGACGAATTGTGAGTGTTCATCCCGGTAGTGATGGTTTAGTTCGGGTTGTCAGTGTGAAAACCTCGCGAGGTATCTTGAAGCGCTCAGTGGTGAAAGTGTGCGTTTTACCATTACCTGAAACAGAAAGTGCTTAATAAATGGTATCAATTTAACCAATTTTGTATTATACTATTAGTACTTACCTGTAAAAAATGTATTTTATGTTCATATGTTAGCAGATTGCTATTATGTCTTGTTTAACATATTATTCTTGTCTTGAAAGACTTGTCCTTCAACCTGGGGGGCATGGAGAAAAATGTAATAATTTTAATTCTATGCACCACTGCGCATGTGCGCAACCTTGTAAAAGGGCTACTGCCCAATCCCACTCTCGAGTCAGTCAGTCTCTTTATGTTAGTGGACTTGACGTGTCGATGTTGCTGTTAAGTCAAACCAACGC
Source organism: Monochamus saltuarius (assembly GCA_025584915.1). Taxonomy (NCBI): domain Eukaryota; kingdom Metazoa; phylum Arthropoda; class Insecta; order Coleoptera; family Cerambycidae; genus Monochamus; species Monochamus saltuarius. Next base: position 66,656,962 of record CM046722.1, on the reverse strand, counting down.
TTATAATAAAGTGATTAAACAAATATACAGTTTTATTGAAATACAGTCCGCTCTTAACATTGTCGCTATAAAGCCAAACTGCTTCTTGCATGATCTTTACTGAAAACAAATTCATAACTTACTGGTCGAATATTTCTGATAGTCTGAAACCAGTCCGAATTCTTTGCTCGAACAGACCTAATGGTTCTCCAATTTTTATTGATAGAATCATGTCTTCCTTACCAAATATTGTATACCAAAAAAAGCTTCCTAAACTAGATGCAATGATAATTCACCTAAATTTTTCAAATGAAATAATGCTGGTAATATTGACATTACTAAATGACTGTCAAGATTCAATTAACTCAAATTTATGCTTAGAGATTATATTGCCATGCAATCAGCCACAATATACAGGGTGTTCCTTAGTGATATGCGAATATTTAAGGGGGTGATTCTACATCGAAAATTAATGATAGTTTGTTTTATAAACTATGGTCCAAAAATGTTCCGTTACAAAAATACGGGGTGTTAAAGTTTTAGGGAAAAAAAAGGAAAATAATTAATATTTTCGAAACCGCTTTAGATATTTTCATGAAATTTGGTATGTGATGACTATTAATAAAGGTGCATATTTTGCAATATAAACATAATTTATAGATAGATAGATAGATTTTATTGACCACTATATAAATACACTTTTTGGATAATGTGGTAAGTCACTTTCTAGAAATCTAGCAAAGGAAGACTACAAATAAAAAAAGTAAATATATAAAAACAATATACACAATACTAAAGTATAAAGTACAAAAACTTAATAACAACACTAAAACTAGCAATTTAAAGCCGGTGATACATATATGCAGCGTATTTTGTTACTACACAAAGACATAGTTTATAACAATTACAGGCAATTAAAGAACATTAGCATCATCTAGATACTCCTTTATGGAGTAATAAGATTTGTTTACTATGAATTTTTTTATTGTATTTTTAAATTTATTAAAATGAAAGTCACGAGTTTTTATGCTCAACTTATTATAAAGGTTCAAATCCAAGGAATTTTTCTTGGACTTCGTTAATCTAAGTTTAGGAGGTCTCAAATAGCTTGCAACTCTTGTGTTGTAGTTATGTAAGTCCATTTGCGTATTAAAATATTTCTTGTTCTTATGTATGGCTAACAATGTATGATACATAATTAACGAAGATAAGGGCATTATTCTAAGGCTTATAAAGAATGGGCGACAGTGGTCACGGTTATCTTTGTGGCGTGAGCACGAGCACTGACTTTAATATCTTTAAAGAAAAAAAATGGTACGCCAATGGTTTTCTCTCAGACAGAACTTTTGAATTTCCCGTTCAATTTGAAAAATAAGAGCCCTCTTGAGTTTTTGGACTGTGCGCCGTTTTTGAGAAAAAAAAAATAAAAACCGTTGGATTGTCCGAGAGAATTCATGTACCTACCTAATTATTAAAGGATACAATTTTGTAATAAATCTAGATTAATTTCTTTAGGTAATTATTGAATAGAGCTTTGTCTGTGGAATTGTTCATTAGCATACCTAGATGTTTGGTATCAGAGAACATACATATTATATCATTGATAGGAATTGTAGAATATATATTAGCTTAAAATACTTCTCTATAACAGTAAAAAAAATTACAGAAGCTAATAATAAATAATATATGGGTAGATATTGTGGGTGTAATTCAACGCTGGTTGGGGCTTTAGTCCATAGAGTAAATAGTTTCACACAATATTATTAATACCTAAAAATATATAATAAATCTAGTTGGCCTCGAATATGTCACTTGCGTTGTGACTTAACATTTCAATCAACTTTTTGTCGTTAAAATCTGTTTGCTGTGAATATCTTATTTTTACAAACTCGCTAATTTGTAAAAAAAGCAAGTTTTGGGGATACCGTTGGGTATAATAATGAGCTGGGATGCTATGAATTTGGTTGTGATTAGCCGTATGCTAGTATCATGTTCATAAGTTCTTTGTTTGAGAAATTATGCGCCATGCTTTTATAATCACATGAAAATAAACACGAATAGAACCACAACTAATAACAAAGCACTACTACAAATAACAAACGTATCGCGCTTTAAACAAAAAATTTCATGTAATACATTTTTATAAACTTCCGAAACTAAAACTATTTTCTTAATTTTTTTTTCACTATTCGTCATTATGTGTCCTCTGCTATAATTTGACGTTTGTGTATCCATTAAGGATGACCCTGTATAAAAATACGAGATGCACTTCAACTCGTCCTGTACAATAGGAAAACTGGTCGATTATATACGTATTATTTTTCATATATCTTTATCGACCAAGTTCTATTTTAAGTGTTGAAATAATTAACGGGATTTGCCTTAATGCGTGCCATAAAAATGGAACATAATAAAAAAATGTTATCCCCTTTTCATTACTTTAAGCATTCATCATATCGCTTTCGCGACAACTTTTTTACATTTTTCCACGCCTGTTCAAGCAGTAAAAAACTTTTAGCGTTGATTTCTGCAGCTTAGAACATAAAAATACAACAGTTTCGTGCTTGTTTCACATTTGCAAAGCTGTATAATAAGCATAAGTACGAGTTATGCCCTACGAAAAATAATCCCTCGGCTCAGACCGGTTTCAGGAGTAATTTTAGGAATAATCAATTTGTACCACGGTATCTTAATAACATCTGATACCGCTAATTGTAGGAAATTTTTCCATAAATAATGTATTTTTAAGTTGTTACTTGACCACACCCTACAAGAGAGTTTAACTATTAAATATTTTTTATCGTCACACTTATCTTTGTAAATCGCCGAGTTCGATAGGCACAGGGCGTGAAAGTAAAATAAAAATTAATTAATTTTAGATTGTGATCACGCGCACGAGTAGGAAGTTATTTGGGTTTATCAGAAATTGGTATATCTAATACGATTCTGGAATTCGGACTACAACTACTAAAAGATTAATAATTCCTGTTATTAACATTTAACATTTTCAGTTGCCCTTAGTAAATTGAGTAATTTTAACTGGACATTGTTACCACTTCTAGCATAACTTGAATTAATTTCTAAAAATGTTACTCATTATAGTAACATCATAGTTCTAGTAGCTTTTAATTCAAGGCGAATGTGTTAGGAAGTATAATAACATTGTTAATAAGAACAATCTGCTTTTTTTTGGCAAACTGGTTTTTATTCAAATTTTAATTGGGAGCAACATTCAATCAAGTTTGACGTTAATACCTATGATTCTGAAAAGAAATACTGCATATTTTAGAAAAATTATTGTTTCTTATTGTTCCGTTTGACGAAAAGAATCGGTAGTGAGAGTTTGTCGTCCCTGCAATTTGAATATGAATGTTTTTTTCATGACATTATCTTCTATGGTTTGTCATGAGCCTATTGTGTATAATAGATATATGTTAGAATAGTGCTTGAATTATTTCTACCAATATTTTTGGTATTCCATGAGCATTTTCAGAATTTGCAAAAATATTCAGCATATCTCTTTCTTCTTACGCTATCTATTCTTAATTATTCATCATCTCACAGTGTGACAAGCAATTGGAAGTAATTTCAGACTAGTTTTGACGCGATGGTGTGTGTCTCGAAAGCTTTTATTGTTGCTTGACTGTCCAGTAAATAAGGATCTGTTTATCTTTATGGTTTACATAATATCCTGCCACAGTTAAATCTCAATGACAAGTAGTTTCGAATACAGTTGTGTTACTTTCCAATGTGTCAGATATTTTCAGTTTGGAGCTTGCATCAAATATTCTTACTACTTTTTGCACTTCCAGTTAGGTAAACACTAAATAGGTGGAATAATAAGTTTTCATAACTATTGAATATTTCTCACATGCTGTATTGATCTATTTACTAGTAAATCAGGTGGAATTGAGTTTCAAAATCAAACAATTTACAGAACTGCTACCTAAATAAACACTATAATCTGACGAAACATTTATGCCCAATGGGCGTATATAGTGACAAACCCAGATTATGTTAACAGGAGAATGAAACAGTCTTTTTTGTAAATTTCAAATATGAAGAGAATAAACTGCCAGGAGGGCTCTCAATGAATACTTGGTAGAAGGATGTTTAAACCTAATGAAGGGAACAAATCTATTTATATAAATAATCCAACCTATAACAACATAAAAAGCTGAGTATGTACAGATACGTACTGCATCGATCATAGCATATTACTTAAAAAATTATCATATTATGGATTACGAGGTATTGCATTGAATTGGATAAGATAATTTTTTAATGGCCGGAGACAATATGTTAGCCTTAAGCATAGAGCTTATTTGAGTGTTCAATATGTAAATTCAGAAATACAAAGTTTAACCATATGGGTGTTCCACAGGGTTCTGTACTGGGTCCTTTGTTGTTTATTTTATACATTAATGAAATAATCAGCATTGATTCTAATATTCATTTTACCATATATGCCGATGATACTTTCCTTTTAATTTGTCTGATAAATCTTCCTATGACTTAGAAGCAAAATGTAATATTTTACTTAATAAATTATATATGTGGTTCTGTAATAATAACTTATGTTTTAATGTGACAAAGACTCATGCGGTTTTATTTCAAAATCGCCAACGGACAGATATAGAATTGAATGTAGATATAAATGGCATACCAATTAATAACGAGACTTCTGTAAAATATTTAGGAATAGAATTTGATAGCAATTTGTCCTGGAAATCACATTGTTCAAATCTTTGTTCTAAACTGAATTCAATATGTTATTTATTCTGAAATTTGCGTACGGTGCTTATAAATCTGTATCATGCACAGGTGAGCCGTAGAATAATGTATGGTGTCTGTTTCTGGAGCGAGTCCACTATGTCTTCTGACGCATAGAGAATTTAATTCTCTACAATATTGATAATAAATACAAATAGCGTAAAATCTATAGGAAACGAGATATTTGCAAGAAATGTGAAAAAAATCGATTTTTTTTACCTTTGACTCCGATTTTTAAAGTTGCGGATATCGAATCATATGTGAATTTTGAGAACAGTTTTAGGATGTCAAAATACAAGTTTATACGAACTTACAGCTGGGTATCTTAATTTTCCGAGATACTTGCCTAAATCTACTTAAAATGACTGGCCTAGTTTCTCGATCTAAATAATACTGTCTATTTGTAGTAGAAGGATCCTAAATTTTTCCTCCACAAAATCAAATCTTCTATACACATTGTGGTACACTCAAGCTGATTCACTAGCAAGGCGATCAATATTGAGTGGGTGGATAGAAGGGATCCTGTAGGCGGAAGTGGAGAGTGGAAAGATTAAAATATCATTGAACAGTGGCAGTATACTATATCTATCTATCCCATTTTGTTTGGCTTCTGTTTATGTGAATTACGGAGAATTATATATCTCGAAAATAATACGAAATAAACAGATATTTCCACGGTCTGGCAATGTTGGAAATGTTTATTTCCATGTCTGACTACCTTCAAGCAACCTTAAAACGATTAATAATGTTTTTGATTGACAATATTTCATCAATATATTGTAGAAACCCTTGTATGAGCAATAGTGGTGTCAGTTTTCATATTTCCACATAAAGAAATATTGAAATGAGGATAGTACAAAAAGCGTGTGTTGCTATTATTTTAGCACAGATTATATTATGGCAGGGGAATCTGATCATTATATAAATAAACTCAGAATAAAATTCTGAAACATTTCAAGTATTAGTGAATTAGTTGTTGTTTCAGTCATGGCAGATCTGCTGCAATCTTGCGTTTCCACAACTTTTAAAAACTGAATTTCCCAAAATACAAATGAAATTGATTGATACATGTCATCAAATGAATATCCCGTTCACTGGTCTTTGATTTTTTTAACTTATTTTCTGTAATTTGGAACCCTTAAACGATCTTTATTGTAAAAATCATCGTCATTATCACAAATATTGACAATATTATTGATGTCTGGGTATATTTCCTTCTTTCTTATTCTTGAACGTTTGTACTTTCAGAACTTGTATATAAATAGATGAATGAACTGGAAGACCAAAATTATTGGTGACAAAATAAATGTTGAAAATAGGACCCAGATCTCCTTAATCATGTCATTCATCAGTAATGTTTTCCTATATATAAAAACGTGCAAATAAATAAAATCATACTAAAAAGTACATACTCGTATAAACAGAAAATTCAAATAAATAATTGAAACACGATGCAAAATGCATTAAAAATACACTAAAAAGTTGAATTAATAAAAAAATAATTACAAAATGCCATACCCCCACACGGAATAACAAACTCATACTAGCATGATGACGGTCATAACCATTCTTGAATGAATTGATAGACGGTGCAGCAACAACAGAGGTAGAAAATATCAGAAGAGTTTGCTGTTCCCTGGTCTTTGATTTTATTGTCTTGTAGTATGTTCATGTTTGGTAACAGTCTCTAGCCCTGCGGGTCATTTTACACAAGAGTATATTTCTCTCTTTATTATTGTGAAACCTGTATATAAATAAATGTGTGAACTGAAAGAACAAAATTATTGGTGACAAATATGGAAATAGGACCCAGAAAGCAGATTTTGGATAAAATCTCTTTAATCATGTCATTTATCAGTAATGTTATCCAATATATCACAACGTGCCACCATACTGAGAAATTAAAGTTTTGATTTATATCCACACATTTGTTTTACAATATTTATTAAAATTCAAATATCGAACACAAATATGTTCTCCAACGCAATTTGTAAACTAGTTGGATGTGTAATTAAAGTTAGTTCAGGCAATAAAAACAGAAGAATGGCTGATCGATACCAAACATTAACGAAACAAAATAACAAAGTTTGTCCTAGGAGTGAGCGGGAGCTGCGTGCATACTGAACAGCATTAAACTGCATGGGTGTCCGAATTATACTAAGATCGTAATCTGCGGAAATCTGTTTGTTATCGAATTAAAACAGCGTCCGGCCAGATTTGTGTCGAAATAAAATACGTATTAGCCAGTTGTAAATCAGGGTCTGAATTATGGCAGAGCTCGCTCAGGGTGATGATGTTGAAAACCAAGTGCGGATGATGAATGATTTAATCAATACTTTATTTTTGTGGGTATTCCCTACCTTCCCTTCTCAGCGTGTGCCTATATTGGCATGTTGCCGTTATTAGGCATGAAACATATTGAGGTTCTTGTCTTAAGCGTATAGAAGCCGATATTAATAATACCGTATTCAAATGAATATATGAGTAAGTATCAGACAATTTGGATTTGTTATATTAAAAGGTGTCCTAATCCAATCAGTACCAGAAATTCCATATGCTACTGTCATTGTTGTAAATAACATAATTTAGTCTTCGATTGCAGAAATGTTATATTACAAAGTCATAAGAATGTTCTCAAAATTATAGTACAGTGTGGAAGAAAGGTATGGAATAAATTCATTATTTCTAAAACAACGAAGTTTTATGAAATTTCCTCGGACAGGTAGTTTTTTCTTTTTAAAAATACTTTTTTTGCTATACCAACACATTTCCGACGTTCATTTGTTTTCGCGTGATAACGTCATCGGATATTTTGTTAAATGGAACCCCTATATTTTTTCATCGGATTCTTGTAGAGCTTAACTTGCTGAATTCAAAAATGTATAATTTCAACACTTTATTCCTTCAACTTTAGCAATAGCGCAGCTATTGAAAACTGTTATCGTTTCAGGTAAAGTGCCTTTTCTACTGAAGATACAGCAATATCTTACTTGAAAAAGGTTGTTCAAAACGGTAAATTATGGAGACGTACAAAATTTTAAAAGATCCTGCTTTGATAAAATCTTTGTGCTTTGTTGAAAAATGTTTTCAAAATCAAACCTTGCTATTCTTCTTAAAATTTTGCACGTCCTCATAATTTACCGTTTAAGAATTGTTAGGAAGGAAATACTCCTTAATGTTTATGGAAACTATTTCTTATTTAAATTAAAGCGTGGAAGTGTTTAGAGCAATTTAGATAGCGATTAAAAGTGAAATAGTGTTTAGTTTAGTTGTAATTAGTGTTCAGTAGTGTACTGAGTAGTTAATAAAGATAAGTAATTAATTAACGGATTGTTTTTCTCGCAGTAAGAAAAAGTCGGATTGGGAAATCCATGACATTATTTTATACAGCAAATTCAACTTCTTTTATGTTATTATTATTTTATTAATAGAATTAATTTGTGTTTTTAATTAATAAATTTGGCATTTTTCTTTGTAGTTTGATCCTCTCTTACTTTACTAAAGAAATACCATATTTCAATTGATACCTTGTAGTAAAGCATTTGAGATCAATTCAGTTTTATTAACAACATACATTTAACGAGATGCTCAATTATGTATATTTTCCACGTTCATGCAGAAACCAAAACTTTATTGAACTATATTTAGTGGAAAAAGTGGTTCTTAGTGCAATAAAATGTTTATTGCATTCATCTGCCATTCTACTACGGCGTTTTGTCATCATGACAAACATAAACGTTCAAATCGACGTCACATTTTCCTAGACTTAGTGTCATCTAAATATCATTTTGGGTTTTTGCATGAACGTAAAAAAATACTATTAAACTTTGACTATGAATAAAAAACTAGACCTACAAATAATTGCATATTTTCTAAGAATTACTTAAAATCATTGGGTAAATACAGATGTGATAATTCAGATTAACAATTATTAGAAAATAATATTTAATTCTCGATATCTTCAGATATTGAATTAAACCTTCAGTTCGCTAAGTAAAATTTATTTATACAGATATTCAAAAATAATTAAAAAGGATAAATTATTATTTAAACGATTTTCTCATGGAGCTGTAATAAGCATCAAATTATCGCATGACATATATGAAACAGGGTTAAAACGGAAATACAGAAAAAGCTTGTTAAGAATGATAAATGTGTTTCGTTTGGGATTTCTACAAATAACATGTTTTTGAGGTAGTCATGTAATGTTTGTGACACTACAAGAATCGTTGAAATTAAACATGGAAATGCAAATCGGCGATAAAACCATATTAATCTTTATTATTTTACCTTTGCTAGTTCGGACTGTTATTTTAATCTAATAGTGCTTTTAATCCTGTAATCCGCATGTAGCAAACTAGGCTGGGCTTTCAAGAATCATTAGCATTGTTTCATTTTGAACAATTACTTTTGCATTTTAGATTGAATGAATTCGTAATCTACGATTTTCATTTTAAAACGAAAAGGTGAAATAATTTTATACTTTCTAAGGCTACTAAAAAGACATGACAAATCCCAACTGATACCTATAAAGCTGTTGCTGTATCAAATGTCATACTTTTAAGTTGGCTTGGACCAATGTGAGTCATTTATACCAGTTGACGTTTGACCATCCCCCTAATTAATAAGGTTGTCCAGGATGTCCTCATTCCTGCACTAAATGGTTATTAGGGCCACTCCTGGGTGCAATTTCGGCCTGCTTAGTAATAATATGCCATCTCCTCTCCCGCACAAGATTTCTGGGCTAATCTTAGTGATTATAATGAGGGGTAGAAATATTATTATTGGTATTATAAATATATCAGCAATAATAAAAAGTAATAATAATTGTAGCGGTCACCGACACCGGTCATCGACCTACATCTGTGATCCCTACAATTACAATTTAATGACATTTGCATTAAAGCAATAAACAAATCAATGCCAATAAAACCATTAAAGTACCCTCTGACCTGAGCCCAATTATAATCAAATAAAGAGATGGTCAGAGATTAACCAGCCCCCGAGACCTTCCTTGAGAGGTCCGGTGAAAAAACATAGTAGTTACTTGTCGCTCGTCTTTCGCGCAACATCCGTCCAGACTTCTGTATTGGTGGAACATTCTTTCCCAGTTGTTATATCTTTATTAATATATTTAACGTGTTACAAACCGTGGACTTGTTATTTCTAATCTAACAACCCCACAATAATTAACAAATATTAGATTTAGTTCTTACAAATTGTTCATTTCATGTTGACAAATCAGACAATTTCCTACTGAAGCACAAAACATAACATTTAACTTGGTCGTTAGTAATTCTCTTCCATAAGGCAAATTATCCTTTACTTTATGAAATTTTTAATTAAATTATGACAGGACATTTTCAAAAAAACATGTCTACATATATACATATATATTCCTAAATATTTGCCGAGACGTAAAAGTAAACATAACCTCCTTGGTTTAATGAAAAAAATTAAATCAATATTTTCTTTTTTAGAACGTTATAAGAATAGATATAGAAAATAGACTTAAAAATAAGCTTATAAAAATTGTTTGAGGCATATTTAGTTGCACTTAAAAGCTGATACAAAGTCATTTTGGTCATATATTAAGAACATTAATGGACTATATCGAATAATATGTGTTATAATGGAATAGATTTAAACTCTATGGAGAAAGTTGATGGTTCTTGGTTTCGGCAAATTTTTTATTTTAACATTTTCCCCTTCTCCTCACTTTGAACTTGAAGAGCTTTAAACCAAAATTTAGCAAGGGTGTCAATGGCATACCAATCTTTATTATTAGAGGTTGTGCTTATGTTTTAGTAGAAATTCTTATTGTATTATTTACTCTGTCTTTAGCATTCTGCTCAGTATCCGATATCTGGAAAGTTTCTCGTATATGCTTTGTGTTTAAAAAAGGCGACAAAACTAATTTTGAACACGCACCCACCCATGGCAGTAATAAATAGCTTTTCCATTATCTTTCGAATTGCATTATATTATGCCATTTATTATAATAGCCATATCGAATTTTTACTGATTACTCTAAATTTTTGATAAATGAGACCCCTCTATTCTTCTATTGAGACTGAAACTGGTTTGATGAGAGATGTCGAATCTCGTAGCTTTAAATCGCAAAACTTTTGTGTTACATCTGGTGCATTCCAATATTTATTCTTGCGCCTTTATACTTTTTTTTTAATGACGTGGTGTCTGACCACAATCTTTCCTATCTTCTTTACGCAGATGACGAGATTTTTTTGTGCAATAAATAGTGCTGATGGTTGTGTTAAGCTATATAATAACTTAATTAAACTGGGCCAATTTAATGATCCTAATAATCTTCCACTTAATGAATCAAGATGTAATTAATTTTTCAGGAAGATGATGTCTTTATTAATAGACCAAATTCGGTTGAGGACCTGGTAGTTATACTTGACGGTAAATTATGTTCACTTCTCATGTAAACGAAGTGGTAAATGCTGCTTATTAAATAAATAATAATATCTCTACCCCTCATTCTAATCACGAGGATTAGTCCAAAGGTTGAAGACTTGTGCGGAGAGGGGGCGACATATTATTATTAAACAGGCCGCATTTGCGCCCAGGAACGACTTACGTTGGTAGGCCCTAACCACTATTCAGTGCAGGAATGACGGAAACCTGGAAAACCTCATTAATTAGGGGGGTAGTCAAATATCAACCGGTATCAATCTCTCACATTGACCCAAGCTAACATTATTCCACCCTACCATACCCGCAGAGAGGATGTGAATCCTCTCCACGAATATAACTGATATACAGTCTACCGGCTGCGGGGATCGAACCCACACCGGAGGTGGCTACCTCGATTCAAGTACTGACGCCTTAAACTACTGACAGAATAAAATGTTAAGATTAATTTTCCAAAACTCTCAAGAATTTGATAATGTTGATACATTTATGCTTTTATATAATTCATTTGTAAAGTCCAAATTAGAATCCCTAGTGTAGCAGTTGGGTTTATAATATTTACAAGAACAGTTTGGAAAGTATTAATAAAACAAATTTTTAAAAACGCTTTTATGTAGCAGTTGCTTTTTTATTAAAAGGTTAGTATATTATGTACCTACATAATATACAGGATTAACTATGACACAAATATTTTAAGAGAGGATAGAAAAATAAGGAATTAACGGAATCCCCTTTAAAAAAAATTCCAAACTTATTTATAAAGCGAAAAAAATTTTTTTTCGATATTATATTAAATCCTTATTCAACGCGAGACCAACCAATGCGAGAGTCAGAGTAGTCAACCAACAAGCTACGGTCATGCAACAGTCGGTCATCGGTGTCGCTGTCATGTCATAATTCAATTCCTGTGTTTACGTTGTAGTTTTGTGTTTTTCTTAGTTTTCAGTGCCTTATTTTAATTTTAAACATTTTATAGTTAATAAATAAAGGAATATAATTCGCCGGTTTGTTTTTCTAGGTTATGGGACAAGACTGCCGCGGGTGCATTCAAAGACTATTACCTATCTATTAGTACTACCCATTCCTTTCGTCCGATTTTCTTTTAATAAATAGGCATTTTGATCTAACTGTACCTACGGGAAATGTGTTTTATCGGTAGTGAGTGAAAATATAGTTTTACCAGTTTGTAACGAAATAATAAAAAACGAATGCAAAATATTGGAGCTAACTGGATTAACTGTTGCCCACATATCAGGTATTATTACTAATAAGAATGTTCAGTTTTGTTTTGTTTGCATTTAGAAACACTGCAAACGACCGCATGGTAATACTACATTGTTGACAAATGTAAAGTCAACTATGAATCTAAGCCATCCCAGTCGAAGTTTTATCATAGGCGCCGACTTTCCGTAGGAAAAAAGGGTTTTGCACTATTTTTTAAATATCGAGCTAAAATTCTGGAATAATTTTGTTATTGTCATTTAGGCCTCCCTGAGTACGTGGTTAAAATATTTGTACTTAGTCATAGTTAATCTGTATAATTTTATAATTAAAAATAAACACCAAAACCTATTTTTGTAGCTGTAAACCTATGTGATCTGAATTGAGTGCTGTTCGAACCAATTAGAAATAGTCTCCATGTACGTACGCAAATTAACAGAATGAATAATTCGTTTTCATTAAATGCAATCCGGAAATTACTAAAATTTAATAAGGATTGGATGAACTGGGTCGCTCAAATACTTCACACTAATATGTGGTACACCTAGATGCGGCCACGTTGCAGTTGCACTGACCGTTTTGTGTACGCCATTATGAAGTTAATTAATATTACAGATAATGTCGCAAAGCAATAATATTGTTTAACATACTGTATGTGACAGCCAACGTTCCGTGTAACGTACCTGTACGCCATCATTAACTAGTGGTCTCGTAATAGATAGTAATGAGACCCCAACGGAATTTATATGTCTTTGCGAGTGGGTTATGCTGTTTTGGATCAAATTAATTAAGCAAGATTTTCGAGTTCAAATGTTGGTTCGTCGTTACTGAATAGAATAACAGTTGCGTCGTATCAAATAGATGACTTTGAGAACCGATAAATTTTGCGTGAGGCGTTTTCATAGGTATGAAATATAGTATATCTCAATTTATGAGTTCCAATGAAAAAAGTATTTGAATAGCTTAGATGAAAATGGGCCCATCTGCGTAGTTTGGCCAAACCAGGTATTTTCTCGCATAGCAGTCATAAGACAAGTAGGCACTTACTAAGCTATAGAAAGGTTAAGTAATTTGCTTTAATATAGCGAAAATCAACTGTTTCATTATTGCTGATTGAAACAAAGGCAACACTTAGATCTTCTTTCAACTAATTCAACTATTATTAAATACATTATTAGACAGAACTATGGATAATATAAGATATTTTGTCAATGGGCTGGCCGAACTCTTTTTTAAAAAACCTTTTTTGAGTTTAATGCAAACCTAAAATATTTTATGCTCACTAGTTTTTGGCATGGTTGGTATCCAGATATGTTGCATCAGATAAAACCTGGAGTTGAAAGCGTCGCAGTATCTGAAAAATTAGTCAGTTTTGCTCATTTGCTCACGAAATATCTGCACATTTTTAAAACAAGAAGAAGCAATCGCATTTTATGAGAATCTGTTTTGCTGAATCTCCCTGTGTACAAGAATCTCATGAAGATTAGTAATATCTAAATATATTTGACATAAAAACAAGCTAATAAAGTTTATATTTGCTAAAAATAAATGAATAAATACATAAATTAATTAATGAATTAATGCTTTATCAAGAAGCTAGAAACTATTAAAAATATATATACTAAATCGTAGTGTGTCAGCTTGGTGGAAAAAGTGCCCATTTTTTAATTTTTTTGAATCTCTTTATTCATTCAGGCAAGGTTATGAAGAATCTCTGGCAAATGATCATTGCCCAAAAAACTCTATAGCTATATACGGTCTCACCTAAACTCTAGGGTGTCAATACCGATGCTCAGAAAACCCAATGGTGACCTCTGTGAAACTAACACAGAAGCAGCAGAACTTTTGTCGGAAAATTTCACAAAAGTATTCACCGTTGAAACTGATGGAAATATCCCTACTATTAGAGGTGTCACGCTATCAAATGCCTAACGAGTATTGACTTCTCCCCAGTAAAATTGAAAGTTGTATTAAGAAGCTTAAAAGGGTTCCTCACCGGGAATTGACGGCCTAGGTGTGGCTTTTCTTAAAAATGCTCTGCTGTTATCTCTCAACCACTATCAAAAATTATGAATGCGTCCTTTCAACAACATGCACTTCCCTCCGTTTGGAAAAAGGCTTCTGTCACTGCCATCTACAAAAGGTGACAAACTTAATAGTGAAAATTATCGTCCAATTAGTTTACTTCCAATTACAAGCAAAACCATGTAGTACATAATACGATATTAAATTATTCAATTTTTAATGTCGGATCATGTAATCCACAAAGAACTACCTGGTTTCGTACCTAATCGGTCAATAGTGACAAATTTAGTGCAGTGCGTCAACGATTGGTCTTTATCACTCGATAACAAGCAACCGGTGGACGTTATTTACTTAGACTTTGCCAAGGCGTTTGACAGAGTGCCTAGGAAAAGACTATTACATAAACTCACTCATTTCGGCATTCGTGGTGACCTTCTCCTTTGGATAGATGCATTTCTCTGTGACAGAACTTTTAGTGTGCGGGTTGGTGACTCTTTTTCATCCCCTCGTCCTGTAATTAGTGGCGTACCGCAGGGTTCGGTGTTAGGCCCTCTCTTATTTTTGGTGTTTGTTTCGGACCTAGTACTTCACATAGACTCCAAAGTTCTATTCTATGCTGACGATGCCAAACTGTATGCTAACCCAGTATTGAATCAGGCAACACTTCAACAAGATTTGAACAACATTGCACAATGGTGCGACGACTGGATGCTCCCTCTCAATGCAAATAAGTGTATTGTACTCCATCTTGGGAAAAACAACCCCCGTTACCAGTACTCTTTACAAAATATCCCACTTAATATCGTATCATCCTATAATGATCTTGTAGTTACTATTACAGAAAATCTTTCGTGGTCTAATCACATAGCTGCAGTTTGTAAAAGCAAATTCCAAACTTTACCTTTTGAAGAAGACTTTTGCAAAATCCACGTTTCCTGTATTTGTTCGCCTTTTTAAATGCTATGTCCGACCTTTGCTGGAATTTGCTGGGCCAGTATGGAATGCCAACCTCGTGAGAGATAAAAATCTATTGGAATCTGTGCAACGATATGCTACACGACTGCCTTTTGGACGTATGCGACCTTGCTCTGAAGAGAGATTACTTTCCGCCGGATTGACATCTTTTGCAGATCGAAAACTTCGTGGAGATTTGATCTTTACCTTCGAAGCCTTGAAAACTAACTTTTTAGTGATGACATTCGCCAACTCTTTCCAATAAATCCAGATCAAGGCTTGAGGGGCCACGGCTTGAAGTTAAAGAAAGAAAATTTTAAATCAACAACCAGGCAAACTTTCCTCTCCAATCGCATTTTTTCGACATGGAACTCTCTGCCATTGCACGTGGTTAATTCCCCAAATGTATCTATATTCAAGAAAAGACTTGATGCTTTGCTGTTTAGAAGAAACCCATGAACATTTATTTTGTTCTTATATTACGCGTACACATTATTTTATTTTTTTTGCTCTTGTACTAGTTTTATTTACACTTTTATTGATATATAATTTTAAATTTGGGCTACATAGACATTTCTTAGCCCTATTCCATGTAGAATAATAATACTAATAATAATAATAATTCTTTTGTATATATTTATGAAATAATTCTACAATAAGAGGTGTCCTAGACATCTTCTTTAAATTAAGGTAAATTGGTTTTTGTCTACAGTTTAGATAGAGAAGAATTTTTTTTTCAAGAAATTCAGTTTTATGTCTCCTGTAAAATTTGCTTATTGAAAGTTGAGTCCTTTTTCATCTAAGCTATTCATTTGTCTTTCTTGTTACTTTATTCAAACAACACTCAGCTTTCCTATAAAAGTAATTTCTGTAGCTCTCTTAGTAAATGATTTGCCTTCGTTGTCGTCTAGTGGTAGTAGCATTATTACCTACCGAAGGTCTCAAGCTGAACATATCAGTTTGGCTAAAGTAAATACGGTTGAATCAGCTAATTATGCACTTGTAAAAATATGCACTAACTGAACGTTCTTCTTCTATAGCAGCAAGGAATCATAATATGAGAAGCATACTTTCATATTTTTGCCAGATGTAATTAGATAAAATTCTTCATGAAGAAAGCTATGGATTCATCAATACTGGCGTCAAAGACTGTTTGGTATAATGACGATAAATACATAATACATAATACATCGTATTTATTTCCAAATGTGATAAGATAAAATTCTTTGTGAAGAAGGTCATGTAAGTATTTATCAAGACTGGCAGCAAACATTGTTTGGCATAATGACGATATGGAAGAACTATTGTATTATGTAATTATGTAAAAATACAATATACGGCGCCCAATAAAAAATATTACACTGTGCCAAAAATTGAAAAGAGTAATGTGGTGTAGGATGATGAAGTACGATGAAACAAAACATTGCAACATTGTTTGTTTGTGAAGACTATTTTAACTTAAGTTTATTTGGAAATAAAATACAGGTTTAAGTTCATCCGAAAAAATAAAATGTAATGTTCTAAGGAACCAATTAAACTTTTCTATTAAGCTACCGCAATGTACTGTACAAAGCGTTTAGAAAATGAATGGTAAAGCAAACTTACATTTTTTCTCATTTACATGACGTTATTTGAGGTATTTATAAAATTTTACTATCTGACTTCACAACATTAAATAGAATAGAAGCAACTTAATTTTCTGTCATTTTTTAGTCAATAGGATATTTATTACAGTTTAGGTATGTATTTCATTATTACCATCTTTCATACGTGACAGATTTACTCCTGATAAAGTAATAAAATGAATCTGTACATATTAAAAATTCAGTTATATAAAATATATATCGTCTGGCAGCTATAGAATATGGCTATGAAACAGAGCTGTATAACATTTAGTTACTCTTTCTAATTCGAGTTCAAATATAGGCTTTAAAAGGATTTATGTCTAAAAGAAATTGCAAACTTGAATTTTATCACAACTGTCTTATGTGAACGAAGTTTGCAAGAAAATATCTATAGTAATGTTGCATGTTCAGAAGATTATAAAATAGCAAATGATACCAAAAAATTGGACTGAATATTAGTCCAGGGAAGTTAGAAAAAATAGCGGAAATTTTTAGGCACAGCACATATCGATTTTCTGCATTGTCTTCAGGAAGGTCCCAGGAAAAAAGTCTATATCGTCTGGTTCAGCCATTTTTTTAAAAATGCCTTCTGGGCCGGAAAATGCATTACACCATTATAGGAACGACTGGAAACTCGGAAAAATCGCTCGGAAATCGTTACTCGGGGGTTTTCGGGGCTGCCAAACTTGATTCTGGCATTCATATTACCCGAAGATGCACAGGGGTGGCTCAGTGGGGGTGCGCGGGGGTGAATAGGGGGAGAAATGGCAGCGTGCATGAAAATCGCTCCAAACTCGTTACTCGGGGGTTTTCGGGGATGCCGAATTCAATTCTAGTATTAGATTTCCCCGGGGGCGCTCGGGGGTCCCTCTATGGGGTTGTCTGGGGGTGATTGGGAGGGAAATAGCAGCGTCCATGAAAATCACTCCAAAATCGATACTCGGGGGTTTTCGGGGATGCCGAATTCAACTCTGGCACTAGACTCCCAGGGGGCGCTCGGGGGTGGCTCTGTGGGAAATGGTAAAGGAGAAAGTGAAAAATCACACATTATGAAAATAATACTTTATTCAAATAACAAATATTCATTTCCCCCAATCACCCCCAGACAACCCCACAGAGCCACCCCGAACGCCTCCGGGAAAATCTAATGCTATAATTGAATTCGGCATCCCCGAAAACCCCCGAGTAACTAGTTTGGAGTGCTTCCCATGGACTATGCAATTTCCTCCCCAGAATGACCCCCGAGATACCTCCGCAGAGCCGCCCCCGAGCGCCCCAGGGTAATTCCAATGCCAGAATAAGAGTTTCGAACGATTTTCATGCACGCTGCCATTTCTCCCCCAATCCACCCCCCACGCACCCCCACAGAGCCACCCTCGTGCATCCCCGGGTAATTCTAATGCCAGAATCGGGTTAGGCAGCGCCGAAAACCCCCGAGTACCGATTTCCGAGTGATTTTTCCATTTTTCGGCCCAGAAGGCATATTTCAAAAAATTTCTAAACCTGACGATATAGACTTTTTTCCTGGGAACTTCCTGAACACAATGCAGAAAACCGCATCTCGATATCTGCTGTGCCTAAAAATGTCCGCTCTTCGGTCGATTTTGTTCTAAATGCCCTGGACTATATGTAACATTTATAGTGGAAATTAGTCTCTCTTTCACTAAATATGTCTTTTGTTTCGTCGTAGTAATCAATCTAATGATATATCACATTGATGTGATTCTGCCTACATAAACTAGCTCAATAGGTAAATCATCAGTCAGGCTTAGTAGTTTGATCAACTTCTATATTGGCTAAGGAAGTGGTAAATGCAAAACATGTTTAAATAAATCGTATGAATTCGCTAAAACAATTTAGCACTGACAAATGTTTCCCTCTTGTGCATAATATTGGGGTATTGAGGTCGGCGCAAAAACAGAGCCAGCAGTTCACGAACAGCAAACCGTCCTTAACATCTCGCAACTAGGACACATCTGGTACGAGGATGCGCACGTTCTCCTCGTGCATGATGCTAAAATTTCAGACAAGTATAGATGTAGCAGCCCTGATGTGAGTCGTAAACAAAAAGGAATATATATTTCTTCTTCATTGCACCGTAACTACTGACACCCGTTCTGCATAATACCTCGCGACGCGGTTAAAAGTTATTTGTGCCGCTCTTAGAAGCTAAAAGTACGTAAAGGTATTCAGGCTGATTTACGGCATACACAAAGAGAGTGTGGATATCTGCAAGGAATATTTCTTACTTATTCAGATTAAGTAGGAAACTACTTATAATTTGCGTGTAATGAGCTTAGTGTGTTGAGAAGCTAGTCTAGATTTATTGAACATTTATTTATTTAACAAATACACTGCTCTACAGGTAATACCTAATTATACAGATATACCGTAATTCCACGTAAATATTCTATGGCCTAATTTAAGGGGGGGCGGGGTCTTTTCTCTATTTTTTTTATTTGAGACCTCCCTGCAGAGATATTGGCGTTGGTAGGGTGAACCTAAAATTCGATTATCATTTTTTTAAATGGCTTAATCTAAAATTATGAAATTTGGTACCTACGTGTATTCCACTGATGGAACTACGTTTTAACAACTGACAGTTTCATAGTATTCAACTGTTTCACCGTTCCAATTGTGCCTAACCTAATAATTACCGTTGTTAACAAGATGCAGCACGTTTTTAGTAATCAGGAATATGCAGGTATGCATTTGATATATGGAGAATGTAGGGGAAATTCGAATCGTGCTCGAATATTGTACAGGAAAACATTTCCCAATCGCCGAATTTCAGACACTCGGGCATTCGCAGAAGTACGCAGACGATTAGTGGAGCAAGGATAACTTAATTTTTTTTTAGAAATGCGGGAAGAGGAAATAGAATAACTGTGGAGCAAGACCGAGTCATTTTGGATGTCTTTGAAGGAAATCCTAGCAAAAGCATCAAAGAAGCATCGCATCAATTACGAATATCGTGATCGAATATATCATGAATTTACAGAAAAATGGATTATACGCATATCATTTCACAAGATTTTGCACGATAATACAACGTAAAATTCACTTTCAACCTGAATTTGCTGCAAAAATATTATTTGCTGACGATGGAATTGAATTCACAAGGAATGGTGTGTTTAATTAAGTATCATAGTATGCATCAATGGGCAGATCAAACCACACGTGCTTTAATGGCTGGACGCTATCAACACAATTTTGTTGTTAACGTGTGGGCGGGTATTATAGGAGAGAGAATATTTAATAGGGTCGTTTATACTACCAAGACAATTAGGTGGACATCACTATTTGAAATTTTTAGAACACCATTTATTTGAATTGCTGGAAGATATACCTCTCCAACTCAGATGTGGTATATGCACGACGGAGCTCCGCGCGGTATACTTTACCTGTATGGCAATGACTTCATAACAATTTTCCACAGCGATGGATGATAAGTGATCTACTCTACAGAAATTAGTAATCCGAAATTCGGTGAATACGCTACGTAGTGTTAATTTTAATTTCGTTAGAAGATTACAATATTGTGAAAGATCCGACGGAAAACATTTTGAACACAGTATGGTGCAGTATTTTTTATTTATGTCTTATGTACTTTTTGAGTTTTAGTTTAAATTATTAAAGGGTGGTAATTGAGAAATAATTTTTTTACTCAGAAAGTATTAATTTTTTGGAAAAATTGAAAGAGCAGGAAAAGATTCTAAATTCATAAGTCCACAAAACCGTAATTTAAATTTTTACCCATAGCCATCTAGAAAAAAGTTCCAACCAGAACATCAGAAAGGGTCGTTTGTTTCAACCACTTCAAAGTGAAGAGTGCAAATAAAAATGTATTGCTAAAACATAGTTTCATCAGTAGAACACACGTACGAAATTTCAACATTTTAAGTTAAATCGAAATTTAGGTTCACGCGAATATCTTTGCAGCGAGAGTTCAAACCGAAAAAAAATATATAGAAAAGGACCTAAATAGGACCATAAAATATCCTTCAATATTTACGTGGAATTATGACACTATGTAGAACTAGGTTACACAAAACAATAAATGATAAATTAAAAGACAGTAACGTATTATACGTAGGTATCAAAACGGAAAATTAAAAATGCATTAAATAATCAAAATGTGAAATATATAATGTATGTAAATAAAACATATAGTGATTATTAAAACCACAGTGAAATACAGACATATTTCATATCCCACATAACACATGATATCCACGGGACGTCCATTTTAAGTTCATTTTAGGTTGGTACGTTCTAGGACCAATTATAGACGTCAGTGGGACGTCCTTAATAACTGTTGATGAAAAATTTAAAAGAAAAACTGTTAGATATATTAAGTAATTGCGGAATACAGAATAATAGTCTTAGCTGGATTCGATAGCAACTCGGGAGTTGATGGATACCGTTTTATGGTGATGTGAAAATGGTTTAGGAGAATGAGTTCCCGGTAAAATAGCGGGAGCCGGAGGTCCAGGGCATCCACGGCGTATTGCAGCAGTGTGGCGAATCATACACCCAGCTCAAAAATATGCGTAATATATTTATCATCCCTCTTTCCTTTTTCTTCCTTTTTTTTCTTCGCTTCATGTCTATTAAACTAATTATTTGTCTTCTCGCTTACCTGTATTGTACTCGGTATAAATGCAAAATTAGCAAGATGTATTTGCATATTACTATTTATTGATTGTTAATGCATTAAAGAGATGTCTGTATTATGTGAGTAAGGGTTAAGCAGCTCCTGATTTGCCAAAATCCGTAATCTGAAAAAAATCCTTTATTTTCCATTTGTTTTTACATTTGTAAGCTTGTATTGTATGAAGATATATATGTAATGGGAAATGATAAAATATTTAGTATTATTATTAGTATATACAGCGTGTCCAAGCATTAGTACTAAGGGATTGGACTAGCAAGACCGGTACCATGGTCGCCACGACCTCTAGAATTTTTTGGTTCAATAAACAACCGGTGAGGCAGTACGCCAACAATATAAACATTATTGTTGAAACAACTATTGTTGAAAACCTCCTAACAGGTGCCATCTTCATACATTTTTATATTTTTTCGCGTTGTCAATGTGCTAATAGTACGTTATTTATTTCATTAAAGACAATCTTTAGTTCACCTTCATAATTAACAATTTTAATGCATAATTAATACCTCTAAGACCCGACTTTGATTTGCCACCCTAGCGAATTGATGTTAGGGCTTACATGAAACACATTAAAACTAACACTGAGTGAATATATTGTGCAGTGGAATCTTGGACTACAAACACATAGCCCAGAATTAATAATAGATTGTTTTTGGTGTAGTAGGTATCTACTTTTTGTAAAGGAATTTTATAAGAATGACATGAAGAAAATGTTTCTAACTTTTGATATCTCTAGAACTTTGTTATGATCTTTCATTTAATACCCTTAGAACTGTGTTATGAGAGAGTTGTCTGCCCCTCATTTACCGCACTTTTGTGAAACAGCCGTACCGTCCCCTCTCGCCGAGATAAAAAATGACTTCTTTTTAGAGGTCCGCATTAATTAAGATATTATATTTCTTAAGGAAGTGTATACCTGAGGCTGTGGCTTTCAGGAACTTTTTGGACTTTCCCCCTCACGGCCTCCTGCAACGGTATAAATTACAATTAATTATCTACATTAAGATTCAAGAAGCATCTCGAAATGTACATTTCAGCAGTCAGATATCTTTATGATTGCGAGAGAGGGAACGTTGGCCGAAACGAGGCATCGGTATTCGGATTGAGAATGCGAATAAATCGCAGAAGGCGGGTCCACAGGATTCATTCCAGAGCTGGAGTTATAAGTATAAATTTTAATCAAATGTGTCGTGGAAACTTTCTTAATTTGGACAATAAATACGGAAATCGGATTTTGATTCTTAAAGTCAATAGATATAATTATATTTTTTTTCTATAGGTAATTAAATTATATACAGGGTGTTGACTAAGAGTATACAATAAATTTAGAGTCAGTGTCCTTGGCAAATTTTATGGAGGGTTTTTTATGTAAATTTTTTATATTGGAGCCTCCCCTAAACTGTTACAGCCCTTTAAAGCAGGAGATAACATCTGTTTATTTTTAAAGGAGGGAACGTCTGTTTTTTCCTTGACAAAAATTAAAAACATAATAATTGGCCTCTCTCATTTAACGGGCTGTAACTTTTGAAGGGAGGTTCTAATCAACAATATTTGCCAAGGAAACTACCTCTGCAATGATTGAATTTTATAAGGAAGTACCTACATTGAGATTTAGAGCACTATTTTTATTGAAAATTTTACAGTTTCCCGTTTTACACAAAGATTAAATGAACTCCTTTTAAATAACTGCACATAAATTTTATTCACTGAGGAAAAAATTCACTAGTGGTAGGTAAAAAGACATTTGTCCCAGCAAAAAACTTGCATAAAATAGAGGACAGATAAATAATTCAATTCTAGCAGCTAAATCAAGTTTCTGACTACCAATCACTAGTCATAAGTGAACAGGTCATCTAACTGTGACTACCAAAAATAATTATTGAAATTTCTTGCTGGAGTAACTGAACCTGTTGCTGCAGTTACTAAAACATTTAACTAAATGTATTTATGATACATTAAGGACAAGTGAACCCGAAAGTAAAGGATAGTTGATTGTAATGCAGTAATAATAAATATACCCTATTGCTGCAGTAGGCTCTGTAACTTGTAAGTTACCTATATTTTAGTTAATTACTTACTTATCTCAAAGTGTATACTCTTTTAACATAAATGAAAATGGTAATTAGGTCATAATTCCAAAAATTAAGCATATTATGCAAAATCAAATTAAAGTAGTATTGAAACATATTTTTATATCACATGCCAAAATGATGAATTTACCAGTTAATTTTCTTTAAAAACTAGATGAACATGCATTTTTTTTTTCATGACATGAATCTACCACATTATAGTTTACAATACAGAAATGTCTTTCAATATTTTTTTGACAAACCTCATTAACGTAACTACGAGTATACCACTGATTAATACTTTCAGTTCTTGCCTCGTTGTAAAACAAACACATTAAGGCCGGGATTTTGTATACATATTTTTACCGTCTAACAGGGCTTCAAGCGAGTACACAGAACTCCAAGAAAATTGAAATAATTGGTTATTATTATATATCAACGTATTCACAAAGGTTCCCGCTAGTGCGTGAGATAATTTTCATTCCTCATAAAATCACAAGAATAATTAAAATAAATGTTAAAGTACCTCAATTTTAGCCACACAGTTACTACGCCAATATGTCACAATTACGGCTTACTTCACTCACTAGCCAGGACATATAGGACAACTTGTGTTTCACTTTCAGATTAATATTTATTGCTAATTATACATTTGTGTCCTCGAGTAAAATAATAACATATATCACGGCTTCCATTTTTACGTACGTCAAAATTCACGATAAACTTCAGGGAACCGTGTGGTTCGGGCCCATACGGTTTGTATACTGTCTCATAGGTCTGATTGATTCACCTTTTCGCTCACTCAGGCTGTGCAATTCCTTTTCTACAAAATCCCTGCCTTAACATGACTAATAACTAGCAAAGACAAAGTTTATTATCTATGCCCAATAGGTAAACGCAAACATAGCTTAATTTCTAATCAAAAACAAAACAGACAAATAAAATTATGCAAAAAGTATCCTACCTACTTGTAGGAGTATAAAGAGAAAATCTATAAATAATTCAAAGGCACGGCGAAATGTTTCAAAGTTTCCTCGAAGAGGTTTTGTCAGTGTTAATAGAAAACTTTCTGTACAGTTTACATTTTTTTTAATTTATTTTGATGTTTCTGTCTAATAATAAATAAATAAGTATAATGATGTTACAAGACTGTTAGGGAATCACACTGTAAGTTGTCAGGTTCAATTAATATTCTCTCTATTAATTATTGAAAATTTCTGGTAGATAATTTGGTTAAGACAAGTAATTATAAACCATTAGCTAACGTCGGTTAATTAATTTGTATCAATTTTCCTTACAATAACAAATGGGGGGACGAGAATTTACTGTAATATGCAAAGAATTACATAACTTTATTTCTGTACAACACACACACACACCGATGTGCTGCCGCTTTATTAATATAACATTTATAAATCTGATAGTGTTGAAGAATTAGTAAAAACTACAGGGCGAGTCGAGTTTAAATAATAATCAATCTTCAGGAATAGATTCCTTATGAAATTTCAAGTAAAAAATGTAACAAATACCTTTTATCTCCCTCTGCAACAGAGATATGCATGGTGAGCACTGATCAAATTGAAAAAATAAAATTACAGCCAGATAGTATTTGTGACATTTAACATTATTCTAATTGGGCATTAGGCGGTTGTCGTTTAAACACCAGCCTGCCTGGTTATTTTACGTATTTGTTTAATTTTACATTTAATCGACAGTTGTCATAAAAATATTTTTATGAGAAAACGGTACGCCTGATGAATTTTTTGCTGAATACTGAAAACAAGAAAACGAACAGCTATGAAATATTCCCTTGGAAGCCGTAAATACTTCTTCAACAACCAGAGTTATTTCATCAATATCTAAAAATTATGTTTACACTCAACATATTTCTACCTATTCAATTGTACTTATTGTACTTAGTTATAGTTAACCCTGTATATTTTCTAGCAAAAGCCGCTGGAAATTTTAAATAAATTGTTATTTCTAATTAACTTCTAATTTCAGATTCTATTAGAGCATGAGGATTTTCGTCGATCCAAATATGCGTATTGTGAAAATTAAACACTCCGTTTCTTGTGAACCCGGCCTCATCAGTAAAAAGAATGTTTGCAAGAAAACGAGGGTCTTCAGCATCATGACGTAGAAACCAGTGGCAAAAAAACAAACGTGCTTGATGATCATTTATTGGATTTAAGGCCTGTACTCGGTGTACATGGTATGGATAAAGCAGTTGCTCGTGAAGGATTCTCCAAATAAGAGAACCACTAATTCCTACCTCGGCTGATATTCTCCGCACACTCGTACCTGGATTCTGCTCTACCAGTGCTAGAATTTCTTCTTCTGCTCTAGGAGTGGATACCGACCTTGGTCTTTCGGATAAATGGCACTGTTTGCTCAAGAAACCGGTATCACGCAATCTTTGGTGAATTCTTCCAAACATGCGTTATGAAGGAATCTGGCGATTTGGATAAGCGTCAACATAAAGACGTCGCGCTTCGGTGGCGTTGCCATTAGCACGACCATACATGAAATGCATGTCTGTTAATTCTGCGTTAGAGTAACCAGCCATAGCGAAAGAAAACTTGTGCACTGAGAACAATGATCAAATACGTACTGTTTATTTCAGTAAATATCAACCAACTATTATAAGAAAATACACAACGTTTTTGCAAAATAAAAAAGGGGCTGAAAACATAAAACATTCCATATCTCCGAAACCGTTACTTTGCGGACCCATGTTTATTGAGACTTTTCTGCTTATTTTAGTTCATACCTCCTTAAAAATTGTACACTCTCTTTTTAACACCCTGTATATAAGAATTTAAAAAAAAATGTTTTTGGAGAAATAAAATCAGCAGTAAATAGCAATAGAAATTTATTAAGTTAATTTAAAAAAATTAATAAATGTTAATTATCGTTATTCATAACTTTTACTTATTATTTTTCAAATTAAAACAAGTAGTTTAATGTGAAATCAAATGGCATAATTTTAGAAATATCTCAAGTAAAACCATCTATCTGGTACTTACCCAATAGCATTGTCGCCGTAATTGTCACGAACGTATCTATATCATAAACAAAAGAATAAGTTACATTCAACAGTACCTAAGTTTTCCACATCACCACTAATAATTATGGAATTACCTGCACAGTATTTACACTATGCCCATAACCCACAAATGCCACAAACACGCAAAAATGTAAGAAACAAACGCCTGTTTACATCACAAACACCGTAACCTGCACCTATATCTACGGAAACAAACCGCACTTTACGACGTGTAACGTCACACCAACGATATCGCGTTTTCGGTCACGTGGTTTTGTTTCTATAGTAATGTTAATATTTTAATTATTATGTAATTATTGCCACCAGACACATGTTCTGACCTTTCAATATGTTTGAAAGATTACTACAAGTTCATACAACTTCACCAAAGTAAAGATTTTACTGACAATGTATTTAATAAATGAGTGTTTGTATAAAATTTTGTTTAGTTAATAAACGTTTAATTTACGTTATTATCGCATTGAGTGCGTTGATAAACTTAGAAAACTATGTGGGATAATGTAAGTCGTTATGGCATTATCAACACTGTGAAGGTATAGTTATTATGTGTCCGTTGCAGATGAAATAAAATTTCCATTTTACACTTTATCTGCCCTCATACAATTCTCCACCCCCTCAGGCCGCCAATGGTGGTCACTCCTCAAAGCGACCATTTCAACGCAACTTTTTTAGGGATTTATAAAGTTTCAACCACAAGAGTAAAGAAAATTTGTCTTGGAAAAAGTTTTATTTTTCGGTGTTACCGGTTCTCGGCAAAGAATCTAGTCCCGTTTCTTTCCCGGGAGTATCCCGAGGCCAGCCCTGATTGTGACGTCACGGGTACCTGCTTCCCACTGATTTTTTTACGGATTCCCTGGTGTTCTCATATAAAGTTAGTTAACTATACCACCTTGCAACTTCTTGCTTATTTAAACGCGAACTGAATTTAAATGAACGTTAAATCGAACCGGCGGAACATCCAGATAGAGCCCGCTACGACTTTATTTTAACCTCACAGGGCTCGGGGCACGTAGCCATAACGTCCTTATGTAAGTACTTCATAAAATATAATTATATACGGAGCTATAAATCATATTCCACAATGGCAGTATCGTTTTATTCTGACATTTGTTGCCCTAAATTACTATTTAACTACTAAACAGCGGATTTTGGGACTACCATTGTCGAGGGCAATTATTGTTATATTATAGATATTGTTATATTTAGAAATAAAATTACCAGAAATCGAAATATACCTCTCATTTGGTTGCGTATTATGTGTTATTACCGGAGACCGAGAATCCGTGGCTCTCAACAGCACCGTACTCAGTTTACTGATGTAAATATTAAGGAGTTTACTCATTTTTTGCGGTACGATAATATTAATACTTACTCTTGGAAAACATATTTTTTTAAATATTGTTACGGAAGTCTTTTTAGTTTGTTAATTATGTTCCTGTTTACGTTAGAATTTATAATTAAAGCTCACCTACCTCGTTTGTAAATTACGTTTCTGTTTATGTTAGAATTAGTAATTGTTGTTATGTCTTTATTTTGACGTTTTCTGGAACATTCTCGGCCACATTCTATTCGATTCTCGAGACCGCCGAAAACTTCTAGAACCCTAAAAACCTATATAAGCAAATCATTTTCGCCGCTGGAGTCATTTTATATTGAGCAGCCAAACGCGTGTGACAAACGTCAAAGTAAAGCGTTGACAGTTGTGAAATTGGTTTGAAGGATATTTCTTGTATTATAAAGAGCCACAATAAAGTTGTTTGTCTACGTGACGTGTTTCCACGAAAAGGCAATTTCGAGGTTACAATATGATGGAATTACATGAACCTATTAATTTTTATGAAAATCCAGTCGTGTAAATTTCTTAAAGTTTTAATGATTATATCGAGAAAGCTACACTATATCAAGATTCATTCACTTATTCCTGCTGTATTGTATTGTAATGAATATTGTACTGTACTGAATATTGAATAAAGTTGCTTTCTATTCCAACATTAGCTTATTTCGCCATTTCGAAGTTTATGTTAAATATAAAAAACACTGTGTGAAACTTTAATTTTGCCTATTTTCAGCTATTGCTGGTTTATTTTCCATGCTTAGATAAAATAACAAAACCGAAATCAAAAGATTCAGAATGCATGTTGTCGTTTCATATTTGGACTGAGGAAATTTGACCATATTTCGGATAAAATGAAAATTCTGGGCTGGTTAAATATGGAAAATATAGTTAAACAGCATTATTTAATTTTTCTCCATAAATTGCGTAATACTGGTATTCCTAGTTACCTCGCAGAAAAATTGCAAATGAGAGGATCATTGCATAATGTTCATATAAGAACAAAAAATACATTAGATATGCCTCAGTTTTGTACATCACTATTTTGTAGGTCTTTTAGTACAATGCAGTTAAATATTACAATTCAATTGAAGGTAACCTCGAACTCCTGGCACCACCACATTTTTAAAAAGGAATAAAGGGTGTCATTTTAAATTCTTAATCATGCCATATTTATGTTACCACTACCATTATTACGTTTTATATTGTTTGTATATTATGTTATATAATTGTTTTCCTGTTTCCTGCTGCTTATGTTTGTGCTTTTAAGTTATGTGTTTTTATTTGACTATTTTGTCTGAAGCTGTATGAGTGTTTATTACTTTATTATTGTCTAATACTGTTATATATTTTAAATTTAAGGGTTAAGTGTAAGAGTAGCGTCAGCTAAACTTCGCCTATAAAAAGTGTATTAAAATAGCCAGAGTGGCAAAAAATTATGTTCTGTATTTAGATACACAAACACAACAATAAATAATCCAGCTAAGATATTTGCAAGCATTCCAAAGCAAATAATAAATATAAGAAAATGATTTGCAGCCGTCCGACAAGGTACTAGAAAAGTATATACTTTTCTCACAAGCAAACAATTTCTTAGGTTCCTGCTGTATTTCTAATAGACTTTGTTCGCAAATAAACTTCATATTTTGTTTATAATGGGTTTAACGGATACTTTTAACCACTTTTAATATACAGGGTGTCCGGAAAAGACGTGTACAACGGAAGACCACAGACTCCTGGGTTCAAAATAAATCGATTTATCCCAATTTACCTATTTCCAAAATTGCTTCGTTTCGCCGCTAGGAGCGCCAAAGCCCGCGAAAAATTTTTGTTTATTCCGAATATCTCGAAAACGACTTGATCGATGTTAACCATTTTGGGCTACGCATTTATAAGTCTAACCGACACTTTTTGACATTATTTAAAATCTTTTGCAGTTATTAGAAATATAAGAAAAATCATGTATCATGCAAATATAAGCACATATTTTTAACCCCTGTACAATTACTCTCAGTTTTTATATTAGTAGTTGACTTTATTTAGAAACTTTTTTACACTTTCAGAATTTTGAACAGATGAGTAGTTTAGACAGAAAAATATTTTTCGTATGTCAACAATATCAGCATCCGTTCTGCAACAAATAACGAAGTACCAGAAGTAGGCTCTGATATTTTAAGTATCAGTTGTATGTCAATTCTAATCAGCTACTGAAGTTAGTCTCTCGATTTATTCTTTTTGCTCAATTACTTAGTTACTTTAGATCTTACTTTATTTGTTGTTGTTATTGTTGTGTTTGTTTATGTTCCTCATTTTTTAATATTTCATCATGGATACGTATACATATTCCGAACAAGTAGATATGCTTTTGGTTTATGGAGTTTGTCAAGATAACGGCCGCAAAAGTGTTAGGGTCTGCATGGACAGATTCCCTCATCGACGAGTGTCAAATCATCAAACTTTTGCCAACATCGAAAGGCGACTTCGCGAATTTGGTTCTTTACACCAAATGAATACGGTTCAAGGGCGTCAACGTACCACGAAAACTATAAAGGTGAAGGAACAAATCCTAGATAAGATAGAAGAGAACCCAAAAATTAGTGCAAGACGCATTGAACAAGAAATAGGGATACCAAAAACCATAGTTTATGATGTTTTGAAGGAGCAGTTACTACATCCGTACCACATTCAATCGGTTCATGACCGGTTCATGAACCCATTGACCCTGAAAAACGTTTAGCATTTTGTAATTTTATACAAGAATAAAGAACCCATGATATCAATTTCAGCAAAAACATTTTATTTACAGATGAAGCATATTTTGCTAGGTCAGGAATTATTAATGACCATAACAAACACGTTTATACTGATGAAAACCACACTGTACTGAAATAAGACATTTTCAATATGAATTCAGAGTGGACGTGGAATTATAGACAACTTTATTATTGGCCCAGTTGTGTTTCCACATCGATTAAACGGGTCAACTATTTAAATTTTTACAGCAAGTATTACCTAATTTATTGGACGATTTACCGTTACTACTTCGTCGTAACATGTGGTTTATGCACGATGGTGCACCCCCCAATTTGCAATACCCGTTAGTCAGTATTTACATAATCTGTATCCTAACAGGCGGATTGGAAGAGAAAACGATGCTCCTATAAAATGGCCACCTCGAGTACCAGACTTACCTCCTTGCGATTATTTTTTGTAAAGTATATGCCTACGCAGTTAATAATAAAGAGGATTTTTTTAGGCGAATCCAACAACCAATAACCAATAACATTTTACGAGGTAATCCAGTAATCATGGAGAGCACTACAACTTCGTAAAACCGTAAAACGGATTACTTATTGCGTACGAGAAAACGGGTCACTGAGCATTTATTGTAAAGAGATCATAACTTTTTTTATTTGCTGTATTAATCTTATTATCTCGTATTTATTAAATAAAATATAAATGAGTTTTGGAATTTTCGTTATTTGTTGCAGAACGAATGCTGATATTGTTGACATACGAAAAATATTTTTTCTGCCTAAACTACTCATCTATTCAAAATTCTGAAAGTATAAAAAAAGTTTCTAAATAAAGTCAACTACTAATAGAAAAAAACTGAGAATGATTATACAGGAAAAATATGTGCTTATATTTGCATGATACATGATTTTTCTTATATTTCTAAAGACTGCAAAAGATTTTAAATAATGTCAAAAATTGTCGATTAGACTTATAACTGAGTATCCCAAAAATGGTTAACATCGATCAAGTCGTTTTCGAGATATTCGAAATAAACAAAAATTTTTCGCGAACTTTGGCGCTCCCTAGCGGCGAAACAAAGCAATTTTGGAAATAAGTAAATTGGGCTAAATCGTCTTATTTTGAACCCAGGAGTCTGTGGTCTTCCGTTGTACACGTCTTTTCCGGACACCCTGTATGTATATTGATTTGGCATGGACAGATCTACTGTTATCCGCAAAGTAATTATACTTTCTTTATTTGAATGCTCAAGTAATTTTAAAAAATTACTGCAAACATTTGAAATAATATAAAATAATTTTGAATAACGTAAATAATAAGATTAAGAAACAATAAAACTGTAGTACATAATTATGGTAGTGAAACCTGGGTCCTCAATAAGACTAAAACCACCAGTCTATTACGTTTCATATATATTATTTTCCTTACATATTCCACACCCGAGGATATGAATATGTGGATTTTATTTTTTTAAAAGAAAATGCGTGTCTGCATAAAAATACTAAGAAGGGGAAAATTTTATATATTGATTGTTCTATTTGCTGTCATTTTTTATCTCGAGAAACGTACAATAAAAAGTTATAATTAAAAAAACAGCAGAGGTTGTTGGTTGCCACCCTTTTAGACATTTGGTAAAAAGAAAAATCGTACTCATCAATGTCACTTAATCAGCTAAATGTATTCATCGATTTTCAGAATTATAAGTTTACCCGTTTTCTGAGAAAAAAAATGGACACCGAAATTTTTTCAATTTTTTAGAAGCTCTTATCTCGTAAGGGAGGGCTTAAATCGAAAAATTTTATAGACCCCCTCCCTACAATGACCTAACGAAAACACCCGCCAAAGGAGCGCACATTTTCTACTACGCTAAAAAAGTGCACATTTATTTTAAAACTGGCGGCGACCAGTTACCTAGAGCAGAGCACAACAACGCGTAATTAAATAAATTAAATAACATCACGGGGCCTGAAATCCTCGAAACGGCTAATATAGATACCAAGTTTATGTTATGCTCCATTATCATGTCTGAGGTTATTTACGGCTATTTGCATAATGTAAAACGTTCTTTAAGCGATAAAAAGGCGCATCTCAGCTAAAAGCTGAACGTAAAAAGCTGTCTTTTCAGGTTTAGCGATTGCCGATTTTGCAAAGATTGATGCGTGCAGACGCACATTTTCATGGTGCAGCACAATGGATTAAGTTGCCGGCCTTGTATCTGCCTTATCATGGCTCTGAAAAGCTAAGTGGATTTGTTGTACCAACAACGGCTGTTTTTCTCCTAACTAAAACGTTTTGATGTATCCTGTTTCCTTTACTGTCTCCCTGCAGATGTTTTCACGTTGATAAATATGTGAATTGTCAACCAATAACTAGCTCGTTAAACGTTTTAATTAAGCCTGCAATTAATTAAACGGTATTTTGTGATGCGTAATACAGAATTGTATTTATAAAAACTATACAAGGTGTCCCAGTGTAAGCATACAAAAAAAAAAAATTCTCTGACGCACGCCTAGCAAGTTACAGGGTGTTATTTTGAAAAAAAAAACAATTTTCAGCAATAACTTAAAAACCGTTTTGTAGATTTAGGTAATTTTTGGGTGACATGTACATCACTAATTAAAGATCATTCAAACTACATGGTGCTTTTTTCATATATTTTCAGGTATTAACAATATTGTGTGAAACTAACTACTCAGTGGACAAAAGCAATCCTAATAATAAAATGCAGAAATAAGTGAGATCTCATCTATTGTGGTTGAATTTCGAGTTCCCACTCCAGAGGTTAGTAAATATATTAAATTCTTTAGATAATTATTGAATAGAGTTTTGTCTGTGGATGTTCATTAGCATACCTAGATGTTTGGTATCAGAGAACATACATATGACTTCATTGATAGGAATTGTAGGAGACTTGATACATATTAGCTTAAAATACCTTTCTTAAACAGTAAAAAATGTTACAAAAGCTAATAATAAGGAATATATGGGTAGATATTGTGGGTGTAATTCAACGCAAGTTGGGGCTTTTGTCCACTGAGTAGTTAGTTTCACACAATATTGTTAATACCTGAAAATATATGAAAGAACTATACATAAAAGATAAAATTTTTAATTAATTTTTATTTATTTTAGTAGGTTGTTATGATATTCATTGACAGTTAATCAGTTTGACGTTGTCGATCTTTCATTTTGACATTCAATTTCAAATAATTTTAATTTATTGGTATAATCATCTTTATAGTTAGATATTTGACTCAAGTTAAAGGAGGCCACCTGATGAAGCAATCCTAATAATAAAATGCAGAAATAAGTGAGATCTCATCTATTGTGGTTGAATTTCGAGTTCCCACTCCAGAGGTTAGTAAATATATTAAATTCTTTAGATAATTATTGAATAGAGTTTTGTCTGTGGATGTTCATTAGCATACCTAGATGTTTGGTATCAGAGAACATACATATGACTTCATTGATAGGAATTGTAGGAGATTTGATACATATTAGCTTAAAATACCTTTCTTAAACAGTAAAAAAAAATACATGGTGCTTGTTTTAATCTGACACCAGTGTTGGTCTAAGCCTACTATTTCTTATGAATTTGTCTTCATAACTCTTGCATATCCTACTTTTACGTGAATTGACTAAGTTCTCCTTAATCAGTGACCAATTCTGAACAAAAAATGTGCTCTTGTTACACAGCTCTAAAATCAACCATTTTCAAGTAAATTGAGTCCAAAGTACCGACTGCATTAATTTATGCAGAAAATACATGCAAAGATTTTATTTGTTGTCATCTAGTAAGTAAAATGAACTAAAGATAAAATTCAAATAATGTACTTATTTATTTAACATGAAATGAAATTATTATGTTAGCAAATGTCAATAAATGTTCGAAATGCTGTCCATTTACTTCAATGCATGCTCGGCATCGTTTTATCAAGGAGTTGTAAATTCTTTGTAAGTCAACGCTTCAATTTGCTCAGCGACGGCATTAATTTTTTTAAGTAATTCTTCCCTCTTGCTACTGGGTTTAGCATATACCAGCTGTTTCATATGACCGCAGTAAAAAAAATCAAGCGAGTTGAGATCAGGATATCTGGGAGGCCATTATTCCCGACCCAGCGTTCGGGAAAGTGCAAATTGAGTCACATAGATAGTTGCCTTCCATTATGAGCAGGTGCTCCATCTTGTTGATAGTACATTTGATTTCTCAAATGTAATGAAATGTCATCTAAAAAGTCAGCCACAACATTTTCTAAAAAATTTGTGTATCTCTCTAAATTTAAACGATCTACAATAATTTGAGGAGCTAGAATGACTCTATTGAAGATTCCTCCCTTGAATAGCACCTTTTTTGTTCAGAATTGGTCACTGATTAAGAACAACTTAAACAATCGTAAAAGTAGGATATGCAAGAGTTATGAAGACAAAATCATAAGGAATAGTAGGCCTATTCCACCACTGGTGTCAGATTAAAACAAACACCATGTAATTTTAATGACCTTTAATTGATGTACACGTCACTCAAAAATTACCTAAATCAACGAAACGGTTTTAAGTTATTGCTGAAAATTGTTCTCGAATTTAATGAAAGCTTAAATTACATAAGAAAATAAAATTTAAAAAAAGAACAGAAACGTTTCAGTACAGTTAAGCGAAATATGGATATTTTAGATTGTTAATACAAATGTCATAACCCTTTTAAGCAAAATTTGATTGACATAACAAAATCGAAATTATCCCTTCAGTCACGTTATTGTATCAATTATTAACTCAAATTCAAATTGAAATTGAAAAAAATCGAGGTACCGTATGGCAGACAGTGGGATATACAAATTCATTTATGAAAACGTAATTAGCCTCAAAAAGGGATGGTAATTGAACTATATATAACACTTATATTTATATGAAAGTGGCATTCTTTTACATTGAAATTCCCCAAAACGTCACGTCACCTCACGTCACCTCAGAGCTTTTTATTTATTGTAAACATTGGAGGTTAGTTATTAGGTTTCTTAGTAGACAATTTTTTAAATAAAAGTATAAATATGAGATGGAATATAAATAAAAATACAAGTATCTAAAAGAGTTTTACCAACTAACTAACCTATCTTCTATTATTTTGTATCAATATTATGTAATACAGTGCCTTCAGAAATGATTACAAGCCACGTGACCAGGACTGTGATTTTCGAAGAACAACTCGCATCCAAATAGGTTTCCTGTCTCTCTCAATTGCCGTAGTGAGGAAAAGGATGTTCGCATATGAATTGCTCTGCGATTGATTTGAGAATCTCGACGTTGCTTGTAATCATTTATGAAGGCACTGTATATACAAACACATTAAACCGTTAGTATAAATATCTATATTTTGCTGGAATCCGTAAAAGTTTCAAATATTTTCTCCTTCTCATTCAAATGGCTAAAAATAAATACATAAAAGAATTCCAGCGCTTTCTAGGTCAAAATATCGTCAGTGGAATCTCTTCCTTTGAAAAATGAAACTTTGTCGATATGAGTGGTGACATACGATCTTTGAATACATACAAGGAGGCAGTAACTTTTTTTCATGTAAAAGTAATCAGGTTTACGTGAAATCCTTGGAAACATAATTGGAGTTTTCTCGTTTAGGACCAGAAAATTTTTTAGTAAATCGTTTTTAGAAAATGAGGAACCTCGCAGATAATATCGTTCAAGGAGAGAGGTAATTTATAAAAAATGAATTTAATAATCTTTCAGCGGTTTATACATCGAACTCGTTTTGGATTTACAATGGTTTTATAGCTGTTATTCTACATAAAAAAACATGTGGAATGTTATTAATCATAAGGACCCTTTGTTTGAGAAATTATAGTACGCAGTACCATCTAGGTGTATGATTTAAAAGCATATACTATTAAAATCGAAAGGTTTGTTAAATGCTTCCTTAGAATTGTTGAATTTTAAATTTTGTAATTATTGAACTATGCACTAATTATTTTCTAAAAAACGCTATGGCAAGCTAACTAAATTTTTGAAAAGTTGCCACTGAAGATGAAAAGTGACAAGAATTTGATAGGACTAGTTACAGCTACTAAAGAACGTCTCATAAGACTTCCCCAATCTGATGAGACATTTTAAACCCACATGATTTTAATATTCGTTACCATCGATATGTACGTTTTTTATTGTAGTAAAATAATGAAAATAATTTGTACTAGTAATAGTCTAACCAACGAAGGGGTTATAGCGTGCATTGAATGGAGGGAAAATATTTCTCTGCGGAAATGTGTTGGGAGTAGTTTAGACATAAACAATTAGAAGTCCCTGCTCCTAGCCCTTTCGCTTCAAGAAGAATGGAGATAAAAAGGTCTTCTTTTTAGTTTCCGAGATATCTGCTCTCAAAAGTAATTAAAAAACAACAGCTAAGTAATGTTTTACAGAGATAGCGCTCCCTATTTCCTTTATCAGTTCTATCAAGCTCCGCAATGTAAATGTTGTAGTAGATCCTCAACGGTTTTGCATCAGTAAAAAAGTGACGTCGACTTGAAGGATTATTTGCAGTACGAATTGGCTCCATTTCCCTTGGCCTTATTCAATGAAGGTGATCCGTACGTTACAAGCTATTTACACCAACCAGTGAAAGAATACATCTACCAAACCTTAAATCAGTGATTGATGGAAGCTTTCTTTTATATAACCTGGCAAAGAGAATCCTCAGTTTCTACAACTAACTTATAGAAACATAAGGAAGAATATGTACTACAGTTTTTGATGGATATAGCAGCTCTCTCAACAACACTAAGTCGGTAGAACCGGAAAGGCGCTATAGAATGAAAAAGTGTGCCGACATCAACTTCAATCTGGAAACTGAAATTTTAGTGACTCAAGAATTATTTTTCACCAGTTACCAGAACAAAGACAGACTGATCAACTTATTAAGCTCTAAACTCCAGAAGAACGGTATCACTACTTAATGCTGACGTGTTAATTATACAGATGTATTAAGTACAGATATTGACCAGCCCGTAAGTGAAACAGCCAATGTGGCTCTTATAGGGGATGAAGTCGACCTCACTGTGCCTCTTACAGCTAAAACACCAGCTGATCATAACACTCTGTTCATAAAACCTGACAGAGGAAAAGTACAAATCAAAGTTTAATCCACTCATCAAATGCAACAGCTGGGACATAAGGAAATTTTGTTTTTACATGCATTCACTGGCTGCGATTCTACTAGCACGAAATTCCGGAGTAAACTTAGTTTCGTAAAATATTACCAAAGATATACTGACTAAAAAAGAGCAACTGAAGTGCTCCACAGCCCCTCTTCTTCGCATGCTGAAATAGTATTGTATCTTGCAAAAATAAGCTCTCTGGACAGTTTCAGGTAGGATTCATTTTTGAAATGAGCATCGAATATACCCAGCAAGGAGACAGCAAAAGAGCACGCATTGCGCACATTCCACCAGGTGCAACTCTGGCTGGGAAACCAACTGCCTCTAATCTTGTGGGTTGGGAACGCAAAGCTTCTGTGGTGTCAAAAAACAAAGCAGCACCTAGGCAGAATTTGGACCTTATATTTTGTAGGTGCACGAAAGATCGTAGTAGTGGAAGGTGCAGCTGAAAAGATGAGTTGCTCTTAATTATGCCAGAACTGTCAAGGTCACTATTGAAACAGCGTCACCATTTTAGCCGAAGACTTAGACCATATTCCCTGCGGACACTGATGTTGAAGACAAGGGTTATTTGCAATTAGCGCTACGATCGGTATTGATGGTGGAGCCACAAGCAAGACCCTTCTGGTCCAAAAGAAACAGACCTAGTTAATTGTGTTTTGTTAAGATTCATTTATTACGTTTTATCCTTATTAGTTTTTATAAAATAAAAATAAATTTTACACATTTGTTACACAATCGTCTTCTTTGACTTGAACTTGATTTGGTAAACTTTTACCTATGTCCATATCTATATATGCTTCTCTATGAAAATGGGATTAAAACAATGGTCTTATTCGTGGAATTCAGGAAAGCATATGATTCGGTCAAAACGAATCAATTAAGTAAAATATTGAAACAATTTGGGATACCAACCAAACTGATTATGCTATTGAAAATGACCTTAGAAAATACTAAAAAGCAAAGTATGAAGGTTTTACTATTGACACAGGACTGAGACAAGCGGACCCACTTTCAACGCTCCTTTTTAATTTAGTACTAGAAAGAGTCATCAAAGATAGTCAGTTGAACAGAGAGGGAACACATATTGTTTAAAAGTCACCAAATAGTAAGTTATGCAGATGACGTGTCCATAATTGCTAGAGATAGTATCGAAATAGAAGTAGTAACGAGAAAACTTGTGGAGGAATCACGGAAAGTGGGATTGCAGACAAATCAAGATTAAGGCAAGCTTTTAAGAATAGGACAACAGAAAAAAGATTTCCAATTTCAAAGTGAGAACGCAGCACAGGGAGATAGAATTTGAAGAAGTTCATGAATGTGAATATAGGGGCGCTGTGATGAGGAGCAAGAAATTAATAGGAGAATAATAAAAGCAAACAGAAGTTCGGCAGCAGTCAACCACATAATAAAATCAAAAAAATTGTCTAGAGGAGTAACGCTGTATGGTAGTGAAACCTGGATCCTCAATAAGAAGTCAAGAGAAAACCTATTAAGGTGGGAAAGGAAGATCTTAAGAAGAATTCTAGGGGGAAAGAAGACGGAGAAGGGCTATGTAAGGAAAAATAATGACGAAATATATGCAATATACCAGGCACCAAAAATGGACGAAGCTGTAAAAGCCAGAAGATGCAGTGGCTAGGGCATCTAGAACGTATGGAAGATGAAAAGACATTTAAGAAAATTGTAAGGAGTAAACCAAGCTACAAGAAAAAAATAGAGCGAGACCGAGGAAGCGATGGAGAGAGGCAGTGACAATAGGTCTAACGGAGAAAAATGTAACGGATTGGAAAAGAAAGGCGAATAACAGAATGAAATGGAGGAGAATAACAGCTCTTGATCTAAAAGGTCTGTAAATAGCTGTATATATGAGTATATAAATGTATGCTACACCCCGTTGTCGATCATTCATTGAAAAGTAAGTACTTAATGTTTTCTTTGAAAACAGAGGTTAGAAGTAAACGTACTAATCAATTGCGCTGTTCGTATGCAGTCACGTCTGCAAATCTGCTTCACCTCAAACATATGCGACATTAGCGAAGGAAAGGGCTAGATCGCAATAATTATTCATAGATGATAGATAACCTTTTTAGCAAACATGTCGGCGCTCTTAAGACGGAAAACGTTCCTTGCTCGCAATTTGTTATGCGGTTGCTCTCTCGGTCTTATTTTACATTGTTAACGTATTGTCAAGCTGCGCATTCCCGGTCTGCATCCGTATGCAAATAATTATAAATCAATTAATTTCCGGCGCACTTTGGAACAAAACATCACATGTCGCCTCTAGTTTATTAATCTCAATTAAGTACCGCATTCGTCCACTTCAGAACTTCCTCGAATTTTCGACTGCATTGTGTGCGCAACATGCTGTATTGTTTCAACTATTTAATGGGATGATGGTAGGTAGGAGTTCGGGACTACCCGGCTCTTAACAGAGTCGGACTCGATTACTAATGTAAATGCGAACATTTTTAGTGAAAATATATTACAATACAATAACATTAATACTAACCAGCAAAGCTAAATATGAAGAGATAGGAACATTCCGAAAACAGGAAACATCCCCATAAAATTTTAAATTCAATGTTTCAGTATCTTATTGCCTATAATAAAACTATGGGGTTTCCTATGTTTTAAATTATTCATAGCATTGATCACAATATTGTTCCCTTTAATGTAGTGCATGCGAAATAATTGTTATTTATTATATAAGTGCTTGAAGAAGTATTTTATTCACGCATGAATTTTTAAATCCTGTGGATAAAAGACAATTAAAATACGAATGCAATACAACGTTTTATCAATAACCACATCATAATCATGTTTGTGGAGTCAGAATTATTGAAATTTATTAAAAAAATATTCGCACGGCCTTATATTTCTGAGTACTCAATGAAACACAAACTTGATATTGTAAGGAATATCCAAGAAAAATGTAGGTACAGTAAGAGACATTTGCAACATATGCAAATTCTTTCCAAACATGGCATGGCAACAATGCTACAAGGGTTGTTATTAACGGAAAGGAAGTTAAATGTGATGAAACAGAAAACGAAATGGGTATTACTATAAATGTAAATGTTAATGTTAGTAAGTAAATAAATTAAATTTGAATTATTATTTATTCATTATTCAACTAGTGCAATAAAGTTACTTTATTCCACTAGCGAATAAAGTATCACTTTAAACGGTTCATATGTGTGCATATAAGTCCGATCATAAGGTGATTGTGCATTATATTATAAATTAAAAATATATATTATTAGAATACATAGAATGGGCTAACTGTGTATCTAAGCTTCCTAAAGCACCAACAGAGAAATATTATCATATTATTATTAATCTACTATCAAGTTATTTTTATTCAGTTTAAGTTTTGCGCAAACTTAATCCACTGACATTGGCAGAATGACTGTTGAAAAGGGGTAAGTTGTCGCAGGAGAAACTTGGCTCCTTTACCATAAACTATGGGCTTGTCAACACTAGCTTGATGCTGATCCCGTAATCGGTACATTATAGCAGATAGGAGCTGGGACTTCGCTATCAGTTATTACATTCACAGGGATAAAATGTAAATATCTTACAACTGTCTATTTAAGGTTTTCGAAGAAAAATCTTTTTAGATCATTATTTAACCCCGCTTTTCAGACTGTCAGTAACAGCTTCCAGTTCAACTGGTGTCGGTCTGGCAAAATGTCAAATGTAGATATTTTTACCCTTTTATTGTAATGTTAAAATATATAATGAATTATTTTAGTTTAAAAAAATATTTAATATTCAAGGTACAAAACTCGTTACAACGGTCAAATAATAAACCATATACATGTCATTACATAAATAGTGAGATACAAAACAATAGTCACTAGGTAAATTTATTAAGAGAGCCTGGAAGGCGGTTGTTATTTAAATACATGTTCTGTTAAAAACAGTCCGTGATATATTCAGTGATAAATAATCCGGCAATCCTAACCTTGACCTACTATATTTAAGTCAATAATTTTGTTTCCAATGCCTACTAACCACAAACGCTGCAGAACAGCAGAGCCGCCAAATAATAACAGAGACAAACAATTACATTTGCGAGATGCAAGTGGTCTGTTTGTCCCTGCTCGGCCTAAACGGCTCGTCT
The DNA here is from genome assembly GCA_025584915.1 of Monochamus saltuarius. Lineage (NCBI taxonomy): Eukaryota > Metazoa > Arthropoda > Insecta > Coleoptera > Cerambycidae > Monochamus > Monochamus saltuarius. Next base: position 66,614,760 of record CM046722.1, on the reverse strand, counting down.
TGCAGGAAACCATCTACATTACAGCAGGTGTAATTCAATGCCGGTCGGGGCATTAGTCCGCGGAGTATTTGTTCCCTGCAGTGTCATTTATAGAATTACATCTGCATTTATATAAACACCCGGTGTAATAAAAATGATATCAGAAACCCCGTGTACCCGATTTTTAGTATTTATTAGGCTTTCTGAATATGCGGTGAAAATTAAAGAATTTATGACTTCTGCAACATTTACTAAATATTACGTATTTTCGAATATATGTCATATTATTTGGGACCACTACCACTATCTTAACACAATTTGAAATTATTTCTATGTCTTATTGTATTTCAGTTCAATTTATCTCTTCTTAAATGCAGGATGAACAGCGCCTACTAAATAAGTACACCGATACACAACAAAGAAACAAAGTGAAATGAATTCAACTCTGTTAAGTGCGATGTCATCCAAAATCTATCAATAAGAAACTCAACAATGTGTCCATAAAAAAGTTTTTACTGAAATGCTATGTTTTCTCGAAAATTTCATAATGCAACTCTATACAAATTTTACAGGTATGCAAAAATCAGTTCCTTTCAAATAAGGACAGAATGTAGTGTGTTGGCATGTGAAAAATCAAAATTTCTTCCATATATGCTGGACACTGTGTAATTTTACGATTTATTCGAGATACAGTAGAAATTGATATATATCGGTTTCGATGTTCAGTATTAAAAGTTATAATTATTCTGTAACTTCGATTATTTCTGCCTGGTAGTCGAATTGTGTACCTTTTCGCTCATTTTCATTTTAATAGCAAAATATTTATCATAAAAAGCCCTAATTAAAACGTTCTAATAAATGTCATGATTTGACATTTCACAATATTATATATTTTTCACAGCAACCGTAATAAAACAAGAAAAAATAAATTTCTTTCCGAGTTATAAAAGTTATGTCTAAAGAAATTACCTAATTTTAAAGTATAATGTTACTTATATTGTTTTTTTTTTCTAGCATAATATTTCAACCTTTTTAAATTATATTTTACTGTTTTTCCTCATTTCTAAAAGCCTCTTATATTTTCAAACTAAAATAAGAATTTTTAGTTTTTGGGACTTTCAGGCTCTATAAAAAAAGCGTGCAACGACATAAATTAATAAAACTTTGGGTCATTATTATTAATAAAATCATAGCAAGCCATGTCAAGATAACATTATCTCCTTTGCATACTTGTCTATGGGCTCCCTACACTGAAAAAATTGACATTAAAATCGCCCCACCCTGTAAAATTCTACACTGATATTCCAGATCAAATCTGTACACAGTGTATATTATCACAGATTTTGTCTCGAAAGAAATAACGTCTACCATTTAATCGTGAAATGCGTGTTAATTTTTGAAATACGAGATGTTATCGACAACCCATTAACATTACTTCACTTCTTAATCGTGATATTTTTTTTATTTCCCACCTTACCACCGAGGAAGTAGAAATTTATGAAGTTATACCGAATTTACGTCCCTACGTATATTTTTATCCATATAAAATCACTGCAGATAAAATTTAATGTAAAGCACGAAAAACACTGGGAAGTAATTCGGCGATTGCCTGTTTCAATGTTATAATATTAAAAAGTCACATATTTTATTGGAAAACAATGACAGAACAGGGCGCTTGCCTATAAATTGCTCCGACACATGCCAACCCGAATCTGAATTTACAATGACGTCGTTGAGACATGCAAGAAGGCATTTACCTGTTAGCTCTCAAATTTTCTCGAGAACGCTTAATTTCGATACCAAGTAATAACATGTGCATGCATCAGTGCAAACAGCTTTGCAAATAAAATATATGCAAGTGGGGAGGCAGCGTATATTATTACATATTCGTAGGACACTTGAGACTTAGAAACTTGCTATCTTCTAGATTGTTTCTTAGGTCGTATCTACATTTATTTATTATCTGTTTTTTTTGCCTGTGGATCAGTTCTGCAAAAAGTACTGCGACCATTTCCGAATTATTGCCGCACTGGTTTAGCAAATTTGTTTTTTGCATGACGTCCACAAGTCTTTTAATCGATATTTTCCTTAATTCCCTTGCATATAAGAAAAGAAAAGAATCTAAAAGATTGAATCTCAAGTCTGCCAAGGCCTAAATTCTAAGATCGCCTTAGCTTGACTCTGTTCTGGTCTCAAACCTCAGTATTACAGCATTTCTTTTAAATTAAATTACATCAAGGAATGCCAACATTTTGTTGTAGTTCTAGGAAAAATTATTCATATACCCTGTCCGCAAGAATATCTACTTTTTCATTCCCTTGCATTTCTACATATCTTGCCGTCCAGTACAACTTGACTATATTGTTATTTTCTGATTTATTTAGTACTAAATTGTCGACAATTATACTTTTGAACACACCGTGATTGAGTCCATGATCTTTATTACAACCAAACTGTCTGATTATAGATAAACTTACGTATTTAGCCCATGAATATGAAGTGAATATGCAGTTATAGCACAAATTTCAGCATGGAATACTGTAGAAAATGTTCTCAGGCGGCTTCTCTGCCATTTGAATCTCAATCCTGTTACTGTAGTTTCTTCCACTGTCTGTTTTGTCATCCCGAACCATACTATTCTTCATATTTAATTAAACACGTCATATTCCATTCTTTCCAATTATCTATTGATTGTCGAATAGCTCATCGAAATTAAATTCGGCTGTTATAACATCTCCAGAATAGGCTGCTACAGTAGCGTGTATTTGAATTAGAATTAATGCTTGTAATATTCAATCCTCGACTAAGAATTCATCATTTGATACACAAATGTCCCACGGTCTGAAGTCTGAATTTACAAATGCGATGTAGTCATACGTCTAATTATAAAAATGTATTAAAAGTACATCAGCTATTACACAAAAGCCCGTTGGAAACGTAAATATCCAAATGCCAAACATGTGGTTTTACAACTAAGTTTAATCTAGAACTACATGTGTTGACACACAAATATTCTTCGGAAATTCAAATATCACCTTTCTCAAAATTCAAATATATTCCTGGTATAGCAGCTTGCTAGTCCTGCTTCTCTTTCTAACGCAATTTGTTTTCAATAACATAAAAAAATGTTAGATTCCACGGGTGTACTTTTTCCACATGACATTAAAAAATATATACGTCTCGACACATACCATAAAACTATTATAGACTATTTAGTGAATAGGTGAGGAGCATCTAAAGTGATTGCCATGACTCAATGATTGTTGCATGTAATTGGTTTTTTTTTGGACTTAGTAATTTTTTAAATTAAGTCGCATTCCATGTTTCTGTGTCCATTGTTGTGTTGTGTATATGATCAATTATTATTGTCGAATTACTCAAAAACTTCCCATATTTCGATGTCCTCCAAAAGTCAGAGCACAGAAGTAAACCAAAATTTAATAGTGTTTACGCCTTACTTGCACTTCTTGTGATATGTTTTAATTGTACCTCCTATCAATTCTAAATCAAGTCACGACGGGAGTATTCTGCACAGGCTTCAGATGATATCTTGCCACTGTATTTCGAGGTTAAAGGAAGGGCAAGGAGAGCCAAATAGCGACTGCAAAAGTGAGGACGGTTATAGCTAGATAGAGGTTATAATGGAGGCCGTACTATGGTCCTCAAAGACTTACGTGAAGAAGATTCTATGAGCTGCTAGTGGTATTCGGTATCGCAAAATACCGAATAGGGATATTTGGATCATCAATCCCGATGCTCAGATCTAGAGCGCGTTCATCTGATTTACGAATAAATTTTGAATAGATAAAGATTCAGAAGCGGGTATCTGTGATATGCAGGCAAAGCTTAATCTGTCTGTAAGACGAAGTATGATACAGTCTTCCCGAACTAAATTTTGACGCCATTTTTTTATATGTATACGTTAATACAATGTCCTGAATCCAGCTTTGGTTTTCACTTTACGTACGTGTCCACTTTTTTAATATTATTGATTGGAATGTATTTAAGAAGTACCACAAGAGTAAATAAAGAATAGATATGTTTCGGATAATCAAATAAGAAAAAAGGTCATGCATGTTGTGCAAAACAGTTTTATATGTATCACATGAGGTGTTAATAGGTTATAACTTAAGGTATATGTAAGATAAGAGTAATCTGAATTAATTCTGTGAAGAAAAATGAAAAAGTTAACCCCCTTAACTTGTGCGCCATAGAGATTAGAAAGTTTTTGAATACTTAATTTATCTTAACAAGAAGGGTATTCTTGTATAGTAGTGAGTGTAGTACTTATAACCAACAAACTAGATCAATATTAAAAAATGTAACTTCATATTGTGGAATTTCGTACGTATATTCTACTCAGGAAAGATAAAATGGTTTAATTATACTTGTAGATTGAAATAAGGTTGTTCCATTAATAAACGAATTCCTTTACTGAGAAAAAAATCTCTAGTGGCAGGTAAAAATATATGATTGAAAAACTTGTATAAAATACAACAGACAAACAAATCAATAGCAATAGCAGCTAACTCAAATTTACTGAGACTACCAACAATGACGATGTAATTGCTTGTCAGTGATATAAATGTGTACAAATGTACCAGATAAAAATACATTTACGGTAAAAAAAATATTTTAGCAACATAGTTTACTTGGAGGGTTTTTCTCAGTGTATAAAATCGTTACTATATTTTTGAAATTGTTAAATATGAATATTTCAAAAATGCTAAACAATGTTAAATTACAAGGCAATTATGTAACAGAGTTCAATTAACATTGTGATATTTTTTTATATATTTGCAGAAGAGGCCAAATTTTTCAGTACTACAAAATAATAAAATAAAAAGAAATATGGCTATTGCAGTTTGTTCCGACTTCACCCTGTAAATCTAAATTTAGTTTAATTCTATTAATGACTTTCATAACTCGTTTATTTTTATTTCTATTAGAGCAATAATTATAGTAAATAATGTTGAATATTGCATTTTTTTCTTTTTGTTTTCTACATCTTTTCGCGGTCCTTTTTTGGAAATGGAAAAAAAAACGGACCTTCACGCGCGGATCTGACTAAAAACTAGTGTGCGATCAGAGACGAGCAATCGAGTGCGTGAACCGTGTACACGTGGAAAGCTATCCATTATTGTGCCAAGAAAAGCCGTCTCTCTCTCTCTTATTTTCTGGTCAAAAAACTTCTCAAGATCGTTGCATTCATCAGTGAAGGTAAGGTCCAAACAAAAGCCATTTTCAAAAATTTCGTTATAGTCCATTGCATTACTTATTTCTCAAAAATTCAATTTTCTTTAAATCAATTTTCAAACATTTTTTGGTCCTTCGAGCCGGATTATTTAAATAAAATAAGTCAATATCAACAATTACAATTATTGCTCTATTATATTTCCTGTTTATCAAATTTGAAAAATTATTTCTCATTTCATAGTTAAAGGTATCGATTTCTGTGTAGGAAACGGATAAGTTTTATCGCAATAAACATTTTGCGCTCTTTCTTATATTTCGTTCAAAACGAAGTTTGTCTGCGTATAAGTAACATTATTAACATTAAATTGCTTTGAATATATTCTTTATTTACAGGGTGAAATTTTTAAATCAATACATTTATATATATTTTTTTCCCAAACTTTAACTAATACTAATTTGCTGTGTTTTCTTCTGCTAATTGACTATTACAGTAGTAGTATAATTTAGAAATAATTTAAAATGGCAAATAAAATAAAACAAATACGTGCGCTCCGTGAACTTCAAGTTGATTCGATCGAAGATTTACTAACTCTCGCGAAAAATTCTAAAACCGATCCGCAACTTCATAATATTTTTAAAGTGAGATTTGAACTTATTGATCGAATCTACGAGGAGTTTGAAAAGCAACATTCTTCTTTAATTTCATTAATTGCTGTCGCTGATAATCCTGATTATGCGCCAGATAAAGAAGTTCGAACAGAATTTATGAATAAATACTTTGCTGTTAAATCTATATACTCCAGTTTATTTTCAACTGATATCGTAGACAATACTTCTCAAAAACATTCTAATGTGAAGCTTCCAAAAATTAGTCTGCCTACTTTTAATGGTAGTTATAAAGACTGGCCAACATATTTTAATCTTTTTCAGTCGTTAATTCATCGTAATACATCTTTATCAGACATGGAGAAATTTCAATATCTTTTATCTTCTTTAACAGGTGAAGCTCTAATTCCTGTAAAAAATATTAAATTTATGGAAGAAAATTACCACAATGCTTTTACTGCTCTTTCAGAAAGATATCATAATAAACGTTTATTAAGTAAAACATGTTGGCAAGCCATTTATGACGCACCAAAACTAACAACTAGGTCTCCGCAAGGGCTCCGTAATTTATTGAATGCCTTTTCTGATAACTTAGCTTCTCTAAAAATATTAGGTTTACCTATTGAAAATTGGGATTTTGTTTTATTTCACATCCTTACACAAAAATTAGATCATGAAACTCTTACACGATTTGAACTTGAAACATGCTCAAACGAAATTCCATCTTTCTCAGATTTAAAAACTTACCTTCTCAAACAATGCACCGGTCTAGAATCCGCTCATCTTTCTTTCAGTATAGAAAATAAAAGCTCGAATAAAATCAAATCAAGTTCTTTTCCTAGTACCCATGTAAAAAATTCATCCATGGTCACCAACATTAATCCTAAACCTATTTCAATCAGTTGCAATTATTGTAAATCTACTCACACAATTTATAAATGCCCCTCTTTTCTCTCAAAAACTCCTTCTGAAAGGTTTCAAATTACAAAAGAACGGAACTGGTGTACCAATTGTTTACATTCTGCACATAAAATGAGCTCCTGTAATTCCAAATTCACTTGTCAAATTTGTAAGGGCAAGCATCACACTCTCTTACACACTCCTCGAGATTCTAATTTAAAGGAAAACTTTACAGATCAGGCAGCTCCATCGACAAGTTCAGTGATCTCACCTCCTCCAGTAAATTCTCTAGCAAATATTCTCCCTACGCGAACCACGGTTCTTCTTTCGACTGCTGTAGTCGATATTCTTGATAGCAATGGAAATTACCAATCGGTCCGCGTCCTTCTTGATTCAGCTAGCCAACCTAATATTATTTCACAGAAATGTATTAACAGACTTGGTTTACATTGTTCTCCTATTTCATTATCTATATTCGGTTTAGGTAAAATCCTCTTCAACTTCAAATGTTTTTTCATGCTCTATTCGCCCCAGAAATCAATTATCCCCTATCATTACTGTCGAAGCTATTGTGCTCCCTAAAATATGTTTAGACATGCCAAGTTCATATATTTCCTCTGAAAACTGGAAAGATATTAATAAACTAACTTTAGCTGATCCACATTTTAACGTTCCAAGTTCCATTGATTTGTTGTTAGGTGCAGATATCTTTCCATTATTGTTACGTAATGGTCGGATCGTTGGCAATGGTGCAACACCTACTGCCATTGAAACCATTTTTGGTTGGGTTCTCATGGGTAAAATTCAAAACACCATTTCTTCTCATATAAATTCTCTAGTTGTCTCTCTTAACACCCCTCTCGATTTAACATTAAAGAAATTCTGGGAGCTTGAAGAAGTTCCGCAACTCTCCTCGCCATCGCCTGATGATGCTCTCTGTGAAAAGTTATTCACAGAACAATATCTTCGTGAACCAACAGGTCGATATTGTGTAAGTCTGCCATTCAAAAAGGCAGAATCTTTGTTTGGTGATTCCAAATCTATCGCTCTTCGAAGATTTTATGCATTGGAACGTCGCTTACTTTCTAGTCCTACTCATTATCAAACATATCGTGAATTTATGAAAGACTACTTAGACAGTGGTCATATGAAACTTGCTTCTCTACCTCCCATTCATCCACAAAAGTCTATTATATTCCTCACCACTCAGTTTGTAATCCCTCAAGTCTTACCACCAAATTTCGGGTAGTTTTGATGCATCTTGTAAAACTTTACAAGGAGAATCCCTTAATGACAATTTATTGGTGGGTCCTAAGCTTCAAAAGGATATTGTTACACTTCTTTTACAATTTCGCATTCATCCCTTGGTGTTTACTGCTGACATTAAACAAATGTACAGACAAATAAATATCCATCCTCAGCATCGAGATTTTCAGAGAATATTGTGGAGATTCACCTCTGACCAGCCTGTACAAGAGTTTCACTTGAATACTGTAACATATGGTATCTCATCCGCGCCCTTTCTAGCTCTTCGAACTCTCCTACAGTTGGCTCAAGATGAGGGTGAAAATTTTCCACTAGCTGCTAAAGTTTTAAAAAATGATATTTATGTGGATGATGTCGTAACAGGGTGTTCTTCAATTGAAGAAGCATTATTAGTTAAGTCTCAACTCAATTCTCTATTACAAAAGGGATGTTTCCATCTCAGAAAGTGGGCAAGTAATAACGTAGAATTCCTAAAAACCATTCCTGAGACCGACAGGCAACTGCAGGATCTCACATTTCAAGGAGACAATGATCTCATAGTTAAAATTCTCGGCTTAAAATGGCTTCCTTCCCGAGATGTCTTCTCATATAGTGTAGAACCCATAAACAGATTATGTACCAAACGTTGCAATTCTGTCAGAATTAGCTAGAATTTTCGATCCCCTTGGATTTCTTGCACCTCTCACATTCTTTGCAAAACATCTCATTCAATATTTATGGTCTCTAGGACTCCAGTGGGATCAAACTCCACCTCCTGATGTCTTACATAATTGGAATAGGTACAAATCTGAACTCCCTTCTCTTACCAAGATCCGAATCTCTCGTTGCATTGTTCCTTGTCCTTTCGTCTCTTGTCAGTTGCACGCGTTCTGTGACAGCTCTGAAAAGGATATGCTGGCGTTATTTATCTACTGTTTGAATTACCTGACTCTCATGTCATAGTCTATATAGTCTGTGCAAAATCAAAAGTATCGCCCCTGAAAAGAGTTTCGTTGCCAAGACTAGAACTTTGCGGTTCTTCTTCTTCTTCCGTTCTTCTTTCCGATTTGATTTCTTTAGTTGTTAAAACTTATGAGAACAAGTATAAAATTGATGAAATATTTGCATGGTGTGATAGTTCTGTAGTTTTATCTTGGATCAAAAGTTCACCTCACCGCTGGAAAACCTTCGTCAGCAATCGTGTTGCTAGTATACAAGACAAAGTGCCACCACAGTTCTGGCATCATATTCGTTCGTCAGATAATCCGGCGGACTGTGCGTCACGAGGTTTATTTCCTGATCAGTTACTTGATCACCCTCTTTGGTGGACAGGGCCATCATGGCTTCCACTGTCTTCAAAATTATGGCCTAAATCCGATGTTCTCATTAGCCATTCTGAACTTCCAGAAGAACGAAAAATCACCCTTTTTAATATTGTCTCTCTAGATGCCATAGATTCCCTTTTAGATAAATTTTCCTCGCTTTCCAAAATAAAACGAATTATTTCCTATTGTTTGCGCTTCATTGAGATAATGAAAAATCGTAATTCACAAAATTCCAGAGCGTTTACAGAACAAGAATTGCAAAATGCCTTATTACTCCTAGTAAAACGTGTACAGATTACATCATTCCATGAACTATTCGAAAATCTCGAAAGAAAGAAACAGATTCCTAAGAGTTTTCGAAAATTGAGCGTTTTTATTAGCGATGAGGGTATTCTCAGGGTGGGCGGTCGACTCACTCATTCAGGTCTCTTGTATGATCAAAAATATCCCATTCTCTTGCCCAAAAACCATAGATTCACCGAATTGTTGATTGAAGAAGTTCATAAAAAACATTTACATCCCGGACTTCAAACACTTCAGTTCTTATTATCTCAAAACTTTTGGATATTATCTCCCAGACGGGCCATCCGTCATTGCCTTTCTAAATGTCATAAATGTTTTCGTATCAAACCAACACCTTTTCAACCTCCTATGGGTGATTTACCGCCCAGCAGGGTTAATCAGATAAAGCCTTTTCGGTGCGTTGGAGTTGACTATGGCGGTCCATTTTGTATTACCTTAGGAAAGTCACGAGGTGCTAAATCTCAAAAGGCCTATATCTGTCTGTTTGTTTGTATATCCACTAAGGCCATTCACCTTGAACTTGCCTCGGACTTAACTTCGGATTGTTTCCTGGCTGCCTTAAGAAGACTTATTTCCAGAAGGGGTAGATGCACTCAAATATTCTCGGATTGCGGTACTAACTTCACAAGGGCAAAAAAAGAATTGGATAATCTTATGAAATTCGCCTCAGAGTCTGAAAACATTTCATGGTCATTTAATCCTCCTTCTGCTCCCCATTTTGGCGGTCTCTGGGAGGCCGGGATAAAGTCCGTAAAAACCCACCTTTTCCGCGTAATAGGAGAGCAAATTCTAACTTACGAAGAACTGTACACAGTTCTCGTACAAATTGAAGCCTTATTAAATTCGAGACCCTTGTGCCCTTTAAGCTCAGATCCTCATGATCTTTCAGTTTTGACACCTGGTCATTTCTTAACTCTGGAACCTCTAACGTCTCTTCCCGATCCTGATCTTTCAAACCTCTCTATAAATCGTTTAAACCGATGGCAACTCCTCCAAAGAATACAGCAAGATTTCTGGAAGCGCTGGCACGTCGAATATTTACATACCCTCCAACAAAAGAATAAATGGCATTCTTCTAGCGTATCACACATTACTCCGGGTATGTTAGTACTAATTAAAAATGAATTGTGTCCTCCATTAAAATGGAGACTCGGTAGAATTGAAAAATTGCATCCTGGAAAAGATGGAGTATGTCGTGTAGTCACTGTTCGAACTTCTCACGGCTTAATGCAGAGACCTGTCGTAAAATTATGTCCTCTGCCACTTAATAAATAAGTTCATAAAAAAAGCACAGCATTTTTAGGTGGGCGGTAATGTTCCGACTTCACCCTGTAAATCTAAATTTAGTTTAATTCTATTAATGACTTTCATAACTCGTTTATTTTTATTTCTATTAGAGCAATAATTATAGTAAATAATGTTGAATATTGCATTTTTTTTCTTTTTGTTTTCTACATATTTTCGCGGTCCTTTTTTGGAAATGGAAAAAAAACGGACCTTCACGCGCGGATCTGACTAAAACTAGTGTGCGATCAGAGACTAGCAATCGAGTGCGTGAACCGTGTACACGTGGAAAGCTATCCATTATTGTGCCAAGAAAAGCCGTCTCTCTCTCTCTTATTTTCTGGTCAAAAAACTTCTCAAGATCGTTGCATTCATCAGTGAAGGTAAGGTCCAAACAAAAGCCATTTTCAAAAATTTCGTTATAGTCCATTGCATTACTTATTTCTCAAAAATTCAATTTTCTTTAAATCAATTTTCAAACACAGTTCTTCCATGAGAAGAGACATGATTGAACTAACATGCTAAACTTTAGTGACAGATGTCATAAATAATTGATAAAAACAGTTGCTATAGACTTATGTCCAAAAATATTTTGTTAAGCTCTTAATAGGTAGTCAAATAGTTTAAACAAAGTAAATAATGATAATCATACTCACGATAAGAACTAATCATCTGTATGTAAAAAATATGTCAAGCAATTGTAGGTCTGTTTTCAAAAAAAGCAGGGACTAGTTTAAAACTATCAGAAAAGTTCGATCAACTACTTCTTGAGTTACATGCACCGAAAACATCGAATATTAGTTTCAAGTCAATCCCTGACTCTTGTGAGAACAGATCTTGTATCGTTTGTGAGCAATCGTAAATTGTCGACAGTTTGTTACGAGTATCTCATTCTTGCAAGTTCAAAAAATCTTTCTGTTTCTTCGAATACACTGTATCTTAATAATGAGGTTTTCAATATATTCAGATATTATTACAACCTATGTATTAAAAAAATATATACTTACAGTTTTTTAAATTCGTGTACAAACTATAATAGTTGTTGAAATATAAATAATTTACATAGACTATATTATTCAGGAACAAATTTAACAAAAAAATAATTTTCCTACTTTTCGTGAGAGAATATTAGAAATATTACATAATTATAAATCAAGAAGTGTAGCTGAAATGTCGCCAGTTCCACATTTTTTACGTATTGGAATCTAGCGTGACTGGGTATTTACAAGTACAAAAAACCAGATCACTCGGAATATCATTTTTTAATAACCGCCACAAACCGTTCGGAAGACGTTGTATATAATTAATCATTCGTGAGTATTATTACAGCCACGTGTCGCGACTTTTCGAACCCTCGAGGAGTTTTTCTTATTTTCAAGGTAAATCATTAATGATTACTGAACGGGGCCAAAAATGTAAAACATTTTTTGTAAGATCGGTTTCGTGCTTTCAATTAAATGAATTCGTTCGGAAAAAATAAATGTTTTATATTAAAAGAAAAATGTACTGGAAATAAATAATTTGGCAGCAGTAAAGAATTTTATCGTAAATTTAAAACTTTGTTAAAATATTTCGAATATACATGTTATACAGATTGTTTCCATTCAAGCAAAAATTAAGTCATTACACAGCAAAATGCTAAAAAGTCACAAAAGTGTAGAAATTTTATGGATAAAAGTGCATTGCGGAGTAGAAGCAAACTAAATTGTAGATATGTTAGCAAAAAGTGCTCTAACATCAGATAATTATTCAGAATTGAAATTCGTACCTCCACAGATCTGAATACTTTGTATATGGCCAACTTAAAGGAGACGTGGCAAAATAAGTTTGAGCACAATCCTACTGGTTATTCGTACAAACAAGTTCAACCGACAATCCAGAACAGAAAATGGTATAAGTTTCTAATTGTCAATTTATCAAGACATTATCCCGTATGCGGACAAACCATGGTTTATTTCCAAAACATAAAATACAAAATGCATACCGTGACATTCTATATCAGCAATTAGCAAAAAATAAATTAAAAATCTAAATATCTACGACTGTCTTTACAAATACATTAAAAAGTCAAACCTAAAAATCTGAAGCACAGTAATCAATTCCATCCTTTAAAACTGTAAAAAATTATTACAAAAAAAGAAAAAAAGTTATTCAAATTAAAAATAATAAATAAATCCAAAAAAATATAAATAAAAGAGAAAAAAATAAATAATATGCTATTAAAAATAACAAGCAAATTAAAAAACATAATTAATATTAAAAATAAAAAAATATATATTCAATTATAAAGTAGGAAGATGTATAAAAATAATAATAAAAAACAATAAAATTAATTCAAATAACATGGGTTAAGTATGTTTTGTCAAAAGTATTTTGAGTTATAAAACATGTAAATGGGTTTTGCGAAATTACCAAAATTGATCATATAGGTCTAGTGGTTCATATACGCCGCATAAGCAAGAGGTTATTCGTATAATGTAAAGGAAAAAAATAGTATTAATCAACATACAAATAAGCTCTGGCTAATTGGCATGCCTAAAGCCACAATTCATTCACACACACACACACACATGTTATACAGGTTGTTTCGTCTAAGTAGGTACAATTGTAAAACAGCTTGGTAGTATTTTTTAGAACAAAAACGTCTTATAGGTCTTATACGTGTTCAATAAAAAATAGATAATACTTTAAGGCTCCTTGTACAAAAATAGTATCAATTAAATCAACTTACTTTAGTTCAAATTTGCTACTTTAAGAAGTTTACACTATGAACCAAAAATGCCGGAAACACTCGGAAACAGATGAAATAAACTCCAGTTTACATCATCAACACGGTAACACTGCATCTTGTTACCTCTATCTATGAAAACATAAACCACTCTGACCGTCGTGTGACGTCACACCAGTGATATCGCGTTTTCGGCCACGTGGTTTTGTTTACATTTCATGGCAATTTGTTAATGCCAATAATTTAATTATTATGTGATTACTGCCGCCAGATACATGTTCTGCCTTTCAATATGTATGAAAGGTTACCCTGTAATACATTTCCATCTAATATATAATTCATTCAATAAATTATTCAGAAATGTTACTGTATAAGTCAAGTATACAAATTCTCATTCAGCCGAAACTCTATTAATACTTATATGAACGTGTATACCATTCAGTCACCTCGAATACATTTAAGAAAACAATCATTAATGTCCCGAACCCTATCCCTAAAATAATTTATGCAAATTGAATTTGAATACAGCGTTCTCCGGCAACATATTCGTAACGCATAATGAGTTGAAGAAATTAGGGTTTGGGAACATTAATAAAACTGCTTTTACGTATAACGAGCTCAAATGGGTAGTTGCTTTAAGGAAGTAGGGGCCCTATGCAGAGATTTTCGAATAATTATACGTAATACTTGCTTAGAACGATTTAGTGATTTAAAATAGCGGGTGTGTGTATAATTACGCTGAAAATTCTATCGGCGCCGTTAATACATGATTATAATTGATGGTGGGATACTTTGTGTGGTGTATAATTAATTTAATTAGGGTAGGGAAGAAGTAAACATGTAGTGCGGCTGAAATTTTCCCAGGAAAGTGTTGAGCAAAAGTTGGAAGGCATTATTCAAGTTAGTGTGGTGATGGTTTAGGGTTAATTTTGAAAAAGGAACTAATTTGTGAGGTTGGCCTCCTGTCTGGAGAATTAGTACATTATCAAATATAGTAACAGCAGTAAAGACCGCTCACATAAGATGAATATATAGGAAACCTTATTTAAATTCAAGATCCCTAAACTGAAGAGGTTGTCAGTAGTTTGAAGTAAAGCAATCAATAAAATTAGAAACTAAATATCGAGCTACAAGGATTAAATTTTAGTTACAGTTATAAACATATTGTTATTGTATGTCGCTGTTGTGAAAGCGTAAAACAAGCCCATGCTACGTACAAGAGCTAGTACTAGCTGCTGCTTTTCTAAAAAAAATCACTAAAGGAAAATTGATAATCTTGATGGAAGAAGGAATATATGCAAATATTTGGAAAACAAATAAATTACCTACAGATCTAAATTTATAAATGTATTCTTTTCATCTACAAACATTAAACTCCAAGAAACAACTACTCTGTGGGCTAATGCTACGACCAGCATTGAATTACACCTGAATAACTTATAGCATACATCTCGTGGCCATTCGCTACTCCATATTGGACTGACATGTAGCTCTTCTACACCGTGTCCTCATATTCCCTTCTGTCTAGTTGGACAAACTTAAAACAGCTAGGGTTATTCGTCTGTTACCTAACCTGTGGATGGGAACTAATAAGTTCGAAGTATATGTCTGGTGGGCTGCTGACGACTGACTTTAGCTGTTTGCTATAGGTTTTCCAGGCGTAATTCAATGCTGATCGGGGCATTAGCCCGCAGAGTAGTTGTTTACTGGAATTCCGTATTTGTAAAATATTGTTCTCGGCGAACACGATAGAAGTCGATAGCTTTAAATGATGTCACTCCGATGTAGAACGCTTCATGTCTGCCATGTCATGTCAGTCCGGCATGGAGTAGCGAATGGCCGCTAGATGTAGCTTGTCTACACCGCGTACTCTTTTCATCAGGTTTAAATATGGAATATATCAGGTGTCCCAGCTTTTACTACGCGCGCCAAATGTTTAGATATTTCTAAAAGTATTTAGGTCAAACTTTGACACTACTTGTAGTATATGCGTCATTTAAAAACCATATTTTAGAGACATGAAAACTTTCGGTTACACCGGAAGTGCCCATAAACTCTTGTTTCATATGGAACCCCTTATATATTTTTCAGGTTTCAGGGCTACTTGCACTCACCTGCACTCAGTTTATATGTGAACATACATGAAGAAACAGCCAGTTCAATTGTCGGTCATCCCACCTAATATGGCATACTGATGAGGGCTAACAAGCCCGAAACCGGTCTATGTCTGGTGGAGTGGCCGACAAGGGCTCTTGGCCGTTCACACAGATACTGCAGGTGTAATTCAATGCCGGTCGGGGCATTAGCCCGCGGAGTAGTTGTTTCCTGCAGTATCATTTATAGATTTAATGGCGCATCGCCCAGGGCGAGAGGTCTGCAGTTAAGTACCTACGACAATGTAGGTCGCTTTCTGCAAGTCGAGCAGCTTAGGCCGAGCAGGAAGTAGCAGACCAGTTACATCTCACATGGCACATTAGACCAGTACCAATACGTACCGTCGCCTGCAACGACCGTCCATGCAGGTGGCCTGCAATTTCTAGGCTAGTCCAACTTAAGTTATGTTCCTGCATGTCAGGAATCGGCTTCAAATTGTGTGTCGCTGAACTGTAGGGTTCAGCCATTGCTTATTCATTAAAGAAGAAATACCAATAATATCAATATCTCATACCACAGAATAAGTAGACTATAGGTAGATAAGTATACGATATAAGTACTCTGTGGTATTAAGTCAGTATATGATCTAGCACAAACCTGGAAAAAATATAGACGGAGCCGTTCCATAATATAGGTCATGTCACAGGTGCCGCGTTTTCTAGGGATTTAAGGTCCAGAAAATGGATACTTTAGTTGCTTTATATTAGTGCTACTGCAAATATGATGGTTATATTGCAAGATGGAGTTAGTAATTTTTTTACAGACGCAAAATTTAAAACACTAATTCGCCTCATAATCACTATGCTCGACACCAATACAAACTACGAAGGGAAATCGTTATTTGTAAACAATTACAATAATCTACAAAAACATAATCCGCTTTTACACACTTTCGTCCAATAGTATTGCAATATTTTTAAGATATTACGTCGTCATTGATATATAATTTGATGTAATGAAGCAATATTTCGCAGATATGTTGAATGAAGATAGCGAAAAGGAAGGAGGTATCAGGAGGAGAAAGTAGACATAATTATGGAAGCTTTAAAGAATAACAAAAGTCCAAGGAAAAAGGGAATAGCAGCAGAGAACGTTAAGTACGTAAGAGATAATGTATTCTTGAAAAATGGAGAGATGATATATGATTATCTGAATTTTTAAAAAAGGAGATGCAACAGGCTGCAGAAACTATAGAGGTATATCATTGCTAGATATAGGGTATAAAATCATAGCAACGGTAATAAAAGAAAGAATAGAACCTATAGCAGAACTTATGATACGGGAGTATCAAGCAAGTTTTAGAAAGGAGAGGTGCACAATGGACCAAATCTTCATAGTGAAGGATATCCTTAGTATACGCTATGAATATGGGATTAAAACGATAGTCTTATTTGTGGACTTCAGGAAAGCATATGATCCTGTCAAATGGAATAAACTAAGTAAAATATTGAAAATATTTAGGATACCAATCCAACTGATTAGGCTAATGAAAATGACCTTAGAGAATACTAAAAGCAGAGTACAAATAAAAGGTAAATGTTCGGAACGTTCTACTATTAACACAAGACTGAGACAAGGAGACCTACTTTCAACGATTATTTTTAATTTGGTACTAGTCAGTTGAACGGAGAAGGACACATTTGTTTAAAAGTCACCAAATAATAAGTTATGCAGATGATATGGCCATAATTGCAAAAGATAGAAGAGAAAAAAAAAGAACCACCAATTTCAAATTGAGGACGCAGCAACGGAGAGGTGGAGAAGTTCAAGAATATGTGTATTTGGTAGCGCTCATCACAGCTGAGTATAACAACGAGCAAACAATTAATAGGGGAATAATAAAAGCAAACAGAAGTTCGACAGCAGTCAACCACTTAATGAAATTAAAAAAATTGTCAAGAGGAGTAAAATATATGATGTACAAAATAATTTTGAAAGCGACAGCGCTCTATGGCAGTAAAACTTTCAATAAGAAATCAAGAAAAAACTTGTTAAGGTGGAAGAGGAAGATCTTAAGAAGAATTCTAGGAGGAACGAAGTTGGAGGAAGGCTATGTATGGAAGTAATGAGGAAATATATGCAATGTACCAGGCACCAAAAATAGGCGAAGTTGTAAAAGCCTGAAAAGTGCAGTGGATAGGGCATCTAGAACGCATGGAAGATGAAACGACAGTTAAGATATTATAAAGAATAAACCTAACTATAATAAAAAAGAGGGAGACCAAGGAAGCTATTTAGAGAGACAATCGTAATAGATATAAGAGGGGGAGGGGGGTAATGTATCGGATTGGAAAATAAAGACGAAGAATAAAACGGAGTGGAGGAAAATAATGAAATTCTCGACCTCTAAGACCTGTAAACAGCTTTATATACATAATTAAATAGTTGAGTAAGCCAAATCATAACTTTATGACTTACTTTAAGGATGAGCAAGTTATTCTTATTAAAAGTGCGCCCACCTATCATTTTGCACGACAATGCTGGGCTGCATACAGTGCAAGCTCTGACTGATTTGTTTAGTTGATGGAGCTGGGAAGTGCTATACCATCCACCATACTCCCCGGACATAAGCCCTTGTGACTTTTGACTAAGATAAAGAATTCAGGCAGTAGACCGCTTTTGTTCATTTTGATGTATACTATTGCCTGTTAAATTTATCAGATTTTTAACACCTTTTTTCAAAATATATATGCAATTATTACAAGATAATGTATATAATACGTATAATATGCAAATTATGAGCTTTGCATATTTCGGTTATCCTAGGCTAATTATAAGATTGGATTTCGTACATCCCAAAACGTAACAAAATTAGCCCACCGATTCGCCAATCAATACACCTTAATTACATTAAAACTTTAAGTCCTTTGAGCAACCTCATTATCACTTTGTCAGGCTGGCAACGCATGCAGAGTGTAGTTTGGAGGACGAAATGGATATCCTGTCGTGTTACGTTGCGATTTTAAGGCCTTTGTATATAAGCGAACCCGCGGACGAACCCAAAGGTTTCGGCTGCCTTTCGGGTCTGCCAGGAATTTCAAATAAGCAAGTGGGCCCCCAACTAGCATAACCCTTCGATTATACTGTGAGGCCGGGTCAGGAGAGACGACTGCTCCTAGCACATGTTGGAATTAGGGTCAATTCCCCCAGCCGTTTATAGAGAGGTAAATTTCATCCGCTGAGGGGCGCGCCTTCTTGGGATGTAGTTTTAATGACAACGGAGAAGTTCTGCTGAAGACGGCCCAGCGCAACAGTACACAGTCCTCTGGGGATTCAGTAGTTTGTTAGATTGGTTGTACAGGGCAGTTGAACGAAAAGGTCCCTCCTACTTCCTCGAATTCGGAAGAAAGTTGACACTTACACTTATTTATTTGTTTTTCCCATAAAATATCCATCGGGTTAAATGCAGAAACAATAGAATAAGTAGTAATCTATAAAAAGGACCATAAAATAAAAAAATACATATCAAAAAATAAAAACTAATACACATATACAAAGGAAAAATTACATTAATATAAGAAACAAATAGACAAACACTGAATTCCAGGAAACAACTAGTCTGCGGGTTAATGCCCCGACCAGCACTGGATTACACCTAGAAAACGTATACCTAACAAATGGCTAAAGTCACTCGTCAGCAGCCTATCATACATACTGGTTTTGACCTTTTTAGCTCTCATCAGTATGTCAAAGGTAAAGCAACTAACGAATAATCCTAGCTGTTTAAATATGTCTGACAGAAGGGACCATGAGTACGCGGTGTAGACAGACACAAAACGTTGTACATCGCAGTACAAACCATTGAAAGCTCTATCAACCTCAATCGCGATTCTGCGATAACGATATAATACAAACCCGGAATTCTAGAAAATAACTACTCTGCGGGCTAATGCCCCGACCGCATTGAGTCGCAGTCACAGACACGAAGCCATATCGCGATAGAGGTCGCTAGCTTTCAATGTTTTGTGCTGCGATGTAGAACGCTTTACATCTACGACTTATCAGTCCAGCATGGGGTAGTGAATGGTCACTAACATCCCTACATCGCATTACGATGATCTCTTTTGTTGGGTTAGACAAACTTAAACAACTAGGGTTATTCGGCAGTTACCTCATATACGGCATATTGACCAGAGCTGATAAGCTTGAAACCGGATATATCTGGTAGGCTGCTAGGTCTTCTAGGTGTAATTCAAGGCTGGTCGGCCCCCAGAGTAGTAGTTTTATGGAATTCCATGTTTGCAACCTATTGTTATCGTCGAATCACGTGTAGAACGCTTCGTGTCAATCCGGCCTGGAGTAGCAAATTGCCGCTAGATGTAGCTTGTATATAACGCTTACTACAGTTAATACAATCAGATAAAAAAAACAATATAAAAAGCAGAATAGAAGTAAATCAGCTGTCAAGCCATCACAAAACAAGTTTTAATGTCTTGCAGACTAGAAGAGAATATGTCAACAATGTGGCTCATACCGAAATGATTATTATTATCTGTAAATGAGTAAATGATACTGCAGGAAACAACTACTCCGCGGACTAATGCCCCGACCAGCATTGAATTACTCCTGCAGTATCTGTGTGAACAGCAGAACCCTTGTCGGACACACCACCAGGCATAGACCGGTTTCGGGCTTCTTAGCCCTCATCAGTTTGCCATATGTGATATGACCGACAATTGAACTGGCGGTTCCTTCATATGTATGTTGTATGTGAACATATATATGAGGGAACAGCCAGTTCAATTGTCGGTCATCACCTATGGCATACTGATGAGGGCTAACAAGCCCGAAACCGGTCTATATGTAGTGGTGTGTCCGACAAGAGTTCTTGGCTGTTCACACAGATACTGCAGGAGTAATTCAATGCCGGTCGGGGCATTAGTCCGCGGAGTAGTTGTTTCCTGCAGTATCATTTACAGATTTAATGGCTCGTCGCCCAGGGCGAGAGGTCTGCGTTAAGTACCTGCTGCAGTGTAGGTCGCCTTCTGTAAGTCGAGCCGCTTAGGCCGAGCAGAAAGTAAGCAGACCACTTATATCTCACCTGATTATTATTATCATTTTGTTTCATAATGCTGTCTGCTCCAAATTAAAAAATTTAGAAAAATTTAATTTTTACATAATTTAGAAGTTAGATAAATAAAACATAATTAAATTAAAATATACTATAAAATGGAAAAGTGCAAACCATAACGTACGCACTTAAATAACCAGTACTAATGACTGATAATTTTATACATGGACTTTGACAACAATTTGTGCATACTTGAGGTAGAAGAAATAGTCTGTTGCTTCTGTTATTATAATTCGATATCCTAAAATTATGATACGATAAAATTACCTCATTTTTGCATTGTAATGGAGAACTTTATAAAGGCAAAATATAGAATACATTTTGTGCCTAGATTCAAAACACTGCAATCGCTCTACATGTCAAAACGTTCATAAAAATAACTTTATATCTTTATCTAGACTCTGTTTAATAAAATATACAGCTGAGTTAATGAATACTGAATACGTTCTATTAGAATGATTGGGCTCCGTATAACCGAGCAATATTTAAACTTTGATCTAACAAACGCAGTAAAATATTTTGACCTAGAAAGATTGAAATTCAGATTCTTATACGCGTTTGTGAAACATGCTTCAATATGCTTCGAGCAGTGAAGTTCAGAATCGAAAATGCTTCTAAGGTTCGCAATTTCAGATGGCCTTTGAATTATATACTAGTTATATAAATATTGCTGGATTTTATATTTCCATGCGTTAAAAGATAATTATGATAGAAATAATTGAACATGACCAAACAACGATATTAATATTAATTAATACTTAAATATACAAGTTCATCTTAAAGTGACAATAGGATTAGTAGTCGATAAGACCAGGCATTCTTTAGGGTTTTTTGCGATGTGTAAAAATGTTTAAATAGAAAATCTAATCGATAACTTGTAAGTATGATTTTTATAAATTTATTGAGAAACATTGCAACTCTGTCTTCTTCAAAGTACTCCTTCAGACGAGCCGCACAAAAGGTCGAAATGTACCTTACGGAATATATCGTAATTCTTCCAACGACTTTTGTTTTTATCTCTTCAATTGTTGAAATTCTTAGTTCTTTGAGTATGAAAAATAAAAATGTTGGTTTGATCAACTCAAACGAACATAAAGTCTGTATAAGACCTAACAAATCATTCATACTTCGTATACGGTTAAAACTAGCTACGTTTTTGAAAAATGTCGATAAAAAAAATGTACATTTTTATTTCTATCTGAAAAAGTAATAAGTATACAAATATATTCGTCGCAATATGTAAGGTAACAAAGAACAAACAATGGAAATGAGACAAAATACGGCTGCAGGATATTATATATTTAAAACAGTAAGTTTTATATCTTTCTAATTGGCATATTACAAGAATATGATATTATTAAACAAGCACTTCAAGTAATTGTTCAAAGAAAGAAATACATTTCGTTCTCGTATTCGGAATTATACACATTAGTAGATGTATATAAGTAGTTTGCTCTTTCAACGGTTGTACAGACTATCTAGAGACTGAGTCAACAAGTGAGGCAATACTAATATAAAATTATGGTTTAATATTATGCCATAATTAATTTTCAGTCAAGAGATCTTTTTCAAATTCAGTATACTGATAACAAAAAATCATCAAAAATGTAATGCTAAAACAGTTTAAATTAATACTTTTAGGTAGAAATTGGACTACATTATTTATATTTAAACTTTTTGTAAAAATATTATTTAGGTTACTAAAAATTCCTTTCTTCCAAATATGAAACATTAATTAATCAACTCTTTCATATTTTTTGTAAATTAATTTAAAAAACAACATTGAAAACAGTGTAGGTAACTTGACTAGATTAATATGAATCAAAACCAACGTCCTATTTCATTCCAATAATTGTTAATGTTAACGTTAAATAGTTTTTTTTTATAAACAAGCTAAAATAACAAAAAAAAAAAACATAAAGATGATAAAGTGATTTAAACACTCAGAGTATGTCAGCAATATTTATTATAATTAGGTGCTTACAAAAAAGAATAAAAAATCAAAATGGCGCACTGTGCGCTGTGATTGCTAGCGTGTTGCAACTGCACAGTTCTGCACATTCAGTCAAGAGTAGAGATATAGAACACAAAAATGCGTTAACACGGAACAGAAATGTTAACACAGAGCGGGATATAGAACATAGAAGTTTCAACATCGAATGGGATATAAAACTAGAACAGAGAAGTATTAAAATGTAACGGGATATAGAACACAGGTGTGTTAAGACGAAACAGGATATAAAACACAGCTGTGCTAACACAGATCGGGATATAGAACACACAAATATTAACACGAAAGAGGATATAGAACGCAGAAGTGTTAACACGGGGCGAGATATAGAACATATAAGTATTAACATCGAACGGGATATAGACCACAGAAGTGTTACCGTGTAACAAAATGTTAACATTATTGGTAAATATTATGCATAATGTTAACACATAAAGTGTCTTCTACAGTTTGTATAAATTTAGAAGCTTTGTATGCGAATATATTATTTTTAAACAAAAAGCTTAAGGTGATGCTTTGTATTTCTGTAATATCACACGATCTTCTGCAATATTATATCGACCATGCCTATCAGCATATGTCGGAGGATCGTATTCAAATTCTCACATTGAAGCATATTAACTTGAGGGGTAGGCAATACGTTCACTCAGCATGTTTTTCTCATAAAATTGCATTAGCTAAAATACCGCCTTATTTAAATTAAAGAATTCGTTATCGTACTGATGTTGATAATATCAATATTCGCTGAAAATCTACTTTAACACATTTTCTACATGCCACTCCATCCTATCGGAGATCATATTTAAAATAATTAATAACATTCCTTATCATACAAGATCTATGTCAATCAGTCTAAAAAATATATTTTAAAGTTACCTACCAAATTTGATGCATCGATTACTTCACATTAAAATTTCTCTTGTTATATTAATTCCATTTCAACACATTTACCATTGATAAAATATTAACGTTTGTATTCTACGAATAGAGTTAGGTGGCAGAACGGATGGTTGTCCTGTTCAAATATTTAATTTTTTTTATATTAATTTGTTCTATTTTGTTTAATATCTAGTTGTGAACAGTAAATACCTTTATTATTGCTGTTGTTATTATTATTATTATTATTATTACACATATATACACAACAACTTTTTTGCAGTGCATCATATTGTTAAACAACTGCTCTGTGGTTTAAAGTTCAGATTAGTATTTGGTAAATTTTGACAAGATTTAACCATCTTATTTTGTAACTTATGTGTATTTTTCATTATTAATATTTAACTAAATTATTTTTATTTTAATTAATTGCCTAAATTAGCCAAATATTTATTATTAAAAAACATACATGACTTCATGCAGTAGGAAAAGTTCTAATTCAAATAATGGTTGCTGTACTGTTTTTTAAGTTATCAGCAATTCAAGCTTGAATTTGTCGACTTCCATTTCAGTATTTATAATTTGAACAACCCAAAAAATAATTCTCTGCTTCCCGTACAAGTTACACATATTATGTAAATTGCATCATGTTCTATTCATTAATATCAACTCATCCTTAAATTGTTACGGAATAAATTCAGATCGTGTCTGTATTTGTGGAAAGATTTTTAAAATTAAATATTCCATGTATAATATACGTTTCTATTGAGCAAAGGTCAGACTATTTATAAGAGATTGCTCTTTGGTATTATATCAGACGAATGTAGGATGAATATCTATTACCTACCCCTGCTGCCTGATGAACTGAAAATTTCGCATGAGTTACATCCTGAAATGGCAAAGGTTGAGAATACGCAACAGAAAATATTATTTTTTCTGCAAGGGAAGCATTGCTAATCTTATACTTTGCTCTCCTTTAGAAAGTTTCCAGAAACTCTGGCGAAATTAATGCTAGCATCAGAATTTTGCCCCTCCCACCGTTAATTTTTAGTGAATGTACTACATGAAAATATGAAGCGGCGGTTCAAGCAATCGCTTAGCATTGATTTTGCATTAACCTATATGATTTTTCCTACTAGATAAGTGAACATTTATAGGAAATTAGTTTTCCTTGGCACACTCAGATTGATGGAGATGCGAATAGATTTAATATTTGTTGAGAAATTGTACGTTGTCCTTGTTCAGAATGAACTAGAAGACGGAGAAAATACGCTGAAGAGATATATAGAGTGGTTCGTAAGTAATGGTCCATGGAGACATACTTCAAAATATTACAATTTAAGCCGATACGCCTTAATAAAATGCTGTTAGGTAATAAAAGAGATAGTCAGTCAGTCATTTTTTGTTACTCAGTAAACTGAAATAAATAAAAGGCACAAGTAACAAGCCATTAACAAAAATTCAACTTAATGTTCAATATCTTCACCTGGGAATCTTTTAATTAGATTAACGAATATTCTGGAAAATATATGGTTTCAGCTTAAAGTACTATTCATCTTGTACAATTCGTTCCCTTAGCTGTTATTCACCTAGTATTGGAACCATACCTATATAAAAGAAATCTTTCATCAATTCTAATGAATTTTTATTTTTTTTTACAAAACTCTTTTATTGATTTGATGGCTTGCCTCTGGCGGTTTGTCAAAATATGTGATTTCAACTTGACAGTACGTCAAAACGTTTAGAACCATTTAGACGAAATCTTTCCTAGGGGTTGGTAGACGACAGCTTACATATTAATTTAACATAATATGCCATCCCGTTCCCCCGATCTCAACCCGTTGGACTTTAGCTTCTGGGGTTTTATGAAAGATTTCGTTTATATGGTTCTAATACCAAGTGAAACTAAGGTAACGAGTTATAACTAGATGGAGAGAACTTTAGGCTGAAACCACATATTTTCTAGAGTATTCGTTAATATCTAATTAAAATAGCCCCAGGATTTTAACTGAGTTTAATTTTTGTTTTTTTTTTTTACTATTTGCTGTTAGTTGTGCAGTTAGTTTATTTCAATTTACCGAATAAAATGGAAATGGTCAAATGAAAACTTTTCTAGTGTTCTAGTCCTTAATAGGCCACACTGTATATACAAGGTGTCCCCAGATAGGCGCATCAAATCTAGTAGGAGACAAGAAAAATGTAGAATGGCCATAACGGTGCAGTTTTGCATATAGACGAAATTAGTTTAAATCGTCGTATTTTGAGCTTAAGAATTTGGGGTCGTTGGTACCTACATACATTCCTCTCCTACTATAATACTGCCTAAATAGTCACAGTCGAAATATCGGAAACGCCCCGAATCTTCTACACGATTCTAGGGTGAGAACCTGATTTATCCATTTGCATCTCGAAATACAAGACGTTAGTAGTTACAAAGAAAAGTTAAGAGTAATTTAAATACAAGTCTTAAATAATAAAGCAGTTAAAGAGGAAGAAAGTAACTTTTACTCACATAACAGCAAAAAAACTATATATTTTTATTAAAAACGCTCAACATTCCTGAGGAGAAATGTACATATAAAACATAGTTCTAATTAAATACCTATCGGTAGAAATAATTTAATGTTGGGGACAATAAATACGTAACATTTATTAACAGAGGGCTTACAGCTTACATATCCTGCTATTTTTTTATCTACTGAAATCACACACTGACTATATAATAATTGAAGGGTTGGCAACGAGACAAAATAAAGCACTATTGTATTATTTGTCAGTGCATAGAATACCTACAAACAAAAAAGAGAAATATTTAACAGCACTAGTAGTTTAATTACAATATAAATGAAAGCTTTAATATGGTGACCGATTAATTGTATCTGCTATTTACAATGCTACATTAAATATTAGATTGAATAAATGTATAGCACAGAGTGTCCTAAAGGTTGCGTCTCGGGTTACCAAACACATGAAAAACGACAGTAAAAATTCGTTCACATGGCATGAATCGGGACTCTACTTACTGTCGTTTTTCGTTTGTTTGTTATGAGTTGGGACATGTACATATCACAGCGATCTTCTCGTAATATCAAGAATGAAATTGTAATTAAAACTTACCTCCGGGTTACACGGCGCTTTTGGTGCGTTCGAACGTGGAAGCAGGCAGGCCGACACCTTGTTGATTTGAAAGCTGTGAATGAATCGATGCCGCCAGCCGGCGGTTAGTAACAGTCTAAAAGGAGATTAGAAAAAAATATTTTTTTTCAGCTTAAATATGCATTTAATTATACTTATTCTTCCCTATTTTCTCGTAACAATTAATGACACGACCCACTTTTTTCAATCTGTTTAGTCAAAAAACAATTTTACACAAATTACGACACTATTAGGTACATTTTATTGATTTTGAAATTTTCTTTTATCCATATTAAGTAAATATTATAGCATAAGATTTATAGGTCAATGTTTTAGGTTCTATTGATAATAATCAATTAAAAAATGTTCCTGAAATATATACAAAATTCTTGATCCCAATCTTTTTCCATAAATGGTAGTGGTCGGTTAAGTTTTTCTATATATTTTGTGCACTGATCATCATTAGTTGCGAATGTGGATTTATTGTGGAGCGTCTACACTTATTTGAAATTATTTTTGAAATTAATTTTTATAAAACACATGCATGCTTTATCACAAAAACAAAAGCAGCATCCTTTTCAATACTCCCATGTTAATAAAGACTATACTAAACCTAAATATGTAGCTCGGACTGAGTTAAAATTCAAAACATTTCTTAGTAGCTTAAAAGTATACACTAATTTTCTTAACTTATTACACGGAGAAAACACCTGTTCCTCCCATTCGAATTAACTATCTAAAATTAAAGTTATTTTATCGAGACATTCTTTTATATTTTTACAGAATATTGACAGTTACCATTTATATGACAATTTGGTTCGTGTATCTTAAGTATTTATATAAGGGTAACCTGCACAACTTGAAGAAAATGTTAAAAATGTATTCATATTCTGTACCTTTTGTTTAACGTCGAACCAGTTATCTTCTTCAATGTACACATCTGTATCGTCCACGTTTGACAAAATATCGCATGTTTTGAATAAATCAAAGATATCAGTCAGATACAAAATTAAATAATAGGGCCTAAAACAGTTCCTTGGGGGACGCCGCATTTAACCCTCACATTGACCCTCATTATTGTACCTATTTTCACATATTTTATTCTTTCACTAAAATAATTTACTATTGTAACGTGCATCATTTTAAATTTTCTTTCTTTTTGCGTTATTTTATTTTATTGTAAGAAACAAACAGATTGTAAAACCTAATTACATGTTTCTAGACAAATCCATACACATGTTACATAGAATACCTTACCAAAAAAAAAAACTAATCTCCATATAAAAATAAAATTAAACATAATTATTAGAATGAAGTTGAGAACTTAAAATTCTAAATTAATTTTCACTGAAAATTTAATTTACAAATACAATTCTTAAACTGCTCTTCACTCACGTTAAAAATCCCACTCGAAACTTGTTTGATATTTATTGAATAAACTACACATATCGTTCAATAGACACTTATTTTTTGTCACGTTATCCTCCCTTCTAGTTCTTAAGTTTATTGAATTATTTTCTATTTCCTTCTTGATTGTAGAAGTTCCATTTTATTATTTAAGGGAAGCAGAGACTTAAATTTTGCATTATTTTTACCTATTTACTTGAAATTTATTTCAACAAGAACAAGAACATAACATCAAACCATCTTAGAAATTCTGAAATTATTTCAAATTCTGGGGTGACTTGTTTTTATTACAAACATTCTTAGAAAACTGCTAAAACCTTTTTAATTTTAACTTGTGGAGATTTCTTCATTACATTTCTTTATTACTTTTGGAGTACCGCACGATTCCAATATGGGTCCTCTTTTTCATTTTTATTAACGATATTACTGATTTTATTACTTGCCATAAAATTGCTTTAGTATTACTTAAGAGTAAAGTTGTAATTGTATTTCTTTTCTATGATCAGTTAAGTGTTCTCATTAATAATGTTGAAATAGAATAATAATAAGGGTTTTAGTACTACCACCTGCACATTCTCTTACTAAGAACTATTACTGTCTGATGATTTTAAATATTTCTCCTAGTTTACAGCCGTATAGTAGTCTATTAGTGCATATTTGATGTCTTGGAATGCAACGTACAATAATTATATTTGCATAATAGGTGATATAATCATTCCTGGAATTTGACTCTCCGTTCTCTAACAATGTTCAATTACAGATATACAATTAGCCACTGGCATGGAGCAATCGATAAATTCAGTTATTCAATGCAATTTATACCGCACTCGTATGTCTATATTTTTATATAAAACATATTTATTAATATACACACACCTCCAAAAGTCTTGACCCCCTTGCTGTTTTTTAACTTGTGGAATATATTTTCGTTGGATGTGTTTTAAAATTAATTAGTTTTAAAGTGACATCGAGTAATAAAAAAATCAATTAAATTTTGCGCGAGATGCCAGGTAATCCAATTTCTCAGTTTGACTGAGCAAGAACAGTACCTATATAAGTATATTCTAAACTATTATCAATCAAGTCATATTTATATACAGTGCGACCCGTTTTCAGATTAACACCTCTAGATATGCGAGAAGGCTACGGAATTTCCGCTAGCCATTTTTTACAATTATTGGTACTTTGGTACAACTGGAAGGGAATTAAATTAGTTTTCCCCATCATACCTCCTTCCAGTCGAACACATTTTTTCAATAGTCTTCTTCAATTGTTAAGTTGTTAAACGATGTTACCTACGTAAAGTACTTTTAAATTTCAGACGACGATTGGGAGAAAATGTGTTCGCCTAGATGGAGATATGGTGGAGTAAACTAAAATTTAATTTAGATTAACCTTTTGTGATTTTTTTAACAATTTCGCATTCATAATTTTATTTTTTTTACGTTAATAATTTTTACTGTGGCTTTAATTTAGTGTAAAACTTGCAGTGTATGTGTTCTTTGTCCGATTAGTATTTGTTTTCACTTTTATAGCTATTTTTGACCTGCTTATTATATTCCTTCAGGGTATAAATTGTAAAAAAGTTGGGTTGCCAAAATTCCACAGCCTTCTTACATTTGCAGAGGTGTTGTCCTGAAAAAACGGACATACTGTATTTATTGTTTTGGGCCCAAGAAATTTGTCCTATTTCTTTGCTTTATTGCCACAAACTTCGCGTAAGATTGCAAGCCAAACTAAGGAATTATTTGTCTGAGCATTTGGGTACAGAACAATGTCTAAATTTTGATTAAACAAATACTGCAATTCTAACGACTCCGGAGGCCCTCATACGCTTCGTATTCTAAATACAAGTAAACGGTAGCGAGCGCAACCATATTCTATGGGAGACAGTGACGTCACATAGTGTTTTGTGCGAGTCCAAGTTCTCAAATTATTATATTAAAGTCTTTAAAGGTTTTTTCATATATTTTCAGGTATTAACAATATTATCTAAAATATGTATTCTATTTACTAACCTGATATACTCTATATATGGAGTGGGAACTCGAAATTCAACCACAATAGATGAGATCTGATCTATTTCTGCATTTTTTGGATTGCTTTATCAAGTGGCCTCCTTTAACTTGAGTCAAATATCTAACTATAAAAATTATTATACCAATAAATTAAAATTATTTGAAATTAAATGTCAAAATGAAATTAAATAATGTCGACAGCGTCAAACTGATTATATCAGGTTAGTAAATAGAATACATTTTTTAGATAATTATTGAATAGAGTTTTGTCTGTGGGTGTTCATTAGCATACCTAGATGTTTGGTATCAGAGAGCATGCATATGACTTCATTGATAGGAATTGTAGGAGATTTGATACATATTAGCTTAAAATACCTTTCTTAAACAGTAAAAAATGTTACAAAAGCTAATAATAAGGAATATATGGGTATATATTGTGGGTGTAATTCAACGCAGGTTGGGGCTTTTGTCCACTGAGTAGTTAGTTTCACACAATATTGTTAATACCTGAAAATATATGAAAAACTATACATAAAAGGTACATTTTTATTTAATTTAGTAGGTCGTTATGATACTTGACAGTTAATCAGTTTGACGCTGTCGACATTATTTAATTTCATTTTGACATTTAATTTCAAATAATTTTAATTTATTAGTATAATAATTTTTATAGTTAGATATTTGACTCAAGTTAAAGGAGGCCACCTGATGAAGCAATCCAAAAAATGCAGAAATAGATCAGATCTCATCTATTGTGGTTGAATTTCGAGTTCCCACTCCATATATAGAGTATATCAGGTTAGTAAATAGAATACATTTTTTAGATAATTATTGAATAGAGTTTTGTCTGTGGGTGTTCATTAGCATACCTAGATGTTTGGTATCAGAGAGCATGCATATGACTTCATTGATAGGAATTGTAGGAGATTTGATACATATTAGCTTAAAATACCTTTCTTAAACAGTAAAAAAAAGTCTTAAAGGTGTTAAAATTATATTTTTTTGGGATCGCATCAAAATTACCAAATCATTCAGAGAATTTAATAAAAAAATTCCTAAATTTTCTCATACATTGGAAATGCTTTAGAGAAAATCGATATCTGTTCAAGCGGTTCCTGAAATTTGACAGTCGTTAAAATATTCGAGTCTAATTGTCATAATTTTTTATACCGGCTTATTGTTTTTGAAGAACATTCTTTATTTCCAGCAAAAAATAAATCAATGTAATGATTTTATATAGAAACGAGGAGGAATGTTATTTGTGTTGTGAAACGAAACATTGCGAATGTTCGATTCAGTCATGTGTGTTTCGGCAACTATCAGAAACATGTCTGGCTTTGCCGAGAGGGCCTGACTTTGAAAGGTATTTCCAAAATGTTTACCTCAAAGGCTGAAATAACTAAGTAGCTGAACTTTCTCAAGCACAATGTTTCATTGATTTACATAAATTTAAAGTTTACCGGCAGTGTAACCATCTTGAAAAGTGCTTCGGAACTAGAATATTACGATGAGCTCGTAATGGAAACTTTTAAAAAGGCGCTTAAGAGTGTTTGATATTAAATAAAAGTTAGCAATGGAGTGAACATTTTAACGGCTCAATTATTAATTTATGTTTTCCAACGGATGCCGACTTGCAGTGCAACTAAGGGAGCAACTTCTCTAAAAATGGAAGTTTCGATGATATTTATTTATTTAGTATACAACTGCCCAACAGCGTAAACCAATTACAGGACAGGCTGGTTACATATTTATATATATACTACAAACATATGTATAAGTAATCCAAACAGAAGAACAAAAACATTAAAAGGCAAATAACAAATAAAAAAAACAAAAAGCACAAATTATGCTAAAGGAAACACAGCAACAAGCATGTACTAAGGTCCAATATAATAGTCTAAGTTTAAGAGCCGAGGTATCAAACAGGTCAATCGAATCCTGCAAGGACATATAAATCTTGCACATTTGATACAGTGATGACAATAAAATATTTGTTTTCGGTATCGGAAGTCTAAATGTGTTACGATGTCGTGAATTTACGCAAGGCACATTAAATTCCAGTCTGCTCAGGATTTCAAGACAATCTAACAAATTATTTGCAATTTTGTACAATAAGGTCAGAGGTACAGAGTCTACGAGTGTCTAGACTGTCGACTCTGTACTCGGCTAATAATAGGTCATGTGGATGACCTATAGGTGGATAAAAACCATGACTCTTACAATAAACGTGCTTTAGAAATTTTTGTTGCACGTTTTCAATCATGTACTTTTCATTGCCAACAGTATTCTAATTTTGAACGTATTGAAGAAAAGTAAAGAGAATGTAATGCATCAACTGTCTGAAATTCTCTGAATTGCGTATAATAAAACCCATATGTCTGTTGGCATGTGCAATGGTAGCGTGAATATGATGGTTAAATGAGAGTCCAGGATCAACAGTAACTCCTAGATCTCCAACTGTTCTGGATCTAAGAAGAGGAGTGTTATTAATGTTATAAGGAAAGATTAATGTATACTCGGGTCAAGAATTCAAACGTCTTACTGACGTTACACATTTGTTTTTATTGTCAACGTAATTTTCGATATTTGGTCGCGTTAAAAACAATGATTGCTTGCAATTTAGTGCAGTATATAATGCAAACTTTTAGTGTAGTATATAGTTTTATTACTATCAGTTGCAGTTTCTTAAATATTTTGATAAAATTATAATGAATTATTCATTTGTTCGTATGACGTAAGTCGTCTGAATTCTTGTCGCCAGTATACTTTACTTGCGAGAAATTTACAAAATATAGCAATTTTTAATGTTTAAATTAAGATGATTCAAATTGTACCAGTTATTCATTCGTTCTAAGTTATTTTATAATAATTCACAATGTGCAACAGTAGAGACTGGCCAGTAGATATTCATATCATCCGCGTATACTAAGTACTTAACATTAAGATAGGAAGATATATAATTAACATATGTTAAATAACAAAGTACCCAAAATTCAACCCTGAGGAACTCCAGACAATGCATTAAACTGTGGCGACTCAAATCCTTGGCACTGGACAAACTGTAATCTGCCGTGAAGATAAGACCTAAAGAGCTGACATAATTAACCAGAAACATCTATACGATCAAGTTTTTCAAGAAGAATCTGATGGTGGAGACGATCAAAAGCTTTCGTCATGTCAGTATAAATTACATCCATCTGACCTTGATTATCAAGGATTTCCGATATATATTGAGTAATAGAAAGCAAATTAGTATGACGATGGAAAAGAACTTGCTTATGATGGCTATAAAGCTTAAGAAATGTAAGGCATTTAAGATCGCTATATCAGCGATAAGAGAAAATAGCAGTGACGACAAAAACCAAATGATACGTCAAACGATATGTCACAAAAAATATTCAGTTTTTTTAAATTTTGGTCAATTTTTGCATAAATCTTATAAAGTCATTTAACTTTATTAAGAATGAAGTTTAATAACGTTAGTAAAAAAGTGAGTAAGTTTTCTTAATTAGTTAACGTTATAAAGCTATTTACAGTAGTTGTGATTGTGGTTATGTGTGGATGGCATTTATGCTTGTGATATTCATTTGCCAGGTGCAACTGGATATAGCTATTAGGTATAATATACAGGGTGGGACCTTAAATAAGTGAAATATTTTAATAACGCGACACAATCAACATGACACAGTGATGTGTGCAGAACAGCTGATATACTGTAACTGCACAGTTGTGCTCAACCAATTAGAAGTAACCTAAGTAGCACACTAGTCTCATATTTCCACATTATAAGACCAGAAATTTATATAAAAGATATGTAACGGTTGCGTGACAGCAATTTCATGTTATATTTGAGAATATTGTTAACAGCAGCTATTTTGCTGTTTGAAGTACTTATGAGAACTATATAATCCCAACAAGAAAAACGTTTTATAAAAATTATTTATACAATTTTCAGAACGTTTTTGTGTCTGCACTTCTACAGTATTTTTTCTTCAGGTCATTTTACTGTATAATGTCTATAGTCTAGTAGCAATCTACACGACTGACTATAAAGCGTTATAAATCAATTTTGTAGTGGTCACAACAAATACTCGAGAACATTCTTACAGCAAAAATAAAAGTAATTTATATAAGTTATTTAAATTACTTTAAGAAACTTTTTACGCCATTTATGCAGCATGTTAGTTTCAGAAAACTGTTTAGATGTATAATTACAGCATTTGTTTTGTTTTGTCTTTAATTTTCGCGCCATGTTTATTCACTAAATTCCAATTTCTTGCCAGCGTTCATCTTGAAAAAATTCAAACAACAACTTTTACCTGCTATTTTTCAGGAGAATAACTTCCGTTGCTAATTAATTTAGAATTGGAACTGGGGATATTTTTAGCAGCAAGTATGCATATTTAAATTTTCAGTTTTCTTGTGAACGAAAATAGTATCTCAAAGAAACAGTATTTTCGGGACTGGTAAATTACTTTTACGATCTACTTATATATTGTGAAGGTTTATCGGAAAAAGTCAACTTATTTTTAATTTTATATAATCGTTAGATTTTATGGTACATTGTTCCGAAATACTCTGCATTAACACATTGACAAAACATTTTAGATATTGTTTATAATACTTACTAAATCAAGCACCATTGATTATTGCCTGTCATTTGAGTCAGCAGGCAATAGTTTCATCAATGTCTTTGACAAGCCAAAACTATCTAATTTCAAAAGACTAACTTCTGATCAATACGATTCAATCATATCTGAATGTTAGAAAAATTCATAAACAATAACTTTTTTACAATCTATACTTTGAGAAGATCTATAAAAAATAATAAACTTATTTTTATTTTATATAATCCCTAGCTTTGGTACATTATTCTGAAATACCTTATATGCAGAAATTAACATTTAATTTTTCACTTTGTTTACAATTATTACTAAGCAAAGTAATATTTTCATAATTATTCAAACAAATATAAAAAATGTTCAATTCATTACATCTGCTCCCCATATTTTGATAGCTTAGTCAATAACGTAAAATCAACAAAACCATATTTAATATATAAATATCGGAGTACTTTACTGTAATGAAAACATTACAAACCATTAATTTGATTAATTTTACAATATTAAACGCTATTTTACTGAATATATTCATGCCAATATTCGGATATCATGTTAGTTATAAAATACATTTTCAAAGAATTGTGGGAAATCGGGAAATTCATTATCTGTTTTTGTCCCGAAAAGGCAAAGTATGTACTCTGTATAAACATGCTGTTCGGTAAGTGTACTTTATCTACTTTAGTCAGCCATGAAACGAAACAATGAACAATATTATTTTCTTTATTCGCGAAAACAACATCCTCTCTAAAAAGTTTCAAAAATAATCCGCATTTAGGTAAAGCAGAAATAGTAGAAAGTTTATGTTTATCTACTTTTTCATATTCTAAATCAGTTGACTTTGCAATAATACTCTACAATAATATTTGTTAAATTCATAGATCCATATATTTTTATGTAAATCTATTTAAAAGAAGGCCATCTGAGAATGCAATTCATACATCACTGAAATGACGTGGAAGTACTAATGATTTTTTGATTTCTTCTAATAAGCATTATTAAAATCTTGTTTTAATTAATGCATTTTTTCTTGAAAACTTTAAAGTCTTTTAAAATTTAACAAGAATAAAAAAAATTTATTCTGCGCGGAATATCATTCTCTTCAAATTCGATCAATGGAAAAAAAGTTTGATATAATTTTAGGGGTGACTCATCCTCAATGAACACCCTGTGGTGTTTCAATTTACTTGAACTCATACTCAAATAATACCAATAATAAACCTAAATCACCAAATTTGGTTATTCCAAGTTAAAGTAATTGAGAGATATTAATTATATTTGAAACATTTCCACAGTAGTTTCCGCTTTATTTCTATACTTCGTCTTATATTTTAATATATAAATCTAATAATTTGGATCGGTCAGTGGTCGCGCAGTATAAGACGTCAGTACTTGAATCGAGGTGACTAGATCGCTGTGGGTTCGACCCCCGCAGCCGGTAGACCGTATATAGGTAAGCTATATTTTCGGAGAGGATTGGCACCCTCTCTGCAGGTATGGTGGGGTGGAATAATGTTGGCTTGGATCAATGTGATACCGGTTGACATTTGCCTACCCCCCTTATTAATGAAGTTTTCCCGGTTTCCCTCATTCCTGTACTGAATGGTGGTTAGGGCCTACCAACGTAAGTCGTTTCTTTGCGCAAATGCGGCCTACTTAATAATAATATGCCACCCCCTCTTCCGCACAAGTCTTCGGCTTCTGGGCTAATCCTCGTGATTAGAATGAGCGGTAGAGATATTATTATAATATAGAGATACAAATATGCGAGTATTTATGTTTTCAACATGACACGAAAAAAGCAAAAGGGCATTAAATTCATATAGGTACGTCTGCCAATTGAAAAGAGTTTAAATGTGACATTAATTAATTTTTATCCCCATATAAAATTACAACAGGCTGGAAAGATTAATCCGTCCACAAATTCCAATTGTTCTGGTAAACCATCATGTAAATCCATTAAAATTTTATTGTTTTAGTTTTTGACATTCAGTTTCTATGTATTTACAAACGCTTTTAAATTGCGCTGGTTGATGAGTTTTAAAAAATATTCTAAATATTGCAATGCCATTAACAGATATAATTGAACTTGTCAGTATAAAATAGGCTTTTAGTTGTTTTGTCTTAGTTATTCAAATTTTACAGAAAAGAACAACAAATTGTATTCAATTTAAATGTTAGTAACAAACATTGTTTATATATTTATTTTCTCACCAGGCATAAGTGTCTAATTACAGGGAAAGATAGACTTACTACACTAAGTTGTACAATATGTGAATACCGAAAGAAAGCAGATAGGTTAACAAAAATTAGTAGGCAAAATACTAGCAGCACTATAGAAGAACCGGTTTTTGTAATAAGCTAGACATGTAAAAGTGACGATTATGATAACTTGTTTATATAAAAAATTTGCTTAATTCCATTTAAAAATATTTTTTGGGGTGAAAACAGGTCGATGGAGTTACAGGATGAGACTTGATTAATTACCCTAAACATAACTCCGAGGAGAATATGATATGTCTCATGTCTCGGAATATACAGAATTTTATTCTAGCGGGTGCCTCTGGAAGGATTATTTATGTATGCAGGAAAGCAAACTTGATGCATTAATAAGGCAATTTTAAAATTGTGTCACCAAACAGCAAGATAGAAATAATACGGCGATGACAGATTGTATTAACATTAAATTCAAGTTGGTTAGTCCTTGCGACAACATAATCAGGTGGTCTATTATATTTCTTAAAATTTTCAAAATATCTTTTATATTTTTTCAACCTCTTCTGTATGTTTTTTAGGCTGCGCGTGCCTTAACAATGAGCCAAATTCAATTTTTAGCCTATCAGGGAATACAGAGAAATAAGTTTTCAAATTAAAAGATATCCTCATAACAAAATCAAATATCATCAGATATAATTTTGTCAAAGTGAAGTTTATATGACATCTTAACGCATCTTAAGCATTATGAACCTTAACTAAATGAGTACCATCCATCTTATATGTGCAGGTAATAACATCCTTTCTACGAGTAAAGAAAACATTACATCACTTTTTGATATTGAAATGAAGTTTGTTTTCTTCACTCCCATGCAACACAGAATCAATGTCCAGCTGAAGCAAAACACTTTCATTTACAGATTTAATTTGCCTACAAATTATAAAGTCGTCAGCATTCAGAGTGTCGAAGACATTGGGATAGATCATTAATAAAATACAAGAACAAGAGTGGACTCAAATTGAAACGCTGCAGAACACCCGAGTTTGCTATATAAACTTTTGAAAACATTCCGTGATATTTGACTTGAAACCCACGATTTGTAATGTACGATTTTACAAATAAGAAACAATTAATTTAGTTATACTGTCATTCACTCCATAGATATACAATTTTTTTTAAAAAGCACGTGATGATCTGTGAAAGGCATTTTGTAACGAAACACATCAGTAGGGAAAAGGAGGTAACATGACAAATTGTTTCATTTTCAAAAACTTTATTAGATTGTTAAATTTCCTGATTTGTTTAATGTAGATAGAAGGTATATTTGTAAATTTTAAGACAACAAAAATATTTATAAATGATACTGCAGGTAACAATTACACCGCGGACTAATGCCCCGATTGGCATTGAATTACAGCTGCAGTATCTGTAAATAGCCTAGAACCTGTATTTGCCACACCACTAGACATATACCGGGTTTGGGCTTGTTAACACTCATCAGTATGCCATAGGGGAGATGACCGACAATTGAACTGGCTCTTCCTTCATATGTATATTCACATATAAACCAAGTGAAGGTGAGATAAAAGTAGCCTGCTATTTCCTGCTGCTATATATTACATTCGCATAAATTTTATGACGGTAGATTTATAATAAAAATCAATTATATAATTAAAAATAACAATATATACCATGATAAAATGATATTATATTGACTTACACTACTACTGTTTGCATAAAGTATTATCACCCTTCCATCCTGAGCACAATGCTGAACGTGTATGGACCTCTTAAGTTAACCTTTCCTGTATACATTGCGATATTTATAGAACTGAAAGAAATAACTAATGAAATGCCATTAGTCTTTCCCTCGAAATTTTATGATAAATTTGCCCTCAGTTGAGAAAGTAATTTATATTTTTTTCCAGGTTTAGTAACTATGATATCCATGTCAATTTTAAATCCAAAAGCTATACTTAGACATTCGCCAGTTCGCTTTCTAACATTGCCTGTTTTTCTCCTGATATTTCAGACCGGTAATTTTTGTGACATCTGAAAATTGTATCTGATCGATTGGATATATATTTAGAGTTGTACGTAGAAGGAATTGATTTATAGAGAAACCCAGCAAGAATAACGATCTGAGATATTACAGCAATTCTTAATCCGCCTATCTTGACAAATGTAATAAATATGTAAGCATAGAACAAAATGACAACGTTATACTCAATAGCGAATCATATTTTCCGCCAAGAACGTAAATTTATCCTCAGTTAAATACATATTTTATGATTATACTTCGCTCCAGCTTAATTAAACTAGAAATAAGTAATGCATCAAGCAGTTGGATACTACATATTGTATTTTTAATTACTGTTAAATAGTGTTGAAGTAAATTTAATAATATATAATATATTCTGTGTGGTATTCGATGACGAATTGCACACACACTGTAATAATAGAGAGGAATAACGTGGCAAACACAGAATGTCTACTTAAAGAAGGTCGTTGGTAAAAATTTGTAATATATAAACATGTATTACCAGAATCAAATATTATTGTCCAAATCTTTAGCCATTAACAGTTCGAGTATATTCATAATACACTCTAACAATTGATGCACGCACGCTGTATTATTGCGTAATTCTCAATAACAATTTTTCACAACTAACTGTAAACGCGTGCAAATATAATCACAAATATGATCACTAGGTATAAACAAAAATAGCACAATCTTATTGCTAGAATTTATTAAATTGCCATCTAAACATTTAATACAGCTAGATTGATGATAGTATTTCGAACAAAATCCACGAAATTCTATACTGTAGCCTAGTCAGGATTTGAATTTGGATAAATCAACCGTTCTACGAATTTTAAAGACCCGGGAATATTATGACTACAAAATTCACAAACAAAACATAACAGACTTAATTTTATAAATCAAATTGTAGCAAATGTAGAAATTGTTCTTTGAACGAAAGAGAGTCGGTTTGTCAGAAATGGTTTGCCAAAGAGGCGCAACAAATACTACTAACTGGTTCATGTTCACATTATTAATCCAGTCCAAAACCAAGATGATTCTGGAATAAATGTATGGTGCGGCATCAGCGATAGGCATTTAATTGGACTTTATTTTTATGAACGTACCAAAATTTCCTTCCATGGCGGTTTTTCTTGAGATCGAGAGAACTGAGCTCTTCTGAGAAAATATAAGATCACTTCCCCCAAAGTTCACTTCATTTCAACACAGTTATAAAACAGCTATTCTTGAACGTATCTGAATAGGAACGTGGTAGGGACTTGTCCCCACAAATTTTCCAGTGTTGCCGGTGCTGCGTTCAGGTTAAACCAATCAAAATCAAGAATTATCAGCTGATTATGTTCTGTGGTTGTTATGTTATTAGTATTTGTCTATGGATTTTACGTCATATACCGTAAATGGATCTGTCATTTGAAGTATTTGACGTTTTTCGTCAGTTACTACAAATGCTTCCAACATTTCATCAAGATCCATAATGTTCAAAGAATATAGGCTCTATCGTCGTTCTTTTACGTATAATGCTGTTAAACTATTAAATTCACTTCCTGATAAACTTGTACATTTAAATTCGTTAAAATTTAAAAGAAAATTTAAATCGTTTCTGCTCAGTAAGTAATTTTTGCTAATATTCATTGTAACATCCTTTGTTATCATTGAGATAATTCTATTAGCTTTGCTAATTTCCCCCCTTCAGTTTGGTTATGTTTATGTTATATTTTGTATTTATTTTTATATACTTTGCTCATGTATTATTTGTTGCATATTTGTGGTTCAGTAGAGTAGCTTAAGCTAGACTTCGCCATGAGTATACGATTTTGTTTAATTATTTTACTTTGTATGCTGTACCCTTTATTTTTTCTTCAATAAAGACGATTATTAT
Organism: Monochamus saltuarius; assembly: GCA_025584915.1. NCBI lineage: Eukaryota > Metazoa > Arthropoda > Insecta > Coleoptera > Cerambycidae > Monochamus > Monochamus saltuarius. The sequence goes on along the minus strand of CM046722.1, from coordinate 66,573,765 downwards.
TATTATATCTGTCGTAATATTATAAACTAACATTTTTATTATGATTTTATTATACATATAATGTATAAGGCTCATGTTCACAATATCACATTTACCTATCTAAAAGTTGGGTTAGAAGCGCAATTTTCTCAGGAGAACTTAAACTTCTCCTATAACATATCATGAGAAACAAGTTTTCCTACTATTCTGGGAAGTGACTACTCCGTGGTTGTCAAAATTGCGTAGTTTTCAATTGCAGAGAACTCCGCCCCTTTCTCAGGAGACAACCTACTCCCAGATTTCAAGAATAGCCGTCCAGAAGAACTGCCTGCACTTCCGGAGATTGTGCCTTTGCAGCTAAGGAGAAACCTGTGGGTTCAGCACGCCGGAGCTCCACCCCACAACATCGATTAGGAATAATAGACATATTCAGTTGCCCGTAAAGTCATCAGATCTAACACCCTCGATTTTTTGTAGCGGTTTATAAAAAATAAGGTTTTCAAAACACCTTCGCGAGATTTAATCATTTGGAAGAACAAAAATCACAAACGGTTGTAATGAGATAAACGGCGAAATGTTAATAAACGCAGCACACAAAGAAGTCAGGCGAAGATTGGATATGTGTCTTGATATGAGAGGAGGTAATGTAGAGAATAGATTGTAACAAATACGTAGTATGAGGGCGTGTGCCTCATGTTTTAAGTTTATATAGTTATTGTTATCATCACCTTTTTTAACCTTATTAAAGAAGTATCGAGTTTAATCCTTTTATTTATTCTTAATGATATATCGACGTGGGAAAAGAAGAACATCGTATCTCGATATTTATCGAAATTAAGATAGATTCATTTTCTTATAGGGAAAAATGTACTCTTCCCATAAGATATGTTGTCATAAATGAATTTTGACCATAAATAGTAAATTTTTTCGAAAATTTTATTAACGTATCTCGATTTTTTTAACCCTAATAACATTCTATCTCTAGTTACGATAAACAGCTCCATAAATTAAAAATTAAATATTATCTTATCTTTACTTGTGGTTTAATTATTGTTCCATTTTGCTCTAACTTTAGAATACTAATATCGTAACTAGAGATTGGTTACCTTTAGTTCATGAATAAATTGAGCATTTTGCTTATTAAATTATCGTATGTAAAGATACGATGTTAGTTAAGCTTGGTTGTATGCGAGATACGATGATATGCTGTCAGCGTCACAACTTGTATGGCGCTTCTTCAAATAGTAATTAATACATTTCATTTGTTGTGCCTGTGTAGAAATAGGTGTTTTGTTGTTTATGTAACACTTTTTGTATAAACATTTGACAATGTCTAGAAGTACAAAACTTATATTGTAATTAGCTAAAGGTAAGAAATATTAATGTAACCATAAAGATGAAGAAGAAGAAAATGAAATAAATCTTAACGAATCACAAGCAACAAATTTAAAGACAGTAAAAATTTAAAACAGAAAAACCGGAAGTATAGAATCTTAAATCTAGACAATGGAAAGTGAGATTATTAGTTTTGTATTCCTTTAATATTACTGAATATTTTAACTGTGTATTTCATTTACTTATTTTTTTTTTATTATCAAATCTAATATAAAATATACCCAAAATTGTTTACTTCTTTTTTTACACATAGATACTACAATAATAAGCTGAGAGGTCTTTAGAAAAATTACAACGTATCTACAGATACAAATAAAGTGTTCAAACTTTTGTTGGAATTGTTTCATCGTAAATTTTTAAATAGTAACATTTTATTGAAAAAAATTTTTTTTCACAAAATTGTTTATGATGTACAGTTACAGAGGCATATTATCTAGTTATATGTCACTATTTATTCAAATAAATAAAAACATATGAGAATTACAATGTATGCAAACTTTAAAACCCTTTTCTGAAAAATTCCACTTTTTAAGTTACGATGTTCTTTTTTTCCCACGTCGATTTATGCACAACGAACATTCAACTATTTTCCAGCAATTACTTGATCCTTCCACCGCTAATGTGATTGTTAGGTGGTATTTATTTTGAGACTCTTTAGAACGATATTGCTTATAACTTTTAAACGGGAAGTAGTACAGATAAATTTCTCTATTAAAAGTTTATTAGAAAAAAGAAAGATATTTAACAGGAAAAAATTTGAGTATGTTTCTAGACACAATATAATTGATGACATAATTAATCGTTTCTGTCAAATCCTAAAGATAATACTTTCGATTGAAAATGGAGCTTAGAGACACCCTGTACCTTACAACAGTTGCGTGAAATATAATAAGCATGTTACAACGAAAATAGAAATATAAACCTTCATTTGGTAAATACAAATTATTAGAATTTCATAGCACTGAATAGGAAAGACAAATTGGGAAGCTAAATTGCTAAAAATACAACTGCGATATATTCTGGAAATTCTCGGGAATGATTTATAGAGAAAATATAGTAGTTGGAGTAAATGAGCTGAGTTATAGCAACTGTTAATCTGTTCAAAATGATAAATGTAATAAATATGTAAATGGAAAGCAAACGATGATTTTGTCCGCATATCCGCGCCGTTATGTTTTTTAGCGGGAACATTAATCTATTCCGGCAAACAAGGATAAACTTTACCACCTTCCTGCGAGGGAGAGAGCCGGAAGCATCTTTTGATGTCGAGGTACGAGACCTTTAAAAATAAAGGTCTCATCCCCGGCAAAAGAGATAGCAAACGTATAGTATCTGGTGTATAAAATACGCCGCTCCCTGAATCCTTCAATTTTGCCATCGTAATTCGTAATTTGAAAATTTATTCCAGGAACTCCAGATCGACATATTTCATTCAGGCTTTACTATTGTTTCGATTCGCGATGGAGTTCATACATGGAGAAATCCCGAGGAAAATTTATCCGTGTGGAAAGGAAAATAACAATTTAGTAAACAGAATTGTGTAGATGATTACGGTTTTAATATCATAAAGAATATTACATATTCTACAACAGTATTTAAACTCTGTCTTGAGAGAAATAATTCATATTCCAAATATTTTTCAATTAAACACTTATTACCTACCACTGAGTAATATAAAGAATATTGATCTCTTTGTTTGAAATATATGCATTACATGAGGTATGACAATATAAAATTATATAACTTAATAATACAGAAACCACCAGTTACAGAACGTGGTGTTGGACATAAATACATCAAAGAATGTAGGGGACAAGCATGGCATTGAGATATAAGTGGTCTGCTTACTTTCTGCTCGGCCTAAGCGGCAAGACTTGCAGCAAGCGACCAACATTGCAGTAGTACTTAACGCAGACCTCTCGTCCTAGGCGACGCGGCATTAAATCTATAAATGATACTGCAGGAAACAACCACTCCGCGGACCTTTGTCCGAGCTGGAAGTAAGCAGACCACTTATATCTCATCTTCACTTGATTTATATGTAAACACACATATAACGAAACAGCCAGTTCAATTGTCGGTCATCTCACCTATAGCATACTGGTGAGGGCTAACAAGCTCGAAACCAGTCGGTACGTCTGTGCCTAGAAAATGTGCTTACATTTTTGTCTTTGTTTCCAACATTCTGAAGTGTGTAGTTTTCTGAACCATGCAGATGCATCATTTAGACCGCGAAACACAGTTGAGTGCTGTCGGCATGCTTGAAAGCGGTAGTATATAAAGGGCAGTAGCGGATGTTCTTGGGGCATCAAAAAGTGTTATCAACCGTTTCTGGCTACGATATCAGGAAACAGGAGAGCAGCATACGAGATCAATTATTCATCACATAACATATTGATGAGTGACCAAACTGTACGTAATAGACTCCACAAAAAACAACTTTTCTGCTCGTCGACAAGTAAGGGTACCAGCACTTACACGAAGGAATCGCACGAGACAGTTACACAGGACTCAAAACACCTTAATTGGCAACAAGAATGGACCCAAGTTTTATTTATCTATGAGTCTAAATTTGGATTACGTCCTGATACCAGAAGAACACGTGTCTGGAGACAACCCGGTAATGCTGAATATTTCTCGGCTGTTCACGTTTACAGCTTCCAAGGAGGTACCGTGATGATATGGTGAGAAATTAACATAGGGGAAAGAACCGATCTCATTTTATTGAAACGACATTTAAATGTCATAGACTATAGTGACAGCATTCTCCAACCTGTTGTTGTTCCTTATGTACAACGGGTAAACTTTCAGTTAATATACGACAATGCGCGCCCCCATCCAGCAAGACTCACCCGTGCGTTTTTGGAAGACCAGGAAGTAAACGTGTTATCGTGACCAGCGCAATCGCCATATTTAAATCCAATTGAACATATGTGGGATATGCCAGGAAGAAGAATTTTCAGGCAGAATGTCGAATTCCAAACTGAACAACAGCTTTTCCAATGTCTTTCGAACGAATGAAATGCCATCGCTCAGTTTGACATTAACAACTTGATTTTAAATATGCCCCGTAGATAAATAAAAAAATGTCTACGTTCATGCAAAAAACAAAACTTTATTGAACTATATTTAGTGGAAACAGTGGTTCTTTAATGCACTAGTGCAATAAAGTGTTTATTGCATTCATGTGTCACTCTACTACAGTGTTTTGTCATCATGACAAACATAAACGTTCATATTTTCCTAGACAAGTGTCATCGAAATAAAACATTTTTTGGTTTTTGCATGAACGTAGAAAAAATATTGTATGCAACTCGTACAAAATGTGTTTATTGCAAACTTACTTTTTGTACTTGTTGCATAAATAACTATAAACTAAAAATAACCGATAATTTAGTAATGTAAATAAAATAATTTAACTTTTTATTTTTCATTGTAAAATGTAAAGAATAAAATTTGACGATAAAAGCTTGGATAAAAAATTTGTTTTGAACGAAAAATGTTCTCTTCATATTTATTGCTGTACCTACCTTAGATTATTTTCATCTGTGTATATAAGCTAATAAATATAGTCAGAAAACAGTATTTCTATTTTCATTATTTTAATTTGTTATCGGAAAATGCCAATTAGGCTGAATAACCTTAACAAGTAGCTAATAGCAAATACAAAGGTTTTTTGTGACTGATTATAGAGTTCCAATTCACATCGATTTTTAAGCAAAAGTCAACTGGAATTTTTCATAAAAATTCATTATCAAGCGCATCCCGATATTTTAAATATTCTTATGAATGAGTTTTAATCCACACCTATGAATATTCTTTTTATTCTCACAATATTATTACAGCTATTACAACATGATCCTTTGCAATAAAAAAGTGAATATTTACTGTAATATGTATTTTGTGGCTCTACATAATCGATCCAATTATTTATGATATTTATGCCTCATAAAGATAAAGTTAGAGATTAGATATAGAAAATGAAGCAACATTTCATAAGGCCTACAAAATTTAGTGTATTTGACATCTAATGACGTAGTTCATTAATAATAGCTCATGATCGCTCCTGATCTAAATTATCCAAACTTAACAGTGAATTAATGCGCTTGGAGGCAAACATAAACACATACCTGCTGAAATTAGTTATTTTATACTTCAATAAAAAGAGTTATGTAATAAGTTACATCTAGCGTTCAGTGTACCAAGAAGTAAACAATTATTAGACTTTTTTGTTTACAGTTGTACTGTGTTCTATACATTACATCCACCATCGATCCCTCGATACTCCTTACACCCAAAACATGACTTCCATAAACACCAAACAACAAAATCTCACAAATTTACCACAAAACCCATAAATCTCAAAAATCCATGCACCCCAAAACTGTAAATCCTAAAACCCATAAAATCCAAATTCCATAAACATCAAAACCCACAAACCTCAAATGCCAAAACTATAAATTTGATAAACCTATAAACTACGAAAACTGAAAACCTATAACCCAAATTAAATTCTACATACCATAAACCCATAAATCCCACTATCCACAAAAAAACTGTTGGAAAACGATCCCTAAATGCTACGATCATTACCCGTTAACTATCCTAAAATGAGGTTTTGATAAGCGTACTCGAACTTGAAGCTAACACTATCGATAACAGTAATATACATTATCTAATATGCGTTATCCACAGAAAACAGTCACTTTGGGTATTTTACGATATGTCAATAAAATACAAAAGTAATACATTTCAATGAACGATATCTCGAAGAGCAAACAAGATATTCGAGCGAGTAAAAAATAAAATAAGTAAATGATTCCTGAAATGTATACATTTTTTTTAGTTGATACCTTATCACCTGCTGTTTAGTTTGTTGGCCAATTTGAACTGAATATGATTGCAAACACGGAACATCTGTGACATTTTCAGTCCGGCATGGAGTAGCGAACGGCCGATAGATGTAGTTAGTTCTACACCGCGTACTGAATATGATTGATTTGCTAGTACTTGCTTGCATTTCAATGTGTAAATTAAAAACCAAAAGATATACCTTATATAACCGAGACCTATAACCGAGACGCATTGTATCGAAATTTCAATAATGATCGAATATGGGGACAGAAGTTGAACACATGCTGAAGTCGTTCGTTTGTTTGCTGAAGTTGCTCCAATTAATCGAAGTACGATTAACAAAATCCCAACTCGACATTGGGAGTTAAGCCACGTGAGGGATGCTCCCTGACAAAGGTATTTAAAAATCGAGGAAGAACGTGTTGTAGGAAGTTGAAATAAATTATGTTACTCCAGCTAGACAAATAGTTCGCGTTCAGGGTGTTAGTCACACAAAAAATTCTGAAAGAAGTCAAAATGCGCCCATATAGGATGTAAAACCTGCATGCGATTAACGAAGATGATTCTGATCGTAGACTCGACTTTTGTGAACGAATTATGGCTTCTATAGATGGTGAGCAAATTGCTTTGGAATAACTGCTGTTTTCTGATGAAGCTACGTTCACATTACATGGGCACGTCAATTAGCACAACTATGTGTGAATGCATACTCAAAGGCCTCAGAAAATAGACGTCTGAGCTGGAAATATTGGGGATCGCATAGTAGGTACTGTATTTTTTTTTATAAAAATGTAACCGGACAAACATACCTAGCTATACTCCAAGATAAACTGTTTCCTGCTTCAGCTGTTTTGTTCCTCAATAATTTGGATTCCGATTTATTGACCAACGGATATGGTTTCAACAAGACGGGTCACCATAACATTTTGCTCAAAATGAACAGATATATCGCAGCGAAATGTTTCCGAATTGGCAGATTAGAGAAAGAAGCCCAATTTAGTGGCCAGCAGAACATCCGATCTCACCCCATTAGATTTGTATGGAGACATCTAAAAAACAAAACCTAACGACATCGCCGAGCTTCAACAAAGAATCAGGGATGAAATTAGACAAGTAACGCCGGAAGTATTACAAAGTGTTCGTAATGGTTTTTATTATCGATTAGGGTATTGTCAGCAACAAGATGGAGGACACTTTGAACAATTTTTGCATTAAAGAAGTTTCACTAAACACTTCCTTATTTTATTTTTTCGACACATTGCTTATAAAAAAAAACATAATTGTATTTGCAATTGAAAAAGCTTTAAATTAACAAATGAATCAAACTTTCCTTTCATGTTGCGGACTGCTGACACCCCCTACAGAATTTAAAAATAAATAAACCTCTTGATACATAGTGATTTTCCGGGTTGTTATGCTGTTAACTGATCGCTGCCAGTAACAGAGATAAATTGCACATCTTTAGCATTAGCAGGGATTCTTTGACCTGCCCTGGTTGTTCTTGGGCTCTGTCGCAGCGAAGTCACCACTGAAGATGCCGATAATGAAGAGCGGCGAAACGTTTGGAAGCATGGTATACGACCAATTACAGATGCAGCTAAGGGACGTCTTGGAAGACCACCATTATCCGAGTAACGGTTCCGACCGTAGTAATCGTAATACCAACAACAGGAGCCGAAATCTTTTTTATTAAGTTACAGAATTTGTTCTAGTTAAACTTTCCACTCTGAAAAACTATTCGAATGTGTAGGATATTCGAAATATACTTATCAACTACCATACATTTAAATTATGTGTCATATTAACAGGTTCTCCTTCAACAGCAACATTCTTACCCTCTTTCAGTTGCAAATTTATTGCCTCATAATTTGAAAATTAATCTCCCCATTATTATTAACTTAACATAGATAAGTATCTTGTAACAAGCAAGCTCATAAAAAATAATTTTAATGAAGTTCACGTGCTAACGAGCTTTCATTAGTCTATCCTTCTTCGAAATTGGTGACACTTTGTATCAGACGAAGGTTTTATGAAAAAAGTTCGTGATCAAACGCTTCGGGTTCTTTTAAATATAAGGCGGACAGATCCGATCACGACAGGAATATTTTTATGTCTCTTCTTGGTCCAGCGGGCCACATTTTAGGCACTACAAGTTTACAGAATAAATATAAGTTGTACCATTCTCTGTCGGCACTTTGTTGTTTCGTGAACAAAGCCACGCCGCCGCACTTGCATACTGTTGTAAAAAACGGCAAATTACGGGGGACTTAAAAAAGTAAATTTGATTTTAATTGGGAAATATTTATATACGAGGTATGTTCCAAAACTTTGATAAGGCTGCTTATTGTATAAATAAAACATGTAATAAATATAAATGTTATAAAACGATTATAGGTAAATCTATGAAGTTTATTTTCTTAGTAAATCTTGGAAGTTGTATACATATATTGACTTTTGACTGTTGACTGAATTTTAAAATAAATTATATACGTATAAAAATGTTTATTTAAATATTAAAAAAACAACAATACACATTATTTTAAAATAACAAATAATAATATAATCTAGATTGTTCTAGACAAGTTGCAAATGCTGTAATACAGGTTTTTATGTGTTCTTTTAATGCAGCTCTTCTTGGATATCTGTTTGTGACGTTTGGCAGTTTTGATCTGAAACAATTTCAACTATATCTTCTGACGAATTTAACTATTTCTTTACTAATGCTGCTGAGGAGTTATTAAGTAAATTACCTCCTAATATTCCTCATATTGGTAATTATGTGCAACATATGGCGCCTAAAGATGCTTTCATTTTTAATGCAACTTCAGTGTGGGAGGTGGCGAATGAAATTGCAAATCTTCAGAATAAAAAAAGTATGGACGTCTATGATCTTAATATTAATATCGTAAAATCTATAATAAATTCTGTGTTGATGCCTCTAACTCACCTAGTCAACACTCGTATTTTAGGTAATGTATTTCCCAAATGTTTAAACTATCCAAAGTTGTTCCTATTTACAAAAAAAGTATCTTGTAACAAGCAAGCTCATAAAAAATATATCAGTTATTCCTTACTTTGCCAAAATATTCGAAAGAATTTTCAAGACTCAAATTACTGCTCATATGGAATAGTTCCAATTATTCAATCAACAGCAATTCGGGCTTCGAAACAATTTATCACCTGGATTACCAATTGATCATCATTGGTATCTCATGTAGCTAGCGGATTTAAAGAAAGAAGATATGTAAGTTCTCAGTTCTTGGACTTGAGTAAAACTTTCGACTGTGTTTCGCATGAGATCTTATTAAATAAATTGTCTTACTGTGGGTTTTCGATGGATAGTATATCTCTATTATCTTCTTATTTAATCGATATATATCAGTATGTAGTTTATCGTGGTGTAAAATCAAGTACTCCACAAAGTTCATTCTTGGGTCCATTATTTTTCTTAATTTATGTAAACGACTTACCTACCATATTCGATAACAATTTATATATACTATTCGCTGGTGATACCAGTGTAACCACATCTGACACATGCATTCGCGAACGATTGGTTCCTCAGCAACCGATTGACCATAAATGTGACAAAGACGGAAACTATGTTATAGTCTTCGCAGTCTTAATGACATAGATAATCCGGTGAGTGTTAAATTCCTGGGAGTTTATTTAGAACCTAAATTATCTTAGAAACATCATGTTGAATATGTATGTAAGAAAATATCCAAACATCTGTATCTACTCCGCAGTTTGGTTCATAAAGTTTCACTACCTACATTAAAAACCTCATGTCACAGTCTCATTCATTCTGTCATATCTTATGCCATCCTGATATGGGGGCATGCACCCACCAGTGCACAAGTTTTTTTCTCTGCAGCGAAAGGTCATACGTATTATGTCTGGCCTAGGATACAGAGTCGATTGCAGACATTCTTTTATTGATTTATACATTCTTACAGTCCCATCTATTTATATTTTCCAATGTCTTCTCTATGTTAAAAATAATGAGCACCTCTTTCATTGTAGAGGTCAGAGTCATACTTATGATATTAGAACGAAAATGACCTTGATGGTAGATATTTTAGACTCCAAAGAACGAGAAAGAGCACAGACTTTCTGGGTTTGAGGTTTTTCAATTCATTGACTTCATATCTGAGGGAACTTAACAGTTTGGCACTAGAAATTGGGAATTAGGCCTTTATATACCACGTTCCCTCTCAGGAAATGCTGGAACCTTGAATTTTGATTTACGGAATACGTTTTTACCTATCGAAACTTGTAAGTAAAACTTTAGAGTGTTGTATGAGGTTTTTCCTCATTTAAATTAAAATTCTCTTCTTTTTGAAAAATCCTTGCTTTCTTGCATTTTCTACGTAACTAAGTAAACAACTTCTGTTTTTCTGTATTTTTACAGTCCTGATTTCACACACTTTTAGTTAAGGTCCCTTCTCAAGCATCACTACATTTTTATTTATTCTTTTTTGTTGCACAAAACTCTGCAATATGTTTATTTATATTCATACAATATAATTTTATAATTAAGTAACAACTTTTAGACATTGTCAGGGAGAAATATTCCCTAATTTATGTTTTTTCAGGTGTGTTGATTTTTACCTTGTAAAGCCATCTTTATATCTGGCATTTAATTTGACATGGGCTCTCAAATTGAGATATTTTAACTTATTGGTATCGTTGACTGTATTTATGCATATTAGATCAAACTACGCTCTTTAGCATTCTTTTGATATGAATATATCTAGGTTTATTATTTTTACGTATGTATATGCATGTACACTAATTTGACAAAAAATTATATTTTCTAACTAAATCTTTGAATTTTGATCTTATACTCTAATAATATGAATTTCTGTAAATATGTCATATTTAAATCAAATACCAACAATTCTTTTCTATTTATCATGTATTACAGTAATTATTTCAATCGTAGTTTGTCAAAGTTTGTTAGCACAGTAAATTTTCATTACATGTTATTGTCGATAATTTTATTTCATCTCAATATTTATTCTGTAAACTTTGCTTATAGTTTGTAAAACACTCGTGTTCCCGCAAAGCCCCTTACATGTACGCGGTTAGCGGCGGGCTCTGGGAAGAAATCAATTTTAATACCGGCTTCACGTGAGTTTGAGCCATATATTTCCATCGTGTCGTAATTTATTCCTCAAGCCGTGTCATTATTATAAGCTATTACAAAAATTGGGTTATTGATATTTAAGCACCGCGATAGAGGTAATTTAAGCCTGTCGATAAAAGTACAACAGCGTTATGTTTTTTTTTTTCAGATAGTATCGTTAACATTGATTTCATAGTTCTCATTATAGCTAATTATGGACAGCATTTTAGTGATTTTCAGAACATTTTTTGTTCTCTTTCAGCCAATGTTTTAAAAAGAAAGCATATTAAAATGCAAAGAAACAATTAAAATGAGTGAATCACAACTTATCTAAACAAATTTGGGAATAGATGCGTCATGAAAAATGGAGTCAATATCGTATGAAATTTGTTTGTAAAATTGTAAAAAATTATTAAAGTTGTAGCGTTTTCAACCTTTACATCGCTAGACTACTGGTAGTCTCTAGCGAGGCGATTCCGAATATTGAAATCCGATTACTTATAGTATTAACGTCTTTATTATGCGAGTGTTTATATTAGTTTTTCAAGTGTCAAAAATGGCTTATGCGCATAGCAAATTGGAATTGATGGATATCGTTTTAATTTATGACGCTGTGAAAATGCTTAAGCAGAACGATTTCCCGGTAAACATGAGTCACATACACACCGCGGTGTGTAGTGAGTGCAAGTGTGCTCCAACGCGAGCGTGACACGGGAAATTTCCAACCAAATCGTGCAAAAGATGGAGGTCCAGGGCGTCCACGGTGTTTTGCAGCAGTGTGGCTTATTATACACGAGGCTCAATTATATCCATGTATAGCGTATCCAAGCATTAAGACCAAGGGACTGGACAAGGAGGGCCGGTACCATGGCAGTCACGTTCTCCTAATTTTAAATCCTTTAGACTTCTCTTTGTGGGGATATCTAAAAAATTAAGTGTATCGCCCAGAAGTGGACACTATTAATGATTTAAGCAAAAGTATCATAGCTACAGCCAATAACTTCGAGTTCAAAACGGAGGTATATTTGTGTCTGTAATAACTGAGTAAGACGGGCCCAAAGGTTTGTAGATGTAACATGTTACATTCAGGCAGCATTCTATTCTACAATCAAAGCTTATGTCATTCTATACGCCCATATACATATCTGTTACACATTTACTGCGAAAGCAGAGAGAACGGACGTAAACTACTACGTGTAGTATGAATAATAATAATATCTCTACCCCTCATTCTAATCACAGGGATTAGCCCAGAAGTCGGAGACTTGTGCGGGAGAGGGGGCGGCATATTATTAGTATAGGCCCTAACCACTATTCAGTGCAGGAATGAGGGAAACCTGGAAAACCTCATTAATTAGGGGGGTAGTCAAATATCAACCGGTATCAATCTCTCACATTGACCCAAGCTAACATTATTCCACCCTACCATACCCGCAGAGAGGGTGCCAATCCTCTCCACGAATATAGCTTATATACGGTCTACCGGCAGCTGGGCGCGAACCAACTCCGATCTAGTCACCTCGATTCAAGTACTGACGCCTTAAGGTTCATTTATATCTACAGACATCCAGCGTGTCAGACAAAATAATATTATTCTATGCAATGTGTATTAACTTATTTATATCTATCGTAACACGATCGCGCAGACGCCGACAGACACGAGTCGTGGCCGCCCAGTATTCTCGGAAAGAATATTTTGTCTGCGCTGTTCATGTCTGTACGTGTCTGTGGCTACTTACCGGGCAGTGTAAATAGAGTATTGGGACCGTGCAGACGTGTTTTATATTTAGTAACTGCCAGTGAGAGCGGCCGCGTCCGACACCGACGACAGTGTCTGTCGATGTCTGACACGGTACACTTCACGTTAGATGTAAATAAATGGTGTCTGTCGGTGTCTGCCACGGTACTTGCCTGAAACGCACCGTGTCTGTAGATATAAACGAACTTTTAAACCGCGCGACCACTGACCGAATGCATGAATAAATGCGACAAAAATGTACAAAATGTACAGGGAAAATGACTCTTGGAATGTTGGATATTATGGCAACGTTGTGTGATGATAGTAATGGTGCTTAATGCTATTTAAAAAATTATGATAGAAAATACTTTCGGAAATATCTGAAAAAAAATATTGTCACGGAATTTGCCCCACTCACTCCCAAACCGACGACTGTGGCACCGCGAATTGCCTAAGATTGCCCCGATCGCCCCTACGCCATTCTGGTAAACAAACAACATGCCGTGATCGAGATCGGCCTGGAATAATCGGGAATCGACGAGAAGCGTTCCAGTCGTACGAGAAAAGGGATCTAGAGATACTGGAATATATCTGGAATATTCGTTGGGTCTATAAAAGAAGAATAAACGGCCGAGTTAGTTAGTCTTGTATAAGTCTTATATTACAGTCTGAATTAAAGTGTTTAGTTGGAGATATCAAAGTGATTTAGATAGCGATTAATTAAATAAGTGTTTAGTTGACCTGTAATTAGTAGTGTTCAGTAGTTAATAAAGAATTAATTAACGGATTGTTTTTCTGGAAGTAAGAGAAAAGACGGATTGGGAAATCCGTGACAATTTGGTGTCGGAAGTGGATTTAGTTGGAAGTTTTAAAGAGCTTTCTGGAACCCTGTCCACAAAGTGGGATTTAAGTGGAAGTTTGAAGAACTTTCTGGAACTCTGCGCGCGGGTGGAATAAATACCCAAGTGTGATATATCACCGCACTCGTCGTGACTCAAGGAAGTGAACGGTGGTATTCGCGAAGGACATTCTCGAACATTCTAGAACTTTGTACGGGAGTGAGACAAAGACCCAAGTGTGGCATATCACCGCACTCGTCGTGACTCAAGGAAGTGAACGGTGGTGTTTGCGAAGGACATTCTCGAACATTCTAGAACTTTCTACCGAAGTGAGACAAAGACCCAAGTGTGGCATATCACTGCACTCGTTTCATTGTAAGGAAGTCAACTGTGACATTTACAAACACATTCCTGGACATTCTAGAAGATTCCAAAGAGAGTGAATGCCTGTAACTAGAAGCCAAGTCAATATGGATGCACAATTAGCAAAACTTTTAGAAATGATGCAAGCAATGCAAAATAAAATGGAAGACCAGACGAAAACAATGCAGGAAAAATTTGAAGAACAAGGGCATAAAATGGAAGATCAGTCTCAAACGATGCAGGAGAAATTAGAAAAGAAATTAGAAGAACAAGGGTGTAAAATGAAAGATCAGATACAGACAATACAACAGGAAATGAGAGATCAGACGAAAGAAATGCAGACAAAGTTAGAAAAATTGGAGAATACGCTAGAAGAAAAACTAGAGGAGCAGTCACATAAAGTGACACAACTAGAAGAAAAACTAGAGGAGCAGTCACATAAAGTAGAAATACAAGTGGAAGAGAAACTGTTAGCACAGAAACAGGAAATACACGAAGAAATAAACCTGGTTAGAGAAGAGCTTCGACATAAATTAGACAAGATAGCAAAGGAGGGTGTAATTAAATCAGAAGGACCAGTTATCCGAACTCAGAAGACTAGACCTCCTGAATTCGACGGCAAGGTTTCCTGGAATGTATATCTCCGTCAGTTTGAAGCAGCAGCATCAGCAAATGAATGGTCGGATTATGAGAAAGCTACTGCTCTGATAGTTGCTTTACGAGGGGAAGCTCTTGACGTCTTACAAGGAGTTCCTGCTGGGCAGCAGAATAACTACGACATTCTAAAACAGCATATGGAAATGAGATATGGGGATAAGCACCTGCAGCAAGTGTACCAGGCACAATTGAAAAATCGTCACCAGCAGAGTGGAGAGAATTTACAACATTTTGAGACCGACGTTGCCCGACTGGTTCGATTGGCATATCCAACAGCTCCTTCCGAATTCTTGGACCAGCTCTCTATTCAAGTTTTTACCGATGGCCTAAGAGATTGCGAAACCCAGCAGGCACTGCGACTCGCCAGACCTAAAACTTTGAATGACGCCCTCTCGCATGCACTGGAATACGAGGCAGCAAAGATGGCATCTGGTAGACATGTTAAAGTTCGGGCCATCAGTGATAACAGCGATAATATGGGAAATGGAGACATAATCAAAACATTGAAGGAGGTCATTGAGAAACTCAGCCCAACTGCCAAGCTGAAGAGAGAACAACCTGGAAGCCGAAGAGATCGCCCTCTTCAATGTTGGAACTGCGGGCAGACGGGACATCTGAAGAGGCAGTGTAGAGGCTCAGTTGCAGATCAACAAAGGCGCGACTCCCAAGCGGCAGTCTCCAGGGAACATGTTAAAGTGCGAACCATTAGTGCGAATAGCAACAGTACGGGAAATGGAGAGTTAATCAAAACACTGAAGGAAGCCATTGATAAATTCAGCCTAACTACCAGACCAAAGATAGGACAACCCGATAGACGAAGAGAACGCCCACTTCAATGTTGGAACTGTGGGCGGGCGGGTCACCTAAAGGGACAGTGTAGGGCGCCAGTCGCGGATCGGCAATGGCGCGACTCCCAGGCAGGCAAGGAACATGGAAACACAGATGCTCTTTCTAGACTTTGTACGACCAGCAACAAACACTGTGGTAGTCTCGAAAGAAAAGAGGACATATCATTTGTTCCTTGCAAGATAGTAGTAGCCCAACCTGAAGACAGATGGAGTTCAGCGGCGATTCGGGAAGACCAGCAAGCTGACTGTGACATCAAGCCGTTACTAGACTGGAAAGAAGCCAACAACCGACCCTCTTGGGCTGAAGTCAGTAGTAAAAGCCCAGCATTAAAGAGCTATTGGGCTCAATGGAATTCCTTGGTGTTGGAAGACGGTGTTCTAAAAAGAGCATGGGAGAACAATGACGGAACGGAGGTCAAGAAACAAGTACTACTCCCGAGGTCCCGGGTCAAGGAAGTGCTGCAGGAAGTACATGGAGGTACTGGGGTGGACATTTCGGTATCAATAGGACTCTACAGAAGATTAGGGAGCGTTTCTACTGGTTGAGCTGTAGGACGGATGTAGAAGATTGGTGCCGAAAATGTGACGTATGTGCAGCCAGCAAGGGACCGAAGACCCGTTCCAGAGGCAAAATGTGCCAGTACATCGTAGGAGCACCGTTTGAAAGGATTGCCATTGGTATCGCTGGCCCATTTCCGAAAACTCAAAATGGAAACCGATATCTGTTAGTCGCCATGGACTACTTTAGTAAATGGCCGGAAGTATACCCTCTTCCCAATCAAGAGACCACGACCGTAGCAGAAGCCCTAGTCAACAACCTGTTCTGCAGATTTGGTGTGCCCATGGAACTGCATTCAGATCAGGGCAGAAATTTCGAATCAGGTGTGTTCCGAAAGGTCTGCGAGCTTATGGGAATCCGGAAAACCAGGACCACCCCACTGCATCCCCAGTCAGATGGTATGGTGGAACGCTTCAACGCCACACTAGAAACCAATCTGAGGATGTTTGTGAACGAGAACCAGACAGACTGGGACAAGCTCATTCCACTCTTCCTGTTAGCTTACCGCTCAGCTGTCCATGAAACGACTGGGAAGACTCCCGCAAGGATCATCTTTGGAAGAGAGCTTCGCCTTCCAGCAGATTTGGTATTTGGTCGTCCTGCGGAACAGCCCACAGAGCCAGACACTTATACCCATGAGCTAGAACGAAGACTAGCAGCCGTACACGATCAAGTCAGAACTCGAATGCGACTAGAGAGCGATCGCATGAAGACTCGATACGACGTCCGGGCCAATACAGTCGGATTCCAACAAGGTGACCTGGTGTGGCTGTACAACCCCACGCGGAAGAAAGGAAGATCGCCTAAACTACAGAACCGTTGGGAGGGCCCCTACACAGTCATTAAAAGAATCAATGATGTCGTCTACCGGATACAGAGGACTCCCAGGAGTAAGATGAAGGTCGTCCATCTGGAGCGTCTGTCCCCGTATAGAGGTGTAGCCGATCGGGACGATCGGTTCTAAGGAGGGGGCAGTGTCACGGAATTTGCCCCACTCACTCCCAAACCGACGACTGTGGCACCGCGAATTGCCTAAGATTGCCCCGATCGCCCCTACACCATTCTGGTAAACAAACAACATGCCGTGATCGAGATCGGCCTGGAATAATCGGGAATCGACGAGAAGCGTTCCAGTCGTACGAGAAAAGGGATCTAGAGATACTGGAATATATCTGGAATATTCGTTGGGTCTATAAAAGAAGAATAAACGGCCGAGTTAGTTAGTCTTGTATAAGTCTTATATTACAGTCTGAATTAAAGTGTTTAGTTGGAGATATCAAAGTGATTTAGATAGCGATTAATTAAATAAGTGTTTAGTTGACCTGTAATTAGTAGTGTTCAGTAGTTAATAAAGAAGTAATTAATTAACGGATTGTTTTTCTGGAAGTAAGAGAAAAGACGGATTGGGAAATCCGTGACAATATATAATAGAATACAATGAAATAGACCTTAATTTTGGAAATGGGTTTAAATTTCTTCTGAATTTTATTTGATGGCAATTTTCGACGTGGATGTACTGTCTCATAGCCACCGTTTCATTTCTACAAATGGCGTTATCAAATTTTGAGTTCAACTTTTTCAGACCTGTCATCGTCATTTTTTTAATTAAATACCTAAGTGTTTTGTTTCAGCTTTTGAAAGAGCAGGCAAAATCATAAATTAAATTTATCTACCTTTGAAACAAAACATATAAGTCAAACAAATATGCCTGTGTTAATTTTCGAATTTTTTCTGCATAATATCTCTGAAGTATTTCGAATTTCTATGGTTATTTTTTTAATATTTTCTTTCAATGCCTGAATGTATACACATATTATGTATTTTTGATAATACAAATCATATAGAGTTAAAATATAACGGTTCCTTTTGAGAAATTGCTGATAAGGAAGATAAATAATGAATGATTTTGGGAAAAGTAAAAAAAATTTTTTGCATATAGTTGCGGCAAGCATGCAGACGACTTACGTCACTGCTTGTGCCCCGCAACTGTTTTTATTTTATACATAAACATATAGTTTGCCGTGTTAAAATAATATTTTTTGTAATTTAGTGTAATATATGTATAGTGCAACATTTAGTGTAGTGTAGATATAGTTTTATTATTCTCAGTTGCACTTTCTTAAATATTTTTATGAAAATATAATGAATTATTAACTTGTTTATATGGCGTAAGTAGTCTGATTTCTTACTGCAATTATTTCTGAATAACTTTGTGAACTTTACTTCTGTGTCTGGAAATTGATGTAATATTCCTCATCACTGCATTTGAATTGCATGTTTCATGTTTGGTAATATGTACTACATACGACAAACATCATAGGAATATGTACACTTTGAAATAAAATAAATCATATAGCATTTTATTACCTGAAGAATATAGCCTTGTTTTAGTTTTACATAGTACCAGAATGGCTCTAAATGGTTGCTAGCTCAGTTTATCATCGTACCCCTTCTTTGTGAAATGGTCAGTTATTTTTAATAATTATGGAAACATTCGTTATCCAAACAAATATAAAACTAATAGAGAACTATTTCTTAATGATTTTGTAATATAATATTGATATTTACGTCAATGGAAAAGTTGCAAAAATTTTGTATTGGGTTGAAATGATTACAGAGTAAGCACAATTCGACAATTTGCCACGAGTGGATACATTTGGTGCAAATTCCAACTTCACTAGTGCAGAAATATAGGGAGTCACACCAAGAGAGTGTGTCTGTCTTCTGTTTTTAATATTACAATAATTGTTAGTTGTGATGTGGTGAACTTACGGTTAGGTAAGTTTAAATATATCTCAATCCGCTCGTGAAAATTACGACAATCCTGTTGGTGACGTTAAGGTTAAACGAGAAAGCTTTGCAGAAAAGAGGAAATTCAAATCATAGTGTTTATTCATTGTTGCTATTTAAATGTTCCTGACATAAAATAATAAAAAGCGATTGCAACACACATTATTTTGCTATTCTATTCCCACATTTTCACATATTTATAAATAAAAGTGTATATGCAGTGATATGTATATAAGTTTATGTTATAACAAATATTTACATATACAGTTGTTACAGAGTTTAAGCAAATGCATATTTTCAAAGATGTCTGTACCTAAAAATTTGTTGGATATACCGCTTTTTTTCTAGTATTTATTCGCTTTACTTCGGTGTCTTTATATATTCGCAGGTGGCATGAGATAACATTCCTGTTATTCGCTAAAATTATTCAGTTATTAAATGTCTAAAATTATTTGTATTTGTAGAAAACACTATTTGAAGAATAATAATAGAATTTAATAGAAATGTTTGATTTTTTCCAACTTTTACATTTTAATTTTTTCGAAGAACTTAAACCTACCTACTTATGTAATTCCAATTAAACATATTAAAACGGTAAGATAATGGATAAATATATTTTAATAGTCACTTTATATTTCTTCCATTAGCCCGGTGATAATACACTTCCTGTTCTCATTTTACGAGCCCATTTTTCAATTTTTTTCAACACCAATGTCTAATTAACACAATAACACTTAATAAATATCACAAACGACAAACTAACTTTTTTAAGCGTATGCACTGCGTCGTCCAAAAGCGTGTAAATCGCATACAGGTTATACAACACACTTATACAGCGAACAGCACTGACGTCCCAGCTCTTCACTATGGGAGCGACCGTTTTCTGGGAGCGTAGCCAGGCTAAAATTTTAAATACCGTTTCAAGGTATGTTTTTCTGTTTACTGTTTAGGACAACCGGCATTTTAATTACAAGAATATATTCTTTCATCTATGCGTATTTGGAAAATCATGTAATTTTACCATTTTCCTGCATATCAGTAATAGTTTCATGTTAAAGATGATTGTATAGTTTTTCTGATCGAATTAATTTGATATATATACCCTCTACAAGTAACATATGATGTAGCATCAGTTCTATAGAAAACTAAGAGACAAATGCTCTTAATCTTTTCTTACGATTTCCTCTAATCCGATTATCACGGAGCTCCAGAAAATTAATCATTTTAAGAGTAAATTATTTCGTGTTATTTGTTCCCAAATTTGTATAATTAAAGTATAAGGCATTTTGAAAACCATAAGCTAAACATTTAGCAGATGATACTACTAATAAAAATAATGGTAGAATCTAATATTCTTCTAACAAATTTCAATACCATTTTTGAAGTCGCATGTAAGCATAAATCTTTTAGGGCAATTTTCTCGAAAACGGTAGAAATTATCAAGTTCTATCAAGTGTATCATTTTTACGTAAAAACGACGCTCACATAAGATTATTTGGTCAACCGAATCTTGACGTTTTGCCAATAAAACATAAAAGTGAATTCATCAGGTATTATTAATATGGCAATTTCAATGCAAATAAGATAATGTCTCGTGAGTATATAGCATACTTTTAGGAGTATATATAGGTAAGAGAGATCAAAAAAAACTTTTGAACTGACATGTATAATTTAATGAAATTTAAATATTTTATGTAGTTCGTAAAGGTGCATAAAACCAAACTACAGTAGGTGTTTTACATTGTCAGGGAAATCAGTAACGGACTTGCTACCACAAATATAGACAACTGTGATTTTATAGGGGTGAAAACTGAATTTTTAACTACTTTTGTCAATTCCTCTTTTAAAAAGGAGCTCGATAAAATTAGTCGTTTTCGAAAAAATAAGCTTAATGTACAACACCTTATAAAACACCAGTCGTTTCTATGTCGTTAAAAATGTGTTATTGATAACACTTCTTATCAAAGTTGCCAGATTGATTGAGCACACGAGACTAGATAATGGGGCATAATTCCTACAGCGAATATACTGACATGCATCTAATTTATGGACAAGCACTGGACAATTGCGTTGAGGCAAGAAAAATGTAATTTGATACACTTCCAAAATGACGTTTACCGCACCGACGAACTTTTGAAAGAGTTGATCGTAGCTTACGAGAAAGAGATAAAAAGTCAAGTGATAGAAAAAAAATGCTGAAAGTAGCTAATCTTCTAAACATCGAGTGGTAAGTCTGATACAGCATTTATAACATGTGTTGTGCTCCAAGGTTTCATATTGGGCCCATTGCCTATTAGCACTGTCATATACGTGTCACATTATTTCTTTTTATTTTGTTTAGATCGGAATAAATACCATTTATATTCAAGTATACCTATCTTTCATTGCTTCGGAGCTGAATAGTCAAATGAAAAAACTTATCGAATTATCTGGAAAACATAATTTTAAATTAAATTCAGACAAATCAGGCAAGTGATATTTGGTATTGACGTACTGTTATAGAAGACAATACTACTATACTCGCGTCAAGAATTCAGACGTCTTACGTCATGGCTGACGTTACACAATTGTTTTTATTGTCAACGTAATTTTCGATATTTGATCGCGTTAAAAACAATCAGTTTTCCAGTTTAGTGCAAAATGTAATGCACACTTTAAGTGTAGTATATAGTTTTATTACTATCAGTTGCAGTTTCTTAAATATTTTGATGGAAATATAATGATTTATTCATTTGTTCGTATGACGTAAGTCGTCTGAATTCTTGTCGCGAGTATATAACCATAGGTACTACAACATTACCATGCTCTAATATTGCAAAAAGTCTTGGAGTTTATATTGACACAAATTTACGTAATAAAAATCATATTTCTAAGTGCCTACACAAAGCTTATATAAATTTAAAAATGCTGTACCCTCAACGTCACTTACTGTTTAAATCTTTAAAATTGATGTTAACTGATTCGCTAGTTTTAAGTCATTTGAATTATTGTGATGTATTATATAATCAATGTTTAGATAACATGAGAAAACCCGCACTAAAAAAGTTCAGAGGTCATGTTTAAGATTTTGTTATGATGTTCGGAAGTATGATCGCATTTCACACAAGTTAAAAGAAGCAGGCTGGTTAAATATGGAAACAAAAGGTAAACTTCACTTGTTGGTACTTTCTCACAGAATTATAACAGGAACATGCCCTCCATATCTTCATCATAAAATAAAATTTCATACTCATGTTCACACCTTAAATCTCAGATTTAAATGATTGATTTCTCCACCGCCTTACAAAACAACCATTTTTTTAATACCTGTCTTTTGTATATAATATTTACCGTTTAGGTATATAATGGCTTATCAGATCATTTAAAATCATTGCCGGTTTCTCTATTTAAGGTTAAAGTCAAAGAACTTCTTTTAAATCCTCCTACAAATTAGACTCAATTTCATATGTTGTTTTATTTTATCCTCTCATATTGTCCAAAATGTATTGCCTAAAATTTGTTGTTTTTTTATGGAATGTAAATTGATTTTTTTCCTTATTTCTGTATTTCCTCTATAGAATGATTTACACAGTTGTTATTTATGTGAAGGCTGAAACTAGTTCAGCTGGTAGTTTTTTTACATGTTATTTTCAGTCCTTTTTGCAGGCTGTATGATAAGTTAGTTTATTTGTTATTGCTTGTAACTGCAAATAAATCATAATTATTATTATTTACTAGGATATTCCATTCAAACAAGCGTCTGACATGAAAATATAAAAATTTCAAATCCTATAAGGCCAAACAGAAAATTGAAAATAATAAATAAGAGAAATATGAACACCACAAGGTCAGCATCTTGCAAACCATTACCCAACAATGCTACATTAAGAAAGCCGTGCGCCCAAAAATCCGCCCCGTTCGGCGCCAACTGTTGCCTTCAAAGCCCGCGCATGTGACTGTAAACTTCAGTAATTCCAATATCGAATATAACACTTCCTCCCACTGTTATCCAGAACTTACAATTCCGCCCGAAATACGGCCAGAATTTCATTTAACTCTGTGCGGTTGTTCCGTTAGAACGGAATCCTCCACATCAAACAAGAAGTCTCCGGCTCCTTATTTATGGCTCTTCATCGGTCGCAATTTATATTCTGTTTAGAGTGTCGCAGCCCCGGCAATTAACACTAAATGCTCTTAAATTGCTCGTCGCTGATGGCCATAACCGAGATTGCTCCGCATCAAGAATACGGAATTCGGGCTACGCCCTTCCCGATGAAAACTGTACGATGTGGTAAATCTTTGCCATATGAATTATTTGGCTCATGCATATCTTTGTACAGTTTTTATTAATTCAATATGTATTAATGTTTATTAAAAAATACAACTAGACAAGCATATTTATTAAATACATGTTTTTATTAAGTACTAATGATATTGTACTCTGAAAAAAACCCTTCCAGTCAAAAATGTTGCTAAACAAAAATTAATTATACAGGGTGTCCGGAAAAGACGTGTACAACGGAAGACCACAGACTCCTGGGTTCAAAATAAGCCGATTTAGCCCAATTTACTTATTTCCAAAATTGCTTCGTTTCGCCGCTAGAGCGCCAAAGTTCGCGAAAAATTTTTGTTTATTTCGAATATCTCGAAAACGACTTGATCGATGTTAACCATTGGGCTACGCAGTTATAAGTCTAACCGACACTTTTTGACATTATTTAAAATCTTTTGCAGTCATTAGAAATATAAGAAAAATCATGTATCATGCAAATATAAGCACATATTTTCTTAACCCCCGGTATAATTATTCTCAGATTTTTTCTATTAGTAGCTGACTTTATTTAAAAACTTTTTTTATACTTTCAGAATTTTGAATAGATGAGTGGTTTAGGCAGAAACATATTTTTCTTATGTCAACAATATCAGCATTCGTTCTGCAACAAATAACGAAAATTCCAAAACTCATTTATATTTTATTTAATAAATACGAGATAATAATATTAATATAGCAAATAAATAAAAGTTATGATCTCTTTACAATAAATGCTCACCTTTTTTCGTACGCAATAAGTAATCCGTTTTACGGTTTTACGAAGTTGTAGTGCTCTCCATGGATTACCTCGTAAAATGTTAACTGCGTCTTGGATTCGCCAAAAATTCCTCTTTATTATTAACTGCGTAGGCATATACTTTACAAAAAATAATTGCAAGGAGGTAAGTCTGGTGCTCGAGGTGGCCATTTTATAGGAGCATCGTTTTCTCTTCTAATCCGCCTGTTAGGATACAGATTATGTAAATACTGACTAACGGGTATTGTAAAATGAAGGGTGCACCATCGTGTATAAACCACATGTTACGACGAAGTAGTAACGGTAAATCGTCCAATAAATTAGGTAATACTTGCTGTAAAAATTTAAATAGTTGACCCCATTTAATCGATGTAGAAACACAACCGGGCCAATAATATAGTTGTCTATAGGTTTGTTTTAGCAGCAGTTGAAAACTATTTGGAAACTATCAGAAATGTTCGTTCAACTATGTATTGCGTCAAATTCAATGGTAACGCGTTCTCAACTTAACTGGTCGAATATTTCTGATAGTTTCCAAACCGTTTTCAACTGCTGCAAAACAAGCCTTATAATTCCCGTCCACACGTTTACTCTGAATTCATATTGAAAATGTCTTATTTTCAGTACAGTGTGGATTTTTATCATTATAAACGTGTTTTTTATGGTTATTAATAATTCCTGACCTAGCAAAATATGCTTCATCTGTAAATAAAATGTTTTTGCTGAAATTGATATCATGGGCTCTTTGATCTTGTATAAAATTACAAAATGCTAAACGTTTTTCAGGGTCAATGGGTTGATGAACCGGTCATGAACTGATTGAATATGGTAGGGATGTAGTAACTGCTCTTTCAAAACATCATGTACTATGGTTTTTGGTATCCCTATTTCTTGTCCAATGCGTCTTGCACTTATTTTTGGGTTCTCTTCTATCTTATCTAGGATTTGTTCCTCCACCTTTATAGTTTTCGTCGTACGTTGACGCCCTTGAACCGTATTCATTTAGTGGAAGAACCAAATTCGCAAAGTCGCCTTTCGATGTTGGCAAAAGTTTGATGATTTGACACTCGTCGATGAGGGAATCTGTCCATGTAGATCCTAACACTTTTCGGCCGTTATCTTGACAAACTCCATAAACCAAAAGCATATCTACTTGTTCGGAATATGTATTGAAGTTGATACTTAAAATATCAGAGCCTACTTCTGGTACTCCGTTATTTGTTGCAGAACGAATGCTGATTTTGTTGACATACGAAAAATATTTTTTCTGCCTAAACTACTCATCTGTTCAAAATTATGAAAGTGTAAAAAAAGTTTCTAAATAAAGTCAACTACTAATAGAAAAAAACTGAGAGTAATTGTACAGGGGGTTAAAAATATATGTGCTTATATTTGCATGATACATGATTTTTCTTATATTTCTAATGAATTCAAAATATTTTAAATAATGTCAAAAAGTGTCGGTTAGACTTATAACTGCGTAGCCCAAAAATGGTTAACATCGATCAAGTCGTTTTCAAGATATTCGGAATAAACAAAAATTTTTCGCGAACTTTGGCGCTCCCTAGCGGCGAAACGAAGCAATTTTGGAAATAAGTAAATTGGGCTAAATCGGCTTATTTTGAACCTAGGAGTCTGTGGTCTTCCGTTGTACACGTCTTTTCCGGACACCCTGTATATTTGTATATTTGCTGTAGGTGTCTTGAATATTAATCACGAGTACAGATCGGTACCACAACGAATTATGTTGCTGCAATAAGTGAACTTGTTCGCTTCTAAGCGCCGAATACGTCACGAAGAAAGAAGTTTTGTGTGGTTATGGTATGTACTTAGAGGTGTTATAGTTTGTGTGTTTTGAGTAATTTTAATAACCATGTAATTAATATATATTATTGCGTTAGTGGGATTCAACTCTAAGCGTTTCATTCATTCAAGAACTATGACCACCGTCACTGTGCTAGTTTGAGTGCCTGAGATTGTTTATTATTCAGTGTGCGAGTAAGGCCTGTTTCGATTTGTTTTTATTATTTAACTTTTCAATGTATTTTCAACCATTTTGTATGATTTTATTTGTCTGTTTTGTTTTCTCATTAGCAACCGAACTATTTTTATATTTACCTAACTATTGGTATAATACACTTTGTGTCTAATAGTAATAATAAAAATGTATGTATTTGACGGCACAACATTCATCCTAGCTAGTAGTCATAAATTATTTTGTTTTACAACGCAATTCATAGATTAGGCAGTAGTGTTTTTATTGTTCAATTTTTATATTTAAAATGTCCCGTCATATTAATTTTTCGAATATTGAAATGAGAAAGCTGATATGTGTATACGCCCAAGAAAATTTTTGAGATCCCCGTGCAGCAGCGAAGTACTTGGAATTATATCATAGACTCTTTAAGAGATTGTACGACAGATTATGTGAACCAGGATCAAGGCCGAAAATATTAACAGCGGGCCCAAAGATGATATTTTAAAACGAGTTGCTGAAAATCACAAAGAAAAATTATATCCTTATTTTACTCCAGTTCAGCATTTAACGCCACAAGACCCTCTAGCTAGGCTACGGTTTACACAGTTCCTTCGCCAACAAAAATAAAGTAATAAAATAGTATTTGCGGACGAAGGCACATTTACTCGACGACGTATTTTTAATTGGAGAAATAGTCATTCTTGGGAATTAGAAAATCCTCATCTTCTAAGAGAAGTACATTTTCAGTTTTCTATCAATATTTGATGTGGAATTCTCTCCGATAATATTGTGGGGCCGTTGTTACTATCACGTTCACTTAATGGAGAAAATTATTTAAATTTTCTGCTTCTTGAAGATATTCTCTTAAAGTTACAGCAGAACTTCTGGTTTCTGCATGATGGTGCACCTGCACATTACCCTCAATGAGTAAGAGAATATCTTAATTGAAATTTTCCGCATTCAAGAATCGGTTATAGCAACATAGAACTTTATTCAACGTCAGACAAAATTTAAATAAGAGGCTAAGAAAATGCATTGAAGTCGCCGGTGGCCACTTCGAGAATATTTTATGATTAATAATTTTTTAAGATATGCATAATAAAATTTTCAGTTGTTGTAGTGTTTGCCTTATTGTTAATTCAGATTTGATACCTTCAGACTCCCTAATTTTCTAAATTAATTCCCGCCGAATCTCAAAAACTTAAATCATCTGTCTCTCGAAAATGGTTGCTTATCGATTTGTAACAGGTATACCTTTTCTATTTAGAATTGAAGGTAGTTCTATAGTTTCTTATTAAAAAATTCAAAAGTGTAGAATACAAAAAGTTATACGTAAATCTTTTTACATCGACAGTACAGTATAACTAGCGCCGCCTAGTCGTGACCTTAACACTATTTGCATATTCGTAATTGCCACCTCAAAAAACATATAAATTTTCAAAACAATCGGTTCATACGTTCTTAAAATGTAGCAAAAAATCGAAAACATTTTTTCAACTTTAACAGCCTCTAGAATGAAAAGGAGCAGTAACTGAATAAGGCATATTGGGCAATCGCTTTATTTTGACGTCAACCATCTGCTCTTAAGCTATTATCATTATTAAAGACATATATTTAGCTAAAATATAGAAAATATTTGTTAGGCGTACACTTCTTTGAGTGAATATGTCATTAAACATAACTAAATACGTCGCAAATTTCCTGTTTTTGCGTCTCTTAGTATAATTACCAACCGCTTCCAGAGCATCTCAAGCTTAATTGAACCTCCTCCACATTCCACAACTCATTGTTAGTTTATTCCGCGTTTTAGTTGCGACGTCCCCTCATTGCACATTATAAATGAGGCGGGCAAACTGCACCACCACCGCCGCTTCCCTTAATCGCCTACGTGTTAGCGGTTAAATTGTTTTAAACCTGCATCTTAATTTCTTCATATGGATGCAGATGGTAATGCGGATAATGCGGGGGAATAACTTTCGCAATGGATTAAGGCGCGCTCAGCGCGGCTGAACTTTTACGGAAAATTTCGCTGAAACTTCTCAAAAACTAATTTAAGTAATTTAGGTAATCCTGTAATGAGGCCGGTTTAACTACCTCCGCGTGGTCGGTGCTTTTTGATTATACAAATGCGAATGCTTGGGGTTGCTCAATTGCAGCAAATTCGTAAGTGCGAGTGGCGGTGTTAAGGCACAGAAGCCACAAACTCCCTACTATATAAAATACAGAGTGATTATATTACCTTTGCTTTAAAGAGGTAGGTAATGGACGAATGGCATCTACCATGTTGGAGATATTAGGTCGGGATCGTCGATTTGTGATTTAAGCAATCGAAAAAATCGAGTACTTGACAAACATTGAAGAAAGATAAACAAATTCAGATTTTAGTTTGAGCGCCTATATAAAAACAAAATACTGCTGTATGCTTCAGTACCTCTGTTCTCTATAGGTTGAGAATGGAGCAATTAATAAAGATATTAACTTGGTCACTGCCAAGATGGATCACTTTTCAGTTGATTTTCGCAAAGGTGTACGTAGTAATAATTGAAATCAAAATGGAGTATTAATTATTACAAGAAACACAGCAGGAATGCCAGTTTGCTAGTTTCCCTCTGGTTTTATTAGAATTGTCTCAACAAAAAATTAAATTGGGATTGGCTATTCAATCTAAAATTGGTAATCATTTAGGAAATTTTGAAATGTTAAGTTTAGGGGAAAGTCCTCCAGTACTGGTCGGCATCCAATACCGGCCAGTTGTTAGTTCTAGTATTCTATAACGAGTAGCGCTGATACTCATACCGCTATTATTAGTGCCATACACTCTACTAAGTATATGCACCACACGGCGGCGACCTGTCGCGACCAGTTTATTGTCAGTGCAAAGATTTGTGAAAAGCGTGGTAGACGTACGATACGCAACCAATGTTCTGTGGGTGATTTTTCGGGTTTAACGAAATAGTTTGGAACAAGTCAAACCTGGTATGTATTCGCAATTTATATGGCTATTAAAAAATATGTTTAAAATCAATCTTTGTTCATAAGTTCGTGTCTGTAGTCGAATATAATATGTTATTCTGTTTCCTACAGGACCGGCCACAACATTGTCCTCCAGTACCGGCCATTGATTAAGTTCATTTTTGAATAGTTTACTTTGCTTACGGGTACACAAAGATGTCAGATGTTGAAAATGATGGCAGGAAAAGGAAGAAGAAAGGTACCTGGGATCCTACAAACATGCGTAAAGCCGTAGGAAAAGTCTTAAATAATGAAATGAGTGCACGCCAAGCCGCAGATCGCTATCAGGTGCCACGAACTACCTTTATGTCTAGATTCTCATGAAGAAGATTGGATACAATGTGGAAACTGTAAGACTTGGGTCCACGAAGCTTGTGCGAATATATCAGAGCTATCAAAACAGTATATTTGCGATTATTGTATGGTATAAATGGTCATATATTTGCTGGCCGGTACTGGAGGCCATTTTTAGAGACTGATTATTATTGCAATTTGAAGACTATTTACTTGACTATTTCTAAACATGACGGTAGTTTATTTTTTCTATTCATAGCACAAGAGTTCCTTCACACATACCAGGAGGTATTAAACATGTAACCTAAGGTAGTTCGATTTTATTGTTGATAAATCTCAAGGTGACGGTACTGGAGGACTCTCCCCTAAGCGAGTATAAAGTATCAGTGCTGCTACCTTTGCAATTACCGGTAACTTTGCAATTAAGGGTACAAAGCAAATAAAGTTTATTAGTATTTACACTGGATATTTAAATAATCATCATGTTAGTTTCACACATATGCATAAACATATACAGTAGTCGTCATAAAGTAAACACAAGTTGAAAGGACAATAAAAATTGTGCTATAAATTATACAGTGAGTTTTAGCATGTGCCCAGATATACTGTGCGACAACGAAAGGTAAACACCCATTAAATATCGTTTTACTTTGATAAATTCTGAATCACTCTATAATAATACAAATAAATTTAACATTTCAGAGCTTATTCATATGTTAGACTTTAAATATAAAATAAAGACTATTCATGAGAAATACAAGAAAATAATTTGATCAAAGTAGGTATTTTAAACAGTGTTTAAATTAAACTAAAAGTAAAGTTAATAAAATATTATGACATTATTGGGAGCCACAACCTGGTGGAATTTTATGTAATCTTCAACAATTATTATATTATCAGATTTGAAAAATTAATATCTACAATTCTTACTTAAGTTCAGTATTTATGTGTATTTCACTGCAATCAAATAAAGTGCCAACTGTTTTATAGAGAAGAAAGTTAAATTTAAATGTCTGTTAAAATATCCAGCCAGTCAGGTATCAGACATGAAGTTATATTATTTGCGATGCTAATAATACATACTTAATATTATTTTTCTTTGTTGAATACACAATTTTATTGAAATGGAGTTCAAACCAAACTATGCCTAGAGTACCTAGATTTGAACAAATTACCCAGCTTAGTGGCTTTGAAAGGAGGCTAATTATTGGGTTGCGCAAAGTAGGTTTATCGGTGAGAGAAATTTCTAGAAAGACTAACAGATCCATAGTACAGTGTTACCATGCGTGGACTCAGGAAGGCCGTAGACACAAAGAGAGAGACACCGGCCGTGGTAAAGGAACCACAGAGCGTGAAGATCGTCGATTGCGACTTTTAACTCTCAGAGACCGATTTAGCAGCAGCCCGACTATTGAAAACAGTGATGAGGAACATGGGGGAGATGGTCGGTATGCATACAGTATGTCACCGAAAACGAAGTTTTGGCCTCTTGTCTTATCATCCACATTGGATGCTGCCTCTCACTCGTTAACATCGAGTTAACCGCTACAATGGTGTAGAGAGAAGATTCAATGACCCCAAGCATGGAATCAGGTGATTTTTAGTGACGAATGCCGTTTCTGCCTAAGGATGTACGATGGTCGTGTAAAAGTTAGAAGGGACGTGGTAAAAGACGTGATTCACAATTTGAGAGACAGATCATCATGTCCATCACGTAATAGGCGCTATGGCATGGAGTGCTATCGCGTATGGTAGCAGATTACCACTGGTTTTCGGACAATATGACAGCCCAACACTACATCCAGTAAATGGTGAAGCCATATATCATTTTATATCTTCACACCATTCAAAACACCATTTTCCAGCAAGACAGTGCTAGTCCTCATATTGTAAGACAACCAATAGCTTTTATGGATCAACATCAGATCAACCTGTCCACCAAAATCGCCCGATCTGTCATCTATTAAACATGTCTAGGACATGTTTGACCGCAGACTGCTGCATTTACAACACCCCCTACAGATGTACCCAAGAGGTTCAGATAGCTTGGAATGAGATATCCCAAGACAACCTTATCGACAACCGAGTCTATTAGGAATCGTGGGTCCCCAATACACTATTGAACCAATTTTTTCAGTAGGTTCTCCGCAGTGTTATTTATTTCGCATGTTTGACGTTTTGATAGAAAACAACCAGTAATACTGAAATTCTGTGTTTATGTTGTTACTTTACTTTAATGCCTTTTTTCAATGTTAAACGTTTTGTAATTATTAAATAAAAAAATTTGTGTCGAGTACAGATATTTTCCTATAATATAGTTGCCGGTTTGTTTTTCTAGATTGTCAGACAAGACTGACTCGTGTGCAATCGGAGTTTTCTCTATTAATATTCCTTTCGATGGATTTTCTTAGAATGAATTGGTATTTTATTTAACTGTACACGAAGTGTATTTTGTTTTAATGTGAACGTGTAATTTTCACAGTTTGGAGTGAAAGAACGAATAACGACTGTAAATAATACCTAACAGGATTAACTGTTACCTCTGATATATTATTATTATTATTATTAATAAAAAAAATTTGTTATTTCGCCATGGCGGCAAGGTAGTCTTAAGCCATCTCCGACGATGCTTATCATAGACACCAATTTTCCGGAGGAAAATTTTTATACTATTGTATGTAAAGTTAACTTGACATGAGTCATAACAGAAAAAAAAGTTATGTTCTCACATATAACTTCAAGTACAAGTTAATTAGTTGTCTTAAACTTTGCTACAATGTTATTTCCAAATCTACAAATATTTCACAATTGTAAAAATAACGGGAAGTTAATTGTAGCAGTTCTATATATTTTTACTATCGATATTCTTAATACATATTTTCCTTGTATTGAAGACGTAGTGAACAATGTCTCAGGATTAGGAGTTTACATTTACACAGATGAAATTGTTAAGTTGTCAGTGCCAACAAGGGTCGATGGCAATGACTGTATTTAAGATAAAAAATCAGTAAAATGTCACTCTTTATCTTAAGCTTCAATTGTTTAAGATTATCAGAATCATATTGAATCTGTCTTCACTGAATGGTCAGATGTGGTAGACAATTATTTTCTACCTGTTATGCCGTAATCTTTGTTATAATATTATCTTCATATAACATCACAATAACCGTATACTTCAGAGGTTTATACTTTATCAAGTTCATCAGGTTTTCATAAGTGGAAAATTGTAGGTCTGTTTAAGATCGAGAGTGAAATATAAAATCTGTCAGTAAAGCCGATATGTATGCAATTTTTTCACACACTTTTCTGAAAGGCAAACAACATTCTTCTATGGATAAGGAATTTTTATATTGGTTGTTTTGTCGTTCTTTACAATACTGGTAAATCGAAATTCTGAATCTTCAGAATTAGTTGTCTTCTTGATTACTGACGGACTGATTCTAAACCTTGGTTTTGGTTGGAATTATTTTTATTTTCTGGATTTCTATAGCTAATCTTGGATAAAATATTCTTTATGCTTGTTACTATAATTCTGGCACAACCTAGATCTAATCTCATGTCTTGTACTTTACCACTACTGATACCTCTATATTGTTATTATTTAGGTAACATTTGTGTCTCTTTAACCTCATATCAAATCAATTCCCTATTTGTTTGCGGCTTGTATTCAGAAAAGCTGCTCATCTCAAGGAAGGTAGCTTGGGATGATATGCAACCTATTTTGTTGGTTGGAGAGATAAGTTGTTGTCTGCTGATAGTTTGTTTAATATTTCTGTTGGTATGATGAGTTGTACAAGTGATGTACTCCAAGATCTGGGTGAATACCACAGACCTTGTTAGATCTGTGGTGTATACCCAATTTGATAAAGTTAATTATTTTAGAATTGCGTCTATTAAATTGCGCATTGCTCAAAACATTTGAACATACTGTACTGGTTCAGCCTGAACTTGGGCTGCTTGACTAGACTTGTGTTATAACGATTTTAGCATGATTTCTTCGATAATATAAAGTCGGTTTTTATTATCTCGTTCCTTGCACCAAATTATCTAATTGTGCTTATTATGTCATATTTCAACATATTTCATAAGTTTAATTATTTGTATGAGTTTCATTTCTATTTTTTACGATCAAAATCCCCAGGCTATCGTTACTGTAAGGGTTAATTTAAATAAAGTTGCTCTTACGACAAATAAAGGAATGTACCTAATAATAAATTTAATTATACATAAAAAGTTTCGCCTGTTCTTTTGTGTTTTTTTTTAAGATAATAAATTCTCATGACTCTGCGCTCATACTTTTCAAATGGCCCAGACACATTCATTACCCTGCAGCAGTTATTTCACTTAAAGTTTCAGAATAAATATTTAATTAAATCCTTAACGAGCATTATGACTCTTATATTTATTGTGCCGGGAAGGAGAGAGCTATAGTATAAAAAGCTCTAATTTATGACGGACACACTGTTTAAATATTAAATATAATTTAAGTAACTGCGGAGTTTCTTGGAAAGTTTCCTAAGATTTCAATGATGTCTCGTTCGACTATAATTAAGTTATTTGTCCTTCATAAAGTTTTAAGTATTTATTAGTTACTTCAGGAAATAAGGAAATTGGGCATTTTTTTGTTTAGCAACTTCAGTAGGACACTAGGT
This sequence comes from Monochamus saltuarius, assembly GCA_025584915.1. Classification (NCBI taxonomy): domain Eukaryota; kingdom Metazoa; phylum Arthropoda; class Insecta; order Coleoptera; family Cerambycidae; genus Monochamus; species Monochamus saltuarius. Next base: position 66,539,628 of record CM046722.1, on the reverse strand, counting down.
AAGGTACCAGCGACTGAGCAAGTAAGAGGTAATCTCAATTTCATTGTAGTATGGCAATTCATATAATTTTCCTAACATATTAACATAAATTGTAATAGACAGTTTAGGTATCGTTATTCGAGAAATGCCGACCGTAGCAGCCGTAATACCAACAATAGGGACAGGAGTTAGTATATGGGCGGACCCAGCGGTACTCATAATTGATCTGCCACCACCTGCAAAATGTAGTCTCTAAATACCTACTAGGGTATGCCAAATTTCAACTAAGTAGCTCTTACTACTCAGAAAATAGATACAAAAATTTGATTTTTTTACAAACTTTAACACCCTGTATTTGGAAAACAAAGCTATTGCGGATCCATGTTTATATGAACTTTTTGTCTTAAAATCAATCATAGATTAACTCCTTAAGTTTGTGCCCATACTTAATTAACACCCTGTAGATTCTACTGATGACTATTTAATTGTGACAGGAACGTATATCTAGATTTTGAAGGAAAAAAAAATTGTTAAAAAACTTCGGAAACGATAGGGAATTCACGAATTATATTTATTAAGAAGCGATGGTGCTTTTTTCATTAATATGTCATTTTTTACCTTTTCATAAGTATACTGTTCTGGAACGTGGTCAAGTATCAGAGCATAGACCTATCGCAGTGTATGACCCTATACCAGTGTTTTGCTACTGTCATGTTGCGGTGGTAAATCGCTTTGGAAGCGACTGTCGTCTTTAATTTAGTGCATTTCATATAGAACATTCAATTTTTCGATCAAATGACATGATAGGTGTACAATTAAGTGTTGCACATACGGTATGTGAACTTGTATGTAAAAATCAGCCTAAATACTGACACTGTCAGCGACCATTTACCTAAGACACAGCGTAACAACCCGAAAAATTACTAATAGCAGCAGGTAGTGAAGGCCTCAAAACCACAGCAATAGAAAAAAATATATAGAAATTAACACTTCAAGACCATCTAGCGCCAAAACTAAGCATATTTGTATGTTTTATTTAAATCGCATTGAAAAAACAAGGTGTATATTGGAAAAATAAATTGTACCCTACATTTTGTACAAACTGGGATTAAAATATATTACATTACTTATTTTAGATTATAGCTACCAAAATGTAGTATTAAAAAAGCTGATAAAAATAGTTTAAACTTATTTTGACTATTTTCAGAGTTTCACAATGTCTGCGATTAATTAAACTACTTGGACAAAATTAGACAGAGCTTCTTACAAATATTTTATTAAGGAAAAATAAGTAAAACATAGGAGTAACAGTTGCATGCCTTATGCACAGCGAAAAGCTAGACAACAAAGTTGGCTCGTTTTACAAAATTGATAAAATCAAATATCTATGTGTTGAACAACTCCATTTCAACGAGCGCGTTCTGTTTGAAACATACCAAACCGTAAAATCCAACCGCTCCATTTTTAATAATTAACTGCATGAACACTGTTAACTAAATAAAATCCCCATCCACATGCTTTTAATCCACGTCTATTGTTTCCTGTTATATGCATACAATGAGTTACTGTGCATCATTAATATCTATTAGTTTGTCCGTGTAAACATGGGAGGAAAAACTAGCAAAACACACATGATGCGTCATTCGAAACTATGTTTATGTAAAGTATCTGTCTACTAATGTATTTTGCAAATTCCGTGAAGTTGTCCTACATTTCATTCCTGTAAATAAAACTTTGACCTTTAAATCTTTCCCGAGCGGAACCTGATTCTTAAGATAATAATACACTCATCTAAAATAAAATGAATGAGATGAATTAATTGAAAATAATTTTTTGTACAACAGTCAAGTTTATGTTGCTGTAGATGCGCAAAAAGTGCCATTTTGCACTGTGACTATATATTGTTTTCACCGTGAAAAAATATAATCATGTCAGTGAGAGAAATTTCTAGAAGGACTAACAAAATCATGGGGGAATGATCCGTACCGCGTACAGTATATCGCCAAATTTGAAGTTTTGCTCTCTTGTCTTATCGTCTATATTCGGTGCTGCCTCTCATTCGTCAACATCAAGGTAACCGCTTACAATGGTGTAGAAAGAGGATCCAGTGGGACCAAGAATGGAATAAGGTGATATTTAGTGATGAATTCCGTTTCTGCCTGGGGATGCGTGCAAGGATAAGAAGGCGACATGGTGAAAGACGCTATCCACAATTTGATCGAGAGCGTCATGTTCACCATACAGTAGACGTTATGATATAGCGTGCTATCGCGTATAGTAGTAGATTACCACTGGTTTTAGTTAGAGGAATATGACAGCTCAACTCATCAACATCGAGGAAGTGGTAAAGCCATACATCATTCCATACCTTCTTCATGCTCTGTGGTTCTTCTACGACGACCAGTCCCTCTAGCTCTGTGTCCACGGTTTTCCTGAGTGCACACCTAGTAACACCGTGCTATGGTATGTAAGGATCTGTTAGTCCTTCTAGAAATATTTCTCACCGGCGATCGTGCTTCACGCAACCCAACAAACCGTCTCCTCTCCGTCACTAAGTTGGGAAATCTGACCAAATCTTCCCACTCAGCTATAAAAAATGTTATTTTCAAAAGCTTCACAGCACCTGCAACACAAATGTGAGCAAAAATTATCAAAATAAAATGATATTTAATGGGTGTTTACGTCTCTTTGACACGTATATATAAATTAGTAATACTCGTATACTGATCAAAAACAACAATCAGCTTAATTCGGTTTGGACTCTCCCCATAAAAGTGTCTATTCAACAAAGAAAAATAATTTTAAGTATTTATTAGGTAAACTATTAGCATCGTAAATATTATAACTTCATGTCTGAATCCTGACTGGCTGGGTATTTTCAAAGACAACAAATAAGGATTTTCAAAAAGTAACAAAAAGCTGACATTTAAATTTACTTTCTTCTCCATAAAACAGCTGGCACTTAATTTGATTGAAGTGAAATACACATAAATACTGAAATTAGGTAGGACTGTAAAGGTTTTGGCTTCGTTAGTTTTATTTCTACTTCAACACTGCTTAAAATGCCTAGCTGGTTTTCAAATTAATTATTTTTTTGCATTTCTTATGAATAGTCTTTGTTTCATATTTGAAATGTCAAACAAATGACTACTGAAATGTTAAATGTAATTGTAATATTCTTACTAAAAAAATTGTAAAAAGAAATCGAAAAGAACAGCTTGAAAACGATTTAAAAAACACTTCTGCATGGCACCAGAAACTCGTCCACTGTAAAACCTGAAATTGCACAAGGCAAAGTATGCATTCTGCAACCGGAATGCAGTAAAATGTGATAGAAAATAAATGAACAAAAAATTTAAAGAATTTTTCAAGAAAAGATATAAATAAATACGTATTTTATATCAGCAAATTCAACTGTTTTTACTGCTACTTGATGTTACAACAACTATTCAAAATTTTGTTCACTGATACACATTTGTCTTACCAAGTTTCTACGAACTATCACAAATGTTTCTAGCTCTTGTCCATTTTGAACTCGTAACTTATTGACTGCAGCTATGATACGTTCAAGTAAATCATAAACAGTGTTTACTTTGGTGAGATACATTTAAGTCAGGAGATCGTACCGGTCCTCTTCATCCAATCCATCGTACCTCTTGAACTTTTGTCGAAAATGAAGGGCCACATTTGGAGTCAGACACTTAAGGGACATCATCCAGAAATCCATGCAATCATTTCAAAGAAACTCGAGATACTGAACCACATCCATTTGATTTAGTAATACGAATGGTGTAATTAAGCGATTGACAATCAATGCCCAAATATTTATTGAAAGCCATTGTTAGAAATAATCAAGCTGAATCGAGTGCGGAATTTCAAAATCCCAACCAGCAACCATTCACAAAATCTACTTCGTAAGGGATAATCCCTTGGCATTAATGCTTGGATATGGAAATTCGCATAATGTGCAGCATGCACATTGTACGAGCCTCGTATATGGTACGCCATACTGTTGATTGGAACATTCATTGTACTTGTTGAACGATTTGACTGCCACTTATCCTCTTCAACAATCTCTAAAATGTGTTCCTCAGCTTTTGCAATAAGTGGTTGACTCTCTGGATGTCCATCTCTTTCACGATTCTGTTGCAAATTACCCGTGCCACGCTCGTGTTGCAGTATCCCGGTAAAAGTAGCTGCATTTGGGACATGTCTGCCGGAAAACCGTTCTGTAGACAGACGAGAAGCTTCTAAAGTAATTTGCCTTACCTAGCCATAAATTAAAACAATATACATCAACTCCGAGTTCCTATACACGTGACATTTTTTACACGTGAGACACTATCCCAGAAACGTTAATACAAAATTCAGATTTCAGTATTCGGAATCGCATACGTGGAAAGGGAGGGAGCGAGAGAGACTACAGCTTCAGTCCAGCATTGTAAAGGTTGAAAATACTACACCTTCAATATTTATTTTTTTTTTACGGAAACAATAAAGATTTTACAAAAATTTTTTTACAATATTGACTCCATTTTTCATGACTTGGAAGAATTTTACTTAGTACGAAATTCCTAAAAAAATCAGTTGGAATATTTAGTCTAAATGAAGTGAGCCGTAATAATTTATCGTTGCATTATGATGAATAAAATACATACCAGAAAGATTTGCAAACAAGATTTGTACAGGATTTTCAAGACAGATTCCTTGTTCTTTGCACAGATATTTTTTTATGATAAGCTCAAAAGGAAAGCGGAATTTAAAATTGTATTTCTGCCAGTATGTATTTTAATAATTCGGTACCGAATATCACGCTGAACAGATTCCATCGTTCTGGTTTTAAATTTCAAATTACCTACTCTATATGTAAAATTCCTAAATTATGACCGAGTTATCCATCAGTATGCTAAGAGAACCTTAAGAATACAAGTACGAAGGGAATCACGTTCTCATCGAAAACTTCATCCCATACAAGCCTAAGAAAATAAATATTTACGCAATTATATATTCATTTGAGTTAAACGCGAAGGTGGAAGGCACTCCGCTGCGATCGCCATTTTGAGATCGGAATTTGTGGACAAATGCAGAATTCAGATTTATGTGGAAAATGATAAATACCTACCATATTTTTTTTTGTTTGATTGGTTTTCGCACCACTGAAATATAATAGTTATTTATTTAATCAGTGGGATAACGGCATCACGTATTAAATACAACTTTTTATCTGCGATTAATATACGACTGCTAAAAGCGAAAAAAAATAACATATAAAATATATCTTTTTTATTTCAATCGAAGAAGTATGTTTTTTTACTGTTTTAGAAAGGTATTTTAAGCTAATATAAATCAATATACAGGGTGTCCAGAAACTCTCCTGACAAACGAAGACCGGAGATTCCTCAGACAATTTTAAGACAATTTAACCCAATTCACCTAGTCCAAAAATGCTTCCTAAGGGAACTAGAGCTCTTTGAAGATGGCGCCTTGTAAATAGTTTTGTTTAAATACCTCCAGAACACTTCTACTTAGAAAAACAAAAACTGGTACGCTTGTTTAGCCTTCAGAGATGAATCGATTCCATCAATTGCGAATTTCTAGTACCGGTCATAGGCGTCCGTTTTGGGTAGGTCAACGGTTATTTTAACGCATAACTTTTTTGTCTTTAACTTTTAAGCATTTGTGACTCTAGATTATTAAATTTTCAGGTATTCTCGTACTAAAAGGTACTCTTACTTTAATCCATCAGGATACTCATCAGGATACACCGTTTTCTAGAAAAATGGATTTAAAAATTTTTCGTTAATAATCTAGTGTCACAAATGCTTAAAAGTTAAATACAAAGAAGTTATGCATTAAAATAACCGTTAACCTACCTAAAACGGACGCCTATGACCGGTACTAGAAATTCGCAATTGATGGAATCGGTTTATCTCTGAAGGCTAAACAAGCGTACCAGTTTTTGTTTTTCTAAGTAGAAGCGTTCTGGAGGTATTTAAACAAAACTATTTACAAGGCGCCATCTTCAAAGAGCTCTAGTTCCCTTAGGAAGCATTTTCGGACTAGGTGAATTGGGTTAAATTGTCTTAAAATTATCTGAGGAATCTCCGGTCTTCGTTTGTCAGGAGAGTTTCTGGACACCCTGTATATATATATATATCAAATCTCCTACAATTCCTATCAATGAAGTCATGTATGTTCTCTGATACCAAACATCTAGGTATGCTAATGAACAATTCCACAGACAAAACTCTATTCAATAATTATCTAAAGAAATTAATCTATCTAAATTTACTAACTTGGTTTAATGAAAACACTCTATAGATATATAACTCCCGACAGGACACTGTTAATATCTGAAAATATATAAAAAAACGAAGAAGTATGGTTTCCGACGTCATGGAAACGAGAAAATTTGTACGGCAAATTTGTAATTTCTCTTTTTTATAACATAATGAGTGAGTTTGAAACTCTTCCATCACTACCGAGAATTTGTCCAAACGCTATAAGCCTTCATGTCTTTAGTCGTATTATTTAATGATACGAGCAACTATATCTATGAAGAAAAACGTGGACATCAGTAAATACATTCAGCTCGTGGAATTTCTCAAGAGAAAATCTGAAGGATATAAACCGAAAAAATCAAATATTTTAACTAAACAAGATGTAACAAAGTTTTTACACGATGCCAAAGACTAAACATGGTTACTAATAAAGGTAAATTATTTAGATCATAGATTTGTATACCTAAAGAAACATTTTTTAAGATTGTGCTCATTTTAGGACTAGAAGGTGTATATAGAAACAAGGAACTCACTTATATGCAGGTAAAAGGTGTGAAAGAAATATTTTCTGCATTATAATACCCAATACAAAGGACAAGATTTCGCGTGGATTTGTTGTAATTACTGGAGAAACAACTGAATAGAAGTAATTCGAAAACACATAGCACTGCGTCTTTCATGGAAATATACAAAACAGCCAGTGGACATTAACACAATTGGCACTATGCACCATGAAAAATGTTGCTACTATACTTTCACCGGGCACTGCTTTTGAAGATCATTAACTTCCCTGCTTGCAAATTCAGGACCAGACCTTTAACAGTCAAAAGGCACGGGGGCTGGAAAAGTAACAACGTGGCTGAAGAATATATTGAAAACAAGAAACGAATCGCTACAAACATTCTGGGAGTATTGAAACAGTATAATAGTAGTTGAAACATCCATCTGCAAGAGTATGCAGATTGATGTTTCAATTAGTAGCGACATAAGCAATTTAGAAATCAACACAACGTCGAATGATTTTTTTCTTCTGGTATAAGTTTTCCTAAATACAAACATGTTGTTGTTAATGTTTATAATAAATAATGTAGATAGTTCTTATTAATATTTAATAAAAGCTTTGATCATAAATTGTCTAAATGCTTCAAGTTCTTATCCCACTGAGTATGGTAATGAAGGTCTCATCCCACTCAAAATAAGTGGGTTAAGTGACATTTATCCTACAGGAGCATATAAAAATATATTAACAAATAACCTCTTACGATTAATGAATCAGGCATAAATTTTGTTATGTCTAAATTATAAATATCTCGCACTGAGAAAGTATTAATCACATTGTGTTAAAGTTAATATTTCTATTTTCATATTCAGAACTGGCTAATGTCAAATATAACAGTTTAATGTATATGTTTTTTATCTACGTTCCATAGAGATATAAGATACAGTGTTAATATATCACTTATGGAATAAAATTAATGATTCATTCAAATTTTGGTTAATATGCGCTGATTTTTTATTTTAATTTCGCATTGTTTGACATTGACAAAATATCGAATGTGCAATATTTCTGTATTTTGTCTATGTACACAAGTTACATTGTTAACTATGAAAGTTATCAACAAAAGTGCGAATGTGTATATGAAACCATACTCCCGCCAGGACCAATAGATTTTTTCACGAGAGTAGATATTTATGTTTTGCTCCAAAGCCTGTTTGCCTCCAATGAATGTACCATATTCGTGCTTTTGGAGTTGTAATTATTTAACTATTGTTAGAAGTTAAGAATACTAATAATAGTCCATGATAATACAGCAGCAAATGTTTTTTAATATTTTATTTATTAACAGCTCTACAAATACTTATTTAAAATGCAATTATCTCAAAACTATTGATTTGCACATTCGTGGTTTTGCCATTGGAATGACAATATATGTATAATAATAATATCTCTACTCCTCTAATCACGGGGATTAGCCCAGAAATCGGAGACTTGTGCGGGAGAGGAGGCAGCGTATTATTATTATTAAGCATGCCACATTTGCGCCCAGGAACAACTTACGTTGGTAGGCTCTCACCACCATTCAGTACAGGAATGAGGGAAACCTGGAAAACTTCATTAATTAGGAGGGTGGTCAAATGTCCACCGTTGTCAATCTTTCACATTAACCCAAGCTAACATTCTTCCCCCCTACCATACCCGTAGAGAGGATTCCAATCCTCTCCACGAATATAGCCGTATGGTCTACCGGCTGCGGGGCTCGAACCCACACGGATCTAGCCACACAATTGTATACAGGGTACGTAGATGAAATGACGTCATCAATAATATTTTTAAATGAATCATCCTGTATATTTTTCCGCCATTAGCGAACGGCCGCTAGATGTAACTTGTGTGTACCGTGTATTCATGGTCTTTTTTGTCGAATTAGACTGACTTAAAACATGTATGGCTTTTCGTCAGATACCTTACTTATTACATTCCCATGAGAGCTAATAAGGGTGAAAAAATACATGATTAATCTTTATAATTAATAATATTGCAATTATTTAAACCAGTGAAACTGAGACTGATATAACTACGACTGGAATGAATACTTATTCCGAAACAATGTTTATGTTAAATATCAATAATCTTTCACAATTGGATAAAATATTGTATACGCCATGTAAATGAATTCTTTCACCAGAAGAAGTTAGCCCACGAGCCATCAGGCGTGAATAAATATTCGTTTAACTTACTTGGTGTATAAATATCTATTATTTAATGGCAGTAGGTTTGTGAGGGGAAGCAAGCGTGAATAAAAAATAATGAAAACTAATTTTATATAATAAAAATGCTAACATTATTTGAAATGAAGCGCTGACTCGCCACCCGTATGTTCGTCCAAGAGAGTCCATTGATAAAAAAAATGCATCAAGTGTCATCTTAACACTGAACATATCAGTTGGTAATAATAACCATAAAATGATGTGGATAAATTATACTGTTGCATTCAATGTTAAAAAGTCTACAAAGATACTCATAGTAAAGCATATTAAACCCTATAAATTTATTTCAGACTTTCAGGGAGAGCTCTCTTCCCCTCGAGAAAATGTTCATATACAATTCATTTATTTATGAACAAGTTTCATTGTAGCTTATAAGCTGTAATACACGTGATGCAGGGTATAATATTTTCGGGGCATAAATATCCCAAAGGAAACAAGGATAAAAAGGCAGTGAGTACGAAATTCACAAAACACCCATAAATTACTTTACGACTTGCAATTATCGGGTAAACGTTAAGTATTGTAATTAATTTTCACACATAATTTCAGCGATGTCACTGAAATATGAAATTAATTGCAATATTTCAGGGCGTTTATTCTTAAAAGAGGCAATTTGCATGCAAGACGCCTCTCTCGAACATTAGTAATTTTATTAAGGTTGCTTTATTATCGTACAGAGCGTAGTCCTTAGATGTTGGGATAACTAGCGTATAGCTTTTATGATTCTGAAAGCTGCAGAATTACGGAACTGCTTCGAATAATTTAATTTCCCCTTATTTAATAAGAACGGCCATTCAGGTATGATAATTGTATCTTGTTAAATGCTAGTGCAAGGCGTGTTAGAGCAGGGCAAGCATTTATATGAATTTTTATACGTTTTGATTTTATTTTTTAGTACAGGACAAATACAATTTCACAGATCAGACGGGTAGGTACCTATGTGCTTCTTCCAAAGGAATATGTTCGTTTTAGATAAAAATTCACAAAAATTTAATTTTTAAGTTATCAGGAGAACCCCAACGTATTATCTGCCCTTTATATAAGGAACCACTGAATCTCCTGAGGTCGACACTATTAACATTGAATAAGACTGAGGATGGAGTAAAAGTAAATTAGAACCATGCACCGAAGAGTTTGAAGTAAAAGACGGGATGAAGAAAGGAGATCCATATTCATCAATATTATTTAGCTTAGTATTAGAAAAAGTTATAAGGAATGTAGAAGTTAATAGATCTGATATTATATACTGCAAAAGGTGTCAGTGCCTAGCATTTGCAGATGATCTCGTAGTGCAAAACGTGTTAGTGCAGGGCAAACATTTATATGAATTTTTATACGTTTTGATCCTTATTTTTAATAAAGGACAAATACAATTTCACAGATCAGATGGGTAGGTTTTATTGAGTGCTTCTTCCAAAGGAATATGTTCGTTTTAGATAAAAATTCACAAAAATTTAATTTTTAAGTTATCAGGAGAACCCCAACATATTATCTGCCCTTTATATAAGGAACCACTGAATCTCCTGAGGTCGACACTCTTAACATTGAATAAGACTGAGGATGGGTAAAAGTAAATTAGAACCACCGAAGAGTTTGAAGTAAAAGACGGGATGAAAAAGTTATAAGGAATGTAGAAGTTAATAGATCAGACATTATATACTGTAGAAGGAGTCAGTGTCTAGCATTTGCAGATGATCTCGTAGTGCTAACAAAATTATAACGGAACTATAAGAGGTAATAAACAGAACAGATGAACAGTCAGTTACAGTCAGTAACAAGGAACAACCTAAGTACAGAACGAACGGAAGAAGAATATCTAAGACAAGTTTTTTGGAAATAAACACAAATCGGAGGGGAATATACAAGTCTAAATAGGTAGAATAATTCATAGATTTTGGAACTATATTTGCCAGACAACCAAAAATAGGATAAGAAATTGAAGCCAGAATAATGTCAGGAAATAGGAAATAAAAATATTTTCAGGCAAACGAAGATATAAGACAGTGCTAAAATTAGTAGTGGCATATGCCAGTGAAACGTGCACGTTAAATAGAAACAAGGCTGGAAAGTGTGAGAGAGAAAAATATTGAGTAAAAGTTTTGGAGGAAAAGTATAGGAGAAGAGTGGGTCGAAAGAACGAAACATGAAATAAAAATTGTATACAAAGAGCCGAGCATAGTAAGCCTGGCTAGAGCGCAAAGGTTAAGATGACTAGGGTATATTGTAAGGATACTAGAGATAGGCACACAAATAATGATAATAACAGGAACAAATGGGACTAAGAAAACGTGGGGCCGACCGCAAGATTGGAAAACAGAGGTGGAGAAAAACCTACAACAACTAAAAATTGTTATATGGAAAGAAAAAGCAAGGGATTCAGTGAAATAGAGAAGGATATTCAATCAAGCCATGGACCTTCTAGTTTCGTAGTGCTAGATTATATATACATAATTATATAATAACAGCGAGCCCACCGAGAACAGGAGAATAGGGCAAATGTGGAAACAGTTCCGAAATAATCTTGAACTGTGACTTCAAGCTGGCCGAGTTGTTGATAATAAACCTGCCAAATCAAACAATAACCAAAACTGCATCCATTTGTTGCACATAATTTTATTAATTTACATAAGTTTTGCACGAATTTACTAGTTCGACGATTATTCAAATGAAGGAAATGGCCATTAGTTATATGGAACGGAGTTGATTATTTAGCGGAGCTATTATACTCAAACCAAAGCCAGACACCACAAACCACATACTATAGAGTTAAATGCCTAGTATCTGGAACTTTCAGTATTCCAGATTGATTGTGAACAATATTTTTTATTTTGATTCTTCAATAATTGATGGATATACATATTTAGTGAATATTTGTAGCAAGATAAATAATGTTTTATATGTATATACGTATTGTTAATAACTATTATGAATAATTTACTAAATTTATTTTCAAACAAGAAATTATATGTTATGGTGCACTAAATTAATAAAATAATGGTTCCTAGTATTATCTCATTTGTCTTGTATAATAGTGATGATAGAGGGTGGCCTAAATATAATGAATAACTCTCTACTATGAGTCATCAGACTAGTCGGGGCATCACCATATTTTGTATATTAAAACGTTATTCATTCTTTCTGAGATTTGTATTCTCTAGAACCCCATTTTTCAGTATTATATTAAATAAATAGACTCATTAAACGTCAAAAAGTAGTAGTCTAATACTGTGAATTTTTTGCATTGTTATCTTCAAATAACATTAGGTCTTCTTGCAATGTCGATCGCAAAGTACGGTTTATTTCTATTAACTTGTGAACATGTATCTTGATCATAGAAGACTTACTGCCATCTGGGTGCATAATGCACGGTCGACTACAGAGCGCACCGCTGCTCTTTGGCATTTAACTCACGTAGCCAGACGCTCGAACTCCAGCGAGAAGTGCAGGTGTTCAGACGGCGCTAACTTGAGAAATCATTTTGCGTAAGTCTGTTTTAATGTTTGCCAAACGTGTAGCTTTGCATTCCATCACGGCAAGGGGCACACTCGGCGAAATTTTATGGTTTAATCTCTTTATGGCGTTTTATTGTTGTTATAAAATTTAATATTTTAAGAGTTTGGAAGTCGGAAAGGAACATTTGTGGAGGGTGCCCAGCCGGTCTTAATGTTCTCATACATAACTATGAAGTTTTTGCGGTTTTTGCCAAATTATATTAAACTTTTTCAGAAGTTTGTAATCCCCTTCGTATGAAATACGACGAGGGCGATGGGAGGCCATGCTTTTAGCGAATGTTTGGATTCTTGATGCCTATTCCAAATGCCTTCTTAGTCGTCATTACTTACTCGCTTTAAATCCTAAGTTTTTCATACTTATGATTCAATATATTTCCCGTTCCTTGGGGAGAGTCAAATATTTCTCTCATATTTGTGATCTTGGAAAGAGACTAGATTTTACGTTCTTCAAAAGCAGATGTTTATTGAATATTTGTAAAATAAAAGTAGTTTTTGTATATTAGTCATATTTAATAGCTATTAGAATTTTCAATCCATATCTGACTTGCAACCATATCTGTTGGTCAAATAAATGAGGATCCAATTTATGGGTGTATAAAACCGCTATAGCAGGATACCACTTAATCTTGGAGCATAGTTAGGTATGTTTATCAGACCCAGACGTTTGTCTTTTGAGGCCTTTGAATATGACATTTACGTATTCAGTGAGGATTTTCGTCAACCCAATAATGGCAGTTATGTTGATTGACGTGTCCGTTTAATGTGAACGTAGCTTCATCGGAAAATAGCACTCATTCCAAAGCAACTTGCCACCAATCGATAGAAGGCATAATTTATTTGCAAAAGTTGAGTATGCGATCAGGCTTTTTGGCTTTTTTCATAATTTTTAAAACGCTTGTGTGACTGACACACTGAATGCAAGCTATTTGTCTAGTTGGAGTAGCAGGATTCTCTTCAACTTTCAACAACATGTTCAACCGAGTTTCCTCCTCGATTTTTCAAGACCTTTGTCGAGGAGTATCCCTCACGTGGCAAAACTATCGATATCGAGTTTCGATTTTGCTAATCGTACTTCAATTAACTGGAGGCACTTCTGGATGAACTTCAAGAAACAAACGAGCAACTTCAGCCCCTGTTCGACTTTTGTCCCCATCGTTAAAATTTCAATACGTTAAATAGAAAATTTTCTTATTTTTTAATTTACTCATTGAAATGCAAACAAGTATTAACAAATCATCACATTCAGTTTAAATTAGCCGAAGAACTATCGAGAAGGTGATAGGGTATGGAATTGTGGCTTATTGAGAAAAAAAACTATACATTAAAAAAGTTTCAGTATACATTTCCTTATTTAATTTTCTTTCCAATACATTGCTTATAAAAAGTAGCAAATAAATATGTAATTGTATTTGCAATTGAGAAAGTATTAAAATAAATAATTATTCAACCTACCCCCCCATTTAAAAAAGTTGGGAGTTTGTGCAAACCCGCACATGATTAAAAAGATAAACAAAACTCTGACATATGCCCTATTGAAGATACAAATTGACGTATTTCAGGAATTTTTCGACAAACCAAACCAATAGAAATGTTGCCTATGGCTACTGCTATTCTCGTAGTTATTCAATTATATGACAGCATTCTCAGGAATTTTTTAAGCTACTCAAAACTCAAGTTTCTATAAGTACTATGCTTCTGTTGAAAAGAGTCTGTGAATGAGTGATGTGATGAGTATTGGAAGTCGTTTGTTCTGGGTTTAATTGCTTTTCTGATTAACCTCGATCAAAATATTTCTCCCTATTTCGTTTAAAATGGTTTGATATCATTTAGGTGAAACTATACTATATTTACCCTGTGCCCTCCGTATCTACCGATCCAATATTTGATATGATTGGTAGATTTTGCTCTGATATCATGTAGTTCTTCGCCTAATACTCAGGCTCGCATGTGCACTAAAGCCTTCAAGATTGTATGTTGTAGATGTATGAAGGGGTAAATCTTTTTCCACTGCAGCCAGCCATAGGTCTATAGGCCTATATGATCTTTAAAAAATCTTCATTTAACTTTGGATTTCTACTTAAGTTCCACAGCAGTAACAACTATTCCTCCACCTTCGTCTAATGAAAGGTATATCACCCGCAGTCTTCTTACACCGATGTAAATATTGGGAAATAAGGCCAAAATTTAATGAAAACACAAATTGTTTTCTTTGTCGCTCCTAGCTGGAGCTCAAACTTAAAATTTATGGATGTCAGTTTGCCATGAAGATCCTATCTTAATGTAAAAGATGCATCGAACACTTGAAGAAGAGGAACCGGTATATTTTATTAAATTATATATAAATAATTGATAATAACTTTGTAAATTTGGATCTAAGAACTCAAAATGTTTGATGACTGTGTATACACGTTACCCGATTTACTTTGAACAATGACGTTGTAAAACGGAAGCTGATATCCAGAAATATTTCATTAACATGTTTTAAGAATGTTATCTACGAGATTAATAATTTGAATGTTTGGCTGCATGTAAATCCTGTAAAGTATTCGAATCATAATTTTAGAGAAAACTATTATTTTCCTGATCTAAGTATCGTCACTTTTACTTAACCATAAAATTGGAACCTAAGCAATGACTTTGTAAAACATACCTTAAAATTAACTATTCTGGAAAGTTTTTCTATTTACATTACCTACATACAGTAACGGTTAACATGTTCAATCCATCAAATCGTTAAAAAACTTCTATTTATAAACAGTGGTATCTGACAAATGCACTACTGTTTATTATTTTACATTTGGAATGGAGAAATTTAGTATTAAACTGTCGCCAGTTTCATTATAATTATTAGTCATATATGTTTCACCGCAAATATCTGCACAGTGCGAACCGCTGCTACCGCAAAGTGCAGGCAATAAAATTCCAATGAAGTTAATTTGGCTTTAATTATGAACAAATTACGAAATATTTGAATGTTCGCGCTTATATATCTAGTATTCAGTCCGTTGTCATCAAGATTTATATATTTCCATACCTATAGTTATTGGGAAAAAATCCAATTGAGGTTGCTGTTCAATGAGTAAAATACACTACCCGGCAAAAAAAACCAGCCACTAAAAACTAACCCCTATTTTAAAGTTGGCTTCCTCGCGACCACTCATTTGATTTTGATGATCTTTTTTTAAATTGTACATTGATTTCTCAGGGACGGATGCTATGTCGGAAATTTTTATTCGAAATTTAATATGAGCATATACGGGGCGCAACAAAAAGTCAAAGATTTTTTCCCGAAGTTTGTAGCACCCTGTGGGGTGCAGCAGCTACAGTCGCTGTTGCTAACTGTAGTCACACTGTAGCCTCATCTTTTGTAAACAGTTTGAAATCAAATGAGCGGTTCGCGAGGAAGCCAACTTTAAAATTGGGACTAGTTTTTAGTGGCCGGTTTTTTTTGCCGGTCAGTTTATATGGTAATATGTTTTTTTATTTCAGTTAAAATATACTAAAAATCATATGGTGTAAACCCAAAATTTTTTTTCCATATTATTTATCACGTAAGAAATCGTGATAAATCGCATAGCTAAACACACTTTTATAGTGTTCCATTATTATTGCATTAGATTCTACATAGCAACGAAGAAAAATATTGCTATTACTTTAGAACTTACGTAAACTATAAGTTGACTGCTGAAGTATGAATACTTTTTCAAAGTATACTACTAATTGGACTTTACGTGCTTTGCTGTCTTCTAAGAAAGATGTAATATCTTAGATGTAACCTTTTGTGTCTCTTCAAGATAGCTTGAATAACGGCATCATTTCTCGTTATATCTCTGTAACTGGTGACGTATATATCGTCTGCAGTACGTTTGTAGATAAATAAGATTTGAACAAAAGAAGCAAGTTTATGAGTATATGCGAGTTAAAACTAGATAGTGGGTATCACAATCTGGAACGGTATAATTAGTTAGGTTCACTGTGCAATTCTGTCACAGTTAATAAAAGCGTCTGGAGCAATTTGAGATTTAAAGTTGGATATTCCTCTACTTTTGTTTTTGTTTATAACGGCGTTTAAAGTCGGGCTGCGGCAAAGTGTGAGATAGGAGTGCATTTATGCACTCACATGGTTTGTTCAAGTTGCAACTTTGTTAAGACATCTTTATCCAGTTTCTGCTACTTTTGTTTAACAGCTTAATTAAGATTGCGCCCAATTCTACCTGGGAAAGTCTATTGAAGCTTCTGTTTATCTTAGATGTTTGCAATATAGTGTTTTGTGTGAAATGATGCAGCAAGTATGTTATTATAAATAAAATGTACTTACTAATAAATTTTTGTTAACATCAGTGATTTGACTGGACTGTGCGATTTGAGTGAATATTTGTATGTATGTAGAAGTCTTCTAGATGTATAAGGTAGCCACGCAAAAATTACCCCCTCCCCCTTTCTTGATATGATATATAAAGCTTTCACTTCGTTCACAGATGACGACATTATCAGAGGCGGGCTTAGGATAGTAAGTTAATGTTTGTAGAAACTGCATGCAAACATATACCTACAAAAATTGAAAATCAACATCTTTCCTTGTATTGGTAATTTATAATATCCAACATTATTCATATTAAATTTACTTGTAGTACTAATAAAATTGAACAACCAGCAACTGCTGTAAATATTCAGGTGTTAGACTGCGGAGTTAAGGGTGCCGTATTCTTAAAATGGTGTTTTTTACAAATATAAGTTCATTTTAGATATCTAAGAACTGAATAATATAGAGTTTAGCAAATAACAGAAATCTTTCAAAATACGTATTATTTTAAATTCAACTGTAGATGTAAATATCGTTATAACATAAACTTTCACATTTGTTTATAAGTATGAAAATAAAATGTGAGGTTAGAATAACAAAATAATGTGTCATACAAATGCATTTTAATAGTCATTATATTATTTGAGGAGAATTTAAATAGTAAAAGTGGATAATCAGTACATTAATAATCTTATTTTTTATATTATTTTTGCTATACGTGTTTTATTTTCCAAATGTATATACCTAAAAAACACTACAAATTGCATCATTTTACAGTAAGAAATACGGTAACCTTAATCCATTTCTGTTTCGAAAACGAGTGTTCAACGTCCACAGGAACGTTCTTTGTCATCAAAATATCTACTATACGGCATAAAGTCAAGAAATCCGGTCTGCAAAACGATATTAATTTTTTTCTTCCCAAGTTCAGCACTAGGTCCTTATAATTGGGAAATAAACTGTAGCAAATAAAAAAACATTATTTATTGAATATTCTGGTGCTGTCACAGTTGCTTCAAAAAGGCGAATAACTGAAGGCATCCGTGAATAATTAAAATGTATGTATGCTAAATCTTTGCGAATTCTGAATATAGTCGCTGTAGAATACTTTTTATGCCGTCAAAATGAACGTAGTAACATGACGTTGCTTCTAACTACGTATCCTATCCTACGAACGACACCAACTGTTTAGTTTTACGGATAGTAACTTGCAGTAATTCTAAACATGTTTAAATTAAAAAAAAAAACATTCCTGGGCCTCCATTTTCGAATGCAGTAAAATAAATTCAAATGGAAATTCCTTCCACTTCAAAAATTCCTGAGTATATTTAGACCAGGGTCGATAATTTTTGAAACCAAATAAAATAATAGTAGGATGAAACCAATTGGAAAAGGAAGAGAATACAACAAAAATGAAAGGAAAACTAATTTACGGGCGATCTGAGGTCGGGAAGTGGGAGGGGGTGAGTTTTTAAGGGTAAAAAAACGGTTAATCTCGATTTCTGGGTAAACTACAAGTCCTATGGAAAAAACTTGGCAACGTTGTAGGTAATAAAAAGATCTGCAATTTTTGTATTTACACTTTTTTCACATAACCTCAAAATTTATGTGAAAAATTCAAATAACCAAGTTTTTGGTTTTTTATCTTTATCTTTCACAAAAAAATTTTTATTCACGTAATTTGGTGAAAACTTACCTTTTTATGTCCCAAATACACTGTAATTTTTTTTATTTTAAATATTTATTTTACAACCTTATTTTGACTTAATATCGAAAAAGCACCCTAATTTTCAATCGAAAATTCTCACGTTAAAATATCTGCTTTTTAAAAAAGTCGGTGGGCTTTTTGTTCGCTAAAATCTCTACTTTCTGGTGGTGTAAAAAAATATACATTACTATGGTAAGTGTTCTCAGAAAATGCAAGGAGTTTTTGATTAATTAAATTTATTTTTGCAGAAATTATTAAAGAAAAACGAAACAAAAATTTAACTCCTATTCAATTTCGTGTAGAATAGCTTCATCCAATTTAGGCGTTCTAACACTCAAAGGTCTTCCAGGAATTGAACTTTTCTAAAATGAGCTTGACTTCGAAAGACGTTGTAAAACATTTCTGAACATTGGATTGGAGTTGGATTGATTGGCCATTTCCATCTGCAAAGCTATGAATGTACACCATATTAGCCATTTCAGCTTTGGAATATGCATAAGCGATTAAAACTTAATATTAAAAAATAAGCTTAATTTAAAATACACATAATTAAATAAGATGACAGTTTCTTATTGTTACTATTTTGTATGGACGCTCTAAGATATACTCTAGTAATGTAAGTAACTATATAAAAATATACCTTGATCAAATAAATAAAATTTGTTTGGAATACAAAAAAAGTATAAAGAAACAAAAAAAAATAATACAGAAGCTCTTATGATGACCTATTTTATTTGTAATATTATACAGGGTGATATATATTATTTGCAAATATTTGTTTGTTTCATACTTACTGTCATACACTGTAAATTGCTGTGTAAGTGAGAGAAAATATACTGAATTTGTGTAATATTTATTAGTGATCTGTTAAAAATACACCATATTGTGTAAACTTAACACATCACTGTGTTCTATATCCCTGCTCCTGACTGGTTAAGCACAACTGCGCAGCTGCAGTATATCAGCTGTTCTAACATACTTCATTACGCCATGTTGGTCGTGTATCGTTATTGTGTTTAGTTAGTTCTCGCACGCTGTGTTCAACTGGAGAACATTTAAATTTAAATTGAGATTTGATCAAATAAAATGGTAAGTACTTACCTAACTATATCAAATATTGCTGATAATTATGGTAAAGCTAAAGTTAATGAAGACTATAACTCTTAAAACTGTTAGTTCACTCTGATGTTTTAGATTACTCTATATTCTGATTTTCTTGTAACTTTAGAGAAAGAAAATGATATGTTTTGATCACTACCAGTTAATTTTCGTAAACCCCTATTATGTACTGCCTAAATACATATTCGTTTAATGTTTGCTGTTTTGTTGTTTATGATTTAGTAGAACGTTTTTGTTTATATATAAGTCCGTTATTAGAATATGTACTACTGCAACTACTACTGATTTTCTTAGAAAATTTGGTTGTTGGTCATTTGAACTGAATTATAAATTTTTAATAAAATTATAATAAGTAAAATATATTTTATTTTATTATTAGGTACCGTAACACCATAATTCTGAAAATATTATATATTGATACAGAAACTCGCCTACCCTTTTAGTTTATTAATTCTGTTCCTGTTTGCTTTTGAAAAGGAAACAAGGCAACATCCTCAGTTTAGGGATCTTGACCTAAACCGATGACGTAGCAACCAGCCCTGAAATTGGTCAACCAGCTACGCAGTTTTCTATTAAAAAAATACGTTACACCAGAAATAATATGTCAGCAATTTAACAATAATTATTAGTTATGTATATATATTCCACCGCAAATAGCCTCACCACCGTCCAGATTTTACCGCAAACTGCAAGCTATAAAATTTCACTGACACTAATTCGGTTTAATGACAAATGAAAACAACAAAATATCGAAATTGTTTCCATCATTTAATGTATAACATATTTATTTTAAATTTTCCGCGCTAATCACTGATATGTTTGTGGTTTTGCGGTTTGAAGATATTAAATTGATAAATGTTTAATAGAAATAAATGTGCAGATTTTATTAATGGATTAGTTTTACGTATTGGCGTTTTGGTTACCGAATCCGATGCCTGTGGATTAATTATGCCTTTTCTGTTTCATTTTGTATATGAATCTGTATTTAATAAATACTGATGACATATGAAAGCTACAGGGAAAATCAAGTTAGGGGTTCAAACAACGGTAATGGAGTTATCGACATTTTTAGGTTACCTAATATTTATTATACTTAACTCGGTTTTAAATTGGCGTTACAAACTGAGTGCAAGAGAATATAAGCATTTATCATAATTTGTATTACTTTTTATAAATATTAAATATTTATGGTAGGGGACATTCACAGAGCTCAACACTATAAAAAGCTGTAAAGTTGCAAATAAATTATTTATGTTGACATAATATTTCCCACATTAATCATGGTATATATTTTCTCTACGTTCATGCAAAAACAAAACTTTATTGAACTATACTTAGTGAAAAACCTCTTCTTCTTTCTTCTTTATTGCACTAGTTCAATAAAAGCTTTATTGCACTCATCTCTCATCCTACTACAGCGTTTTGTGATCATGACAAACATAAACGTTAAAATCGAAGACATATTTAGTCCATTTTCTGTGAGACTGTATTATGTTTTAAGCAATTGCATGTTTTATATTATTTTCAATCATATTTACTACATACTGGACTACGAAGTTACAAGAAAATGCAATTTATTGAAAAAAAAAAAAGTTTCCATTCAATATCAACTGAATTATAAATAAAGTTTCAGTTAAATTGTTCCTAACATATTAGTTCCTAACTTTCTCAATGCAAATCGATGGTGCTAATTAAGTAGTAAATATTTTGCTATTAAATTACGGTTTTTATTTTTCTATACTTAGTGTCACCTAACTAAAATAATTTTTGGTCGAAAAAATATTGTATGCAACTCCTACAGAAAGTGTACTTACTTTTTGCACTTCACAGAGATAGTTATAGTAAACATATTTCAGCGCTTCCGCCTACAGCGTCCCGATCCAGTAATGGCCGACTTGTCTATACAATGAGTTATAGATATTGTAGTGCAGTCGAAATTAAAGTGGTACGAGACATTTCAATAGTGTGTAGTTGTGCTGTAACAGTTGTAAGTAATATATGAAAGGCACTCTGATTTAAAAAAGGCAACATGTTTAAATGCATATTGTGTGGTGCTGCTTATTATAACTGTCCAACAATTCAACAGAAATGAATAGGAATACAAAAAATATATTTAAGTAGGTAGTAATATTTATTGAACATTACAAATATTTATACATTTAACATGCAGATAGTTGCATCAAGCATGAAACACATTTACATAATTATTTTTTGAAAATTTCTGTGATGATATTGATGTAGGTCATCAATAAATAATACAAATCACTGTATTTACCTTTGCGATTCTTTGCTGGTCGTCGTTTAACTCGACAGCAACATCGACCATTTTTATGTCAGATTATTATTTGTGAGCTCAAATGGTACTTTTACATCAAGGGCTTAATCGTAACAGAAAGCCACTCCTTCCCAAAAAGAGCTCGCACTCATCAACGTAAGCTGATATGGAGCCCTGGCCAAATAAAAAAGGCACCATTTAATATAAATTGATTTCACCAACAACTACCTTTTGATAAGCACTGATGCAGGAGGCCATTTCTGATTTTGGTTGAGAAGTTAGTCCTCATCCATCCAATTCTTTGCTCTTATTCCATCAGACGCCCATTTCGTCTGCTTATGGGATAACTTTCGACAAATCTTCTTTAAAGATCATACCGGGTTTCAGAATTAGCTGGCATAATTATCCAATTTCAAGCCACTGAGTTTCTTCAGGTGTGGAATGGTTGGAAACAAAAACTGCCAGATCTCTGGAAGAACATCGTAAATAAAATATCATGTATTTTATTTATTAAAACGAGGTACACTTTGAATTCAGAAAAAGTGCTTCAAATCTTTGCTTATGTATTGGAAGATACATTTTGTAACGGATGAAAGTAATGAAACTTATTATTTCAAATCATTGTAGAGGTTTCTTTGTTTTCTTTTTCAGAGTAAATATAACATAGAACTGAAGAAAAATAAATATTTTTTTTTTTACCTTGAAATCATACTTCTCCACTGAACCGCCCCTGAGCAAAGGGTTTCTCTTGCCAATATCATATTGATTATCTTGTTTTATATATTTTTTTAAATAGTGTCTGAAGCAACACAGAATAATATTAATGTAATGATGTGATATGTAATGCAAACATGATTTGAATAGCTATATTAGTTTCACAGATATAAAAATATCTATATTTTTCTTTTCGCAAATTTAGTACCTTGTAACTTCCTTAGGGAGATAAAGTTTATATATATTTTTCAAAGATCTATCGAGTGCTAAAATTTTTCAATTTCAAAATTATACACCTTGTATTTCCTGTTAAAGTAAAATATGATTAAGCTTCCTTTATTCTCCTCATAGAAATTATCCCGTATTTTACGTAGATACCTGGACCATCATTCGTATTGACACGCTGTGGGGTGGCCCTCATTATCTGCCAACTCATAAACCACCTGTACCTCACCCGCTGTCAGAGGAAAATTCGGAGGCGGGCAGGAGAACCCGGCAGTGAATATTCATTAGAGCCATAATTAATTTCTTCTGTTATGCCTCTTGGTAATTGTGTGTATACTGCGCTAACTCGAGTGTCACTTGAATAAACGCGGCTTGCGCACTACCTGTGGCGTTTGGGTAGAAGGTGAAGGCCGCAGTTGTTATGTTATAATACCTGTAATTATACAAATATATAATTTGCTGGTAAGAAAATATCAAACTAAACCACAAAATATTTCTTTAACATCCTGTTGGGAAATAAAGAAGTCACAAATTCGGAAGGGGGATAGTATGACCGGAAATACACAGAAAAGTCTTAATGAACCTTTGTCGACAAATGGAAGGTTTCGGAGATACAGATCCTCTAGCATTTGTACATTTCTTGCTTTATGTTTTTTTATACCCTAGTTGACAGATGTTTTGTCAAACATATAGTTAGTAGCTGACATTCAGTGGTTACTGCACAATTGTACGAATATAACTGTTTACTGCTACATTGAATTAACCGATATTTTATGTATGATCGTGCTAATGGGCACTATACAGAAGTGCTACGTCTCTATGTTGGCACTCATCTCAATCGCCAGATTCCTTTAATTCGAAGTTTCTGGACGAAATATTGTGTGATAAGTGCCGATTCATTTGGAGAACAGACTCATTCCGGGAGATGTTCACTTCTGAAGCAGAAGAGGCAATGTTATCTTGGATAGAGTAGAATTTACGAGTTTGGCGGAGAATATCAACGGGAGTATTTAATGATCACAAAAGCTGTCCGAAATTTAATCTAATAGTTGCAGAGGACGAATTCTGCACTATTTGGAAACCCGTTTATCTGGAGCTGGCTGGTCATGGTCTCTGAGGTATCTTTTGATTACTGATGACAATCCATCCTGTGTTTATCATTCCCTACTCCCCACTAGTAGCCATTTTTTTCTCACACAGACATCAACATTCTTTTTGAAGATGACGACCTGCTCATTGAAGGCTCCATACCATTTTTCGACATCCCCCATCTTCTCTGATGCCATCACCACACTTCCGGTAAATAGTCATATCCGACAATTAATTCTCGGTGACAACCACTGATCATTGGCCATTGGGCTCAGTCCGCTCTCTATCATCCTTAGGTCATTGGCGGGGATGCAAAAACTTCTTCGGGATTACCTTAAATGTTAGCATGGCTCACCTGGTGCAGCTCCGGATGGTCAGGGTACTGTCCATCACGAAATTTTAATTTTTTTAACTAATAATTTAATATATTGAGCCATAAGAGTTATGAATCTTTAGATGTAGGCGATGCGCTGCTAGTGGCGCTCTCTATAATGTACATCGAAACTATGTATTTCAATTTTTCGTGAAAAAATACCTAAATACTAAATCCAATGCTAATTATGCATTATTAAAATAAAATCGAATTCCTAGTATTGTCACTACTTACATATATGATCATCTATAGCCTGCATGGGAAAATCATTGATTTTTTTACGATGATTGGAGAGTCGCCACAAAATTTCGGGTAGCTAGTGGACAAAGGGGACAGATAATATCCACGGTAGGGGTTGGCCGGTTAGCTTCAGTGGAGACGGGGTGGGTATAAAGCATAAAATGGAAATTTTATAGGCGCCACACGTTTTTGTAACCCCGGATATTGTTTCTACCCTATAAAGTGGTAGATTTTATCTGCCACAATGCTTTCGCTCTTACTGTATTCATAAAAAAAAAACGGGAAAAAGGCGCGTCCACTAAAATAATACCAAATATTATGAAGCTATAAATATATTACAACAAAATAACCACGGTTCGGCACAAGTGATCGGATCACTTTCTACACTAGTGGAACGCACCTGGTGCCGAGCGGGCAAATGTCAGTGTTCACGATATTCATCAACTTCGAGTTACTATACACTTAAGTCATTTTTGACACTTGAAAAACTAATGTAAAGACTGGTGTCTCAAAAACTTTAGTGCCTACAAAATGTAATCCGATTTTAAGATTTAGAATCGCCTGTAGACAGTAGCCCAGCGATATAAAGATTGAAAATACTACTGCTTCAATAATGTTTTACTTGGAAACTATAAGGATTTTACAAAAAAATTGTTGACGATATTGACTCCAACCATGACACATCTATTCCCAAATTCGTTTAGATAAGTTCTGAATCACCCTGTGTAATAGTGACGTGGTTGTCACTTTGACAGCGATAAAAAGGTACGTTGTTTTCTATCACCAATAACTTTCCTTTTTATGGATAAATTTCTTTTTAACTAAAAATTTTGCCAATCAGTAATTTTGCTCGAAAAACTGACATTTGACAAAATCGCTTTTTTTATGTGTTCTTGTCGTAAAATTACTAATTGGCAAAATTATTTTGTTACAAAGAGAAATTTATCCGATAAAAACAAAAGTGATTTTACTTTTGACAAAATTCATAGTGAGGTGACATTCTTGACATTGACATGTGTACAATAAGGCCTGTTTCAAGATTTTCTGGTTCATGACATTGACATTACAAGATCCTTGTACCAATTTAAAAAAATACACTTGTTTCACAAACACTCCGTTTACTTACGAGAAAGTAAAACCTACTTAAAGAATTACTAGCGTTATAAAATTATTATGTTACAAGAAATATGATAACTTCTCCTCACAGGACACAACCGTAAATAAATACATTCATGTCCAACGTAAAAGATAAACAGGAATTATTCATCTAGCTCGGGCCTTCCCCAACGCCTATAACCTCGCATGCCTATGGATAATACAGCCCTCTAATAGCGGCATTTGGCACAAGCGTCACGTCTGGTCGTGTATGTTCGCGCGGCCAGCTGTATTTATTTTTATTTATACTGTTGCTGTAAAAAAGTCTTTCTGGCACCGGTGAGTGGGATTTTCTTTATATCATTTGAACTGCGGCCAGATGAAGTGGTTTGGACGACTTAATATCCATCCACGTCATACGCCAAGTGAATTTTCCAGCTGGGTGTTCGGGGAAGAGGCCTATATGAAAGTTCGGATTGTTTATGGCTGTAGAATAAATGTGAGAGAGGAGTTGTAGAAGCTTTTTGCTGATGTTTAAATAGTACTTATACAGGGTGTTAAAAAAAGAGTGTAAAATATTTAAGGAGGTAATAGTATGAACCAAAATAAGCAGAAAGGTCTCAATAACTATGGGTTCGCAAAGTAACGATTGCAGGATATGGAATGTTTTATGTATCTAGCCCCTTTTTTTATTTTGCAAAAACGTTGTGTATTTTCTTATAATAGTTGGTTGATGTTTAGTGAAATAAACAGTACGTATTTGACAGTTGTTCTCAGTGCATAAGTTTTCTTTCGCTATGGCTGGTTACTCTAACGCAGAATTAACAGACATGCATTTCATGTATGGTCGTGCTAATGGGAACGCCACCGAAGCGCGACGTTTTTATGTTGACGCTTATCCAAATCGCCAGATTCCTTCACAACGCGTGTTTGGAAGAATTCACCAAAGATTGCGTGATACCGGTTCCTTGTGAAAACAGTGCCATTTATCCGGAAGGACAAGATGGGTATCCACTCCTGAAGCATAAGAAGAAATTCTAGCACTGGTAGAGCAGAATCCAGGTACGAGTGCGCGGAGAATATGAGCCGAGGTAGGAATTAGTGGTCCTCTTGTTTGGAGAATCCTTCACGAGCAACTGCTTTATCCATATCATGTGCAACGAGTACAGGCCTTAAATCCAATAAATGATCATCAAGCACATTTGGTTTTTTGCCGCTGGTTTCTACATCATGATGCTGAAGACCCTCGTTTTCTTGTAAACATTGTTTTTACTGATGAGGCCGGGTTCACAAGAAATTGATTGTTTAATTTTCACAATACGCATATTTGGGCCGACGAAAATCCTCATGCCTCAATCCTCACAGAATCTGGACATCAGGCACGTTTTTTATTAAACATTTGGATGGGTATTGTAGGTGACAGGTTTCTAGGTCCTGTTGTTTTACCAAACCGATTAACAGGCGCTGCTTACCTCAACTTTCTGCAGAACACACTGTATGAGTTTTTGGAAGACATTCCTTTGAGTCAGAGGCAACAAATGTGGTTCCAGCATGATGGTGCTCCAGCTCATTTTTCCATGGCCGTTAGAGAGCATTTACACCAAACTTTTCCACATAGATGGGTAGGAAGGGTCGTACCTGTTTTGTGGCCTTATGATCGCCTGATCTGAACCCTCTAGATTTCTTTGTTTGGGGTTTATTGTAGTATTTTCAACTTTTCCATCGTTGAGCTACAGTAGTATCTAGCGTCATCGGAATGCAGGCAATTCCGAATAGTTAAATCTGACTGTAGTATTAACGATTTTGCGATAGTTTAGATTTTCAAGTGTCAAAAATTGCTTACGTGTATAACAACTCGCAGTTGATGGATATCGTTTTGATTTATGGCAAAGCAAGACAAAAAATGTTTTAGCTTCTTCTCTTCTGTACGCAGAACGATTTCCTGATAGACATGTGCCAAATTCAGTTACTGTTACCACGGAGTGCAATGTGGTTGTGATATGGGAACTTTGCAACCGAATCGTGAAAGAGATGGAGGTCCAGGACGTCCGTGGCATATTGCAGCAGCTGAGTAACACATTTCAGAGATTGTTGAAGAGAATCCCCGAACAAGTATTAGGCAAATCACTCAACAAGTACAAGGAAAATCCCAATAAACAGTGTGGCGTATCTAATACGAGGCTCAATTATATCTGTACCATGTACAGCGTGTTCAAGCGTTAATATCAATCCCTTACGAATTATATTTTGAGAATGTTTGCTGTAACAAAATCCCAGATTTACAGCTGACGTGTTAAATACAGATTAAGCTATTTATGAACGAAATGAAATGACATACATAATACTCATGTTTTGGATTTTGAACATCCGCACGAAATTAAACGGGATCATTTCCAATACCGCTTAAATGTTTGGGCAAGGATTGTGTATGATCGCTTGATTGGACCACTCATATTACCAAATCGGCGGATGGATGAGGTCCAGTATCTCGAGTTCCTTCGCCTGGCCTGCTGAAAGATATGCTCTTAGCTGTCCGTTTGCGAATATGGATCTTGCACAATTGTGCTCCCTCTCATTTTGACAAAATATTCGGGAGTACCTTAATGAAGTTAAAGAAGTACGATGGATTGAATGAGGAGGACCGGTGGCTGCCAAGATCTCCTATATCGCACCGAAGTGGATTCTCTTGATGATTTACGCGAGAGTATCATAACTACAGCCAATAACTTACCAGTTCAAAATGGAGAAAAACTAGAAACAATTTGTAGAAACTGGGTGAGACGGGTCCAAATGTGTGGACAAAATTTTAAACAGTTGTTGTAATATAAGATATGTCAAATTATTTTATTAATAAAAAATATAAATTAATTGTATTAATTAATAATAACACTAGCGACAGATCTAACAAATTTTATTTATTTTTTTATTTTTTATTATACTTTGCCGCCGTGCCGGTCGCCAACTGCATACTTTGTTTTTATATATTTTTAGGTATTAATAATATTGTGTGAAACTAACTACTCTGTGGACTAAAGCCCCAACCAGCGTTGAATTACACCCACAATATCTACCTATATATTCTTTATTATTAGCTTTTGTAACATTTTTTACTGCGTTAGAAAGGTATTTTAAGCTAATATTATTATTTATTTAATTATTTATTATATTTATATGTGAATATATCTGTTTGTTTGTATATATGTATATGTACCTATATGTTCATATATTTTTTTGTTTGTATTTGTATTATTATGTTTGATACTTGCACTTTGTAAATTGACTTGTCCTATACATTTTTATGTCAGAAAGGATTAATAAATATTATTATTATTATTATTATTATTATTATTATTATTATTATTATTATTATTATTATTATTATTATTATTATTATTATTATTATTATTATTATTATTATTATTATTATTATTATTTTTTCCAGTAAACACCTTCCGAGGCTCCGACACATTCGGAGATGTCGGAGTCAGTAATCATTGCGCCCGTAAATCGTGTGTTCTGAGCAGACGTAGCGAACCAAGGACAATTGCCTTCTGCAGTCTGCCGGCTAAGATCTCTGCCGAATTTCGGCAAGCCGGTATGATCTTTAATTCAGAAAGCAGCGTATGTCTCATTCCACCCAGGATGCCTATAATTAGCACCACAACTTTAATAGAGTGGTCTGGATACAGCCTGCGGAGCTCGGAGAAAAGATCTCGATACTTCCTCCGTTTCTCCTCCTCTTTTAGAACGATGTTTTTCTCTGCGAGTCGAAAATATTATTATTATTATTAATATAAATCAAATCTCCTACAATTCCTATCAATGAAGTCATATGTATGTTCTCTGATACCAAACATCTAGGTATGTTAATGAACAATTCCACAGACAAAGCTCTATTCAATAATTATCTAAAGAAATGAATCTATCTAAATTTACTAACCTGGTTTAATGAAAACACTATAAATATCTAACTTTTACTTTTGGCAGTGGGAACTCGAAAATTCAACCACAATAGATGAGATCTGACCTATTTCTGCATTTTTAGGATTGCTTCTTCATGTGGCCTCCTTTAAGTTTAGTCAAATATCTAACTATAAAAATTATTATATAAATTAAAATTATTTGAAATTAAATATCGATAGGAATTGTAGGAGATTTGATTTATATTAGCTTAAAATACCTTTCTAACACAGTAAAAAATGTTACAAAAGCTAATAATAAGGAATATATTGGTAGATATTGTGTGTGTAATTTAACGCTGGTTGGGGCTTTAGTCCACAGAGTAGTTAGTTTCACACAATATTATAAATACATAAAGGGTAAACAGTATTCAATTAGGTATTGTCATATCTAATTTAAAGTTGACAGGCCAATGTCACTTTTGTCATTGTCGATAATATATCATATTATTAATTGTGGTGCTAAAGATTCATCAGAGCATAAAAAACTATTTATTATATAACTTAATTGTTTAAACAGTTGTCTATTTTGCAAACATTTTGAACTTACTTTAAATAACTAAGGTAGAATAATGAACTAATTTTGTATAATTACATAAAAATGCATGTTTTTTAACAGTTTTCAAAATTTAAAATAGCAGTTATTATATATCGTTATGAAGAAAAGAAAATCATGCAATTGAATGGCATAAAAATATACAGTGTTCCATTTAGAAAAATGTACGTGTGGGCTATATTTTAAAAGAGACACCCTATAGTAAAATTACAAGTACGCCACTGAACTTTGAACGTAAAAAACTCTTAGGAAGCAATTGCCATCATTCCTATATCTCAGCTATTTTCCGAGATACAAAGAATCCCTTAAAATTAGTTTTTATGTTTTGCCCTGTATCTCAAAAACGAAGAGGTCTATGAAAGTTCTGCTTGCGGAATTTTAAGTTTCTGTTGTAATTTCCTAGATACTCTACACCTACAACGAAATTGGAACACCCTGTATAATTTGAATTTAACCGCACGAGAAAAATTGTATACCCACAACATAGTACAGGTATCCATTACAAAATATCATTAATATTTTATATAACTGAAAATTCAATTAGAAGGGTTTCCATTTAATATTTAATAGCTCATATTACTAAGTAAATACTGGTTTATAAATTCACTCCCTCTCGTTGGAAATATCCACGGCACATAATATTAAAATAAATCATACCGAGCAAACATAAAATACCATCGGAATAATTACCGTAATGAGGTAATATTTCACGTTTATTAATGGTAAAAGCGGGAATAAAAGATATTTACAAATTAAAGATGAAATACTGATAAATATTTTAAATCAAATATCTCGTAATATGTTATCCGATCCATATATCAAATTAACACAACAGTAATGACAGCTCATGTCATGACCCGAAGAAATCGTAAAAATGAAATATAAAGAGATTTATGCAGTCATTATCAAAAACAGAACATGCATGTTTGGAATGAAAATGAAATATGTTTGTAATGTAGTCAGATATTATTTCGCCAATTATTCTATGTACATTATGTCGACCTTTTTACGATTATTTATCATTCAGTATATTCAATGTTAGGTTTTCGTATTGTTGCAATTATAAGATACCTACGTCCATTAGTGAGATTAGTGTCAGTAATTATAGAGTGAACCTGAAAAATGTGCAAAAAATTGAGTGTCGATTGTACGACCAATTTCCTTCATATAATATTGTATGACATTAAAGAGTTACGACCCCTTAACAGGAGGTGACAAATTTAGAGTTTTATTTTTTTCCAAATGCTTTGAAATTACCAAAGAAGTGAAATTTGGTAAGGTATTTGGGCTGATAAAAGTTCACTTGGCCGAGTATATTTTTGATTGAAAAAATATTTTTTGAATGCCTTTTGAATTTAGAATGTTTTTATCTCCTGCAATTTTTGATAAATAGCACAGTTTTTACAAAATGTTCATGACCCTACATGCACATACTTTTCTTTCCAACATCTAATCTACACACATCGATATCTAGTAGGTTCCATCATTTTGCATTTGAGATCATGGTTCTTTGATATCAGATATTGCTGTGTATTAAACATTTTGAACTATACAGGGTGTATCTTAAGTGATGACTTTAATTTCAAGAGGTGATTCCTTGTCATACTTTAAGCAAAAAGGTGCATATGAACATCGGTCCGCAAGTGCTTCGGTACCGAGATACAGGGTGTCAAAGTTGAGAAAATAAATCGCATTTTCTTAAATATCTTTCGACTGACAACTTCCAATTTCAATTTCGGTTCTCATTTTGAGCATTTAATTTAATTCAATTTTTATGATATTTCCAGCTCAAGTAAGTTTAAATGCGTTTTTCATGGAAACGGTTGCTCCTAACTACTTCATTATTGGCGTCCTCAAAA
This sequence comes from Monochamus saltuarius, assembly GCA_025584915.1. NCBI lineage: Eukaryota > Metazoa > Arthropoda > Insecta > Coleoptera > Cerambycidae > Monochamus > Monochamus saltuarius. Next base: position 66,507,572 of record CM046722.1, on the reverse strand, counting down.
AAATACACCTAAATTGACCGCAGCTTTGAATTTGTCATTCCAAAAAACCCACGTGTATGAAATTTCATTAAATTATTTCGAATCAGTCGAAAGATATTTAAGAAAATGCGATTTATTTTCCCAACTTTGACACCCTGTATCTCGGTAACGAAGCACTTGCGGACCGATGTTCATTTGCACTTTTTTGCTTAAAATATGACAAGGAATCACCTCTTGAAATTAAAGTCATCCCTTAAGATACACCCTGTATAACACTTATCACCTCTCTCTCCTAATAGGTCGTAATTTGCTCAGGGTGGTTAAGATAAAGAAAAATGTATACGAAGGGCTTCTGTTAAAATCGGTCGTACAATTCATTCTCAATTTTTTGGGATCACTCTGGATAGTGAGTTCAAGCTGTAAGGATGTGCTTATAGATGATATATCTTCATCCGTAAGGATGAAGTAAGCAGCCAGTTTCAGCAGTTGTAGAGAAAGAGTGTTTTTTGTCATCAGGAATTTACTGACTGTTAAGGTTTGTTAGGGAGTTTAAGATGGTAAGAAGCTCCTGCAGAAGCAAAAACGTTTACCCTCTTTCAAATATGACTTAACTTCAGTATAAATCATTTTAGGAATGAGTGTTACTTAAGCAGGATGGAAATATATTGTTCTTGTAATGTCTTGCGCTTTCCTTGAACGCTTTAAGTTCGTAAATAATTTACTGAATTAAAAATATATTTTTGATGAGTTCTCAATTTGTTCTTTCATATTCTTAGTTTAAGTCGACAGATTTTTTCTTTAAATGCAGTTCATTCAATAAAATCTTAGGAAGTATGATTGTATAGAAACATAGTACTAATATTCATTTGTTCTAATCAGTTTGCTAGTTCCTTCTGGCCAATTCAGATGAGCAATGCTGAGTATGACAGAAGAAAAGGAACTTATAACCATCAATGTAGATCGACAATCTGACTAGAAAGCAAACTAGAAAGAATTAGCTTTGAAAAATCACCATGACTGAGATCTCGCAGATCCATACTTTTAACCTTGTGTGTTTGATACAATAATATATTTAGATATCTATGATGACAAGGTTTAAAATGACGAAAGCTTCAGGCGGCATATACCATTCCATTTTTTTAGATTTATGTCGCTACATCGGAGATTTCTCAGGGTTAGAATTGTAGCCCATTACTCTTTCTTCTATTCATTATAGGCCTTGATATGATGTTGGATTATGAAAAACTGTATGTAGATGGCGTTAAAATGTATGCTTGTATATTTTCAATGAACTAGACCAATAACCTTTATGTAAAACTAAGAAATTCAGTACTGCGTCCTACATGCAAGCACTTTTTCGATACAGTTCTATAAAGATTTGTGTCTTATATTAGGTACCTCGGAATATAATGTTGCATTAATACAAGTGACAGTTGCTCTGATGTATAAAGAACAAAGATAAAGCACAACTGTTCCAAATAGGTACACTAATATCAATATTAACACACTCATTCCCAAGCTAGTTTAGTTTTACTATTCTAGTAATACTTTACTGAAATATTAACTTATTCTTGTATAATAAGATTAATATTCACCATTTAAAAACAAAAGTTACTTGAAATCAAGAAAACTACTGTACTTAATATATAAAGTTTGTTTAAAGAATTGTTTCGTTTTATTTACAGTAAACAATTGTTACTCTCTAAATAAAGTTGTTTTCTTTATTAGGTATAAGTTTTAAGTGACTTGAAAGAATTACTGCATAATAATATTAAATCATTTTAAAGAATTTGAATTAAGAAATATATATCACTGGAGTACATAATCAGTAATTCAGTATTCTTGCTATATTGTATTCCTTTCTAGAGTAGTTACTACTCCACCCACCTTATATAAATAATTAAATATTGCTCACTCAGTAATATTAAATTATTTGTATAAGGAAAGAAAGACTTACTGCAAAATGTCAAAGTCATTGATTAGCGGCACACCAGACATATACCGCTTTTGAGCTTGTTAGCTTTGCTCAGTATGCCGTTGGTGAAGAGACAACCGATGATTTATCCGACAGAAGGGGACCAGCGTAGACGTAATGCCACATGCTGAACCTGGCGTTCCAATGTATTACTATTTTGCAATATTATTGTTTAAGTAAATCATAAATTTAAAATACTTGGATATTATGAATACGCAAATATTTATATCAAACCTACTTTATTACTGAGTTTCAAATATTAAGTATATTATTATATTAGATTCGTAGTTTAATTTTTGGTATCATGTCTCTCTATCAGATCTCGCGTAATAGCCTTTTGCCATTCTGTTGGGACTAATTTCATGTTAATGTCCTTTGTGCATACCTAATTTGACATTTACATTTGCTATTCTAAATAAAATACCACCTAGTCAATATTAAAATGTTTTCGTTTACAGCATCAAAACGATCAAGTTGTTTGCGTGATATTTCATTTACCCATAGAAGCATAATCCTCTACTTTAGTTACTAATAACGAAGCAAAGAACGGAACGCTTTCGCCGGCTATTATGGCCTGTTTAATCGATCTGACAAATAGTCTAAATGCAATTATACTGCCAATTTGATTAATAAATTAAACGAAATTCCAGCCTTTAGGTTTCTACAAATGATTGGATGCGCAAAGTGCTCTTTCATGTGTCATTTCAACTGATTAATTGATTAGTCGGCTCAAAGCTTTCACCCAGCCAGTGCGCAATATTAATTAGGATTCCTCGACCCAAATACACATTAATTTAAAAATCGATTATTTCCTCGTTTGTGCAATTGTCTGAATAGGCATTAGTTTTAGATATAAATAATATCTTTAAGGTGGCTGCATTTGTGGCCCAAAATAGTGAAATGCCGATGTGTTTTTAAAGTTAGGAATGTTAAACCCTATTAAATTTACCAAAAGGAATTATATATCATTGGAAACTAGAAAGTTCAACTTAGGTAGTGTTAGTATTTATATTGCCAAAATGTAGCGATTTTATACTTAAAATATTTATTGAAATTGTTTTTTTTTATTTAATTTTTACATAAATTTCAACGATTAATTTTTCACATTTAAAAGCCAAAGTAAGAAAAATGAAAAACCTTTCCCAAGCTCATCCTTTATGTGTATTTTGCTCCAGTCAAAAAAGTATAAAAATTTTTGTAGAAGAGAAAGGTTGACTTAAAATTATCTGTCAATATGCATGTTGTTTTGATTTAACCACAGTAAGATTACGTAATATACAGTTAGCGGTATGTTTTGAACCACAAATGGTTTAGCTATTACTGGATAGCAGTGTTAAAATCTTACTGTCTTGTAAGACTACTCTGCTAATACACAGTAACGGCGCCCTTAATGAAGCAAATTAACGGCACGGTTTCTTGATTTGTTTATACATGGTGTAACTAAAATTCTTAGTCAATCCTGTGTCAAAAATAAATTAAAAATATTCCACCGCATATGGTAATGCAATCAACCGGGGCGTAATGGGGATATGGCTTAAGTTGGTGCAGGAGAAGTTAAAGCGGAATAATAGATATTGATAACTCGGGTTGGAAATATTATTAATTAGTTTTTGTAGTGTTTTGGCGTTCGGGAGTATCGCGGCTTGTTGGTTTGGATTAGTTTCATCCGACTATGCACCAGTTTTCAGTTTTTCGGTGTTTAATATTACTTCTACATGTAGAGCATGTGCCCTGTGTATGGCATATGTACCAATGGTTTTTCTAATAGCTTAGTTTAGCTAAGCGGGTTTGGAATCACTTTGTTTGGAGGTATGATTGGCCATCGTATGTTTTTGATTGCAAGAAAATATTTTTTCGAAAACTGTCATCAAAAGTCGACATTTCCGTTAAATTTTCAGTTGACAAAGTGACTCTTTTTTGTCACCAAGCTGCGAAATACTTTTATGTTCTAGAAAAACAAAGTCTTCTTCGTTGTAGAACAAATGTCAAAATAATGTTCATTTTTTCGAAACTTATTTATAATTTTATTAATTGGACAATATACATTTTAATATAACATTTCAATTATTATAAACAGGACAAATACAATTTATTTTGAACTACATGTAAATTGAACGTGCCGATACTGCAGTGAGTTAAATTTATTCCAGATCCAGTGCTGTCAGTTATCGTAACTTTTAGGTATGGGTGTTCAATGAAGCTGCTGCTGTAATTGTTTAAGTTTACTGCGCACGTTGTATTATTGGCAAGTTTCGTAGACTCTGCTGAAAATGGTAACAATGTATTTGCCCCACCCCCATATCGTTTAATGCCTCTGCGTCGGTTAACAGAGTGACGGAAGAACGTCTAAAACAGTGCCCTGCATAAGTTTACGACTGAGGTAAACTGAGATAAATTGTCATTTCTTTTGGCACATACCGTATTTTGTTGACGCCAACCACTTAGTTAACACAGTTTTCCCTTATATACTTCACAAAAAATCTTCGACTTTGGATGTAAAACAGTATTTGCAGTCTTCATTTGATCTGGACTTGAAATCGCAAAACATCTCGGACTATGAGTTTTGGAATTCGGAATTCTTATAAAATAATTGAATCTTCGTTTTCTATATCAGCGATCGTTATCTTTAGTGGCTCATCTCCTGTCAAAGCCCCACAAACATCAATTATTAAAATGATCTGAAAGGTTGTCTAAAATTAGTTAAATCGACATATCCATATTAATTTGAATTATCTTTTCTAGCAGTAATCTATTATCAGGTGCTTCTGGTAAAAATTTCTCAATTTCCTCTTTCGTTAGAACTCTTGACTTTTTTTAACGGTATCCAAGTGATTTTCTGATATTTGCACTCATTGCACTTTCTTAAAATTTCGATGTTCGAAATATACTAGTAATACCGCTTGGGACAAATTTTCTACGAACAACACCACGCTATGAATTCGTTGTAGGCAGTCTTGATTTTCCTGTCTTGAGGACTCTTTGGGAATTAATTGTGAAACAGCACGGCACACAGCCACGGGTAAATGCTCGTCTTCACTTTCCGAGCTCAGAAACAATGTAGATTTAAGATTTTTTAATGAAAAACATGATAACCAAAATTCGTCGAAAAATACACATTAAGATATCTCATATCGAAAAACATCTATTGCCAAATGATACGATCAAAAATAGTAAATTAATATAAAAAATCACTTTTTTTATTCCAACTTTGACACCCTGTATCTTTTTTATTATCAACATTTCTTATGTAGTTTGCGGGAAGCGTTTACTATACAACCGCTTCATAGCCAGAGAGTTTTGGCCAGATTCCTGATAAAAATGAGAAACATCTGGTTATGGTTACTATAAATTATTCAATTTTTGTTTATAAAGACTCACAAATAGTAAGCAAACACTAGGTACAGAAAAACGTAACGCACTGGTACTATTAATAATGTACTTTGAGGCTAACAGCAGTAGGCAATAGATTGCAATGTTGTCATACGTGGCAGATTTAATGATTTCTTGGGAAACCTCTATTGTTTACTTCATTAATACTAATAACAAAACAAATTACGTTATGGGAGCTTTTACCTAACCTTAGTTGTTATACCTACCTTAATTAGTAATTTCGTAACATAGTTTGGTATTTTATTGTAGTTGTATTTTCAGTATTGAAATGTATTTGTGGAAAATCATTTATTTTAGACATTTATATGAGTTTTATTTTGTTGTTTTTGGTCAGATATATGTCATTTTAGTATCGTAAGCTATCGATGTACAACCGTAAAGTAGTTCTCTTCGAAGTATTGAAAATTTCTTGTATTAATAATGTACTTTTGTTGCAGGTAAGACAGTTCGAACAACCATACGACGTAAGTACCAGATATATTTTTATCTTAAGTCCTTATCTTTGGTGTCTTTCCGAATTAAACGTATCACGAGGAAAGGAAGCAAGCAAGCGAGCAAAAACCACACACATAACTCTTTTTAATCCAGACTAAACAAGAATTTGATGCCGGCCCCGTTCATAAACAACCGCTAATCTTCCAGCAATAGGAACTTTAAAAACTCCGACATCGAAGGGATAAATTTCCTTCACGCCCCAGCCTTGTAGGCGGGAACTCCCTTCTAATTCATGGCTCCACTTAGCCATAACCAAGGCCGATCTTCCAACTTTTAATATTCCACCGCATATGGTAATGCAATAAACCGGGGCGTATTGGGGATATGGCTTAAGTTGGTGCAGAAAAAGTTAAAGCGGGATAATAGATATTCAGAACTCGGGCTGGAAATATTATTAATTAGTTTTTGTAGTGTTGTGGCGCTCGGGAGTATCGCGGCTTGTTGGTTTGGATTAGTTTGATCCGACTGTGCACCAGTTTTCGGTGTTTAATATTACTTCTACATATAGAGCATGTGCTCTGTGTATGGCATATGTACCAATGGTTTTTCTAATAGCAAAAAATGCAGTTGAGAAATTGGATAATGAGTAATCATGTTGAAGAGCTATACAGGGTGTCCCAATTCCGTTGTAATTGCAGCATATCTCGTATACTACGAGAGATAGAAAGGTGTGTTTTTTATAAAACTGGGCTACTTTATCCAGAAACACACAATAGCTGATATATAGGAATGGTGAAAATTGCTTCTCATAGATTTTTTACATAGGGCTCAGTGGCGTACTTGCAATTTCTCTACAGGGTGTCTGTTTTAAAATGTGAAACAAATATACATTTTTAAAATGAAGTGCTCTGCATATTTTTATGCAATCTAATTTCATTATTTTTTTCTTCACAGTTGCTACTTTATAATTCAAAAATTGCCAAAACAGTTAAATTCATAAAACTGATGTTGCACGGTTCATAGCTGGTAATGCATTTTTAATCAACAATAATTTTCTCTAATAATTCAAAAAATAATTTTAACAAAAGAATTATATTATATTGAAAATAAACAAAGTCAAACGTTACAAAAAATATTAAGTATTGGCTATTTTTTATACAAGTTGCAAATAAAATGGTGTTTTAAGCATGCGACGTGAAGTTTGGCAACAAGTTAAGTTCCGTAACATGTATCGAACAAAATTTTTCATAAAATCGTCAAATAAATATTCAAAATTGTTTAGACATAATTCGATTGTATTTGGTAATATGATAGAATATTGTTTTTAAGCAACTTTAACTAAGTTACCTATAAGGTTGTTGCTATGGTACGATGTTTATAAACTATACAAACATTTTAAAATATTCTGAAATCCGTGAACGTATGTGATTAGAAAACCACTAATTAAACTCATACCGAGTTTAATTCTGCATAAAACTTCAGTATCTGAGAAAATGAAGCGGAAGCTGCCTTATTGCAAAATTTGATATTTGGTATGCCGAGAAAAGGTATGTAATATATCGGAGAAAGTATTTGTCCCAGTTATCTTTAAAATGTGCATCCTCTACACTGCGGAGTAATTATTCTATGCTGCGAACTACAATTTGTTTAGATATGGATAAAAATATTAGTATAAATCAAGTAGTTAAAGGCCCAGAATATCCAGAATATTTTCCAAGGAACAGGTTTAAAGATTTATCAAAGCGGCAGATGATAAAAGTACTTATTCCAAAAAGTTGTCTTGACTCTTGGTAGATTTGGAGCCTGTAAGAGAGAAAAATAAACTTATTTACATACAGAGAATAATGAAGATGCTATGTCGTTCATCAAAGTAACTCTTCCCAGTACCAAAACTAATGCTCCTAAATTATTTACAATACCAAAGGGAGATATAGAAGGAGTAAATTTTTTGGATATTTTCCACAAATATGCAAGTCAACGTCCACCGACCATTGATCACAACAAATTTTTTATTACGTACAGGAATTCAAAATGTACTACACAAGAAATGGGTATATGCTCACCAAAAACAGTGCTCAGCATAACCATTTGGATTAGGCAGTTTAAGAAATCGTACAATCAGTTTTAGCACAGTAATAAAAATAACATAAAATAAATGTAATAATAATATGAGCATATGATGACCAGAAATTCATCATCGTTCTCATTCATTAAAAATGTGGATATTTCTTTCTTTCTTAATACCTTACATTTTTAGGTTTGTATCCTTCCGATTTTCGCTTCAGGAATGCAATCTAATTTTAGTATTTTTTAATATCAATATTCTTATTGGGAACATTTATGTTTCTATCATTGAGTAATAGCACTAAAAGAGATGAAAGCTTCTGTGTTTTGCTTAGTTCGTTGAAATATACTAATAATAATAAAAAGAAATCTTTTTCTCTATACCATTTTTCATAGCGACCAAATGCTTATTCGTATTTCTTCCGTGATATCTCTGGCACGATATTGGGCACAATACTGGAAGTTTCATTCTTAATATCTAATAGCACATCATCGCTTGAATTCATCTTTACACTTTCTCAATACCTAATTACGATAAATAATTTAGTGACAGCTATGTTTATGCCCGTTGCTATGGTAACTTCTTCTTAATAGATGATTTTTATATTATGTCGTAATAGAATATAAGTTATGTATAATAATACGAATTAATATTAATAATCTCGATAGTTGTAAACAAGATTTCGTACGCAATACTGCATTAATACCACACTTATGTGATTATACGACACAGCTTACGACTTTACCTTACGTATGTACGTAACTTCACATGCCTACAGTAATAATAATAATAATTGTGGCGGCTCATATATTTCTATACACCCTGTATAAACTAACTTATTTATTTTTGTATATATTTATTTCATATTTTCATCAGTCTCATCACTCCGCACTAACATATTTCTGTATGTACACTCTGTATAAGTTAAATATATAATATTTATTTCTTTATATAAATGCACTACTCATATATTTTCGTTACTTCTGTGTTTAAATTTCAACGTATGTTTTTAAATGCTAAATGTAGATATCATGTTTTGTAAATATTATTTAAGTGCGTAGACGACCGACGTTCCCATAAATTTTCTTAGGGTTCCGCATGATGAAAACTAAGAAACACACTTGTTCTAGCAGACCCTTCAAATAACTACCTAGATTATGGGTACGACGGCACAGTCACAAATTTGTAACCGACCAGTCATAAATATCGACTCACGATATAACATTGTGGATGCTAACCAACCGCAAGCAATAATAAATATTAGTACACAATACACTGTCCTTATTGAAATCACACCGAAATAACTATAACATTGAAATGAACAAGTAATTTTGAGGAAATCAAAATTTTAGCGCACTAAATAAATCTCTGATGTATAAACTTTACGCTATTTCTATAAATTTAATATCGTCCAAACCGAACATCTTTCAATTTAACAAGTCATTGCAAGTATAGAAATACAAAAGCAAACCAGAACATATAATCCCTACTTCTGCTTTGCCCTTGTAACCTCAATGACACGAAATATTTAAGGATACACCTTTCTCAGATCCCTGTCATCTCGAGTGTTCGTCGCAGTTTTGATCATGTTATTTATTGTTTTTCCTGCGGCTCATATGTCGACCTCGATCTACAGAGGTATCTTGACAGCTTTGTTTGATTTTTTTGCGGTGTAATGTTCTGTTCGCCTACTTGTTTCTTCACGTATATACGCGGTGGATATATCGACATGCATGTTACAAATATGTAGTAAAATTTTAACCCTCTAATGTTTTGAAGTTTAGCAGTTTATTAAAATGTTTATGGGAGTAGTAATTAGGTACTAATAATAGTTATTTATGTTATGTGTTACTTTTAGCACATATATCATATACTATTTTTTCTACAAACACAATTAAAAGTACAAATCAACCCATTTATTCCGTTATTAAATTTATAAAATATAATTTTGAAATCCATCCATAAAGGGAAGAAACACAGGAAACCCAAGTGTGTTATTGTTTAGAAGTCACGACTTTTTCCTAGAAACACAAGCCTTATATATAAATATACAGGATAATTTTAAATAAAGTAGCAAAAATGAGACCACATATTCCTTAGGTGGAAGTAAATCGATTTAACCTAACGTACCTATATCTCAACTCGCATAATAAGAAAGATACAGGGTGCCAAAGTTAAAATTTTATTTTCGATATTTGAAGGGTGGAAAAACTAGGTAGCCTAAGTGCCAAAAATATAATTTTACAGGGCAGCGAATTTTAAGTTTTGGCACTTAGGTCCCCTAGCTTTTACGTACTAAGAAGGTTTAAAATTGAAGTGCCTAAGTACCATTATAATTATTGGGCATTTCACACAATAAATTGCCAATTAAAGTTAAAAAATTTAATTCTCGACAATTTTACATAAAAAAATACGTTATGTTTTGTATTAATACTGTTTTGTATTTATACTGTTTTGTATTATTACTGTTTATGTATTAATACTGTTTTGCGTCGTTGGCACTTAGGTCCACAAGTTGGACCTGCCTGCCTGGAGATGGGTCCCCGTCAATTTTATACGTATGTATTGACGATTTACATAGGGCTATGGACTTAGATTTTTTATCACACACTGATATCAGTAAGTAGGTCTGTTTTACGCAAAGAAGATCAAATCTTGATTTTTGGCACTTAGGCTCTCTAGCTTTTCCACCCTTCATTTGTAGGTAACTTCTCAAAAAATCCAAATATTTGCATAAAATTTGTATGTCGAGGGTTTTTGCGGGCGAGAAATTTGTTTCTAATTTTGTCGTCACTAGTAGAGGGCGCCACTTGTGGCACACCATGTCCTTTTAAATGGCAGAACTTTTTTGCAGATTAGTGTATCCATCTGACTATCGAAACAATCGATTTTCCTACCTGTTTTATTTGAAAAAGGTATACTTTGCTGAAGTCGGTAAGAGAAGATCGGTGAGGTTTGATGAAACATTTTTCAACAAAGTAGGTACAAAGATTTTATCAAAGCAGGCCGATCTTTTTGAAATTTTACACATCTCCAACCATTCTGAACAACTTTTTCAAGTAACATTTTGCTTTATTTTGAGCAGAAAAGGCACTTTACCAAAAACCAAAACAATTTTACTCGGTGCACTGAGCATTTCAAATAGGATTATTTTAAAAATGGTTACTTCTACCGACTTCAGCAAAGTATATCTTTTTCAAATAAAACAGGTAGGAGAATCGATTGTTTCGATAGTCAGATGGATACACTAAGCTGCAAAAAAGTTACACACGCAAAATCCCAAGGGACCTTGTGGAAATAAATGGATTAGTCCATCAAATTGCTCATCAAAATTTAGCTGTGTATACCAAATTTCATTCATTTATCACAACGCGATTGAGAGATATTGCAAAGAAATGATTTCCATTCCTCCCTCTTCAATGGGTCCCTGTGCCCTTAGAAAGCATATACGGGGGCCCATGTTCATATAAACTTTTTTACTTAGTTTTATCATAGAATCGGCCTGTTCAGGGTTGGCAGCTAATTATGAGACACCCTGTATATAGGGTTAACTATGAATAAGTAGAACAATTTTAACCACGTGCTCAGGGAGGTCTAAAAGACAATAAAAAATGTATTTCGGAATTATAGGTCGATGTCGGAAAATCGGCGCCTATGACAATCAATCATCGTCCGAGATAGCTATGTCAACTACCGTGCGGTCGTTTTTTGCAGCGTTGTCAAGTGTAGAAAAGGCGAAATAAACATTTTTATTAATAATAATGCCTAAGTACCTGATAGATAAAAGTTCATCTGGTTATCTGTATTCGTTCTTTATTGTACACTGCCAAATCTACATTTTCACTCCTTGCGGATTTGTCATAATTATTCACTAACATACCCGACATAAAATACTTTATTTAATTACTATAAAAAGTTTAAAATTAGTCACTAACTGTTCTAAAATAACATAACCTAGAATACTGCATTGCTAGTTGCATACTCTCCAAAGTCCAAACCTCAAAGAACATGGCGAAGGTTAGTTATTTTCTAAAGACCTAAGAAAGATTTTTACAGAACACTGTAAACATATTGGGATGTTGTGGTTTGAAATAGTAGGTACTAATTATTTTATGCAAACATCGTCTATTACTGTTAACATTGCTGAAGTGCCAATAGTGCACCTTGCGCTATTGGCCTACAGATGGCGTCTGCATCAAATGTCAAAAATATTACGGATAAGGTGCTGATTTATGGGTCTGTGACAAGTGCATATTATAGTGGGGCAGTGTAATACAAAAGAAGTTTTCCGAGTAGACCAAATTTTATGCTGAATCCTCTCTGAACCACATTGAACCACTGTTGTAATGCCTTAGCACTAAATGTGTGGCAGTGTTTTTATATATGTATGTACATTTGCGTATAGTTTTTGTTATTTTTTGTGGTTTTTCTCGACGGAGATAATGCACCTGGTCGTGACTGCCGGACCAAGTAGGTACCTCAATTTAAACAAAAAGAACGGCCGAGGGAACGAGAGGTCCCCAACAAGTACAAAAATCTTTGCAATGGCAGGTTTTAATTTAAACAAGTAAGAAAACTGAAAATGATACAACATTCTTAAAATCTCTCCAAATATCAATTTTGGAAATAAATATTAGTAAAGTAGGTGCTACCTCCCTGTGCTACCATATCGTGTTTCTCATTAAATCATTAAATAATAATCTACATTTTGTAAATACATTTTTTTCTTTCAAAGCGTAACATGATACACATGTCAACGCGGTGACCTGTCACTATTTTTGACACCTTTAACTTTGGCGGAATATACTTAACGTCGTGGATTTAATATAGTTTTGAAAATAAATTTGTTCGCTTTATAAATAAGTGGAAATTTTTTCATAGATGAGTTAATTCTTATGTTTGCTTATCCCCTGTTAAAATATGTCATAGTTAACCCTATATATACAGGTTTAGAAAATATATTGTCTATTTTGGTCTTAGATCATACACCAGTTCTATGAACATTTTTATATAACGTTGGAACATAAATTATCATAGTAGTTTTGAGAACTTATTAAACTTATAATATAACTTTAGTAATGCCTGATCGATGCAACTCTTTTACGTATTTTTATTTATTAAGCTCCGCAGCTGACAAACTTTTAATTAAAAACTCTTGAGAATAGCTTTGATGTAACACTTGTTGCTCACAAATTGGAGTAATAAATTTTAATAAAGGCCGAGTTGAGCCTTGGGCACAATCGATATCAAAATTGCATTCATAATTTTTGCAGTGTTCATATAATTTTAAATGAGTATATTTAAGATAAGAAAAATATACATTTTGATAATTACTCATTTAATTGTAAGTTTTATTGGGGTTTGTCAGTTTTTTTTTCAAAACTTAGCATTATTTCCCATCTTGTTAGCTTTGCTTAAAGTATATTCCAATTATTTTTGAGAAAGATATTGTATTATGAAAATAATAATTTTTCTGAAATCTTTCTGGAATGTGTACTTATTTGCCCCAATTTTAGGCCCCAAAATATTATAATCTAAAATTTTACTTCTTTATTAAGCAACCATCAGCAAGCAGTACGGGAAAGGTACATTTTCGGCCTAGAGTTATTTATATTTATACAGTAAATATTCGTACATACATGCGGGTAAATCAACTCACGTCGAAAATGCATTATTTAGTAAATATGACAATATCTCCATTCCTCATTCTAATCACGGGGATTAGCCCAGAAGTCGGAGACTTGTGTGGGAAAGGGGGCGGGATATTATTATTTAGAAGGCCGCATTTACGGACATGAACGACTTACGTTGGTAAGCCATAACCACCATTCAGCACAGGAATGAGGGAAACCTGGACAACCTAATTACATAAGCTAACATTATTCCACCCTACCATACTCACAGAGAGGGTGCCTCTCCACGAATATAGCTGACATACGGTCTACCGACCGCAGGGATCGAACCCACAGCAGTCTGGCCACATAGATTCAATAATTCACCAGAATTAAGTGACATGTTAAAAATTATGCGTAATGGTTCTGCAAAAATAAATGCGGAATCTCTCACTATAAATGCTGGAATGTCATCTGGACCCATAGTAAATTTTGGTTTTAACTTTTTTAACTTTTTCGCTAGAGAACTTGTCAAAATGCAAATAAGTATTAGTTTTTGTAATAAGGTAGTGCGATTTGAAATTTTATGTTTCTAATAACAATCAAGAACGGAAATTATTATTCTTCAAAATTTTATTCATTTTAAAGACATGTCACTTTGATCATATCTATTTATCTTGGTTCCTTTGAAAGTAAAAACGCTTCATTTTTTGCACCGGTGTCGGTTTAATCACAGTAGTTCAGACATTTTTTTCGGACGGATAATAATTCCATTACAGTAGATCAGATTGGGCGTGCAATGAAATAATTTTCAGAATACGTTTATTATTTTTTTGCAATACCATATTATTTGTACATGTTTTTTGCGGATAAGTTCTGACTACCCTGTATTACATTCATAAAGCTCATTCTATTGGTAAAAATCTTAATGGAACGCCTTGTATAAGTATGAAATGTATGAGTTTGCAGTAGTATCATTGGCAAGAATGCATCAATTTAAACTGTTTTAGTGTTCTCACATATTTCAAACTAAATAATACTAATTAAAATAAAAATATATCCTAAACATATTCCCACGGTATTCTGCTTTTGAAATTCATGGGAAAGGCGCATTGTTCAGAAAAGCTTTTCATTCCATGGCTATGTAGATCACATGAGCACCCTTCATTGCGTTGGCCGCAGACTGATAAAATTGAGGTAACGAATGGGTGGAAAAGCCTTGAGAGCTCTAACCGAAACAAATAATCCTGTAACACGTTTTCCTGCTGTGAACATAGGTAATTTACAGATAGGCGTGTTCTTGGGCATAAATAAGGTACAAGATAGTAGGCGGCTAACTATAAAGAACTAATTAAGTCGGCTATCACATGGAATTGCTTAATAATTCTTTCGGATTTTGCATCTTGATTTGGCGGGGGTTGCTTTTGGCTGCGGGGCATTCAATTAAATGAGAATTTACTACGTCTTCGCTTTGCCGCCGTCTCAAATAGCCGGAATGAACGTCGAGTGTTATCTAGATTCACATTTTACGTGAAAAAGCTCCAAATAATCAAATATTTACGCAAGGTGAATCATTAAGTATTATATATCTCTAAGCTGGAGGTACTAGAAGCTGTACTGTATTGTAAAGGTGGTTTAAGCTAATATAAATCAATTCTTCTACCATTTCTATCAATGAAGTCATATGTACACTCTCTAATACCAAACATGTAAGTATGCTAATGAACATTTCCATAGACAAAGCTATAAATATCTGAGTTCACTTTTGATACTGTGGAAACTCGAAAATTCAACCACCATAGATGAGCTCTGATCTATTTCTGTATTTTTAGGATTGCTTTTTAAGGTGGCCCTCTTTAAGTTCAACTCAACCTAAACCTGTCAACAAATTTTAAACTTATTCTAAAAATGCCGAAGAAGGTCACATCTCATCTATTGTGGTTGAATTTTCCCACAGTTTCCAAAGTGAACTTATAAAATGTTTTCAATTAAAGCAGGATAGTAAATTCAGCTAATTCAGCTTAATTTTCGTTTTAACATTAGCTTAAAATACCTTCACAATTAATACAGTAAAAAAATTACAAAAGTTAATAATAAAGAGCATATGAATAGATCGACGTGGGAAAAGAAGAACGTCGTATCTCGATATTTATCGAAATTAACATAGATTCATTTTCTTATAGGGAAAAATGTACTCTTCCCATAAGATATGTTGTCATAAATGAATTTTGACCATGAATAGTAAATTTTTTCGAAAATTTTATTAACGTATCTTGATTTATCCCATTTTTAACCCTAATAACATTCTATCTCTAGTTACGATAAACAGCTTCATAAATTAAAAATTAAATATTATCTTATCTTTACTTGTGGTTTAATTATTGTTATATTTTGCTCTAACTTTAGAATACTAATATCGTAACTAGAGATTGGTTACCTTTAGTTCATGAATAAATTGAGCATTTTGCTTATTAAATTATCGTATGTAAAGATACGATGTTAGTTAAGCTTGGTTGTAGTGATATACGATGATATTTCATCAGTTGTATGCGAGATACGATGATATGCTGTCAGCGTCACAACTTGTATGGCGCTTCTTCAAATAGTAATACATTTCATTTGTTGTGCCTGTGTAGAAATAAGTGTTTTGTTGTTTATGTAACACTTTTTGTATAAACATTTGACAATGTCTTTAAGGACAAAACTTATATTGAAATTAGCTAAAAGTAAGAAATATTAATGTAACCATACAGATGAATGAAGAAGAAAATGAAATAAATCTTAACGAATAAAAGCAACAAGTTGTTCAAAAACAGTAAAAATTGAAAACCGAAAGGATAGAATCTTAAAACTAGACGATGGAAAGTGAGATTATTAGTTTTATATTCCTTTAATATTACTGAATATTTTAACTGTGTTATTTCTTGTCTATAATGTCTAGAAGGCAAAACTTATAATGGAATTAGCTACAGGTAAGAAATATTAATGTAACCATGAAGATGAAGAAGAAGAAAATGAAATAACCCTTAACGAATCACAACCAACAAATTTAAAAACAGTAAAAAATTGAAAACCGAAAAAAAACGGAAGTATAGAATCTTAAATCTAGACAATGGAAAGTGAGATTATTAGTTTTGTATTCCTTTAATATTACTGAATATTTTAACTGTGTATCTCATTTACTTATTTTATTTTTTTATTATCAAATCTAATATAAAATATACCCAAAATTGTTTACTTCTTTTTTTACACATAGATACTACAATAATAAGCTGAGAGGTCTTTAGAAAAATTACAACGTATCTACAGATACAAATAAAGTGTTCAAACTTTTGTTGGAATTGTTTCATCGTATCGCTTTAACTAGTAAAATTTTATTGAAAAAAGATTTTTTTCATAAAATTGTTTATGATGTACAGTTACAGAGGCATATTATCTAGTTATATGTCACTATTTATTCAAATACATAAAAACATATGAGAATTACAATGTATGCAAACTTTAAAACCCTCTCCTGAAAAATTCAACTTTTTAAGTTACGATGTTCTTCTTTTCCCACGTCGAGATATTGTGGGTGTAATTTAACGCTTTTCAGGGCTTAAGTGCGCAGAGTAGTTAGCTTAACACAATATTATTAATCTAAAAATATAATAAAGGTCGAACATTTATGTATAATATCAGGTCAATAAAATAAAAATATATAGGCAAAATAGGCATGTAAAATATTCAAGTCTATAACCTGAAACACTGAAGAACCAACATCGTAAATAGTTCACATATCTATAATTCATCAACATAGCTACCCAATATACAACCAATACTAAAGCTACGCTTTGGCCAGCATTAACCTGCTTATGGTCGAAACAATTTTAATGTTTGACTTATTGCGCCAATTTTACCTTCCCTCTCACACAGTAAAAATGTGTATTGTTCCTTTCATCCTGCAATGGTTTCTGTAGCAGTACCAATAAATAATTCTATCCATTTCAAATCAGTGATTTTATTGTCACTACTAAATATTTTTCTTGTCATTACCATGTATTTATTCTGATCCAATTATCAACTTTGCTTTTAATTTGTATCAAAAAAAATTACATGTAAAATAAAAATTAACTGAAACTTCGACAAAAACAACTATCCTCTTTTTGTTACGTTTAACTTTTTGAAAATAAAATATTTCAAGTTAAGTTGATAACTAATGAATAGCATTAGCACTGCATATATGTTTTACAGGATGTTGATCGTAGGTAACCTGATAAATAAAAGCTATGGTTGCTATAACGATAATTATTATGTGTGTTTAAAGTTTAAGCATTAGTTAACCTTATTTAATTATATTAACAAATCTTAAGACTATAAAAATTTTTCAAAATGTCCACCCTCGGCTCGAATGCAAGGCTCACATCTGTGAACTAAAGATTCCGTCACTGTACGGATGGGATTTGGATCATTTCTTACCTGGTTAGCTATATCCTGAATTCTTTCAAGTATCTACTGACGAGTACTGATTTTAACATGATAGACAAGCTGTTCCATTTATGCCACAAACAAATGTCCAAAGGATTTAGATCTGGGCAACGCGGTGGCCATGCTATTGAACCTTATTGACTTATCGATTTATTCGGGATATGATACAGTTCATATAAAACAAAATGTTCCACCTACCATTTGCCAAAGTTTGTCATAGACTCTGTATAGCACCAACAAAATAATTGACAAATTTGTTCTTTCTACTAAGACAATAATGTTCTACTAAATTTGGCGTAGCTCATAATAACTGTTAGATATATATATCCTATGGCGTTAGTAAATCAAGAAATATTTCTTCCCACATAATTGTAAAAACGAGTGGTAAATCTGAAAGAGAAACCTGTTTATTTTTAATATACCTTTGCCTGCTTTCAGGATACAAATATTTGCTCTTACACGATAGGCATATTCATGTTTGTATGTTGAAGTAAATGACAATTTCATATTGATTAATAAATATTATTAATTATAATATCGATGTTCAAAGATGCAGCAATAGAAAAATTTTGTTTATACTTCATAAAGTAGGTACATGTAATAGTTTAGCAGTTTAGATGGATTGAATACTCTACTCAAAATAATATAAAATATGAAATAGTTGATTCTGATTTCATTAGCGATGGTAAATAATTGTCTTTAGATTGTGGATATGAATAATATAATTCTTATAAGAATTGATCGTACTGAAGTATTCAACTTACAATAGATCATGAAGATAATACCACTAATAAAACTGACCAAACCTGTGGAAGACGTAGAACAATCTGAACATAACAATAATAATATAATAATTTCAAACAATAATCTGCTTTTGTGACTCATTGATATTAATTCTTATTTCAAATTAAACCTTAATTTAGTTATTCTAACAGTAATGAATAGATCTATTGTATTAATTTTGCCCCTTGATTCGTCGCATCTAGTTGATTTTTAATTCAATATTACAAAAACTAAAACTTACATAGTATTACAAAATAAAATTCACCACACTCGTCATACCTATAGTATCTGAAACTGCAAGATTTCTCGTTCTCACTTTACCACCCTGTATTAAAATATATCCGTTTGCAGCTGCACGAGCCCTATTCTCTGTCAGATAAATTATACTTAGGACTCTTACACGAAAACGAAAAGGCAATTTTTATTCTGCAAAGGTGAATTCGTTTCCTGCCACGAGTCCTATTACTGGGAAGTTGCCGTCAAATTATATTTACTGCAATTTATGGTTAGTTTTTGTTTTAGCTGTCGTTGCTATTCGTCGTTTTCTGTCATTGTGTGCATATAATTATAATTAATTGCAAAGACAAATTGGTAATATAATAGGATAAGCCAATTTTAATGCCATGATTTACTTCACTGCAGTTAATTGTTTTACACCTCATTAAAAATTACAAAATTACAAACACGGAATTTCAGGAAACAACTACTCTGCGGGCTAATGCCCCGACCAGCATTGAATTACACCTAGAAAACCTATAGCAACAGCTAGAGTCAATCGTCAGACGCCCACCAGACATATACCGGTTTCGAGCTTATTAGCTCTCATCAGTCCTCGACTTTTGCCTGATGCCCCTACTAAAAGTGCAAGTATTACAACGTCGACACCAATATTCCACATCGGACCGACTGCCAAGCCAGTAAAATCGCTCCCTACCATTATTCAAAGTTTTATTTATTCCAAAGTGTCCACTACCAACCCTAATATGCAGTGTTTGAAGAACTTCTGGAATACTTTTCTGTTTTCTGTACAAACATGCTGTGCCATAAGTGGCGCCCTGTACTAATGACGTCAGAATTAGTTAAAAATTCTTATCTACCGTGCTAAAAAACATATATTTTTTTATATTCCGACAGGTTTCAAAGTTATTGAGATATTTCAAAATAAAATTCTAGCATTGAACGCCCTGTATTTTTGAAACCAGCAACATTCGGATAAGTCATATTTGACTCAATCGACTTTGTTTGGTCACCAGTATGTCCAGCTCCCAGATTTCTCAACCTTTCACAGACACCCTCTATATTCCCCATAATCTATAAATTAATCAAAGATCCCAGTTTTTAATTAAAAAATAAGCAGCATATTTCATTTTGGGAAAATACCAATTTTGAAATTTGTCATTCTATGCCAGTACTTTACTGTGTAATTATTAATAAGTAAAATATACCCAGAGTAATAATATAATAAAAAAGTTATAACTAAATAAAACATAATCTGGTAATACTTTCATTTTCTAAATTCTAACCTGAATGACAAAATAGAATAAATAATGTTAACTTTGTACTTTATTCCTTTATACCTTTTATTTATTCCTTATTATCAATTCTATACTGATATACTTTTTATCGTTATTAAAGTAGAGGATAATTGTTAACAATTAACTTCTGATAGATTGTCAAAATCAATTTTAATAAGTTCAATTGCAGTTGAATATATATTAAATTATTAAAAACATAACAACGAAACGACATGGCACCAATATCTAGGAAACGTATATGTTATTCATATGAAATTATAAATATATCGAGTAACATTTAAACCATATAAAAAAAATTCGTTGAACTGAACTAAAACCACACACTAACCACAAGAGCGTTAGAATATAAACTGACGGGGTTTGTCAGGACAAGAGGAGGCCCCCAGTGGGGCTCATCGATATTGGCCGCAAGAGCGATCGGGATTAACTGTGAGGGGAACCGGGGTGCCCAGCTCTACGAGGCGTTTGAGCCTACAAGAATGATGTGGACGAAGAATAATAATCTATCTTAACTCCGCACATCTAAAGTCATTTATACTGCCAATATGAGCGCGTGCTGTAACATTTAAAAACTGTTAAAACAAACAAAACATTTAACCTTTTCGAACACTAGATTAACAATATGATGAGTTTTGTAGTTTCTGTTTGAAATCTTTATTTCAGTTAACAGAATCAACATCGTGTATTTAATAAATACATCTTTAGGTTTCTCTGACCAATACTTTTATGATGAACTAACTGTTAATCTGACAGTTTCAGAGTAAATTTTGATAGTTTTTTCTCGATACACATGCAATTTTTCTATTTCATTTTTTTTTTCAGTTTTACAATCAGCGCTGTATACTATGTGAACATTCTTGTCTCAACTGAAAGAAAATAAATACTTACCAGGATATTTTAAAAGCTTAGCAAGAATCCCTTTTTCGTGTATGTTAACCTCATCTTTATGCCCGAAATTCTAATATACACTAATTTAAATTTCCCAGCAAAATCCCCGTCAGGACCTGACGGCGGAAGTTCAGCTTCGTCGGGGTATTTTTAGAAAAATATTGGCGATCCCTCGATAAAACAAAACCCCGACACAAAGGAATAAAGCACGTTCTTAAACAAATACTTTGAAAATTCAAAGAAACGCCGCCTTGTATAGAGGAAGTTTTTACAAAGTGAGTGAACTACAAAACCAATTTATGCAGCCCCGCTTTCTGAAGGTAAAATCAATTTATCGTTAATTTGTTGCTAGTCAAACGGTGACAAAGCAGATTTTAATTTATTAAAATTAATTTTCACTTAACAAGAAACTATTAATATATCCTAATTATTACTTGAAATTCCCCTGGAATTACTTCGGGGTGTTTCCTTTGACTTGGAGGGATGATGGGCTCCGACGTGAAAGAATTTTGCAGGGGAAAGAGCCAGGGAATGAAATGATTAAAATGAAATTTGTTTATTTTCTTTGGATTAACTGTGAAGATGAAGCAAATCGTTAAGGCAACATAAACTAATTTAGAGTCGGAATTTGTTAATTATATTTAATGCCCTAAAAACTTTTGGCTTGTTCTGTTACGGCGTCATGGCAGTGTTTTTACATTAAGTGATTCTGTTTAAATTAAGTTCATGTCAGGTTTTTAAATATAAGTAATCGTTTTCATTTCAAGGGCTTATGAGACAGGTACAACGATGGAATTTAAAAAAAATCTATTAATTTTCTTAGTAGTCAGCAAACTTCATAATAAAATCAATATTGTTGCCACTACAGGAGTGATATTAGTTTATGTTTTTAATGTTTAAAAGAAAATTATATTCGCCTCCTGTTATATCGATTAAGGTCCGTCTGAAATTTATTTTACTCAATAGAAGAACATAAATAAATACTAATATATTTTGTTTCTTCAGGCGTGTATAGACTTGTGAACTGAACTGCTGATAAGCCGCTCGCAAGTCTGTACGTGGTTTATCACATCAAGCGGTTCACGAGCCGCTCAAACTACGCTTGAAACCCCGTCCACACAGGCGATACTGGTTAGTCTAAACGCGCCTTTAGATATAATGTTCGAATTGAGCAAGACGTAAAATTTTAAATTCTTATACCGTGTTTCCTAAATACAGTCCTAATTTCAGAACAATATTTCTTGTGATATTTTGGTAAATGAAACGTACTATATTGGTGTTGTATATCGTCCTTCTAATTTAGCAAATAATTTCTTCTCATTCTGACTAGAAAATACTTTTGCCTACGACTTATTAAGTGCTGATTTTGTATTCTGTTTGGGGGATTTCAACATTTCGAGATACAGGGTGTTGAAAATTAAAAAAAATATATATTGACATTTTAAATTTTGAAACAGTGAATTATGGGTTCTTATCAGAAGGTGACTTCAATGATTGTTGTTTGTAATTGTGGACCATGAATAAAATAAATAAGTTTTTATACTACGGAGAGATTAGGCAAAAAATTCAAGAAACCTTTTTTGTTATAAACTGTTAGGCAGTCCGAAAATAATACAAATGTGATAATATTCATTGGCATTCAGTATGGATGGATGGACCAATGGTAACACAAAATCAGCAACCCGTCTTGCAGAATATTGCGGAACATGAAAATTTAATGCGTGAAATAGATCACAGCAGTCAAGTTCATTATGTAAAATTTTGTAAATCAATGCATAACTAGAAATGACACGTCTAACTTCTAATAATGTAACATCAAAGGTGTTCAATAATACATCATGACTAAATGCTATTTCCGGATACGAACCATACTCTTTAAAATAAAGATATTTCAAGAGCTTTCTTTGTACACTCTCAATAGTTGCAATGTGACGCCTATAAAACGGCAGCCATACTATCGAAGCATATTCAATTTTAGATCTAACGTAGGAATAATAGAGAACCTTAAAACTTTGGACATTACGAACAAACATTTTTACAATTTCTTATGAAGAACCCTAACGCGCTTTATTACCCAACATCACATTTTTCTTGTCTTTTAAATTTTTGGCAAAGAGAAATATTTTTTAATAGGCGCCTGGAATGTTTTTTCCATTTGCCCATTAATAATGCTCTTTTTGCAAGTTTTTTGAACACTATTGACTATTTGCTACAATAACACTTAATACATATATCAAACTAACTTTTCTAAACTTATGTACTGCGTAATCCGAAAGCATGAAATCGCACGAACGGAGTCTGACGTCACAGATCTTTGCTATGGCTGATCGTTTTCCGGGAGCGTGGCCAGATTAAAGTTGTAAATACCATTTCTATGTTTATTTTTCCGCGAAATTGGTCTGAACAAACGTCATTTCGATTAAAATAATACGTTCTTTCATCTGCACGTATTTGGAAAAGTCATGCAATTTCTCCGTTGTATTATTCTGTTATAGCACACATCTGAAGTTTTTGATTTGTTTGATTTCAGTAGCATGTATCTGCTGCCCTTAGAATTATTTGTATATTTTACGTATAGAGTGCTATTGGGGAAAGCACAGTCGCAAACTGGCTCAGATAGATTAGTTAGAAGATCATTTAGATGATTTAATGTACAATGAAACTAGTAAATTGGTCACTATAAATGATTATGGTCAGTGGACCACATTTGCATTACATGAGCAAAGTTAAAAAATAGTGTACCTTTTGATCAAAAAACAACAAATGGATGTATATCAGCAATTGTATTTCTTCACGTCAACTCTATAAACGTTGATGTTGTGTATCTGGTGGGACAAAAAATACATTCTAAATCTATAAATGATACTGCAGGAAACAACTACTCCGCGGGCTAATGCCCCGACCGGCATTGAATTATACCTGCAGTATCTGTGTGAAACAGCCAAGAACCCTTGTCGGCCACTCCACCAGACATAGACCGGTTTCGGGCTTGTTAGCCCTCATCAGTATGCCATAGGTGAGATGACCGACAATTGAACTCAGACCTCTCGCCCCGGGCGATGCGCCATTAAATCTATAAATGATAGGTGCGGTTAAGTACCTACGATATTGTAGGTCGCTTTTTGCAAGTCGAGCCGCTTAGGCCGAGCAGAAAGTAGCAGACCAGTTACATCTCACCTGCACTCGATTTATATGTGAAACTACATATGAAGGAACAGTCAGTTCAATTGTCGGTCATCTCACCTATGGCATACTGATGAGGGCTAACAAGCCCGAAACCGGTCTATGTCTGGTGGAGTGGCCGACAAGGGTTCTTGGCTGTTTCACACAGATACTGCAGGTATAATTCAATGCCGGTCGGGGCATTAGCCCGCGGAGTAGTTGTTTCCTGCAGTATCATTTATAGATTTAATGGCGCATCGCCCGGGGCGAGAGGTCTGCGGTTAAGTACCTACGATATTGTAGGTCGCTTTCTGCAAGTCGAGCCGCTTAGGCCGGGCAGAATGTAGCAGACCAGGTACATCTCACCAAAGAATACATTCTATTATGAATTTCTCCTGAGGAATGTAATCGTTCCTGCTGAGGTTTATTGTCAACAACTTTGCAGTTTTTGCTGCAATTCAGGGAAAACAAATAGATATCATCGATATCATCATAATAACAACCAAATTTTATTCTACTAACATCACAAGACTAGATATTTTAGGGCTTGGTTGAAGGAGTTTTCCTCATCTGTCCCATTTTCCTGATTTTACTGCATCAGATTTCCATCTCTTCCACTTTATATCGAAAAACTATCGGATCGTTAGAAGACAATCGTACATAATAAAGAAGATTAGTGCATACAGGGTTGACTATGACAGGGTTGACTATGACGTTCTTGAAATCTCTCCAAATCTTAATTCTGGAAATAAATATTAGTAAGGTAGGTGCTACGTTGCTGTGCTACCATATAGTGTTTTTCATTAAATCATTAAATAATTATCTACATTTCGTAAATATTTTTTTTCTTTCAAAGCTGCGTAAATCGATACACGTGACAACGCGGTGCCCTGTCACTACTTTTGACACCTTTGACTTGTGACATATACTTACCTAATATTGAGGCTGACAGAATATAGATTAAAAAATTTTAAAAATTTCGCTTTATAAATAAGTGGAAATTTTCTGATGGACAATTCCGTTAATTCTTATTTTTCTCTATCAGCTTTTAAAGCATTTTTACTTAGTTATAGGCCCTGTACACTTTGTTTGTTAGTTATATATTATTGTCACAGAATTTGCCCCACTCACACCCAATTCGACGACTGTGGTACCGCGAAATGCTAAGATTGACCCGATCGCCCCTACGTGATTCTGGTAAACAAACAAAATGCCGTGTATCAAGGCGGGACTGGAAAAATGGGGATTCGACGAGAAACGTTCGAGTAGTTCGAGAAAATGGATCTAGAGATACTAGAAAATACCTGAAATATTCGTTTGGCCTATAAAAGAAGAATAAACGGCCGAGTTAGTCAGTCTTGTATTACAGTCTTGAATTGGAGTGTTTAGAGCGATTTAGATAGCGATTAAAAGTAAAATAGTGTTTAGTGGAGTTATAATTAGAATTCAGTAGTGTACAGAGTAGTTAATAAAGATAAGTGATTAATTAACTGTTTGTTTTTCTGCTAGTAGAAAAAGTCGGGTTAGAAAATCCGTGACATATTTATTAAAAAGAAGAAAATAAATTTAAAGAACACAGCAAACGCATCATTGCAATATTTCAAATTGCAGCTTTCCCAGATGTCCAGGTGAAGCTCGATTCATTTCCTAAAAAGGGTTTGGAATAGAAATTTACTTCTCCCTGAAAGTTGCCTTTGCACGGTGAATTAATTCGCGAAAATTAAACGGCAAAGTATTGTATAAATTAAGAGATGCTCGTTCACGTAGAAGAGCGTGATATTATGATAAAATGTAAGATTTCCAAGTTTAATATTCAGGGTACCGTTTCAACTCCCCTGTAGCGCGGATCCTGGTCCTGCTTTAATCTAGTTTGGGACGCGGCGTAAACGCCGAGAAGGATATCTTATAAGGTAAACTGGGATAATGTCAACATTTTTAGTTTGAGGTTCCACAGGAGCTACCCTATGAGCGTCTAAAATGAATTGACAGCATTAGGCAACTACTTTTCTTTTCATTTATTACCTGAAATAAAATGTATATACAGAAAAGTTTAATACGTTGTTATATGTTTTTGTCATATTTATTTAGTGGCAGTGATTTTGAGCAATATTCAAGGTGATCCCGAATAATGTGCAAAAAAATTGAGGGTAGATTGTACGATAGATTTTAATAGGAGGTTTTCATATAAAATATTATGATCTAAACCCCTCCAGGGAAGTTAGAACATATTAAGAAGGGGGGAGAAGGTGTGGTAAGTGTTATCTAATAATAGTGATATTAATTAATCCAGGTTTTGCAGTTACATAGACAAGAAAAAAGAAAACTCCTTATTGCTATTCAAGCTTTCGAAGCCTTTATTGCTTCTTCATCAGGAAACTACAAAAACGTACAATAATTATCAAAATGTAAAAGGAAAAGTTAAAGGGACTTACGAAAAAGATTGAGATTAATAAAAATGCAATGGAACCATCCATCAAAACAGAAAAATTAAAAAAAAAAACATTAGAACAATGTCACAACTTCTTACATCACTTGTAATATTCAAAAAATCTATTAAAAAACTGACCAATAATAGTTATTTTCAAATTGAAAGATTGTATCTTGTATTATAAATTACCCAAAATCGAAAATAAGAGAGAGTGACTAATTCATAACAGATGAGGAGTACGGAAGGTGAGGATGGCATGATTATCTAAGCGTGGCACTTGAGAAGAGTTCAAAGTACACAAAATTATCAAAAATAAGTTGACGTTGACTGAACCTAGCACATTAACAATTTACTTTAAATGTGCCCCCTGTGCCATCCTCTCTGCAAATTAGAATGCCGTTCTTTTGGCCTTGTCCTCATGAACGTGAAATTCACGGATTTTTACACAAATTTTGCAAAACAGTAAAACAATACAAAGTTTATTTTGAGCTTCTGACAATCTACGATGATAGTTTTATGATGAAAACGATAGAAAATGTTATAGTTGAGCAAATTTGTTACAAGTAATGATTTTCCCAATTTCGCATCCATAAGGACAAAAGGCTTTATAATACATTGCACTATACAGGGTGTTTCATAATATATGCGCAGGACTTCAGGATGTAATAGCTCGTCCAAAAATTTGAAAAAAAGTTTGTATTAACTTACCCTCTAAAATGCACAATTTTTGAGATACAGGATGTTGAAATTGTAAAAATAAATTTCGTTTTTTGCGAATATCTCCGGAACCGGACCGAACAGAAAACAGATTGTAAGCATTTACTACTCATAATAAGCTATGTTCTGTGCGAGAATAATTTTTTTTCAAAGTCATAATTGGTGAAGATTTTGAAGGGAAACCACTTTCACCCCAAACACCCACGTGTTTTTCTTCCCAACAACCATTTGAACCGCCAATGTTTTCTACACAAAAAATGTACTCTTGGTCAGAAGCTCTAAAGTTGACCGTTTTCGAGAAAAATCTACTTTTGTGTTGAAAAACATGGTCAATTTTTTGAAATAATTTTTTTTCTAATTAAACAAAATTTATTTAATCGTTAGAACAAGTAACAAAACTAAACGTTAACTTCATCATAATTGCAAAATTTAAAAAATCATGCACAGTTAAATTAATACTACTTGATAAAAAACATTATAATACATTTAGTAAAATAAAAATTTTATTTCAAAAAATTGACCATGTTTATCAACATAAAAGTAGATTTTTCTCGAAAACGGTCAACTTTGGAGCTTATGACCAAGAGTAAATTTTTTGTGTAGAAAACATTGGCGGTTCAAATGGGCGTCTCAAAACCGTACTTTTTCCAGTGGCGTAGAAGTTGGGGAGAAAAGCACCCACTTCCCCTTCAAAATATTCACCAATTATGACTTTAAAAAAAAAAATTCTCGCACAGAACATAGCCTATTAGCCTTATTAGTTAATACAAACTTTTTTCAAATTTTTGGACGAGCTATCACATCCTGTAGTCCTGCGCATATATTATGAAACACCCTGTATATACACAATATCCACTACTGGTTAGTAGAACTGTCACTATATCGGTCACACTTTAACACTTATTATATCATCGTACCGCCTTCTGTATGACGACTCTTCATGTATCCATGTTTTGCTAAAATTTAATATATTCTTCGATCTTTTAATATTTATTTTTAATGATTTCTTCGCCATTTCGCTTTTTTTTCTATCAATATGCTCTTTTCGATTTCATTTATACGGAAATTTACATACCGCAATTTATATGTCAGCAACCCTTTTTTTATCGAAATCTCATTTTTAAAATACCATTTTCCTTCCGCAAATTTCCAGTATTTTCCGGTTCGCAGTTGTACTTCTTCTCTTTTTTGTACTATACATATATGCTACTCACTTATATTCTTGTTAATGAACTACATAGGTATTTTAACATCACTTACACTCATATTTTGACCTCGCGCCCTAACCTCTTCATACATATCATCCGAAATTCCTCACTTGTTAAATTAGGGCGTTTACGATTTTGAGAATACGCTGTAGAGATTGAATTATTCTCCATTGTTAAGAACACAAAATTAATTATATTCATAATTAAATTAAGGGAAAAATATATTCGAAACTTTGCCCGCCCGAAAGATATACCCGCCCATGGTAGCGCTGGGAATGGAACAGATGGATCTAGCGCATGCGTATTTTCTGCAGCAGAAGCTGTGTAATGCGGTACATGATTTTATAGGAAAAATATACGGGCTGTATGTATGTTTCTTTGTGTCAGCTGTTATAAATTATGAGTGGGTTTATGACATGAGTACCTGTAGATTTTTAGCGGTTGCATATACGTGTATTTGATGAATTGCATACATATTTGCGACAATTTTTTCCCTGTATAAGCAATTTACGTTATAGATGTAATGAACTTTCAGTGACTAATATGATGCCACTCTTGAAATGAACCGGAAACAACAACAAAGTAATGCTGGATTAAGCACTGAATCACTGAAATTACACCCAGAAAATGTATCTTCGGCACGGATGCGGAATCCAAATTCCAGCTCTAATAAAATCGGCGACCGAGCAAGACAATATTGAAAAACATTTAAGTAAATCGCATTAGATTTTTCTGCTTGTCGCGGGATATTTATTTAGGCTTATTTGTTTTTCGTGTTGTGTGCGGCAAATTGCCTTATTGATTTAGAGTTGGGCTAGGTTAGTAGGACATCCTTCTCCTTGGTTTCTCTAGTTTACACCGTGCTTGTTATTGCGCTGAAAAATTTGCTCAATTAGAGATTGTTTGGTTTTATACAGTGTATTTCGAAAAAATATTCATTAATTTATTGGCTAAAAATTAATCGTGATTAAAGCATTCAGCATTTCTTAAGAGACTAATTTCGCCAAATTTTGCTGGAAAACTAAATTAGGAAAAACATAAATCGTTGAAAGAGGTAGAGGTTTTTAAAAGAATGTTTCAACAATGGGGAAGTTGCACGAATTTTATATTGGTTTTAAATATTGTTATGATATTGTGTGTGTATAATTTTGTAATCTTTATTTTGGTGTGAATGTGTATGTGTTTATGTAAAATTTATGGCTCTCTTTAAAAACTCTTTCCTTACCTTGATTTTATTTTTTTTTTATCTTTTACCCTGGCTAGCACTTTGACTCACTCAGTAGTCGGTTCTTGTAGAGAGAAAACTTGCTTTTGTCGATATTTAGTTTTTTTTTATATTTTATTTTTGTCTAAACTATAGCTTTCACTAAACACAGAATAAAATGTTGTATTTGTTTTTAATTTTGTGTTTAATTTTCTTTAGGAGGAAATCAAATATGTTATAATGAACTTTAAAAATAATTAATAATATTCCACATTAAAATTACAAACCTTGGAATGAAAAACACATGGGCTTTTCTTACAGATTTTCTTAAAGTAAACAGATGATGGTATAATCAAATTTTTATATTGGTATCTATTTGATATTTAATTTATTTCTAATTTCTAAGCTTAAACAACCAATCTTCACTTTGTTTGTACCACCAGTTGCCTATCTTTATCTTTATATACAGTTTCCGAGAAGGGAGGGAAAGTAAGTAATCTAGGTTATAAGACCAAAATTTGACACTTATGCCGTGCATTAAGAAATTGTGAAGAGTTTTAATAATTTTAAATGTTTTAAATGGCCTTTATTTATGTTTTAATGCTGTAGGTAAGTCTTGCTACTTTTATTTAATTACCTAGATTCAAATTTGATATTTATTCCTTAGTTGGAATATTTCTAGCTAGTTTTATATTTGTGCACAAATGAAATCGGTACCTGGTACTTGTGATTGTAGTTAAAATCTCCTGGTCACATGGAAATATCCGCTGTGGATTCCAAATTACCGATGACAATGGGCCTGGCAAAACTGGGACTGCTGGAAATTTCTCTGGAACTTCTTGTGATGGAAAATATAACCTTACTTTCTTTCCCTAGTAGCATTCAATGTCCAGAGGATGTCCACATAAGGTCCGAGTCATCCATGGACGTCCAGTATATATGAATGGACGTAATATGACCATCCGAATAAGATGTAAATTATAATACAACCACTGTGGATGTTAGATGGATATCCTATTGGGATAAAAAAATATTATGATAATTGTGGATGTTCTACAAACATCCTCAAAGGACATACATATTTTTATGCTTGTTGGGGATATCCTATGAATGTCTCAAAAAGACGTATTAATATTTATGTGCATTGTGGATGTTCTACGAACATCCTTAAGGGATGTGCATATTTACTGTTCATCAAGAATGTCCTTTGAACTCTCTAGTGCGACGTGTTTATTTTTATGCTTGTAAAACTCATCCAAAGAATATCCTGAAAGGATGTACATTTATAATGTTTATCGTGGACGTCCTATGGACACTTTAAATGTAACACATATTTTTATGTTCACAATAGATATTAAATAAATATCCTAAAGGGACGTGCATTTATACTGTTCATCGTGGACGTCCAATGGACATTCTTTAAGAACGTACATATTTTTATGTTTGCAATGGATATTACATGAATAACCTGAAGAGACGTGCATTTATACTGTTCATCCTGGACGTCCTATGGACACTCAAAATAGGACGTACCTACTTTTATGTTCGTAATGGATATTGCACAAATATTATATAGGAACGTGTATTTTTGTACTGTTCGTAGTGGACGTCCTGTAGACATTTTAAGTGGAACATACATATTTTTTGTTGGTGATGGACATTATATGAATCTCCTTTAGGGACGTGCATTTATACTGTTCATCGTGGACGTCCTATGGACACTCTAAATGGAACATACATATTTTTATGTTCCCATTACATAAATATCCTAAAGGGACGTGCATTATACTGTTCATAGTGGACATCTTATGGGCATTCTAAATGGAACATATTATATGTTTATGTTCCCTAAGGATATTACATAAATATCCTAAAGGACGTGCATTTATACTGTTCATAGTGGACGTCTTATGGACATTCTAACATATTTTTATGTTTGCCATGGATATTGCGTGAGTATCCTTTAGGGACATGAATTTACCCACTAAACAAGAGACCTTACATAACATTTTAACAAAGTTGCATTCATTTTAAATATGCAATTTTACACTGTAAAGTAAATGCACGTTTGCTAGAATATTTCATATGAATGTTGTAACTAGATAGTTTGTTATAAGTGAACCGCAAACAGTTTCTGTGACGTTACATATTAGTACTTGGTGCAAGTTACATAATTTAAAAAAGAAAAGTTGCGATGCAACGAAATATGCTTTATTAAAATAACGAAACGATTCAGTCAATTATATGTATATTAATAGCCGACAGGTGGCGCCACTTATATCTCACTGATACTGTGTAACCGAGTTTTGGTAAGATATCTACAAGTTTTGGGCCCTGGCAATTCCTTCAAATGTCCATGGATGTTTCTGTACATCCACAAGATGTACTGAATATATCGGTGTGGATGTTCAATGAATGTGGAGTTATGATAACCCATTTGAGGTTCTCTGCGGAATGCGGATGCGTATTGAATGACTTTGACTTTTTAGGATGTTGTACGGATATCCTTGCAGTTCGTTCACTTTATGTCCAAAGTTGTGACATATGTAACACAATTGTACGTCCTTTAAATGTCTATGGATATTTCTGTACATCGTACTGAATGTCTCAGTGTGGATGTTCAGTGAATGTAGAATTATAATTATCCATCTGTGGTTCTCTGCGGATGCGTATTGAATGATTTTTTAGGACGTTGTATGGATATCCTTGCAGTTTAATCAATTTATTTCCCAAATTGTGAATTCTGTATCACCATTGTTCATCCTTCAAATATCCATGGACATTTCTGTACATCCACAGGATGTACTGAATGTATGAATGTGGATGTTCAGTGAATGTAGAATTATGATCATCCTTCTGTGGTTCTCTGCGGATGCATATTGTTTAACTTTTTAGGATGTTGTATGGATATCCTTGCATTTCCTTCAATTTATGTTCGAAGTTGTGACATATGTAATACAATTGTACATTCTTCAAATGTCCATGGATATTTCCGTACATCCATAGGATCTACTGTATATCCTGATATGAATGTTCAGCGGATGTACATGGGACTATATCGTGCTACTAGGGGTCTCTCTGGTGAGTTACGATTTTGGAGGACTTTTTCTTATAATTCTTGAAATTTTCTTTACTTTTAGGGACGCTAACACAAAAACGACGCTCTCCCTTTTCCAATTTGTTCGTAACTAATCAACAACTTTTTTGTTTCCCCTGTCTATACGGATTCTAGATTTTCAGTTTGTTTGTTAAGTCACTTTCACAATGTTTTAAAATATCGTTTTTGATTTTAATTTAGTCATTTCACTGCACTATTTATTGCTAATTACATATTTTAATAATGTTCATGATTTATAATTTACAATTTCATTATATTTAATATGGAAAATTAATTAATCATGTTTTTATAAGTCTATCTGGTACATGTGTCCACGTCTTTATTTTTGACAGGTGTCAAATTAAAAATTATTATTTATTTGAAATTTAAAATCTGATGTTGGAAATTTTTATTTATTTGAACAAATCTTTTTATATTTTACTCGCATGTTAACTAAATGCATATAAGTGTCATCCTTATGTTTTTAGCTGTCTGTTGATATGCCTAGTTCTATGATAAATTCTGATTTTAATTATGTACTTGGCCTTTATATTTGTCTATGTACAGATATTTTAATAAATTTTTCTGGTATTGACTTTAAAATTTTGAAATTATTTAATTTTAATTATATGATTCTTCTGATACATTATGTTTAATTGTTGTAGATGCTACTTATTCTCAAAATTACACCTTTTCTTACCATCAATAATCAATTTAAACACATTTATCTTGTTTTAACAAAATGTGATAATATTTATTAGCATTTTAAAAATGTTTTGAATTTTAATTTTATTACAATATATTATAGCGTAATCTTTCAAACACACTGAAAGGTCAGTATATATGTCTGGCGGCAATAATCACATAATACTTATAATTAAAATATTAACATTAATAAATTGTCATAGAATGTAAACAAAACCACATGGCCGAAAACGCGATGTCATTGGTGTGACGGTACACGCAGTTCAGTGCTGTTTGTTTCCATGGATACAGGTGCAGGCTACGGTGATGTAAACAGGCACTTGTTTCTTCGCATTTGTGGGTTATAGGTGCATAGTGTAAATACTATGTAGATAATGCCATTATTATTAATGGTAATACTGGTAAAGTGGTGAACTTACGGTATTGTTAAATGTAACTTTTTCCTTTCTTACAATATAAATCCTCTCGTGACAATTAGGATGAAAATCTTGTTGAGTAAGTACGAGATAGATGGTTTACTTGAGGTATTTATAAAATTATGCCATCTGATTTCAGAAGAAACTACTTGAAAATTTTGAAAAATAATATGTGAACAATTATTAATTAATTATAAACTTTTAACAAGTAACATTTTGCTGTATTTTCAGTAGAAAAGGCACTTTACCTGAAACAGTTTTCAATCGCTGCACTGAATACTTTAAATAGGTACGATTGTTTCAAAATGGGTACTCCTAACGACTTCAACAAGGTATACCTTTGTCAGATATAACAGGTAGGAGAATCGATTGTTTTAATAGACAGATGGATACACTAAACAGCAAAATAGTTCTGCCATTTAAAAGAGACATGCTGTGCCATAAGTGGCACCCTCTACTAGTGACGTCAAAATTAGTTAAACATTCTTATTTGTCGTGCCAAAAAACATAATTGTGCTAATTTTTTTTAATACTCAGACAGGTTTCAAAGTTATTGAGATATTTCAAAATAAAATTCTAGCATTAAACGCCCTGTATTTTTGAAACCAGCAACATTCGGATAAGGCATATTTGGCTCAATCGACTTTTTTTGGTCACCAGTATCTCCAGCTCTGAGATTTCCCAATCTTTCACAGACACCCTGTATAGATAGTAATGACATTTCTGTGCTTCAAGTCATGTGACGAAATCCATTCAATCATGAGAAGATTACTTTGAAAAGGTGTTATCAGCACAGATGACATGATTTATTAAAATGTTGAGTGAAGTTTAATTTGCGTGTAAAAAATCTTATCGAATACATCTCAAGTTCGGATAAATACTCAAAATGTTGTCTTTGAGATTTCTTCAAATATGTTAAGGTGGCCATATTTATCGCTGTAAAATGATCAAATTTGTGGTGTTTTTTAGGTACATAAATCTCGAAAAGTTAATATCAAGAA
This sequence comes from Monochamus saltuarius, assembly GCA_025584915.1. Taxonomy (NCBI): domain Eukaryota; kingdom Metazoa; phylum Arthropoda; class Insecta; order Coleoptera; family Cerambycidae; genus Monochamus; species Monochamus saltuarius. Next base: position 66,472,505 of record CM046722.1, on the reverse strand, counting down.
TAAAATTATTGATGTTTTGTTTATCCACTATTTAAAGTCTCCTCAAATAATATAATAACTTTTAAAATGCATTTGTATGACACACATTATTTTGCTATTCTAACGCCACATTTTAACAACTATTTTCACATAGTTTATGTTATAACAATATTTACATCTACCGTTGAACTTAAAAAACTACTTATTTTGAAAGATTTCTGTACCTAAAAATTTGTTGGTTAAACCGTTTTTGGCCATTATACATTTATTTTACTTCGGTACCTTTACATATTCGCAGGAGACATGAGAAAACATTGCTGATATTTGCTCTATATTATCCAGTTCTTAAATATCTAAAATTATTTATATTTGTAAAATACACCATTTCAGGAATACGGCGTCCTTTTAAGATAATTTATTTTTTATATTACCAAGCAATACGCTTTCAGCATTCTCAATAACAAAATTAACTCGGTATTATCAACACTTTTGGTGTATTATAGGTGAAAATTTCACACCGTACTTTAACCAATTAGAAGCTACCCTAGCAATTCAAAAATATTTCAGAAATTTTCATGCTCTTAAGCTACATGTGATTACCCTGGAAATTTTTTAACTTTTGCGTGTGTATACAGGGTGTCTCGAATTATAGGGAACAAATTTTAACACGTGATAGAACTTTTGAAAATGAAAAGTAAGTTCTTATAGGTAAATATTAAAAATTAAAAAACATATTTTTTCAATTAATCACCTTAATTGACGACAACGACAAAAATTGGTATAAAGAGTTTTTCCTTTGTGCTACTTTTTTGGACTAAACTTTGGAAAAAAAGTACTATTTAGAACTGTATACAAATATGTTTTTGCGATTTTTCCAGAAGAGCTGCATAAAGTAAAAATGTTTAAGACAATTATTGAATTTTTGTCTGTACAATAATTAAGATCATTAATTAAAAAGAAAACATTTTTAAAATTTTTCATACCCTGTATCTCGAAGGCATTTCTCGACCCAAGTTTACATAAACTTGTTTTCTTATTTCAAAAAGTTCTATGACAATAATTTATTGCAATGTAATCGACACTGCACAACTACGTAATGTTTTGCAGTTATACATGCAAAAATGCTGCGAATGTTGTGTTATTATTAACATTTCAACTATGCAAATATAACTTTACACGTTACTGACTTTGCACGCAAAGATCACTCTCTGGTTATATAAATATGAGTCGGTATATTGGTTTAAAATTTGTACACAGAACCTTGATGTGTATATTTGTGTTACTCTGGAAATATTGAAAATACAGTGAATATAATAAAATACTTCTTATTATATATTGAAAATTGATAAGCCCTTGAACTTGTTTACATGTTTTTCTTGATTGTGAACTAATTAGCTCAATTAGGCACACAAAAGAAGTGAAAAAATAATGATTGTCGAGGAGAACAAGACGACGCATTTCAGCCATTAAATTATCGAACTTTCGACGAATCGCACGAACCACAGGGTGATTCACGCAAGGGCTTCATTAGAAGCCGACAAGTTTATGGCATTCGGTCAATTTAGTCACCTATAAAAGCGCTTAGAATTTAATTATAGAAATACGTTTAAGAACGTATTTCCCTATTACAACTCTGTAGCCTATAAAACAAAAGTAAGTGTCGATTATAAAAAAAGACAAATGAGAAAATGAATAATATGTAAATGGTTCTAAATATATACACAAATGTTTCTACATAGTTACCATTACTTTTTATATCATGGAACAAGCTTCTATAAAATTTGCAAAAAACTCCACGGGCTGGAATTGGAGCTAGTTTTGCAAGGTTTTCAACAGATTGTTTGATAAATGGTGGAATCAGTTATTCAGTATGTACAATCAACAATCGAAATGGGAGATTTATGACCATCCATCCAAGAGTCTCAACCACTTACCCTATACCTTAGTAAAATTTTCTTCCCTTTTCATTTTTTTAGATCACCTTGTACTTGTGCTTTCCATCTTGTTTTTGGTCTTCCTTTTCTTTTTTTCCCATCTATATGACAGTAACATTTTTGGTATTTTCTCAACCTTTGGGAACGTATTAAACCTATTATGCTTATTTCATTACTTATTATTTGTTCGCCTAAACCATTCTTCCTCAATTCCTTGTAAAATTTTCCTTTCTCGTATTCTTAAGTTTATTTGATTTTTTTTACATAGAGTCCACATTTCAAATCTTATGTCACTATAGATCGTATTATACAGAGTGTAAGAAGTTTAACTACCATTAATTGATATTTCATTTACCATGCGATAGTATACATTAAAAAGAGCAAAGAAAACCCTTAAAACCAACCATTTCCGGGAAAATAATTACCAAATCTTTAATTTCATGCATAAAAATTGGGTTCATTCAGAGTTCTCGCCATCATTTCTTGCATTAAATTATCATAAAATGCAATTTTTACCCCTTCTTTCAATTTATTTATATTTAGTTTTAATAAAAACAATTTTTTTAATAATCATAATAAAAACAATTGTTTTATATCGGACAGTAACTACAAATCAGTTGGTAACTGAAATCCGAAGTGGCTGTCGCTTCTCTCAAATTCTTTTATGTACGTCTATTTCGTTAATATTACTTGGTTTGTTAAAATGTTGAACATACCTGAGTATCACAATATGTGGAAAATAACTGTGGACATTTTGAACATATGTTGTGTGAGGGTGTATGTGTGTGTGTTATGTTTGTATGTTATTGTTTTCTGCAGTGCACATTCATTTCCCCTGTTATATTTGGGATTCTTCAGAATTTAGTCCCTAAATAAATAAATTGCTTTACCTCTACAAATTTATGCACCTTCTCTCTTTTCATATTTTATGTGCCTTTTTCTATAAACTGTCTGTTCGACCATACATATTTAATTTTTTCCTTGTTTATTGTTAAATCCCCTGCTTTGCAATTTGTTTTCAAACCTTCTTATAACTTCTATTAGTTCTTATTTATTTCATGCCAAAATTTTAGTATCATTTGCAAATGCAAAACTTTGAAGCTTTCGAGTAGTTCTTCTCTACTGATTTTCCCTTCTCGCTCCATTTTTTCTACTAGTAGACAAAATAGTACAGATGTTAATGAGTTTCCTTGTCCTCGTTAACTAAGTTTCCCACTAACTCCTCTTTCATCTTAAGCTTGCCGAAAGTCACAAGTCTATTGAGCTTCTACCTTCTATCTTAGCGAAATCTACTTTGGTATTTCCCAATTATTATATATTTTGTTCATCCACCAATATAAGATTCAAGTCGTTACGATAATTTTAGGAGGTGATAGACTACTTGATTTTGAATCGATTGAAACAAACATACCTATATACCAAGTGTTACAATATTTGTGGTCATTAATTTTTTAATTTAACCGTGCTTTTCTACAATTATTGAAGAGTTCTGAAAAATAAAACTAAACTTTTTATAACAAATATTTCTATATTGTTTTTTATTAGGAATGAATGGATTATTTAAATGATTTAACCAATAAAATCCAAAGTGGCTTTGCCTAGAACTTCATAGACATGGTTTTTCTACATTGTAAAAGCGAATGATCAAATTTAAACGTGGATTTTATTTAAACCTTTGTGCGTAGGTTTATTCAGATATTATTAAAAACTTACCTAAGCAATGCTTTTTCAGTTCTTAGGAAAAGTTCCTTGATAAACTTTCTACAAATTAGAGAAATTAATGTTAACACTTTTAAGTATGCTGGGAGCGCATTTGCCAAAACAGAGGACAGCCGTTTAGTATGCATTAAAAATTGTTTAATAAATAAAACATATAAGAAATAATACATAAGTTACAAAATCAAACACTACAAATAAAAAAATACGTTGAATAAGATAAAATGCTGGGATTTGTTTTTTACACACACAATCTATTCTCTGATTATCGGCACGGGTAGACTAAGCAGAGCCCAAACAGCGTAGTAAGTACTCGTTGCCCCACTGCGCCTTTCGCTGACGTCTGACGGGGTAATAATGGTATTTGTAAGTTAAATTAACCGCAATTTACAAATTTGACTGTATATTTATCTAAATAACACAAACTACATCAATTTTTTTCCAGCCACCACTAATACTGTGACTTGTATTCTCTAGTCCTATATTTTTAAATGTAATTAGTTAAATTTAAATATCAAAATATACATTGTAAATATTCACCATTGTATTCATATAATATGAATACTTCAATAAAAGATATCAGGATTGAAGTACTCTTTGCATGTCGTATTCAGGATTCAAGTAGGTAATCATGAATATTTTAACAGAGTACTCAGTATTAGAGTAGAATAGAATAATATTTATTTCCTTAAAGACAAAAATACAATTTTGTATAGGAATTGTCAAAATAGAAGAAGTATTCCTGTGTTGAATACTTTTCATTTATTTATATACAGCTCTCTCCTCCTTGTTCTCCACATTTGAATATATTCGCAGTTAAATAATGGTTCCCTGGACATAATTCTTGAATATCTAAATTATTGCTCCTGTCTTTTGCTTATAGATGTCCTCTAGTACGTGTTTTAAATACACCTTGTAATGCTACAATTTCTGTAAAATTGGATTTTTCTTAACACAAAAGCAAAGTCAATTATGGCGCCAATTAAACAATGTCAACTATAATTTTTCTTGTAACGGACTTTTTACGTGAATCGCCTTTTATGACAGGTTCATCGATTTTGCATCAGCGATAGGACGAGGACGTAGAAACAAACCAACGATCAGGCATAAATCTTTCATAATTTAATAAAATCCGCTGGCAGTAATTTCGCTTTTACCGTTGCGTGATGATGTCGAGAATCAGAACTAATCAAATGTTAACCGCGGGGTTGGGCATTACGACATGATCTTAATAGTTTTATGTATTCTCTGCTGCTGAAATTCTCGTGATATCCCAAGACAACCTCGCGATCGACATGCAACTCGGCACGGAAAGAGGACAGGCTTTTATTATTTAAGGGCTCTCTGATACATGTTAACTTTGTATGATATATTTTTAGATTTCAATCTATATAACACAAACGTTTTTAATAATGAAGTGTACCTGGTGTTTGAAAAACAGCGTAAAGATTAGGGTCCGATGAGAACGTACACACGTGCAGCACAGCGGCACACGTCCTTCTGCGTTTGTACAGGGTGATTCAAAACTAATCGAAAAAAAATGTTTTTGAATATACTCTTTCTGGACTCTTGCAAATACAATTTTGTAACAAAAAATCAAAGATGGCAGTTAGAAAACGTGTAACGTTCCAAATCTCACTTTAGTAATACTAAACTAAAGACTTGAAAATACAAATTTATTTTACATGTTACTTATAATATTGTATTTCCACATCCTCCTCGTACTATATTGAATCTCCAACCTACAACAAAAGTATTAGTTTTAGAATATAAGGATTAGTTAAAGTATATTGTTTTAGTAGATTTTGTCAAAATGATTTCTGTCATAGCATACCTTGGATTGTGGTAATTTATTGTTTGTGGTTATGTCAGTTTTCTTTTCCTGTCGCGACACTCCTAAACACAGGTCCACAAAAAAAGTGGTGTGTGCTGAGGGTCTCATTATATTTTTCCCATGTATTTTTTCCCGCTGAACACGAATCTGAAGTCAAAATGGGGGGTCGCACAGCAAATTTTAGAGAAAACCCATAAAAACTATAAAAATCACATCAGTGTGAGTCAGTTTACACAGGTCCACAAAAAAAAGTCACATGTGCTGGGAGTAAAACTATATTTTTCCTTTGTATTTTTTCTCGCTAAACACGAATCTGAAGTTAGAATTGGGGGTTACACAGCAAATATTTGAGAAAACCTAAAAAATCAATAAAAAGCACTTTCTCGGAATTTATTCTGTATGATACTCTCTAAAACTGAAACAATGAATAATGCTGTGAATTAGTGAATATTTACTATTTTACAGCTATAAGTATACCAAGGTATAGCGCGAGAAAACGGATAACTGAAAAGAAACATTCGTTACACATTGTAAGCTATATTTCAAAAATATAGAAAGAAACAGTTTATAAGCGGATGTAGATAACGTTTTTTTAGAGTTTATAAAACCTTTCACATCACTTTCTGATAACGTGTTATATAAAACTAAAAAAAAACATTATGGTACAATTTTCTTACGGTAATAATTCAATGGTGATTAGTTATATATAAAACAGTGGAATTTGAAGAAACAACTACTATGCGGGTTACTGCCCCGACCACACATTTTAAAAACTCATAGCAGGCAGCAGTCCAGGTGGTACCAGACATATACCAGTTTCGAGTTTGTTAGCTCGTTAGGACAATAATAAATGTGACTGCTAGATTTTATATCTAGCCGATAGAAATATAGAAGTATAGAACATAGTGCGCGAGATGTGATTGTCTACATTTAGTGGTCATTATATTTAGCCTATTTCGACGTGTATGGCATATTTATATACACCGTTACTAGAAAACGTTTCATTTCGGTGTTCATCACTACTTTTAATACAGAACATATGCAGTATCGGCGTATTTTATACGTTTTACTTATATGTTACTAAAACATGTCATTAACATTTGGATAACCGGTTTAATATATTAAATTAACATATGTATTTAAAACGTTTTATAAACGTTGCACTTAACACGCAGTTATTAAAATATAAACGTATATTTCTAATGTTCCTTTCAACCTCTGGATGAAATTAGAAACGTTATATAAACGTACATGAGCCCATAGAGCATATACATAAAGCATAGTACTGCTCATAATAGGTTAGTTTATGTAAACGCCCTTTCACTTACACAATTATCGTTTCAAGAAGTCCAGATCGATGATATCAATTGGGTGATTTACATTTCTAGACAAGTTGAAATCATTTACATCATGAAGTAAGTTAGTGTTGTTCCCCCAGGGTGCGGTATGACATATTATCATAATAGATCATCGATGCAGCAATTACATATTTCATACGGCAGACGATTGAGCAAGTTTATGGGATAATAATTATTAGGATCTAGTTTTTTTTTTCTTATAAATTGAACTGACGCATGATAACTTCTGAACTGATGGGATGTTACTTTGAGAAAGGGATTCTGACATAATCATAGACAGAAGCAAAGGCAAGGCTAAATTAAGTTAATGTTATAACCAGTGTACCTTCACCCAATTCATGATTTCATTAAAAATTTTCACTTTCTGAACAACATTTGAGTATGTTCGGACGCTCTCAATTTAGGTGTAGGAATAATTAAACTACTTGAAATGCATACCCAAAACGTTGTATAATGGCATACAATCAAACGACTTAAAACTTGGAGTATCATGCCCTTTGGCTAAAGTAAATTTTAGTTGTCTTTCACTCTTTCTTTCATAGTTTTTCGTTGTTATTAAGCAGTTAATAGCAAGTGAAAATATAGGTACTCGCAGTTATACTCTTTTGGTGCGTAGCCGCAAAATGAATAGTACCTACGTCATAGCAAATGTTAAATGTAGAGCTATTAGTTAACACACCATATCAATTATTGAACAACTAATTGTAATAACTTACCAATGATGTTGAAGATATAATATTTAAACTAGAAATTAAATTTGTGCTGTCACTTCGGATAGCACATACCCACATACATACGGAAAAAATGCGTACTATTTTAGGATAACTACTTTTAGCCGCTCCTATCTTATATTTTTTCAAGTGTTCTATTCTAATGGTTTTTAAATGAATAACCATACTCCAGAAATTATTTACGCGTGGTCAAGAAATACATAAATCCTGTGTATCTTCCTGACCTGAATCATATATATCTAAGAAAACGTAAGTTGTATATATTCTCATTATGCTCAAGTATTAATATTTGTATAAATTGTTCAATAGCAGCAATTAGCAATGTGTGTCTACTGTATGTATAAAATCATTTAATAACACGCTGTATGCAATTTTCTTAATATATTTCATAAATATTATATTCAAATGAGCAATAATGTGTATCAAAAAATTAGTCTCTGGCTAATATATTCTTAGAGCAAAATTAAAAAATATTGTTCTGTCGTATTACGAGCATTGACGTTTGTATACAGGGTGAGTCATTAATAATGGTACATAGCTTTAGGGCAGATTGTTAACCTCGAAATAAAGCAATTGAGCCCAACATGTCTTATTCAATTGTTGCTCCTTTCATTCTACAGGGTGTTAAAGTTGAAACAATGTTTTCGATTTTTTGCTATATATTAAGAATGTATGGACCGATTGTTTTGAAAATTTGTAGTTTCATGTTTTTTGAGGTGGCAATTACGAATATGCAAACAGTGTTGAGGTCACGACTAGGAGGCGCTAGTTATACTGTACTATCAATGTAAAAATATGTCTAACTTTTTGTATTTTACACTTTTGATTTTTTTAATAAGAAACTACCTCCAATTTTAAATAGAAATGGTATGCCTATTACAAATCGATAAACACAACCGTTTTCGATAAACAGATGATTTAAGTTTTTGAGATTCGGCGGGAATTAAATTCCAAACTCCAAAGTAGTAGGCGTGGAAAAGTAGACAGCTGTCACTACAATACCATATTGTTTATGACAATGCCACTCAATTCGTAAATTAGGCAGTAGTGTTTTTTATTGTTCTTTTTTATATTTAAAATGCCCCGTGTAAATCATTTGTTAAATGGTCACGATATTGATGAACAGTATTAAATATCAGATAGTACATACAAAACTTTGTAATACAGAATATGATCTAATATTGATACAATTTGCTACACCAAAATGCTGATATTTATTTATAGTTATGGAAACATTTTAAATTGTAACACAGTATACAAACTTTTAGTAATAAAACATATAAAACAACTCTCTAAATTCCATATTTTATAAAAGCAAACGCTTTTAACCGTATCCAAAGATTCCGATAATGTCACGCGAGGGCTTTGAGCTTTAACTACACTTTTGTTATTAAATTCCGTTATTAAACTGATAACCGTATAATTACAGGTATAAGAATTATATGTCAAGAAGTTAAATATTAAATACAAGGTAAAAAAAATATAGCGTGATACATAACATATCTGGATACTTTCCATTGTAATTTGTTGTATGATGTGTGATAGATAATGTTCAGTATGTGTGAAAGGAACAAAACAAAGTGACGGTAATAGGAAACTGAAATATCAATATATCAACAGTACCATTACAGTTATTGTGATGTTTTTTGCAGGTGAAGTAGTTAAAATTTAATGAATTTTAATATATAGGGTGTTTTTCAAGTAGAGGTCGCAAGCTACAACTAGTCAAAAATGAAAAAAAAATGAGTTTTTAATTTCTAAACCGCTTGAAATAATGTAATCAAATTGTAACTCTATAAAGGTGCACTTAATTGATTTGGAATACAAGTAGGTGTAATGAAACAAAAAGTGCAGATGATACAATGGCGCAGATGATGACCTATTTTATTTGTAATATCATACAGGGCGATTTATTTTGGCAAATAATGATCGATGATACTCACAGCGCCGCCACTGATTTGTTTCATATCTACTATTATACTAAATATACACACCGAATTTGGTTAAATTATCTAACTAGATTTAGAAATTAAAAATCAAAAACTGATTTTTTTTCAAAATTTTTGACATGGCGTAAATACACAACGCTGTCCCAAGGCTCTACATTTATATAACAAAAAACCCTTATCTTTGGCCACAGGATACGCCTCTGGATTTTTGACCTCTACTTAAGAAACACTCTGTACAATAGGTGAGAAAGAAAGGTAAACTATATATACTATAAATATACATAAAAAAATGTTACAAAAGCTATTTAAAGTAGATATTGTGGGTGTAATTCAACGCTGGTTGGGGTTTTAGTCCACAGAGTAGTTAGTTTCACACAATATTATTAATACCTAAAAATATATAAAAAGAAAGGTAAACACCTGTATATAGGGTGAACCTTAAATAAGTAGATACAAATATTTTAACTGCAATTTTTTCGTCACATAGATGAGTCTAGTGAAAGTAATTTTTTAATATGTATGTATGAGCTATTTTTTTTTAATTACGCACATTTTGAGGGTCGCTGAACATATACAACAGAGCACTGACGTAACGTAATAAACTAGATGATCCATTCAAAGCGAGGTTGCCATATCTTGTTTAAATTTATTAATTCTTTTTAACTGTAAATCTGTATAGATTGAATTAAAAAATACTTGTTTTGGTAATTATTTACATTAGCGGAAATCTCTACAATCCTAATAAAAAATATTCTAACCCCCTCCCCCCTATTTTCGATGATGCTGAGCACGAATCTAAAATTTCTTTTCTGTGGTCGAGTGTAGTTTTTGGAAAACTTTTGTTTTATAATTTTAACCTCAAAGTACCTATATACCTACATTGCATTTGGTTGAAGTTGTAATATAGTGCCTATTTACGTATGTGACAAATTCGACGTCATGAAACGCATTGTAACTTTTTTAATGCAATGTATACATAGAGGTTACAACTTTCTTGAAACCAAGACATTAGTGTAACACTGGAAATGCTGTAAACCACGGGTTCAATCTGCAACGCTTGTGACTCATAAACATCATCTGGTCAGCGGTACTCAAGAAGTTTTTTATTGAAAAATTACGAAATTTATTTATAACTTGACTTTTTTATTTCCAAATTTTTTGTAAAAATACTATTAATTATGTGTTTACACAGATAAGTATACTGCTAGTTAAAATATTTGTACTTTTTTAAGGTTCACCCTGTAATGTTCATTAGATTTTAATAATTTATGATAACATTTTCAGTAAGATCGGAAAACCTACTGCAAAAATTGGTTCAATAGTATGTTGAGTACCCACCATGCCTAATTTGGTCGCGGCAAGAAGTCAGACGACTTACGTCATACGAACAAATGCATAATTTATTATATTTTTATAAAAATTCTTAAGAAACTGCAACTATGATTAATTATACTATATACTACATTAAATATTTCCAGTATATATTGTACTAAATCACAAAAAAAATGTTTCAAACGCGACAAGTTATCGAAAATTATGCTGAAAATAAAAACAATAGCATAACGTCAGCGGTGACACAAGTCGTCTGAATTCTTGCTGAGAAATGGCGTTTTGGATAGTGTGAAGATGTGGAATGATTATGGCTCCACCACTTCTTGGATGTAGTGTTGGTTTGTCATATTGCCTCTAATGAAAGCTAGTGGTGATCTACTACCATACGCGATAGCACCCCATACTATAACTAATTAACTAACTAACCTACTGTGTGATGGACAAGACGATCCCTGTCAAATTGTGGATCGCGTGTATCACCTCTTCACCTACTCACACTTGCATGACCATCATGCATCCAAAGACAGAATCGTGATTCGTCATTAACTATCTCCTAATTCCATCCTTGATGCCACTTAATCCTTTCTCTACACCATTGTAACTGGTTAGCTCGATTTTGACGAGTGCGAGGCAGCACTTAATGTGGACCCTGGCGCATATCGACCATCCAAACCACTGATTTGCATTAGTCCGGCTGCTGTTAAATCGCATGTTGTGTGGTTCCTCTACGACGGCCTGGTAACAGCGTACTATGGTACGTAAGAATCTGTTAGTCCTTCTAGAAATTTTTCTCACCGACAAATCTGCTTCGCGCAACCCAAAAATCAAACCACCTCCGATTTATGCAAACTCCAGAAAAACTTAACATATCTGAAAATTTAATCATCTTATACCATCACCGAGAGAAGACAACATGCAAAAAATATTTAAAAAATTATATTTAATATGCGTTTTTCCTTCTTTGCCACGTGGTATCCGCGAAAAGTTAGTACAATATTTATTTACCATTTCCTTTTTCTCATTTTAAAGGTTAAAGGTTAAGGAACACTATCTTAGACGATGCTTGAATGCAATTAAAAATTGATATTAATTTTGTTGTCAATATTTCGGCAAATATAATATAGAAATTTGATAAAAATATATTAATTAAGACCCTACGCTTTTGCTTTTGTATTATATATCAAAAAATGTTACTGTTCCGACTTAGAAACAAATAATATTAAATTATTTGTTGATTTCAAAAAAATACCGTCAAATTAAGTATTTATATTTTATTTAAAATACGAAGAAATATTATTTTCTATAAAAAAATAATTCACCTAAATTTATATATTCAAATTTTCTTTAAATTTAGGATTTGTCACTTTTTCAGATATTGTCATAAAATGAGATAATAAATAAGTAAAGTTTATTTACAGCCGATATACTACACAAATCAGGCAATAGACCTAAGTTAGAGAATAACTTGTCCTGTGAAATTGCTCAGTTAACAATACTTAATAAAAAAATTTAGAAAAAATTGAAAAATAGTGTTTAAAAAGTACAAAGAAGAGAGAATGAATTTAGCGAACAGCTGCAATTTAATAAATTATGTCTTCCATGATATAATTAGCAGTTTGATGAAGGAGATAAATTTGATGTCAATGGTTTAGTAATTAAAAGAAAATTTTTAATATAAAAAATGTGAACGAGGCAAAACTGCTTGCAAAGTTCATTTCAACTTTCATTGTAAATTAGTACATACTTAGCTAGTAAAAAAATAGTACATAATTTTTTTATGCAAACACACCGTCGCACCTAAATAATTATTACTGTATTAATACTGTACGAACAGACTGATATAAACTGATTAAATCCAAAAATTATGGAACTGAATTCATATAAAGCAGGATAGGATTCGTGTAGTAATGGGCAGTTTGATATGATTTAAAACGAATTCTCACATTATGCACATCCTTACGATATTGGATTTGCCCTAAAATATCTGGAAGGATAGTATTACGGCAGTTGTAGATTTATGGATTTATTCTAACTTCCTGTAAATTTTCCCGAGGATCTTATGATTTCAGATTTAATACATAGCATTCCTTATAAAACCAATCATATGTATTGTAACAATTTGAAAGATACACAGAAAATCAAATGAAAATAACACCTGACCTAACTTAAATTTGAATAAAAATAAATAATTATTAGTGTCAATTTATAAAAAAATTACAAAGAATTGTTAATATAGATATCCTGGATATGAATTTACATAGAATAAATAACATTACATATCATAAAAATACTAATTTAATAATTTATTATCAAATTTAAAAATTAAATTTCATAAATTTGCATGACGTTGACTATTGTTATCATTCAGTACATCATAAAAAAGAAATTAAACTCAGAGCACCATATATTAAATAAAAGGAGAAAGTCTACAGATTAATTTGATATGCATATTGTATGCAAACGAGTAACATAATGAAAGATATTCCCATTACAAATAAATCATGTCCTAAAAATTAAATTGAAATGTCAAATTATAATAATCAATTCTAGAACTGTCAAAAGTAAAGGTGACTCTACAAGAATCCCTTGAACATGACCAAAAACACAAAATAAAGACTATTTTCCTAAATAAAATAAGTAAAATTGTATAATTAAGATAAAAGGACATTTAAAATTGTATTAGTTATAAGTTGTGTTGTGAAATTGTGAATAAAAAGACATCCAAAGACTGTAAGAAAATCATGTGAATGGACCTTTTAACATGGCAATCTGCAGCAAGGATGAAAAACAAAAAGTTGTTGTTAGTTACGGCTTGGTTTGAGAGAAGAGAAACAGCATTGCAAGAGAGCTCCCGAAATTATACACAATTTAGTAAAACTAACAAGTAAAATCAAGAAAATATCGACCTACCAGCTTAATTTACCATTCTACATCATCCAGTATAGTTTTTATTGCCACAACTGAAGATATCATCCGTATCCAGGGAAAATTTTGCAGTTCCATAGAATCCCACAGGATAGTTTCCAGTTTCCAGGCAGTTTCCAGCTTTCCAGGCAGATTCCAGGAAGGAAATAATAAATTCCTAACCTCAGGTACCTTAAAAATAAAGTGCACTATAAAAAATTTCTATAGCTATAGTAAATTAAAATCGATTTTAAATATTTGAATCTTTGCAAAGTATAAGAATAAATTACAGGACTTACCTGTATAAAACCAAGTCGAACTCAATCAAATAACAATCACATTTAATAATTTCATTGCAACAAATTATATCTGTCACTCTAAGAGAAGACATCTTGGTTTTAGACTATATTATGCAACCAACATTACATAAATAAGGGATAATTTAGTATAATTTGTAATCTACATTGGTTTGGTAAAATTTATTATCAGAAAAGTAACATTAAAAAGAAAATATTCTTTATTGTTTTTAAATTTGATTATAGCACAAAAACATTGTTAAGCTTTCGAAAGTGTTACCATTTGTTATACTGTAAAATAAAAATACCTGTATAGTTTGAACCGACTCCTGATTTAAGTTTCTTTTGCTCTTTGATTTATAAAACTGTGTCTAGCAAGGGATAAACAAAATTTGGTATAAATAAGGTAAGATAAAAAGAAAAAAATTTATAGAAAAGGTTTGTATTGAACGAAATATAGCAGAAACACAACATACACTCACAAAACAGAATACATAAAAGGATCATTGGCGCCCAACAAAAATTTAATATTTAACTTTAACATCAAATACACAATAAAATATTCAAAATTAAAATAAACAATAAAAAAAAAATAAATTCAAATTAAAAATAAAAACACACACACTCACATAAATATATCAGTATATAATTTCATGTAACATGAAAAATCAAATTATTGTTTTGGATACTTTTCAGCAATCACCTCTTTTCAGCGCCGGACCTAGGGAGCTGGCGCCCAGGGCAAATTTCAAATGTGCGCCCCTCCAATAAAAGGTGAAGGTCACAAAGAATTTTACTTTATAAACAAATTTTTATTAATTTATGATAAAGCAATATCATAAAACATACATAAAATGTTACGACGTTGACAATTTCGGCACTTGTTTTCATCGAGAAAGAGCGCGTTTTCTTGCACGTAATGAACGGGCCCTGATGCAGACTGAAACTCTAAAAAATCTTTAAGCGTGGGTTAATGTGCTAGCGCGCCCTGCTGGCTTGCGCACTGGCCGGGGCCCTGCTTGCCAGCCCCTAGGTCCGGCGCTGCCTCTTTGCTCGTTTTTAGAAAACAACTGAATGCTTATGTACGAGTAAGTATGTAACATAATTAGAAAGTTTTGTATGCAACAAAGTTTTATGTTTCATCGTTTTAATAACACCATATATTGTTCAAATCAAAATCATCAATTTGGTAAAAAAAAATAAATTGTATAGCATGTCACGACAGCGTTCTTTATTTACTGTAACAACGGCACCAACGAAGTATGACCCAATTAATTCATATCTTTTTCGTGTGGATTCATCACCCCAAATTCGACAGTTTAGTTTGTAAACGTATCCGTCAAGATGAAAATGTACTTATATTTCAAAAACCAGCATGATCCATTTTTTACACCCAATTAACAATTGTATGAGATTTCAAATGATCTGTAACTTTTAATCGTAGTATAAACTCAATTTGTTATGATGACAGATGCAGATCCTTATATATTAAAATCCGTTGTTTTCTCTCGCTCCCACCGGGGGGGTCAAAAAGTGGCGTTTTGCATTACCTAAGGCTTTTGAGGCGAGCGCGCAGCGGCGAGCCCGGGTGCGCGAAGCCGACTTCGGTCCTTCGGTTGTCCGGTGGGCGTATTTTGGTGATTTCTCTTTACCTTTTTCGGGGCGATTTTTGCGTTTTTCCGGAGGTCCGCGGCCGCCAGTTTTCCATTTTCACGCGGATGTCGCGAAAAAAAGAGATAGATATAGCCGGGAATTCGACAAACGTCAGTCAGATATGGGTAGACGTCCAACTATTTCGGATTCGATATTTTCGTATTTTCCCGCATTCGTTTCCACAAAGCCATGTCGAAACGTAAACTTTGAACCTTCTACAATGTGTCGCGTGCCTCAGGTTTGAGTTTAAAATTCGATTTTATAGTGAAAATAACGAAAGTTTTACTCAATTACACGTTCGGCGGTATTCGCATTCGCTCGGCCGCCGGCCGTCCTAAACGTCAAACGGCTACCAGGACGGTGCACGGCCTGTGACAGCTCCCGATAAAACTTAGGAACGTTCGCTAAAGGGGCCGATCGGAGGCCCGCCAATGCCAGAAAAGGTAAATTTAAAGTCTCTAGATACTTTCTGTTATGCGAGCCCTGGATTTTGAGTTCGTTTTTCCATAAAAATTTGCTTAAATCCAAACTGAGACGGGGAGAAGAGCCTAGCAATATGGCGGGTCCTCACAAAACCTTCAAAACGATTACATTCTGAAAAGTAAGTACCCCTTTATTTCCATAAAGCCATATCGAAACGTACACTTTGAACCTTCTACAATGTGTCGTGTGCCTCAGGTTTAGGTTTAAAATTCGATTTTATAGTGAAAATAGCAAAAATGTTCGTCGACTACAGAAACGTCAAATGGCGAGTGCGCGGTGACATTTCCGAATAAATCGCAGAAAATTTCGCTAAATGGGCCGACCGGAGCCCCCCAAAGGCCGAAAACGGTAAATTTGAAGTCTCTAGATACGTTGTGTAATGCGAGCGCCGGGTTTTGAATTCGTTTTTGTATCGAAATTTGCGAAAATCCTAACCAAGACGGGGTCAAAATGACGTAAGCCATAAAATAGCTGTCAACTATTTCCATCCGCTACGCGTATATACGGGGTGACTCAAAAGCTCGATGTACGGGGTGTTCCGATAAAATTGACGAGAAAAATATAAAAATTACAGATTCGAGGAAATTTTCGGTTTTTTCGCTTCGGAGGGGTTCTCTGACGTGCGTAGGACCGTTTTATATACAAAGTGTTGGAAAAATGTCGAACGTTAAAAAAATGTCAAAATTAAGGGAACTGAAAATTTTTTTGTTACGAAACTTCCGTCGGGGGTCTCTTACCGCACTAATTATCGAAAAATACGGGGTGTTTTAAAAAACCGAACCGTTCCCTAAAAATCCTGAACAACAGCTTTCTGATGAAACTTTTTACAATGGTTTGTAAAAAAACTATAAAAAATATATACTTTGGTATTATTATGTATATAAATACATACGTATGAAAAAATACAGGGTGTAAAATAAAGAACCATTCTCTAGATCCACAAAATTTATGGAATATTTTCTAATCAAACTTTTCACAATGGTCTGTAAGAAAACTATACTAATTAAAAAACTACTGGGTGTTTAAAAGAACCGACCCTTCTCTAGAAACCTTCATGGAAGTATAATATTCCTTTGATGAAACTTTTAACAATGGTCTATATGGAAACTATTTTAATGAAAACAATACAGGGTGTTTAAGAAAACTGAACCAATATTGAAACTCCCAAAATTCATGGAATAAAATTTTTTTTGCTTCGGATGGGTTGTCGGATGTACGAAAGACCGTTTTACATACAAAGTGTTGGAAAAATGTTGAACGTTAAAAAAATCTCAAAATTAAGAGAACTGACATTTTTTTTTACTCAACTTCCATCGGGGGTCTCTTAACGCACTAATTATCGAAAAAATACATGGTGTTTAAAAAAACGAACCCTACCCAAGAAAGGTCAAGTCGGCGATAGCCGACTTGCCACCTTTCTAGTATTTCTTTAAAATCCAATGTTTTTGGCTCTTTACAGATACAATTGTTCAGCATGACATTGAACTGATGTGTTTAGATCTTCACGCACACTTTGATTCACTACAGCAATATTTTTATATGACCGACTGAAACGAAAATTTATTGGTATTACTTGATCAATAATAGAACCCGTCTCTTTAAATTTCTTGATTAAGTTACGAACTGTCAATAGTGTTGACAGCTTGTCTTGGCAAGACAAGTCAAGACTAAGATAAGACTTCTCAGGTCAAATTGCAAGACAGTATTTAAAAATAGACTTGTGGGGCAAAATAAGAAATATTGCAAATATAAGAAGGGATAGTACTTAAATTAACATTATCTGAAAAAATAAATATTGCATTTATATTGTAGATATACTCAATTTAAAAGACATTTAATGTATAATAATGTTACGTATTATCTCTATGCACAAGGGGGTAACTACAAATGTAGATTAATTACACAAAAAAAAAAAAACCGTAACAAAATGATTTATTCAGCAACACAAAATATAAGGGAGATAAAATACTGTCACCAGCTGGAGGTTATACAACGATAAGTTAACAATAGGTCTTACCTATTTCCAATTTCCATGATTTTCAGGGGAGATACCGCTATTCCAAAAAGGGGGGGAACTTCTCCACTCACCACACTACCCATGACTTCCGGACTTCCGTTACCTCCACATTCAAGTTCCAACCCTTGGTTCACAATTTTTTGTAATGTCAGCAGTGGCCTGAGGGGCCACCGCCAATCCGCGCTTTGCAGTAAACACATCATCGTGGTCAACGCACTTGGGAATGTTGTAACCTGCCGACTTTACATTTTTATCCACAGTATAGGAATATAATTACGGAATTAAAATAAATTATGATCAACAGGATCATGGTATGTTTCCATCGGATGGTTTATAGAAGACGTTCGATAAATATTAACACCATATCTTTGACAGAACACAAATGGTGCGAAATTTAGATCCTGTAGTTCCAAATTAAAAATTTATTATATTCCCTTCTGGTGCAGAAGTGACCAAATGATTATACGAGTTACTGATTTTAAACAATATAGTAAACATGTCATCGATTTATCTTGCATTTAGTATTATTACTAATCACTTAAGAGACTCATTACTACTAAGTTGTTGAAACTGAACAACTTCCTTACTACATCAACGAACATTAAAAAGACAACAGAACACAGACAACTCTAATTTTAACTTTATCAAATTTAAAAAGTCATTGAGTTTGTTTATCGGGGTCTCTTACATAATTCATCAGGCAGTAGTAGCTTTATCGTACTTATTATTTTAAAATAGCAACATTTATGTAGTTTAATCTTTATTCGTTTTTATAAATGCTTTATTTTTTAGGTATAGAGGCTGCTACTGTTAGACCCCTTTTATGCACGCGGTTTTCTCCACTCAACGCGAAATTGAGAAAAACGCGGCATATTTCTGCTCCATTTTATGCACGCGTATTCTATCAGTTGTCGCCAGTTTCATGCCACACAGTAGTCAGTGTGAAGTACATGAAAATGGATCCATGTATTTTGTATTACAATCATAAAATTACATACAATATAAAGATATACAATGTTAAAATTATTTGTCCTGTTGCAATGATTATTTACATATCTATGAGGCAAATAAACTAGTATCAACGTTTGTTTACAAATTTAAATTTACCGGCTTCAACATAGTACCTAAAAATGTCGGAAAGCACACGATGACCACTTCGCGCATCTTTAAGCACATTCTATATTTATCCTTTTCTATGTTCGGAGAGCGTACGCCAAGCCTTCTTAAAACCATCGCGACAGAATTGGAAACGCGAGAGCAAATAAACGCGCGTTAAATGCATAAACGTAGTAACTCTGTTCATGGTATCTTGAAACGCGGCGTTTTTGTCAACTCCGCGTTGAGAGGAGAAAAACGCGTGCATAAAAGGGTCTAAGCCATCGCGACATAATTAAAAACGCGAGAACAAATAAACGCGCGTCAAATGCATAAACGTAGTAACTCTGTTCAGGGTATCTTGAAACGCGGCGTTTTTGTCAACTCCGCGTTGAGTGGAAAAAAACGCGTGCATTAAAGGGGTCTTAGTAATAGAATATTATTACTGGAATATTGAAAGTTTCCAGAAAATCATCTGCAATTGATCAGCCAAGAATTTCAAAGTTATGTAGCATTTTGTCAGTGGGTATTAGGAAAAAAATAAATAGAAAATTGAAGCTTTTATTTTACCCTCCTTCATTTTGTAGTGTAGGATAACATTGACAATACCTGACTTAAATTGAACGTTTCATGATATATAAATTTGAACGTTAATATTTTATAAGGCTTGCTTTCCTACCTGCATTTCGAAGTAACAGCGAACATACCTAGCCGAATCGATACCTACAGTTAGTGCAGGTTAATACAATGAAAAAGGAGTTGTCGAAAGTTTGTTGTTTGAATTCGCCGAACAATTCAGCTCGCTAACAAGCAACTTGGGGGAACATTTGCGAAACTTGATTTTCAATCTGCCCAATGGATTTTTAATTAAACTTTCATTAAAAAGTTGGACTTTATTAAACGTGTTCATTTATTAGTTCAACTACTTGACTTTTAGTCGAAAAGGAGCACTGTTTAAAGCTGAACTTTCTTAATTTTTGTTTACGTTATGAGAAATGAGCTTTGTTTGTGTATTTTCCTGACTTAAATTAAGGTCTTTTCCCATAAAGATTAATTAGTTTGATGTTTATTATGTCTTCAGGTTATGGTAACAAATTAAAATGTTTGTGTAAAAATAACTTGCAATCAGAGAAATAAAACCCCCCACTCTGAGTCAGTATAGCAGTATAGTTACACTGAGAAGAGAGATATATAGGAAAAAATGCATATTTTACAAAACTATTAAGTTATCTAGAGTGTTTATTATATATGAATTTAATATAGAAACTCAACAAATAATTTGTTAATTTAAAATAACATTGGATGAACTTAAAAATTACTTTTAAGTTGGTTATTTATAGATTTTTAATATTACTGAAAATCCCAATTATAATTAATTGCCGTCTTGCAGATGGGAATAAATGCATCTACCGTTCAATAATACTCTAATCAATTGGTCCAGTATCCGCTTCACGCCTAAAGTTTCTTGTCGACTCGTTTGTTCACGTCTGCCTCTCTTTGATTTTATCGACTAAGGGCTTGAGGTGCTCTCACTACAAAAGATCCGTATTATTTAAATCGTGAAGCTTTGTAAATATAACCATCTTTATAACGTTACAAATGTCTGCTGACGTTATCTGTCTTACCTAAAAGCAAAAGTAAGACCTGAATTTTCCTATGTTGTATATACCAGGTCTTCCCTCCAAGATCTTCAGTGCTTATATTTCAGAAACTATCACAGCCGGTGCTACGGAATTTGGTACACAGACACTAAATGGCGCGTAGAATCTGATGATAATATCAATTCTTATATATTTTTCAAGATATTTATTTAATTTTGATTTTTGGTAGTCAAGTCTCCTCTAAAACTTATGTTTAAATTGACATATACTTAATTATAAACAGATTCTGAAAAATAAACATTCTAAAATTTTTAAATTTAACATAAAAAGCCTCCAAAAAGTGCCCAAATTTCATTGTTTTGTCATATAAATATGTACAGCCTTAAGCCAGACTTACACAGAAGAAACTTATGTCGGTAAACGTCAAAACTATGAAATGTCATTGAATTGTCAAATATTAATGGTATAAATTATAATAAACCACATAAATAACACAATTATAAATAACATAATTCAATACAATTTACGTAAGCACGATGCTGTTTTGAGACTTGTCAATAAAAACTTAGACTGGAGGCTTTTGGAGCATTGAGGTCGCTGCGCCGGCGCCGTCTTCCGTTACAGCTTTGTTCATCGTGAATATTGTATAAAATATTTGTGGATATTTTTAAATTGTTCCATTATAATGTAATAAAACTTCAGTAAACTGTTTTTTATGTTACTACAGTGTACCTACATAATAATTAGGTAAACGTATTTTTTATCACAAAATAATTTACAAAAGCGTGTAAGTAAAGAATATTCCTTTTTTCCAACTATATATAATTATCGATTGCTTATTTAACAAAAAATAAATTCGAACAAAATGACTCCTAAACCTTTTTTGATACAATGTGAAGGTGGTTCTTCTTGAAAGTCATGAACTGAACCTACCACACAAAAGAAATATTACTAAAGCAGAACCCAGAAATGATTGATGATATACTCGCGACAAGAATTCAGACGACTTACGTCAACAAATGAATAATTCCTTATATTTTCATCAAAATATTTAAGAAACTGCAGCTGAGAGTAATAAAACTATATACTACACTAAAAGTTTGCATTATATATTGCACTAAATTGCAAAAAGTAATTGTTTTTAATGCGATCAAATACCGAAAATTACGGTGACATTAAAAACAATTACCTAACGTCAGTAATGACGTAAGACGTCTGAATTCTTGACGCGAGTATAAGTTTGTTGTGTCCACATATTTCAGCACTTTATTAATGTTTCTAATCTATGTATGTTTAAAAATGACTCTACATCTGTAAAATAGTAGACAATGTACTACAATTTAGTTACTTCATGTGCTACAGAACTGAAATAAAGCAACTGGTCGTTGCTAGGAGGAATCACCTGTAAACTAGACCCAGAAGGTACCTATCACATAGTCGTTTAAACGTAGACAGTATTTACTGCTTTTATCTCTCAGATATGTGTGTGTAGTGCCACAGATTACATTGAAACTAGACGATAAGTAACATAGGACACGAAAAAGAATAAGCGAAAAATATCACAGGCATTGTGTTAACAACAAAAACAATTTTGCTTCCTTAAGAATTTATAGGCCTGAGAAAGAACACTTTTTATTTAATTTTTCTACGATAATTTCCTTATTTGTTGGGTAATTGTACTGAAATTTTGAAGAAACAAGTTGTTTTTTGAGATAAACACGTATATCTAGATACCCAAATAAGAATATTATCGTAAAAAAATGAAATAAAGAAAGTACTTTTCGAAGCTATAACTTCTCAAGGAAGCAACCTTGATAAGTTGATTTAAATCACATTATTTTTGTAAAGGAAGCTAACCTTAAAGTATGTCCTATTCTTTAATGAACACCCTATATATCTTGAGTATCTAATTAATATAAGGAAATTATTAGCTATTAGTCGTATGTGTGTAGTAAAACAAATTATTTCTATATAAAATACATGCACCATTTAATATTTCCGCTGCTATTATGTTTTGTAACGTTATGTACGTTCTATCAGTGTAGCACACAAAAAGTAATTACGGAAACTACTATCAAGGAACCTCACTTTCACTAAATGATGGAGTATGTTGACTGATTGTGTCAGTTATAATGAGGACTCTATAACGTTACTCATACACGAATATCTGGGAATATGAATATATTAACTATGACGTCTACATTTTGTGGAATGAAAAGCATGTTGACTCAATAATAATTTAGATCTGCGTTTCCAGAGTGAATTTAATAAAGGTGTTGCAGAAATATAGGTTAAGACGTAATTTTTTTAAACGAAAATAATGACAAATATTCAATAGAAATCCAAACCTAGGTAGCACAAAACAATGGCTCAATATTGGCCAAATCGTGACTTTAATATTGGGTGTATATTGAGTAGCTGTTTCGGTGAGGTATAAATATGTCAACAGTTTACAATATTGGTTTATCAGTGTTTCACAGTATAGGCATACAATTTTATATAAACGTAGGTGTACCTCCACCTAAAAGAAGCTGTAATTTTTTAGGGGAGGCTCGGATGATTTTAATGAAACAGAAAAGGGCAGTTCGAATGTGACTAGACGGACAGAATATTGAAAGAATTTTTCAAGGAAAGAAATAAATACAATTTATAACATCTATTTTTAATCAAATTCAAATTCAAATTCAAACTTTATTGCCCAACAGAAAATTCCATTTACAGGACAAAAATTATAATACATATCATAGAAAAAAACAATAAAATAAATAAAATGCAAGTAAATACATACAACAGTAATAATAATACACGTACATAAATGTATGGAGATTTATAGTAGTAGTAGTAGTAAAATAGCATAAAGAAACTAATAATAACTAATTAAATTAAAATTGTTGAAACCTCTCCTCTACAGCCTTTCTCACAGAATTGATAGATGAAGAATTTATATCACATTGCTCCGAAATAATATTAAAATTGTGAGACATAACATGCACTGGCGACTTTTTAAGAGTGTTGGTACTAGTTGACGGTAAATAAAACGTTTCAACTTGCCTAGAGTTAAAACCAGGTAAATATATACAATCAATATTATTGTTAAATAAATTAAATAAAAATAGTATGCTATTGAGTACCTCTAAATTTTAACAACGGAATATTGAACCTTGATATACGAATAATAATTCGTGATATATACTATCTTTTTTAAAAGATTTTCTTTGTATGGATTCAAGCGATAAAGAATGATTTTGGTATATTGGGTACCAGATTAAAGAACCATATTCCAGTTTAGAACGTACTAATGAAATATAGAACGGTGCATGCATCGATATTAGTAAAAAAGTTACAATTCCTCATAATAAACCGTAAGCTTTTATACGACGATTTCGATATATTTTGCATATGCTGCGAAAAACTCAGGTTTGAATCAAACAGAATGCCTAAATCTTTTACAGTACGCTTGCTTTCTAAAATAACATTATTTAACGAGTAGTTATATAAGATAGGTTTATTTTTCGCGTATAGTTAACTACTTTACATTTAGAGATATTTTATAGCAGCAATTCTATTTTTGGTTTTAGTTAATAACTTAATTTGACATACATGATATGACCACTATTCAAAATTTTGTCCATTAACATATAAACACATTTGGATCCGTCTTCCCCAGTTTCTACTAACTAATACAAGTATTTCTGGTTCTTGTCCGTTATGAACTCATAAGTTATTGGCAGCAGCTATGATAATGATACGTTAGCGTATATCATTAATAGAGTTCAGTCCGGTGCAATACACTTCAATTTTTAACCCCACAAAAAGAAATCCAAAGTCCTCTTCGTCCAATCAATCGTACTTCTTGAAGTTCATTAAGGTACTCCCAAACATTTTTTTCGAAAATGATAGTGCCCCACCATCATGCAAGAACCACATTCGGATCCGGGCAGCTAAGGCCACATCTTCCAGAAGTCTAGGCAGATTATTTCGAAGGAAGGCGAGAGATACTGAATCCCATCCACTCGATTTGGTGATATGAATGGTCTAATCAAGCAATACCTGACAATCCCTGCCCAAACATTTACGCAAAAGCGTTGTTGAAAATGATCTCGTTGAATCGCGTGCGAGTTTTCATACATCCCATTCCGAGTAAAAATAGTTTCATCTGTAACTAACACGCCAGTTGTAAATCAGGGATTTTGAGCATTTTGTTGCAGCAACCGTTCACAAAATCTAATTCGTAAGGAATAATCCCTTAGTAGCTTGGACACGATGTACATAGTACGGATATAATTGAACCTCGTGTATGATACGCCACACTATTGATTGGGACATTCCTTGTACTAATTCTCAACTACGGCTTCGAAACACCACTACAGACCACCACATCACGCAAAAAACAAATTCGGTAATTCAGTAAATTACCATCGAGTGTGGTGCTGCCACAGGTTACAAGGTGTATAATAGCATCTTGTGCTTATACCATATTGGCACAATTGATTTAAATATTATTGCATCAATAATTGTCATCCATTGAAGTAATATATACAGTGTGTTCAATTAAGTCGGCACCATATGGGGAACTTTTTTATTATTGATTTTATGAAAAAAAGTTATTCTTGATAAAAGGTTCTGCATGGTCTGAAACGCAAAATGGACTAATCAGATTTAAATTTTTTGCAAAATACCCTTATTTTTTATAATACCGACAATCGTTATTTAAAAAAAATTGATACTAATTGAAAGCTACAGTCAGATATCCAATATTATCCATATACCATTAAGAACAGATTTTGTTATTTTTACAAACTTCGCTGTAATAGCATTGATAATTTACGTCGTTTTGGTGTTTGCTGTTAAAAATTTATTGGTTTCTCAGTGCATCCTAGATTTGATGACGATCTAGTCATTACGCAAAAAAAGTGCCAACATAAATAGAAGAAAGGTGTGTGTGTATGTGTGAATTTTAGTAATTTATTTAAAAAACAACAAAAGTTACTATAACTTTGTAAAAGAGGCACTGATATAAAAAGGCTTTAGTAATGTTCTATTAATAAATATCTGAAATGACTTGTATAGCACTTTTGGGTACATACTACTGATATATTTTTGAAAGAAAGTTTATAATCTGTCGTCATTAAAGGTGCCTAATGAATGATTATTTTATTGAGAATCTATTTTAGCTTATACAATGAAATTGTTACTTCAAGCCTATTTAGATCTTTTTTGAAATGGTTACAGTATCATAAAAAACATTGCTCTAGATAGGGTCGACAGCTTATTGCGACTAAGGGATTAAACATTCCTGAAAAAGCTCCGACCTTAAGCCTTTAATCTGGTGAGGTTTTAAGTAGATTATTCACAATTTATACACGGAAGCAATGTGGGTCTTTCAGGGCGCAATCTACAAAAATTATAATCACTACGACGGCCAGTATGCAAAAAATGTTCTTTTTATAATAATTCCTCGTAAGCAGTTCGGTTATAAATGTTCAATTATGCAAGATAATTGAATAACTAATATAGATCCAAATACATATAATAATAATAATGACTTTATTAAGGCGGGGCTCAGTCAATGACTGCTTGCGCCCAACCTGAAATATTAATTACATAATTGTTTACAAATATATTGAATTATTTTTTATAACAATAGTATCACAACTACAACTAATTTCGTCATGCTCTATTACTATATCCACAACTTATTTTCAATAAATACATACATCTGTTATAGGTAATTAAGTATTGCAACTAGCAGCGATACATCTATACATATATTTTAATTAAGTATATGTATTAAAGTGATTTTTGATTTTTCTTTTAAATGTGTATAGATTATGTGTAGACTTAATTTCTAGAGGTAGTGAATTATATAAAAAGGACCCATAATAACTAAAAGAACCTTGAAAGGCAGAAGTGGTGTGTCTAGGAATACATAAAAGATAAGGATTACGTCTCGTCCTAGCTTGAATGTCTTCAGCAAAAACAATTTTATTTCTTAAATAGCTCGGCTGATTTAGGATTATTATTTTATGAAAAACAAGCATAGTGAATTTGTCTTCTAATATTCATCTTGTTCCAGTTATTTTCAAGGTAATATTGTGTAATATGCTCTCTTCTTAAAGTATTAGTGCTATATCTCATACAAACATTTTGTACTAACTGTATTTTATAACAATCATGAGATGAAAGGCAAGGCCCATACACAATGTCACAATAATCAAATAGTGATAATACTAAAGATTCTACCAACTTCAATTTAACATGCTTGCCTAATACATATTTAAATCTAAAATTGACCGAAGTACCCCAAATGCTTTTTAATAATACTATTAATATGAGAAGTAAAAGACAAATTTATATCAATTAAAATACCTAAACTCTTGCACTCATTTGCAATTGGTAGTGAAACATTGTTCAGAATTAATTTGTTTGACAAGTCTACCTTACTACACTGTACATTAGTTCCAATAATCATAGCAACGGTTTTTTTGGGGTTTAATGTTAAGGAGTTTTTAAGTGACCAATCAAAAATATTCTGCAAGTCTTGATTCAATTTTGTTATCGCCAGATCTTGCTGACTAGGAGAAAAAGAGTAATATAATTGGCAGTCATCAGCATACATGTGAGCCCTGGAAGCAATAACAGAAGGAAGATCCGCAGTATATAACACAAATAATAAAGGGCCTAATATAGATCCCTGGGGAACACCACTATAGATATTTAATGGATTTGATAAAATCTTGTTACCATCTAAAGTTAATTTGACCTGTTGTTTCCGGCCTTGCAGGTAGATGCTAAACCACTCCAGAGGACCCCTGAAATACCATAAAAATTTAATTTAGCTGGAAGTAGCGTTAAATCCAGACAATCAAATGCTCTATCAATCGCTCCAAGAGCATCATCCACTAGATCACACAAGACTGTACCTGTGCTATAGCTACTCCTGAAACCTGATTGTTTATTTGGCAATAAACTAAATTTATCTATATGACTTCTAAGTTGCAAATAAACAACCTTTTCAAGAATTTTAGAAAAAACCGGAAGTATACTTATGGGTCGCAAGTCGCTCAAACTTGATACTTTATCTTTTTTCTGTACAGGAGTAACTAAAGCAGTCTTCCAACGTTGTGGAATTACGTATGTTTGCAAAGAAAAGTTTATAATATGGGTTAACGCATCTAAACAATATGGTAAACACAGGCGAAGCATTTCACAACTTATTTCATCCACCCCCATTGCATTTCATTTAATAGTTTTAATCACTTCTAAAACCTGAGTATTAGTAACTTGCACAAAATGAAACAACTCCTTAACTTTTCTGCACCAATTAACATTAAAAATGAAATGACATCTGTGTCAGCATGAACTTTATTTATTGAATTTAAGAGAAAATTATTTATTTTATCCGGATCTCGAAACTCATCAGGTAAGTTATTAATTTTAGCTTTTTTATGAACATCCAATTTATCAAACATTTTCCATAAAACTGTAGAATTTTTATAGTTTAATCTCAATTCATTTTCAATAAATGCCTTTTTTTCTCTACGTATAGAAGCAGTCACTAAATTTCGCATTTCTTTATAATAATTCCATTTTGCCTGAACACGTTGTCTAGTAGCATTTAAATCTTTTAGAAGCTTTCGATATTCTGACAGTGCTCTATTCCTTATACTCATCATTTTTTAATATTAGGTGGACAATTCTTTTTGTGATTTTTATTTTTCGCCGAGGAGCATGTATATCAAATAACCGTGTAATAGGTAATACTTTCTAAAAATTCGCTTTATCCTCCATACCTATCTTGAAAAGAATTAACCCTCCCCCAGTCAGTCCTTCTAGCATGATTGTCAAAATTGATCATATTAATATTTTTTATACATCTACTATAAATGACAGACTCACGATTTTTCTTCTCTACTGGAATATCTAGCATACAAAATATTAATGCATGATCACTATGAAAATCAGAGAGCTCTGTTACAGATGAATTTAATACTAGCTGAGTTTGATTTATCCATATATGATCCAATAATGTACCACTAACCAATCGAGTAGGCTCATTAATAATTTGTTGCATGTTAAAAGCATTAAAAAATAAAGCGTGTATGAACTTGTATTCCGTAGAGTTGACATTGAAGAGATCTACATTAAAGTCTCCTAAACAAACCACTATGTCAGTAGATATAACGCAGTCAGCAAGTACATTGTCTAATGCTTGCAGCGATTTATAATTAACAACAGATGGATTATAAATACAGACAATACTTATGCTCTTACCGTTTACTTTAACTGAAACACTCAAGCAGTCGATATTATACTCCGAGAATTTATTTGTAACCTTAACTTCCTTTATAAAACAACAATCCTTTATATAAATTACTACACCACGACCTCTGCTGGGCCGGTCCTGTCTAAAAATTAAATATCCTGGAATAAAAACGAATTCATCTGTTATATTATCAGATAACCAAGTTTCTGAGACACAAAATATATCGTAACTATTCTCCAAAACATACTCTTTTAACAAGTTAAACTATATATATATATATATATATATATACATATACTACTTAATGCTATAAAGCTGTTTATATCAGATATACAGGGTGGCCATATGAAAACGAAACAGAGCCATTTTCAGGAACTGCGTCAAGATTGTAGAAAAAACGCTCAGACCCGTCGATTTTAGATTATAATTTTTTTACTAAACATTTTCGAAATCATTTTACTTAATGTGACATTTTCTACCTCTTATTTTAATTTGGCACTTATAAAATAAATCTTGAGTGGTATCTTGAACAGGATAAATTCCATCCAGCAGAAAAATGGAAGTTTCAAAAAATATTTGCTAAACTCGTTCTATTATGAAAACATGACTAACATAAATGGTATTCCAAATAACGAAATCATATCCAAGTTTTGATCTTACCAAACTTCTACAACCACTAGAATTGCGTAAGACAAACCTTAAACTTTTATAAGCATTGGCTACTGAGTTACTAATATGCTGCATGAAACTTAATTGATGATCAAAATGGATGCCTAATTCTTTGATACAAACAGATCAGTAAAGAATATTATCATGCAGAATATAACAAAAAATTGAGTCTTTTCCAGTGGAGGGATATCATGTTGCATTTATTTATATTGGTAACCTATTTTCAATGCATACGCCATTAAGAGAAACGATATTTCTCTGAAGGTTCTGACAGTCCCATACAAAAATTAATAGTACAAAACATTTTAACATCTTTAACACACAAAAGATGCTGTACACTCATATCGTCATTAAGTTGACGGATCAAGTTTTCTTATGTTACCTTTCGCATGTTTACTGCCAAAACTTAAAATAAAAATAAATAAATATAAAAAGCTTTTTCAAAGTGAGCGATTCTGATGGAAGTTTACCCTATGAAATAGGCTTCTAGCGGCAAACGGAACGATTTCAAGTCTAGTTCCGACAAAATTAAAGGAGCGGTTTGAGTTGGAGTACCAAAAGTTTCAATATTGATGCGAAGCTAACAAGATAAAGGGGGTGTCTGAGAAAATCCTTTTAGCTTATATTTCAATTAAAAAAATCAAGATATAAGAAGAATTTCTCAACTAACCACATTTTTGAAATAAAGTTCAGGCGGTTAGAAGGCCAAAAAGTCCAGAATTTTTACAAAGGAAGGAAGTCTTCTACCGCGAAAGGCTATGTTGAGAATTCTTTAGACAATAAAAAACAGATAGCAAAGAAGATCATGGGGTCAAACACGGATTTAACTATTGTAAATTTGAACTTAGTTATCTATTACAACACTAGTGCTGTATTACAAGCCTTTACAAAACTATTTGCAGAACTTTAAAATTCATATTGCTAAATGGAAGTAGATAACGGAAATAAACAATAAAATATTCAAAATTCATTGTAATGCAAATGGGACTATATTCTATGAGTTCGATTTAGAAAATCTCATAAAATACTTGTATATCCAAAGTTAGTGGACGATATCAACAGCTGACTGAAATGTAAGTGTGTGCCAAATTTGTAAAGTATCGCTGCGCTACGCGTCGATGATAAATGTGACTGTAATACGTTAATAATTGGTGTGCTGTCCATTTCCGATGAATCGATCTCGAGAGCTTTCAGTCTCGCTTGTAAATGTCCAGGCTGAAGTGCTTTAAATATTTTATAACGACACACACAATTGCCTGATACTAACTAACCTGCTGCTGTTCAGAACGTAGTTTCTGTTTCGATTCAATCGTGTATTAGGAATTGTAATTAAAACTAGAACAGAATACATATTTTATAGTATTCGTTATTGAAATAAATTGCCATTTGAGTATTTATGTTAGTATAGAACATATGTTACTGTAATAACATAGAAATTATATTGATAGATATGCTAGTTGCGTGCGTGCTTCCATTATTTATTTATTTGGCTAATAGATTTCTTCTATGTATGTATGTCTTAATTTCTGTTTAAGAAATGTCTACAAATAAATCTGTCTAAGAAATGATCAATCTTTGCACTTATTTTGTCTTCTTCAATGATAATAATATCCCGTTAAAGTATTAAAAATTATCAGTAAAATATATCTATATATAAAATTCCAATGTCACAGTGTTAGGCACCATACTCCTCGGAAACGGCTTGACCGATTTTTATGAAATTTTATATGTATATTCGGTAGTTCCGAGAATCGGTCGTAATCTATTTTTCATACCCCTAAGTGATAAGGGTGGTCGACCCCAAACATTTATTTTTATTTTTTGAACAACATTTTTTATTTTTATTTTCTTTATGATGTGGCATTAAAAAATACATACAACCGTTAATTTTCACCCGTCTATCACAAACCCCTATTTTTTAATAGCCATTTTAGTAATCATTTTTAACTCTGGTCGATAACTGATCGATTATCAATAGATCAGTTATCCCCGCCAGGCTTCTACCGGTGTCACTTCTCACCACAAACCTAGAAAAAATCGTCGGTTCATGATGTCATATGACAGGTGCCGCGTTTTCTAGGGACCTAAGGTCCAGAAAATTGATATTTTATTTGCTTTATGTTGGCAGTTGTGCAAATATGACGGCTACATTGCAATATGAAATTAAGTAACTTGCTGTCATTTTAAATGGCATTAAAGAATGTGACATGAATGTGACCAATCACAGTAAACAAATGAGATTCACGCTACAATACAACCAACGTAAATTGGCATAAAAATCAGGTTTTAGTGATTCTGGACCTTTTAGGGCCGCCATGAATTAGCGGTCGCCGGCAATATGACAGTGGCACAGTCTATATTTTTTCTAGGTTTGTGCTACTCACCCAGTAAACAGCACGGAGTAGGGATGAGAACAAAGCCGACTACCAAAATATTCACTAGAAATAATTCATATGGCAAAACAACGTTTGCTGGGTCACCTAGTAACTACTATAAAAATACATTCAAATATAAATATTGCTACTAAATCTCAGACCAACAGCTCCAACCATCTAATTGAGGGTGATAAAATTAATGTCACATAAATCGTAATCTTAAGACAATTTGACCTTACCCTGTCACAAACAAATGTACGATTTTGACGAGTATTTACACGAGGAACATGGAAATAAAACTGGCACAACAGAGTCCGAAATTCTAATTTGCTATAAAATAAGTTGAATACAATTTTGACACTGCCTAGAACCTACGAAACTCCAGAGAAGCGAAATTGAATCTATTGAGTAAAATAGTGTGGTTAAACCCCTCTCTGGATAGAATCCATATACTTTAAGTGACAAATTTTAAATATCTTCCCTGGACATTTGCCAAAGAAAGCTTTAGATAATTATATCGCGGATACCACAGCAATGAAAAATACTCCACTTATGTAAGAGTTATAAAGCGTCTTTAAAACAATTTTATTAGAAAATGACTGACAGTTGCGTATAATACAGCCCATCATTCTTAACGCAGATGAAGTGATCTCATTAACGTGCTTGGTCAATAGGAGCTGTAAGTCAAACAAGAAACCTAAGTCTTTTATAGAGTTTACCCTGTCAAGCATTTACGAATTCAATGTTCATATGTTATTGGATGCAACTTGCGAGTGTACATGTTTATCTACCACACCTTAACACAACTAAGATGCATTAGGTAACAGGATGGATTGATATGCCTCTGCGCATGTGCAACAGAAATGACATGAAAAGTTCTGTAAAATTTCATAACAAATGTAGTACATTGTATTACTATATTTTTCATAAAATTTCCTAATATATAAACTAATTAAAAAAAGTAACGGTAAATAGATGTAAAAAGACATAACAAAACATTGAAATTTTCACCCATTTTGATCAATGTTTTCTGTATTTTTCTATTCCTGTCCTACTGTTTTTAAACTTGCTCTTGTCTTCTTTTGATTGAGGAGTTCCCAGTCTACTTCTACAGTCTCCATTTTTTCCAATTTGATATTATTATAGTCATGTTTATATTTTACGAATTCATGTTTATTTATTTAGTCAAGATTCAAACGGGCTATAATAGCATAATTTCAATGTTTCTAGAAAAGTTATAATATTATAGGTATAGTTGAAATGAATGAATGAAACATTAAATAATTATGCTTTCTATAGACAGAACCTTACTTCGATTTTCCATTTTCCATAAACCGTGCGAAACGCATAAAGAAATAGTCAGTACAATCTAATTTTTGAAATAGTTTGGAGTGATTAAGGCCTTTTCGAGAAAGAATTGTAATTCCACTTAGATAAACTTTTTGTTGTCGGTAAATCTCGCATCGTTTTGTCGTTAAAAAATTTACGGTTAATTTTGCACCGCTCCGTTAATAATTAATATAGCTCTCCTCATTTACATGCACCGATTGGCTTAACGAGCTCCTCGAGCCACCCTTAAAATGGCGATATAAAAATGGGTCGCATTCTTGAAACCTTTCGATG
Source organism: Monochamus saltuarius (assembly GCA_025584915.1). NCBI lineage: Eukaryota > Metazoa > Arthropoda > Insecta > Coleoptera > Cerambycidae > Monochamus > Monochamus saltuarius. The sequence goes on along the minus strand of CM046722.1, from coordinate 66,438,690 downwards.
AAGAACATTTACTACATAATTACATTAAACTGTAAGAATTACACATTTATTGATCTGTTGCACAGGTGGTTCTGATTATGGGTTATTTCGGGAGCTGTAAAGGACAAGAAATTTTTAATATGAAGATTAATCATACCGAAGATAGGGGTCGGTTACCAAGGTTGACATTCCGAAAAGTAAAACTAATAGATTTCTCCTACATTTCCTATCAATGGAGTATGCTCTCTGATACCAAACATCTAGATATCCTAATGAACAATTCCACAGACAAAGCTCTATTCAATAATTATCTAAGGAAATTAATCTTGCTAAATTTACTAACCTGGTTTCATGAAAACACTCTATAAATATCTAACTAAATAAATTGTAAACATTATTTAAATAGATTTAATTTAAAATTCATTGACAAGCTAAAATCACTTTTTTGACATTGTCGATATTTAATTTCAAATAATTTTAATTTATATAATAATTTTTATAGTGAGATATTTGACTCAACTTAAAGGAGGCCATCTGAAGAAGCAATCCTATAAATGCAGAAATAGGTCAGATCTCATTTAGTGTGGTTGAATTTTCGAGTTCCCACTGTGTCAAAAGTGAAGTTATATATTTATAGTGTTTTCATTAAACCAGGTTGGTAAATTTAGGTAGATTAATTTCTTTAGATAATTATTGAATAGAGCTTTGTCTGTGGAATTGTTCATTAGCATACCTAGATGTTTGGTATCAGAGAGCATACATATGACTTCATTGATATGAATTGTAGATTTGATTTATATTATCTTAAAATACCTTTCTAATACAGTAAAAAATGTTACAAATGTTAATAATAAAGAATATATGGGTAGATATTGTGGGTGTAATTCAACGCTGGTTGGGGTTTTATCACAGAGTAGTTAGTTGCGCACAATATTATTAATACCAAAAATATATAAAAAAAAGTATCTACCACTTACGTATGACTTAAAAAAAATCAGTAGAGATATACTAAAACTGAAATTGTGCAACTTTTGTAATACATCATGATCAATATTAATAGTATGAAATAAAAAAAATATACTTTCAACACACAGATACAGTCGTAGCTATGCCACAAATAAATCGTCAGTGCAACCTAACTCTTGAAATAATTTGGAGTAATTAAGACCTTTTCGAGAAAGAATGTAATTTTCACTTAGTTCACTTTTTGTTGTCGGTAAATCTCGCAACGCTTCATCGTAAAAAAGTTTACGCCTAATTTTACACCGCTCCGTTAATAATAATTAATATAGCTCTCCTCATTAACATGCACCGATTGACTTAACGAGCTCCCTGAGCCACCCTTAAAATGAGTTGCATTCTTGAAACCATCGGATGAAGATTTACTACATAAGATAATGCATTAAACTATAAGAATTACACAATTGCTCTATTGCACAGGTAGTTTTTATTATGGTTTATTTCGGGAGCTGTAGAGGCCGAGATCGTTTGAATATAAAGATTAATCATATCGAAGATAGGGGTTCGGTTATGGTGGTTGATATTCCGAAAATAAACCAGATATCCGTAAGAAGTTTACAATTATTGTGGAAGAGTTCTCTGCATTCCCAGCTAACAATTTCTTGTTCTGTAAAATTGTAAGAACGTTTCCAGAGCAAATTTTATAGAGCAATGTTGGTTCTAAGAACATTTTCAAAACGTTCTTACAACACTTATATCATAAAAATGGGCACAGTTCTATAGAACCTTTTAGTTCTTTAAGCGGTTCTGTAAAGCTTGCAGGAAATAATTATACAAGTCTTAAAGAATTTTTATAACACAGTTACAAAACAATCTCATAAAAATTCTATAGCACTTTGCTATACAATTTTTATGTTGCATGGTGTTATATTTAAAGAACTTTAAAATCGTTTCATTATATCTTTTAAAAACAAAATGTTTCTGTATCGCACATGTTAGAAATAATATGGACGGGCCAATAAGAACCAATAAGATGGGCCTAATCAGCCTGCATAGGAGTACTTACTTACATTATTACGAATTACTTAGTTTGTTTGTCCATCAGGAAATCATACATTTTAATGCGGAAAAAGTTTTATCGTGAAATATGTGGTACATAATGGTAATTTTTTGACGCGCCCTCAGTTAACCTTATACTTCTATGATGCTAGAAATTTAATAAAATTTTTTTCTAAATTGATGAATTTAATAACCAACTGTACATAAAATAGTCAGAAAGTAAGTATATTCCATATTATTGATATCATTTCACCTATATATATATTGTACATATTTTTAATTAAGATTTTTTTTTCTTCTTCACAATATGGCGACAGAAAGAAAGGCTTCATCTGGTACTACCAATGGATTCTCACTAATATGACATTTTTGTGTCGATTGCAATGATTATAGAGCAAATATGCTTCGTAAGCAACTACTTAATATTCACAGTGTTGTCATATTTTATTGTGGTAATTTCACTTATTTCAATCTTATTTAATAAATCTATTAAAATTCTTTAACTTCAACATCTAAAAGTGAAAATGTTTAAGGTTTGAATTTCTATAAGAAAATCAATTTCTCTTAGCAATCAAATAAATCTTATCTATCGTAATAAAATTTTCTTTCTGCAAGCAGATAATAATTTTTACAAGTCACGACTATGTTATACAAATTTCCCCATTATACTTTGATCAAAATATTTCGTACTATTACAGGCAGGTCTCGTCAGATGGGGCTATGGGAAACCTACATATATAAAAATTATAGTTCTATAGCGTTTCTTTATGGAACAAAAAGAAATTTGTTACTTATTTACTCAAAAATGATTTTATAACAACTGTGTTATTCTCTACAACTGCTTTAGAGCTTTTCTCTTAAGTTCGATATCAGCTTTCATATTTTTTATTTGTTTTCCGCAGCATAATTGTAACTTAACAACGCCTTATACAATAGTTCTATAATTAAACTATAAGCGACATTACGGAATAATTTTATAAGAGTGTCACAGGAGATGGTATAATTCTGTAAAGCAGTATTTTGCATCGGTTTTACAGTAATTTGATTCTATAAGCACCGTTGCTGTAAAATTGTGTTATTGTACACACTTATAGGGCTACATTAGCAGTTATCTTATAAGTGCTCTATAAATTATGCTCTAAGAACGTTCTTGCAACAAATTTAAAAACAATTCAGTTTCTGAAGGCAAAATAGTCTCATGTGCCACATTAATGCAACAATTTAGTATTCTAAATACAACTATAAAATATTAACAGAATATAAAACTCCTATTACTCTAAATTTATAGAACTACTTTGCTAGCTGGGTTGGGTCTAGTGAGAAAGTATATGTTTATGCATCCATCGGGTTCAGAAAGATTTTTTTAACATATCGCGAAAAGCGTTGCACAGTTCAGCCCATTGGGAAAAATAACATTTGGAAAAATGCCAAGTAAAATTACTAGCTTTTTGGGTTTACCAGATCCAGAAGATTTCACAAAACATTATTTGTGGAGTACTTCCGCGACTGCCTTGATCAATGCAGGAGCAAATATGACGCCATTAAAAAGACATGATGTATGGCGAAGTTCAACTGTAGCTGAAGGGTATTGGTTGCAAGAATGTTAACTGGCATGTCACATGAAAGAAGTTTAACAATAGCTTCATAGTTGACTACATTCATAGCCACTAGCCAGTGACAACAGCTGAACGGAAAATTCTTGCAAATCGGGAATTAATTTCAGTGGAAAATTCGACAATTGTCGGTATATTTATGTAAATACATTAGAGGGAGTTAAAAATTTGTAACTACTTAGTATAATTAACGAGGGAGTTATGAACATGTTTATAGTTAGGGTAACTAAGGGTTTATTTATTTATAATGTATTAATATGAATTAAAAAAAAGTATGCTTTCAAGAGATGGATACAGCGGTAACTGCATCTGTGTTCGATTTTTCCATTTCTCGTAAAAACGTGCGAGACACACAAAGTAATAGTGAGTGTAACTTATTTTTTTAAATAATTGGGAGTGATAAAAGTCTTTTCGGGAAAGAATGTAATTCCACTTAGGTAAACTTTTTGTTGTCGTAAAACTTTTTACGCCTAATTTTACACCGCTCCGTTAATAATTAATATAGCTCTCCTTATTAACATGCACCGATTGGCTTAACGATCTCCCCGAGCCACCCTTAAGACGGCGATATAAAAATGGGTCGCATTCTTGAAACCCGCGGCCATTTTTCATTCAGGTGCACGCGAAGGAACGGCCTTGTGGCAATAACAAATATATTACCTTACAAATAAATTACCCAACTACTTGCCAAAGTGTATTAACGAAATTGAGTATTGCCATAAATTTAATTTCTCCGACCCATTCCGTTCTGGCGTGACTTGGAGAAACACGTAGCTATCTTATGATCTTACAGATATTGCGTCCCGGTGAAACTGCTCGGGAAATATGTCAATTCTGAACTTAATTTCGTCCTATTATCAGGATTAGGTGGCGTTTCTAATGGATTCGGGGCGAGTGCTCCCTCTGTAGTATTTTTGGACGGGTAATTTACAGGGTTTAAATGTCTTTATGATGGCACAAGTTACCGAAGTGACTCGCGGTCTCCGAGACATTTACGGAGTGGTAAGTGTTTTTAATTTAGCATCCCCAATTTAACTCTTGATCTACACCTGGGGTCATATATGCATAATTTTTACTTCAAATTCGCAATTCTTTCCAACTAGCAATTTGGTATTTTAGCTAGAAAAAACAATTATTCGAAAAAATCTTATAAAACAGTATGTAACCTCTGCAAGGATGTTTATACATCAACCGTACAACCAAAATTGGCAACATGCTACTATAAAGCACTTTAGTCGTCGCTGACATTTTTTTTGTAAGGCCTATTGGAAACAATTAATTATAAAATATAGTTATAAAATGCTACACATCAGCTAAACAACAATTTCATATAGTCCCCCGCAGCCGGTAGACCGTATATAAGCTATATTCGTGGAGAGATTGGCACCCTCTCTGCGGGTATGGTAGGGTGGAAGAATGCTGGCTTGGGTCAATGTGAGAGATTGATACCGGTTGATATTTGACTACCCCCCTAATTAATGAGGTTTTCCAGGTTTCCCTCATTCCTGCACTGAATAGTGGTTAGAGCCTACCAACGTAAGTCGTTCCTGGGCGCAAATGCGGCCTGCTTAATAATAATATGCCGCCCCCTCTCCCGCAGAAGTCTTCGACTTCTGGGCTAATCCTCATGATTAGAATGAGGGGTAGAGATATTATTATTAGTAGCCATGATACGACATTTTTATAGCGTAAACTCCATCAATGAAACTAAATTATTTATTAACTGCATCGTAAATGTTTCAGAAGGTATAAACTAACGAGCATCTCTAATAAAAATGACTGCATCGGGAATGCTAATTAGTATATTATTACTCAATATTATTTTACCTGTTTTAGTGCACTTTTATTGCGGAGAAAATTTTATTGTGCTTTGTATGCCCATATCTAATGAATTTTACATGCGACGCGTATTATGTGATTATTTGCAATATACTAAAACTAACTAAAATAAAATTCTTTTTTTTAAATTTCATAGTTTTTGATGTAAAAACTAGCGCCAAACGCATTAAATTCATCATAACTTTTCATAATTGCCTTTGTTTTGACTATTTGTGATATTACGCGGTGTAGAACTAACTACATCTATCGGCCGTTCGCTACTCCATGCCGGACTGAAAATGTCACAGGCACGAAGCGTTCTACATGCAGTAGACACCATTGAAAGCTGTCGACCTTTATCGCGTTCGGCGAGAAACGATATTTTGCAAACACGGAATTCCAGGAAACAACTACTCTGCGGGCTAATGCCCCGACCAGCATTGAATTACACCTGGAAAACCTATAGCAACAGCTAGAGTCATTCGTCAGACACCTCACCTATGGCATACTGATGAGAGCTAATAAGCTCGAAACCGGTATATGTCTGGTGGGCGTCTGACGAATGACTCTAGCTGTTGCTATAGGTTTTCCAGGTGTAATTCAATGGTGGTCGGGGCATTAGCCCGCAGAGTAGTTGTTTCCTGGAATTCCGTGTTTGCAAAATATTTGTGATATTTTTTGTTAGTTATACGCCACAATGATTTTCACCTTTGTGACAAAATGGCTGCCGCTTATAAAATGATTTGATTGCAAAAACCAGCGTTAAATGACAAGTAACCTAAATGACCGATTTCTATAAAACACATCATATAATTCTGTAAAGAATTCATCATAATAAGACAGTATTGTAATGGTAAATAATATACAGGGTTAACTATGACTTAGTACAAATATTTTAAGAGGGGATAGGGAAAAATAAGAATTAATGGAATCACCCTTCAAAAAAATTCCAAACTTTTTAAAATTTTTTTTCAAAACTATATTAAATCCCTATTTATCGCCCTCACTGACCTTCTGTCAGCTGCGAGGTTCGGTATATTCTGCCAGTCAAAGGTGTCAAATATAGTGACAGGTCCATTGACACGTGTATCAGTTTAATCCGCTTTGAAAGAAGAAAAAAATCTTTACAAAATGTAGATTATTATTTAATGATACTAATATTTATGTCCAGGATTGATACTTAGAGAGATATTAAGAATGTTAAATCATCTTCTGTGTTCTTACATGTTTAAATTAAAACCTGTTAGGATTTTTGTATTTTCTGTGGACCTCTCCTTCCCTCGATCGTTCTTTTTGTGTAAAGCGAGGTACCTACTTGGTTTGGCGGTCTTGACCAGGTCGATTACTTACGTCGGGAAAAAGCACAAAGGATAACAACAAAATACACGTAAATGTACACAAATACATAAAAACACTGCCACACGTTTACCGCCACGGCATAAAACAGCTGTTCGATGTGGTTCAAAAAGTATTCAGTAAAATATTTTGTATACTGGGGAAACGTCTTTAAGGCTGCCACATGATAATATGCACTTGTTACACTCTCATAAATAAGCACCTTATCCGTCATCTAGACATTTGAATACGACATATTTGTAAATACACATAAAATACGCGAAAAATTAAATTTGCGAAAAACAAGTAGGTACTGAAAAGGTATTTCAAACTAATCAGAGGACCGTAACCGTATATTTACATTATCTGACATCTACAGACGACATCTGTAGGCCACTAATGCAAGGTGCACTCGCCGATAAATTTTTAAACTTCATGAGTTGTTGTATAATTAAATTCTGTTAATACTAATAATAGCAACAATATTAACAGTAATCGACGATGTTTGCATAAAATAATTAATAATATTTTAAACTATAACATGCCAAGATGTTTACAGTGTTCTGTAAAAATGACCCTTAGATATAACTAACTTCGCTATTCTGGATGGTTTGGAGCATGGAGGGCATGCAATTAGCAATGCATAACCTAGAACTTACTGTTACTTTAAATCATCTAAGTGACTAATTTTAAACCTGTTACAGTAATTAAATAAAGTATTTTATGTCGGATATGTTAGTGGATAATTATTATGAATCTGCAAAGAGTGAAAATGTAGTTTTGGCAGTGTGCAACGAAAGAACGAATACAAAATACTGCCGCTAACCGGATTAGCTGTTATCTACCAGGTACTTAGACATTATTATTATTAATACAAATGTTTCATTTTGTTGTTTCTACATTTGACAATTGTTGAATAAACGACCAGGAGTTGACATATCTAGCCATGACGGATGATGATTGATTGTCATAGGCGCCGAGTTTCCGTAGGAAATGAGGGTTTTGCCCCTTTTTTTAAGCATCGAGCTAGAATTCCGAAATAAATTATTTATTGTCTTTTAGACCTTCCTGAACACGTGGTTAAAATTTTTGTACTTAGTCATAGTTAACCCTGTAGGAACGCATTTAAAATCTTCTACAGGGCGACTCAGAAGTCATTTAAAAAAAATTCTTTAATGTAAAGAGGGCTCTTTCAAATACTATTTTGCAAAAATAAAATCAAAAATAGCAGTTCAAAAATGTTTTAAAAGTACACTGCCGCACGGCACTGTAAAACTCTATAAGGCGTATAATCGGCAACCGGACAAAATATTTAAGGAAATTCCCAAGGAAAGGAATAAATTACATTTTACAGCACCTATTTTAATGCACCAAATTCAACTGCTTGTGTTATTAATTGTTAATAGAATTAATTTGTAGTTTTAATTAGTAAAATAATTTGACATACCTGATGTAACAACAAAATTTTGGATCCGTCGTACTCAGTTTCTACAAACTAGCACAAATGTTTGTGCTTCTTGTCTGTTTTGAACTTGTAAGTTATTGTCAACAGCTATAATACGTATGAGTAAATCATCAATAGTGTCCACTTGCAATGCGATGCAATGTACTTAATTTTTTAAATATCCTCACAAAAATATGTCCAAATAATTTAAAGTCAGGAGATCGTGGCGGCCAAGGTACCGGTCCTCCTCGTCTAGGCTTAGACGCGCTGAACATGGTACGGATGTTATTGAGCCTCATGTATGATACGCCATACTGCTGCAATACGCCGTGGACTCCCTGGACCTCCATCTTTTCCAAGACTCGGTTGCAAATTTCCCGCATTATGCCTGCGTTTGCACCACACTTACAGTCACTGCACACCGTTGTAAAAGTAGCTGCATTTGGCACATGTTTACCGATAAATCGTTTTGCTAAAGCATTTTCACTTCACCATAAATTAAATAAAAAACTAATGTAAATGATTGTGTCACTATAAGTAATCGGATATTTGAAATTGTCTGGCTAGACTACAGTATCCCAGCGATGTAAAGGTTCAAACTGCAAGAACTTCAATAATTTTTTTCTAAGAAACTATAAGGATTTTACAAAAATTTTGTGTATGATATTGGCATTTTTCATGACGTAACTATTCCAATAAGTTTTTGGATAAGTCAAGAATCGCCCTGCATCTGGAGTTTTCGATTACCACTAAAAATGCCTTGAGGATAGAAGAATCCAAGGAACAACTCTTTTGGGAGCAAGAAGTTTGTTTCAAGTGGAATCATTCAATCACGCCGGTTTTCACTAATTATCCCATTAATAAAAATTTACAAAATTCTATAAAACCTAAACTTTTTATTTTTTACCTGATATAATTTTCTGCGAATGAGTTGCGCTACTTTGGTTGTAAACATGCAATTTTGTTCAGAATTATGAAGAGGCTATTCCTTAATTGAAAAAATATACTAAACAAATATAAAAATATACTAAACAAACACATTTTATACATAAACAAACACAGTAAATTAAAACATATATATCCATCGGCGAAGTAAAATTTATTTACCGGCGTTTTTTATTCTAAAAGTAATCATGCATGTGTGAAATTCAAAATCCTCTTTTAACACGAGGGCGGTTTTTCAGCATGAATTTAAAATTAACGTGTGCTGTGAGATTAGGGCAAATCAGGGATTAAGCGCTTATTTAACAGAATATGTAAATAACAATTTCTGTTTATGTTTTTTTATAGAACGGTCTTGGTTGGTTTTGCATTAAAATCATCGAATTTGTTGGTTTATTCCTCCGAGCTTTTATAATAGAACACTTCCATATATAAAGGTGCATATACATATATTTTGTTACTTGAGGTTCACGTTTTATATTTTTGCACACGACCATTTGCACACACTACTTTAATGCAATTTGTAGAAAATTCTATAGTTTTTATAATGATCACCACAAGTGTTTGCACAAGACGACCTGCGCATAAAATTTGAATACAATTTGTAGTAAATAATATACTACAAGTGTGCCTCTATAGTTTTGATAATGATCACAAGTGTGGCATTAATACCATCTATAAATATTTGATACTATTTTGCACTATAGCTGCATTTTACATTTTACGTTGTGACATTTATTACAAAATTTTAATTCGTGCAATTCTAAACCTATAATTCAAGGAAGATTAACTTATTCTACAGGGTGTCCGGAATATAAGTGCCGTAATTTTAAGGAACTATATATCTGACTAAATGCAATAAAAAAACTCTTATGAAAAAATTGTCTATAACGAATAGTTTGTCTACAAATACATTTTGAAAAATAAAAATACAACTGCAATAATATGCAAAACTATGTTACGAAATTACATACTAAGGTGCAATTAAGGTTAAGTAAAAGCGCGTGTAACGTTCATAATTTGATGTTTGGATTAGTAGTAATGAAGTAAACAGTCTGAGAAATTCGTTAAACCTCTAACGGACTGTAACCTACGACAACGTAGCAGTCTCAAGCTGATGGTGATAACCTAAAAGTAATATTAATCATATTCGTGGGTACAGATAGTGCGATTTATTTTTGTCTAATTTTTCTTTGATGTTTGTGAGTGTACATAAACAAAAATGGAACAATTTATTGTAACTATAACCAGCTGTATCGCATGATAATTTACGGCGTGTCTAGGCAAAACTTTCTGGCTATGAGACGATTGTACAGTAAACGCTTCTTGCAAGAAACAGTACATATGTTTAGGTGTACCTATTTGTAATAATTATGTATAAAGCATAACAATCCTAAGATAGTATGTGAGCGACGTTGTCTGTTTGCTGTCATAATTCTGTTACCGTTGGTCACAGAAAAAAAATGTTCAAGTCAAATGTGTTTTGTTCAGTACAACTTATCATATGGCAAAATTAAAGCCATATTCCGGATATCCTGTATATTTAATAATATCCTATACATATTTTAACAAAATATTACTCTTAAAGGATATCTTACACTTGGTGTCATTTGAAGATGAAAACTATTGAATTATTATATAAAAATGCTAGGATATCAAGAATATGTAAATGCTTATAACAAATATACATTATTACTGAATTAATGCATATAGGTACGCTTATGTGAAGTTTAAAACTTTAAGTATATTTTGTTATATTTAATTTTCTTGTTGTTTTGTCTTTTGTGTATTTTGTATGGTATGTGCGTAGAACTTTAAAAATTTTAATTTTAAATATTTTAAGTTAATAATAAAAATTATATTTTTACTTACCCGAGCTAGCTTTTATCTGCGTCTTTTTAATGATTAAATATGAAATTTATTTTATAAGCCTTATAGATCCACTACTTTTGATTAATAAATTTGGAAATTCACTTTTATATAGTTTTATGACTATTTGTCTCAATGGTAGGTTCAAACAGGATTCATATTTACTATTCAGATATTCTTTACTAATAATTTTGATATTTTTTTTTTATGAAATTGTTAAATCTCTTTTATTTTAAATATTAAAGGTTTAACAATTGGATTGATTGAATCTTTCCTTCTCCACCTAAACCCTGCTCTGTCTTATAATCTAATAACAATAAATATTACGAAATACAAAGTTATTACCGAATTTCTTCTAAAGTCCTTGTTTATTAAATTTAGTCCTTTTCTCACTTCACTCTGTGTGCCTTTTATGGATGTCCGCTTCTTTCTCATTTCCTTCTGAAGTTCAATTGTTGATGATTGCTCCTCGTATTATCTTGTCAATCCGTCTGGTGATTGCTACTTGTATCATTCTTGTCACTCCGTCATCCGTGACTTAATATTGTATGATGATTTTCTCTGGATAGGTATGCTATGAGCAGAAATGTAATTTAAATAGGTACCTTGTCTAATGTTAATTGTTCAATGCTTTTAATCCTTCAATTGGTCTTCTTAATTTCTTAGTTGGTTTTGGTCACTGTTGGGCTGCTTCTTCTTGTTCTATTTTCAATTTTAACTTCAATTTTGGAATAGATATTTTCTTATTTATCCTTTTATAGATGTTTTTATAAATTTCTCGAATATCAGCTCCCTCCAATCTATCTTATTTTTCTTTCTAACTTTTCTGACTTCCTGTTATTCCGTTTCCTTTATTAATCATCTTTTATTATTTTTTTTTCAATGCACTCTTATTTCTACTTGACATATTTTTAATAAATATTACATTTTCTTCAATCAATTAAATTGCTGTTTGACATTTTATAAAATTCACCTATCACCTACTTAAATTTTTTAAACTTGTTTTGTATTCTATTTCCTTCCTTTTACCTTCCATTGAAACTTCATTTAAATTTCACTATAATTTTAAAATTTAGTCTATGTATCCCTATTACAATATATATATAGTACTAGTTGTATATACATATGTAAGTAATATAATTGAATACAGATTAGATTTTTCCTAGTACTTTTTAGCATTTTTACTAACACTTAAGAGAGAATTAAAATTTTGATTCTAAATAAAAAACGAATTCTCTCAGTAATTAAGCGCAATTCATCAACTTCTTGTAGTGTATTAATTACGTTAAATACCCCATCTTGATCGGAGCAGATCTACTTACTTTTGGGATTAAAATTAAATGCTATAATGATAAACAGTCGTTTCTCGACTTATTGGCGAATTAATCTTTTGATTCAATTTGCTAATAGCTTTTCTGTACACGTATACAATTAGAATTTCTTAATCCTTTCAAGTTATTTGCGAATCTTCAGGGCATTGGGTTTACTTTGCGAGATTATTTTATTTTGATTAAAACTTAGTGCTCCTCCGATTTTAATAAAATAAAGTATGCCGCAAAGTTTCTTGTTCATCGGAAGTTCGTACTTTTGACATTAAACTTAATTAAACATTTATTTAAAAAATGTAAAGTAAATGTTTGGGGGACATATTAGGTATTCCGCTACAATTTCCTTAGGGAATAATTATAACTTTATACTTGCATAACTACGAGACGCCGACATGTCGTGCATAAACTTAAAAACTACCCGGTAAATGAGGTTTCAAAAAAACTGCTGAATCATGTTTTAAAGGTACACGTATAGGGTCTTCTACCCCGATAACTTTTCTATTTTAGATTTTAGGAAGAAAGTGTTTGTAAGGATTGTAAGCTCCTTTTCGATCTCAAAACAATAATTTTTATACAGGGTTAACTATGACTAAGTACAAATATTTTAGAGCGGATAGAGAAAAGTAAGAATCAACGGAATCTCCTCTAAAAAAAAAATCCAAAATTATTTTAAAAGCAGAAACAGTTAAATTTAATAATAATAATAAAATTTCTTTATTTCCAATAATAATACAAGTGTAAATATAAAAATAATAATAGACAGGGCGAAGTATCAGTATAACTGCTTTTCAACCTAACCCGGTTAACGTATACAAGAACATTACATAATAATAAATACAATAATTAAATAAGACGGGACGAAAATGTGCTATTAAGAATAATAATAATAATAATAATAATAATAATAATAATAATAATAATAATAATAATAATAATAATAATAATAATAATAATAATAATAATAATAATAATAATAATAATAATAATAATAATAATAATAATAATAATAATAATAATAATAATAATAATAATAATAATAATAATAATAATAATAATAATAATAATAATAATAATAATAATAATAATAATAATAATAATAATAATAATAATAATAATAATAATAATAATAATAATAATAATAATAATAATAATAATAATAATAATAATAATAATAATAATAATAATAATAATAATAATAATAATAATAATAATAATAATAATAATAATAATAATAATAATAATAATAATAATAATAATAATAATAATAATAATAATAATAATAATAATAATAATAATAATAATAATAATAATAATAATAATAATAATAATAATAATAATAATAATAATAATAATAATAATAATAATAATAATAATAATAATAATAATAATAATAATAATAATAATAATAATAATAATAATAATAATAATAATAATAATAATAATAATAATAATAATAATAATAATAATAATAATAATAATAATAATAATAATAATAATAATAATAATAATAATAATAATAATAATAATAATAATAATAATAATAATAATAATAATAATAATAATAATAATAATAATAATAATAATAATAATAATAATAATAATAATAATAATAATAATAATAATAATAATAATAATAATAATAATAATAATAATAATAATAATAATAATAATAATAATAATAATAATAATAATAATAATAATAATAATAATAATAATAATAATAATAATAATAATAATAATAATAATAATAATAATAATAATAATAATAATAATAATAATAATAATAATAATAATAATAATAATAATAATAATAATAATAATAATAATAATAATAATAATAATAATAATAATAATAATAATAATAATAATAATAATAATAATAATAATAATAATAATAATAATAATAATAATAATAATAATAATAATAATAATAATAATAATAATAATAATAATAATAATAATAATAATAATAATAATAATAATAATAATAATAATAATAATAATAATAATAATAATGCCTTTATTAATGCGTGAAAAATTATTAATACAAAAGAAAATAATTCAAAGGATGGCGATATTCACCATACGGTGCTCTTCCATATAACCATCCAGAAAATTAAGAAAACATAACATAACAGAACGTACGCTACTGAAAAATTAAAGAATAACCAATTACAGTAATTTAACTGAACATTTTTTTAAGACTTTTTTAAAACTGTGAACAGACTTGAGGGACCTGACATCATTAGGCAAGGAATTATAATTTTTTATAGCGTTATAAGTAAATGACCGCTGAAACAGAGCAGTTCTATGCCTTGGAACACAAAACTTGTAACGATTACGAGTGGGTAATTGATGAACATTAAAATTTGTAATAAACTTTGAGGTTAGATATTCAGGTTTATGATTGAACAATATCTTAAATGTCAAGCAAGATAACTGAATCTGAAATCTGGTATTAAGATTCAACCAATTCGAATGTTTAAAATAAGTAGAAATATGATCAAACTTACGAAGATTATAACTGAACCTGATACAAGCATTTTGAATCTTTTGCAGACACTCTTTATCCCTGTGCACTAATGCAGGCCAGTACACAACCATGCAGTATGTCAAAGTGGATAATATTAACGAGTCACATATTTTTAATTTAATATCGGTGCTAAGAAGATCTTTATGCATGTAAAGAACTTTCAACTTACCAAAAGATTTCTGAGTAAGATAGTTAACATGTTTAGCAAATCGAAGAGAATTGTCTACCCATAAGCCAAGATTTTTGCAGTTATCAGAAGGAACAAGGGGATGGCCATTTAAATTGATAGTAAAATCTGGGTCACTTATAATGGTATTTTTCTTATTTCCAAAAATTAATAATTGAGTTTTAGTTTCATTTAAAATAAGGTTATGAGCCAAAGATATTTCAGAAATAGAATTAAGGTCAGAGTTGATTTGAACTACAGCTGAAGAAATGTCAGAAGGATTAAAACAGAAATATATCTGAGTATCATCAGCGTATTGATGAGATTGATAATGTTGAAGGTAATTACAAAAGTCAGCAGTATAAATAGAAAAGAGAAGAGGTCCTAGGACACTACCTTGGGGAACACCAGTGGAAATATTATTAAATCGAGATATATCTGCATTCAAAACAACCCTTTGACGTCTACCTGATAGATAATTTTAAAGAATAAGTACAAATAATTAAAAAAATAAAAGAACATGAATATAGAATGAATTTTGTTTGGACAAGTATACCATAACCAAGAAAAAGTAACAAAACGTTGATTGAATTAAATAGAAAACAATATTAATTTGACTGAAAATACAATAAGAGCTGCAATTTTATTTTAAAATTAAGTAATGAGAAATGTTTACATCACATTCGGCCGGCAAATCATTATACAGCTTAGAAGCATTGTAAGAGAAGCTTCTAGTATACAAAGCAGTGGTGTGTTGTTTTATTTCCAGTAAATGAGAATGTCGAGATTTAAAATTTGTAGCTTTGTGAAGTTTATTTAATATCCTATGGGCAATGCAGAAGATATCCAACTGTCTTAATTTGTCAAACTTTAAATTTCGAAAATCATGAATGCATTTGCTAATCCCACTGTCATATTTCCTTATGCCGTAAGCAAATCTAAAACACGAATTCTAAATTCTCTGAAGCCTATCTGAATCACTTTTTTAAGAGCCGGTCCATAGACACAATCCCCATAAGAAATTTTAGAAACAATGAGAGCGTTGCATATATCAACAAGAGAACCCTTTTTAAAGATTTTTTGACGACATTCAATTTCGTTCTATTTAAATTAATAAAAATTTTCAAACAAAGAAATCATTATTTGAAGGCTAAGGGCAGTTTAGGCGTTCCAGGGTATTAATCAAATTAAGACCCTGAACACAACGGAACACAAGTGATACGTGTAGAAAATTAGAAAGAATTCGGTAGACACAAAAAAGTTGTTAGAGGAAATTCATAAAAAACATTTAACCCGTTTAATTTTGAGTTTTCAAAAAAATGTTATAGGGCTTTGCGGCATTAATTTTTCCTGCATATTTTCACATTTAAACCCCAAATTATATTACTAGTTTATTTTTTCAAATTAAGAGTTTGGGGCAAAATTCCGTTTGCTCCATTTTTCCGAAAATTACTTTTTACTTGGATTCTAGTGTACATGGCACGCTGAAATAAAAAACGGTAAGCTCCATGGTCCAGAGTTGTTTGTTCCTTGATGTAAATCACATAGTACCAGAAGCCATAATCAAAAAAGGTATTATTTGTCGTCTGAATTAAACATAAGGAAAATGTGTCGGGTGTAAGTTGCCAAATATGAACAGCGACAGTATAAACTTTATGAATATGAAGGAAAAATTGATCCAAAGGTTTCATTCATATGATTTTTATTATCGATATTTAATCTACAACTACAATATAAGTTTTGGACAGTCCAGACCGGACACTTGCCAAAAATGTAACAAGTTAGAGAACAGTATGATAGGCTAAGAAGACTTATAAGCAAAGGTCACATTACAACAGGAGTCCCTCCATTTGGTAAAAGCATAAGTATTTTACACCTCGCTTAAAGAAACGTTTGCTCAAGCTAAAAATGAAGATTCGGTTAAGATCTTACATATTTTGACTATCAGCAATTTACTACCTTTATATGCACGATGAAATAACATCTAAAAGGGAGGCGATCATCATTTTTCTGTTAATTATTTAAACAATTTTCGAGATTCGTGAACTACGAGTATATCTATTCTCCGATAACTGCTTTGCTCAAAATAAGAACTCGGTCCTGGTACAGTTTTTACACACATTTATTAAACTACTGGGAAGAATATTATAGTAATAGTGAATCAATTTCCAGAACCATGACATAGTTTTTTACCTTATTATAGATTTTTTGGCATAATAGAAAAAGAAAAGCGTAAAAAAGAAGTGGTTTATACTCTTAAAGGTTGGAGAGATTTGATCAAAACTACTAAGGAATTCACCGTAGTAGAAATGAATCAAGATATTATTCTTAACTTTTCTGAAAATTCAAAAGGTTTTTTAAAAATACTGTTACAAAAAAAAAACAAAAAAGAAAAGTTTTCAATTTCGAAATGTTGTAAATATAAATATGAAAACAACCTGGTAAAGTGCAGTGCAGTAACAGGTTTAACATTGCTTTATGCATTTTCATTTAAAAAATCATCCACCTATACTGATCACCGTCAGAAAAGCTTTATAACAGAACTATCCTCTTCCCATCAATCAAAAAAACTTGACGAAAAAAGTAGGTATGTATCCAAGAATGATCAAGTTGTATTACGATTCTGTGTTTAACGTTGGTCCAGAAATATCTCAAGAAAACCTGGATAGCGATGACGAAGACGTAGAACTTGAGATGTTTTAAACTTGAATACTCTATTTTAAAGTTTATTATGCAATAAATTGTCTTACTTTCAGAGAAAAAACGAACAGCTCCTACTTTACAAAAAAGAAAATACATATAACTACTTTTTAATAAAAAAATAATAATTTTCCCTAACTTAAAAGTGGTTTTTTTAGTTTAAGTTCACTTACTTTAAAAAATTCTTTTTTGTTAATACTGTAAAATTTTAAAAACCATTCAAATACGAATAAAATGAAGAAAAAACCTAGTAGTTAATTAGCCTTGTGTGATGAAATTTGTTGGCGAGTGGAGAGACGATCCAGATAACTAACTGCAATCCCTTAGGGCGAGAAATACAGGCGAATAATGCCGGATAGCGTGACCCAGCAGGGCAGCTTAGATCAGGTGTTATCACTTCTCCACTCTATCTCCATATATTACGGCGCTGTCGTGAGGTGGTGCCCGCCTATATAACTCATCCGCTACGGTACTCCTGGGGAGACAGAATCACAGATTTGGCTTGATCCGTTCCTTATTTGGTGGATGGGTAGACGCGCTTCTGCAATAAGATCGGGTTTTCAGATGTCGCGTAGTCTCGTCTCCTCTGGCATTTTATCTGCTTTGGCAACTGTTTGTTAAGGCGGGTTTACATTGGTATAGTAAATGGGTTAGTTACTTGTACCAGTAACTTGCAAGACAAGAACTAGCTCAATGTAAACCAGGTGGAAAATTCGATACGTGGTAATTTTCCGGGTTGTTGTGCCGTGACCTCGGTAACTGGTAGCTGCCAGAAACAGAGTTAAAATGCACATCCTAGCATTAGCCAGGATTCTTTTACCTGCCCTGGTTGTTCTCGGGATAGGCTCTGTGGGGACAGACCCGCTATCGGAGTCTCTGGGCCCGTCCATATATTGATTTCGGTTCCTATTGTTGGTATTACGACTGATACGGTCGGAACCGTTCCTCGGATAATGGCGGTCCTCCGAGGCGTTCCGTAGCCGCCGCTGTAACTGGTTGCATCCCATGTTTCCAAATATTTTTCCGCTCTTCACTGTCGGCATCTTCAATGGTGACTTAGCAAAAGCTTCGCCGCCAGAGACACCGATAGCGGGTCTGTCCACACAGAGCCTAGCCCGAGAACAACTAGGGCAGGTAAATGAATCCCGGCTAATGCTAGATATGTGCATTTTAACTCTGTTTCTGGCAGCTACCATCACCATGTATAGAATTACAGTACGGGCCGTGAAAGCTTAAAAACCACAGGTGGAAAATTACTTGCACAAGTACTTATACCAACTTGCCTCCTCCTTCTACCACAATTTGTGCTGTCCATGTGCCTGGCGTTTCAACTTATCCAGTGTAAACACCCTTGGAAGTTGTTAAGAGCAGTCAATAATAGGCACCCGAACAGTGCAGTACTCGTTTGTGATTTTAATGTTTTTACTGATGTAAAGTATTCTTCGTTTAACGTTGAAGAGGTCTATGAATGATACGTGAGATATTAAAATAATTATTATTTAGTCACATAACTATGTTCAACAACTTTTTCGATTATTTGTTGTTTATTGTTAGAAGAAATGTTTTGTAATACATTGTGTTATTTTTACTTACCTTTACATATTCCTTCAACGCATCATAGATTGCATCGCACATCTCGGGTACAAATTTCGATATTGATGCCTTAAGAAACCGAAATAGATGTGATAAAGTTCTATCTATAACTATTTCCTGTTGCCAGAAAGTTAAGCGTGACTTTTTATTCAGGCTGAAAGAGCATCCCTTCATAGTGTACCTATAACTTTTCTGAATAATAGGTGATATCTTTCTGAGTAAGCTTCCACATTTGCTGGGAATCAGTCGAATACATAATCTCTATTCTTCACGTAATTCTTTGAGTTGGGCAGATGCTCCTCTGGAGGTTCTTCTACTTATCCGTCATCTCCTGGTCCATATTTTTTTAGGGCGAACTTGTTCTCCTTCAATTATACTTTCAATTTATTCAATTAAACAGTCTGATTTTCACAATAATTATTTTAAGACTATCTCTATTTATAACTTTTGAACACCGCGATACACGCGTATGATTGACGTTTGCATGTTTGAACAGGAATTTGCCTCGAGTTCAGTTAAGTATTCTATCCTAGCTAGCACTTGTACAAGTAACTAGTTCAAATAACTATACTAATGTAAACCCGCCTTTAGATATGCTTTTGTAAAAAAATATCTTACATCCGTTGCTGTGAACTTAATGGAATGCTAAATTGACAGAAGGACGTTTACGGCACTGGGAAGATGTTAGGTTAATTATTTTAATTGCCCAATAGCAAACATTAGACCCACGTCAACAGTCAACTTGTTGAATGTTTCCCTTCTCTATCTACATTGTGAAATTGGCAAACAGTGAATGAGTATATAGGAAAAGGGTAAAGTTTAATAAAATCTGATTAAAGGGTCTCATGGTAAATATATCTACAGAATGTTACGTTGTTGAGAATATAAAATGGTGGAATCATTGTCCAAATTGTATCTAAGCCTTCGACTAAATTTAGGTGGGCTATTTAAAAAATTATTCTCAAAAAGCGACTGGGGATAAAAAGACGAATTTTGGTAGGGATATGCGACTACTAAAATGCCACTATAATAACATGGTATATATATATATATCATACCTTTTGAGGAATATGCTTTAAACTGCATTAAACTATCCTATTTAATAAATTTGGCCTAGAAATACCGATAGCGGGTATGTCTCCATAGAGCCTAGCCCGAGGACAACAAGAGCAGGTCAAGCTGAAGCTAGGAATGTGTGCTTTAATTCTGTAACTAGTAGCGACCAGTTACCGATATCACGGCATAACAACCTGGAAAATCACTATTTATGAAATTATCGAAACAAAAATACTTGAATCGAAAGTCTTCATCTGCAGTCTCTTCTTTTCTTGTTCTGATCGTAGCTTAAATAAAAACTTCGTAGTGGAAATATTCCCTAAACTAAAAGTTCCCCTAAAAGTTTATCTACAAAAAAGTTTTGAAGTCAACTTAAAGTTGTCGTGTAAAACATCGGCAGCAAACACATACATACTTATGAGCTGCAGTATGCATTGTTACCAAATCTCATAATTAAATTTTATTATTATTTATTGCGTTATATTCTTACACTGTAAAAGGCATTTCAATAAATACCACTAAAATTTAATATAAAATTAAACTTAATAAAATACAACACATCACTTTAAAAATTCTATTCTAATTCTAGTAAAAGAAAGAATGTAAAAAAATTATCTACCTCCTTCGATCACCTTTTCGTGAACCAACAAACTAAAACTAAAATAAATGTAATAAATAAAGTGTTGGCATGTTTTGGATAAACGTTAGCTGTTTGTTTTTTGCTTGTCTATCTCGCTGTTGGCATATCATAGCAGGTGTTAATCTAAGCTATATTACTATGAGAGACGCTTCTGTACACGCGCGCGCGTACTGACATGTTTACAATATTGTCCTCCAATGGTTGGTTTATTTACAATCTCATAATTCGTAAATAACTTTTTCAACGTTAGTATAACTTATGTTATTGATTTCCTGATAAAGAACTAATAAAGTTCGAAAGCTAGAACAGAAGAAAGATAGTTCCTTTTTCTGGACTTCACTATTTCACCCAATTGCATAAAAATGTTGGTTCTTAACTAGCCAGTAGTGCTAATTTTTTAGTTAGTTTTAAAATATGTGTGTTTATACAAAAATTTGGATACTACAGAAATTCAAATGTTTTTTTAGAAATTATTTATATTTTACTTAAAAGAGAATAATATCAGATTAGTATTTTGGAGAATACATATTTGGGCGTCTAAAAAGTAACCCTTACTTAAAGTTACACCCTGTATAGTTGTATCAGTATCAGTTCTCACTCCAAAATACATACATAGATCCAACGTTTCGTCAATAAATTAAGTTCTCTAGTGTGCCCTCTCTCTGCCATTATTTTCAGTGTACTGCGGACTTTCACTTAATCAACAAGAGATTACTATTGGTCTTTGTTGGCACTGTCTACTTAGCAAAATAAGAAGCACTGGTTTTATAAGCTGTGCTGCGCTGACAATAGTAGGGCATGACGCAATTTGCCATGTAAATTGTTCATAATTCTAAATATCTCAATCTCTCAGTAAAATACGTAATTTCCTCACATTAAAAATATTTTAACGATTTCAGAAAAAGTAAACAAAAAAGTTATTAATTCATTGACTACTTTATAATAATTTTATGTATATTTCATTTTAAATGAAACTTGACTAATGGAAAAGATCCTATTACGAAATTGAAAGGTACCTAATATATTTTTTTATAGAAGCAGAATTCTATAGCTTGTTTTCTATTTATGTTTTATACATCAATCCCCTCCTACATTAAAACTGAGCTAACTAATTAATTAGCTTGTAAAGTAATATAATATTATTTATTCAGAGGATATCAAATAACTTACTTTGAAAAACAATTTACTTTTATTTCCTACTCCGTAAGTGGCTGCTTCTAGTCAAATTTCGGTTGAATAATATTTTGATCCCAGCTACAACCCACGTTGCATTTGTTTAACGTCATTCGAAACCAATTATCAGGCTTAAATAATTCGTGAAAGGATGTTTTCATAGGAATCATATTTTTAATTAAGTTGTTAATTAAAAATTCTTGTTTGTATTTATGCCATTCTAATTATATTATCAATTTTTAAAAAAGTATGTAGTCAGTGAAGCACATTTTTAAAGTTATATGACCAATCAAATTAAATTTTGAAAATGTTCCTAAAATTCACAAGTGAGAATATACTTAGAATTTTTTACTGTATTAGAAAGGCCTTTTAAGCTAATATAAATCAAATCCCCCAAAAATCCTATCAATGAAGTCATATCTATGCTCTCTGATACCAAACATCTAAGTATACTAATGAACAATTTCACAGACAAAGATCTATTCAATAATTATCTAAGAAAAAATAATATAGATAAATTTACTAACCTGGTTTAATAAAAACATTCTATAAATATCTATGTTCACTTTTGAAACTGTGGGACTCAAAAATTCAACCACAATAGATGAGATCTGACCTGTTTCTGCATTTTTAGGATTGCTTCTTCGGGTGGCCTCCTTTAAGTTGAGTCAAATATCTAACTGTAAAAATTATTATATCAAAAAATTCAAATTATTTGAAATTAAATATCGACAATGTCAAAAGTGTCTTTAACCTGCCAATGAATTTTAAATTAAACATGACAAATACCTACTTAAATAATGTTTACCCTTTATGCAATCGTGTTTTATATATAAAATATATACATTGAATATCTAGGTATTCTATAAAAACTTAAACGGCATCTGATATACAAAAAAAAACCAAATTTTTGCGCCTGTAGCGTGTGTCAATACGCCTAGCCTGCCTGGTGAATAGGGTTCGACGGGGATATGATTTTTAGGTGATAAACAAACGAGGTCAGTGTTGTTTTTTTATCCTAGAAGTGTCAATAAAATTTTCAAAATGGCTCATGTGGCACATAATACTTATTTATGGCAAAGCTAGATAAAATGCATTGGCAGCTTCGCGCTTGTATGCGGATTGATTTCCCAATCGACACAAGCCAAATCACGAAACTTTTACGGCAGTGGTGCAACGTGGACGTGATGCTATTTACGTGCAAATCGTGAAGATGACCCCGAGCGACCATAACGTAGGAGCTGAATAACAAGTGTTGAATGTGATCCATGAAAACCCGTGAATAAGTACAAGGCAGATTTTTAATCAGACGCCTGGAGTATCTCAATCAACGCTGTGGCAATTACTACACTAAGCTCAGCTATAGCCATATATACAGCATATTCAAGCACTGTTACCAGCAGAATATCCATTACAAGTTAGGTTTTGCGAGAAGTTGTTGCGAGCAATTGTTCAAAATCGAATGCAAAACATTGATAATACACATGAAAATATGCACGCAATTCAACGAGGCCACTTCCACCACCACTTTTCACTATTTGGGGCAAGAATTGATGATGCCTATGTCAAGAATAGAAATTTGAGTAGAAATATATTTAAATGAATTTAGAAATTATACTCGAAAGCATTGATCCAGTTTTATTCAAAATTGTTTTATCATATTTTATTTATATAAATAATATTGTAACTAGTTACGAAAAAAATAAATGCAGCAACATTATAACATTCCAAGTAGTTCGGTGAGCAATGATTTCCTGCATAGAGTGCAATGTAGCTGACTGGCCATTAGTGCATCGGCGACTTTGCAAATGCAACGAAATGGTTAACAGGGTCGGTGCTCAAAAGTAAAAAAACAGAAATTTTATCGGTTTTTGGGAATACAGTAAAGTACTAGTACCGCCAAGAAAAGTGCACTGAGCTCCCCCTTGCCGCCATGACGGCTGGTTAGTGGTAAGTAAAATTGTATATTAGGCTGAACCCTTCAGCTGGAAATTAGGAGCATGGTTATAATATTTTCTGTTCTTTAAATTGATTCTTATTTTATAATAAACTATTTATAATATTTTTCTAAAACTGCCTTTTGAGTTACCCCCTTGTACGTAGACGTCTTAACGTAGACGTAGCAGTCTAATTGGATCGTTCATATTGCCCAATCACATGGATGGTTTACAATGTTTCGAATTTGTTCGACAAGACCTGTCCGCTCTTTAAACTACTTACTTTAAAGTACACGTTCCTTTGATCAGATCTATCTGTCTTTAAGTTTATTTTAAAGTAAAAACACTACAATTTTTTTTGCACCGGTGTCGATGTAATCACAAAACTTCGGAGGTTTTTATTCATGCGATATGTGACATCGCCAGTTTGAATTGTCACTCCATTACAGTACACTAGATTCAAGTGGCATGCAATTAATGTTCTTAAAAATAATTTTCAGAATGCGTAGGTATATTATTTTTTTTTGCATTACCTTTTTTTTGCAGGTAACTTCTGAGTCACCCTGTATACAATGTGTCTCAAAAGTCATGCGCATTTCGGAAACTAGTAAGCTTTGGAAAAGTTTAAATTAGGTGAAATATTTTTGGGCATGAACTTTGGTGTAGTTCAATTCTCAAATATGTAACCTATATCGACGGAAGGGGATAACGTTGTTTTTTTAAACGGTAATTCATTCAATTCATTCGGTGTGAAACATATTGGGGGTTGGTAGAAGAAATTTTAAAGAACAGTCGAAAAACCTGTTAACTCCGAATGTTTCCTTTTCAGCGAGATAGCTGAGTCTAATAGTTGCTGGAACCGAATCCCATCAATGTAAGATACTATTTGAACCATCAATTTCCACATTGTTGGATTGGCAGAAGAGGTGAAATTGAGTGCTCTTGATTTAACCCAGTTGATTTTTTCTTATGAACATACTTGAAAAGAAATGCGTATTGTAACAGACCGAACAACATTAAAACCCTGAATCAACACATTCACCATGAGAGGTAAATACCACTTGAAACAATCAGGAATGTAAGGACAGGGTTTTCCGACAGGCTGTGTCATTATTAAGCTGCAGACGGTCAGCAGTTTGAACATTTGATGCATTAAAGTCACATAAAATGGGGTATTCCAACAAAAGTTTATTGTGTTCAGGTACCTAGACTCAGCTATCCCGTTGAAAAAAATCGGTTTTCTCGATTTTTCTCCACAATTTTCCTTACATGTTGCACATCAAATTATTCAGAAAAACCTAAACTTTGATACGGTGCAATAAAAAAGGTGGTTGTCATTTACAGAAACAACCTTATCCCCCGTTCACCGCTATTGTACTTTTGAGAATAAAGAACATTTCTTTTAATGCTTTTTTTATAATTATATTTTTTAAATATTGCTGGAAGTTATTTTTACAATACCTTTATTACAAGATCAGCTATTTTCTAGACTAAATAGCAAAAAAAACTTGTATCTAATACTAAACGTTATTTTTCAGTTGCACCTAAAAATAATGCTTTTTAGATCAATCAATATCAATAATGAGACAATTACAACAATTATGATGTAGGCTTCATTTTATTAAATACATTTATAATAATTTTCTATAAAGAAAATTTTGGTTATGAAAATTTATTTTAAAATGTAAGAAATTTAGTATTAAACTGTTTTAGGGGATGCTGAATCCAGTGCTGAAGTTATATTTGAAAAAGAAAAGGAATTTCTAAACAGTTTTTGTAAAATTTGACAGTGAAACAAATTCGAAGTAAGCCTTGAAAATGGAAAACAAATTTTTACTGCTCCATCTTAACAGAAATCAACCTAAATATAATAATAATAAATAACATTTTTACAGACATTTGAAATTAATCATACTGTATGTGAACTAAAATAAACAAACAACAGCAAGCACTTTAATTCTGTTTCTGGCAGCGACCATTTACCGAGGTCACGGCATAACAACCTGGAAAATCACTATATATCAAATGATAGCACCGCCCGTGAATGCTATAAAACCACTAAAACAACAGTAAGTTATTATACTGTACATATAATAAAATCTAATTGTCGCACGTGATCCCCATTTCCATTTTCAAATTAATAGATTGTTTGGTGTAAAATTTTCATACCGAATATCCCTCGAGCTTAAATTAATAACCGGGCATTTTTTCTCGTTCATAATTCGTTTTAAAATATCATATATTCATAGCCTCGAAAAAAGTTTCCGGAAATAATTTAAGCCTTACAGATATTACATATTATAAGTGAAACAACAGTAAATATTAAATTGTTTGAAAAGAAAACCGGATTTGTGTTATGGAAAATATTGCTAATATATTACCACATAAACATAGCTCCTTTAAAATTACTTTTCTGTCTCCCTTGCCTTCCACTACTATCTTCATTTATTTGTTTACCTTTCAGTAAATAACTCTCCAGTCCCCCATTCACGTAGTTATTAAGGAACGTTGATATGTGGCTTATATGTGCACCGGAAATCGCCAAAAGTCATGCGAACCAAAGCCACCCACTTCAGTTTATGGACTTTCCAAATTCTGATAACGATCTCGCCGCTATTCCCTCAAATAAAGTAATTGCCATATCCAAAGTACCTATTATTGTAGCGTCTGCTAGTGTTATCAGATCGACTTGGTGATAAACTTAATTTGGTGGTAAAGTATTAGGCGTGAGCGAAATGGAATAGGGCTACCTGGAATGCCCATTAGTTTTTCTATAACAAGTCAATATGGGGACGATGAAATGGAAAATAGTATATTACATAACGAGCGTAGAATATAGCGTAGAAAATACGACCGTGATAATTCATGTAAATGATAGGAGTGCGTTAATGATCCTTCCAACAAGTTGTGTATAATATTTTTCCTATCCAACGTAAGCAAGAAAACATTACTAAATATTGAAGTAACAGTAACATTAATATTTCTTGCTTTGGCATTAAATATTTGTCTGAAGGAGAAATGATGTTGGCATTAAAACGTTTAAAGAGCAAACCGACTTGTGGCTCACACTTTGTGCCTAGCTATCTGGTAAGGGACTGTGCTCATGTGCGCTATCCACTTCATATATTATTTAATCTATCTCTGAAGAGTTCTAAATTTCCTTCTTTATGGAAGAGGGATAGTTGGTGCCCGATCTTGAAGTAGGGGGTCTGATGTAGCAAATTATTGTCCTATTACCATATTCAATAATTTTGCTAACATTTTTGAGATTTCACTGTACAACCGCATCTATTTTTCTGTAAAGAATTTAATTTCAATAAATCACCATGGCTTTATCTCTCACAAATCCACCACCTGCAACCTTATTTATTTTACCCAGTATATTTCTAATATTCTAGATAACCATGGTCAAGTTGAGATAATAGTATACACTGACACTCTAAGGCTTTCGACAGGATACATTACTCAGTTTTACTGCAAAAACTCAACACATTTGGTTTTAGTGATGAATTTTTTATATTTTTTCGTTCCATTCGTTTCGTGAAATATGTTACATTCAATGGTTTTAAATCTAGAGATCTATGTTTATACATCGGGAGTTTCTCAGGGTTCGGATTTGGGTCCGCTACTGTTTCTTCTATTAATTAATGACCTTGACGATGTGCTGAATTGTGGGATGCTTTTGTATACTGATGACGTTAACATTTTTACTTGAATTTCTTCAACAAACTAGGCCCATAATCTTCGGGTAGAGTTAAATAAACTTATAGCTTGATTTGTTAACAAAACCTAGATGTTAATAAATTCAAAGTTACCACCTATACGTAAATACAATCCTGTTGTATATGATTACCATATTAATTCGCAGTTACTTAGTCGTCATAGTTCTACAAAGGATTTGTGTATTATATTTGGTAGTACGTTAAGGATCTCACAACAAATTGAATATATTGTCAAGGGAGCCTCAAAAGCATTAGGCTTTATTATTAGAATTATTTAAAAACCCGAATATATCAAAATTATTATGTTATACTTTCGTATGATCCAAGCTGGTATACTGTTCTTTAATTTGGAATCCTTGTTACATCTGTTATGTCGATAATATTGAATCTATTGAGAGACAATTTCTTAAAAATCTTTCATTTAAATCTGATGGGGTTTATTCGGTGCAAAGTTTTGAAAACAACTATTATTTTACCTATGTATTTAATTATTTTTTTTTGTGTTAGATTAGTCTGATTGCAGTATTAACGTTATTTTAGGAACTTTTATCTATATGAACAATTTCTATTATGGTCCTGTAATTGGGTTTTTGTTCCTGTTGGACTATTAAATACTATCATCATCATTTTGTTTTTCTAAAAACAAATTAGTAGTTGTATGGAAATTATTATACATGCTGAAATATTTTTCTTAGGCTTTTTGCGATTGAAAATATTTATAGTAATTATTGTTAAACTTAGAAAAATGTATAGAAAGAGACCATGTATATGTGTAGTGCGGGATAATGATTGTTCATGACCCACCCGTACAGTTTCTGCTTCACTTGGAATATACGATCCTGTTTTTGAAGTTGATGGTGCATAGATTCGTCAGTGTAGGTTCCTGCCACAGCGGTCGATTTCCATTCTCCATGTCGTTTAAGTATCGTTATGTCACCACAAAAATTGTAGCTGATAATATCCGAAAGCAATGGTCAGTAAATAATTTAGAATCTTGTAAATTTAAATAACTGACTATTTACTTTTGGTATATTCCCAAATTTGTTGACATTTGGGGTTGGTTGGTGAATTTTCCTTTCTGATAGTTGATTGGCCTTGGTTGTTTTTAGTATAGTAGTTGTACTTTAAGATGAGATAACTGTTACTTCCGAGACGCTATCCAAATACCAACAATTAAAGTCAGTTTAGTAGTGTGACAGTGTAATAAACAAAATATTATTGTTCTGAATCCTCTTGGAACTTTGAGCCACATTCAACTACTGCTGTAATGTCTTGATGGTAAACATGTGACAATGTTTTTATGTATTTCTGAACATTGGCATATGTTTGTTTGTTACCATTTGCAGTTTTTTCTCACCTGGTCGTGTTCGTCGGACCGAGTGCCTCGCTCTAAACAAAAAGAACAGTCGAGGGAAAGAGAAGTCCCAGCAAGCACTGAGCAAGTAAATGCTGACAGGCGGCCACAATCGGAGATATGAAGGGGTTTAATAAAGTTTCGAAAAAAAATATGTTTCGCTTTATAAATTTCGAGACGTTTTTATGGACGATTCCGTATATTCTTATTTTTCTCTATCCCCTTTTCAAATATTTATGCTTAGTCATAGTTAACCATGTATAACCCTTTAAAGTTTTCGTAGAATCGATTATTTTTTTTACCATCACGTACTACCTTAACAACCTATTTTATGTTTAGAAAAATAAAATGATGTTTTATTCAACTTATTTGTATTTATCTTTCCAGATAATTTCCACGAACACTACTTCTTAATAGCCGTTATTTTACTATATTGCTAAAGGCATTTGGATATTACTTTTATTACGGCGTTCCTTTTAGAAAGTAAATGTTTCATTTTCTAAATGGAATTTTTCTGTTAAGCAGATATGATGGCGATAGCGTTTATGTAAATACACACAAACAACCTTTAGAGAGCCTACGGAGTTATATTTCCCGTACTAAAGAGGGAATCCTAAAAACGCGGGAAGCGAGACGTCAACTATGTTAATTAAATCTGGCCGAATAAGAAAAGGGAAATTTTTAAATTAACAAAGTTTTTGTACACTGCCGGCAGCCGGTAAATCTTTTCGAGGACTTTAAATCAGAAGTATAATTATATGGAAGACTGTGGAAGTAATTCAGTCCAATTTATTTATCTCTGGATATAATTAGCCTAGCCGTACTTGCATCTCAGGATTTTATTGGCACCATGTACACCTAGATTGAAGCATTTCATGGGTTATATTAACATTTTCCATGAGGATCTGGCGTAATTTTATGTTGGCTTTATTTGAAATATTTTTTAGTTACCATACATAATAATTAAAAACAAAATTTGACAGTTTGAGTCTCAGTATAAAGAAAAAGACTAATAAAACAAAAAAATTACAATAAAATGTATACCGGTTATAGAGAAACGCAAATGGGAAATTTTATTACTACTCCACCACAATGCTATACTACTATACTATAATCTAGCACTAGCTCTCTATTAGACCAGTTCATTGATACAGGTCGAATAATAATAGGTTGTACAAATGGTTTATTTCACTGGTATAGTTAGTCGTAGAGTTCTCTAGCACACTTTTCTCACTCTACCCATTTTGATAAAGTATACACATTTTTATAAATTTGAAATGATGGCTTTAATGTGAGACAATGAACAGGCAAAATTACCGAGCTGTCTTTTCTGAAGCGGGGCCAAAAATGTTTTATTAAATGAAGTTGGAGAAGCTTTAGAGAAGGAAACTGCTAGATAAAAATAATTTGGGTACGGGAATATTTAAAAAGCATTGGAATATAAAATGTCCTTGAGAAAGATACTCTCCTTTGTTGAAGCAAGCAATGTATGTTTATTAGACTAAGTTTAGTTTGCAGGCTCTTAGCAGTTGTCAATGTTACAATGTCGTCAGTTTAGACTTCTTAATGTTTCGGCAGAGGTATAATAATAATAAAATTACATTTGAAACACACAAAGGAATTCAACTACATAATATTTCTCTTGTAATAGAGCAATGCTTTGAATTATTCTCTGAAATAGTAAATAGATGGGGATTTTTTAAAGGTAACTTATTATATAAAGTATTTGCATTATACGTAAAATTTCTTTCAAACATGGCAGAGCTATATAAAGGTACCATGTATAAGTTCCTGTGATGCATAGAAATGTTATAAAAACTATAACTTTTCAATACAAATTACCATACAGATATTTAGGAGACTTAAGTTTATCCACTTTATAAATAAGGAAATTCAAATGTAACTGATAGCGCTCATTAGATTTAACCATTTGTAATGTATGGAGGCGTAATATAATCATAATTTTTTACCCCATAACTAAATGTTAAGTAAGCATTTTGATTTTTTATAATTTACTTATCTTTGTTTAAAATGAAAAGATAGTCAATCATTTTAATTTTGCTGGTTGACTGAGAATTTCTTTATAAATAAATAAAACCTTTAACTTAACAAATTATTTGTTAATAATACTTTTTACGTGATCAGAATACCTAAGATTATTATCAAGCTAAAGTACCAAGTTTTTGCAAGAATTCGTAGGACCGATAACTTTACTATTAACTTTTATAGTAAAATCAGGGTTTTCTATAATTTTATTGTTATTCGTACCATTTGAGAAGCTTAATTTTAGCTCGTTCAAAGTTAAACTATACGTAAGAGATACACAAGCAATACTTGCCAAGTCTGCATTAATATTATGAACAGTTAAATTAATAGCTTTACTATCAAACCTAAATATTAATTGACAGTCATCAGCATATTGATGCAAGATAGAACGACACAAAATATTGGATAAATCAGATGTACAAATTGTAAGCAGTAATAGACTTAAAACACTTCCTTGTGCAACCCTTTTATAAATTATTTAGATGAGAAAACTGACCATTAATAACAACATTTTAACTTTTATTTGATAAACAATTTAACAAAAAATTAATGATATTATAGAAGAGACTATAATATTTTAGTTGCAAGTGGGGTGATCAATTGTGTCAACCGCCTTACGGCTTACTATAATCCAACAGCAATAAGTAACCGTTTTCATCAGTATCACATATTCTAAAGAAAACATTAGTTACATGCAACAGGGCATGTGATACTGTTAGTTCTAAATACAAATTGAGTTGATAGCGAAATATTAAATCTATCCAAATATACAGTAAGCTGCTCATATATATTATTTATTCTGAAACCTTAGGCAAAATACTTGTTATCTAATAATGAGAAATTTCTCTTGGATTATAATTTTTAGGAATAGGTAAAATATGAGCAACCTTCCAAACACTTGGACAAGATCCCAACAAAAGATATTTAATGACAATATATGTTAGGTGGTTAAGTAGATACATGTGTGATTGCTTTCTTTTTAAAAAATAATGAGATATTAAACACCTAATCAATATTTGCTATCTATTATGATGTTCCAGTATATGGTTAGAAGATACTAGGCACTAACCTGTGACATAGTAGTTCTTCTACACATCTCATTTTCATTAAAATTATATCAATTTGCGCTTTATCCGTGCTATATTTCGCAAGTGCTGACTGCACTGTTATTTATTAGTGTCGCCTAAGAAACGTAGATTCATGTAGTAATTGTAAATAATCTAAACGTCACCGCCCAGTGTCTTCAAACCATATACCAGAACGTCATGGACCAATGGATACATCAAATATAAATAGCGACCAATTATTTCTGAAGAAACGATATGTCTCTCAACACGTGAAGAAATATAAACCGATGACGTGACAACTAGCCCAGAAATTGTTTAATTAGTACCTACTCTCCCAATGTTTCTCCCTTAACTAATTATACATTAAAACATTTCCTGATTATTTTATTTACTCTGAAAGGTTTCAAAAATGTAAATTCAAACTCCAGTATTTCCTTTCCTATTCTTCCGAGACGTAAATTATTACAGTAAAATATTTGATCCCACCTCACAAATATACCCCTTAAGAAAAATACCATTTCGGAATTCCCTTGATTCTGGTAATCGCCGAAATGTATCCACCTATAAAATTTATTGCTGCAGTTAACTTTTCGTGAGAATAAGAAAATTATAATATCCTTACGGCGGCTACGCTTTCAGCAACGTAGCTTTATAAAATCATTAAAAGTCTAAGAAGTTTGTTCGAAAAGAAAGCTGTAAGCCTTTTACGACTTTCTAGTACGCCATTTACAACGAGTAATTTTTGGAAGATTTTCGCTCGTAAGGCGCCGAATATTTTCTAGGGAACTTTTAAGATAATCACTCTGGAGTAAAAGTAGAACATTGTTTAAGTAGCTTTTTTACGATCCTCTTTATCGGATTTAGGAACGAAATCCGGAAGTGGTTAGGGCGAGTCGAAGGTGTAACGAGATGATTGATGGAGATGATGTTTCAGAGGGTCATTCCTTAAATTTGTGAAGTTCGACTTTAGAGTTTTTCCTTAAAATGGACCTTCCCCGGGAATTTCAAGAGATTTAACTAGTATAATTTCATATTATCTTCAATTTAATTGTATGTTCTTGTCATTTTATAAACGTAGTTTGTCTAACCAATTCTAAAGTATATAATTATCCTCGATCACATTACTAAACGTTTTGAATATTTTTTTTAGAAGGAAAATTGTTGTTCTCCCACATGTTCACTCGAGGATAATTTTACTTTATCTGAAAATGATTGAACGGTCTAATAAACCGACTATCTGAATTGCTACATGTAGTTCTTAAATCTTATGTTAATTATATAGAGTTAATATGACTAAATACAAAAATTATAACCACGTGCTTAATTCTAGCTCGATATTTAAAAAATGGGGCAAAACCCTCTTTTCCCTCAGAAAATCTGTGCCTATGACAATCAATCATGGTCCTAGACGTTTCTTACGCGTTGTCAAATGTAAAATCGATACCTGAGTACCTTATAGATAACAGTTAATTCGGTTAGCTGCAGTAGTTTCCATTCGTTCTTCTTTCCATCATTGCAACCAAAACATCATTCATTACAGGTGCTTCAGAATTATCCACCAACATTCTCGACATAAATTCCTTTACTTAATTACTATAAAACGTTTAAAAATTGGTCATTAAAATTGTGCTGGAAGTGAACCATAATCTAGAATTTTGCATTACTAGTTGCATACTCTCCAAACATCAAAGAACATTTATCGAAGTTTAGAATGTAATGTAAGGATCCATGAAAAGAATTTTACACAATGTAAACATCTTGGGATGTTATAGTTTAAAATAGTACGGTTTATGTTATGCAACCATAGTCATTTATTGTTAATATTGCTGCTACTTTTAGTATTAACAGAATTTAATTCCCCAATCACTCAAGAAGTTTTGGCGTGAAGTACACCTTGCACTAGTAGGCTACAGATGGCGACTACTTCAGCTGCTGTCAAAAATATGGTATACAGTACGTTGGTTAGTTTCAAATAATTTTTTAGGATTTGCTTTTCGCAAAATCATTTTTTACTTATATGATGAATTATGATTTATGGGAAGTATGTCTATATTTGCGTGTATTCTTTCTTCATGGAGAATTAATGGATGAAGGGAATCCTCCTGTTTGTGGTCCTAGCAAGTACAAAAATCTTTGCAATGTCAAGTTTTGATGTAAACAAATAAGAAAACTGAAAATGATGCAACATTTTTAAAATATCAGTCCTGGAAAAAAATCAGTCAGGTAGATACTACCTATCATGTTTCTCATTACATCATTAAAAAATAATTCAACATTTTGTAAATATTTTTTACTTTCAAAACAGCTTAAATCGATACATTTGACAACACGATGTTTTGCTACTACCTTTGACATCTTTGACTTTGGCGGAATATAAATAACCTCGCGGCTTACAGAAAGTCAGAGTTGGTGATAAATAGTAATTCCTAAAACTTTTGAGATAATCCTCAAATTTTTTACTGTATTAGAAAGGTATTTTAAACTAATAGAAATCAAATCTCCTACATATCCTATCAATGAAGTCATATGGATAGATATTGTGGGTGTAATTTAACGCTGGTAGGGGCTTTAGTCCACAGAGTAGTTAGTTTCACACAATATTATTAATACCTAAAAATATATAAATCCTCAAATATTTTCAAAAACCACATTCTTTAATTTTATCAGAACAATATATAAATACGGTATAAAGAACACTTTATATGTTTATTTACAGATCTACTTCAGCATTAAAATTTTCATGCAGTTTTTAATTTGGAAATATATATTTTAACAAAAGCAATATTTTAGGAAACCAGAAGAACTTATAGCAAACAGGCAAAGTAATTCGTCAACGGCGCCACCAGACATATACCTTGGACCTTATTAACTCTCAACGGTGTGCCATAGGTGAGGCAACCGATGGCTAACCCTGACTGTTCGTGTGTGTCAAACTCAACAGAAGGAACCTGAGTGCATGTGATGTAGCAGGTAGCTAAATCTAGTGGCCGCTCACTACTGCATGCTCCTAAGGTCGCAACACAAGGACATATATTATGTCACTTAAGCTATTTATCTAACAAACAATAATATATAATAATGTCACCATTCATACTCATCAAAATTTAAACAATTATTTTCCACACTTTCATCTCCATAAGTCCTGTATAGGTTATCCTATAAGTAAATCTTAAGAAATCATTTTTAATTTTTTGTAGACTTTATATTTGTTTAAAATTGCTGGCTTATAAGCTGTATCATATTGAGGTAAATAACAAAGAATTAAAGAGTCACATATGTTTAGTTATTGACTGAATTTCCTTATAAGTACATTTTTAACTTCACAAATTATTTTTTAATAATACTTTTTACAGAAAATCTAAGTTTATTATCTAGTTAAAGTCTTTGCTGTAGTATTTGCAATAACTCGTAAGAATGGTAATTTTACTATTAACTTTTATTATAAAATCCGGGTTTTCTATAATTTATATAAATAAGAGAACTTCAGTTTTAGCTTCGTTCAAAAGTAAACCATTCTTAAGGGATACAGAAGCAATACTCGCCAAGGATGCATTAATATTATGAACAGTTAAATTAATAGCTTTATTATCAAAGCGAAATATTAGTTGACAGTCATCAGCATATTGATGCAAGATAGAATGACTTAAACGATTGGATAAATTAGCTGTATAATAAAGTAAATGTAAATAATAATAGACCGAAAACACTTCCTTATGAAACTCCTGTATAATCATTATTTAAATGAGAAATCTAACTATTATTGTAATAATAATCTCTACCCCTCATTCTAATCACAGGAAGTCGGAGAGGGGGCGGCATATTATTATTAAGCAGGCCGCATTTGCGCCCAGGACCGACTTACGTTGGTAGGCCGTAACCACTTCTTCCACCCTACCATACCCGCAGAGAGGTTGCCAATCCTCTCTGCGAATATAGCTTATATACGGTCTACCGTCAGCGGGACGCCAACCCACACTGATCTAGT
Source organism: Monochamus saltuarius (assembly GCA_025584915.1). Classification (NCBI taxonomy): domain Eukaryota; kingdom Metazoa; phylum Arthropoda; class Insecta; order Coleoptera; family Cerambycidae; genus Monochamus; species Monochamus saltuarius. The sequence continues at coordinate 66,402,371 of CM046722.1, read as the reverse complement.
CACCTCGATTCAAGTACTGACGCCGCGACCACTGACCGTTAATGACAACTTTTTAACTTCTATTTGATAAATAACATATAAATAAATTAGGGGAGAGACCAACATATTTTAGCTTAAAGGATAATTTGTTTAGAATTCTTAGGGTCACTTTGGTTATTATTATTTTTTTCCGAAGATGTAGGTCAACTATTTTCCGAGTTGATGTTTATAAAGTTACTCCTCGTTCCCTTAAATGTACTTTGAATTTTTGTATTATGCACTGCTACTAAATACCAGTATTATGGCTAATGAACAGGCAAAAGCAAACTATATATAAATCTAAAATGTAGGTGAAACATGTGTGAATGTTATTTCTGTACGCTAATTTTACTAAAAGATTACCAGCAAACCATTCAATTATCTATTTCTGTGGTTTGTTGCCTGAAATAGCAATTTAAAAATGTATGTAAAATCACTATTTCTGTCTCTCTTTGCATCTCTCATGCAAAATGACAGTAGAACGGAAACTAAACACCTGGACATCTACCTACTGACCTAAATATAAATTTATCAGGCAAAGTGCCTTGTAATTACAGTATTCCTAACATGCACCCTACGCTTTTGAAAGTAAGTTATTATTTGAGCTGAAACTAAAATAATGTTGGCAACAAGAAGAATTTCCTGTGTTCGTAAATGATATGTTACTGTTGTGGATTATTAGTTTAAATATTTCTTTCTAATGGTTTTGTTTTGGATTTTTTGTTTTATCAAAACAATATATCAACAATTTGCGATTACATAAGTATTATAGAAGCGATGTAGTCAAAATATGAAGAAATTTGATAATTATCATAGATATATCTATGTTAATTATGTTAGTATTTTAATTAAGAATGTGCATGTTAATTAAGAGAATTTTATTATATATATTTTTAAATATCATAATATGTGATGCTACATGTGTGTCCCCAATTTATGGTAAAGAAGATTTGTTTCAAACATAATAGTTTTCATTAATACGCCACAGATGAGAGTCTAATGTTTAATGTATATCTCTACGAATATGTCTTTGAGTGTGGGTGGGATATAACCTAAAAAGTGTGTGTTTTACGTTAACCATTCACTGTTCTCACTCAATCCTCTGAATGGTAAACCTTAGATCAGCTATATTTGTGGAGAGGACTGGCTCTGCGGGTATGGGAAGGTGGAAGAAGGTTGGCTTGGATCAATGTGAGAGATTGATGCCTGCTGGCGTCTGACCATCCCCCTAATTAATGAGGTTTTCCAAGTTTTCCTCATTCCTGCACTGAATGGTGGTTATGGCCTACCAACGTAAGTTGTTCCTAGAAAGACCTGCTTAATACTGATATGCCGCCCTCTCTCCCGCACAACTCTGCCGACTTCTGAGCTAATCCTTCTGATTGGACTGAGGGGTAGTGTCACACTAAGCGAAATAAAATATATTTTTTTAATTTCTATTTTCCATGTATCTAGTTATATTGTATCTGGATACGGTCCAGTTTTTGTAATATTTAAATTTTTGTAAAGACATTAGTTGTTTTCAAAATAGTGACTCCCTGTATGATATGGCTGTTAGAAGGAAAATTTGTGAGCGTACAAAATTTAGTATGAAATGTACAAAATTTTAATACAAAAGAACAGTCTCGTGTTAATCGAGGTCTACAAGGTATTGTGTCTACATATTTTTAGAAATTTGTCTATATCATAAATTTTATATGTAACTTTTACACTTTTTAAGTATTATTTGCCTTATTAATGGCGTAGCGTTTACACATTACAGTTGATTGATTTTATTGTGTAATACATAGTATTTACAGAATTAAAGGTGTTATACAAAATTAAGAAACATTTAATTTTTTTATGATCTTACAAAAAATGTATAATTTAGTTCATATAAATGAAAACAAGGTAATAAAATATTAATAAAAGTTAATTTGATTTTTAATATACTATAATAAAGAACTTACAAACAAATAAGATTCTAGAAAATCATAAAGAACAAATAAAAAAACATTAAACAAATTAATATAGATTCACTTTAAGCATAATTTTCCTATTGTGTAGAGTTTACTCATTAAACTGTAGATTTTATTGTATAATAGATAGCATTTGCAGAAGTAAGGAGTTAATGTGAAAAAAAGTTAATTTTTTTTATGATTTCAATAAAAGAGAGTAAAATTCAATTTAAAAAAATAACAATCAGGTAACAACAAAATATTTAAGTTAATTTGATTTTGTAATAAACGTAATAAAGAACTTAAAAACAAATAACATTATAGTCAATCATAAATGACATTGCAAAAAAACTTTAAAAAAGATGTATTTACTACCTAATATAAATTTACGAAAATTTATTATTAGTGATCTGAACATATTCTAATTCTCTAAAATCAGAACAAAAACAAAATACGGAGATAGTTGGTCTGACGCATAACTGAACACAACAACGCTACACGACCAAAATGGCGTGGTGATGTATGTTGGAACAGATACTGCACCTGCGCAGTTGTGCTCAACCATCAGGAGTAGGGATATATAACACAGAGGTGTGTTAAGTTTACACAAAATTATGTAACTTTAACACATCACTAGTCAATATTACATAAATTAATTATATTTTATTATAATACTAGTGATTTAAACACATTTTATGTGAAACGTACAAAAAGTCATAGTGTGTAAAACTATTAACAATGAAATTTTACACATCCTTAATTACACACTCCAAATAATATAATAATGTAGTCAAGTATCATGTTCGATCATTGTTACTGCTACTATTATTATGGCTCCTAACACATTTCATGTGAAACGTACAAAAAGTCATAGTGTGTAAAACTATTAACAATCAAATTGTACACATCCTTAATTACACACTCCAATTAATAGAATAATGTAGTCGAGTATCATGTTCGATCATTGTTACTGCTACTATTGTTATTGCTACTATCTCAGAGCGTCAATAATACTGTTACGGAAGCTCACCTACCTTTTAGTTTGTTAATTAAGTTCCTGTTTCATTAGAATTTATAATTTTTGTAATACCTTTATTTTGACGTTTTCCGGAATATTCCAGACTATATTCTATTTGTTTCTCGACACGTTCTCGAGATCGCAGAAACTTCCAGAACTCTAAAAACCTATATAAGCGGATCAATTCCGCCATCACAGTCAGTTTATATTGAGCAGCCAAACGCGAGTGACAAACGTCAAAGTAAAGCGTTGACAGTTGTGAATCTGGTTTGAAGGATATTTCATGTATTATCAAGAGGGACAATAAAGATTGTTTGTCTACGTGACGTGTTTCAACGGTAACCTAATTTAGACGTTACAATACTAATATTTAATGTAATTTTCGAGCTACAATCTTGTTACAGCATACACCGCCTTTCGATTTCTTTCCGTGTATTTGATTTTCCTTAATGTGAGTTATCCTATAATTTATAGACATTATTTTATAAAAATAGAATTAGAAAATCATGGTCACTTCACAGACCAATCTGACAACAGTACTTCAGAAACGATTAAGTCATCTTCGAATAATTTATGGTCCAATATCTGACCCTTACGAACGGGCATACCGTCGGCCTTTCATATTCCGAAAGAATACATAAACTTCCATATTGAAACATCAGGATGGCCGATAAGATAGAGCGATATATCACAGTTGGCATGGAAAATAAGCACGTAGGAATAACATTTATTTCGCGAAACGTCGGGTTGTGATAATTACTATGTTGTGGTGAACCACGAATCCACCTTAGGTCAATGTGACTGAATGAGGGAAGCTCGGGTTACGGGCTGCGAAAATTTATGTATATGTATCCTTCCTTTGAATGATATCGCGTGCCGAATAGCATTATTTGCTGTGTACGGGCCGTTGTTTACGGTAGTCCCAAATAGAGCATAAAAAATACTACACTGAACATACATACATAGTGGCTATTTTTATTCTAGGCATGCGTATTTCATTAGAGGATATATAAAATCTTATCAAATGAAGTTATTATCTTCAATATTAGATACAATCGTTTGCAATAATAATGACACTCTCTTAAAACAGTTTTGAACTTCTGGAAGTTCTGAATAGAAATATCATTAAATCTCTCTTGGTAAGTGAAACAACTAATAACTAATGTTAAAAATTTAAAGCAGATTTCAATATGAATACGTCAGAAGTTCAAAATAAATTGCAAAATTCATTTTAGTGAGTGTCATTAATATTGCAAACGATAGTACATATATAATTTTTTTATGGACAGGAAAAAGGTATTTCCGCTAAAGAAAAAACTACTAATATACGAATACAATCTAAAAGAGCAGTTAAAAAATGATTTAAAAATATACTTCAGCACGGCACTAGAAACTGGTCCATTGTGAAACCTGATAAGGCGTATAATAATAATAATAATAATAATAATAATAATAATAATAATAATAATAATAATAATAATAATAATAATAATAATAATAATAATAATATGAATAATAATAATAATAATAATAATAATAATAATAATAATAATAATAATAATAATAATAATAATAATAATAATAATAATAATAATAATAATAATAATAATAATAATAATAATAATAATAATAATAATAATAATAATAATAATAATAATAATAATAATAATAATAATAATAATAATAATAATAATAATAATAATAATAATAATAATAATAATAATAATAATAATAATAATAATAATAATAATAATAATAATAATAATAATAATAATAATAATAATAATAATAATAATAATAATAATAATAATAATAATAATAATAATAATAATAATAATAATAATAATAATAATAATAATAATAATAATAATAATAATAATAATAATAATAATAATAATAATAATAATAATAATAATAATAATAATAATAATAATAATAATAATAATAATAATAATAATAATAATAATAATAATAATAATAATAATAATAATAATAATAATAATAATAATAATAATAATAATAATAATAATAATAATAATAATAATAATAATAATAATAATAATAATAATAATAATAATAATAATAATAATAATAATAATAATAATAATAATAATAATAATAATAATAATAATAATAATAATAATAATAATAATAATAATAATAATAATAATAATAATAATAATAATAATAATAATAATAATAATAATAATAATAATAATAATAATAATAATAATAATAATAATAATAATAATAATAATAATAATAATAATAATAATAATAATAATAATAATAATAATAATAATAATAATAATAATAATAATAATAATAATAATAATAATAATAATAATAATAATAATAATAATAATAATAATAATAATAATAATAATAATAATAATAATAATAATAATAATAATAATAATAATAATAATAATAATAATAATAATAATAATAATAATAATAATAATAATAATAATAATAATAATAATAATAATAATAATAATAATAATAATAATAATAATAATAATAATAATAATAATAATAATAATAATAATAATAATAATAATAATAATAATAATAATAATAATAATAATAATAATAATAATAATAATAATAATAATAATAATAATAATAATAATAATAATAATAATAATAATAATAATAATAATAATAATAATAATAATAATAATAATAATAATAATAATAATCATTAATTGCAAAACAGATACAATATACAGTTACAGGACAAATACATAAAATAACAAGAATTTTTAACAAAATACAAAAGAAAAAACAATTTCCAGTGCATTTACATTAAGAATCACAAAACTATTAAATGTAGCAAAAAAATTAAATAGACGGAATTAATAAATGAGATTCTACAAATTTATAAAATATAAGAAAAATAATAGAAACACTTCATTTAAACCAAATACTAAATACAAAAAGCAAGTATATATTAAAACAGATGTTGGTATTCAATAATAAAAAAGCACAATTGTTTAACATCTACAGAATGAATGTCACAAAACATACCAATTTTATTTAAATTACTACACATGACATACAATGGAGAGCGCAGCATTATATTGGTTCTAGCTAATGGTAACACAAAATCAGCAACCCGTCTTGCAGAATATTGCGGAACATGAAAATTTAATGCGTGCAATAGATCACAACAGTCAAGTTCATTATGTAAAATTTTGTAAATCAATGTACAACTAGAAATGACACGTCTAACTTCTAATAATGTGACATCAAAGGTGTTCAATAATACATCATGACTAAATCCTCTTTCCGGATACGAATCATACTCTTTAAAATAAAGAAATTTCAAGAACTCTCTTTGTACACTCTCAATAGTTGAACAATTTCATCAAACTCGACATATTCAATTGAACTCCTTACAGACGTAGCCGAAGTTTGAATTTTAAGTTCTTCGATATCATGCTTTAGCTGACAAATAACTGCCTTCAAATCATTAATATCTTTGCCTATGTTGCAACAATTAGTACAGGTATAAGAAATGCCCTGTTTTGTTGAAACGACTTTGAGGTCATTTATTGTTAAGCCGACACATGAATATTTGCAGAAGTTTTTGCAAATGCAGCATTTAATTAACCCACCCGGATCAGTCTCGATGTCACAGCAGAAACATTTATTTTCCATTTTCCAAGCTGTTTTAGTACATCTACGGCTATGGTACAACGAACCAATAATCGGCAACCGGATAAAAAATTTAAAGAAATTTGCAATGAAAGAAATAAAATACATTATACAATACCTATTTTAAAGCAGCAAATTCAACTGCTTTTGCCGATATTGTTATTAATTATTAACAGAATTAGATTGTAGTTTTAATTAGTGAAATAGTTTGTCTTGTACGTTTTGAATTTGTAAGTTATTTGCCGCAGCTATGATACGTTTACGTAAATCATCAATAGTGACCACTTCGGTGCAATATACTTCATTTCTTAAACATCCCCACAAAAATAAGTCCAAATGATTTAAAATCAAAAGATCGTGGCGGCCACGGTACCGGTCCTCCTCGTCCATTAATGCTTGAACACGCTGTACATGGTACGGATATAATTAAGTCTCGTGTATGATACGTCACACTGCTGCAATACGCCGTGGACCTCCATCTTTTCCACGATGCAAATTTCCCGCGTCACGCCTGCGTTTGCACTACACTTGCACTCATTGCACACCGTTGTAAATGTAGCAGCATTTGGCACATGTTTACCAGCAAACCGTTCCGCTAAAGCATTTTCACTTTACCATAAATTAAAACGCTAGTGATGTCCCCTGTATATTTATTTTGCTTGTTAGATAACTTCTAGTTTATAACTTGGTTATTAAGAATCCGTAATATACACCTCAGATAAAATTAATGTGTAGTCAGCTTTTTGCAGTTGTATAAATAATAATACCTTAACCTTGCTAGTTAGTTATAACATATGGGCTGACGGTAGCCGAGCGGCCAAGTCGGCGACGAATAGCTGCTGCCAGGGAAGCACGAGTGGCCGGAAGTTGGTTCGAATCCAACACGGGGCAGAATTTTTCTGTCCTACCCATGGATGTTTGTGGAGGGTAAGTTAGTAGGTAAAAGGGCCAAATATGGCCTAATTACCAGTAAGCTTCAGTACCTTTACCTTTTTACCTTTAGTTATAACATATTCTTTGAGGGATAATCTTGTTCTTAATAAAATATTTGTGTAATTAATCGGATTATTAATTTCATAAATAAAACTCGCTATATTTAAGCCATTTTTGATATTTTAAAAACTAATGTAAATACTAGCATCACAAAAGTTAATATGACAAATACCTAATTGGATATTTGCAATCGTCTAGCTAGACTACAGTAAGCCCAGTGATGTAAAAGTTAAAGCTACCAGAACTTCAATAATTTTTCGGACTACTATAAATTTTACAAAAATTTTGTTTACGATTTCTCATAACGCAACTATTCCCAATATATGACATAACTCTTTTCATGTCTATTCGTAAATCGTAAATCATAATACTGCTGTGCTACTGCTGTAATGTGAAAACTGTCCACTTCTTCACAAGATTGAGCTTTTACTGCCATCTTGTGCAGAAAAATTCTTTTTATTTACTGAATTTTTTAGTTTGGTAACAAGTCGCAATCTTGAAACTTGAAAACCCAAATCCCATAACGGTTATAATTTTGTCAGGCCTTTATATACATCTCCAGAAATTGAATCTAAATATGAAATAAGAAAAAAATATATGTAAAATAATATATTTAGTTTTTAGTTTTTTCTGTAAAATTTACTGTTTTGGACTTGGGCAGTTTTCATATGATAGTGACGGTATTTGTATTGCATTGTATTATTTCTATTACATATAGTTTTAAAACTGCTAAAGTAAATATAAACAATAATGAATATTTGCAGGAATAAAAAATTTTTGCCTACTAAGTGTACCTATGGTATAATTCAAAAGGCTTGCTCCGTTTGCATATAGTCATATTTCTAAAGAGTTTAAAATAAAGGCTGGTTTACTAGCTAGCAAATATTTGTTGAATTTACGAATATTCGTCAACTCATGTGCAGGCAGATCTTTAGTCCTATTGTACTGAAATTCTTTTAATATGTACAAATAATTGAGTGTTTACTAATATACATATTACTCAAAGCATTGTGCCCTATAAGCAACAAAGTTAAGTGAACAAAATATTTATCACTCCCTCATTGTACAACGCAATATACCATACCTACATGTACAAATCGTCTAGCAGCATTGCTGATCAAGAGACCATATGTGATCATCATGAATGAAATGCACAACAAACATCATTTTTTTTTTGAGTTGCTATGCCGCACTTTCCTATTCTCATCTAGGCATTTTTGAAATTGCCCTTATTGTTCTAAGGCTAGGCTCTAATGGAGCGAAACGATTAGCACAAGTCTTGAACTATTAATTTTTGTTGCAGGTAATTATTGAACATAGCTTTATCTACAGAATTAGCATATCTAGATATTTCGTATCAGAGAGCATACATATCACTTCAATGATAAAATTTGTAGAGAAATTGATTTATTTTAGCTTTTACCTTTTAATACACCAAAAAAATCTATAAAAACTAATTATAATAGCATATTATTCAACGAGCATATAATGATGGTTGTTCACTCAGTGAATTACACCCATTATATGCAAGTAGATTACTATACTTTGTGCATGACTATTAATAATATTTTAGCAAACTTTTTACTTAAAAAATATACAATACCCATTTCGGCATTCATAGCATGAACATGACACACACGATTTAAAAGTGTCAACACACTTTTCTTTCAAATTTGACATTTGTCGTTAGATAAATAGATAAGATAATAATAAAGGATAATGATAAATTTAAAAAAGCAAATAAAACTTTAATTAGTAAACTTCTATTATTCGGAAAAAGTTAATATTGCCATGATTGGGTATATTATGAGTAAAGTATTTGGCTTTCACAGAGGAGGATCTGCTTCACTTGCTGACACAGAAGATTTTTTTGTTAGTCCATTGACGGTACTGTCACCCAGAACAATTTAAATTTGATGACAGAAATGTAGATAATCATTAATCACAAGTAAATAACCATTATATACTACTATAATAATGCATTATGTACATCGTCCTGTATGAGACGAATAATGTATATGTTACACACAATACTCGAATTCGGACAATGTCCGAGAAAAGTATGCAAAACTAGTTCTGAGCCCAGAAAAATTCCCATACCCGAAATTTTACGTTTAAACGGCTTTTAACTATTGTAAAGTAGTTGAACTAGTTCTGGGCATTATAAATTGTTCAAAACTTTTCTGAAGGTTAAGATACACACAATACTCGAAAAAGTATGCAAAACTAGTTTTGAGTTCAGAAAATATGACAAAAATGGCATAACCCTACTTTTTAATTAATGTAACTATCAGAAAATGAATAGAACTAATTCTGGTCATTTCAAAATGCACAAAACTAGTTTTGAACAATTTATAACGCGCAGAACTAGTTCTCTGTATTTTGTAATATGCAGTAACCGTTTCAATGTATAATTTTGGGTATGGGAATATTTTGGAGGTCAGAACTAGTTTTGCATACTTTTCTCGGACATTGTCCGAATTCGAGTATTGTGTGTAACATATACATTATAATATAGTCGTGGACAATATTGGTAAATACTATGGGTGCAATTCAACGCTGGTCGGGGTATTAGTCTGTAATTTATTTTATAAAATAGATTTAAGCAGGTCACGTGGCAACCTCAGTAAATTACTTGCCATATTTTTTGCTTGGTAACACGTTCTCCTGTTAGGTTTTTCATTTTGTTGATTAAATTGAATAGCTTTCTATTCCCGCAGCATAGAAATTACATTTAAGTTTATATTACAAGATTATCTTTCGGTACTCGCTCCGCACCAGAGGTATTTTTTTATTTATGTTAACGAAAATGAAAGAAAACCTTATTAAAAGTTTTTGCCTTCACATAAAGGTTGTATTCTGGGGAATCCTTGGAAAAATTATTAATTCTCTTTTTTATAGTAATGTAGTGACCTCATAACTTTAATACTTTTACTAGAAAACTTTGCCTTGGTAACATTTTTCTTTTAAGAAAAATAAATAAATATCGAAAAGTCAAAATATCTGAAAAACAAAGCTTCTTAGTGAAATTCCTCAAGAGCACTTTTCAGAAAATATAATAAAATTTTAATATATCCACTAAAAAAAATACTTTTAACTATTGACGTAGAAGTTTAGGGAGTTCAATGCTGAAAAAGACCACCCCTATGCTACTGGCTTTAGTTAAAAAAATGTCACCTCAAAATATTAACCTTTTATTATGATTACCAACTGCATACCAAAATTAAAAGAAATCTATTTATTTATAAATTATACTGCAGGTATCTGTGTGAACAGTCAAGAACCCTTGTCGACCACACCACCAGACATAGACCAGTTTCGGGCTTGTTAGCCCTCATCAGTATGCATAGCTGAGATGACCGATAATTGAACTGACTGTTCTCTCATATATATGTTCACATATGAACCAAGTGAAGGTGCGATATAAGTGGTCTGCTACTTCCTGCTCGGCCTAAGCGGCTTGACTTACAGGAAGCGATCTACATTATAGCAGGTCATCGTGATGATCTATGGTATACTGATCAGGGCTAACAATCCCGAAACGGGCCTATGTCTGGTGATGTGGCCGACAAGGGTTATTGGCTGTTCACATAGATATTGTAGGTGTAATTCAATGACGGTCGGGGCGGAGTAGTTGTTACCTGCAGTATCATTTATATATTTAACAGCGCGTCGCACAGGGCGAGAAGGTCTGCGTTTAAGTACCTCCTGCAATGTAGGTTGCTTCCAGCAAGTCGAGCCGCTTGGACAGGAAGTAGCTGACCACTTATATCTCAAATATTTATTTGTTTAGTAGATAAAAAACGAAATCGAATAATTTTCTAAAAGTTGAGTGTCCTGTATCAGCAAAAGCGATTGTCATATAGAAAAATGTGATAAGAAACATAACTATTATTTTTTCAGATTATATTTTTTTCCAAAGTTGAGAAGGAAAAATTGCGGACACCCTGTACTTGCGCTTCATTTCTGTTTTAAACTATGAAATACCTTTTCAATCGGTTTTTTTTGTGGTAGAACATATCTGCAATGTAGGTATCACATAAAATTTAAGGCTTTTTTGAGCCATGCTGACGTCGATCGGATGTGTATTCTATAGTATTGCCAGTGCTACAACATGTCAAAAATGAATGAATTGTGTTTTTTAAAATGTGTATGATCACCTCCTCCAATTAGCCATCCCCATATCTCACTAATTATCCAGAACTTAGTCCATTTTTACTAGGTACACTCCAACTGATTTACCATAATACTATCGTTACAGCTATCACTGCACTTCGTATAAATCTCTTCACTCTTTGAAGAATGCAATATATTTTACTTAATTACACTGTACTTCACCGAAAATATTAATTAAATACCCAAGACACTTAAAAGAAAATCAGTGCCCGTGAAAATAATAAAACGATTTTCCTTACCACAACATATTACATGTTTCCTTTCCACGTGTACTTTGCCCTGGAGTTCCTGCACCGGAATCAACATAACCTCTTTGTCGACCTCACTGGATGTCCGTGACCCTACAGTACGTTGTGCCTACCACCCCGCCTATGACATCTGTGTCTGCACACCTGATACTGCTCGTTGGTCAGAGAAAAAAAATGTTAAGTCAAATGTTGATTGACATTCATATACAGGACGCCTTTAATAAATTATTTTAATTTTTTAAATTAATTTCTTTGTTTTGATGAAATTTGTAGGGTGTTTTTCCTGAATCCGTCTCTGTTATTTTCGTCATGTCTCCAAACTGACTGAGTCTTACTCATAACTTCTTAGATATAATTTTTTTAAAGTATCATGGGGAGAAAATTATTTTGATGAGTTTATAAAAGTTTGTCTTCTCCAGCACTTCGACTTTTTGCATTAAGGAGTTATTTGTCGAGTTGTTTTAATTGCTCCCTCCCCTAATTTAATTTTTCTTAATTAAAGCAAGAATTTTACTTTCATCTTACTTCCTTCGCCGCGTCTCTGTATTGCCGGAATGGTTTGTCAGTATTTTTGTTGTTTTTACCTTCTGTTGACTTAATCAGGTCAAAATACTCTAATGAGATTCTTTAATTTATCAGAATTATGCCCTTTTCGATGTAATTTCTTTGAGTGCGTTTCCGACCAAACAGATTTCAAAACTGATTATTTATTTTTGCCTCTCCTTGCGTTCTTTTGAGATGATGATGTCTATCAATGGATCTTTGAATCAATAATTAACTTCAAAAAGAAATAAGACATGGCAGAATATTTACAGAATATTCGGAAATTAACGATAGCATTAACGCATTTTGAATTGAACAACGAAAAAAAAACATTAAAAATCATAGATCACAAGTTAGGAAATACCCTCCTAAAAACTTTCAACGTGATGGATTTCAGATCTTCACATCACACAATCTTTCTGGTGATTATTGCCTTGAATATTGGAAACACATGTTAGCATGATCTAGATTTGGTTGATAATGACCAGTGAAGGGTTAATGTCTATATATATGTATATATAAAAGAAATTCGTAGTTAATTACATAAATAAATCCTGGATGTCCTTGTGACGGAAAAATTATATAGTAGGTTAGGAAATAGTGTGTACTACTCTCATTGAAATCTACTTAAATTATAAGTTTCATCACCATCCAGCAACCAGACGTCTTAGTGCATCGATCATGGTTCAATTATGAGCAGATCATTTGGATACAGATGTATTTTAGCTACATTCACCTTTCAGAGAAATCTGATGCTACCTAAGATCAAAGAAGTCAAATTTTAATGGTACTATTGATAACAGCGTGGTACCAAGAATTGATATTCCTAAGTTTTTCAAAAATAATCAGTTGTATTCACATATAATTATAACGATATCTGCCGGCAATTTTGAGTTGTTCTTCGTTGAAATAAATGATTAATTTCTTTGAACCAAAATACAGTCCACTTATTGACATTTCATGTATCCTAGAGAGTAGACGTGCTCACGGTAGCTCTGCTAAGTTTAAAGTGTATATTGTAAACATGGCTGGTGGTAGTAATAAAAGTAAAGCCAAGAATGAAGAAAGATCAACTGATGGTTTGTTGCAAACTATGTGTGAGAAAATACTTACTTCGCAGAAATTTCTTAGTAAACTTGCTGCAGCAATATCATAAAAGTTAAAAGAAACTTTTGAACAGCATTACAAGGAATTGGAGGCTAAGTATTTATTATTACTGAGGACTACGTGATCTCATGAAAACTTTAATGGCATTTTTCTCGAAAACAGTTACTTTTAGTGAATTATTATTTTTCAGTTACACTTTCCGAAGCTCCGACACATTCGGAGATGTCCTGAAGAGTGAAATAATGACCACTCTCCACTCCGTGGAGTCAGTAATCATTGCGCCCGTAAAGCGTGTGGTCTGAGCAGACGAACGCGAACCAAGGACGATTGCCTTCTGCATTCTGCCGGCTAAGATCTCTGCCGAATTTCGGCAAGCCGGTATGATCTTTAATTCAGAAAGCAGCGTATGTCTCATTCCACCCAGGACGACTATAATTAGCACCACAACATTAACAGAGTGGTCTGGATACAGCCTGCGGAGCTCGGAGAGAAGATCTCGATACTTCCTCCGCTTCTCCTCCTCTTTTAGGACGATGCTGTTATCTGCGGGAGCCGAGAACTCAATCACAAACATCGTCCTAAGCTGGTGGTCGAGGAGGACTACATCAGGCTTATTGGCTTGAATTTGCCTGAGGGTGGGGAATGAATAGTTCCAATAAATTCGGCACTTCTCATTCCCCACAACGGATTCTATATCCCCCAGAGCATAAGGTAGCACTGGTGTCTCGTCTATCTCAAACGAGTGTCGTAAATTATAATACAACACCCGTAAGGCTGAATCGTGTCTTTGAATATACGCTGTGGCCGCATATACCGGACAGGCCGACAGGAGATGCATAAGCGTCTCCGGCGCACGGCGACAGGCCCTGCAGCTGGTATCAGGAACCTCGATACCCAAGACATGACTACGATAGACGAAAGTGTTCATTACACCGTCTTGGCAAGCCATTATGAACCCCTCGGTCACAGAGTTCAGTCTGGATTTTCCCGCTCAGTATCGAAGACGCGACCAAGTTCATCGGCTGCTCTTCTCGCTGCCTTATACACAAACGCTCCTATCCCTGCTGGTTCATGGTCTTGGACCATGCAGAGAAAGGAATCCGAGCTCCTGATGACTTTATAGGCCTCCTCCAAAACCACTCTGCCCTGGAGACACTCCAAAGTCAAGAGTCCACGGCCTCCCCGATTTTTTGGGAAGTATAGCTGCGGAACGGACGATCTTGGATGCAAACTCCGATGGAGATGCATCATTTTTCGGGTCCCTACATCGAGTTGCCTCACTTCTTCTTGTGTCCATTTCACTACTCCATATTATTATTATTATTAAATGCCAAACTAGCGGGGATATAAGTATGGTGTAGATTGAAGAAATGGGATGACGTAAGATTGAAATCATACAAGTCAACCTACGAAATATTAACAGAAAGTCAGCTGCTAGAGAACACAGGGACTAAAGAAGACATTTTATGATCCTGGATAAAACTTTAATTATGGAGAGAGAAAGGGAATTCTTGCCAATACTTTACTGAGACGCACAGAAAATGCAGAGATAATATGTCCCTTCAAATAGTCATAAAGGCAGAACTAGCTCTGAAATTGTGCAACCATTCCCAACTATCATTGGAGCTTTCAATCCTAACTGCAAGGAGAATATCTACTTACAACTTTGCACAATTTTGGATCATTTAAAACAAAATACTACATAATATTTCATACAAAATGATCCATTTTGATGATGCAAGTCTATTCAATCTTGGAGACTACGGTACATAAAGAAAAACGATTAAACGAGGTAAATTTTAAACCATTTTAATTACAGCTTTTCCCATATCGATTGTAATTGTTTTGGGCTTTTGAGAAATATTTTAAGTGTGTGTTGTCAAAATTACGTTCTCTTTAAGTCCATACAAACGTTAATAGGCAAGATGTAACTAATACTTTTGAATGTCGCGTTTAGTAATCGTTGAGTGTATATCACAACAGTACCCAGAAGAAAAATAAAATATATTCTCGGGACCTAAAATTATCTATTACTTAATTTTTTCTTGATAGTTTTGGAAGAATGAATATGCACTTTTACCAAAACTTTACACAATAGAGTATTGTCCTCCCCTGAGACTTTTAAATACTTGATGTGCCTCTTCTATGAGTTAATATTTCACGATAGAGTTTCCCGTGGCTTCGTCCGCAAATTTAGGCCCAGAATAAAACATAAACAGCATTCAAATGATACATTAGATTAGAGGAATAGAGAAAATGGACCGACCGACCCTAGTAATTCATAATTTATAATATAGTATAGTAAAGAATACAGTACATATTGAACTGGTAAGTGTGAGTTCATAATACAAAAATATTTCACAAAAAGTTCACAGTATTGTATCTTTATCTCTTTGATAGAGTTTTTCAAAATTCTTCCTAGATAGGTGAGATAGAAAACAATGTAAGTAGGTATTCCTTAAAATTAACCTCTTTTAAACTGCGTTGATAAATCATTAGTCAATCCGAACACTTTTATATACTTAGTTTCTGCTCCAAGGTATCCATGACATACGAATAATTTTAACTGAAATTTTAATTTTGATGAAACAACAATTATTAAAAAAAATATATGTTAAAAAGAATTTCGATCATGATATTTTACTGGCTTACCTGTATGATTATGGAATCAGGGAAATATCACAGGATGGGGTAATGTCCTTCCTAAAGTAACGTAACCAATATGTAAGTATAACATACTCAGTGATAATCAATTTGGATTTCGTAACGGACGGTCTACGCAGGACGCTATTCTCTCTGTGTATAAATTTATATTAAGGAGTTTTGAATCAAAAAATAAACCGGCTTGTATTTATTTTAATCTGAGTCGTGCTTTTGATACTGTGAATCATGCCATGCTTTTGAAAAAGTTAGAACACTATGGTGTAAGGGGTTTGGCTTTCAACTGGATAAGATCTTATTTGTGTAACCGTTTGCAAAAAGTAGTGATTCGAGAAGAAAACAGGCACGCAATTTCTGACAACAGAATTGTTCCTTTAGGAGTTCCTCAGGGGAGCATTTTGGGTCCAACTTTATTTATAATTTTCGTCAATGACTTAAAATCATATTTTAATACTAGTTGTTTATCTCTTTTTGTCGATGATACTACTGTTGGATTTCAAGCGGAAAATATAAACCAGTTATCACAAAAAGGCAAAGAATGCGTACAAGTTATGGCTGAATATTGTGATAGAAATGCTCTATCTTTAAATGTTTCAAAAACAGAAATGATTTCTTTTTCCATTTTTCAGTCAAACTTCAGTTTATACGTACCCTTAAATGGTAAGTCCATTACTAATAAACTTACTGTTACTTCTTTGGGCATTTTAGTTGACAGGAATTTGAATTGGGACTCACATGTATCAATCCTTTGTAGGAAATTAGCTACTCAAAATTATGTGATTTATAATTTAAGGGAATTCGTCGGTCTTGACGTTTTAAAAATGTACTATTTCGGACAAGTGTATCCAATCTTGAACTATTCAATTGTCTATTGGGGTAATTGTTCTACCATTTACAACTTAATAATAGCACAAAAACGAATTATTCGTAGCATGCTGTTTAAGTCAAGGCTACAATCTTGCCGTCAATTGTTTAATGAATTGGGAATACTGACAGTTGTGTCCATGTATATTCTTGCATGCGTTACATATGTCAAGATTCATCCTGATGAATTTTCACAATACTCAGACAGACAAATTGGATACAATCTCCGAAATCAAAATAATATTCTTTTCCTCAACACCATTTGACTAAATCAGCAAATAGTCCAATTGTTTTGGCTCCAAGGCTATTTAATCATCTCCCAGCTAGGGTCAAACAAATTGACAGCACTCCGGTTTTCAAAAGAATTGTTAGGCGTATGTTGTTGGCCAACTCGTTTTACAATTTGCAAGAATATTTTGAATGTCATCTTTAGTTTAAATATATTTTTTGTTGTTTGTGTTATTACTACTGTATTTTAGTTTGTTGTTTACCATTTGACAATGTGATATATTTACTATTGCTATCTCTTGTGACTTGTTCTATACACTGTAATGTGTCTACGGAATAAAGCTTATTATTATTATTATCATTATCATTATCATTATCATTATCATTATCATTATCATTATCATTATCATTATCATTATCATTATCATTATCATTATCATTATCATTATCATTATCATTATCATTATCATTATCATTATCATTATCATTATCATTATCATTATCATTATCATTATCATTATCATTATCATTATCATTATCATTATCATTATCATTATCATTATCATTATCATTATCATTATCATTATCATTATTATTATTATAAGTATAAATCATTTGAGCACTGTCAATGTTCGTAGGTACAACTCGGGTTTAGTTGATTTGAAAATTAAGGGCTCTCGCCCTGGGCGACGAGCTATTAAATCTGTAAATGATACTGCAGGAAACAATTACTCCGCGGACTAATGTCCCGACCGGCATTGAATTACTCCTGTATCATTTACAGTATCTTTTACACAATATATTAACATACAATTTCATGTCAAAATATAATTAATATTTTCATAACTAAACATATTTCAATCATTCTTTGACATGACTAAACATTTTAGTTAACTTTGTTCAAGCCTAGTCCAAGACACTAGTGTAACACTGGCAACGCTGTGGAATACATATCCACCATGACACTTGAAAATATTAGTATCGGAGTCGGATCAGCGATCCCCAACAAGTTTTCGATTGAGAAATCACGAAATTTATTTAAAATTTGACTTTTTTATTCCTGATTTTTTGTAAAAAATATCAATTATATGTACTACACAGTTAACTGTTCAATTGGTTAAAATATTTGTACTTATTTAGGGTTCACCCTGCTTCTACTGGCATTATTTTTCGAACTGATAGGTGGTTTATTTCATGTAGGTTTACTCAATACTTTTCTGTTTTACGGCAATTATAGTCAACTAACATCACAGAAGTATTAAAACGACTTAAGGACGCCTGAATATCTCTAAACACATTAAAATTATTCAGAATGAGAAGTCGTAAATATAATCTTAAACTTTTTCTTGACGACAAATATCTGCATAGTACGCTGATAACTCTAGCTAGATGTTCCTTAAACTTTATTTTTAACTGTTAATATATTTGTGTTTTTATACAACTTTAGTTGCTGTTGTTGAAACTGCAGACGTTTTGCCATACTTAACAGATGACATTTTCAGTGATTTATTTATTATTGCTTGTATGTCGTTAGTTAAGTTGTAACGAGTGTTATTTTTTTATTTCGATGTTTTCATTCATTTATGTCCTACAAGCTCCACGGCAATCTTTGGCAGATGGTAGCCGGGTTAATGTCAAAAATGCTTTTTGTATAAACTAATTCATTTTTTTAGAAGTTACAAGCATCTCAAAATATACAATTTTATGTGTCAATGAAAGTAGCCTGATAAATAAAAATGATGGTTGCTAAATAATAATTATTATTTATGTCATTTTGTTTATTCATTTGACACGACGTTAAAGTACTAAATAAAAAATGCATTTATTTTTTATTTTGTTGGTATTTTATATGTAATTTTTATCATTCTGATGATGACTTTATAAAAGTCGAAACGTTGATAAGGTAAAATAAAAATATCTTTAATTGATGATCATTTTCCAGCTGTATGTCTTAAAGAAAAAGATATTATATATTTATAAAAAGTTCCTTTGTTACAAGAAATAAATTAAAGTTTACTTAGTAAAATTTTCCAATGCTGCCAATTTTTATAATTTTGCAAAATTTGCGTGGCGTCAAGAAAAAATGTTCACATAGCTGCTTATTTTATTTCAAACAACCAGAAAATAGGATGAAAAAGCAGTTTTCTTCATGCAAAGTTTATTTTATTTCTTATATTAATAATGTACTTTTGTTGCAGGTAAGACAGTTCCAACAACCATACGTACCAGGTATATTTTTATCTAAAGTATTTTTTTTTCTTGTCTAAACTATCAAATTTCCCTACCACTTATTAATAACTATCAACTTTAGTCTTCATTTTATACAAATCGGGTTGCCTCTATGCAGGCTGAAATGAATATTTATGAATATAATAATTTTCATCAAGCTCTAGACGAATGCAAATTGGAGTTAATGTAAAGGGAACATGCTCGTACGCTGCCACATATGGATGAGGTGACAACCTTTATTTTGTCTCATAACTTTAACCTCGTGTGAAAATTCACACGTAATGTGAGAGAAAAGAGAAAAATATTATTTACTTTAGTATGCTTAAGTATTCATCATTAGTAAGTTTCCTACACAAGGTATCCCAAAACTTGGGTAGATGGTAGATGAGGCCAAAATAATATCGTTCGGTACCTGAAAATTTTATTTCTCGTTATAATTTCTTAACTTTGCATCCCAATACGCCAGAGACGAACTAGCGCCGGTGGTTAATAATCCTGAATTTTTCAGGGACAGTGATCAAGATCTGCAAATGAAATAAGTTTTAAAATTATTTACTAACGAAAACATATGTTTTTGCGATTCGATTAAGTAAACAACTTAGGAGTTATTGTTAAAAAAGCTGTTGATAATTACCATATACTTAAGCCTTGTACAGACTAGGACACAAAGTTCTGCAGCTTTTGTATTTCGACGTGTCCGATGTAGTCGCAAAACGTTATTGCTTTGTATTTCGACAAACTCTAGTGTTTCACAATAGTTGCATTGCAAAAGCTGTCAATTTCTTGTCATTGGTTGGAAATGGATAACATTGGAGTCACACATGATGTAAAGCTGACATGGAATCTTTATTTGGAGAGGATACTAAAAAAGGCGTACATAGTATATGTGCAGTGTCGCAGGAGCGTTGGTAAAACCTGGAGAATGAAGCCAAAAGGTTCATATGGATATATACTACCATTGTATTCAATGTTAGCCTATGAAGCTAACGTCTGGTGACCGAAATTTCAACAACTACGTAAAAAGGATTGCCTGCCTGAGCATAACTGGAGCTGTACGAACAACACCCATCCTCCAACACCCAATAACTAGCAATGGAAGTGATGCTATGTCTGCCACCTTTGGATATTTATCTAAAATAAAGGGCCGTGACAGTCATGGTATTATAACAGATGTAGTAGTTCATCCCAAGAATATTGGCATTATACCAGATGTAGAAGTTAGGAGTCGCCGGTGGAATCGGGTGATCAGAAAAATGCCTCTTGTGTAGGCAGACACTAAGAGCGTTTCTCACAAGTTTGTGTTTGAGAGACCCTACACGCTACATATCAGAAATGAGGACCTCCAGTGAGGATATAATCAACATCTTCACAGATGAATAAAAAAAGAAAGGATCCCTACATATCCGATTTTAGTAGACAATGGATAGGCATGCTACCGTGGTACAAACGGAACTAGCAAGTACAACCATAACCGTCAAAGAAATTGGCCGTAGATTTACAACTAGCAAAAGTATCAGAATCTACACAGAGAATAGACAATCACTACCGATCTTACGTAATCATAAGATAACAACTAGATCAGCATGGGAATGCCATCAGACCCTGGTGACCCCAACCGACAAAAACGTATGGGTATGTTGAATAAAGGGACACAAGCGGTACAATGGTAATATAAAGTATCTGACAAGTTGGAGTGCATCGCGCCTCAGCTTTTGTTAGAATTATGAAGGAGGACACCCACAAAGGATTTAGAAAGCAGTGGGATCAACCAAATAGTACTCTTGCAAGGATACAGCCGAAAACCTGGCCGTGTCTAGGACGAATCTTCACTTGGTGGCAAGTAGTCAAACTAGACACTGTTGGTTAAGCAAGCACCTTCATTATATGAGAAAATCCTTTTTCACTTTATTCGAACGCTCTTCGAAGATATACGGACCTATTCAATGATTAACCATTATTCCTGCCATACATTAACTATAAATCGATATTGATTTTTTAATGCTGATTCTTCACACACCATGAGTGTAAATTATGTGAATTATCTACTTTTTGGATACAGAAAGGTAAAAGGGGCTACTCTTGGAGAATCATGTGGATACTTTTTTGAACTCATAAATTGGGCCTATATTTCTCAGCGTAGATTCATTATTTACTGTATTTAATATATTTTCCTCTACAGTTGGTCTAGTATATTTTATCTTGGCCCTTCACTACTTTTTATACATAAGTTATACAATTAAATTCTATCAGGAAATCGTTCAGAATAAAGTCTTATAGGTTGCTAGCGGTTATCAGCAGCCAATCTACACGTTAAATGTATATTTTGCAATGGCATACAATGGTATAAATTAAAAAACAAAAGTAGAGTACAGGTTTTGAATTTATTATAAAATGACAACTTACATGCCGTTACATGATAAAAATAATAGTTATAAACAAAATTTATCTTTCTACTTTCTAAAATCCATAGAGTAAATTTTAATTTATCTATCAATAATTATCGATAGGTTTGTTGAAAAATGGTGGGCTTATCTTGCCATAAAATTTTTTAGAAAAATCCCAAATCGTTAATTTTATCAAGTATTTTTGTTAGTAGAGCGCTTGAGAAGTTAATTTTTAATATTTCGGATGTGGATCGGTTAATGGTCGCGTGGTTTAAGGCGTCAGTACTTGAATCGAGGTGATTAGATCGCTGTGGGTTCGATCCCCGCAGCCGGTAGACCGTATATAAGCTACACTCGTGAAGAGGATTGGCACCCTATCTGCGGGTATGGTAGGGTGGAAGGATGTTGGCTTGGGTCAATGTGAGAGATTGATACCGGTTGACTACCCCCCTAATTAATGAGGTTTTCCAGGTTTTCCTCATTCCTGCACTAAATGGTGATTAGGGCCTACCAACTTAAGTCGTTCCTATGCGAAAATTCGGCCTGCTCAATAATAATATGCCGCCCCCTCTCCTGCACAAGTCTTCGACTTCTGGGCTATTCCTCGTGATTAGAATGAGGAGTAGAGATATTATTATTGTTATTGTTACTTGCAGATCATGATCGTTATGCTTGACAAAATTTGGGATTATTAACTAATCAACTACTAAATTTGCAATATATTCAAATGAGCCTAAATTACATACTGGAAAATGTAATTAACACAGCAACTTTTTTACAGTGCAAGACAAACATTTCTATCTTTTTAGTATTTAGAGAAAGTGCCTCAATTACAGTATTAAGACTTTTTATAGACTAGTGAAAGCGGAAAAATATTTCAAGTATCAATTTCATTATGATCAAATAAGCAAAAATGTTACTTGTGCGTTATCCTATACATTGAAATGAAAAGAACTTTGAACCTTTATTCATTGGCTTCTATCATTTATAATATTTTTACATTTTTTTTTGTTTTTAGATGTATTTTCTCCTTGCTTTTACTTTACTTTTAACTTTTATTTCAATGTAAGAAGCACCCGGAAAAATGTTTGACATACATTTTTAAAATCAATAAGACCAGGAAGAAATAAATGTTTTGATAACTTTTTCACGTTCTTGTTGCCTATATCCTTTCCGACGGTTCGAGTTAGTTCACTAATTTTGAAGCTTAGTATAGGGGAAAGCGCGTATAACCCAAAAAATAAATTAATAATTTATCCCGTCCCTGTTCCGTAGGGAGATCCTTCCCTTTTCACGCCCACTGGAACCTTGAATCGCCCAAACCTATAATCGATAAAGAACAATAAAACGTAATTACGAAATCACTTTAGAAGTAACCGGTTGGTTAGGTACCTGGTTATAAATTTACGCAGAGCTTTGAAACCGCATTCCCCCGCATCCACCATAAAACTAAATCAATCATGTATGAAAGTAGGCTGTGTAAATCTTTCCACCGCATAGTTCTACAACTCGGCAGTAGACGAGATTCCGGTCGCTCTCCCCCAGAGCAACTAGGGGCCCCTGCACTGAAAAAGTAATTTAATTTTACGGCTTGCTAAATAGTTCCCCATACAGAGTGACCCCTTAATCTGAAATGGTTATAGAATTTTTAGTAATTACTAACTAAATGATTTATTTGTGAAAATATAAAATTTTATAATTTCGGCTATAGTCTGTTTGGAAATGAAAGACAGTAATAAAACCCCGAGATAAGAGCCGGCCATGGGCGTGGTAATATTTCATTTCAGATAATTATCCGGTAACACTAATGCTAACAGGTAATGGGTGTACGTTAGTATATTTTACTGGATCTATCATAGGGCAGAAGCCAGTGTATTGTGACAGATCAATCCAGTCTTAGAGCTGAATATACGGAGACGTGCTAGTGCAGTAGAGTAAAATTCGACTTGTGTTTAGTGACTATTGTGCCAGTGGATATAATATTGTTTGAGTAAAATGTCGAGCTTATTAGATATTAAATGTATTTAATGCATTGAAACACCAAAATCCTAGCAACAGTGTTGACGACATCGTGGAATAGTGTTCCAAAATGACAGGGATTGGAAAATCGACTATCTACAGACTTTTAAAGGAAACAAATAATGAACAAAATACTGTAAATCCCCCAAAATCATCTACAGGGAGGTCAAAAGTCGTTATAGATGATTTCTTAAAAAATGTCATTCGCAGAAAAGTACACTCATTTTATTTTAAAAAAGAAATACCAACGCTAAACAAAATTTTAAGTGAACTTTCAGAGGACAGTGATTTGCCAAAAATCAGTAGAAGCAAATTATGTTTATTAGCCGTCTTACGAGAGTTGAATTTTTGCTGGGAGAAGCAGAATAGGAAGTCAGTTATCATCGATAAAGATGAAATTATTTGTTGGCGGAGATCCTACTTAAGATCAATTAGAAAATTCCGTGACGAAGGGAGGAATTAGTCCTACCATACGGAAATGATCCGCTGATTCAAAAACGTCCAAAAATACAGGGTCCACAAGTAACAGAAAGGTACATTAATAAACCAATGAGTTGCTGATGAGGTACGTCAACCGTTAGTTTAATATTTTGATCCATTGGACTTTTGCATCACTCATTCCAAATTATTCAAGTATCTTTAAAATATAATGTTCTTGACTAATCTTCAAAGTAGTGGAGACTACTAGTGATGCAGACATTACATCATGTTCTGTCGATTATGACAGAGAGCCAAAAATCGCGGTTATAACGTGTTCGAAATCGTTTGATATCTGTTGGCTCCTTATTTTCGAAGGCCTTGTATATTTCTCAGATATTATGCGATCATTTGCAGTTGTAGCAATTCCTGGTGTTGTAAGTATTGTTTTACTGTTCAGACATTAAGAGGCCCCTTTAGGTATTATATAGGTTTTATTTAGATTCCGATTTTGATGCGGCTTGCACCAGTTTTATTAGAAAAAAATCTAGTTTCTTGGATGCTATCAAATTTTTTGACACGAGTAAACTAGGGTTTAAAACGTAGAGAACAAAATAAATGAGCATCCTAGAAACGGTGAATTATTTTATTAATTTATATACAGTTTGTTTCTGAACGCAATTATTGATAATAACTTATGAGCCACATATGTGCAAATAGTATGAGACGATGAGATACGAGGTAGGCAAAGACGAATATGTAAGGAAAGTCGGACGATTACAATACGCTTAGTGGAACGGTCGAGTTGACGTGCATTTAGCGTTGCCCCTTAATAAATAAATGTAATCCCGAACGTAATGTACACTTTTCTCAGTGTAACATAAAGACTTGACGGGAGGCGTTATTCTTCAGCATCCCTCTTTCACGCAGGCAGCCCTAAGCTGTATACACGTCATCAACGATATCTGATTACCTGCAAAATTCTCCCCCCGGTTAATTTGTCTGTTCTTTGTTCCATCGCCGCGCGATTCGCGTACTGTTTTTCGTTTTCTAATTCGCCAAATTAATTTTCCCCGTGCTCCACCGTCCTATCTTAATTTTTTGCGGACGCCTGCGGCGTTTATTTGCCTTGTTAATTGCCTAAAAAGTTCGCCATTACATATACAGCAAATCTCATTTAGAGATCCCTTATCGTCTTGCATCAACATAGCCTTTTCAGACAAACTTTTTTTGGAACCAGGTTCAAAGTACTTAGGTTAGACTCACTCTTTTTTGAACAAATACAGACCACTTTACTATCTCATTAATTCTTTGTCGAAGTTGTCGGATTAAGCTTGGAAGTTAGATGTTTTATAACGCCTCTCCTCTGAAAAATGTAGTTTCTTTCGGTTACTCCTACCTAGGAGAGTTTGTTTTAAAATTTGATTATAAAAAAAATTATAAGGAAAATTTGTTACCAACGTTTTGTAATAGCTCATATTTTATTTTGTTACCATGGTGTAATTCAACAAAGTCCTTTTGTTCATATATTCACTCTAAGAGAAACAAATTTACTACATATACCGAATAATATGTCTTATAATGGAATAGATTTAAACTCGAAGAAGGATGTTGCCAATGGTTCCACTCAGTTCCTTTTAGTTTAGCATTTTCTACTTCTATAAATATCGGTTTTGTTGATTCAGCTGATCAATTTAGTACCAAAGATACATTAAGAGCTCTGTCAGATTTAAAACCAAAAATTTCCAAGGGTCCCGATGGTACCCATTCCAATCTTTATTATTAGAGTTTGTGCTTCTGTTTTGGTATATCCTCTTACTGTATTGTTTTAATCTGTCTTTAGCATTCTGTTCAGTGCCTGATATATGGAAAGTTTTTCAGATATACCTTGTATTTAAAAAAGATGTCAAAATTAATGATCAAAACTATAGTCCCATAGCGATAGGAAATAATAAGTCTTTGAAATTGCATTACATACATCATTTTTATATAGACACATTAGTCTCCATCAGCATGGATTTATAAAAAAATAGATCAATGTTAAAGAACCTTCTCTGCACACAATTTATCGCTAAGTATGTTCATAAGTTGCAAACACGGAATTCTAGGAAACAACTACTAATGTCCCGACCAGCATTGAATTACAGCTGAGAAACCTATAGCAAGCAGCTAAAGTCATTCGTCAGCAACCCATCAGACATATACCGGTTTCAAACTTATTAGCTCTCATCAGTATGTCATAGCTGAGGTAACAGACGAATAGCCTTACCTGCTTTAAGCCTGTCTAATGCGACAGAACGACCATGAGTACGCGGTGTAGCAAAGCTACATCTAGTGGTCATTTGCTACTCCATGCAGTACTGAAAAGTTACATACGCGAAGCATTCTACATAGCAGTAGATTCCAGTGTGATGTCTGGTGGGCTGCTGACGAATGACTTTTGTTTGCTATAGGTTTTTCAGATGTAATGCAATGCTGGTCGGGGCATTCGCACGCAGAGAAGTTATTTCCTAGAATTCCGTGCAAAATATAATTGTCGCCGAATGGTGGTAGAGGTCGATAGCTTTCAATGACGTCTATTGCTATGTAGAACGCTTCGTGTGCTTTTCAGACCGGCATGGAGTAGCGAATGGCTATAATGTAACTTTGCTATACCAAGTATATTGATAATAATACTCATATAGATGTAGTTTATATCGATTACTCTAAAGCTCTCAATAGATTCGACCACCCTATTCTTCTATTGAAACTTAAACAAGCTGGTTTGTTGTCACCTTTGCTTACACTACCTAATTCTTATTTAGTAAACTGGAAGAAGTATGTCGAATGTCGTGGCTTTATATCGCAAAATAAGTCATACATCTGACAATTAATGATTTTTTATTTGTAAGTGTGAGTTATTTCTGCTGGTGTAATGTAACTTTTACATATGCGTCAAACACGATACAATTTTTTTTGGAAGCATTGTTTATTTTAATTTTGCTTCAATATTTACTGATCAGTGTATTTGGAAACAAAAAGTGGAGGCTTCAGCTAATAAAACTTGAAATAAAGTTTTGATTTGACTTTGTGTTATTATTAATACCATAAAATACTTTAAAGAAAGTAGAAATTACCAAAATATAATATTTTATTTAATTTTTTTTGTTCTTTAAATAGTTTAGAGATTGGGATTTGTCACATTCCATCTTAGTACTGGTGGTCTAGAAATTCATCTAAGTAATTACGAGTTAATCTTTGGTAATAAATTAATAATTAGTTCCACGTTAGCTGCACATACCGGACAAAGTTCAGTGATGGAAGTTTCCTACTATTTTTATGTCTGTAAAACGTCTTTGATTGAGATACCAGACTGTTTCATGAAACTCTACTCCATCTCCCGTGTAAAATTTAATTATTGTTTTTTTTTTTGTTTTTATTAAAAACAAACTGTTTTATCTTTTATTTACTACAAAGTTATATCGAGATTATGGTGCTTACTCTTTGAGAGATCAATCGTTTGGTATATCAAAGACGAGATTTCTATTAAACTCCACAAAGAGATCGATGGAATATTTTAATTACAAGGAAACTGGATAGTATCAAGAAAGGCGTATATAGGATAGATCTACTATTTTGTTTAGTTTTCATAGATAATATAATGTTATATTTAATATGTATAATAATTTACGGTCACAATTTATAATTTAAACAAGATCATCCATCCTTACATATGAAACGTTAATAGTTTACACCCAACAGCCGAAAATCTAGAGAGTAATTCATCGCCAACTGGTAGCGCGACGCGCTAGCGTGCGAGGAACAACAGCTCATAGGCAATTATTTCCAAATTTTAAGTTCTTATCTTGTATTATGAATTACCCAAGGTCAAAAATAATAGAAAGTGAATAGGTCATAGCACATAGATGAGCACGGGCAGGGAGGGCCGCAGGGGACATAATTACCCAGACGTGCCACTTGAGAAGGGTTCAAAACACACAAAACTACCAAAAATAAGTTGACGTTTACTTTAAATGTTCCTCCGTGTCATCCCATCCACAAATTAGAATGCCGTCCTTTAGGATGCTGATGGCCCACCACCACCCGCTTACATCTACTTGATGCGCACTCTGTAGATATCACATTTTAACACTTAAGTCTTTTCCTCATGGGCGCGAAATTCACGGATATTTGCGCAAATTTCTTGTGCTGAACTGAACGTTTCTCTAAACAATTAATAACTTAATAACGTGTTTGAGTCATTTCTTCTCTATTATTCATATATGAAGAAAACAAAATAACCACCTTTCTAAATATATCGTTTCAAATGGATCTGCCTTATATGTATGGTTAAACAAGTTATAATGAAAGAAGTCAACATAAAAAAGCACCTGGATTTGATCTCAGCTCTCGCAAAACCATGTGCTACCAGAAAAATGCTATAAACTAATTACTTGCGCAGCACTTGTAAATTAGCCTAAATTATCATGATCCTAAAACCAGAAAAAAATAGAAGATGTCTCTTCATAGAATCTCATAGGTTTACTACGAATAATTTCCAAAGGTATTAACGTTAAGGTACTCAACATGATAATAGCAGGAAGGAAAATAGTATCTGAACATCAGTTTGGGTTTTGAAACAAACACGGAGCATTAGGGTAAGTACTGGTTAATCAAATAAACAAAGACTTCAATGCCAATAGATATTGTTACAAGTCAAACTAAAGAAGCTCCTGCCTCATCCTCAGTATCAATTGCTTAAATCGTACTTAACAAACATACGTCTCATGGTAAAGCAGGGTAGATAATATACCGACTTATATCCCATACACTCAGGTGTTCCTCACGGAAGCGTTCTGGGTCCAATATTATACTTCTCGTATATAGCATACTTACCAGCAACTATGATGGTAGCAACATATGTTGACGATACGGCAATGTTAGCATCCCAGACTGATTCAATGTCAGCATCAAGAAACCTTCAATCAAACAAATAAAATTTAGCAATGGCTAAAAACATGACATGTCAAAGTCAGCAAAACCAAGTAGGTATATGCATATAACATTTACATTACAAAGAGAAACATGTGATCCTGTGAAATGACATGGAAAAATATATTTACCAAGATAAGCAGCTAGGACTTAAACTAAACCATATTAGTTTAAGTTTTCGTAAGACAGAACTATCCTTAGACAACAAGGTGCTACTATACAATGCTATCCTTAAACAAGTATGGAATTTTAGACTGCTAGTGACTCTAATATCGCTATCATGCAGAGATTCAATAACAAGTTTTTGTGTGCCATTGTCGACGCGCCTTATTATATCTCAATGAAGTGATTCAGCATGACATCCCTTTGCAATCCATCAAGGAAGCTATACATCGTATCAGTGCGAAATATAGAGAAATAATGTTAGTGCATCCTAATGTGCTAACTAATCAGCTGAATGTGCGTGAAATGCGTAGGTTAAAACGTCCACTACCATCAGACCTGACTGCAGTTCTCAGATAAGTTTATAATTAGACTGTATAGACAAATGCTAGATTTAAGGTCTTAATAAATTTTAACGTAGGTCACTCACTGGAGTGATACTCTACATGTCACTGCTTTCTAATTAAAACAAATGGTTATTATCTACTGAGCAGATTGCAGATCCCTATAGGAGTTATAAAAGAAGAAGAGAAGAAGAAAAAATAGAACTTCGTTGTTGCGTTGTGAACATTTTGATGTTTTCCATAATGTTGTGCAGTCCAGTCAATCGTGTTAGGAAAAAAACATCGACAAGTGTTAGGAGCGCTACAAACATCGATGAAAATATCCACGTTCACTGTGATGTTATGCGACAATGTTAGAGAGTCCCGTCCACGTGGTCGTGTTGAAGTTACGCGACGAGATTCTGTTACAAGTGTCTACCCGGCTTTAAGATATCACTGTCATCATAAAATTGTATTGTCCTAACATTGTCGGTGAATATTTTACACTAAATAGAAATAGTGTAGGAGACATAGCAGTCGCTTATTCAAAGTTCATTTTTCATCATATAATCGAAAGTTTTAATTGACAGAGATCTTTTAAGATATAAGAATACTGTTGAATAACTGAAAGACAAAGTTTGTCGTTGTTTGGAAAGTTGATATTTCACTTAATTGAAACTGATGGTGGTGCTTTGATCCTAATATTATGACAGCGCCAGACAGACAAAAAGTTCAGGAACTACTTCTGTCTTCTGCTACAAATATACTTTTAAGCATCGTGATCCAGGGTAATGACGTGTACTTTAATTTTGGCTGAGTGCTAAATTAAGTGTGTACTTTAGTAGGCTATAATTTTTCATTTTTTATGTCAAATAAAGCCGCCATTGCGCCAAATTTATGACTCGGGAACACTTGAGCAGGCGCTAATGTTTCATTTTTTATACACGTCGAGTGGGTGCTAATGCATGTTTGCGGAAATTTGAGCTTAATAATCTGTGTCTAAAAACCACTTAGGTAGTTGTTCTATCATAATATACCCACCTTCTTCTTAGCTGTGTGAAATCCAATTTTATATTGATTTGTATGAATAAGGTATTGACATGTTTCTCCAGTAATTTTTTCAAGAAATGTTGCTTAAAGAAAATTATATTTCGTTCTGATAATGTCATCTTCAGTAAAAATGAAGTCATAAATTCACTTAGCAAGAACACTGAAATTCCAGCAAATTTATATTAGGCTACAACTTTGTTTAATGCTATATCCTAACGTATCAGTAATAATTATTGTGAAAGTGCATAAAATAGTGCATGCAAGTCTAATATACTTGCACAAACACCAAAAAATAAAATATCGTGAATATACTAGACTAATTATCCTCCAAAATACTCATCTA
This sequence comes from Monochamus saltuarius, assembly GCA_025584915.1. Taxonomy (NCBI): domain Eukaryota; kingdom Metazoa; phylum Arthropoda; class Insecta; order Coleoptera; family Cerambycidae; genus Monochamus; species Monochamus saltuarius. Next base: position 66,371,017 of record CM046722.1, on the reverse strand, counting down.
AAGCAATGTCTCATAATTTTTATTATGAATTGTTCTTGTAACATTTTTGTTTTAAAAATATTTGGATAAACTCTATTTTTATGGCATACGTGGTATTTCTTTAGAACTGATTAGTTCGTACTTAACCAATAGAATTCAATGTGTTTCCTACGGTAATAGTTTATCAAATTACGCATCTATTCGGCATGGAATTCCTCAGGGGTCCGTACTGGGGCCACTGTTATTTGTTATTTACATTAATGACTTATACTATCACATGTATCCGGATGGGTGTATCTTATTTGCAGATGACACAACATTGACATGTTCTAATAAACATAGAGATTCAGTCTTGAGGTTGGCCGAAAATTATTTAATTAAAGCCGAATCATGGTTTACTTCAAATAACCTTAAATTAAATAAATAATGATATGCATGTAAAACTGTTGGGGATCACTATTGATAGTTCTCTTAAGTGGGCACATCACATTGAAGGTCTTTGTAAAAAACTTTCAAGTCAGATATATTTAATAAGGAAACTCAGGTTGTGTCTGGATAATGTAACATTGGTTAGCGCTTATTATGGTGTTATGAACTGGTTTTGTGGGGTAATGCTCCAATGGCTAATCGTGTGTTTAAACTCCAGAAGAAAGCTATACGCATAATCTGTAGAGTCGGACGTTTTGAACATTGCAAGCCTCTATTTAAAAAGTAAAAAAATATGTCCCTGCCATCGCTTTACATATTTTATTCTTTGATTGAAATACATAAAAAATCTAACTCCTATCAAACTAATTCGGATGTTCACAATTATTTAACAAGAAACGCTAATCAACTCCGAACATCTAAATTTAGATTGCAAAAATCGCAACGTAATTCATTAAATTTAAATCTTTACAATAAGCTTCCAGTACATGTAAAAATGCTAAACAATGCTTAATTTGAAAAAAATATTAGGAGAATTATGCTTGATCACTGTTTTTATTCTGTTCGTGAATATATGGATGCTCCCACAGTTCATTTTTAATTATGTTTTAACTTTTATATTGTTGTTTGTTGTTAATATGTTCTATATAATTTTTATTGTTACTTGTTGTTTTACCTTTTTTAAATATGACTTATCACTATATACTTTATGTACTTATTATGTGATCAATAAATATACTTACTTACTTACTTACTAATATAATAATAATAATAACAATAACATACTGAACATTACTAATTCCTACTAATATTTCTGAAAATTAAAATATTGGGTCATAAACATTTTTACAATATTTTATTCGTTTATTTTTGCAGAACCAACATTAGATGGCATTATAAGGCTCTTCCGTGTCAGTTGTAGCTGTTAATTTCACTCACAATATTATAATGTCTATTTCACTGAGTTATCTCAGTCAGGAATTTTCGATTGTGCCAATATCGAATGTAACCATATGGCTGACATATTCAGTGCATGTCTCGTAAAATATGTTACAAACTTTGGGTGGTGATAGTACATAAACACAATCATTTTGGCAATTGGTGGCATCCTTTAAAACAGATTTCGCTTAAGAAAAGTATAAATATTTTTAGTTCGATTTTTAGATATCGTTACTACTGCAGCTAATGTTGTAAACTATTACTATATTATTTTACTGTCACAAAGATAAATATATTGTTTGAAATTACTGTTGTTATATGGTTTAGAGACACAGGTAATGGTGTATTTTTTATGCAAGCACCTACACAACGTACCGCTTATATTATTTATGAATTGCAAAACATTTAAATTAGCATTAGCTGTAAGTACCTATATTGCAAAATATAATCTTATATTTACTCTTTTCCGAATATCCCACAAAAGTCCTTATTAATACACTGTACATAGTTGTCTACCACACCATTACACACCACAAACGTAAGTTACAAGTTAGATTGATGAGTCTGTGCGCATGTGCAACATAAGTCATATGAAAAATTCTGTAAAATTTCATAATAAAGTGAGTTAAAATAAATAGTTCCACAGTAGTACATGTATTACCACATTATTCCCGAAATTTCCTAATTTTATTACGTCACACATATTTATGATGTAGAAGGAATATAACAAAACATGGAAATTATTATCAGTGTATTGTCTTTTCTGTTACACTTGACATGAGTCTTGTTTTTCTTTTCTTTGTAGATTTATATAGGGTTATCTATGACTAAGTACAAAAAATGTAACCACGTGCTCAGGGGGGAATAAAAGACAATAAAAAAAAATATTCCAAAATTTTAGCTCGATATTTAAAAAATAGGGCAAAACCCTTTTTTGCTACGGAAAGTTGGCGCCTATGATAAGAATCGACTGAGACGGCTTAGATTCATAAATAAAGCTTACATCTGTCAACAATGTCAACTACCATGCGGTTGTCTTTTTGTAGCGTGTCTAAATTTAGAAACGACAAAAATTAGCATTCTTATTAGTAATAATACCTGATAGATAGGTAACATTTAATCCAGTTAGCTCCAGTATTTTACATTCGTTTTTCATTATTTCGTTATAAACACTTCTCGTAGGTACAATTAGATAAAATGCCTATTTATTATAACAAAATCGAACGGAATGAATAGGATAATAGACAAGTTTTAATGTATCCGCGGCAGTCTTGTCCCATGACCTAGAAAATCAAACCGGCGAACTCAGTAGAACAAATTAAATTTGTAGGAATCATCATTGATGAGTGCTTAAATTGGAAACCTCATTGTAAAAATCTAACCACGAAGTTGAACTCAATCTGTTACCTTTTTAGAAATCTGAGACCAATTATGACAAAGGAACAACCTTTTTATATCACGTTCAAGTAGGTTATCGTTTGAGCTATAGAGTAGTTTTTTGGGGCAACTCCACCCTCGCTTCTGATGTATTTGTGGCTCAAAAAAGAATTGTAAGATGCATGGCCAATATTAGTAAAACGCACTATTGTAGAGAAATGTTCAAAGATTTTAAAATTTTAACTTTAATTAATGTTTTTAATTATGAGTCATGTGTAAACATTTTTAAAAATGTATGTGATTATAAATTAGTTAGGAATATGCACGGTGTCAGCACAAGACAGATAGACAAATTTTATATATCATTTTGCAAATACAGTGTCATTAAATTCGCCAGCAAATTTAGGATTAAATATACCGTCCTATTTAAAACAAACAAAATATTTAAGACACTTTAAAAATGACTTAAAAAAATATCTATATAGTAAATGTTTTTATAGTTTAAAGGAATTTTTTGGCACTCCTAGGTGTAAGGTATGTAGTTATATTTATACCTATGTATTTAGATTATAACAACTTTGACTGTTTCTATACAATTTGTAATTGTCTGAAAATAAAGAAATTATCAATTATCATCACTATATTGTGGGAAAGTATCTGCACCCAACATAAATATCTTTATTTAATAACTATGAAACGTTAAAAAATTTAAAAAAGGCACTAAAAACTGAAGAAGAACACAAAATTATAACGTAAACACAGGAATTGAATTATGACATGACAGCGATACCGACTGAGCGACTATTGCATGCTTGTAGAGTAGGCAACCAACAAGTTAACATTGGCGGCGTTAAATAAGGATTTAAAATAATATTGCAACCCTGTATTTTGTTTTCGTGCGCTTCTTATTTGCTTTGTACATTTTCATTTGGTAAAATGGACTTTGGCCTGTTGAACGGTGCAAATAAAACATTCATTTCCATCTTAAATCCGAAACAATAATCTGGGTAAAGGCCATCTCCAGGAGTGCCAACCAACCAAAGGAATGCGGCGAGGTCATTCGGCATGCCGTCCGTCTCGAGCAATTTGACTAATAGTTTTATAAGTGTTTCCCGTCAGGAATTCCACGGGACCACACTGGTCCGGACAAACGGGTGAATTATACCCCCAGTCCGCTTCCCATCATTTATTATACGGCTAAGGAAGTAACACTTAGGGAACAACTTCGCCCTAAAATTATATCCTTAAAACTTTGCGTTCTCTCGATTTGCGCCGCGTCTCCTGTTTCCGCGCGTCCTCGTGTGTTTGCTCTCCTGAATCATAATTCAGCGATACCATAAAAGTTGTGTGTGGGGTTTTGTTACACTTAGTGTTTAATTTGACGGAAGTCCTGGGGATCAGATCGGGAAAAGTTTGTGCTGTGTATGAGGCGGTTTTATAAGGACAAATGTTCTTTCTGCACGCAAAATGAGAGAGAATTGAAGTATATGATTGCGATGCTAGGTGCGACGTAATTACTGCTTGTCAAACGTAGCCTTGACAGTCTCCAGCACCGCCTTTTTGTGCAATGCAAACATAGTGTAACACGTAATCCGAACAAAGTGTCTGAAGTAGATAGAAGTTATACTACTGCCAAGTCATAGCTCAAGATATATAATTTTAAACATACAGTGCAATTAATACGAGTGCCTATAAATTACTGGTCTAAAACTAGAATTCGGCTGCTCCAGCACTGCTTGAATTACGCTTCAATGAGTCTGGAATCTGGAACTGTGGAGAGGGAAGCTTACAAGGTTACAGCATTAAAGCCCCATTGGGTCTCCCTCTCCCCCTTTAGGAGATCAATCCACCTGAGCCGCTAAAAGTTGCTCAGGGGAATATCTATAATGTAGGCCATAGAAGACCATCGTCCCCCTAACACGGACTCTCTTGTTGACGAGATGGTAGTGCACTAACTGAGTGCATGCAATATTTTCTCATCTTCCTGTTCGCAACTCTTACAAAGAGATGTTTCACAATTTCTCATATAATAAAGATACTTCCTTAACCAACAATGTCGAGTTTGAATACCTATCACCAGATGGAGAATTATTCTAGACATGATCATGTACGTTTTGGCTGTATTCTTGCAGAGGTACTCTAGGAACTCATTAGCAAATTGGCAGCTATTTGTTTCATTCCACCGTTTTCTAAACTCTTTGTCGGTGTCCTCCTTGATAGTTTAAAAAATATCTGATAACTAAAGCGGACTGAAGGGAGCAGGTCCAGAAATATTGAGGCCCGATGCACTACTGGTCAGAATGTGAGGTTCTTTATTGTCACTGTACCCTCCTTGTGTCCCTTTACCCATCATATAGATTTATCGTTGTCGGCTGAGACCACTACCAGTGTCTGATAGCATTCCCATGCTGATCTAGATAGTGGTAGTGATAGTCTACTATCTACGTAGATCCTGATGGTTTTGCCCGCTGTATGCCGATGAACAATTTCTTTGACGGTGATGGTTGTACTTGCTAATTCCGTTTGTACCACGGAAGCATGTCTATCCGTTGCCCACTGAAATCAGATATGTAGGGATCTGGAATAGATCCCACATGCTACACCTTCCTTCATTTTTGACTTGTCTGTGACGATGTCCTCATTCCTGATAAGTACCGTGTAGGGTCTGTCAAACGCAAACTTAGGGGACTCGATTATGGGGTTATGGCGTTATGGAGTTTTAGGTTTATGAGGTTTCAGAAGCTTACATTCTTTAGATTATGAGGTTTTGAATACATACTATGTAAACTTTCTACATTCTTAAGGTTATGTGATTATAGAGGCTTACACACATTAGCTATACGCGGTGTAGAACTAACTACATCTATCGGCCATTCGCTACTCCACGCCGGACTGAAAATGTCACAGACACGAAGCGTTCTACATGCAGTAGACACCATTGAAAGCTGTCGACCTTTATCGCGATCGGCGAGAAACGATATTTTGCAAACACGGAATTCCAGGAAGCAACTACTCCGTGTTTGCAAAATTAGCTATAATGTTATGGAAGAATAAGTTTGGTTTTGTAGCTGCTTTAGGTATAGTTTTGTTTCCTAGGCTTTCGGAAATCTCTTATAAAATGATTTTGAAACTTTACTTATTTTTATTTTCAGGATATCCGGATTTTAATATTCTTAGATTTTCGAGAATATTGTGTGGAATCTTGCCTTCAGACTTTAGGTTTGTGTTTAGCTGGCTGGGAAAAATATGTAAGACAAATTCATAATCTGTAAAGAAAAATTCGTTTTTAAACAGTCGGAGATACAAAAAAATATGCAGAGAGAAAACAATGATGAGAATACAATACAGTATATGAATACGAATTTTGTTTGTATAATTATACAGCGTGTTCTCGGATAACTGAAACAACTTGCGTAAGAGACCAAAAATGTTGGCTTTCTGGGATATATCTCTGCTTGTTTCAAAAATAAAATCTGCCATGATTTCAAATCCGTAAAATCCAGTCAGCCTTGGAAATTTGGAAAAAACTGATTTTTTCACTTATAACGTACTGGTTTTGCTTGGGATACAACAAAATGATATTAAGAAAAGTTTCTTAGAATGAAAAACTGAGTATGTGTGCAAAATTTCAATGTCCTAAGCCTACTTTGACTTATTGCTCAATTTTTAGATTATTCGCTAGTAGTGTCGTTCTGTATGAGATATGACAAAATGTTATTGAAAAAAGTTTCTCAAAATGAAAAACTGAAGATGTGTGAAACATTTCAATGTCTCGGAGTACTTTGATTTTTTGCTTGATTTAAGACTTTTCTCAAATTAGACATAATATACTATTTTACACATGTCCTAAATTCTTCATTTTGAGAAACTTTTCTTAATTTGAGCAAACAATCAAAGTTGGCTTAGGACATTTAAATTTTGCACAAAATAATAAGAAGAAGAAAAATGTGTTTATTGGTCACGTTAATAGATTTAACAATATTATAGTAGCAAGTGTTATAAATACAAACATTGGGATAATAATGCAAAAATCGCAAGTCACACTCTAATACATTAAACAAATACATTTAAAAAAAACTTCAAACAATTTAAAAACAATGATAATTAAGTCAAATAAATTCCATATTTATATTTTTGACACTAAACCACGACATAAAAAGTAAACAAACAATTAGGTCATGAGGGAAATACAAAACGAAACATACTGAAACAAAATTTTAAAGCATAGGTAGTATTCATATATTCCTATATTGAGTAGAAACAATGATTCCGTATATTTTTTTCAATAAAATTTTTAAATTTCGTGGTGCATAATGTTTTTACTTCCAAAGGAACTTTGTTGTATAATCTCAAGTTGAGAGAGTTATTTGTTGATCTCTGTAGTCGAAATCTTTGAATACTGATTAAATTGGCAGATCCCGTTGGGTAATTGTGGAAACTGAATTTTGTGTTAAATTTTATATAATTACTATGTATTTCGATCAAAGAATAATATATGTATATATTTATGGTTGTAAAATTTTTCCGGGTTCCTTTCCGCGATGAATCCGCATGGTCCTCAAAAGAACCATTTGTTGGACAATGTTTCGGTAAAATCTGATTTACCATTTTCAGGTCTTCTTACTTCTGCTTTGCGTTACTACGTTCGGCTTGCCTAGGACAATGACATGCTTTTAATTTTTTTTTTAGAAGTGACGCCAGGTTCTCTCTGTGTTCAATCCATGCAATTATACGAACAATAAAGCATATAATCATTTAATACCATTCTAAATTGTCGCCCTAAATAAATACACGTAGAAATATTCTTACAGAGATTTATCAATAATGCAAATCTATCTGAGCCATCAAAAGTAATGCCTAAGAGTTTAGCATGGCTTCCATCTTGAGGAACATTACTGGAGAAAATAGCACAGGGTTTTTTCTTTGTTTAGCTTCAACTTATTAGCTGAGAACGTTAATTCAGCCTTAAGAACATTATTTCTAGCAAGCTCAAGAGTATGCTCTCTACTAAAATGTAAGATTTGATTTGATCAATGATAGAGGAGTTCCACGAACTCCATAAAATGATAAATTTCTTCAGCGTTTTATGACACATTCAGTCAAAGGCCTTACTGAAGTGACGGAACGTTGCAGCTGTATAAGTTTTACTCTCAAAATCCGCAACCATCTCCTCAGCTACACTGAGTACAGCCTTAATTGTAGGGCGATTCTTACGGAAACCATATTGGCTATTGCTTAAAACAATTGTTTTTTTCAAAATATCTTTCAGGTCTAGCTTTGACTAAGCATTCTAAAATTTTGCTTATAATTTCCCCCCGATATAATATCTCCAGCGGTGTACATCTTATGAATTGTAAGTTGATTTTTTTGTCGGCTTTGGAAACCCTCTATCTCACAAACAACGTCCTTGGGACCCTATGCTTATTTAACAAAATTACCTTAATTCTAACCATAGAATACTCTCCTCAATTTTATTCACGCTATTAGAAAACACATTGTATTAAAAATTCTTTAAAATATACATAACACTTTTCGAATTTGTTCATTACATTAGGACGCGTTGAGATCTCTATGCCTACAAATGTAACCTACATCTTAATAAAACAAAAACAAGAAAAGAGGACAATAATAAGAAAAGTAATTATTTGCACATTTCATTCTATGCATGGAGAAAAGTCGGTAATATTTCACACGTCTTCTTCCATTTCCACATCTTCTTCCAGAGGGACAGATATAAGGCCGTAGACCGCCCTTACTTAAATACAAATAACAAATCCGGCAGGATCTCCGTCCCCACAAAAAATATTGTCATGGAAAACTCCGAGGCTACCCAAAGAAAAACACTTTAGGGTGATAAAATCTGTATAAATGAGAAAACGACGTATCCAATAAGTTATCTTCGGGGTCTGGTTTGAAGCGACGGGCTCTCGTACTGATTGCGGCGGATATTCCCGGTCACGTTGGGTATTTATCTCCTGCGAGACCACTCCGAAGGCGTTTCGGCAATCAGGGATGTACTTAAAAAATAAGCAAGAAAAATAATATCGGCTGTAGTGGTCAGTGATATCGGAGCAGACCGTTATATTTTCCAAATAGATTGATTGATTTCTAAAAGCAACCAAATAATTTTAAGACGTATAGACATTTTTTACTGTATTAAAAAGGTATTTTAAGCTAATATAAATCAAATCTCCTAAAATTCCTATCAATGAAGTCATATGTAGGTTCTCTAATACCAAACATTTAGGTATGCTAATGAACAATTCCACAGACAAAGCTCTATTCAATAATTTTCGAAAGAAATTAATCTATCTAAATTTACTGACCTGCTTTAATAAAAACACTCTATAACTTCCCTTTTGGCAGTGGGAACTCGAAAATTCAACCATAATAGATGAGATCTGACCTATTTATGCATTTTTAGGATTGCTTCTTCAGGTGGCCTCCTTTAAGTTGAGTCAAATATCTAACTATAAAAATTATTATATAAATTAAAATTATTTGAAATTAAATATCGACAATGACAAAAGTGATATTAGCCTGTCAATGAATTAAATATGACAATACCTACTTGAATAATGTTTACACTTTTTGTAAAAGTTTTTATATATTTTTAGGTATTAATAATTTAAAATGCAGAAATAGCTTAGATCTCATCTATTGTCGTTGATTTTTCGAGTTCCCACTGCCAAAAGTGAAGTTAGATATTTATAGAGTGTTGTCATTAAAGCAGGTAATTAAATTTAGATAGATTAATTTCTTTAGATAATTATTGAAGAGAGGTTTGTCTGTGGAATTGTTCATTAGCATACCTAAATGTTTGGTATCAGAGAACATACATATGACTTCATTGACAGGAATTGTAGGAGATTTGATTTATATTAGCTTAAAATACCTTTCTAATACAGTAAAAAATGTTACAAAAACTAATAATAAGGAATATATGTGTAGATATTGGGGGTTGGGGCTTTTGTCCACAGAGTAGTTAGTTTCACACAATATTAGTAATACCTAAAAATATATAATATGGACATTTATTAGTATTAAATGCACATAAAGTGTTTACAGACGTCAGAAAAAAAAAGAAATTACCTAAATACATTCAGTTCCTAAGGTAAGATACAAAATACAAATATTCAATACTAAAATAGTCATAAAACTACACATAATAGATATATTATAATTTAAGTTTGGATTTATAATTTTGTTTTGTTTTAGATAAAATTTGTATTTTTGGCCACGGCTAGTAAATTTGTTTAGATATTTGAATTGTTACACTTACCTTAGCAAATCTAAATACTTATGCTTGTTAGACACCAATTATATTTATTGCACATAAATAAATTGAGTTTATAATGTTAGATATTGAATTATTTTAAAAGAAAACTTTATATTTGAAATTATTATTACTTATGTGTTATTAATGCAAAAAAAAATGTCCACTGATTTTGTTAGGGCAAGACCTATTACCATCAAGAACGGTTTAGTGGGTTATGATAAAGATAAAAAAAGAATCAAATTCAATTAATAAAATGTATGTATTACAATTTTGTTATTTACAAAATTGTTTTTTTTTTATTATCCCAGATATATTTTCCAAAAGTGATGATATCTTAAATCTAGGCTGTACTTTCAAAGGCACCACTGGCGCTATTCTATGCCTAAATGTATTGCTTCAATTGCTCCAATTAATGTCATATTTTACCCACAATATAATTAAGACAAGTCCAATTTCTTATACTTGTCCAGTTTGGATACCTCTTACTCGCCCTTTGGGTGTTTCGGTGCTCTGTCGCTTCGTCTCACTGGAATGTTCAGTTTTGACAGCTAACAACATTTACCTGACCCATTGTAGGGACTCATCTTACTTTCGGAGCTTCTATAGTGTTTATATTATTAGATAAATTAGGTGTTTTTAAACTTCATAGCGTCGAAGATGCTTCACCAGGTTACTTTCTACCTCCGGCAACAAACTTTTTTTTGTTACCATCCTTGGTTACCGCAAACTACCTGCTCGATTGTTGTAATTTTTTTTGTGTCACTGATCTCTGTGCACTTTTTTAAATTCTCAGCTAATCCTACTATTTACAATCCTTAATTATTTATTCTATAATAAAATTATATTCTTATACACATGTAGTTTCACTATAATTGAATTAACATCTATTAACTATTTACTTGTCGAATATCAATATTCATTATAAATAATATTTAAGTTAATATTTCGCCGCTTTTACTTATGAACTCATAACCTTGTTCTTCATATTTTGTTTAAAATATTATCTGTCACGTCCTTTGATGAAAATTATTCTTATCTCTAATCTGGTCTCTATATCTTAAATAAAAATGTTTCTTCTTCTTCTTTTAATACTACTAATAATGATTCATTCTATCATCATAAGCTCTTAGTAATAATCATACTAATATTTCCATAATTGATAATCATTTACTACTAATAATAACAATATTTTCATTTTAATCCATTCAATATCAATAGTAATTTCAATTCATTCAATGTTTTTTTATTAATTTCACATTAAATGGGCATCCAAATTTGTATTTGTCACAATATATAATAAAAGACAAAAAGTAGTTACACATTAAAATAAGAAATAAAGACATAGATAAACATCATAATTTATTGAATTAAAATATTGCAAATAAAATATGCAAAGCCTTAGTCATAATACGGAGAGATCACAAACTAGAATTTCTTATAGGTACAATGTAAAATGCATTGTTCAATAGAAAAATTTGTATTTTCTTCTTAAACAATGCGGGGCTTAAATTTCGCACACCTAGAAATTTCACATAATCGATATTATTTCCTACGTAAGCTGATTATCATATTTTCGGTCTTAGCTTCGTAAGCATAAATAGTTTGAGGTAAACCAATTCAATGTGTGGTGTTCGACTGCTGGAACGTCTAACATCAGATCGTGCAACAATTTATTAGATAAGGATAAATTACTGTCATCAGCAAAGAGCTCGAAGAAGCTTGGAAGCGGCAAGGCTCGTCCACCAGATTTGTTTTATCTATGACAGAACCACCCGTTCTCCCCACAAAAATATACGTCCACCAGACCACCTGCATTCTTCTAGAACGAGCCCTCCGAGGACGAGACGAGAGGTTTTTAGACAAGGCGAAGACTGGCGAGGATATCAAGTACACTCTCGTACTTCTCTGATCTTGAGTTGCTTCGGTAAGCGTGTACTGCTGATATTACGGCAGCGAATAGATATTCGCCAACCAACAGAATGTCGGCAAGGCAACATAATTTAAACTCATGAAGTTTAAATGCAGTAAGATCACTTCCAACTAATGGAGTACCTATACCTCTACCCCTTAGTCTCAGATAACTCATTTAGGCGAAATATTAAATTTAAATGAGAATAAATTAATTGTATTTAATCTAAACCGAGAGGTAGGCACATGAAAGGAAATTTTAAGGAAGCCGCACAGCCACGATTCCGGGAAAATATATTGTAATTCCATTCTACCTCAATCCTTTAATCTTACTGGCACTTGATCGAATTTTACGTCTGTGATCCTTTATAGTCAACAAATTAAATTATAGCAAATGGTGGAGAGATAATGCTTTCACCGTTGAGTAGCAAGAATAGGACTCGTCCTATATTAATTCGGTAAAATACGATCAAGCGAAGTTAAATATATTAGATGATGCACAAGTTTCTAGCGTTTCTATTTAATCCAAAATTTATGTCTTTTTCTATAAACGAAATAGCCAAACTAAGAAACAAATATATTGACTAACCAAGTGTTATATTCTATTCCTAAAAAGTCAACTGTTCTTGGCTATTATGGTAAGAATATATCTTTATGATTAAAGCATCAATATAGTCGTAGGTTGGCCCATTAATTAATCTATTGAGTAGATGTATCTACTAGTCTACTATATAGTCTTTGGTGTGTCCTATCCCAAAATCGAATAATCTATCTGTTTTAAAGATATACGCCTAATTTATCTATTACCTGTCCTTAGCAAGATTTTAGGAAAGTATTTATCTAGTAATCTTCTTTTATCTGACCATCAGTTTTGGTTTCGTTCTGGTCACAGTACAACTGCCATTTTGTTAAATATATCGGATAGCATTGTTCGCGCGATGGAAATCGTGCCGCTGTATTGATACTCCTTGATTATTCCAACGCCTTTGACTTGGTCAATCATACATTGCTATTGGCAAAGTCAGAACAGAAAGCAGTCTTTCTAATGCAGGATCTGTCAGTTTGGGTGTCCCTCAAGGGTCGCTATTATTTATCATTCACACAATGGATTTGAAAGACCAAATTTTTCACCCAATATAAATGAAGATCTTCATTCACTTAGTATGGACAGCAGAAATCACCATCTTAAATTAAATGCAGATAAGTCTATTGCACTATTGTTCTGTTCCTCTAATCGATACGAATATATTGCATCCAATTTAAATTTAATACTGAATGGCACTAGTCTTGTTTTCACTGAAACGGCAAGGAATTTGGGGGTGAATTTTGACAGGAAACTTCATTTTTTAGCTCATGTCAGTTAATTATTACAAAAATCGTACGTTCGCTTAAAACTTTTTTTTGTTAACAAACATATTCTCAATTTTAAGACGGAAAAAATTATGTGTTATTTTGCCAGTATTTTACTATTGTTTATCGATGTATCCTTCTTAGATTTCTACAATAAGTTGCGGCTTCAGAGGGTGCAGAACACGTGTTGTCGATTTATATTCAATATTGAAAATTGTGATCATGTTATTGATAAGCTTAAGCTACTCAAATGGATCAAATTTCAGGAGATCTGGAAACTGAAACTGTTGTCTTTCACATACAAGTTACGCACAATCTGCTTTCCGTCGGCTGAATAGTTACTATTTTCATACCTAAGATCTGGTAGCCAACCAAGACATATGTTGGAGCAAGATTAGGAAACTATAGTGCACTTTGTGGTTCATTGTTTAAATGCTCATCCTTAGCGGATAAATAAATGTCTCATTTCCTGAAATAACATATTATGGGACTCTTATAAGTTCTATTTTCGATTCCTTTCATTGCACCTGAGCAAAAGGTGCTTGCAACAAAGTCCCAGATCTCATTAACATTAGAATTCACTAATTAAAGATGCAAATATAATTCAATTATAGAATACAATTAGGAGGGGTCGCTCAGTTCAAATCAAACAATCGACGTCGAATTGCACGAAACAATGACATTATTTACATTTCCCTAGTTTGATGAAAAGTAATTAGAGGATACTGATTAACACGCTACTACCAAATAGTACAGCACAGAATGTAAGTTACCATGGAGCAATGTTGAAACAGATCAGTGTAAATTAACCAACTGACAACTTCCTTTATGTTTAGTCCCGTTCCATAATAATTATTATATATTTGAGAAATATTATAGCTAAGTAATTTAATACTACTAGAACTATAGTTCAATATTCAATTAAAATTACTGGTATACACTAACTAATGCACTAATAATGTCATCATAATTTCATAACAAACATAAATATAATATATACTAATTATTACCGATTTATACAGGGTGTCCGGAATATCAGTGCCGCAATTTTGGGGGAAAAAATGTCTAAAAGAAATAGTTTGTCTACAAATACATTTCAAAAACAAAAATACAACTACAATAATATGCAAAACTATGTTATGAAATTACAAACTAAGGTACCATTAAGATTAAGTAAAAGCGCCTGTAACATAATTTGTTCGAAATTTGATTTTTTGATTACTATTAATGAAGTAAACAATTGAAGTTTCCGCGAAATTCGTTAAAACTGTAACGTATTGTAGCGTTCGACATTGCAGTGTCAGGCTGCTGGTGATAACCTTAAAGTAATATTAGTCATAATGGCGCCTACAGCTAGTGCAATTCATGTATCTTTGATATTTGTGAGTGTATAGAAACAAAAATGGAACAATTTGCAGTACCCATAACCATCGCATGTTAATTTACGGCGAATCTAGGCAAAACTCTCTGGCTACGAGACATTTGTACGGTAAACGCTTCTTGCAAGAAACATGTCATTTTAAACACTTGTAACTATTATCCTGTTTTGTGAAAAGAGCTGTAAGAAAACCTTTCACAGTAAGTACATATTTTTAATTATTATGTATAAAAATAACAATCCAAGATAGTATTTGAGCGACGTTGTCATATTCAAGACCTGTTTGCTGTCATAATTCTGTTACCGTTGGTCAGAGAAAAAAATCAAATATGTTTTGTTTAGTACAACTTATCATGTGACAAAATTATTCCGGACACCCTGTATATCAAGTATTATTGCATTTTATAATCTTAATACTACTTATCTTTCGTGCTACTAAATTACCTGTATCATGCTGTTAAAAAAACAAAGGGTTAAAAATATTTTTTCGAGTTTAATAAACATATTTGTGGAATACTGAAAATTTGGTTGACAACATGATTTCAGAAAATATTTATTGACCTAAAACAGTACAAAATATTTATATTGTACAGAGGATGTTTATTCTGCTTACTACTAATTATAGGGGTGCATATAAATACAGAGGTAAGTATACAGGGCTAACTATAACTAAGTACAAATATTTTAAGAGGGGATAGAGAAAATTAAGAATTAACGGAATTACCCATCAAACAAATTCCAAACTTATTTATAAAGCAAAAATAATTTTTTTTCGAAATTATATTAAATTCTTATTTAACGCCTCCTATGCGACTTGTCCGCCACACGTTTATAGAATCAGAGTAGGCAACTTAGGCAACTAGCAACACGAACGTAAATTTTCCAGTTAAGTTATAATTTAATTCCTGTGTTTACGTTGTAGTTTTCTATTCTTCTTCCGTTTTTAGTGCCTTTTTGAATTTTTAAACGTTTTATAGTTATTAAATAAAGGAATTTGTGTTGGGTGCAGATACTTTCCCACACTATAGTTCGCTTCTTTGGTTTTCTACGTTATGGCACAAGACTGTCGCGGGTACAATAAAAGTTTGCTATTATCTATTCCTTTCGTTTGATTTTGTTATAATAAATAAGTATTATATTTAGCTGTACCTACAGGAAGTGTGTTTTATCGGTAGTGAGTGGTTATAATGAATGAAAATGTTGTAGTGTTGCCAGTTTGTAACGAAATAATGAAAAACGAATGTAAAATAGTGGAGCCAACTGGATTAACTGTTACATATCTATCCATCAGATATTATTACTAATAAGAATGTTAATTTTTGCCGTTTCTGCATTCTGAAATGCTGCAAAAAAGACCGCAAGGCAGTAGATATTGTTAACAGATGTAAGTTTCATCTATGGATCTAAGCCATCTCAGTCGATACGTATCAGAGGCGCCGACTTTCCGTAGGAAAAAGGGTTTTAGGTCTTCCTGAGCACGTGGTTAAAATGTTTGTTCTTAGTCGTAGTTAACCCTGTATATTTCTGATCAGTTTGGTTTATTGAACGCATTGGTAACTCAAGCAATATGAATTTGTATTAATTAATAATTTACCGTTATCAGCAGTGGAAGTGAATACTGCTAACTTCGAGGCTGACAGAAGGTCAGACTCGGCGATATAAAAGGATTTAATATAGTTTAAAAATTTTTTTCGCTTTATAAATAAGTTAGGATTTTTTGATGGTCGATTCCGTTAATTCTTATTTGTCTCTATTCCCTCTTAAAATATTTGTATTTAGTTATATGTAGTTAACTCTGTTTATGTTCTGTTTTATTTTTAAGATATTAAATATATACAATATTATACCCAACATTTCCCATATTATTTCAAATTTAAGTTAAGAATGCCTTATTGCCTGTAGTCAGCTAATGTATTGCTTGACATGTATAAAAATGAAACAAAAATAATTTACTACTATTATCCAACACCATACTTTTCTTTATATTTCCACCGTCGTCCCATAGTGCAGCGCTACGATTTTTTCCGGAAATGACGCTCCGGTATTAGGGCGCTCATTATTGGGTGAAATTAAGTAAATATTTGGATGGCTGCCTTCCCTATTTAGAGCCTGAGAGGCTCATCACCGTGACAGAGTGAGGCTTCTGGCGGCAACGGATAAGAAAACGCGGAAGAGCGCTTCTGCGGGCAGAGCCGGTGGATTAAGAACGGATTGTTGGTTTGTGACTTATTCCAAGTGGTTGTAAAATTAACTTAATTATAGTAATAAAAGAAAACGTCTGTCTTACTTTGTACACTTGTATTCATTTTAGTTGGAGAAGCAAGTGCTTCCGAGGAAAAGTTAAATTTAAATTAACTTCACTCGTAGCCCGGAATTAATTATCTAAATAAATTGCTTTCTGCATTTATGACTGTGGCATTTAAGGCTTAAAAACGTTTCCACTTTATTCTCTGCAAAAATGAACGCAGCCGGAACAAAAACGAATAAAAAGTTAAACAATAATGCACAAACCACTGCAATGGGATCGCAAACACATAATCTGCGCTATACTATAACTTTTACGTAATGAGTTATTATGTTTTAGAATTTATTTTCATGGTTCAACCGTAAATACAAGGTTATATAGGGTGTCGCCTATGGATCATAGAGCAACATGGTATAGTAGACGTCAAAATAGCTCTTTTTTGCTAAACTTCTTATAATAAAATATTCACAGTTAGGGAGATATGGGGTTATTCAATAAACCAAATTTACCGAAAATTGGCAATAATTTGAAAACGGTTGAGTAAATATGATTCAAATTTGGTGGAGTTATGTTTTAGTGGGTAAACATTTCGATTTTATAATTAGCTTTATATATCACAAACGTCAAAGTAACGAATTTGACAGTTGTGAATTTGTTGAAGTACATTACAATGTTAACTATGACTAAGTACAAAACTTTTAACCACGTGCTCTGGGAGGCCTAAAAACCAATAAAAAATTATTCCAAAATGTTAGTTCGATATTTAATAAATGGGGCAAAACCCTTTTTTTCGCCTATGATAAGCGTCGACTGAGATGGCTTAGATCCATAGATGAAGTTTATATCTGTCAATAATGTTAACTACCATGCAGTCGTCTTTAAGCAGCGTTTCAACAAAAATTAACATTCTTATTAGTAATAATACCTGATAGATAGGTAACAGTTAATCCAGTTAGCTTCAGTATTTTGCGTTCGTTTTTTATTATTTCGTTACAAACTGGTAAAACTAAATTTTCACTCATTAGGTACAACCACTCACTACCGATAAAACACACTTTCCGTAGGTACAGTTAGATAAAATGCCTATTTATTGTAAGAAAATTGGACAAAAGGAATGGATGGATGGAATAGAAAACTTATAATTGACCCGCGGTAGTCTTATCCCATAACCTAGAAAAACAAACCGGCTAATTATATTGTGGGAAAATATCTGTACCCGACACATATTGCTTTATTTAATAACTATAAAACGTTAAAAATGAAAATAAAGCACTAAAAACTGAAGAAGAACACACGCGGCAGTCTTGTCCCATAATCTAGAAAAACAAACCGGCGAATTATATTGTGGGAAAATATCTGTACCCGACACATATTCCTTGTCTGGTCGAGTGGCCGACAAGGGTTCTTGGCTGTTCACACAGATACTGCAGGTGTAATTCAATGCCGGTCGGGGCATTAGTCCGCGGAGTAGTTGTTTCCTGCAGTATCGTTTATAGATTTAATGGCGTATCGCCCAGGGCGAGAGGTCTGCAGTTAAGTACCTATGACAATGTAGGTCGCTTCCTGCAAGTCGAGCCACTTAAGCCGAGCAGGAAGTAGCAGACCAGTTACATCTCACCTAATTATTAGTTGACTTGATAATAAATGTTTATTAACCAAATTGCCGTGTAAAAATAGTAGAATGATAAAAAAAAATAAATTCACAAGTGAATAAAATATTATTTGTTACAGTTGTTATGAAGTTGAAAAGTAATTTTAATGTATCTGTCACGGTTAGGTAAGCATTATTACTTGTTCTACTTTACCATTTAAAATTGTAAACCGAATATGCTTTGTACGAGTATTAAAATTTCGGAATTGTTTAAATTTTGTGCCAATATTCCTGTTCACCTTTTTCTTTTACGATCTCATGAATAAACAAATACCTATTGATATCTGATTTGTTAAGTTGAAATGTCATTCATTAAACTGCTTGTTCAACATAGTGACGATGCTATCATCTATTTGGTGACATGTAACAAATACGATAACTTTATAGAATTTTATGGAAATCGTGATAATACAATAACACGCATAGACATGTGTAATTTTTAGTGTATATCGCGATTCTGTTAAATATCATAAGGACAGGAGAGTTGTTAATGTTGGATTTTAGTGATTGCAATGTTTTATATGGTGTGAGTCGCAAGGCTGTGAAAATGATATGTTATTTAAAGTTACATTTTTTATTTCTCATTGTACACATGTAATTTTATTTCATTAAAAAAACATGTTTCCTACTAGTACGCGTTAAAATACTCGTAGTCAGCGCATATTCTGTAGAAAATCATAAAGTAACAAAGTAAAGTAAAACAAACCGCAACTACAAACCTGCTTAAAGCTGGCTACGGACGGAGAGCGATAATATTATTATATTATATCCGATATATTACAAAAATATCACTAGTAATTAAAAAGCACAGAACGCTACGCATTGACGCGATAATATATATCTATATCCATGCGATATATTATAGGTCGGTAGAAATATACTACTCGAGCGATATTTTAAGGCGCGGATTTTGTAGAAAAGGAATTGCACAGCCTGAGAGAGCGAAACGGCGAATCAATCAGACCTATGAGACAGTATACAAACCGTATAGGCCCGAACCACACGGTTCCCTGAAGTTTATCGTGCATTTTGGCATACGAAAAATGGAAGCCGTGATATATGTTATGATTTTACTCGAGGACACAAAATGTAAAATTAGCAATAAATATTAATTTGAAAGTGAAACACAAGTTGTCCTAAATGTCCTGGCTAGTGAGTGAAGTAATTTGGTGGCTATGGCTGTGATAATTTTGCCGTAATTGTGACATATTGGCGTAGTAACTGTGTGGCTAATATTGAGGTACTTTAACATTTATTTTAATTATTCTTGTGATTTTATGAGCAATGAAAATTATCTCACGCACTAGCGGGAACCTTTGTGAATACGTTGATATATAATAATAACCAATTATTTCAATTTTCTTGGAGTTCTGTGTTCTCGCTTGAAGCCCTGTTAGACGGTAAAAATATGTATACAAAATCCCAGTCTTAAAGTGACTGCTAATCTCTCTAGAGAATTAATACGTTCACGCATATTTGCTTTTTTCTTTTTTATATGACTTTGTACGTATTATAAAAACATAAAGACAACATTAAAAAAATATTGTTGAATATAAGAAACAGATAAACTGCTGGCTTCTCGATAATTATAAATAGTTCAAGTGAATAAATTAAATATTGTTTTAATTTTCTGCATCGATGATGTACTTCATAAGTGATAATAGTAAATATCATTAAGTTTACCATATTTGCACAATGGTTTGCAATGGGACTGCTCCTTTACCTGTTTCTCATTCTGTAGCATAATTTATGGAACCTAACTCTATTCATTGAAATTGTACAAAATCATTAGCTAAATATATTTCGATCAAGAAACACATCATAATTACGATTGATCTTTCTATTAAATGTACTATACTTCTCTTAATATATCTTCTTTAATCTTACATCTGTATTCACTTTCAGAACCGCTTGAAATATTTCCTCGAACTTCTTCAAGGCGTAAAAAGCGCGGATCCATTAAGGATAGAATTATCGAATAAAACAGGGAAAAGGTTGTTTAAGTAGGAATAACATTAAGAAAGCTGTTTGCATGACGAGAAGTTAATAAAAACTCCTACTAAGTATATATTCTTATCGGGATCCTCTAACGAGGGACAGTTAAGGAGTGGCAGCTCCCTGAATGACCGGGATAATGAGACGGAGCTGGAGATCGCTGCCAGGTTCCTGTTGGCTCTTACTTATATCCTGGCGGGGTCCTTAAAGGCCCCTCTCGCTTTCCTCATCAGCCAGATATCATCTACGGATGCTGACACTCCTTGATAGCGCTGCTTCTAATTTTGCTTAATAGTTTTTATTATGTTCCCCAGTCAAGGCCTTATTAAACTATCGTGATCGCTCGTCCCTGAATTTATTAACGTTTTTTGTCAGCGCCCGGGTAATGTTGAATAATGGGATAATGTATGGAGATGCTGGATTGTTTTAGGTCCTCTTTTCTAATTTCCCATTTTCATTCGCGTTTTTTCTATCCATAACCATATTGTCATATTACAATTTTACTGTATCGAATGTATAATAGCGTCAATAAAACACTCATGTTTTCTATTCATAAAACATTAGTAATAATTTATTATTCATTATTTATTACCTTCATCATTAAATATTTTCCACTGGGAAGCTCTTTCAAATATTGCTTGATGTGTTGCTATTCAACAACATTTTTAATTTGTGGATTCGGAACTGTAATTTCCAAGGAAAATAGTTTATCATAATTGACATGAAATGTATATTTTTACAGTTGTATCAATTCATATCTACTACTCAATGACAAAGCTTATTATATATTTTTGCAACACTCAGGACTTATAATAACCCATTGTGCGTGCTGCTGATAATAGCTGCTGATAATGGAGTATATATTAACAGAAGATATGAACTCTAGCCCTGCTGCTCTAATATCCTGAGGTTAGGGAAAAACTGTCTTCAGGTATTTGTATCTTGTCACCATTAACCAAATACAGGGACAGTAGAGCATATCTGTTGAGTCCAATTTTACCAATAGATGCTTAGTTTTGTTAAAATTTACACGTACGTACGAGAATTACTGAAACCTCTAGTAAAATTCTAGATTTGATATTTGTTTCTGATACAGATATGGTCAATTCTTGTGGTACATTGCCGACAGACGATATCTCAGACCATAAATTAGTTTTTTGTGATTTAAAATTTGAAAAATATAGAATGCCGCCTAAAATTATAAAATACAGATGTTTTGATAATTTCAGTTATGAAGTGTTTTATAGGGACTTAATAGCTTTGCCATGGTTTAATATTGTCAGAGAATATGATATTAATAATAAATTGATTCTGTTTAACAATTTTATTAATTCTCTTTTTGATATTCACGCGCCTATCAAGGAAGTTAGAGTTACTAAACATAAAGCACCTTGGGTTACCCCTAACATTAAAATTATGATTAAAGAAAGGACTCAGGCACTGCGAAAATTTAAACGTACCAGGAATGAAAATGACTGGGTTAGATATAAAGAGTTACGTAATTTTGTAGTTTCCTCCATTAGAAGAGAAAAGAGGGCATATTTAGATCATTTATGTTCATTAAATAATTCTCGTAGAACATGGGCTGCTCTAAAAAATTTAAATATTAAGTCTAGTTTTGATTTGCCACCTGCATTATCTAATCCTAATCATATAAATGAATATTTTGCTTCTTTTACAAAATGTTACTGACAATTGCGACACTAAAATACAATACTATGATAACAATTTAATAAACCATAACGTTAATTTCAATTTTAAGCTCAGTACTGTCAATGAGATTAATTATATTCTTATGAACTTAAAATCCAATGCTTATGGATCAGATGGTATATCTATAACTATGTTAAAATACTGTTCGCCCTTCATTGATGAGTTTATTTTACATATTATGATCTGTTGTATTGAACAGCAATATTTTCCTTATGCCTGGAAAACTTCCATTTGTATTCCGCTTCCAAAAAAATCTAATCCATCATCTATGGGGGATTTAAGAATAATTAGTATCTTACCAGTCATGTCAAAAATATTTGAGAAAATACTTTACAATCAGATATTTGATTACTTTAATTCTAATAACTTTTTTCCTGAGTCACAGTGTGGTTTTCGGAAAGGATATAGTACCTCTACTGCGTTGGCCTGTGTTACTAATGACATAATTTCATCCATTGATAAAGGTTTGGTTAGTATATTGGTGTTATTAGATTTTTCGAAGGCTTTCGATACCGTGAATCATAGACTTCTATGTGCTAAATTAAAATATTACGGGTTTAGTAATTCTGCCGTTTCATTGATAGCGTCATATTTAGAAGATAGGTATCAACTTATTAAGGTTAATAATGAAACATCTAATAACTTGAAAATTTATTCAGGGGTACCCCAAGGTTCCATTTTGGGTCCCCTATTTTTTATAATTTATACTGCGGCGATTTTAAATTCTACTCATAATTGTCAGATACGGGCTTATGCTGATGATACACAAGTTTATTTTAGTTTTTCGGCTCATGATTTTGCTATGGCCAATGAAACTATTAACAGTGAGCTTAACAGTATCAAAATTTGGCTTGTGAACACAATCTTAAATTAAATTCTCAAAAATCTTCTGTGTTATTTTTTGGAAAGAGTAGCCAGGTAAATTATTTAAAAAATTCTTTAAGCATTCATATTGATAATGAACCGTTACCTATTGTCAATTCTGTAAAAAATCTAGGTGTCATTATTGACACTGATTTAAGATTTAGAAATCATATTAAAAAACTAATTCAGAAATCTTTCAGTGCTTTAAAGTTATTGTTTCCTAGCCGACACATTTTGAATTATAAGTTGAAAGTCAATTTATGTGATTCCCTTGTACTCTCGCAATTTAATTATTGCGATTTCATTTATGGACCTTGTCTTTTGGCTGTAGATAAAAAAGAATACAACAAGTTCAGAATTCATGCTGCAGATTTATTTATGGTCTTAGAAAATATAATCATATTTCAGATAAAATTAACAATATAGGTTGGTTAAAAATTGAAAACAGTGGAATGTTTCAATCGGGTAATTTTGTACATTTTCTATTGTAAACCAACCAAATACTCTTTATTAAAAATTATTTATTCCCCGCTCTAATGTGCATAGTAGAAATTTAAGATGTATTAACAAATTCACTCTAACTCATCATCGTTTGGCTTTGTTTCAGAGATCATTCATTTACAATTCAGTTAAACTCTACAACTCATTACCTAACGAATATAATAATTATAGTGCCAGTAAATTTAAATATATGTATAAATCCTTTTTGTTAGACAGACAAATGACTTAATTATTTGTATGTATATCATCTCCTTGTAGATTCCTTGTTTTTACTTTTCTTTAGATATTATTAGTATAATATATACTTCACGTATGGATTTATTTAGGTTAAGTTTGAGTAGCATTTTTGCTAGACTTCGTCTATTAAGTCCATCACATTCAGTAATTTTTCTATTTGTATTATTTTTATTGCAATTCATTGTGTACATTACTTAATAAAGGCGATTTATTATTATTATTCTGAATAAAGTTCTTCCCAGTAGTAGTTCCCCGTATTAGAGCAATCTTCTTCCGAGAAGCAGCTAACTTCAACCCATATGCTGACTTCCACAATTAACTTACTAACTGTACGTTTACAATTAATATCACTAATAATCTCTTATTCCAATGTATTTGTATTCACTCTTGTTATGTTACTTTTGTTTCCGTTTGCATTAATACAGATCTAAGAACATTAAACTTTTCATTTACTTCAATGAGCTTGTAGACATTTTTTTTAACTAACTCATGCAGAAAATATCCCCGTACATAACTGCTTGGCGTCATTAGTTTCGATAATTAATCAATTTATAACTGTAGTTTTACATAAACAAGAATATACATTTGTAGATAAAAAAGAGGTATTACAAGCATCATATAAAGACATATTTTGAAATATCTAAGTTCTAGCTACATCTGACTTCAGTTGAATCATGTCGAAGTGGAGAAACCGGAAACAGCAAGGATTTCTGAAGTTGTCTTCCCACAGAGCACTTTTTACTTCCGTTTTAAAATAAGTTTTAATATTTGAGACGAATGGCAGCAGTCCTTTTCCCATCGATTTTGTTATCGTTATACTGGGTATTTTTTAAATGTAATTGATAACTTCGGAAGGTTATTTCTCGGTAATTTCGGATTAAAAAATCCTCCAAGAAAAATTAGTGGACTAAAAATCCACTGGTTGTTGAGATGTAGGTTATTGGATTTAAAAAAGCAAAACACATTTATCCAAATCCTGAAGTTACGACATAGGTTTAGAAAATACTCTGTATAGAGAACAGAAAGTTTCTGCAGTTCTTGAAATGGTTAAATTTAATTTGTGAATGATTTTTGGACTTTATATCTTTAACGTTTTAATTATATTATTGTTGCTTTTAATTAACTTTCGATTGAAAACGAAATCAGATTGGATTTTCATCAATATAATTATTGGTAAAAACAAAGAAAGAGACATATTTTGCAATCAAATAAAGCTAAAACATATTTTGATATTTGTATATGTATCAATTTTAGATATAATTCGACATACAAGACATTTTCTCAATTATTTCAATAGGAGGAAGAGGAGGAATATCCTGTAAGAACTTCTTTTCATCATTACATTTTGGTCAAGCATTCTACATATATTTGTAATTGTACGTTAGAAAATTATTGCAATCTATATTACGCTTTCATAACTGTAAAATTATTTTATTCATTCGTAACTGTATGGTTTTAATTGCTTTTCCTCCACATCAATCAGTCGTGTACATACATAATACATGAATTTAATATTATTATACTCTATGCATTAAATATTATCATTTATACGACATTTCTATGGTTGTTAATATTGCCTACAAATAACATCGCTTGTTATGAACTGTTTAAAATACCCATATATATGTTAAACAAAAACCTTAAATCAATATTCGATACAAAATATGGTTATGCATATTAAATAAAATCATGTTGGTTGATAATAAAATTATGAATAATGATGCATTGACGTTATTAGTTTTAGCTATAAGGATGATTTTAAAATATTGTTATTAAACATTTATCGGCAATATTTTAATTATATCTACACATTCTTTATCGATGATTTTTTTTTGTTGTGCATTGGTATTGTAAGCTATATCTAGTGGTAGGTGGTACTAATAGTCATTAGATAGTGCAAAATCTCTTAAAAATTACAAAAAATAGGATATTTATTCTTATAAAAATTAACATTAAAAAAAATTGTGTCAGTGAAATAGTGTCATCTCTAGTAGTTAATAGCAAAGGTATATTTTTGTATTTTATTAATTTTCTGTTTTTCTGACTTACGTCGTAAACGCATTCACAGAATTAATATACAATTCCCTAGCCTAAACTGCAAATCTTTGACTTGCTTTTGTTGTTCTATTCCCTACCAATTGTTCGTTAATATGCAAATATGAAACAGAAATTAAAAGCAATGGTATGAATTTTTAAACATAATAGGGGATAGAAGAAAATAAGAATTAATGGAATCGTCCATAAAATTTTTTTCCAATTTATTTATAAAGTGAAAAAAATAAAAGCTATATTAAACCCCTTTTTATTGCCGACTGTGGCTTTCTGTCAGGCGCGAAGTCAGGTATATTCCACCAAAGTCAAAGGTGTCAAAGGTTGTCAAAACGTAGGTGATTATTTACCACGACATGGTACATGGTAGGTAGTACCTATTTATTTCTAGGATTGATATTTGGAGATATCAAATACTTTTTAGCGTCATTTTTAGATTTCTTACTTGTTAAACTTGTCATTGCATCGATTTTTGTACTTGCTGAAGGCGTCTCCTTCCCTCATCCCTTTTTTTTTCAATATGGTGCAAAGAAGATTTGGCATAATATTTTGTCTACTCGGAAAACGTCTTAGATATTACGCTGCCACACAGTTATATTCATTTGTCAGACTTCCCATAAATCAGCAGCTTATCCGTCGTCTAGGTATTTGAATACGATATGTTTGTAAATACACATAACATACGTGAAAAGTAAAATTTACTAAAAGTAAATACTGAAAAATTATTTCAAACTAAATCCTGTACCGTTTGCGTAATTTTTTGTATGTGCTGGCCACTAGTAAAAAGTGTACTTTACGGCGATACATTTTTAAACTTCTTGAGTTGTTGGCGAATTAATTTTTGTTAATACTAATAATAGCAACACTATAAACAATAATCGATGATGTTCACAAAATAATTATTACTATTTTAAACTATAACATTCCGAGATGTTTACAGTGTTATGCAAAATTATTTTCTTGGTGTCTTGGCTTGTTATAAGCTTTGACCAATGTCTTTAATGTTTGGAGAGTATACAAGTAACAAAGATAAATTGTAGGTTATGTGTGCAAATAAGAACAAATGCAAAATACTGCAGCTAACCGGATTAACAGTTATCTATCAGCTATTTAGTGGTTACTATTAATAAAAAATTATATTTTTGTTGTTTCTACATTTGACGACGCTGTAAAAAACGACCGCATAGTAGTTGACATTACCACATTTCCGAGGTAAAAGAGGATTTTGCCCTATTTTTAAAACATTGATCTAGAATTCCGAAATACATTTTTTACCCTGTATAGCTGGCTGCAGTTACTTAGGTAACTTCACTTTAAGTTCAAATAATAAATAAAACAGAATAAAGAGCTGAGTCATTTATAAAAAATTTCGTTTTCCTAACAACTTATATTAGTAGTGTCGTCGTTTTACCATTACAACACAACTTTCTATATTTATATAGTTTTATTTCAACAAATGATTGTACAAAACTAGTTATAGTTTTGAGATACATAAGACTATTATATGCCGGATGTTTGTGTCGTCCTATTTGGTGTAAACAGTATCCTCCAGCATAACCCCGTCAGCATACAATCATTATTTATATGCCGAAGGGAATAATTGCCCTTTGCGGTCGAGCAAGTCTGATAGTTCTGAAGATGTTTTAGTAAAACAAATAGTATATTCAACTATCTCTTGATCGGGCGTTTTCATTGTAACAACTTAGCAAGAAAGCAAAATAATAGTAAATTACAAAAGATCATAACTAAATTCAAGGGACTTTAAAAATTTAATATTTACCTATCTAGATTTTGCGCATACTATGTGGCTACTTACTAAAAATGGTATTAAACAGTTTCTAGGGGTAAACATGAAGATATAAATTAAACTTACATCAATGATTTCGTATACCTGCAAGAGGAAAAGTAAAGAAATGCTTGATATCAAAACAAAAAGAAAACTATGATTTTTACTTCAAAGTTGAAAGAATTCATTGAAATGTTTTGGTTGTTAGTTTTTACAACCAAACTATTTTATATACAGTTCAGAAACATCACTACTCGGGCGGCTACATTTAAGACACGGTATGTCCAGAGGGTCGTGAGGGAGAAGTTAGACCTTCGTTGTCCAGGAATAAAAGAAAGAGGAAGCAATCAAGCGGGCAAAGCAAAGTTAATCTACAAAACTATAAACTTGGCCACTATTACTAACAACAAAGCAACAATGTTGGCAGTGGGACTCCTCTCCACGGGTGCACGACTGGTCAGCGAGGCTTGTTAGATGGCTAGCTGTGAGAAACTATATGGTTAGGTACGACCCATGTTTCAACTCATACAAACGGATAGAAACAACATCATATGAGCCGAACGCGTGGTGAGGTAAAGTAAACCGGATAAGGGCGCTTCTACCCTGTCATAATACAGACTATTCTCTGAAAGGCAAAGTATGATTAGGTACCTGAAAAGTAAAGTAGAATTATCTACGACCTACGTTTCAACTCATACAGATGGATAGGAACAACATCCTATAAGCCGAACAAGTGGTAAGGTAAAGTACACTGGATAAAGGCAACAGCGCCTCTACCCTGTGTTAATACGGACGGTTCCCTTAAAGACAAAGTATGGATAGGTGCCTGCAAAGCAAAGTATGATTAGCTACGACACACGTTTCACTCGTACAGACGGATAGGAACAACATCCTATCAGCCGAACGCGTGGTGAGGTAAAGTAAACCGGATAAGGGCAACAACGCTTCTACCTTGTCGTAATACAGACGATTCTCTGAAAGGCAAAGTATCATTAGGTACCTGAAAAGTAAAGTAGAATTATCTACGACCCACGTTTCAACTCATACAGGCGGATAGGAACAACATCCTATGAGCCGAACGGGTGGTGAGACAGCAATCTGAAAGGTAAGGTATGATTAGCACAAAGTTAACAGTGGTCAAGTATTCCCTAACCTTTTACTTATTTTCTCTGCTTGCGGACAAGCACGTCGGTTCAGTCGGAGCAGTCGGCGGTACTGAATCCATAGATAAAGACAGAAAAAGACAGAATAGATAGCCGACTCTCTTATATGGCGACCTTCATCAAGTTTGTACCGCCATCTATATTCACCGGCAAGAAGTTTAACTGACTATTTAGGTAGATCCCTTTATAATTAAAAGGCGGGTAGTTTTGAATTACAGATTTATTATACTCATTTCATATTTTATATTTTTTGAAGTAAAAACATATTTCTTTTAACAAATTTTTATTTGCAATATAATATTTACAAAAAAATTATATTTAGAAATTTTCTATGGGGGAAGGATTTGATGAACTGTAGTATCTATACATATGTTGGCAAAGTGACTTCCACAAATTTGGTAACTTTTTGATAAAGTTACTGGATCACATTGTAATAATCTTTGGTTGTTTATTCTTTCCAGCCAAATACTTTGGATGCGCTGTTCCATAGGAAATGAATATCTGGAAGTTAATAAGTATTTTAATATAAAGTAACATTTTATCATATAAATAACTATTTTTGTGCATTTATGTTAAATGAAAATAATCGCGACTAATACTGAGCTACTAATAATGAAGCAGCTTAAAATTCTTAAAGCAGGTAATGGATTACCATTCGATTCTTAGGTTAGTGTTAGTATTTATTTACCTTCGACTTGTTGCATCACAACACCCAGGAACACAACACCGCTTCATTGTTTTTACGGATGCACACAAAAGATTAAAATAAAAGTATATAATATGTTTTCAAAATGAAAAGTTTAAACACCACAAGCACTAAATACAATAAGCACAACCAAACAACTCATGTACTCAAACTCGTACCACTCCACAGAATCACTGATACCACCACATATCAACAGCAGTTCCGCCAACCTAGTCAACCTAGCAATTTCCAGCACCATCTATAGTTACCGATACAAAGCAAAATGATTCCAAATTTTATGGAGAGTGCCAGGGCCCTGGCTGAATCTAGCAACGGCGGCAACCATTTCAAGCCCTTGTTTGGCTTGGTGGACATGCGCAGTAAGCGTGTGTGCAATATACCTGGATCGTCTACTGATCAGTTGGAAGCCCTCAACGCTGGTCACAGGTTGGCGGCTGCACAGTAGTTCTCAGACGAGACTTGTAAAAATATTATCAACAATGGATACGGCTGGTGGTCTCGAACAGCTCCCCAGGTACTGAAGTGGCGGACAGGCAAAACTGCTCTTGACGACGCCTGGCCAGGCACTGGATCGTCTACTCGCTGTTTTAAAGCCCTCGGTGCTGGTCACAGGTTGGCGGTGGCGCACTGGTCTTCCTATTAAACTTACAAAAATCTTACCCTGCTAGTAATCCTTACGAATTTTTCTAAGTCGATCAGCGACTCAGAATATTGTCAGTCAACGGTCAGTCCGTCGAATATTCTAAGTTCGTCCGCGGTTGGATTTGTCTGCAGGTTCAACGCGGCGTGTCTCTACACTGCGAAGACGGCAGCAACTGCGCGTTCACTCTCTCGCTCGACTTGGACGATAATTAAACAAGTTTTGGCAGTCGGGTAGCATTTTATTCATAAAATTAGAAACGAAAAATCACCTCGTTACACTACGGGAAGTGTGCTTTATCGGTAGTGAGTGGTTGTTACGAGTGAAAATGTAGTTTTGCCAGTTTGTAACGAAATAATGAAAAAAGAATGTGAAATACTGCAGCTAACTGGATTAACTGTTACATATCTATCAGGTATTATTACTAATAAAATTGTAAATCTTTATCGTTTCTGCATTTAGAAACGATGCTAAAAAACGACCGCATGGTAGTTGACATTGTTGACAAATAGATCTAAGCTATCCCAGTTGATAATTATCATATGCGCAGACTTTCCGCAGGAAAGAGGGTTTTGCTCCATTTTTTTAAAAATCGAGCTAAAATTGTGGTATAATTTCTTTATTGTCTTTTAGGCCTTCCTGAACACGTGGTTCAAATATTAACTCCTAGCCCTGTATAATTTGCTCAGAAATCAACGGCTCGAATAAGAGAAAGAATAGTAGATTACTATTCAGTGTGTTGAAATGTCCGGAAAAATATACTCTTAGAAAATAATGTAAGTCTAATGATAAAACTGAAATCTACTTTTTACTGCAACTTCGTGGAAATACTCGTACATCAAGACTGATGTCACTGCACCGCCGCAGGGCGAACAGCGAGAATAATAATATTTCTAAATGAACAAGCAGAACTCAAACAAAAGGACGCCGTCTCTTTTAAAGAATGACAATTTATAAACCAATTTATATTTCCAACCTCACATGAGCACAATGGTAGTAATGATAAAGCGTGCGCGATTCGTAGAGTTGTTTATTATATTTTAGTGGAGTGTCGGGACAATGAGAAATCCAATCATATTTTTTGCGGATCTGTAAACAATGAATCAAACAAAATTTATGTGTTTGCACAGCGTAATTACTTTTTGTACGTATATTGAAACTTTATAATCGAGTGCTCTTTTATTTGCGAATATCTGAATGGTTTGGCCAAAATCAATACTAATAATTTTCTTATTTCCTGCTTCGTCTTCCGTCCGTCTACTCCCGTCTTTTGGAAGGAATACACAGCGAATTACCTGGGTATAAAAGGACTGAACTTAATTTGTCAAGTTTGTATTAAAGTAAGATTTGATGTGCAAAATAATTTGCTTCCAAAAAGAAACGGAATGAATACACTACAGAATTTCATATTTTTTTTGGAAATGAGGGCTGGCTATTTCAATCGATGTGGTGCTTCCGAAAAGCGAAGTTAGTGGTCAGTGATTTAGCGGTTTAAAGCGTCAGTACTTGAGTCGATGTGGCCAGACCGCTGTGGGATCGAATCCTGCGGCCGGTAGACCGTATATCAACTACATTTGTGGAGAGGATTGGCATCTGCTCTGCGGGTATGGTAGAATGGAAAAATGTTGGTTTAGGTCAATGTGAAAGATTGATATTGGTAGACGTTTGACCACGCCTATTAATGAGTTTTCCAGATTTTTCTCATTTCCCGTCTCCCGCACAAGTCTTCGAGTTCTGGGCTAATAGTCGTGATTATAATGAGTAATATAGATATTATTATTATCTAACGATTGGGAATGTCTGCTTCAGTGGAATTTTCTTGAGTCGAAATCATATTTTCTACCATGGACACAAATGCGGTTGATGGTCATAGTCGCAAATTTTGTTTTATTTTAACTAATGCACTGCCAAACGTTCTAAACGCTTTATTAGATCTTCCTGTCCTATACGTTACGGATTCATAAACATATCAGCCACCGTTGATAACTTCCAACAACCATGTTGTGTTACCCAGTATTTCTTTTTAGTTCTCAGGGTACGTGATTAACTATTTTTTACTCGTTGGGTCTGACTGTACTATGTGAGAGAAATAAACAAACAAGGCTATCGAATACATCTGATTTAATAGTATAATAAGATAACTAAATGTCATAACAAGGTAATGTTAATCGAACCTGATATAGAAAACAGCTTACGTCTCCTCCAGCGGTAACCAGGTCGTTGGGTACCTTGACTTTTGGGGTACTCTCCATCCAAGTTTCGAAGGTTTCTTATTACTAAGGATACGTTGCCACACTAGCTTTTCTCAAATTCGGATAGCTTCACTGAATATATCTAACTTATTCCTATGTACGTAAGGACTCAACTGTGTTAGATGATTAAGTATATGTATATACTTAAGATGCATACAATGCAATTCTCTTTTTCCAGTAATTTAGGCTAGATCGAATGGCTGATTGATAGAACAAATTCGATAAGCTCCTGCAATCCCAAATAAAACAAAAATCTGGGCCATTAAATATACTTCATCAAGAGCATTCTTTAAGACATTAATATGTGTCTTTGTATGAATCATAGATTTGTTGGGCATGTAATCTTATCCATTTTGCTTAAAAAATGTAATTAGTTTGCAATATTTTGAGTCTACATTATTATTGGATTGTAACGTACGTAATCATTGAATAATTCGACCACACTGTTGATGGCTTTCGTTGTTGTGCCAATTCAAAAATTAACCAATAGCACCGTTTCCGAGAAAGAATTGCATGTCTTTTTCCCTTCCATTCCATAAATCTTCAATACGTGTTTTCTTAAATTTTACGCAATTTATTTGGTAGCAATTTTAGTGATGCTGCTTTAGTTGCTTCTACTAATTCCGCTTCAACTAAATCAGAAATGTCTATTAACTTAATAAGTTCGCAATTTGTTTAACATAACCACAGTTAAATTGACAGATATTTGATTACTTTAAAGGTTTCGGTCATAACCTCGAACTAAAATCTAATACTTTTTTCCGTTGTATAATAAATATCTGTTGTTTCATAATACCAAAAGTTCATGCATGTATTTAGAACGATTCAAACTTGTTATTTTTACAATCTATTAGAATATTCCTCGTAATCTCCCATAACATTTTTATGATTGTACAGCAGCCAAAGTAAAGATTAATTGTAAAAAGTGCCTTTTAATAGCAAGGAAGAATAAAATGTTCTGATATTGAAGCGTTTACTTATCTATTTCAACAATCCTCCCTGGTTCCCTGCCGCTAAAATAATTTAATCCAGGGAGTTATCCAAGGAGTGTTAGCTGGGAGAAGATTAAGTTGAGAAGTAAATTGCTGGAAGTATAATTGGCGTCTTATCAAACAGCCATCCGGTAATGAAGATGGATGCATACTGCAGTGTAATCAGTCCACCGAAACCGCGCGCTTCTTTAATTGCCTTCAACAGTGCTAATTAAAAGGCATTAGATGGGCATTATTATTTGGGGATTCCGCAGACATTGATTATTTTGCACATATTATGTTTAATTTCGTTTTTATTGTGCCATTACGATTGCGGGATTAAATCTGCCAACGTCTGAGTCTCTGCAATTTTTAGATGCGCGCAAGTCAGCATGTTGAGTTGGTATGGATGAGTTCGTTGGCATAGCTGTAAAGTTGTTGGAAAACATCGAAATTTGTACAGGCATTATACTACCTAGTTACCGCGTTCACCTTGTATTAATTAATTACTATAGAGATAATAAATATGTTTCAGTGTGATTCAGTCATAGTGTCATTAAAGCAGAAGATAGAGGAAAATGAGTATAATACGAATACGCAATTAAAAATATATATATGAGTATTTACGCCGAAGAAATATTATCATTATTTAAACCCCCTTCTCAGACTGTCACTGACTCAGCTTCCACTCGTTGTCGACCTGACTCGACGTTGCCAAATTTAAATATTTTCCTAGTACCTACCTATTTAATGTAATGTGAAAATATGTAATGAATGCTATTAATTGTCTTTTAAATGTATGCAATTAATATATTAAGTTCCAGTTTAAAAAATATTTAATATTGAAGTTACAAAACTTCAACGGATCAAATAATAAACCAATTATATATCTGTGCATAAATAATGAGAAACAAAAATAATACTTTCTAGGAAAATCATAAAGAGACTACAGCTGAGCGGGACTTGAGTACAAATACTAGAATACTATACTCTAAATACATTTCTGGTACTCTGTACCCAGTACCTGGTACATTTCTAACAAAGTTCTCGATACTGATACCCGTACATATCGGGTAACATTATCCGATACCCGCGTCGTTTAAGCAAGTACATCTTTTTGAGTACTTTATTATACAACGCATTACGCAACCCTTGATAATTGCGATGAATCAGGGAATACAGGTGGTTCAAGTGATACCACCACATATGACTTTTTTGATTTCAATGAACCAGAACATCTAGCCAAACAAATCACATAGACGCAGTCTCAATCTGCTACCGAAAACGAAAAGTGAACATTTTCAAAATAGAACTCGAATTATATAAATTTCGTGATAAGAAAAAGAGTACTTTAAATTCCCTGAATGATTATGCACTTATTAACAAAATGTTTTGGAGGTACAATACATGCTCATCTTGCTCTGCGCCAGTGGAATGGTTGTTTTAATTCGCCACAATTGTAAACGGTCCACGACAAAATGCCCAGGTCGATGACAACTTTGAAAAATTATTATTATAAAAGCGAATAGATTTGGTACTGCCATTACTAATTGTTTAACATTTTTAATGTTTATTAAAATGGATAGTTTTTTTTTTTTTTGATAAACTGCTTTGTTAATTTTTTTCTTTATAACCGAGACTGCCTACACTGTTTTTTTTATAGGATGCTAAAAGAGGTGAAGATATAATGCATCACTCAGAGAAAACCCAATAGGTAGATAATATATTTTTGGACTTACTAATTTTGCTATACATGATTTGAAGTAAAAGTACTGGAAAAAAATCCTACTGAAATTCGATTACTTGTACTCGGAGTACTGTACTCGACAGCAATTTATCAGTACCCGGCCCAGCTCTGTCCGAGACATATTCAGCGATAAACAATCCAGTAATCCGAATATTGACCTACCGTATTTAGGTCAATAACTTTGTTTTCAATGCCTACTCAATGACAAGCGCTGCAGAGCTGCAAAACCACCACATAATAACAGAAGAAAATAATTAAATTCGCATTTACATAAACACTCGGTGAAGTCAATATTATAAAATCACGAATATTTACTATTTAACAGATTTGTCGTTAGTCCTATATTAAATGCTCAACCCCAGTAATCACGCGCCGACATCGAATCAGCTGTAATCGGCACACTCAGCACAGCTAAAAAGTTGGCAGTTCAAATTCCCGTTTCATACGTTCACGCCGGAATACACCGAACTTGTTCGTTAGTTCCTATGCCGCGGAAGCCAGCCATCAAACTGCATTTTGACAGCGTGGCCTTTCCCCGCTCTTTTCAGTACTTCAGTCAAGTTACTCCTCTCTCTTTAGATATGTTGAAACTAGTTTCAAAATAACTCCCGTAATAATTATTCCATTTCGAAGCGGCTTGCACTAATTTTCTTAAAAAATAATCTTGATTCTAGAATGCCCTAAATCATATCTTTTGATACGAATAAACTAGGGTTTAAGACGTAAAGAGGTGAAAATATATATATTGTGTTTCTGAAAATAATAGATAATAACTTTTTAAACTGGGAACTAAGAAAGTGCAAAGTAACCGCTTACGTTGAAATAGAATCAGGAAATGAGAGATATATGACAACCAAAAATGGAAGATGTAAGAAAAGTCACATGGTTATAGTATGCTCATGTTGCATATTTTGAAATTTGGCGGTAGGTAACTTAAATTTAGAACTTTGACCTCTGTGTCAATTAAGTAAAATCCGTCCCATAAATTAGGAATGGTATATTCTTTTCGAGATTCCTTAGATGATAATTATTCTCACGTCTTATGTTCAACGTCAATTTCTTGAGCAATTAAGATTAGAGAATAAAATTATCTAACCCTTTCCCTTGATGGCTGGAGGCGTTTCGAACGTTCTTTTTTATTAACTTTTTCATTCGGCGAGAGTTTTACATAAATTATCAGGCACTGTCATTAAAGAAAGAATTAAGGCCCTGGTAGAGTTAAAACTAAAAAAGTATGTTGAACAAACTGGCGTAGAGAAAAAATCCCAAGAGCTTTGGCCAAGTAAATGGATATTGCAGGGAGCGTACCACGACGTAACCCATTTTCTTTAGTAACATTTAGATTTCATAATATCTTTAAATATATTTTTTCAGGAATTAATTCATTTTTTAATGCAAGATTGCAAACAATAATATAACTAACCTGCTCCGTTATTACTGAATTGTTATTACGACCAGTACAACTTTATTTTAAAGAGAGCAAAATTATCTCTGTAATTAATTTGAATTTATCTTATGTGGGATGTTCCCATGTCCCAAAAATCCCATGTTTCATTATTTCGTTACAAACTGGCAAAACTACATTCTCACTCATTACAACCACTCACTGCCGACAAAACACACTTTCCGTAGATGCTGTTAGATAAAATTCCTATTTATTATAATAGTCCAACCATTTAAAGGAGTTCACTTATGAAAATCGGGGTCAAAGGTAATAAAAATCGATTTTTTGCGCACGTTTTACGCTATTTGTATTTCAATCAAATATTATAGAGAATTAAATTCTCCACAACTTTTGTTTCAAACATTTTTTTATACATTGAATCGTTTACGACATAGAGGGCAGAGAGCGCACGGTTATAATATCATATGAAATCAACTGGTCCCGATCGAATTTATCTCATATAAGGTTTGTAAATTGTTACCAAATATATAATTATAAATAGCTTTCATTTTGTATTAACAATTACATTATATTTAAATATTTTTCTGCTTAATTATTTATTTTCAAAGTATCCATTTATTTAATAACACCTACCTGCCCGTGTAGTTAAAAATTTGTAGAGGGAAAAATTTAAATCATATTATAATTTAATTCTTATTTATCGTAATTATTCTTTAATAAATAAAATAGAGTAGAGAAGAAATACAATTTTAGTATTATTGAATTCATAGATAGGTTCAAAAATGAAAAAAATATTTAAATATAATGTAATTGTTAATAAAAAATGAAAATTATTCATAATTATATATTTAGCAATAATTTATAAACCTTATATGAGATGATTTCGATCGGGTCTACCAGTTGATTTCAAATGATATTCTAACCGCGCGCTCTCTGCCCTCTATCTCTAAAACGTTACAACGTATAAAAAAATGTCTTAAGCAAAAGTTGTAGAAAATGTAATTCTATACAATATTTATAATATATACAGGGTTTTCATTAATCTCCGAGACCCACGTGACCAAATTGATTGTCACTATCAATAAATTTGATTTTCTAAGGTTGGCTGCTATGAAAAATTTCAAATCTAGGGACCTAAATTGTGCCTAAACCAGCTGTCAATCCAGAGGCGTTCACGGTATTTCCCTCCATTTTCTGCGCGCTGTTTTGATATTTTTATACCTGTTGCCCGTACGTTTTCCCTTGATTGTTTTTGTGATTTACCAACATTTTTACGTTTATTTACTTTACTAACAACAGTTCTTTTCAGAGCTACAGAATTTGTTTGTGTTTCTTACGTAAGTAAATAATTTATTTTAAGGTTATGTTTACTTATGTTTGTTTCATATTTTTAGACTTCAAGAGTTTAAAAATGCCTTTTACACCTGAACAAGATGCCTATATTTTAAAGGCACATTTTCGGAGTGCCACGCGAAATCCAAATGGAAGTTGGTCATATTCATTACAGTCATGTATTGACCAATTCATTCAAGCTTTCCCTGATATGACGTTGATTATGACGTTTTTAAGAAGCATAAATCTATACTTCTCAAGAGATATGACGAAAAACATTGTATTTACGGAAATCAACAGGCAGGTCAACAGTTTTAACTGAATATACAGTTGACGATATACGCCAACGTATGGAGCAGAGCCCCAAAAAATCTATCTCCCAGTTGTCTGCCCAAACAGGTATGCAGGTAGTTTTTATTTTACACACATTAAATACTTGAAACTACATTTATAATTAAATTAAAAGCCTTAAAATGAATTTCTGTGTGTATTAAACTGAAATTATCATAAGACGTTGTGATAATTTGAGATGTTATATTTTATATCGTTTAAAAGTAACGTACATTTCTGAATATTTGTTTTGTTGATAGGGTTCTCGGTGGGAACGTGTCACAAGGCTTTAAAGAAGCAATTGCACATGCTCCCATACAAAGTCTCTATTGTTCAGCAGTTACATCCACCTGACTACAACCAACGAATACGGTATTGTGAATGGTTTAATGAAAATCTGAACAACAATGATTTATTAAATTTGACGTTTTTTTCTGACGAAGCATGGGTCCATCTATCAGGTTCCATTAACAGCCAAAATAACAGAACGTGGGCTACAGAAAACCCACATGAATTTATTGAAACTTCACTACATCCCCAAAAAATTGGTATATGGGTAGCCGTTTCAAGAAGGCGGATAATAGGACCAATTTTCTTTCGAGAAGTGATAAATGGTGAAAGGTATAGGGAGATTTTACGACAAACTTTAGAACAAATGCATGATGACGAATTGAGGTTTGGATATTTTCAACAAGATGGGGCACCTGCCCACACAGCAGCTGAAACGATTAGATATTTAGAAGAATTTTATGGGGATCGAATTATTAGTAGGGGATTGTGGCCTAGTCGAACCCCTGATCTTACACCTTTAGACTACTATCTCTTTGGACGTATAAAAAATAATATTTTCAAGCAGCGAGTTCACACACTTGAAGACCTAGAAGTAGCGATTCGCCATGAAATCGAATCCATTACTCCAAATGAATTGGAACGTGTTTTCGAATGCAGGAAACGGAGGGTAAATTTATGTCTAGAAAATGAAAGTGGACATTTTGAACACCTTTTATAATAAAAGCTAAACAATATACCACTCACCAAAACACTTTTAATTGTGCGTTGAGAATGTTACTTTGTTAACAAAACGCAACATCAGAAAAGTAGAAGTGTTTTGGTGAGTGGTAAAATTATTTTCTGTT
The DNA here is from genome assembly GCA_025584915.1 of Monochamus saltuarius. Taxonomy (NCBI): domain Eukaryota; kingdom Metazoa; phylum Arthropoda; class Insecta; order Coleoptera; family Cerambycidae; genus Monochamus; species Monochamus saltuarius. The sequence goes on along the minus strand of CM046722.1, from coordinate 66,331,658 downwards.
TTGTATCGACCTCAAACGTTCCAAACCTATCCTAAGATAAACTAAACTATTGTGACTATTTTATATTCTCTACCTGTTAAAACTTCTTTGTTTAAATTTGAAACTGATTTTTTACCTATAACATAAAAATTTTATGGCAAGGTGTAAGCAATATGTAATAAATAAAATTTTTAATAAACATTAAATGTTCAATAATTAATTGTAAATTGTTTTTTTTTTTAATTTGACATCCAGGTGTAAGCTGGATTTCTTCATTTAATTTCTGAGTTAATGTGTATTTCTAAATTTATACATCAAAATAAACAGCTAAAATGAAATATTTCTTAAATTACCTTTTTCTTTGAAAAAATAAAATATACTACACCACTGGTGCCATAGTGTTTTAATTTTTATCGAATGCCACTTTGTGTAATGTTGGTTGCCTAACGCCGCGGTCACGTGGGCCTCGGACATTAATGAAAACCCTGTACAAACAGCGTAAAACCTATAGGAAACGAGATAGTTGCAAATAATGTGCAAAAAATCGATTCTTTTTACCTTTGACCCCCGATTATTAAAGTTGCGGCCATCGAATTATATGTGAATTTTGAGAACAGTTTTAGAATGTCAAAATACAAGGTTATATGAGCTGACAGCTGGGTATCTCAAATTTCCGAAATACTTGCCTAAATCTATCTAAAATGATTGGACTATAAGAAAATCGAACGAAAGGAATAACTTTGTAAATAAGTTTTTAATTCTTAATTTTGTTATTTCCCCTCAAAATATGTGCACTTCATAGTTAACTCTGTATATTGAATATCTTTTAAACTTGTTTTATTTTTACTGCAAATGTGGCTCCTGTAAAAATATAAGAAATATTAAAAGTACATCGCGGCAGTACATTTATAATTCACTCTGTATTTGTTAAGGTTTACATAATATTTTACAAATTCATTTAATCCACCGGAGGATATATCGCGCAACCCAGATTAACCTTTTTCCACAAAAAATATATCCAGCTTTCCAAAAACTGTCAACCTAACCCTGGGAAATAAATGATTCGACTACGCGCCGCTGTATCTCCTTGAGGACGACCATTCCTGCGGAGGCCAACCCATTTCATTAGAAAATTAATAATACAAACCGCCAGTTTGTTTCACAATTTCAGATCTCGAGCGAATGGGGGTGCGTACAGGGCTGTCCAGGGACGGACCGGATAAATTTATTCAAATTTAATTCGACCCATGAATATTCCAACTGATCTAGTAGGAAAAACTAATTGGTTCGGTCGATGTAATTTTGCCTAAAATTGGGATCTGATTCCCGGTTTGCATAATAATATTTTCGTGCTGGGCCCTGTTAATGCACACATATTTGAATAAAGTTAATTAAATTTAAACACTTAGTCCTACCGGGGTAAAAGTTTAACACTTTTTCAAATTTATGTGTTTCTATAGCATGTCGGGTTGCGTTCGCTACCGTTTGCTTGCATTTACAATATGAATCCGCGTCGCTAGGATTGCAGTTTGTATTTGAATTATGGAACATTCAAATATTAAAGCTGTTATTAGAGACACGAAAAGGAAACAGTCAAAATATATACTGTATTGTACCCAAAATTAAGTATCAGGGGCGCACTTAGGACGCTAAGTAAATGTTTATATAAACCGAGGTGCAAACATATACATACAAAAAGTTAAAATCAACATATTACCTTGTAGTGGAAATTTATAATATCCAATATCACAAAACACTTTACATAAATATTCTCTTGTTAAAATGTGTGTATGCTAAATCTTAGCTAGTTCGAGGATTGTTAAATATCTGTTGAGCATATCAAATAGAAAGTAGCATTACTTAAGTGTAGTCGCTTTAAATAACACAGGCACACAAAAAAAGTTCTGTGCCCGAGCTCCGACCTATTATTCCCCATGTATTTTTGGCTCCCGAAACCGATCCCGGGGTCGGTATAGCCCAGACGTTCCATATTTGCGCGCTACGATCAAAAAAATGACCAAAATATGGCCATTACCTGGATAAGCGCAAAGTTTTACCCTCGTGCCATTGAAAGATCCAAGCATGAATCAGCTGTTGGATAGGACCTCGCACATCCCAATTGTCGCATGAGGGCCACGAATTGGCAGAAAATTGGTCCTAAAATATTTCAAATTGTCAGAAAAAATCATATGATTTCACCGTAGGTATTCAGGATCGAATTGATTTAAGAGGATTGTCTTCATGTAGCATTGCACAGTGAATAAAGACAAAAATATAAAAAAATAAAAAATAAAAAAAAAGGAAAGGAGCTACAATACTTCCTACGTCAACATCGTTAGCTTTGGGTCACGCCATAGGAAAGTAATTATGGACCTGCAACCTTGCTAATGACGTTGACGTAGGAAGTAATGTGGCCCCTTTCTTTCTTTAATTTTTTTTTTAATTTTTTTAATATTTTTTTTATTATTTTTTTTATGTCTATTCACTGTGCAATGCTATCTACATGAAGACAATCCTCTTAAATCAATTCGATCCTGAATACGGTGAAATCATTATTTTTTCTGACAATTTTAAATATTTTAGGACCAATTTTCTGCCAATTCGTGGCCCTCAAGTGACAATTGGGATGTGCGAGGTCCTATCCAATAACTGATTCATGTTTAGACCCTTCAATGGCACGAGATAAAGCTTTGCGCTTATTTCCAGGTAATGGCCATATTTTTTTACCGTAGGGAGCAAAAATGGAACGTCTGGGCTATACCAACCCCGGGATTGGTTTCAGGAGCCAAAAATACATGGGGAACCGTAGGTCGGAGCTCGGGCACAGAATTTTTTTTATTTTGTGTGGCTGTGTAATTTTTGTCAGCAAAATGAACGTATAGTAATATGACGTTGTTTCTAACAACGTATCCCAACGTATGGCTCCATTGCAACTGGTTTGCTTGGTCAAGAATACAGATTTCCATTTTTTCATGAGAATTTACGCCACTTTTTGAGGCAATGTGTTCCACTAATCTCGAGAATCGAGCTCCTTTAAGTAAATAAATGGGATGTTTCTGTTGATGAGCTGGCACGACTAAGATTAAATTAATTTTAGTATAAATAAATTATATTTAAATATTAAAGTCGTCGCCAAGTTCATACCTGAGATATGCGAACCAAGTGCAGGCTTTACTTACTAGACTTTTTTAATATTGAGTTACAAGATGGCCCAAATCTACTAACGGTAGATAATACAAATATGCCATAACCATACATCATAAATGTTATATAAAAATTAGGCAGAACACTATCTGGTAATAATGGGTATCAAAATGTTCATTTTATATACATATACAGGTAGTTATTATAAATTTATAAACACAAGTAAGTCGAATAAACAATAAAAATTATGCTACGAATGATTTATACAATGTGAGCAATTTCAGAAAATACAGGGTTACAGGTGAAATTAACTTTTAACAAATACGGTATGGTATCAACTTAACCTACGCTAACAACGGTGGATGAAAATTTCACAAGCATTACATAAAACTACTTATAATCGCTGCATCCAGGACATACTAGATACAATTTTACATTACAAAAAAATTGCACGAAAATACATGAAGGTGGAACTTTTTCATATAAGACTTTTTTATTCCAAATACATTCAATAACCTATCATAATTTTATATTATAAAAGGTGCTTATACATTACCAACGTTTAAAAACACATCTACTTAAACTACTTATTTTTCTTTTTGTTACAGGTAAGCCGTAAGCAGTGATGTTTTTTCATGGAAAGTTATGGTAATGTATAAAGTAAAATAATTTATATCAAAGATTTTCAAAAAAATGACTTGTTGACAACTTTATAATTAATTTTGACTTTTGTTTTCTCACAAATACTAGTTCGGCCAGCAAACAGTTTAATTTTAAAATTTTGTTTAGGAGTTTTTGATTAGAAAAATTAATTTAAAAATGAGAGGTAGAGATATTATTATTATTATTATTTGGTACGCTTGACAGAACATACATAGGTTATTATCTACTAGACCAACGCTACTAGATGTTTGCGATATTAGTTTAATAGGTCGGGCGTTAATTTTTTCGATACTTTTTCTCTGTTCTTCTTGAGTTACCTCTGTCTAAGTGTTGTCAACATTTTTAAAATCTTCCACCCATATTGTCATTAATATTTAATGACCCATTTAGTAATGCCGTAGGAGAGACAAAACATTTAAATTGAACAGTATCAGATATCTATGTTTGGCCTATAATCTTATAGCAGATATGCATTGTATATTTGTTACATTAAGCGCTTTGCTTTCTTCCTATTTATTAAGGGCGGTAAATGTTTATTAAATGACCCGTTCTCAAATGACCTAGTGATTTCATTCCGAATCGTACTCATCCGACAAGATATACTCATCCAGGATATACAGAAGATCGTGACACGCGTTACAACATATTTAAATTCTCAAACTCTTTGGCATTTTACCGAAATTATCTGTCAAATGTTATTGTACAGTAATATAATAAAAATCCGATATAGGCAGTCGTTGTGTATTATTTGTACCTGCATAAAGCCCCATGAGAGGACCATAGTTAATTATAGCAAAATCAGTACGAAGAAGACTAGCTTAAGAACTCAAAACACACAATTTAAAGCTCTAGATACAAAAATTAAACTAGAACCCAAGTGAACTATGGAACCCAATAACTCTAATCGCATTTTACCCTTTATAACTGCAGAAGCAGACGCGTCTCAAGGTCCCAACGCTTCAAAATGAAGAGCAAGTAACATTTCCATTTATGAAATAGGTACTTATGTATCCTTTATTTTATACTGTTTTCCTGTTTTGCTGTATCTTCGTTATCATCATTTACAATTTTAATATCGGTTTTTTTCATAGCTAATATTAAAGTTGCCTTTCATCTAGAAAGATCGTGAATACAGTAGTACTTTAACAACAAGGGTAGATAAAATAATACTTTAACACTACACATCATTAATATTTTTAAGAACTACCTACTTATAACCACTAATTTAAATAATTACCTTCTATTTGTGATTACAAATATTAATATTACCATTAGCATTCCCAGACATGTGCATGGGAAGGGAAGAATTCTTTTTTGTTCCGACCAAGATACCGCCAATGGTCTGATTTTTCACGCTGTTACAGTATACGAGTACATTCTGATACAACAATTTTGTTGGAGACTGAATTGTCAATGTTTGTCTCTACAACGGAAGTATACCGCTTTACTGTTACCAAGTCTAACCCAGAATTAACCATCGTAGCTGCAGAACGGCGCAAGCAATGTCACGTTCTAGCGGCGTAGGGCGATGTATTTTCGTATAATCTTCAATACACTGTATCCAGATTTCTTATTTATAATACAGAACGAGACCGCTCGTGTCGTATTATCTTGGTTTTGGTGTCGAGAAGACACACAAGCATGACAAATTGTAGATCGTCAGTGTTTGCAACTTATAATCTGTCCAAACTCATCCGAATGATAAGTTCCATGTAAACCCATTATATTGCTACAACCTGTAAGCGAAACGAGTAATATACACATTCATTTTAGAGTTTTACCCTGACAGGGAAACATTCATCATCTATAGCAGTTTGTAGACATTTTATCACATCTTTTGTATTCAAAGTTTTGGACTTCTTTGGTTTGTAACCGATACTTGATTGTTTTAAGGAAAGTTATGAGCTTGCTGTATCTATAAACAAAAATTCAATTAATGCTATGTGATTTTAACCTTTTCTTTAGTTCATCCTTACCCGGAACTATTGACATTTTCATTCACCAGTATGTACTTTTGAATAGTACGACGATAAACTTGAAGGCTACATTTGATATTTCAAAAAAAATTGCTAACTATACATTCTCACTTAGATGCTTGACGTTTTTTGTGTTTTTTCATTTGTGAAATTTGTTATATTTCTTTTAGTAAGTCAATTGAGATTTTGATGGTAAAAACCGCTTCAGCCCGGATATCAGATGCTGATAATTAGTCTTCTATCTCGCCTTCAGACATTTCTACCCCTAACAACCACATAAGCACAGGACGTTAAAGAAGAAATACATGTTGACTGCACAATGATAACCCAAAGGGATGACATATTATCAAACCTAATCTAATAGAAACGTAAAAGAAAACGTAACATAGTCATTGATGACTGCATGTGACACAAACCAGTGGAGTCCAGCCCTGGCAGAGTGTGTTGGAACGGAACGCAACGAATTGCGGCAATATCTCCGCGTGCGAGGCAGTCAGCTACTTACAGATATATCTTCAGCAATTTGCTCTTTACGACGTGACTTAGTCTGCCGATAGCGGCTCCTACACCCCTGCCGGTGTTTTAGGAATCCGGGGACTACACCAGCGAGTCTTATTGCATGACCGAAACCCGTACACTTTTATTTCAATTAAGGGAATGCTTTATCGCGACTCCCGCCATCATTCCGGATTTACGGGATGGCGCTTTGCGCTTTGTGCCCGGATTTTTAAGTAAATTTTTCATGGGCATAGGTATCCGGCGCGTGTGAGAAATGGAAAGGGCGCCTTTGATGTTGACTCTAGTTAGTGTTCGGGGCGCAAAACGTATGGAGCAGTGATTTTGGATGTTACAAAAGAGAATGTTTAGATGTATCGTCTTCCACCTTTCCTTTTGATTTTTTAAAATTTCCTAGTATTAGAATCGTCACCAAGGTTTCTAGGATTATTGAAAATACCGAAAATTAATTGTAGGTACAGCATTTGATTGCAAAATTTAATGCACATCCCTTAAGAATCTCTATAGGTATAGTTCCTAATTTGAATCTTTCTTTTAATGTTCACACTATAAATATCATTACACAAGTTTATAGCTTTTGTACTAACTTCAGAGCTATTAGATAGCTATTTGTATAACAAGGGAGCAAGTGCATAATTTCCTCCCGTGGGTAGTTTGATGACCGACGCGAAGCGCCCGATATTTTATTATATTTTTTTGTGTATGACAATCAAGCAACCAAATATGTCAAAATGTTATAATAGGTATTTAGATAAGTAAATATTGTTAAAAGTCAAAGTACATGGAACGTTGCTACGGTTGTTTCTTGTTTACAAAATAAACAAACTTCCCAAGAGTTTATAAATAATGTATTCCGAATGTGAAGATGAAGCTTCTCAAGATATTCCGGAAGAAGCAAACGTGGTTCCGTTAATCTATTACCATTAAAGTCTCGTGAAAAATATGAAAAAGAGTACCAGCTATTTAAATGTTGGATGGAGACTAGGCAAATAAGACAAATATGTGAAGAATTGGTCCTTTTCACCTGGAAAACCTATAGCAACAGCTAGAGTAATTCGTCAGAAGCCCACCAGACATATACCGGTTTCGAGCTTATTAGCTCTCATCAGTATGCCATAGGTAAGGTTAGACAGACTAAACAGCTAGGATTATTCGTCGGATAAGTTTTCCAGGTGTAATTTATTGCTGGACGGGGCATTGGCCCGCAGAGTAGTTGTTTCCTGGAATTCCGTGTTTGCAAAATATCGTTTCTCGCCGAACGCGATAAAGGTCGACAGCGTTCAATGGTGTCTACTGCATGTAGAACGCTTCGTGTCTGTGACATTTTCAGTCCGGCATGGAGTAGCGAATGGCCGATAAATGTAGTTAGTTCTACACCGCGTACTTAATTTAAATAATCTGAAATAAAGAAATTCATTATTATCTTATTGGTCTATGTTTTGTCCCATGTCTTATCATTCAACAGGACCCACATCTATTCCTTTGAATACGAAAGAATTTGGTTCGACATCTTTGTACTTGCAGTGAAGTTCAACGCCCTCATTTTGAGTCAATTTTGCAGCTGATCATTTACTTAGAGCTATCTTTTGGGAGCAATTTACAGATTTTGTTATAAGTGGGAATATAATTTATACTCTAAATATGAACACACAGAATAATTTTTGGCATAAATTCATATTAAATTCAGAGCAGAAAAAAGTTGAACTATTGCATATTAGTTTTTTGTAAATACATTAAATATCACAACCATAATTCTTCAAATTGTATCTCTTATTCATTAAACTTCTCGAAACCTTATAAATACCAATTTGAAAGATTGTATTTTCCGACTTTACTATGAGGTAGTATTCTTTAAAATAGATAGTAGATAAAAATCGACATTTATCAAAGTAATATCTGTCGTTTATATCAAAGTCTGACGACTACTGTGTTGGCATGTAAAGTTAAGACGAACAGCAGTCTCTAACAAATGGCCGTTATTTACAATATGGTAATATGCAATCACAATACGACTGCAAGCTGAATGCACGACGCCGGCCGTTGATAAGTATTCCGCAGAGATGGAGAACAAGTAGTAACATTTGTTTCGGCAACTAATATCCAGCAGCTGAATATCTGCAACTAGTTGGGGCAGAATCAGATACCAGATGCCTGATTGTTGGATTTGTCATTGTTATGGCAAATTTGAATTTCCAACTGATTTCGAGCGTTAACAGTTCCAGGCTTACAATCGGAACCGAGCGGTCCGCTCTGCATCGGAAATTAAGTTTATTGCCCAATCTCCTGCTCTTTGACTTTCAACTATTTTCAAGCCCGAATATGCCACTTCCGTTCCGTAACTGCGGTAGGCATGTATTCCGGGCGTTTTGTTGTGGATGTGTATGTTTGGGAATTTCATTAACGCCAACGGGAGCGGGATATTCTCGTTTCGACTGTTAGGTTTTGCAAATTTCTGGGGCTTTATATCTTTCTACGAAACATTTTATTGGTTGGTACACAAAAATCGTAGACATACCAATTAAACTATTGATAATATTTGCTTCGTTTTATTTTAATAATATGGTAACATAATTGTTATCGCTAAGGTGTAATTTCTGGTCCATTGAATTTAGTTTGATTGCTTTCTACAGGTGATTCAGAAATTTGGGAATAGATGCGTCATGCAAAATGGAGTCAATATCGTAAGAAATTATTAAATTCTTATAGTTTCCGAGAAAAAAACTATTGAAGTTGTAGTATTTTCAGCCTTTATATCACTGGACTACTAGTCGCGTCAAATTAGCATTTCACTTGCAACTTTTTCTGGAGAGGTCCGATTGAGATGCGGTTTTCTGCAAAATGTTCAGGAAATTATTTATAAACAATTACGTGCAACAAACCTTGTGACGATGGTTCTCCCCATGATCCCAGAGTTATTGCAAAAAAAATCTGGTTCTCTAACGATTCCGGGAGTAAAGTTATTAATTTGTTAATTAGCGAGGTTGCAACAATCGAACAATAAACAATTATATTTGCAAAAATCTTATGGCGATGGTTTGCCTTAATAAGCAAGAAATCCTGGAAAAAATTCTCGTGATTTCGGGAGTGAAGTTTTTAAATTGTTAATTAGTCCAGTCACAACAATTTAGCAATAAATAATAAAGCTAACACCAAAGTGATAAAGAGGGACCTCGAAAACCCCCGAGAGAACATTTTCCAGGCATTTTCGTTGAATCGTGTGTGACATTTGCCATATGTTCAACAAAAATGGGTCATTTGTTAAATAAACAATTAAAAATTTGCGAGCGTACAGAGGTTAGATGTACCTTTTCTTATAAACAATTCCCTGAACATTTTGCAGAAAACCGTATCTCAATCGGACTTCTCTGCAAAAAGTTGTCCATTTTCACTTTTTTTATGCTAATTTGACGCGACTATACTGTAAACTCTAGCCAGGCAATGTACTAACAAAAGCGCATAGCAAAGTGTGGGTATTTAAAGATGAAAATCAGTCGATTCAAGTGAAATTATCACGATCAGTTGGAAGAAGAAGATTCGCTTTGTAGCGATATGTGAAGGGTTGAAGGCGACTTGAAATTCAGTATGTGGTTGAGAAGAAGCAATAGGCGTACTAATTTGCTGATTGGTTTGTAACTATAGTATTCAATATGATGATGGGAATTATACCGTTCCATGTATGTTTCAACATCAGTGGTAGCATATATCCCATTTCTTCCAATATATACCGCCTTGTATGCATGGGATACTGAATACCCAGTGCTTTGAAGAATAGCTAACTCTTTACAGCTGGTTATAGAAAAGATGTCCCTATTCAATTGCCTATTACATGCAGCAATATTATTGTGTTTTTAAGGCATACTTACTAATGCATCGCCGTAATAGTAGATATTCCTCATTTTCTTCGATCTTCCATGCTGATCTTATTTCAATATTTCTTCTAGTATGTCTATTTACTGTGAGAGTTGCATAAAGTTGATGTAGTTCTTCTCCAGGAATAGAATGGAACCGTTTTTTCCATAATCCGTAGTGAACCTGATGTTCGGATGTAGTAATGTTACATACTTATTCTTAACTGAAAATTCATTTGTCCACTCTGGTCAGCCTTCCTTACTGCTGCATAAGTAAATAATGTCAGTGAACTAGCTTCTATTTCAGTGTTGTATTTCTATACGTTGCATTTCTCGTATCTTCGTCATTACACGTTCAGTAAATACGACGGCTTTGAAAATTATTTATTTTGAACTTCGTTTTCTTCAGTGAAGATGATTTTGGTCGAGCAGAAATTTGAAATATTCAGCTATATTTGGTAACTCATATTGAAATAGTAAACTATTTCATGGAATTTGTTAATACAATGACTGTATAATGAATAAGTACGTATCTTAGTTAGGAGAACTTTTGGAATGATAATTTATATATATTTAAATCGTAAGCATTTCTAATGTAGATAACAGTGACCAATTAAAATATGGTTATTTTGAATAAACGGGAGACTTACATGAACTCCAACTACAATAGCTACAACACCAAGTACGTCAATGAAATAATCATGGAATAAATTACTTTGAAATTTGCTATTGGTATAACTAGACTTGAATTTGTTTAAACAAAAGTTATCCAACATCACTACAATAAAATTAATAATTCATCTATAAAAAATACAAGTGAATTGCTGCAAATCACAACATGCAATAATTGATGCATGCATAGATTTTGTTGAGACTGCTCCAAAATTATCAAAAGTTTGCTCTACATATTTTTCTCTATATATAAATGTAATGTTTTTTATATATAAAATATCATAACCTGTTTTCTCTTTCTTTGATATTCATCTCTTTCTGGACCCTAACATGCCAGTTCAAGCTCTCAACTGTCATGGCCATGTATTCCGGGTATTTTATTGTGAATGTGTGTGTTAAGGAATTTCATTAACATTTTGCCATTTCGACGGTCAGGTTTTCTACATACCAGCGGCTTAAACCGGCTTTTATGTGTTATGGGTACAAATTGAACACGAACCTTTTCTATGAGATTAAATTATTGTATGAGCATTAAAGGAGTTCCTGAAATATATGAAATATATCAGATAAATACAATTTGCCCCAAAGATATGTCTGTCGGCGGAGCCTCTGTAGTGTTTTGTTCAAAATGCAGTTGATTGTTTGGAAAAAAGTTCGATAAGAAATTAAGCCACTTTATTTATACTCGGCGGCAGAAAATATAGAGTGACTCATGTTATAAACCTGCTCAAAATTTATAGCAGTCGACATAAACAAAAATACAAGCAGCCCGGATATATTTCTTATAAAATCGTGTGCTGCATATCTCAAAGAATATACCAGAAACTGTGATAGTAGATTGTCAGAAACTCAAAACAAATTTATTAACACCACGTAGTAATAAAAGCAGCAATAATATTTGTAGTGTTTTACTGTTTCGCAAAATTTGTCATAAGTTGAGATTGTCCCGCCATAAATAATAAAACAAAAGTTTCAAAATTCGTATAGTAATCCGTGAATTTCGCGTCCATTAGGACAAGGCTTGTGATATCCGCGTAGTACGCATCAGATAAGTGTAAGTGGGTGGTGGTGGGCAATCGCCGTCAAAAAGGACGTCATTCTAATTTGTAGAGAGAATGGCACAGGGGGTACATTTAAAGTAAATTGTTAATGTGCTAGGTTCAGTTAACGTCAATTTATTTTTAATAGTTTTGTGTGTTTGAACTCCTCTCAAGTGGCACGCTTAGGTAATCATGCCACTCTCACCTTCCGTACTCATCTCTGTGTTGTGAATTAGTCACAATCTATTATTTTCGACCTTGGGTAATTGATAATACAAGATAAAAATGTTTAATTTGGAAATAATATTTATCATTTTTATTATCTAACACCTTGAAATTGGCAAAACTGTCATATCACTGTTTCTACTAAAATAATGGATGTTGGGTAATGCAATTATTTTGTCATTTTTGTATATTTTTTATATCTGATCGCTTTCAAATTTGGTACGCCTATGCAATGTTACTACTCGCACGTTTAGCCCGTCGCGCTTCTCTACAAGTTAGCTATTAGTCACTCTCTAAATTTTCAGCTGTCTAGTATAGTACGCACATTTTGTTGCAAAATCATAACATGTACATGCATAACTGTAGATAAAATTTTAATTTTAATAAAATGTATTCTGATTCTGTTGAACTATTATTATTTTGGCATAATTTACACAGAATTTCTCGGTTTTATTGTCGATACATTAACTATAAGCATGGGATATAATGATGTCAGGATGTAGCGAAATATGCGTTGCCTGAACCTATCTGTTACGCGGTTTATTAAAATTTGGGTTTCTGGAAAAAATATAATTGATGACGCCTTTAGTCGTTTCTGTCAAATCCCAAAGATAATATTTTCATTGAAAATGGAGCTGACATTACATTCAATTCCAAATTTTATTTAAATTTTTTGTATCCTCACCGTAGCCCATACTATCGAGTTTGAAAAATTCTGTACAATGAAAATTGTTGCGGGTTACTATTAAGATTAAAATTCGATTGTTGTTGTTACCTACTATCTTTCATATACAAAATGTTAGGAAGCGTTGCTTTTCGTAATATAAAATTAATGACAAAAGTTATGCTCAGAGCGTCAATAAAAATATTTAACGCATTTTTTAATCTACAGGGTGTAACTTTGAAGGGGGGTCCGGTTTGGAGGGGGGGGGGGTACCCGTGACCTTTACAAGCACATGCCATAAGTTTGTTTTCTTAAATTCTGTCACAAAACCTTTTTTTTGTGGCCTTTTTTCGCAATTTCCATAGTACGCCACTGGGCAGACAAGCGCTGAGCATATCTAGTTGGAGCGTCACCAGCATTGTTGCCATATTTAATTATTAAAGTGGAATAAGGGAAAAAAAGTTCTATTAGAAAGCAAAAGGCCCACGCCACTCGTGAGGCACTGCTTTTTGACACATAGGTACATTTGTCTGTAGTCGGCGTTCACTTTAATATTCCATATAAACAAAAAATAAAAAAATTATATTTTTACGGATAACACACCATAAAACAGAAACAAGTCAACTAACAGAAAACTCAATAATAAATAAATAATACTTAATACGTTTTACTCGACTTTTTACTTACTTAGAGTCTTCTTCTACGACATTTAAAATATTTGGTTCGAGATTATTACTTTTCGAGTTTGTTTTTTGCTCAACATTAGAGTATTGGCGTTCATAACTCCCATAATCTCTTAAATGTTGAACTGATCTTACAGACATTTTCTTATGCGGTACGTGTCTATCGCGGTAATCCATCTGATATCGATTTCTTGCAGCCGCTGTCTAATTTTTGTAAAAAGAAAACGAAGCTTTAGACATATTAGCTCTCGTATTAGCTCTTTCTTAATGTGTATACATATTTTTTTCATAATACCACACACACTTGGTAATGAAACTGACCTTTATAAGGTTATTATTGACTTGCATAGAATAACACATTGTACAAAAAATACGAAATATTACGAAATTAAACTTGGCAAAATATAACCCTGCATTAACAAATTCTAATTCAATTTCAATAAAAAATCACGCAGATAACATTCTCTCTCTCATATCTGTATATTTTTTTACATAAAACGAGCTATAATAGTCTGGTTTCATGTATTGTGTGCAGTATTTATGCGATATTTTTATTTTATAATCTAGCTCAATGTTACGGTTATTGAAGGGACATTGATAAAACCCTTAAAAATAGTATCAAATCCTTTGTACTGAAACTGTTTTTTTTAACATTTTAGAGCTATCAGACTAAAAATTTGCTAAATTTTAATTACGTACATTTTATAAATTAGCTACAATTATTTTAAAACATTAAGTTTTACTAGCAATAATTAGTAGGTAACGTATTAAAATCCACCTACCAATACTATTATTTAATAATACTAATTAGGTAATAGATCAGTAAAAAATTGTATTTTTTACGTACTTTTACATTACGTACTTTTTTACAACACTCGAAAATGGTTTTAGGATCTATTCTTCATCAGAATTGACAGAAAAGTATAATGAATGAGTCGCAATGTTATAAAAAAGCATATTTAAAAGATCATTCATGCAGTTTTTTCTTTTTTGTTTTTTGTATCTCCGTTATTTAACATCAGACTGAGGCGTATACATGCAAAAATATGTTAAACATAGGTATTTACATTGAATTGGTGTTATGTTATTTCTAGTGACTCGCATTACATTACCTCACTAAAAAAATCCTCACTTTCACATTTCACGGCCTCACAAGTATGTCAAACTATATTGACTACTATTTTTGTTATAGCTTCTGCATTTGCATGTTTTAGTACTTTTGATGCGATCAGATGAGATCTTGTGGCAAAATTTTCTACCAATGCACCTTTTATAACGTGTTATTTTCCATCCACAAGCAGTAGTTGTTTTGTCAACACTTAACCATAAATACTGGCCAATACTGGCTTTTACGGTTGATTTTCGTTTGCCTTCAAGTAATATATTACATAGCATTAAATACTAACTGGCAAGTTGTGAATCCATTTTTCTGCACGGTAACCGTTAACTTGTACTCGTGAACGTAATGTAAATAAATAATACGTAGTGCACACCATCAAAGCTACGTATGCACTGAATTCATTATAAAATATCATCTTCGGTCGCATCGCGCTGCTTGCAATACGACCCTGAAATGACGGGACAAGTTCCGACGCCTAGACTGGTAACAACTAACTGGCAACACCGTAGACATGGTTCTGCAGTGAAACTCGGACGCTGTACAGGGGCGGCGTGTATAGCAATTTGGGTGCAGTTTAAAAAATTAATTATAACTTGGCTATTTCTTTGATTAAAAAAAACTAATTTCAGATTAGCAATCTAGGGAACACGGACTACCCCCCCTCCAAACTGGACCCCCCTTCAAAGTTACACCCTGTATAATCTTATAGTAAAAACCGCCTTTCGATGTATTTCTGTGAAATCTAAAAAAAAAGAGAAATTTATTTTAAAATTATCACTGTACCTATATAAAAAATATCGTTCACACATACGAATATTAATATTGAGGCATGTGTTTTGTTTAAACTTTTTTTGTTCTGATTTACTGTAAGAAAAATAAAAAAGTTATTTACTTCATTCAATTTAAATAGTTTCATGAATGGGAAATCGTTTTCTGAACT
This sequence comes from Monochamus saltuarius, assembly GCA_025584915.1. NCBI lineage: Eukaryota > Metazoa > Arthropoda > Insecta > Coleoptera > Cerambycidae > Monochamus > Monochamus saltuarius. Next base: position 66,316,188 of record CM046722.1, on the reverse strand, counting down.
GTTCCGATTGTTTCCCCTAAAACTCTGTCTTAGCGTCAAACCTTTGATTACAACAATTTAGTAGAATTATATTGATTTCGTTTAGAAAGTTTCAAATAGTTTCAAACACAGTGCTTTTCTACCAATTTATAGTTACCGACTGTAAAATGTTGTTGGAAATAAAGTTGTGGCAATTGTAGTTTTATTTCCGTTGGTTGATATTTCTTCTTTTTTTGAGATTAAAACTATTCACATTAGTGTCAATCGAACTATTTGCTCTAGCTATATTGAATTTAAAGCGGGAGGTGTATTGTAAAACATCTATATACGCTGAAATTATAGGCAATGACGTCGTTGAACAGTAAATACGTAGATATGTCAATTTTAGTAAAAACTAGGTTATTACAAATGTACACTCACCGTGATATTGATATGACCAACAAGTAGATACATACTATTTTGTTTATACTTACATAGCTTTTTTTAAATGTAGCCAACGCGCTTGCTAATTAGACAAGTATTCCCTGCGAAAATTTTATTTACGCAGTGTTGTAACACTATAAGATAGTTCACATTATACTTGCACGGACCAGCGGAGTCAAGCAACTTTTAGTGAAAGTTCTGTGTGTTGCAATCATTTTGAGCATAGCAGTCATAGTAGTTGAGTGTGCAACATCGAAATGTTTAGTTCTTAGGAAGACATTTTTTATAACGAAGTTATGTAAAAAGGAGGAAGGAGGAAGCTAGAAAAAATAAGTTTTGGGTTCATCCCATCAATATGGTGAATTTCATTACTTATTTCCTGCATAGACATCACCGAATATTCTTTCAACACAATACAAAATAAATTTTGTGAGCTCTTATAGAAGGTTAACTATGACTGAGTACAAATATTTTAACCACGTGCTCAGGGAGGTCTAAAACAGTTAACCCTGTATATCATTTGTCTACACATACAGCATGAAAACATAAGGTTTCACAGAGCAATGTCATCTGACGAAAGACGTGCAGTTTATCCAAAGTAAGTAAATAAAAGTTATTGATAAGCGAGGGTGCTCAAGAGTTCGGCAAAATTGCATGAACAACAACATTTGTTAAGCATCCATGCAAGTGCTGGTCCGCAGGTTAGATGGTCAGGTATAGAAATTTGAGGTCATAATAGTACACAGGGTACCTTTATGAGCAGGCCCTTCTGGTTCATGCCGAGCTGGTCAGTGAAGGTATAATGTGTGAGATCTTTAAGGCGACACAATATTACAGAAACCACTAAAAATACTAAAAGTAAAATCACTGAAAAGTGAAATACACCAACTATAAGAAACATCAATAGGAACCGATAGGAACCGTCAATACATATATTATTACTAGTACCGCTGTAACTATCACTACCCTATGCTGTCACTGGTGTCACCTAAAGCTATGAACTCATGTTATTATAACTTCAACTCTTATACCGAGTTTCTACATGTGTATTTTTTCTTTTCGTATGTTCTTATTCCATGTATCTGCAGGTACCCGAATAATGGCCAACTGCATGAGTTTTAGTGCACACCGTATGCTTCTGAACAACAAAATCACAAAATGTACGTCAACAAACTACCTAGTTCATATTTGAATCTATATTGTAACTTGGCTTTGAAAACTAGATTTATTATCAAAAGAAGAAATTTTGAAATAGAATCTATGGCAGAATTCTCACCAGGATTTCCCACGAACAGGAATAGAAGTCCGGTGAATACAACAAATTTTAAAATTGTAATAATTTGTACCACATAAATTTTTAGGAATTAACAATATTGTGTGAAACTAACTACTCTGCGCTAACCCGACCAGCGTTGAATTACACCCACAATATCTACCCATATATTCTTTATTATTAGCTTTTGTAACATTTTTTACTGTATTAGAAAGGTATTTTAATCTAATATATATCAAATCTCCTACAATTGCTATCAATAAAGTCATATGCTTTCTGATACCAAAATTTTAATTTATTAGTATAGCAATCTTTATTGTTAGATATTTGACTTAACTTAAAGGAGGCCACCTGAAGAAGCATTCCTAAAAATGCAGAAATAGGTCAGATCTCATCAATTGTGGTGGAATTATCGAGTTCCCACAGATTCAAAAGTGAACTTAGATATTTATAGAATGTTTTCATTAAACCAGATTAGTAAATTAGATTATTATTTTTTTAAGATAATTATTGAGTAGAGCTTTGTCTATGGAATTGTTTATTACCATACCTAGATGTTTGGTATCAGAGAGCATACATATGACTTCATTGATAGGAATTGTAGGAGATTTGATACATATTAGCTTAAAATACCTTTCTAATACAGTAAAACATTGTACCACATAAGTTTGTCTATTTGATTAGTTCAATAAGGTTCAGCTGGTTATAGTTTGGATGCAATCGAAGAACTGTACACCACCATTTTATCTACTACATATATCATGTATTTTAAATTGAAATTATTGTGTAATTACTAATAATTGCATTTTTAACATGATGCTTAGTTCTGCTCTCAGAGACTAAGTTGTTACCTATTTATAATAGCAAATGGCATTTCTGGCGCTCTTTTGCTTTATAGGCAAAGAAATGTGCTGGTTGGGCTATTATATCACGGATAATATAAAATAAATGTTTTCACAATAGATTAATTAAGAACACACAAAATAATCAGTATAGCATCAATTAATACATACTACCAAACTAATCTAATTTGTGCTTTTATTTTGGAATATCCGAGCACGCCAACTAATTAAATCTGTAAACAGTTTGAGAGATTTGAGTCGGCGTAGACAATGTTCCTGCTTCCCTTCTTCCAGGTAGGCTGTGGAATTAACAGATGAAGTGATTTGAACCATACCTTACTATTTCAGCCCGATTTTAATTAAGACGTATGGCAGTATAAGATAAACTCTTGCTATAAAATCGGAAAACGGCGTTATTAGTAAAGTAGAAAACAATTTTAATTAAAATGTAGGCCTGGAGAGAAGTGGATATTTATGTTTGTGCTCGTGGTACAGGATTTGGTATAGAGAATTACACTGGGAAAATGGTTTTATTTACTTCCTTACACTGGAAATCAATGCAGAAATTCCATGTTATATACAATTGCTAAAGTCTAAAAGTTGCCAACCTGTCATTTATTTATTTAGCATACATCAGAAATGGGGAAAATATAATGAGATTATAAAAAAATAAATAAATATATAACATGAATGTAGATATTGAGAGAAAAAACGTACACAAAAGAATTACAGATAAAATACAATCTAAGAAACCGAATAAAATAAAGAGTAAACTAGTAAAAAAACTATAGTAAAACAATTATAAGTAAGATCATTTGTTCACATATAAACTGAGTGCAGGTGAGATATAAGATCATTTGTTGTTTGACATTTTATTTAATGCATCTAATAGTATTATGTAAAATATTCATAAAATTTTGTATCTGACGATAATTAAGATCCATTATGTACAAAGGTAAAAATTTTAATAGATTAGCTTTAGGGATGGGAAAATCAAGAGGTTGCAGAATGAGGACAATACAATGCAGCTAGTAAGTCTGGAAAATCTATATTTTCGGTTAAAATTGCAGAGTGACCAACGAATTACACATACGTCGTGTCACTAACATGAAATCGACTTAGTAAAGTGCTTTTCGGTATCCCTTGAGGTGGATAAATGTTGTCAGTCTTAAACCATAGGTACTTAACATACTTATGCTGTATGTCCTCTAGCCTTTTAACTAGGATTTGATAAGTGGTACACCGTACTAATGACCCATATTTCAGTTTTGGAAAAATGAATGCGTTGAACAGTAAGGAAATATCAATTTCAAAAAACTGTCTGAGAAAAATTTTCTTCACGTTTAATTGAAGGGCCTCACAATTCAGGTTCCAAACGATATCACCAATAAAAATTAGAAACAATAGCGGGTCGAGAGACGATCCTTGAGGTAGCCCCAGAGCTAGCATTTATTTCTACAGATCGGAAACCACGATACTCCTTCGAGAGAGAGTTATGAGTTAAAAAAATTTATAAATGGTTTAATTAAGCCATATCATATTTTGTTTATGAAGGCTTAACTACTTCTTTATATGGGTTGTCACAATTATTGATGCTTACTAAGAATGGGAAATCTTGGAACTAGAAAACTAAAGACAAAGGAATGACGATTGGACTAAACCTGCATTTAATTTGACGGTTTAAGAAACATAAGATGTCAAAAGTTAGAATATATTTGTAATTTCTCAATTATTCTAAAATTTTTATAGGATCATTTTAAAATTTAGTAGATTCATGTGTTTTGGTATTTCAAAAAATAATTTTCAATTAAGTCTGGCGTAGCTAATAGGGGGTGCAAGTTTTACCCTATGGTTTTGTTACGTAGATCAATATTTTTTCTATATGTACAGTTGTCGTAAAAACCAAACGACTAATCACATTTTAACTAAACTTAGAACCTTGTGTGTTCGGTTTCAAGATATTTACTCTGTTTTGTACAAGAACGGAATAATCTTGACGTAATAAATTTTAAGCCGAAGTGATATCTATGGCTGATGCTTCAGATATACGTTTGCCTTATTCCTCTTTCAGAACTGAAACGATGGATACTCATGTTTAGGTTTTCAGAAGTGTGAGAAATTTCTCTTTTTGTTTGATGGTTATATTTTTCTAGCATCATTTTCACTTTCAAGCTAAAAATACAGAAAAGATAGTTAAGCTGTCCTCAATTTAGGTAAAGTTGTTATTGTTGTTGAGATATTTTTTGTGTTATTTTTTATTACTGGATATACAAGTATATTTGATCTCAGAAGCGAATAAGCAAATTTTGAATCACTCTGTAATCAAAGTAATTTACAGCGTGTTAAAGTTTCATATTGATTCGTTTACCTGTATTCTGAATATCAAAACATTAATTTCACAATCTTTATTCTTTTTCGTAGTGTACTCAGAGATATGGACAAGATGTGCCAGTCTCATTTCATGTTCTCCGCATTTGAATCTATTGAATTTCATTTTAGAGATACTTTAGAGGGTGTAATTTATTCTTCCAGATATATGTTAATTTTTTTATAGGTATATGTACCTACTTACTTTGAAAGATGACAGAAAATATCTCAGTGCAAGATTTTTTAAATTTATTTTATATTCCTAATTACTCTTTTATAATAAGGTACTTAATTAATAAATAACATAAAAAGAAATCTATAAAGTATTAAAAGTTGAATGTCTTAGACAGAAGCGTGAATTTTTTAGAAAAACGAATAATAAGAAGATAGTGAATAAAAGGGTTAAACTTGTTCTAATAAAATTAACTCATAGATTTAACATCTGGAGAATACTAATGTACATTTTTTCTACTCGTAATTATTTATGATAGCAGATTACCATTAGCTTTCATTAAAGACAACATGACAGCCCAACATTATATCCAGGAACTGGTTGAACCATTTTTTATTTCATCTGTGGTTCCTCGGTGACTCTTGTTATGTCCACGGCCTTTCCGAGACTACGCCTAATAACACCGTACTATGGTACGTAAGGATCTGTTAGTCCTTTCTAGATATTTCTCTTACCGACAAATTAGCTTCGTGCAATCCAACATTCCGCCCTCTCTATATGTCACTAAGCTGGGAAATCTGCCCAAACCTACGCATAATCAGCTGTACTTGACTTTCAACTAGCTTCACAATACTTGCAACAAAGGTGAAAATTATTTTTTTAAACAGAATGATACGTTATCAAAGTACGACCTGTGCAAATCTCAAAAAAAAAATGTTTTTCATTCATCGAGAGAAGTAAACATGCAGAAGATTATTAAAATAAAAATTTATGGATGTTTACCTTTCTTTATCATGTGCTATACATTTTGTAATTTTTATTTCGAAATAAAAAAATATTCTGTTTGATTCTTAGATAAAAATGCAAAATTTATCAAAATTAAACTTAGGACATTGAAAGCCTTTACAAAAAAAATATTGCCTCTACAAAACGCGACAACCAATTTCGTATAGTGCATAAATAAAAATTGTCATGGAATCGGCACCAGTCAAAATCCGCTGCAGTTCGTTGGCTTTATTTACGGCGGTTGTTATGACAACGAGGGCGCTTATAGTGGATCAGAATTAGCGGATGTCGCAGAGATCGAAAGCTGCTGCACTTGTTTGTACAATTAGAAATAGGTTTTTATGGGACCAGCAATGTTGGTATTTCCGTATCGGTGCTCGGTTCTTCACATGTGAATATTCGAATCGAATTATCTGCGCAACGCAAGCACAAAACCAGACTAATATGACAAACATTTCTAAGTGGCAAACGACAATTAAATAAACTTGGGTGCTAACCCATATCATTGATAAATTTATAGCTTTAAAATATCGAATAATAGACCTCATATATATATTTAAAAAGTAAATGGGCTTGATAAGTCCTATTATAATAAATTTGTGGCGAAGTATTACATATTCCTCCGTCCATGGATATTTCGAAGGTATTCGTCTATACCCAACTAGCACCAAAGTAGCACTAACTGTGCTTGGAACCTTCAAAGAGTAACCATTACGTAACCGTCATTAAATTTGATACTTTGTTGTATAAATAACTTCATACAACAAAGTTGCAATCACAGTTACGTATTTTCAACTACTTATGATTACTTTAGTGTGATGTGACTTCTAGCTCTCCTGGCTCAGCTACCAGTGGAACGATCTTTAAGTTTTTTCGTAGCAGTTACTAACACAAAACTAAACTATGACTTCAAAATTGCAATCACTTTCAAGTGATTTTGAAAGTTGCCTCGACGTTCAGGAAATCTTAATTCGTTTAAAGTCGTAGAATTTGTAAGTAATATTTATTAATTCAAACAACGTTATCGCTACCTGGCATCATCACGAACAGCAACTACAAATGCTATCACTTCTTAGATTCACCATGAAGTAAATTTTACTATGCATTTTCCCAAGTTAAAAATCTTTATGCTGCTCTTCACTAAGTAATGTCTGTTCGATCATGTAACGTGTGGAGTTTACTTTTGTCTTTGTGAATATTATCATATTTGTTATAACTAGCAACGTGCTAAGTATGAGCAACGCCATATATAAAACTATATCTATACTAAACTGTAAAATTTGACCCATATTCACTATCTGTTTTAAAACACCAAGGACAAAACATGCATAAGGAACAAGCAAAGCGACAAAGAAATGTAATGAAAATTATAATGCAGGAATAAGTATTTAACTACTAGTAGAATATAAAATTCAAGAAGTGTGTTCAATGTAAACGTGAATGAATAACAGAAAAAATATCTTTCGCCATTTAGAGTGTCACATTCACACATAGCGTTATTATATATTGTAACCTCGAAATTGCCTTAGCGTGGGAACACGTCACGTAAACAAACAACTTTATTGTCACTCTTGATTATACAAGAAATATCCTTCGAACAAATTTCACAACTGTCAACGCTTTACTTTGACGTTTCTGTCACTCGCGTTTGGCTGCTCAATATAAACTGACTCTTGCGGCGAAAAGGATCCGCTTATATAGGTTTTTAGGGTTCTAGAAGTTTTCGGCGGTCTTGAGAATTAAATAGAATTTGGCCGAGAATGTTCCAGAAAACGTCAAAATAAAGGCATCACAAACATTATAAATTCCAACGTAAACAGGAACACAATTAACAGACCAAAAAGGTAGGTAAGTTTCCGTAACAATATTTTAGACATTTTTATTAAAACATATTAAACTTTATTTCGAAGTACCTACATGTTTCACTTGTGTAAGTAATGCGTATTGCACTTACAAATATCTGCCATAAAAGTTGCGTGATCTCCACACCACAACGTCATTCCATTGGCTAATTGTGCTAGTTGGGCATACAATTGTGTAAACATTTTTCTCAGCGTAGAGCCGCCTGGAAATGTGAAATAGAGGGGAACCGGTGTAATGAAGTAATTAAGAATCACGTAAGCAAATGCTTCGAGAACAGATAAAGCATAGTTGGCTGAAAATAAAGCGGGGCGCTAACTAAATCTCTTCAAGTATTTTGAGAAGAAGTGCAATTAGCTGGGGCTTGGGACGTGATCGGAATCGCGGGTCGGCTTCCGGTTTCACGGCAAACAAACGTCGGTCCGTCGTCGGCCCGGGCGTCGGAAGTTGTAATAAAGGGAGTTAAGCTGAAATTATTAATGTTTCGTTTACACTAAACATTTTGTACAGGGTGGGTATATCAGTGTATGTCGGAGTTGCTCTGTGGGTATATTTGATTCGTGTATAAGAGAAAATAATTATAGAAGCAGTAAGAAGAACGATGAAGCACCATCCAAAGATTGAGTAAAGTTGAAACTTTAAAGTTAAAACAAAATGTCGGTGTACGGGTTCACTGAACCGATAGTAATAGTTCTATTTGAATGCAACATGCAACAGTGGTAACAAGCAAAGCCACAAAGAAATGTAATAAAAAGAATAATGCAGGGATAAATATTCAGCTACCACTAGAAGATAAAATTCATGGACTGTCTCAAATGTAAACGAAAAGGAAATATGTTGCAGTGGCAACTTTGAACAGTCAATGTGTGTGTTTTAAGGATCTTATATTCTCTTGTCTTAAGATGCCTCTTTAGGTACCTTTAAATTAGTTCCCAAATAACTCCCGTAATAATGATCTGATTTCGATGCGGCTTGAATCAGTTTTCTCTTATATTTCCGAGAAAAAAATTATAAAATTTGTAGTATTTTCAACTTTTACATAGTAGGCTTCTGTAGTTTCTAACGCCATCGAAATGCATTCTATCCACGTTTTTCATATCAACGTTTTTGCGATAGTTTTACATTAGTTTTTCTAAAAAGTCTAAAAAATGGTTTATGTGTAGAGCAGCTCAAAGTTGTTGGATATCGTTTTAATTTGTGGTGAAGTAACATAAAAAGCTTTTGCTACTCGTCTGTACGCCAAACGATTTTTTGTTAAACATGTGCCAAACGCAGCTACTTTTATCACGGTAGCGCAACGCGGGCGTGACAAAAAAATTTGCAACCAAATCATGGAAGAGATGGAGGTTCAGGACGTTCACGGCGTATTGCAGCAGCTGAGGAATACATTTTAAAGATTGTTGAAGAGAATTCCAGAATAAGAACGATGCAAATCACGGAACAAGTACACGGAATGTCCCAATCAACAGTGTGGCGTTTCATACACGAGGCCATGTACAGCGTAACCAAGCATTAATAGCAAGGGATTACTCGTTACGAATTTTGTGAATGATTGATGCAAAAAAATGCTCAAAATCTCAGATTTGCGGCTGACTTGTTAGTTACACAGTTTACACACAATAGGATATACCATCATAATATTTGGGATTTTGTAAATCCACAGGCAATTCAACGTGATCATTTCCAACAGTCCTTTTCCTGGACGATGGATTGGACGAGATGGAACGGTACCATGACCGCCACGAACTCCTGACTTAAATCCTTTGGACTTTTTTTAGTGGAGATATTTAAAAAGTGAAATGTATCGCACCGAGGTGAACATTAGTGATGATTTACGCGAACGTATCATAGCTGCTCCTAACTTACGAGTTCAAAACGAGCAAGAACTAGAAACATTTTTGTTAGTTCATAGAAACTGAGTAAAACGATCCCAAATGTAGTTATAGGTCGATGGAAAATGTTGAACATTTATAATATTAGTTATGTCAAATTATGTTATTAATTAAAAGCACAAATTAGTTTTACTAATTAATAATAACAATAGCGGCAAAAGCAGTTGAATTTGCTTTTATAAAATAAATTATAAAATTTTATTTATTTATTTCCTTGCGAAATTTTGTAAATTTTTTTGTCCCTTTTTTTTGTTACATTTTGCACAAGGTCAGGTTTTACAGTGTTCCAGTGCCGTACAGAAGTGTATTTTTACGATCTTGGAGGCCATAAAACAGGTCCGGCCTGATCTGAACCCTCTAGATTTCTTTGTTTGGGGATATTTGAAGACATTAGTGTATGGTACTCCTGTAAATAGCCTGGAAGAGCTGCAGCTACGGATTAATCAAGTGTCAAGAAATCCAAACCAAGGAGGGTGTTTTCGAAAGAGTTCGAATATCGTTGAGACGAAGATGTCGTGCCTGCTTGGAAATGGACGGAGGGCACATTGAACATCTTCTGTAACTTTGTTTTTTGTGTGTTAAAAGCTTCCTTTGTCGGTTTATTCCTAATAAAATAAAATGTTTGAAAAACGAAGTGGTCCATATCTCCACAACCGTTACTTTGCGGAGCCATGCTTATTAAGACTTTTCTGCTTATTTTGGTTCATATTATTACCTCCTGAAATATTTTACACTCTTTTTTTAACACCCTGTATATCAATCTGTCAAATTATTTGAGGACACTGTCAAACCATCAAATAGACAGTAGTTGAAGCTTTTAATTCACAACATAATGTAGATTACGAAGAAACTCCAATTATAAAAATATATATGGTATTCCATTTAAAAAGTTGTTTGTATGGATCATATTTTAAGAGAAATAATCTGTAGAGAATTTACAAACGCACTAATGATCTCTACCTATGTAAAAAAGTAATTCAGAAGCAATTTTTATCATTCCGATATCTCAAATATTCTCTGACGTACGAAAAATCCCATAAAAATAAATTTTAAAATTACGCACTGTATCTTAAAACCAAAGAACTCTATGAAAATTCTGATTGCGGTAGTTTCTGGAAAAAGTGGTTCAGATTTTGCGTGTTTCAAATATTTTCAAGGGCTGTTTTAAAACGCCACACTGTCAACTTGAGCCCTCACCTATTAGAATATTTTACATTTAGACTGATCATAAGGCCGAAATCTCATATTTTTCTCTGTATCTAAAAGTAAATAGGTAAATGAAATGTCATAAGGTTTTTTTCATACTATGATAGAAAAAATTGTATACCAAATATACACATTTTTTTTCTAATCCTCGTATAATTGAATAAACAAAATAAAACTGAGATTGGAAATGATATATTCCAGGGCGAAGTGTGGTATTTGTATACTCTTTTATATACCAATACCATGTTTTGAACTTATTTCTCTTGGTTATTGGAAAAATTCCAAGAAATATTTCTTATATGACAAAATATTACGTTACTGAGCAAGTTCAAGGGTATCAAATTTAACTTGACTCGTTTTCGATAATATACAGATACATTTTAAAACATATATGTTCAAAACTAACTGAACTGATCATTATATTATCTGTAAATATGAAAAGTCAAATAAAGATAACATATAAATACCTACTCGTCAGCGTCAACAAAAATTAAAATCGTTAAACTATAAAAAAATGATTTTATATAAAAAAATAAAAATGGGAAGAATTTTAGCCGCAGAAAAATACTGTCTATAATATGTTTATTAGTAAAATAAAAAACTATATAAACAGAAGCACAACTTTATAATTTATAGTAAACCATAATAAAAAGCTGAAGCTTAATTCTATGTCATAGAGGTCACATGAAAAGAAATTTAAATAAGATACGTACAGAAACATCACAGATTGATTATAAATGATATAGAAATTTTAATGCATGCAAATTAATAACATAACAATCTTCACCAGTCGAAAAATAGTCTAGATTATGATATTCGAAATGGACAAACTAGTACAACAGATAATGGCAACAATTGACAGTTCTTATCAAACATTATCTTGTTTCTCGTTCTACAAATATTAATGAATTTATGTATAGTATATCAAGTTGAAAAAATAATGCTTCTTTGGTTCCGAATGGAATATCGACTGGCATTGCATTTACAGCTACTATAATTGATCAACCTGTAACAAATATTATTATTATACACAGGATAAGCTGTACGGCTGAAAATTTGTTCTTGATCTAAAATGCATAAAGTACCAAACAATAAGTACCCTTCGTGTAATAACTATTCAGTCTCTACACTGGACAAAACACATAGTAAAGCGACTTTACCAGATATATATCAAACATATTTGTATGGTTGCAGACACTCCTCTATGCAAAAAAATTATTCTTTGAGATTTTCATCATATCTTCTTTTTAAATTCTAAATTTACTACCTAAAGTATTAAATATTATTACAAAAAAATCTGCTTTGAAAAGAGAACTGAAGCTTATATTATGAATTAATATACTTACTGTCGAATTTTGTTTTTTCAAACTTGTCTCTCCTGCCATACTGTCTTTTCAGTGTAATTTATAACAGTTACAGCAGGATTAGAATGTTTTTTATTTCTTTTTTTTTTCGAATTTATATATGTATTGATCTCACAATGCAAGTTCTACTTATTGTGATTCATTCATTATTTTCTTCGATATACTACTTTGTTATTTTTAAACCACAATATGTTATCTATTATTGCAATATAATTTCCTTTGTTTTACTTCAAATGTCGCTTCCTTAGGTAAAAATAAATTGATTTTGTGATACGCACCCTCAGGAAGGTACGTGCCCTTAAAAGAGTACAAGTGAAACTATTGTTTTTCTTATGTTATTGACAAAACCATATAAAAAATAGACAAAATTTACGGAAACTTTTTACGTCAAATAACATGAACTAGTATATTTTTCGTAACATCATGGCGTGCCATTTAGGGGACTGAAAAGGGTTTTATATAAGTAAATTTTTTAATTTAACTAACAGTTCTTTAGACAAATTCATAATTTTTTTATATTTTTACGTAAATAAGCCGTCTTTGTTTAAATTGACAATGGAACAGTTTTCATATAGATTGAGTTTGAAGTGAATAATAGTAATTTTCAATTTAAAAAATGAAATAAAAACTTGCGGGTCTAAATACTCTCTTAATTCCCTTAAATGGGACGCCTATGATTTGAATAACGAAAAATGGACAAGCTAATAGATACAAAACTTTTTTTTTTGGAAATATTAAATACTCTGTAAAATTTTTTGGAAGTACTGTTAAACCACTAAATGGAGCACTACTGCCTTCATAAGCTTTCAGTTTAGAAAATAATGTAGATTTGTTTGAATTAGCTGCTGGGTTACAATTTCTTAAACTTTATCCTTAAATTAATATATTACATATTATTAATAATAACTTATTTTTTAACTGGTAATAGTTTTATGTGGATTACAGATTTAACAAACAAAGTAAATGATTCAGAATTGAAATGCACAGCACATATTCGTAATCGCCTATGGGCTCTTGGCACATTTATGCTTTCCAAGAAAGCCTAGCCTATATTTCCATTGCTAACACATTCAAATTGTATACGTATTAAGAACGAGTTGTGGGGGATGAAGAGAGATCCAACTGTTAGTATATTTTTAAATTGTGGTATTGGCGTGCTGACGGTATGTAGTTGCTATCCCTGTGCTGTAAATGGACGGCAGCTTTTAACTATTGCATGTTAAATTATCGCATAAGTCCCTTGAATTCTATTTCAAAAAAGGAAATATTTAAAAATTGACAATTAAGAGCCGTCTGGTGCTCAAACACATTCGTTGATTTAAATCGATCTATTTTTTGAATAACATATCCTACAATTTTGTAAAGAACTTTAGACACTCTATATAGGCTGATTCAGAACAGTCTAAAAAAAAAAATTGGGAATAGATACGTCATGAAAAATGGAGTTAATAACTCTCAAAAAATTTGTTAAATCCTAAATAGTTTCCGAGACAAAAATTATTGAAGTTCTAGTAGATTCTACCTTTACATCGCTGGGCTACTGTAGTCTCTAGCCATGCGATTTCAAATATCCGATTACTTATCGTATTAACTTTTTTGTGATGCAAGTATTTACATTAGTTTTTCAAATATTAAAAATGGCTTACGTATAGCAACTCGCAGTTGATGGCTATCGTTTTAATTTATGGTGAACTGAAAATATTTTAACACAATGATTTCCCGGTAAACATGTGCCAGCTTTTACAACGGTGTGCAGAGAGTGCAAGTGTAACCGAATCGTGGATGAGATGGAGGTCGAGGGCGTCTACGGCGTATTGCAACAGTGTGGCGTATCATGCACGGGGCTCAATTATATCCGACCATGTATAGCGTGTCCAAGCATTAATACTAGGGGATTTGACGAGGAGGACCAGTACCTACCATGGCGACCACGATCTCATTACTTTAAATCATTTGGACCTATTTTTGTGGGGATATTTAAGAAATGAAGTATGTTGCACCGAAGTGGACACAATTGATGATTTGCGGAAATGTATCATAGCTGCTGCGACTTCAAATCGGACAAGAAGCATAAACATTTGTGTTGCTTTATAGAAACTGCGTAAGACGGGCCCGAAAGGTTGTTGTAACATCAGGTATGTCAAACTATTTTACTAATTAAAACCACAAATTAATGCTATTCATAATTAATAAAAATAGCGCAAAAAAGCAGTTAAATTTGATCCTTTTAAATAGGTGTTGTAAAATGTAATTTATTTCTTTCCTTGGGAATGAATTTCTTTAAATTTTTTGTCAGGTCACCGATTATATGCCATCAGGTTTTACAGAGGACCAGTTTCCAATGCCGAGCGGAAGTGTATTTCTAAAGCATGTTTAACTGCTCTTATTAATTTTATTTTTATAAAATTGTATTTGTAAAAGTCCCCTGTACATTTAAATTAATACCTAAATGATCAGGCACGTAGTAGTTTAACTAATACATTCATCGGCCTTCAGTTAAATTTATTTGCACAACAATGAGAGTAGTAGTTACAAAAAATACATACTGAAGTGTGGATCAGCATTGAATTATGCATGCCCTAAAATGTTGTAAATAACTAGACTGAATGGAATGCCCTCGTAAGTAGTTAATACCTTCCATTCTATTTTCTGTTCCCAGTAAATTACTTGATTAATAATCTCACAATTTTTCATTGCCTCCATAAAGTTCATGCAATAATTACCCGACAAAAGGTTGAAAACCAAATTTCGCCGCGTTATCTATTTATATGATTCATTAATTTCTATTCCTATCACGAAGCTAAATATCGGCAAAATGCTTAATTATTTACTTTTAATTATAAGTTTCACGCTCCAAATTAGTTCCCTTGTTGACTTTGAATAATCGATAGTACTAAATTAGATTTTGTAAGGGCCCAATAAACACAATGCAGGATTTTTCGACAGGAGCTAATATATAAGAGCAAATATTGCGGCGCAGATTGAACATTTAAGCTTCTGAAAGGTAAACATCGGGCCGACAGCTCGTCGATGGAACATGATTTCGAACTCAGCCTCGATCTGCATACTCTATGGCTCTTTCTTGTAGCCTGGTTTATGTGGATTGTTATTCGAACCTCACAACGAGACGATGTGCTGCGCTTCCAGATGCATGTGTTAATATTTCTTTGTATCTGTCAATTGCTGAACGTGTTACATACCTTCTACAAACATATTCGATGTGAACAAATAACTATTATTTGCTGTATTTTTCTACAATATTTACCATTCGCTTTTCACTTGAACATTTTATGGACTACCGTTGCTTGTATTTGCAGTATAAATAAATTGCATACAATTTTTTTTCATATTGTACAAAACAAAAAAATATATTTAATATTTGTTTATACATATAACATAGGTAACTAACGGAATAAAAATAAACTACATTTATATTACAAATACGTGGTATCTCTAACGTTTTTTCGCAACGCAAATGTTTACAAAAGATAAGCTTTTAGCATAGAAAGCACTGAAGCATCGCTGGAACTGAAACTAACAAGAAAATAAAAATAAACTACTTACTTTAAATTATCTGTCTAATTTCATCAATTGTAGGAAATTGCAATCTCTCGGAACTTGTACACTTTCAATATTCACTCACAACACCATATTTGCTAATTCTTGATTTTAATATGGTATGTTTAAATGAAATGTAATGTAAATTATTACACAAGATGTTAGCACTGCAAACATTAAGAATGAAATCAAGTAGTGACCTAGGTTAGTGCATTATAAGTAGTTAAACATTTTCTGTATTTAAACTTTAAACGACCATTTAATAAAAATTGTTTATTTTCTCAATAATCTTTTTGAGCACTTATTCAAAAATTACCTGTATAAATCAATGTAAAACCCAATTAATTCTTCTTAACAATAGTCAATATTACTATGATGGCCATTATCATTATTATCGTTACCATCATCATCATCATTTATCGTTGCCGACATTATCATTATCGTTATTGTCACTTTTTTATATTTAATATTACCATCATTATCATTATTAATATCATTACCATTACTAGCATTGTAGTTATTATGATAAATACTTTTTTCGTAATATTTGCTGACACGTCAATTTAGACGGAATGTATATGTCTGCTCATATTTTAAGTGCACATTTAGTTAGGTACACATACTTAATGGATAATTGAACAACGCATATTTGGGAATTGAATAAGCTATTTAATCAACTCGTTATTTTTACAATGTGAATTATTCCAAAGAAAACAGTCGAAACACAGTCAATATTATTTTTATTCCATTTTTATTGCAATAAATTCAGTGAAGATTGACCATTGCAACTCCTAATTTATAAACAGATTAACAGTTCTCCTCATCAACTGCAAAAGGATGTCTTAGACACTTTCGTGTCTCACCGTAACAGGAGCGATACCCATAGCTCCCAAAGAGGCCTCAGAGGTTCTGTTCCAAATCAGTGAGGAATGTGTCAATACAGGAGCCACACCGTGATCTTTAAGGAGCTAGTAGATGGAGATGAGATTCTTGGTGTATTCAGCGACCAGATTTTCCCTACCTACGTATTTCAAATGAATTTTAAATTAGAGACTCCGAGTCGAGAAACCAGGCTCATTAATCCTGATCTCAAAAGGTCTTGTCTGGTTCATGGATGGGTCCAGACAAGTCCAGAGGTTAGGAGTGAGGATCTACGTAGTTCGACTAAGAGTGAAGTTATTTCATTTTCTGATTACATACACCGAGGTCTTTTAAGCTAAAGTATCTGTCTGGCTTTCAGAATCACCTCTCATGTGGCTCTGAAATATGTAAGGGATTTTTTCCTTTTTTGAAGGGAAAATTGTGTTAGGCTGTCTTAGGTTCCGGCTCACAGTGATATTACAGGCAATGAGAGAACTGGCATGTTGGCTAGATAAAGCTCAAGCAGTCAATTTGTGGGATCTGAATCAGTTTGGAGGTTACCACAATGCTATCTCGGAAGGTCCATTGATGAATGAAAGCGCGATCAAAGGAAGATTAATCAGGTAAATCCGGTCTACGTCAGGCCAGGCTTCTTATAGAGGGCGCATGGGCTGACGCAATACCAAACATTTTATTACTATTAGTAGAAGCAACATTAGGATTGCCGCGGGTCATCTTACAGATCACTGACAGCTTAATAAGCATCTACATATTATTGGCTTAAGCAATGTTACTCAACGAAGATGAGGCTTCGGTTTACATACTTTGCAACGGTGTCTGTTTAATGATAAAGAGACACAAAGGTATCTTGAAGCGGCTTTTCTTTTTCCTCAAGATATTAGAGATATTCCAGCAAAGCTAGTGCTTGCGTTTGAATGAATCTGTTTTGAGCACCACAATCAGCAGCATGAGCAATGGGTCTTCAGACTTGAGTGCTGCAGATAATCCGCACTGCTTGTAAAGAAAGAGATCCCTTGTGTATTATTGTAATTGTCCATTTTACTTACTTGGGTGTCAAATCTGACACATCGATATTTTATTACATTAAGTACGATATCATGAGCAAAAATAATGACCTTGTATGTTGCAATTTTGAATTTCCTCAACATATTTCGAGTAATTGTAAAAGTGGAACTATGGTCGTCCAAGAGCAAGACCGTGATGTGATAATGATAACCATTTCCATGCTTTAATTCATGAAAATGCACGTAAGGTTATCTTGAAATTGACTAGCATGGTGAATTGGGAGCAATCAATATAGTATTATGTGCGCGTTACACAGTTTTCAGAGAAAACAGCAGTCAGTGACTACATTTGTTACCCACTGGCTATTAGCATGGCATGGCATTAAGCTCATCAACAACATAGACCTAGATTGTTGCTGAACCAAAAAATAGTCCTCTTACGTCAAGGAAAATAACAAAATATAATGGCTTAGTCCTAATTTATCGTTAATAAGTTTAAACTGATGTTGTGCGTAAGGAGAGTGAAATAAGTCTACTGCTTCCTAAATGCCACCATTACTGCTCAGGATCCTTACCTCTGTTGCTATCTGAGAAGAAATAATCGGGTGATTTTGCAGTATAGCTAGTATTCTCATAGTGCTAACATGAACAGTACCGACTATTCATAGTCAGTTGGGAAATTTTTCCTCATCCGCCTTATTCTCCTGATTTTATTAATTTAGGTCTTCAATCTCCTTTAATGACTATGTTCAACTTCAAAACTAACTTGGAAAATTATTCGCCGGTTTTCGTTTAGATATGGAATATATTACTTCATGTACTTGGTGTTTTAGTTCATGCATTTTGTTTATCGTAGAGAAATAAACTTAAAATCCAATAAAAACTGCTCTGAACTTATTAACCGATGCAGTATAAGAGATTTTACACAAAAAGTTATTATTCTTTAAATACGAATGCAGATGCATGCAGTGAAAAATAAAAGACATATCACTCAATCACAAGCATATTATCCAAGTGAACAAAATTGAAATGACTAAAATCGTTCACAATTCTGAAACGACATATTTCAGATATACAGGGTTAACTATGACTAAGTACAAAAAATTTAACCACGTGCTCAGGGAGGCCTAATATTCCAGAATTTTAGCTCAATATTTAAAAAATGGGACGAAACCCTTTTTTCCTACGGAAAGTCGGCGCCTATAATAAGAATCAACTGAGATGGCTTAGATTCATAGATAAAGCTTACATCTGTCAACAATGTCAACTACCATGCGGTCGTCTTTTTGTAGCGTTTCTAGATGTAGAAACGACAAAAATTAACATTCTTATTAGTAATAATACCTGATAGTAACAGTTAATCCAGTTAGCTCCAGTATTTTGCATTCATTTTTCATTATTTCGTTATAACCTGGTAAAACTATATATTCGCTAAATACAGCCACTCACTACCGATAAACGACACTTCCCGTAGGTACAATTAGATAAAATGACTATTTATTATAAGAAAATCGGACGAAAGGAATGGGTGGTACTAATAAGTAGGTAATAGAAAACTTTTTAATGCACCCGCGGCAGTCTTGTCCTATAACCTAGACAAACAAACCGGCGAACTATATTATTTGAAAATATCTGTACCCGACACATATTTCTTTATTTAGTAACTATAAAACGTTTACAATTAAAATAAGGCACTAAAAACTGAAGAAGAACACAAAATTACAACGTAAACACAGAAATTGAATTATGACATGACAGCGATACCGGCTGAGCGATTGTTGCATGACTTTCTTGTTGGTTGCCTACTCTACATTGGCGGCGTTAAATAAGGATTTAAAATAATATCGAAAAAAAATTTGTTTGGCTTTATAAATAAGTTTGGAATTTTTTTGAAGGGTGATTCCGTTAATTCTTATTTTTCCCTATCCACTCTTAAAATATTTGTACTAAGTCATAGTTAACCCTGTAGATTATGAATATTTTTGTAAATACTACAAAAGAATATATCGATCATTCGATTTAAATTCATCGGAGGCAATCAGAAACTGTATCTAATGCTTGTTTCTATTATTTCAATTGGAACCCGGAAAACAGCGAGGCGAGTCGAAGTGGTTAGCATTCAAGACTCAATCTAGTTTTAATTCGCCGAAGCGGCGGTGTAAATCAGTCTAAAGGGGATTAGACGAGGGTAAGTTGATTTGGCGTATCCCAGCTAATTGATGGTCGAATCAAACTTTGCTGGATTTCGGGCCAGCCCGCACGCAGTCCGATTAACCAATTTTGTCAAAATGTTCGGGATTTGGTACATTGACAGATATATAAACCTACGCAGATCCGAGCCGCGTTAACGTTTATGGGCCGGCGCGTTCGGCTGTGCGAGAGCTGCGTAAGTTGTCCTGTAATGCCCGACTTTGTACCGTTTAATGCCCCGTTATTTGCGCGGAAGGAAAATTTAAATTATGGATTTAGTGGCTAGAATGTGGCGCAAGTAAGGGAGCTTTGTCTTTGTACGCAGTTTTATAATGTTACCACGTAAGGCTTTGACCTGACCATGCCTCAGAAGTTGCGCTTGTAATGAGAGATTAAAAAAAATACTTAAACGTTATCAATTAAAAAAGACGCTTTTACACATTCCGGCTTGCTGGCATACTGTTTACTAATAATTTTTTGAAAATAGATAAATTGTTCTTAAGTTGCTGACTAGTCCAGTAACCATATACTTACATCAGATCCAGACCTACTATGAGGCTACAAAAAATTTTAATTAAAGGTGGGACACGTGGTGTTAAAAGGGATGGGGAACCTCCATTTTCAATCGAAGGTATTATCTTTGGGATTTGAAAGAAACGATTAATGACGTCATCAATTATATTTTTTCCAGTAACATACCGATTTTTTTCGTGTTAAAAAGCATTCTTTTATAAACTTTTATTACAGTCTAAGATCCGGCTGCAAAATTAGTACATTCATAAAGTAGTTAACCGAGATTTAATTTGTATGTAATTTTATAAATGGAGGAGCCCATTTCTCATGAGGTGCCAATTAAAATGTGTCCGCGATTATTATTAATTAAAATATTATTAATTGGCTTTTCGTGAAACATATCGTTCACGTTATATGGAAATAAAGCATATTCTACTTCACGGCAATGTATTTAAGGACTTTGAAAAGGCACAGTTGCTATTGATCACTTAGCCGTAGTATCTCCGCAGCCAGTTGTAAACAGGTATAATTTTGTTAAATTTTTACGTTCAAGTGTTATCGAAATATTGCTGCACAATCCTGGCCTTGTCGTGTTGAAACCATAGGTTTCTCCTGTAAAAAGACATCTCCAGAAGTGCAGGAAGTTCTTCTTGTAGGAAATTTAGGTTACTCACGCTATTCATTGTATGTTCATAAAACAATTAAATGCCTATGCACTATAGCTTTATTTCAAAATGGCCTTGGGTTTGGACTGGATTAAAAATTTGGGGATTTTCAAAGGACCAGTAGTGTTCATTGCTCCTGTTAAGCAAACCATTACTGAAAAAACTGACTTTCGTTCGTCTAAAGAACGTGCCGAAAAAAGTTCTGATCAAGGTTTCTACATTTTAGTAGTTACAGTTTTCAATGTTATGCTCAAGCAAATACTCCAAATTGTAAATGTTATTGTTATGATACCCATTGGTCTCTAAAATTTGTTAAACGGTTGATTTATCTAAATTGGATTCCCGACTAGTCTGCTATATAGAATTTGGTGGATTTTGTTCGAAACACTATAACAGTCTAGCTGTATTAACTTTGTTTCTCACCCTTCGGTCAATTATTTGATTCTCCGGAACAGAATATGCATCTTCATTTCGTCACAATGTCGCCAATCTTGTAAAGGTTCTATGATTAGGAATGGGCCGCTCTGTATACCTTTCTCGATATAACTTTACAGCTCTTCTTGAATTTGTTTGTGATTCGCTGTAACTTAGCAACATATCAACTCTTCTGACAAGAATTTTGTGACTTTTATGCACTTTAAACAACGAACATTCAATTATTTTCCAACGATTACTTCATCCTTCCACCACTAATGTGATTCTTAGGTGGTATTTCTTTTGAGACTCTTTAGAACGGTATTGTTTATAACTTTTAAACGGGACGTAATTCAGAAAAATTTCTCTAATACAAATTTACTATAAAACAGAGCTCTTTAACAGCAAAAAAGATTGGGTATGGTTCTGGAAAAAATATAATTGATAACGTCGTTTTTGTCAAATCCCAAAGATAATACTTTCAATTGAAAATGGGGCTTACCTCAATCCATTGAACACCACATGTCCTAATTTTTTTTAAATTTTTTGTATCTTCACAGTAGGCCCATGCTATAGAGTTTGAGACACCGCGCACACTAGATACCAGTAGTTTCAAACCAAAAATCCCAACAATATCTTCTCAACTGTCTCTAAGCTAGCAATTTGTTTGTTGTGTTCTTTGGAACGGACACAATAAAAATTAATATTTTAAGAGCCAGCACGTTATCAAATTTATAAAAATGTCTTGTTTTAATTTCCAACATTTTAAGGGATGAACTTACCACCTATGATTGAAACATGACAATTCCTTATCGAAATTACCTCTAAGATTGTTATTTGGGCAATGAACCATTTTAATATTCAAGCTGGGAATTAAAGGTATAGTTAAACCTTACAAATGTCAGGTATTTATAGTAATTACAGGATAATCGTCGATACAGTCAATTTTCGATTGAAAGTCATCAGAAGAAAATTAATGTAGACAATCTATTAAAAGAAGAGAAGTTATTTCTAAAGAGTAAAGACAATATTGGCTCGAGATTAGTATCTAAAAAGTAGTTAGATCATTACAAAGAGTATATGGCGGTTTGTTTTGCAAATATTAATTGAAGTAATGTAATACGGATGCAGTGAGACAGAGATTTTTATTTATTTGCAGATAAGTAGACCTCTTGTCTTTGCGAAATACTGATATCAAACTATTGTACTAAATATGAGTAAAAACCGCCACCTTTCCAATATTGTGAATATGGCAAAATTTATCTCAGACACAACGATATTATTTTTGAAATGAATTAATCATTTATAAAGTAAATATACATTTACAGAGTAGAAATTTAGTATCAGGTACTTCTCTCAATTTTCTCTTTCGTTAGAATTCTGGACTTTTTAGAATGTATCTAAGTGATTTGCTTTTCAAATATGGTATCCGTTTTTTAAATTTTCTGCTATACTTATACATTTTCTTTGGCATTCAGTGTACTTTTTAACATGGAATATACTGCCCACAATATCAAAGATTTAATTTTATGTTCGAAATATGCCAGTAATACCGCTCCACTTTTTTAATTTTCTTCTACACTACCTACTACTTTGACTTCATTGTATTCAATATCATAGTTTCTGTACGGTTTTTTTGAAATTAAATTGAAACAAAACTTTGCGTCGCTTCCTATATTTGCCTGGTAAATGCTCGTCTCAATCTTTCGAGTTCATTTTGAATTAAATACTTTTAAATATAAATTGCAATATTTAATTCTGGCACTACTTTTTCAAACAACTAATTTTTATTGTTTATTAGGTTGCTATCGTTATAATAGTCACCGCGCCTAAACCGTCTTGAATCAAACGCGGTTCAAACCATTTCAAATATAAAGCAAAATTGCCATTTCGAGTTCTAGATGCAAAAAATAGCTATTTTCGATACAAGTTGCGAACTAGTGGTATTTTAGGTAAAATATATCAAACAATATTTTTAGAAAAATCGTTAAATAAGTATTCAAAATAGTTTCGACATAATCTTCGATTGCATTTGTTAATATGATCGCTAAACTATTTTATTTAAACAACTTTAACTAAGTTGCCTGTAAGGTTGTTGGTGTGGAGCAGTTGCCATGGTCTGATGTTTACAAACTATACAAACATTTTAAAAAGTTTTGAAGTCGGTATTAATTATTCAAAACTTCAGTATGTGTGACGCAGATTCTAGTAATAGTGAAAATTCTGAAGTAGAAAATGAGGCGGAAGCAGCCTTATGCACATTGGTTCCTCAGAATCGAAGAAATTGTACTAAAAAGCTTATGCAAAATTTCATATTTGGTATGCCGAAAAAAAAGCATGTAATATTTCGGGAAAAGTTATCTTTTAAATGTGCACCCTCTACATTATGAGGTCCATGCTGCGAACTACAATTTATTTTAATAAAAATATGGATATTAGTAAATATACCTAAAGGAAATCAAGTGGTTAGAATATTTTCCAAGGAATAGGTCGAAAGGTTTATCAAAGAGAAGATGTTGAAAAGTACCTACTTATTCCAAAGAGTTGTCTTGATTGTTGGTATATTTGGAGCTTGTAGGAGAAAAGAATTAACGTGCAGAGAACATTAAAAATGTGAAGTCGTTCATTAAAGTAACTACTGTCAATACTAAAACTAATATTCCTAAATTATTGTTACGGAAGCTCACCTACCTTTTTAGTTTGTTAATTATGTTCCTGTTTACGTTAGAATTTATACTTTTTGTGATGCCTTTATTTTGACGTTTTCTGGAACATTCTCGGTCACATTCTATTTGATTCTCGAGACCGCCGAAAACTTCTAGAACCCTAAAAACTTATATAAGCGAATCAGTTTCGCCGCTGCAGTCAATTTATGTTCAGCAGTCGAAGACTATTGGCAAATGTCAAACTAAAGTGTTGACAGTTGTGAAATTAGTTTGAAGTATATTTCTTGTATAATAAAGAATAACAATAAAGTTTGTTTGTCTAAGTGACGTGTTTCTACGCTAGCCCAATATAGAGGTTACATTATTTACAATACCAGAGGAAGATATAGACGGAGTAATTTTTTTTCAAATTTTCCGCAAATATGCAAGTCGATGTCCATTCATCCATCATTGATCACAACCGATTTTTTATCACGTACAGGAATTCATACACAAGTAATGGGTATAAATAACAGAGGTTCAATTCCTAAAATGATTGCCGAATGCCTTAGATTACCCAATGTTACTGGGCACTGCTTTAGACGATGTTTTTTGCAAGCTTCCTTGCACGTGCCTCAAAAGACAAGGAGGTTTGCGTTCGAATTCTATGGCAGAGGGGTATATAGAAAATCCTATACAAAATAAGCAGGCGATAGCAAGGAACATTCTCGGGGAGAAAGGAAATGCCACTTTCATTTCAAAAACTCCGTGCACCAGCAGAACAGGGATGCAGGTGTTATCTTCTTCCAATATTGAAGTTCTACGAAGTGAAGAAAAAAATATATGTTTACCTAATGTTAAATTGTCGGATTTGAAAGATTGTGTAATTAATACATATAAATATAATAAATAAGATTCAGTTTTTACTTCTACGGATATGTGCGTATAAAAGATTGTTTTAAACACACGTGTCTAAAAGACTGTCATTTCAATACTAAATTGACAATCCAAATCTCATTATTATGCAATGTATTTACAAAAAAATATTTTCGTATTTCTAAACGAAAGATTTTGTACAATATTTTTATTGTAAATTCATATTACTACACCCCATGTTTTATCAAACTCGATTGTCTTCACTTTAACATGTCTCTCTTGTTGTAATATGAATCTTTACACTTATATTGAATATAACTAACTATTGCACAACTTGACGGGGCGTTTTATGTATTTTGGCTAACCCTATTAGCCGGCCATTACCGCTGATGCTCGACCGCTCGTCCGGCCGCAACTTCTTGAACTGCCGCGAGTGGCGCTCCGATATTTGTTGTTATTTGCCCAAGACCACAGGCTTAGAACTACAGACATCATCGGCTTAAAGTCCAACACAACTAATGAACTAAAACTTGAACAAAGCCGCAAACTAAACACAATACAGATCTGCTTATCCCCCAAGAAACATCCATTATCCGAAAATCAATGGACCACTAGATTAGTCCGAGGTGGTGTCTTGGAACTCAATGGACCAATTAAGGGGCCGATTACGGCCCCGCTCCAAAGCAAATTACTTGATACAACTGTCCTGAGAGCGGCTCGTTAAGACGGTATTGTTTCGAAAACGCGGCGAACTTGCGGACATTAGCATAACATCTTGGTAAAGTACGATAGTTGGGGTGCTAAGCGCGAATTATATCGGACGGCCCTCGCTTTAAGGGGGCGTACAATGCCTTCTGTTTTCTACAGCAGTGCATTCTTCTGCGGTCTTTCGCCTTCATTAAGTTAATTCACTGTATTGTTCCTTTAATCCCGGAGCGCGAAGGATGAGGGGATTGCGCGTCCTTTAAATAAAAAGCTGACTCTTGATGCAGGAACGATTATTATTGTATAATCTATTTAATTTATGTGTATTTATACAGAGTGAGATAAAATTTACCGTACAAGGAAATAACGGTAGTATTTATACAGGGTGATTCAGTCAAAATGTCATTAATTTTTACCACGTATTCGGAAGGCCTAATAAAGACGGAAAATCGAAAACAAATATTTTACTCGATCTCTCGAAAGATAAAGTTCAAAAGCTCCGCAAAATTTTATACAGTAAATAATTTTGGATAAAACAATAAAAACATACCTATTTTCTGTCACCTTTTCATTATGTTCTTGAAAGGAGAATCAAGTTAAGCTCATACGTTGATATTTCCAAATAGTCCAAATCGCATTTAATTATGAATATGAATCAGAATCAAATCTATTACTCTGATCAGTAAGTACGGAATAGCACAGACGCACACGGAAATCACAGATGCACATGTCTATTAAAATGTCCTTTAAATTTTTCCAAGGTTCTATTCAGCAGAGGATAACCACGGTATTTCACTACTTTACTTTACTCAACCTGAATTGCATTTTTTTAGGCAAATTTTATTAAAAATTGTAAACTACACTGGCGATACAAATCCGAAATTCACCAACCCCTGCCACGCGAAATCGTGAAAATGTAACTAATGGATGTGGAATGTAAATGAAAAAGAGAGAGGTCGGGCTGTGTGCATGTGTTCCAGATGCAGTCGACGGCGGGCACACCTGTATAGGACTCGAACGATGCTCGACTTAATCCACCGGTATCATATTAAACTAGAATTTGAATTGCAGCGAGTGTGTTGATTACAGCCTATTTGATGTCAGCGCCGATTACTGCGAGTGGCATTTATTATAAAATTCTTATAATTTCCTATTGATTACACCGGCTGTTTTTTAAAATGCAAATTTAATTGCTGCTTGTTCCTGTTATTATTTAGCGGTTCTGAAGCTCTGCAACGCATGTCATTGAATTGACATTAAACACAAGGTTATTGGCCTAAATACAGTAGGTTAAGACTCGGATTGCGGGATTGTTGATCACTGAATAGGTATGTCTTGGACTGCCTTTTGTTGACAGTACGGGGGTTCTTTATTACTGTCTGTATTTAAGAGGCCTCTTTAGGTATCTTAAATCGATTTTGATGCGGTTTGCACCAGTTTTCTTAAAAAAAATGTAGTTTCTTGGATGCCCTAAATCATATTTTTGACACGAGTAAACTAAGATTTAAACCGTAAAAGAAACATCCTAAAACTGGCGAATTACTTTACTAATTCAAACACCCTTTGCTTCTGAAAGTAATTGATAATAACTTTGTATATTTGGAACAAAGAAAATGCATTTTAAGTTAAAGCCTGCTAAAGGAGCCGCTTACGTTCAAATGGTATCAGACAATGAAATACACGAGGCAGGCAAAGACAGAAGATGTAAGGGAAGTCGGACGGTTGTAATGCGCTTAGCGGAGCGGTCGACTCGACTTGCATCTAGCGTTGCCCTTTAAATAAAAAAACGTTTCAACCTCTCTATATAATTTAACCTAGTGATTATCGGATTTTATTTCACTATTTATGTAATAAAACGTGTATGGTTTATGTTTATCCGTTGAAACTTAATATGTTAACTACATACTTTTAAAAAATAATTTATAGTATTAATTACCGTAACTATACACTACGGGTAGGTACTATAGGAAAATATTTATATTTGGCAACGTCGCGTCAGCTGACACCGAGTTGAATTGCCACCAGCGGTCAGTGACAGTTTGATAAGGGAGTTTAAATAATAATTCAAAAATTTTTTTCCGGCGTAAACATGCATTTAAAATTGTTTTAAATCGCGTACTCGTATTATACTCAGTTCTCCCTATCTTATCTTAAAATCAATGACATTATAACTGAATCGCCCTGTATAAATCGTGTCCTTAATATGAGTGCCTTTATTTGACTATGGTAAATTGTAGCGAACAAACGCATTTTACTTAAAATATTTTTCTCTGGCCAACGGTAACAGAATTATGTCAGAAAACAGGTCTCGAATATGTGACAAAGTTGCTCACATACGTCAGGCTTGTCAGGCGTTTATACATAATAATTTCAAATACACTAAACGTACTTACTGTGAGTGGTTTTCTTAGAGCTCTTTCATAACAGAGAATTAAATGTGAAATAGTTGCCATTTTTCAAAATGACTATTGTTGTTTGCAGAATGGGTTTATCGTACAAACGTTTCCTATCCAGAGAGTTCTGCACCGATTTACCATAATGGTTACTACAGGGTGATTCAGAATTTATCCGAAAAAAAAATGGGAATGTTTAACATGTATAAAGTATGATAATGCAAAAAAAATAATATACGCATTCTGTAAACTGTTTAAACATATTTAATTACACGCTGTTGGAATCTGGTCTACTGTAATGGAGTGACAATGCAAACTGGCCGATGTCACTAATCGCACGCAAAAAACCTCTAAAATTCTGTGATTAAACCGATACCGCCACTACACTATTAGAAACATGAAATTTATAAAAAAAATAGCACCAACCAAAAACTGTTAGAAATTTTGTTCATCGACTTGTACCCACATTAGGGCACTTATTTTACACCTCATTTTTTAAAAGGCCCCCAAGAAGAAAAGTCAAGAGGGTTAAAATCGGAAGGCCGCGAAGACCATGCTACCGGTCTACCCTGTCCAATCCGCCGTACTCCGTGAATTTGATAGAGATAATTTCGAACATCTAGACAAAAGTGAGGACCTGCTCCATCATGTAAAAACCACATATAAGCGGGCAGATCATTGTGAAAAAATGCGAGACATTGTAAACCATTCATACGATTGTGCAATTCGACGCTAATCAACAATTCCTGCTCAAATATTACAGTGGAAAAAAAACGGTGTTGAAAGTGGTTCAGTTCAATTGCGTGCGGATTTTCGAGTACCCAAGTGTGTATAGTAAATGTTTTATATTCCATTTCGAGTAAATAATGCTTCATCTGTAACTAGTACATCAGCAGTAAGTCGGGGATTTTCAGCAATTTGCTGCAACAATCACTGGCAAATCCTAACTCGTAATGGATAATTCACTGGTAATAGTGCTTGAACACGCTGGATATAATATGGGTATAACTAAGCTTTGTGTAGTAAGCACCACACCGTTCATTGGCATACTCCAGGAACCTGTATAGGAATCATCCTTGTACTTGTTAGCAGATTTTCTCGGACCACATTCAACACTTTTGCTGCTAAAATATGTACATTGTAACAGAATTTTCTGGGAAACTTCAATTTGTTTACTTCATTAATACTGATACAAAAAACAAATTACAAAGAAATTACGTTATAGGAGTTTTTATACTTAAACCTAGTTGTATCTTAGAAAAACGAATTACAGTTGTATCTTAGTTTATAATTTCATAACACTGTTTTGCATTTTATGGGTTGTATTTTAGTTTTTTAAATGTATTTGTAGAAAAACTATTCGTTTTAAAAAAAAAATTCATAAAAGTGTTTTGTTACTTTTGGTCGAAAATGCAAGCCCATTTAGTGTTGACACTTATATTGCGGACACCTTGTATATTAGATAAAATCTAATTATTATTTCTATCAGAAACCGTATTTATCAGAGGTTTCTATCGCCACAATTATTTTTCATGAACGTCAGAATAATAAAATTTTAGTTATACGTTTACCAAATATACTTTATTTCTCTAGAAATCAGCAAAAAGAGATCGTTAAAGGAATGGGTTATATTTTTACTGACAACTGATTTTTGTTGCTTTTTAATTAAAATTCGTGCGGGCTGGTTTTCGAACAGCGACAAATAAAGTTGTTCACAAATACAATACTCTACCTTACCTCAAGAATTAAATAAATAGTATGTACATGGTTTTGCAATAATAATAACACTCTCTCAGAACAGTTTTTGAGCTTCTGGAAGTTCTGAGTAGAAATTACATTAAATCTCTATTGCTGAGTGAAACAACTAATAACAAATGTTAAAAATTTAAAGTAGATTTCATTACGAATGCGTCAGCAGTTCAAAAGAAATCCCAAAATTATTACTGCAAACGATTGTACATAAGTACATTTTGTAAAGTTAATTATGATATAATTTTTTCAATAATACATACAAATGCATACCAAAAATTGATATAGTTCGAGAGCTTCTGCTTCTATACTGAAAGAAAATGAAAATTTAAGACCCTCACCCAGCCTAGCAGTGGTTTTGAAATTAAAGCGGTCTAAGAGGCATTAATTTTGCCTAATGTGTAGTGAAAGCCCAACACATCAAAGACTCTGCCATGACTTTGAGCTTCAAGCACGGACTTCTGCTTTATGTGTTAATTTCACTATGCAATAATATTGTACGGAGGCGTCAGTAATACTAGTTTAAGAAGTTTGACGTTTGCTATGAGAATCAAAACCATATAAAGTCTCTTTGCACAAATATGGGTATTTAGTACGTGAGCCCTTTCCTATACACGGCGTGATTTAGAATATGTATTGAAAAATTAGGAGCACTTGCAACGTTATTATTTACTGCTGATGCATTTTGTTATGCTGTTATATGTTAGCTCATTTATTCATTAACTGCTGAATTATTCCATTTCAAAACAAAAACTAAACTAATTATGTAAATCAAAATACTAACTAAATTAGAAAAAAAATACCCAATAGAGCAAAATACAGTAATAAGCAGTAAATAATGCTAGACTGTACATTTTTTAATTAAGTGTCTATAATATTGTTTGAAACTAACTACACTGCGGACTAATGTTCCAACTACCGTCGGTTTATACCCAAATTAGATTATAATTAGCTTAAATACCGTTCCAATACAGTAAAAAATACTAACTACTGTTGTACACTGTACCAGTTGCCAACAAATTAAAGAAACAACTGATCTTATTGTAAATTTATATAAGTTCTAAATCACTCTGTATAGATACTAATAAAAAACTTAATGTTATCGTTAAAACACAAGATACCAGTAGGGAAACACTGGGGCCTCAATCCGAGAGTATTCACAGTGTGCTCCGCGGTGATTAGGCCGAGGCTACAATTTGGAGCCTTGGTGTGGTGGGCGAGTGTGGATCAGGTGATAGTGGCCAAGGGGTTAGGGAAGATCCAAAGATTGGCCAAAGATGCGGAGATACTTTAAGTGTTACTGAAGCGATGGATAGATTAAGGTTGAATAGAAAGTATACTACCACCTTAACCTCCATAGAACGGTGAGAGCAGGTAGAGGATATGTTCCCCACGCGATCCTGGGGCCTCAATCCGAGAGTATTCATAGAGTGTACTCCGGTGATTAGGCCGATGCTACAATATGGAGTCTTGATGTGGTGACCGAGTGTGGATCAGGTGACAGTGGCCAAGGGGTTAGTGAAGATCCAAAGATTGGCCAAAGAGGAGGAGATACTGCAAGTGTTACTGAAGCGATGGATACATTAAGGTTGAATAGAAAGTATACTACCACATTAACCTCCATAGAACGGTGAGAGCAGGTAGAGGATATGTTCCCCACGCGATCCCTGATCCACTGAGGTAAGAAATGAGTATTGAGGTACAGGAATATTACCTGGAAAATTGCGATACCTGGCAGAGGTTTATGCTAACTATTTACGCCACGGTCTTCTGGGCAGATGTTTTTGCTATTTTGATGGTAGCAAGGAAGAAATAAAGAATTGTGTGGAGGAGAAAATCTTCATCAGTGAGGCTGCACTCAGAACTTTAGCTCTCCAAGCACGAGATATACTCTTACTCAGGAGTGTGGAGATGCCCTGGAGTCTCTGACCAGACACAGGAAAGTGGGGTTGGTGTGGGTTTCTTGTCATAAAAGAATCCCTGGTAACGAGAAAGCTGACCAGCTAGCTCATTTCTGATTTGGAATTACGCGAGGAATATTAATAACGCCTTTAATAAATGGGCATCAAATATTAGGGTGGAATTTAAGAAGGAATAGTAGATGTAGACTGGCCCATAGCTTTTTGAATGGACCTATTAGGTCTAGGACTCAGAAGGCATATAAGATAGAGGAGGATTTTTTAGGCCTGGAATGTGGAGAAGAGCAGGATACTCCCATCCACTATTTAGGGCACTGTGCGACTTTTGGGAGACTAAGACAGAAATTTTTTTGCGCCGAGAGTAGCCTATGATAGACTAATATCCTGGCGTTTATCGGGGTGTCGGGTAGAATCGAGGGGAGCCAAACGAAGATAATAGTGCGATGATAGGATAGTGAAGAAGGCAAAAAGGACCTGTGGCCTAATTATCAGGCTGTTGCCACCCTGTTACACTACGACTACTACTACTATTACTAATACACTCATTGTTACCAGTTACCTGATTTATTTTAATTTATTTGAAATATAATCATGTATAACAATTTCTCTATTTGCCTTTACTTTTGTTCATTAAATTAATTAATAATGTTACAAAATTTGCCACAAATACCCCCATTACGATATAATTATTTGTCAAATTTGTCTCAATAACCCTTACTGCAAAACCCATTAATATACGTACCTTGAAGATGCAATGGGATAAATCGTGTCTACTTCATGGAATTGTGTAAATAAATCGATAGGTTTACCACGTTTCGATTCGTGAATATTTCAGTAGTTAGATATTAGAGTCAGTTAATTTTGCTTCAGTCACTTTAGTGTAATTTAGGGTTTTAGTTAAGGGAATCTGTAATCACAGTAATTTTCATAATAAAATACTATTGTATTTATAACATATTATTTATTCATTGACAAATAGGCACTGATAAGGCTGGTTACAATAAAAATCTGAAACACTGTTGTTATTGGAGGATCAGTAACATTTTCTTTGCCGTGGCAGTGCCTCAGCAAAAATTTTAATCATTGAGCATACACTTCATAGCAGCTAAAAGGAAAGTAAGTTTATACTATAAATATCATAAGAGAAGTTATCACATATTTATTGCATACTGCAATGAATTGCGACAGACCTGATGATGCATTTATTAATAAAGAAAACCGAAACGTTGTCCAAAATACGATAAACTAATTACAAAGCTGTTTTAATTCAGTTATTTATGACAGATGAATCCGTTTTACCAACAATTTTGTATTATTCATTATATTTTTAAAACTGCAAATTAATAAGTACAAGTAAATAAAATATTACAATGGCATAGGATGATACACATAAAATAGTAATCAAAAATTAATTAATTTGAAAGTTGGGAAAAATCGTCAAATAGTTAAACATTCTTACTTAAATTAATTTATTACATACATGTACATGCACTTTTAACTAATAATAAATGTAGTATAGTATCTAATAGTAATAATTTATTTGTTTCAAAGTCGACTTCAGTTTTATTATTTGAATAGTTGTAACGTCGGCGATCAAATTGCCACAATATGTGAACTATCAAAAAGAAAGTTAAACCAGCATGTCGAGATTGATTCCACTATTTTGCAAACAGCTCTGTCTCCTCCAAATATTAGGTCTCGTAGCGCTTCCAGTTTCACGGCTGATTAGATTCATCCCATCGATAGTGCCGATTGTGTTAGTTACAAGTCATTGATGCCATTCAGTCGCACATTTCGTGTGTTATTCGCTTGATAACGCGCCAGCCATGCACCCATTTTAATATTAATGCGCGCCTTTGCCGCTTATCACGTAGGCGATGATAAACAAACGTCTCCTATTTAGACATGCTACTGTTCCGTCCTAAGAGGCTGCAGACAATCAAGCAATCCGTTTCAGATTAATAAAGTGGATATGCAGAGTTATTCTAAAATAACAAACCAAATTGAAATTGGAGATACAAGAATTATTTTTGTAATAATTTCGAAGTTAGTTAAAGGTCCAAATAAAATTTCGTACATGTCTTTATATACTCGCGACAAGAATTCAGACGACTTACGTCATGCGAACAAATGAATAATTCAATATATTTTCATCAAAATATTTAAGAAACTGCAACTGATGGTAATAAAACTATATACTACACTGAAAGTTTACATTATATATTGCACTAAATTGCAAAAAATGATTGTTTTCAACGCGACCAAATATCGCAAATTACGTTGACAATAGAAACAAATGTGTAACGTCAGCCCTGACGTAAGACGTCTGAATTCTTGATGCGATATAATCAATTGTTATAAGTTTCAAAGAATTTTAACGCGCAGTATGTTGTAATTGACTATCTAACTAAATATTTATATTTGGATTTAGTAAACCATTTGTATGTATTGCAGGATATTTTTGTGATCATCTATCTTTTCTATTGATTTCATCTCGAAAAGTAAGTTTTCGTTTAAAATTAAATTCAAATTTGTTGTATCAGACTAGATAATTTAAAATATTCTTATAATTTTTTGTATAATTTGAACCAAATAGAATTTTTATCATTTAGGTAATAAATTGATGGTAATATATATGCAGCAGGTTCATGAACAAGATGTTGTTACGTTTACTCCAATTGCATGTACCTCCTATTGTAAAGTATCACTTTTCAAAGTGGTACAAATGTCGCTCTGATTCAAGGAAACGGACATAGCAGGATAAGTATGCAGTGTGTCTACTTTTATCGTGTACAACTCCGTTTTTATTTTAAATTAGGACAATTTTGAGAATACGTTGTAGAGCTTGAATTATTCTCCATTCATGAACAGAAAATCACTAATAAAATTAATTACATTGATAATTAAATTAGCAAAAAGATATAAGAAATTTTGCTCGCTCGAACGATATACCCGCCCATGATAGCGCTGGAAATGAAACAGTTGGATCCGACAATTCGACTTACTGCAGCAGAAACTGTACAATCGGCTATGCTCTCAGAGATATGCGGAACACGAAAAATATACGAGCTGCATGTATATTTCTTTGTGTTGACTGCTATAAATTGTGAGCAGGTTTATAACATGAGTCACTCTCTAAATTTTTAGTAGTCTACTATAATATCTGTTAAACTGGTATAAATCAGGACTCCCAAAACCATTATGTAAGAAATTTAAACAAAAAATATACAGAGGGTTTTCTTTTACACGGGTTTATAGTTTTATTTGTGTACAAGTCCGTAAAAATTTTATTTTCAAGATAATCCAATAAATATTTGTTTTATTATAAATAGCATTGAAAACCGCTTCTTCTGATTCTGCAACAGCTTTGGAAATGACGAACGTTTAGCGATTTTTTTGTTTAAAACCTGGTAAGCTGGTGTGATTCAAGACCACTCGAAACCCCTATGTGTGGAATTTGTATGCAAACTATAGTGTTTTCTTTTACATGATCTCAAAGTTTTATTCCATAAAAACTGTATTCTTCAGGATAATCCAACACATATCTTCTTTTAAATGGCATCGAAAACCGCTTCCTTTGATCCTACTATGGCGGCTCAAGGCCTGCTATGATTTATTTTATACCTCCGAAAGGCAATAGTGATTTTTTTAAAATTTAAAATCTGATATGCTTGTGTAAATCAGGACCTTTCAAAACCCCTATGTGTGAAATGTAAACCAAAACTGTACAGAGTGTTTCCTTCTACTCGATCTCAAAATTTTATTTGTATTCAAACTCGTTAAAGCTTTGTTCTTCAAAATAATTTAACATATATGTTTTTTGTTTGAAATGACATTGAATTTCTTCTGATCCTACCACGACTTTTAAGATGGCTATCTATGATTTTTTATACTTATTCTTTAGAGTTCATTAATTGCCTCAAAATAGCAAAATACTGAATTTGAATGGTACGGAACAAGATTTAGTTTTCAGTTCTACAGTTTTTTGTGCTCAGAAACAGTATTCCAGTTCTATAGTTTTTTTGCTCTTAAATATTTTGTATTGTGACTAGAAACTTTGCTTCACTTCCTTTATGTTTATTTAAAAAAAAAACTAATATTAGTAGTTGGCGTAAATAATTTAAATTTTGATTTAAATGAAGTATTTTTACAAATCACATTGTTGTAAAAGGTGACTTATTATATTCGTTAACTAGTTAGTTAATGCATCTTTCTTATTTCATTCTAGCATCAACATGTCATTATTTTATATTTTCTTAACAAATTTCTAAAAGTATAAAAGTATAGGATAACACCTGCTTTCATATTTTCATACAAATTGCCGAAATTTGATTTTCAAAAAATGTCATGAAATTTGACGGAGTAGATTGAAAAAAAAATCGCAATTTTACACTGGTAACAAGAATTTAAAAAATGTTTTGTTTTTTTATTGGATATATTGCAGATACTATCACCATGTTCTACCACAAAATTGATTTATAAGATGTCTAATTGTCAAACTGATTCAAATGATATTTCATAGTTCAAAACGCAAGAGTTGGAGCGCAAATACAGTTTTTTCTTCTTAACTTTGGGGAACTATGAAAAGATAATAGTTATTATATTTTATCGGATTTCCCTTCACTACTGTTAAACCTATAATTTCCATTATAATATATAAAACGGGGAAATAAATACACAGCCGATATTATTTTAACAATGACGCTAATATGTCCATACAAAAAATAAGTGGCAACTTCTGTTAAATTATTTATTGACCTATAGCGGCAAACTTCTAAATTTAAATAATTAATATTTAAAGAAAAATAACTATATATTTTCCTCTATAACTAATGAATAGAATATAAGTGGAACTCGGGCAGCGACGAGGTCAAGAACCATTTAATATAACATTCGCCCTATAATCATTATTACAATCATTATATTTACAATACTACTTGGGCCTATCAATGCCAAACCACTTAAAAAACAGTACAGCAATACCCTTGGAATAATGTTCAGCACCTAAAACCAATTCAGTCGTTCCCTTTCGAAAGAAATAGAATTGTCTTCTGAATAGTCTCGATATCCTTTATATGGCCAACGGTATCGATTTGTTTGTATACTAGTTTTTCAATTAACCTAAATAGAAAACAATTCCAGTTTTAAAAGAACCGTTGCAGCCAATAAAATGGAAGTGGCGTGCATTCTATCAGTGGCGGCTTCTACAGCTTAAGACAGCCAGGATTTCTCCTCCCGAGGCGTGGTTTTTATAGGTAATTTTTGTTATTACCTAAGTTTATCCTTCGTTTCGGGTTATTTAGAGAATAATCAACAAAGATAACTAGACTAATAGAAAAGTTACTAATTGTTTACAGTTGTATGTCAAAAGGGTAAGGAGAACGATAGACAAAAAAGAGCAGAGGCTACTCAAGAAAAAACTTCCAATTTAGTACAGTGTAGCAGACATAAGGAAAGATCAATTTATTAAGTTGATTACATTTTCGAACAATATTGTAGTACATTTTACGATTTCTTTGACAATATTTCCGTTCTTGACTCAACTGTGTTGGTATTCATTTAGCAATTGTGGACAATTCCAAATGACCTAAAGCGTGTAGGGTCTTCGAAAATTCTCGCCAGACATATGAAAATTTCAATGTGAAATACTGTAAGTAGTAAGAGGACCCATGCTATAACTTCGTTGCCACTTTGGCCTCAATTCAACAAAAGCTTGTGTTCCACTAAAATTTCATCATTTGTTGTTGTGCCTGATGGGGTAGGCTGCTATTTTTGGTTCTTTTCCAACACAATATGTAATAGTAGTAGATTTTACAGGACATCCAAGGAGTCATAACATAATTAATCAGTTCTTCCCTTGCTTCAAATATCCCAACCCTCACTATTGAAGTTTGCAGAAGGAATTGCTCAACTTCCCACAGAAGCTTGAGGCTAGACGAAATTGTGACTCTATTTCGATATACACTAGGTGTTTATAACTATGCCAACCTTTTCATTATTAAGTCTTGGTTTGGAAGATGATGAGTTTAAGTGAAGAAGAAAACGGCAACTAACTGTGAGTTGTGAAATGATATAATAACTTTGTTTATATAGTTTAATATAGTCATATACTTATGTGTCCCTGATAAGTTACATGTCATTACTAGAACTACTGGGAATAAAACTCGGTAATAATACTAATGCTGGGCCTATACATAATCCATAGTTGGTGGTGCTTAGAATATTCATAGTTTTTGAACTCATGGTTTAAAAAAATCTCCCTTGATTGGGAATATTGTAGACCTGGATACAAAAATATTACTACTGATATTTCTGGTTATTCAGACCTTGTTTAGTGTTCCATAATTTGCTTTTGGAATTATTCTAAATGTATATGAATTGTTGACAGATCTTTAGGATTATCTAATTTCAAACTGATCATAATCAAATATTTTTTAGAGATTTTAATCAGTTGCTATTCGTACTGCTGAAACTGTACGCGAATTGATATACCAGAGTAGTGACTGCAGTACATAAACTAGCATCGATACTGATGATTCATACCCTAATTTTTGTTTATCTCATTCGTGTGCTATTCGTGATCATTACTTTAGATTTACTTTGATATTGAGTTAATAATATTTATTTTCTTTTAAAAGAAATAGTGAACTGCACGGAAGTCTTCCCTTCAATGGTATTTATTTATAAATTTGGTATTTGAATATATAGAATTAACTATGTATTATGAAGTACAAAAATTTTAACCAGGGAGACCTAAAAGAGAATAAAAAATGTATTTCAGAATTCTGGTTCGATGTAAAAATTAAGCTAAACCCTCTTTTCTTCCGGAACATCGACGCCTATGACAACCATCATCTCAGATGGCTTAGATCTGTCAACTACCACGCAGTCGTTTTTTACAACATTGTCAATTGTAGAAACGAAGGAAATGAACGTATTTATTAATAGTAATACTTGAATAAATAACAGTTAATCTCGTTAGCTGCAGTGTTTTGCATTCGTATTTGTTCCTTCATTGTAAACTGCCAAACCAACATTTTTATTTATTACAAGTCTCTCAGAATTATCCACTAACAAAACACACAGTCTGCGTAGGTACAGTTAAATAAAATGCCCTTTTATTCTAGATATTTATTCTAAAAAAATTACATAGAGCGACTCATATTATAGAATATTATAAAAATAGTTGATAGATACTAAGAGATGCCCAGTAAGTACAAAGATCTTTACAATGAGAAACTTTAATTCAACATTCTTGAAATCTCTTTACATTTCACATCCTGGAAATATCAGTCAAGTAGGTGTTACATTCCACATTTTGTTTTCTTTAAAACGTAAATCGATACACGTAAAAACACGATGTCACTGACGGGTGACCATGGGCGTCGATCAAAAGAGGTTTAATATGATTTCGCAAAATTTTGTTTTTTTCAATTTACAAAATAAGTTTGGAATTATTTTGAAGAGCGATTTCGTTAATTATTATTTTTCTCTATTCTCTCTTAAAATATTTGTACTTGGTCATAGTTAACCCTGTATGTCTGAAGCACTTATGGCACACTTAATATTTACCTGCATC
This sequence comes from Monochamus saltuarius, assembly GCA_025584915.1. Lineage (NCBI taxonomy): Eukaryota > Metazoa > Arthropoda > Insecta > Coleoptera > Cerambycidae > Monochamus > Monochamus saltuarius. The sequence goes on along the minus strand of CM046722.1, from coordinate 66,276,932 downwards.
TCAAACAGAATTTATTTTTCACTTTATTTATTTATTTATTTACATTACACTGTTCAACAGGTACAAGTAACCCAGATACAGAACAGGAAAACACAGAACAATATGCATAGGTATATAAAAGGTAAAAGTTAAAAAACATAGAACAAGCATATACAAACAAACACTTAAAAACAAAAGTGTGAAAAAGAACTTGGAAGATATACATATAAGAAAAGTTTTAGTTTGATAATTAACTAGTGAAATACAAATTCAACAACAACGGAGTTATTGATTGGTGTGAAATTTTCTCTAATATACGTAACATCGGGACACTTTCAGTTAAAGTAAAACTTTATACAGCTTCCTAAAAGTTTTTATATGCGCTGAAATATTTAGTAGCTGCAAATGTATGCACGAAATGAGTTATAAATTACAAAGGACTCTAGGCAGCTCGCTCCTGCAAAGAGTTTATATCGTACATCACAAAATTTGCCAAATAGGTACTACAATGTATAACAAAAATAAAAGGTAAAATTGTCAAAATTCAGTGATTCACAAAAATAAATGGAAGTAATATTTATATAACTGAAATAAGTTTATATACACGTATCTCCAAAAGTCTTCACCCCCTTGTTAATTTTTAACTTGTGGAATAAGATGGAGTGAAGTTATCTTATCGAAATATAAATATTTGATTTTGAAAACGGAATAGCTGTAAAAATTTACTGTGCTGCTTAACTAAAAATAAGATGAAATATGGATTTTCTAGATTCAGGTGTTGAGGTGCCCCAAATTCTTCAAGTATTTCCAAGAACTTATTTTATTATATGATAAAAATGTGTTGTTTTTCAATAAAATAGAATTGTGAGTATTTTTAAATATTCTTTGTGGTACCCATAAAAAACGCATTTACTAAAACACTTCACATCTCTATTTCTTTCAGAAGTGTGGCAAAAACCCAATTAAACTAAATAAAATCTAAAATTATGCCACAAATAAATAACTTCAGATAATATAATAAGAGCATATACTAATATAATAAAATGAACAAAATTTGGTTACTAGTATAGTCTGTTTAAAAATTAAAGAGAGTAATAAAAGCTTATTATGTATGCAAATCGTAAATAAATGTAGTACTGTATATTCAATATTTTTATATTATGTATTATCGGTATAGATGAGGTGTACTTTTAAAAAAACTTTATATGATCGAACCGTACTAAATTGTAGCAGGTAGCTAAAATTTAATCCCCGGCAATCCGTCTATTTGTCTTATAAGTAAACAATATAAAAACAGCATTTCAAAACTAAAGACTACTTTAAGCATCATAACCGGGTTAAGAGGGTTTTTAGTAATTCAAATAAAGTTATTCAATATTATTATCAAAATATTTATTTAACTTTAATGAAAAGACTTTTATTCCACACAAAAATATATGTAGTTTGAAAATTCAAATTATGGTGAGAAAATGTAGTGTTGTATAAATGTACAATAAAGAAAATAAAAAAGTAGGTATATTAAAATTCATCCTCTGAATATTCTGATGAGTTATCTTCGTCTCTTAGATCGATAACGATAGGTTCCACAGTAACGTCAATTAAATTATCGAGTTCCCACATTTTCTCCTCTTCTTTTTGTACATGATGTATACATCTCTGCCAGTTATCTGCAGTTACTCGTTCCATTTTTTAACAAAATTTTCACGTCACTTAATTTAAACGTCGTATTATTTCGCGCTACATTTCCTTTTACCTGCACCCAGACTAATTCGATTGGGTTAAGTTCACAGTGATAAGGTGGTAACCGTAATACCGTTATTTGGCGATTTGTTGCCATTTCATCGATAACATATTTTTTCTGATCTTTATTAAGATTGACAAGTGTCAAAAGTTCCTTTTTCACCATATTTGTTTCAAAAGAAATGTTTTTTTTTCGGATAATCATTGAATTATATCGGCTTTCCTCTAAGCAGTCGTAGGCGTACGCTCGGTCTGCCGTGAATGGTAACTGGCATTATCCGTGACAATTACAGACCCGGAGGAATAAGATCGAACATCTGTGTAAAATACTCTTCGAAAACGTCTGCGTTCATGTCTTCGTGATAGTCACCTGTATTTTTAGATTCAAATAAAAGTAAACCGCCATCTACAAAACCACTGGAACTACCTATATGTGTCACTATTAATCTTCGCCCTTTACCTGATGATACCTTGAACCCTGTTGAAAGTCAATCCAAAAATGCTTGTCGAAAACTTTATACATTTTTATCTTGCCATACTTTTGATACTGTATATCCCTCGTTGACCCTAGTTTAGATAATAAATATTCCTCCCTTCGTCACGTAATTTTCTAATTGATCTTAAGTAGGATCTCCGCCAACAAATAATTGCATCTTTATCGATAAGAACTGACTTCCTGTTCTGCTTTTCCCAGCAAAAATTCAACTCTCGTAAGACGGCCCATAATTTGCTTCTACTGATTTTTGGCAAATTGTTGTCCTCTGAAAGTTCACTTAAAATTTTGTTTAGCGTTGGTATTTCTTTTTTAAAATAAAATGAGTGTACTTTTCTGCGAATGAGATTTTTGAAGAAATCATTTATAAGGACTTTTGACCTCCCTGTAGATGATTTTGGGGGATTTACAGTACCTTTTTCTTTGTTTCCTTTAAATGTCTGTGGATAGTCGATTTTCCAATCCCTGTCATTTTGGAACACTTTTCCACGATGTCGTCAATACTGTTGAGGATTTTGGTGTTTCAATGCATTAAATACATTTAATATAATAATCGTCTCATTCTGAGACAGCGCACATCTTTTCACGCGTAGCAGGTACGTAATCTGATAAGCTCGACATTCTACCCAAACAATATTATATCCACAGGCACAATAGTCACTAAACACAAGTCGAATTTTACTCTACTGCACTAGCACGTCTTCGTATTTTCAGCTCTAAGACTGGATTGATCTGTCACAATACTCTGGCTCCTGCCTTATGATGTATCCAGTAAAATATACTAAGGTACACCCATTACCTGTTAGCATTAGTGTTACCCGATAATTACCTGAAACGAAATATTACCACGCCCATGGCCGGTACTTATCTTGGGGTTTTATTACTCTCTTTCATTTTCAAACAGGCTATAGATATATAGATGTATAAACTGCACACTGTTGGTTAAGGAACCACCTCTAGTATACGAGGAAGTGTGAAACACACCTTTGTAGAGACTGCAAACAGGAAGATACACACTCTGTAAGTGCACTGCCATCTCGTCAACAAGAGAATCCACTGAGCAATGTCATCATCTTTTTATTTTTATTAGCCTGGTTAGCGGTCGGGTGGATTGATCTCCTAATGGGAAGTACAAGTGGCGTTATGGGGCCTAGGTGCTCTAGCCTCTTAAGATACCCTCACCACAATTCCAGAACTACTATATGTACCAAAATTAATATTCGGATTTTGGATCCAACCTGTTTTTGAAGTTTCCGATACTATTTTCACGGAGTTTTCCACAGCCTGCATGTGTCACGGCAGTAACCATATGTCTTTCAGACCCTCATCGACAATAATTCATAACTTTTCTTCGCAAGAATGTGTGGCTAGCAACGGGTAAGTTAGATATTTGAAAACTTCAATCAATTATTAAATATATAATGTATAATTCAAAACCTTAAAATTAACAGGTTGTTAAAATATGACGACTATTATCCCTTCAAGTTTTTACTAGAGGAAGTTCTCGGGATGTGGAATTAGCCATTTCTTTGAAAAGAGATTGACTTTCCACAAATGCTGAATCCAGAAAGTATTTGTTTTTCTTCCATACAATGCGGATTCATAAACTCGCTTGACAAATGTTGTTCACGTTCTCAAATTTTTCACTTGGAGTGGATTACGATATACAAAGGAACAAATTTAGATAACGTTGAAAGCTGTTTTGAATGAGAAAGTTCATAAGTTTGTGTATCACATAATCTGGTATTAAAACAAAGAATAAGGACTTTTGAAGATTTGTGCATAAAATATGTTTTAAACGTGTCGACAGTCCTATTGAAGCAGGAAATGGGAAATGTTATTTTAAATAAGAATAATCCTAGGAATATGGATCAGAAAATGCCTAATAACAAAGCTACGGGGTGATTAAAGTATATTGTACAGAACACAAATTTATATGATTCGGTTTTGATATCAACAGTATATAAAAACTTTGATGAGTTTGATTCTGGAATCAAAATCAACCACAAGAGTATCAGTTTTAAACATTATACCAATTAAAAGGTAGTACTGAAATTCATCATATCCACAAATATACAATATTCGTTAGATTTTAATTTTCAATAGACCTTAAATATGGTATTAAAAAATTCCACTGTCAATGTTTTAACATTCCTGATACTTTATTTGGTATAACGTCATCAGCAAAATCTAAAAGCACTCCATGGCACTTTTGATTTTAGGAATCTGTCTCGTCAAGTTCAACAACGGTTTTAGCCAATTTTTTTGAAAATAGTGTATATTGCCATTGGTTGTATACATAACCAAATACTATTTTATGTGTTTTAATATACTTTAAGAAATATATTTATTTTCCCAAAAACTAATTCACACGAATTTGTTTGTAACACAACTCTTCAATTATTTTCTTCGTTTATGCCACTCTGAATGAAAGAAATTGCTTTTTTAATAATCGCCTATAATAAACGAAGAAAATAAACTAATAAATAAAACTTCAGTATCAAACGAAATGATACAGAAATGTTATTGACTTAAAAATTTAATATTTCTTGTCAGTATACAATACCTAGAGTAGTATACACAATATATAGGTACTATGTACCCAAACATTCTACTGGTTACTAGTAGAGGTTTTTTGTTATATTTTTCCAAGGTTCAGACAACTTTAATGAAATTAAATGTAACGTACCTAACGAAAAGCTTTCACAGCTTGAAAACTGTTCTTTTGTTCAACGTTCAAGTGAAATATTTTTAAGTGCTCTGCTTTTTACTAAAGCAGTAATTTATTGTGGTGCTTTGTATAATTGCTTTCGGAAAATATTCACATTTTTTACAATTTTTCATGTAACTGCAAATGTTGTTTCGATACTGTAACATGTTATCAACTGTTGGGTAGAATAATTTAAAAAGTTGAATAATGTAGAATATGTACAGGGTATTTTAAATTGAACGTTACTTTTTAAAATCATCAATAAATGAAAGATAGCGTTATTAATATCTCTTGTTCATTTGAAAGTATTATCAATCAAATGGCACAAAAATTTAAAAAAATTGTTTCGGTGGATGACAAAAGAAGAGAAAAATATAGTCGCAGTGATCGTTTACAAAAGCATATTAGTTTGGTTTGTCAAAGTTTTGCTGAAAACGCATATCCATTCCACAACATGGCGTATTTTACGCTTTATACAAGAATTTAACTTTTGAAGGCATTTAAGGTACTTATAATACACACACAGGAACTAAAACCATTTGAGGCCATTGGCTCATTCAAGAATTGAAATTGATGGCTGTTAGGCAATAAATCGTGCAAAATTTGAAAATGTCTTGGCTTGTTTTGCAAAACAAGACAGGATTTCTTTACAGTCTTATTCTTGTCGTCGATCTTATAAGATGATGTTCGTATTTCCTTGCGAGAGCCTCGCAAATTTACTTTCCCATAATTTTACAAGACTCTTGCATGATTATTACAGGGCTCTTGCATATAAATCAAATATGCAATATTTATTTTTTCACCTAATGTTCACTTAAACATTACTCCTTCCTATAGTTGCGAGACTTTTTTCCTTAGCATTTCTTGTCTTGTCTTGTAAGACTCTTTTTAAAATCAAGAAAAAGCAAAACAAGATGCCAACTCTAGCTGTTAATTAGTATATTTAGAGAAAAATCAACGATTCATGAAAAACTTAAGTTAATCCTCAGTTAACTGTTTGGTATGGATTAAGGTCAAGTGTAGTTGACTCATACTTCTTTGAAAATGCTGTGAATTATCTTCTATATCTAGACAGTTTTTATAGTCTAAATTGATGAATAATGATCGGGATGATATTTGGTTTCCTTGGCGCGTAATTTAAAAAAATATTAATGTTAATAGGCCACCAATAACGTGAGATTTGACAGTGTTGGACCATTTTCTTTAGGATTGACAAAAGCCGTACTATAAGAACAATCTACAGTATTTTCCCGAATGCATGGATGCAATTATGAAGGCGTACGTCTGTGGAGTGGCAAGAAGTAGTAATTTGACACATAGGTATGGGTAGGGTTCGTATTTAAATGCCATGCGTTATACTTCAATTACCAATAAAGAATTTTAGAAACTGTTCAATTTTAAGATCTATATTTATGCAGTTATTAATCTTACAAATGAAGATTGGAAAATTAGGAAATGAAATAGAATAACTTTTTATTGGTCTGTTTTTTCATATGTTATGCATCAGTACAATGCTGCATTTGATATACTGATTTTTTTTTCGACAAAAGATAGTTAGGTATTTAATTTAGACTGTATTTGTACGCTGAAAAAATGTCACATAATATTTGCCATATTAGTTATGGTCATTTTTTTAGGTATATCATGTAATTTTATAAATATTAAGGGAATTTACAATATGAATTGAAATAATACCAATATTATGTATTTTTACAGAAATAATTATGGTAAACACATTCCAACGCATGCGTTACAACGTCCCGATCCGGTAATAGTCGGCTTGTCTATACAATCACATGGGTTATAAATATTGTAGTGCAATTGAAATTAAAATTGTACGAGATTTTTCAAGTATATACGGTTTAGTTGTGGAAAATAGTATGTGGGAGGCTCTATGAAAATGATTTAAAAAATACAACATGTTTAAATGCCTATTGTGGTGGTGGCTTATTGCTACTGTAATGATAGCTGCTCAAAAATATCACCTACATCCTAGGTGCTTACATCCATATTATCACAAATAAAATGTAAATGTGTTAAATTTTAAATATTAACTACCTACTTGAAAATATTGTTTATTTTCTATATACCTACCTATTAATTTCACTAACTTTTCTCACATAAGGCATGCTTTAGAATTTCCATATTAATAGTGTAATAACACTTATACAGTAATAATATGTAAAAAAAATTTCTTCTTGTTCCCATTGGTAAAATAGCTTGCCCATAACTAAGTCGCCTAATCATCTAACGAATAAATATTAATACCGAAATTCCGAGGTTACTTCTATCGACTATCTTTTACATAAGACTTACTTACATACTATGTCAATATTTCAGGTAATTAGGAACAAATTTTCTAGATTTATTTTTCTTAACTTCTTAAAACACTTTCATCTTCGTAATGAAACATTTGCGAATTAATTTTTATAGAAATTTCGTATCCACAGAATGGCATTAAATTTTGGAATACTCCATGGTAAAAATAAATATGTTTTACATATATAGGGTGTCTGGAGTATGAGTGTCTTAATTTTGCCATATGATAAGCTGTACTAAACAAAACATATTTGACAATTTTTGTTCTCTGACCAACGGTAACATAATTATTACAGTTAACAGGTCTTGTGACAACATCTACCTTAGAATACATAATAATATAATTACAAATACGTACCCCTAAACATAGATGGCTACTGTGAATAGTTTTCTTAGAGCTCTTTTCCCAACATAGAATAATAGTTACAAGTGTACAAAAGTGTAAAATTACTTATGTTCCTTCTCATAGCATCGGTTATGGTTACTATAAATTGTTCCATTTTTGTTTATGTACACTCACAAACATCAAAGAAAAACTAGAGACAAATGAAACATATTAGCTATACGCACCACTATGACTAATTTTACTTTTAGGTTGTCGGCAGCAGTCTGACACTGCAACGTTGTAGAACATAATGTCACAGTTTTACCGAGTTTCTCAAAAGCTTCAATTGTTTACTTCATTAATACTGACCCAAAAATTAAATTACGAACAAATTACTACAGTTGCTTTTACTTAACCTTAATTGTACCTTAGTTTGTAATTTCGTAACATAGTTTCCCATATTATCGTAATTGAATTGTTATTTTTAAAATGTATTTGTAGATAAACTATTCGTTTTAGACATTTTTTCCATAAGAGTTTTTTATTGATTTTGGTTAGATATATAAGCCCTTAAAATTATGGCACTCATATTCCGGATACCCTGTATTATCTGTTTAATTACATTAAAATTTGACGGAGCATTAGCAACTCTACACATAGTAAGTAAAATTATCTTGGTAGTTATGGGCATCAAAAAGCTAATGATAATCAAGGTAAGTTTACATGAATTATTATTAGTGAAGAATTAAGCGTTCAATTTTATGTTATTCAATTTTTTTCCGAAATACCTAGTATCATTAGATGTACCTTTGAAGAGGTGCAGCGTCGATTAAAATTGAATTAATTATTTTATTACTTTTATCTTAAGCATTCATGCAAATAGTCGAAAATGTTCTCTTAATTGACTTCACTAAAATAAACTTTCTAAGACAACATATACATGCTGAAGTATCTACTAACTGCAATTTGAGCAGAGAAATAGGAAGACAGTTCATGAAAAATGCATGACATCATAATTTTAATACTCCATGGCCCTGTTATTTTAATTTTAGATTTAATAAGTACCACTAGATGTTATAGGAATTTAATATAAATGCTAAACTTTATAGCATTCCCAGCGCTGAATTTGTTTTAGAAATAAATGTCTACTTCAGCGGAACGTATACAAAGTAGGGTTGTTTATAAAGTGGAGGAAGTCAAGTTCACGGGGCAGCAGTTATATGCTGTTTTACAAAACTAAGGAATTTTGTGTAGAAATGAATACAACTAGTTTACGAAAAATTTCAAAACTATAAAGTTTTACATTTACATAACCTAAGGTTTATATAAACATTAATAATACAAAATTATAATAGATAGAGTATACAGTTACCAATTAGGACACAAATAGAATAAAATAAGTCTAACTGGTAGACGACGACGTATTTGTTATTAATTACCAGATTTGTATAAACGAGACGTTTACAACTGCCAAGCAGGTTGGTTGTACAAATAAACAAGGTAAACAAACAAAGCACAACACTCATTTATTATATCGGCTAGCCACATCCCCCACGTGCAACACAGCGATACGGTTAATCCAGGGTGTGTATAACTCCACTCGGAAAATTCTTTCTTTGATGTAAAGAAAAGTTCTTTTCCTATTAAGAAACTTAATTACTTCGACTGCTGAGAAATATTTTATATTCTGGGCAAAGAAGGCTTTGATCATCTCGGTTAATTCTATTAATGGATTGGAATATTTTATGCAAATTCTAGGTCTAAAGGCACGAAGAGAATTGGAATATAAGATGTGAGGTCGATACCATGTAAATTTTCTTACCAGTGCAAGATCTATTATTGCGAAGTATTTGTAAGTAAATTATTTGCTACTGGCTCTGCATTTATAAAATGCCGGAAAGCGCTGCACGTTTAGATGCAAATTCCGATAAAGAGGCTTTCACAGCTGAAACCAAATAAAACAGTAATAAGTTCGTTTCCATTAAGTCGTTCGTTATTGTTCGTTGTGTTTTTTGTAGATTTAACTTAATCTTTCGAGTACACAAAGTTATTAGAGGAGTTTATAAATAAATACAGCATTTTAAAAATTGACCTGCGCTGCTAAAGAACGACTCTTTCAGCAATATTTTTTTAACATAAACATGTTTTTGTAGCCTCTTTAAATTTCATAGAAAATAGTTAGCCTTGGCTTTAGTGACCTGAACAACCAGAATTTTTTTTGTACTCTCTCTCACTTACTTTTGAATTCAAGAGTTCTTCATTACGTAAAACCCCAACAATGCCAAACAAAACACAACTAGAATAATTACATTTATATCAATTATTTTTGAAACGTTACCATAAATTATCTTCATCAACAGGTAGATTTCATACGGTGCATTTAGTAAATATTTAAGTATTTCTTCTTATGAAAGAGTCCTGGACTTTTTTGCAATATGATTTCTTACTTTCTGTTTTAAAATAGACGTAATCAACGTCATTTTTTGCTGAAAGGATTGCTTTCACTATAAAATAATACGACCACATTGAAGAAGGAAAATTTTCTTTCGATTACTCGAAAAAATATGTCAGTAAAACATTTTCCAAGCGTATGTCATACTGGCGATTGCATTTTTCAACTGATTTTTGTGGCAGAATTTTGAAACACGTTTTAACGGCTTTTCCCATATTTCAGGTGGCGTACACTGAATATCTTCTTCCATCATTTTCCTTAAATAATTCACGACAAAACTTTTACTGATGGAGCTATTACAACAGCAATAGATTTCTTATTAATGTCATACAGTAATGACTATATTGATAAATATTTACGTCAGGTAAAATGCTTGATTTTTACAATAAATAAAGTGTGTGTTTACTTCCGGTAATCGCTATGGCAATACAAGGTCTCTGTTAACGGTTGGCGATAAAACTGTTTTATCTGAAACTGTCACATAATACTTATGACTTATGACTTGACACTGTTCGAATGTTATAATGACTTACATTATCTTACATATGCTTTTTCAAAGCATATAATTATGCTCGAGCCAGGTACAAGCCGTGGGCGGGTAGTGTAAATCACCCGAGTGAATTTCAGTCATCATTATATGCTCGTTGAATAATACATATACTATAAGAAAGCGCATGTGGGATATTATAAGTCAATTAGTAAACTAGTGAGTAATGATTTCGCTATTCGTGAATAAAGGATATAAATTTATAGTGTAGTAGTGTACAAAATTAGTAGAGTGGAAAAGTAGCCCGTAGTAGCTCAGTTGGGAGAGCAATCGCACGGAAAGCGAGAGGTCCCGGGTTCAAATCCCGGCTGCGGCAACCGCTTTTTCATTCTACTACAACTTCAGAAGTGAGATTATGGATCCACCTTATAGCCCATCACCCCTTATGTTTATGATTTATGATTACCTAGGTATCGGATTATAGGCGGCAGCCGAGGACGGCTGTGTTGTCAGGTTTGGCCGAGTTGTAGTAGTAAATTATGTGTAACACCAGTACCAAATTAGTAGAGTGGAAAAGTAGCTCGTAGTAGTTCAATTGGGAAAGCTATCGCACGAAAAGCGAGAGGTCCCGGGTTCAAATCTCGGCTGCGGCAACCGCTTTTTCATTCTACTACAATAGAATAGTCGTGGACGAAATGGTTTTATCTGCTACTGTCACATAATCACTATGATTCAACACTGTGTCGAATGTTATACTGACTTAAATTTTCAATATGTGCTATTTAAAATTCATTAACCCACTCAACGCGATTCTGACATTGTAAATTAAATTAGACTGAAAACAGGCATTTGTTAACACTTTCTGGGTTGTTTTGTCGTTGGTGATGCCTAACTGCAGAAGTTTTGCCCGACTTAGCAGATGGCATCTTCAGGGCTTCTCCTATCTTGAGCAACGGCTGAATGGTTGCTGCGGTGTTTAAGCCGAGTTTTTATACTAGTGCATCAAGGTATGTGCCGCTTCACTTGTTTTGTTCTTAAGTAAAGGAATCCAAGTACTACTAATCCTGAGCCCACTATTCCTGTTCATGTCGTTGTATTGCATAATCTTCAGAGCCTCCTTTCACGCTTAGTTGTAATACCCATTGGCACGAACCAGGACTCTTGTGTTTCCTAGTGCAATTCTGGATCCTTTTTTTCAAGCTTATTGAGTAGTGGCGGATTTTTCAGACTGGTATAAGGTATATGCCTTTCATGTTCTTTTTTCCTGACATCTACAGTTCGTTTGGGTATTCCAATGTATACCTTGTCACAGTCGCTGTATAGCACCAAGTACACTCCTGGAGTTTGTAAAGAATTCAATTGTTTGTTTGGGTTGCGGAGTTGCTGACTTATTTTACTTGTTGGATGTTGAATATAACCATAATTTAATACACATCCTTATATAGACAATAATCTACTGTATCAAACACAACATAAATGACAATATATCAACTCTTAACAACATTTTGAAACAAGCCAAAGAAAATTGGTTAACAACTATATCATTGATCAAATCTTGACAATGTGAATTTGGATGGAACTGTTATTGCAATCCTAAAACTAAAATTTTATATTGTTTGAGTTTATATCAAATATTTGTTTCACAAAGTTTTGTATGTATAATTAAATATACAAGGAAATAAATTATTAATGGTACAAATGAGATATCCTTGGAAAAAACATTTAAGGAATTGTATTCATGAATGTTACACGAAGTGAAAATAAGTAGGTAAAAAACCAGCATTAATATTATATGGACATTTTCACTCAAAAGGAATAACTATTTCAGTGACAAAAAATAGTAACGTTTATAAAGCCATTGATTTGTATGAGTAACAGAAAATTGTACAAATTAGAAGTTTACTTTTGATGTTGCTAGAATAGAAATCAAATATATTTACTTTCTCAAAAAGAATTTTATTAAGCTGTTTCCAGTTGGTCAACTATTACTTTATAAAATCTATTATGTTTCTTTAATGTAAGTCTCAATATCAATTATAAATAAAAGATTTATAACGACTCGATGTTAAGGAAATGAGGAATTAGTCCAATATGTTTAATTTTATGGATTGACACACGTTTAAGCATGTTTTAGATTTCTGACAAACATCGGAATGAAATACGCTACTAATATATGTCATGGTAAAATGTATTGAAACAGAAAAACTGTCGTTATACATGCTACTGATATCTGGCAGTCTAAGATAGCCACCAAAGTATTGAGGTATTAGTCATTATTATTTTTATTTTTCAACTATGAAAGAGCTTGCAGAATATTTACTCAGTAAAGAGGATGGAAAGTATAATTTGATGAAATATTCATTCAAATTCTCATTTGACAGTTCCCACCACAATGACATCCGTATTGATTATACTTTGAAGCTAAATAGCAGCTAATATTTTTAGTAGATCGGTTTCCAGGTTGGATGGCTTCGTAACTGAAAGAATTCAATTTTATGATTGAAGTGAAAAGAAGGCTAAACCTCCCAAAACAGTCTGGAAATTGCGTTATTCACAACTTTAACGAATGCTTGCAAACTAAGCTACGCTTCATCATAATTCTATATCAAAATTTAAATATTTCTCTTTTTTATTATACAGGGTGTCTTGCAAGTCTTTACAATAATTTTAGGAGGTGATAGAATACTTATTTTTGAGGGGATTGAACTAAAAACGTACTTATATACCAAGTTTTACAATATTTGTTTTAATTAATTTTTTAATTTAACCGTGCTTTTCTACAATTATTATGGATGTGTAGAAGAAAAACAAACCTTTTCCTAACAAATATTTCAATATCTACTCATTTATTAGCAATGAATGGATTTTTTAAATTATTTAACCAATAACATTTAAAGCTTCTTCGTTACTTACCTAGAACTTCAACTAGAAATTATGAATAGTTAGTTATCAAATGTAATTAATAATTGAGTCGTTGTATACAGAAACGCCACATGTCCACAAAAGCAAATTATGAAGAAATGGGAAAAACATTCTACTACATATTATTTAGAATAAATTTGGTGTCATTTTTGTTTATGAAATAATTATTTTATGTTTTGTAAGCCAACTATTACTTTTAATGTTGTAAGTTGCTAAGGGATGTTATTGATTAATCATAATTATTACTAATAAAAATGGAAATTAATAAAAGATTTTTGAAATACAAATACAGTTATTAAATATTATATACTATCAAAAATATTAGTATGAGGCATTTCTAATAGTACAAAATATTGATTTTATTTTAAAATGTATGTCCTCTACGATGTTTTTAAATAAATTTGTATTTCAGAAGTGTGTGAATTGAAATTACGAACATCTATTTTAATCTATAACTAATTTGTTTTAAATACAAATATACATATATCGAAAATGGGACACACTGTAACATGCACATAGTTTTGTACTAGTAATTTTAGGTAGATAAATTCCCATCAATATTGAAGCATTCAGTTGACCAAAAAAAAACATCTTTCTTTATTAAACGCCACAATAAAAATAGCTGCGGCGGAAAGCGGCCGTATTTAATGAATCCTATTTTCATTTCATTGTGTCAGTGAAATTGGGAATTCCAAATTATTCAAATAAAACTCGTATGGGTACCTATATACATTACAAACGCAATATTCGAATCACGTCTCATGGAACAGCGTCCCTAAATCATGTATACAAAAGGGCAGTTTTCGAATGAACCGATCGGATAAAGGTGATGGCGACGGAAGGGTGAACACCTAACTTATTTATAGACGTAGCCCTCTTTGATGGTGATAGTTCGTATCGACATCAAAGACGCCGATGGCAAACTTTGCATGTTGTTCTGACCTGTGATAGTCTTTGAAGATTTCCGGAATGTCAGCGTTTTTCGGAGTTTAAGGAGTTTTTGTGACTGCGTTCACCGATGTGGAAGTTTTAATTTAAGACCTTTAGCCTCTTCGTAGGAATATTTACATTCAATTAGTTGTCATAAGAAAAAACAACTTGAAAGGAGGTTTTTGCAGAACCGATGTCTTTTATGTACATGTTCCACATGTCAATTATGTATTTTTAGAACGTAAAATATTTATTCTACTACTACAAAAAATTGCCTGTATTATATATCTCTTAAATAAATGTAGGCTCTCACTTTTATACAAGGAATTCCGTAAAAAATGCGCCAAAAAGCAAGGTTAGATTCTAGACGTCAAAATATTAGGATTCCACCAAACATTCTTTAATAAAATATCGTTCCTCTTCGATATACAGGGTGTCAATTTTTATTTATTTTTAAAATGTATTTAATAATTACTGTAATTATCATCGAAAATATATAAAATGGTTACACTGGTCGTTTTGGATGGCGATAAATGCGAATTTCATGTCGTTTTTGCGACAGCTGCTAGAGGGCGCTAGTTACGAGTGATTCTGGTGTTATTTTCAGCTGAAACTTTTTTATGGAACGTCCTAGCAATTTAGAGCAACGCATTCAATAGACCGATTATTTCTACGAAAGGAATACTTATTTGAAACCGATAGAACCGAATTTCACATTCTATAAAGTGCTTGTGCATCTCTTTTTTAATATCTACACCATAATTTGTCTTTAAGATGAATATTTTTTATGATATCTCGGTTAAACCACAGAATATACCTTGAAGTAGAAGAGTATTTAGGAACATGAGCATCGAAGACAGAGTTTATTTTCCCAACTTTTCACATCCGAAGTTGACATCATACAAGGAAATAAAAGACCACTGAACATTTAATAGTGATTTATATAAATTGACATAGTCAGCTTTCTTAAAATTGTAATAATTCCCAAAATTATGACATCTACATTTTTTTATTCCACGAAACCTTACACACAATTAATCTTCTTATTGCTATCAAAAACAAATTCAGATAAGCTAAATAATACGCGTTTTCCCCGAACTCTCGTCCCGCACTCGAACTCGACTTTTTGCCGTAATTAGATACGCCCCAACAACAAACACACAGCGAGCCGTCACAAAAATTAATTAATTAAGGCACACTCATCGCTTGCCTAAGGTTCTGCGTAGCGTGTTTGACAAGCGTTAAATTTCCACACTAATCCGCGGTAACGTATTTATTAATCACGTGATATCTGATCTAGGAGGTCTCTCGCCCTCGCTTTCTCTAGTCCTCCTTGGGCGAACGCGGGAAAAGGCTCAGATCGCAGATAGCGCTGGAACTCGCTAAGTACCCTGCGTCCCGCCTGCACCCTCAGCGCTGCCAGCAGTTTTCAGAATTAAAGGGGATATTTTAAGTTTTTTACCGGATATTTTAAGCCGAGGGTGTTTTCAGACGGCTACAGTGACGTTAAACGCTTTCGGTCTAAACGGAATTTAGTACACTATTATGTCAGGAAAAAGGAGAACGACCCGGAAGGGTGGGACTCCTTCCGAATTAATTAATCATCCGAAACGTTGCCCGAGGGGTCGTAATTTTTGTTGTATCAGATTAGATAGTTGGGACAGTCGCTGATTTTTATTACTGTTTGGGTATGGTTTACATGCTAATATTGTCTGAAGCTATTTATTTGTGGCATAATTTTAGTTTTTCATTAGTTTTATTGGGTTTTTGCCACACTTGTGAAAAAATAAAGATTAATTAAATAAGCCCTTGCGCCAAACGGATCAGTCAAGGGTTATTTTTGAAACTAAGTTTGCCAAAAAATCTCACACTGAAAAAAGCAGATAAGTAAAAAATAACAAAAATCATATCACTATCGCGCACTTCCTTATTATTGACGTTTCGAAAAACTCTCCGTTTTCGGTCTCAAAATAGTGGTAAAAATATTAAACGTATGTCAAGTTTGATAGTTTAAAATTTCCGTGTTTGCAGTTTAAAATTTGTTTATCTGCTTCCATAGAGATGTTAAATGATTACACATTAACATCTCTATGGAAGCAGATAAACAAATTTTAAACTGTCAAATTTGACATACGTTTAAAATTTTACTACTATTTTCAGAACGAAAACAGAGAGTTTTCCGAAACGTGAAAAATACGAAAGTGTGAGATAGTCATGTACAAAAATTGTTCATTTTACCGCCACAAAGGCTTTGTGAGCCATGCAGCGCCGAACGGCTAAATGCTACGCCTTTCGCCGTCGTTCTAGATTGCCTACGGCGTATTTTGATGCCGATTTATTCGCGTTTTCCTAGCTAATTTCCATTTTCCCGAGGCTCCTTGGCCAAAAACGGCGGATTTTTTTATGTGGAACGAGGATAGTTGAGTCGGTTACGTCCCTTTATAGAAGATAGCGATATTTTCGAGTGGAACGAGGATAGAGCGAGTAGGTTACGCCCCTTTCGAGACATTCGACAAATGGCAGACGAAATGCGTTTTACACGGCATAAACGTCAAACTAATTTGTTATTGTTTACTCCCTTTTGTAGAAATTCAACAAACGTGAAACGAAACGTCAAAATGAATTAAAACAGATTATGTGTTCTGAAACTATTTTCGGACCCTTCCAGCTACCAGATGTTGTTATTGTGTTATCTGAGATATATCTGAGTCCTTTGGTGATGATTTTATAGCCCACAATCTGAATTGGATATCTTTAAATATTTTTGTTACATATTATGTGGCAATATAGACGCTCAAGCTGAAATAATATGTGCAACATGTGCAAAGGTTGAAGTAGCTCGATTTATCAGTCCATAGGACGGTGGTTTGATGAGTTTTTTTTTTCTATACTTTATGATTCAAAAATTATATATACAAGCTTTTATAGAAACTTTAAATTTGAACCTTAGGTTTGGGTTTGAAATTTAATTTTATAACGAAAATTGCTTAAGTTTCAGTCAACTACGAGGCGCACCGCCGACCAAAATCACCGAAACGCCAAACGTATGCTCCGGCGGTGACATCTTGGAATAAAATGTAGGAAATTTGGAAAATGGGCCGACTCTGGAGGCCGGCAAAGACCAAAAACTGTAAATTTGAAGTCCCCAAAAAGCTTCCCGTACCCGAGCGCTGGGGTTTGAGGTCGTTTTTACATTGAATTTTGTGTAAATACGAGTGGACACGTGATAAAAATAAGCTAGACGATATGGCGGTAGTCATTTCATTGCCGTGTCGCTTCAATTTATAGGGTGATTCAAAAGGGCTTGATAGACAGTGTTAAAATAAAAATTGACAAAGAATAAATAAAATTCTAATTCGAGGAAATTTTCGGTTTTTTGCTTCGAAACGGTTGTCGAACGTGTGAAAGGCTGTTTCGTATACAAAGTGTTGCAAAAAATATTACCGTTAAAAAACTCAAAATTAAGGGAATCATTTTTTTTTATGAAACTTGCATCAAGGATCTATTATGACACTAACTAACGGGGCAAATAAAGAGTGTTTAAAAATAACAAACCATTCTCTAAAAACCTTTTAAATTCATGAAATTAAAAAAAAATTGATGAATCTTTTGGCATCACATAAAGACCACCAGATTCAATATTTAAAATACAGGATGTTGAAAAAAAAATTAATCAAACTCAAGAAAACACTAAAAATTACAAAAATATGCCAACTACTCTTCTAAATTATAGAGCGCCGGATTTTCCCCACCATAGAGAGGTCAGCCAAAGTCACGTTTACATTTTATTATTCACATGTGTAGAGCCGTGCGCAGTAATGGCAATTAAGTAAAACTCACTACGCAGCGGTGGTCATGCCAGAGGGCTTTAGCCCGAAGAAAGGGTAAGCCACCTTTCAAGTCCCAATTATATATCTTGTTGCTTTTGAAGACAAGTGCGGCAACTTGCAATAGTAATAGTGTAATTATTGACTTATTAACAAATATCACATACACGAGCAATAATAAATAAACGTAACCACATCAATTAAAAAAACTTAAAAATCTACTTTAATAGATGTTCGATATAAGTAAAATTATTAGTATCGACACATAGGTTGTAGCGATTTCTTATTTCGGATGAAGTTACTTTTTAAAAATATAGCGTCATTTTATTATCTTCCTTAATTTTAGGTCTTAGTCAACCCAAACAAGCTTTGGAAACTCTCACTTTGCTTCACAAGTTTTTAAGAAAAGCGCATTTCTCATGATAAAATTATCACCCTGTACACTCCTGAGACTGAATCAAATTTTGTTTAATTTACGACGGCTTTACTGGTTATCTATATGAGTAGTTGTCACACATTTGTGATTGATTTTGATTGTTGTCGATTCTCTCAAAGATTTTAGAAAAATAGTATACATGCAAATAAATAATTTTGTGGTGAATTGTAATTTACTTCCACCAGAGCAGTCAGGATTTAGAAAGGGACATAGTACAATATCTGCTTTACTAAATGTCAGTGACAATATTTTCCGTGCTTATGATAGGGGATTAGTTTCAGCTTTAGTACTTTTGGACTTTACTAAAGCCTTCGATACCATTAACCATAAATTACTCGTTGCTAAATGTAAATATTTCGGTTTTGATCAAACTTCTACTCAATTTATAAAAAATTATTTACATAACAGGTATCAGCAAGTGGTAGTAAATGGCAGTATTTCTTCAACCCAACATATTTTATCGGGAGTACCCCAAGGATCTGTACTGGGACCTCTTTTGTTTTTAATATACACGGCAGATCTAACGAGGGCTGTTGATAATTGTAATGTTCAAATGTTTTCCGACGACACGCAGCTTAATTATCACTTTAATGCAAGAAATTTTGCACAAGCCACATATGATATTAATAATGACCTAGTAAACATCAATACGTATGCTAATAATCATAATTTACATTTAAATTCTGATAAATCAAAAATTATATTATTTTGTCCCAAGAGTAAAAGAGAATCGTTGAAGGTGAATATGAATATAAATATAGAAGGCCAAAGCATACCTTTTGTTAATAGTGCCAAAAATTTGGGTTTATTCTTTGACGAAAATTTAAGATTCGTTGATCACTCCACTTATATTTAACAATATATAAACAATGCTATATCAGACTGAAGTTGTTATATGCAAATAGACACTTATTAAATTATAAAACTAGAAAGAAACTTTGTGAGAATTTTATACTTTCACGTTTGACTTATGGCGATATAGTATACTATCCTTGTCTGGACTCTGTAACTCGCACTAGATTGCAAAAATTACAGTATAGCTGCTGTAGATTAATTAACAATTTAAGAAAATACGACCATATTTCTATTTCCTTTAAAAATTTAAATTGGTTAAATGTTAGTAATCTATTCAAATACCATTTCATTACTTTTCTGTGTCGCTTAATATACAAAATGTCTCCAGAATATTTAAAAGAAAAAATTATATTTCGGGAATCTGTTCACAATTTAGCTTTACGGAATCGTTCGACAATTACTATACCTCATCATAGGTCAGCCATGTTCCACAGATCATTTACATATAATTCTGCAAAATTGTACAATTCACTTAATCCTGATTTAAGAATTAGTCAAAACAAATCTTTTAAAGTAAAACTTAAGCAATGCCTTATGTGTTCGCAATAATACGTTTTAAATTTGCATTTCTGTTTCTTATTTTATTTTCTTCTATATCTGTTTATTATATGTTATTTAGGTTAGGTTAGGTTAAGCTTAGACTAATTATGTAGGTTAAAAGGGTTAAGCGTGAATGGCTCTTAGCTAAACTTCGCCTTTTGTAAATTGTAATTTTAATTATAATTTGCAATAAAGTCGTTATTATTATTATTATTTGCTCAATTATTACGCTCCCTAACCATTGATCCCTCTTACAATTCCTATTAATAGACTACCGATCTATCGTTTCAAAAGTAAAATGGGTTTATGGTGGGCTTTTTCTATTGTGACATTTCGATTTTATAAAACTTTCGTTACACTTCTTTTTGGTTTGAAAATTAGGCAACTCGGGATTTCTAAAATTTTAAGAATAGTAAATTAGATCTTACTAATTATTGTTCAACAGAAAATTACAGGAAGTTGGTAGGTATTTATGCAATACATTCAAATTAATTTTAGTATTTTTATATTTATATCAAGAGTACTAATTTATATTTTAAGTATAATATGTATAGTTAATATAGTATCTAGCTTTTAGCATGATTGTAATATTTTATATGTTTATATTGAGGTGGAAAAGGTTATTCACTAATATCTATTTTTCTTTTTCAAACCAATATACGAGTAACTCGTATTTGTTTGTATTGAATACTTTAATATTGCCACCATTTCCGTTATTTATTAATTATCGAAAACTTCAATCTATTGTAGTACCATTAATGGTCTACGTATATTCGATAGTATTGCTACTTAATGTATTTTTAAAACGCAATAAATATAGACTGTTTTCATGCTGCATCAATTTTAAAAGAACATTATTGTACGTAACCATACATTAAGTATAATTATTTTACCAATTTCTGAAGATTTCAAGTAGAAAATTGGAATACTGATCATGTTTCTTAAATATTTTGGGGCCAGGACACTTAATGAGTCCCACGACTATGTCACTACAGTAAACAGAGACAATGCCCAGCTAACAATTTCCTGTTCTATAAAAATTGTAAGAACGTTTAGCAAATAGCAAATTTTATAGAGCAATGTTTGTTCTAAGAACATTTTCAAAACGTTCTTACAACACTTATACCATAAAACTGGGCACCGTTCTATAGAACTTTTTAGTTCTTTAACCTATCCTGTATGGTCTGCGGAAAATACTTATAGAATTGTTGAATAAACGTTCTCACAGGTTTTAAAGAATTTTTATGACACAGTTACAAAGCAATCTCATAAAAATTCTATAGCAGTTCTAAAATGCTGTTTTAGAATTCTGGTATTTAACAAATAAAGAACTCTTATATAATTATTTGCTTCGTTATACAATTTTTGTGTTGCATAGTGTTCTATTTAGAGAACTTTAAAATCGTTTAATTGAATCTTTTATAAACAAAATGTTTCTGTATCGCACATGTTAGAAATAATATGGATGGACCAATAAGATGGATTTAATCAACCTGCATAGAAGTACTCATATCATTACGAATTGCTTAGTTGGTACATTTTAATGTAGAAAAAGTTTTATCGTGAAATATGTGGTACATAATGGTAATTTTTTGACACGGTCTCATATTTCCTATGATGCTGAAATTTTAATAAAAAAAAATGTTTTCTAAATTGATGAATTTAGCAACCAACTGTATATAAAATAGTCAGAAAGTAAGTATATATGTTTAATTAAGATTTTTTTTCTTTCTTCGCAATATGGCGACAGAGAGAAAGGCTTTATCTTATACTTCCAATGGATTCTTACTAATATGACATTTTTGTGTCGATTGCAATGATCATAGAGCAAATATGCTTCGTAAGCAACTACTATAACAAATATGTGCCATTTAATATCCACAGTGTTGTCGTATTTTATTGTGGTAATTTAAATTATTTTAAACTTGTTTAATAAAGCTAATAAAATTCTTTAACTTTAACATCTAGAAGTGTAAATGAATAAGGTTTTGAATGGTCTACATTAAATATGTTACTAAATTTCTATAAGGAAATCAGTTTCTATAATCATAATCAAATAAGTCTCATCTATCGTAACGAAATTTTCTTTCTGCAAGCAGATACAAATTTCTATAAGTCACGACCTTGTTATACAAATTTCCCCATTATACTTTGATCAAAATATTTCGTACTTTTACAGGCAGGTCTCGTCAGATAAATGGTAGTTCTATGCAACAAGAAAGCTTGTGTTACTTATTTACTCTATATTGATTTTATAACAACTGTATTATTATTCTCTATAACTGCCTTAAAGAGCTTTTTCTCTTAAGTTCGATAGCAGCTTCCATATTTGTAATTTGTTGTCCGCAGCAGAATAATTGTTACTTAACAACCCCTTAATAGTTCTATAATTAAACTATAAGAGTGTCACAGGTGATGGTATAATAAGGCACTATTTTGCATTGGTTTTACAGTAATTTGATTCTATATGCACCGTTGCTGTAAACTTGTGTTATTGTACACACTTATAGAGCTACATTAGCAGTTATCTTATAAATGCTCTATAAATTATGCTTTAAGAACGTTCTTGCAACAAATTTAAAAAACAAGTCAGTTTCTAAAGGCAAAATAGCCTCATATGCAACATTAATGCAACAATTCAGTGTTCTCAATACAACTATAAATCCTTTTACTCTAAATTTATAGAACTACTTTGCTAGCTGGGTGAAATAGTACGTTTTCATTATATTGCAAACACGGAATTCCAGGAAACAACTACTCTGCGGGCTAATGCCCCGAGCAGCATTAAATTACACTTGGAAAACCTATAGCAACAGCTAGAGTCATTCGTCAGAAGCCCACCAGACATATTCCGGTTTCGAGCTTATTAGCTCCCATCAGTATGCCATAGGTGAGGTATCTGACGAATAATCCTAGCTCTTTTAGTCTGTCTAACCCGACAGAAGGGACCATGAGTACGCGGTGTAGAACTAACTACATCTATCGGCCATCCGCTACTCCATGCCGGACTGAAAATGTCACAGGCACGAAACGTTCTACATGCTGTAGACACCATTGAAAGCTGTTGACCTTTATCGCGTTGGGCAAGAAACAATATTTTGCAAACACGGAATTCCAGGAAACAACTACTCGGTATATGTCTGATGGGCTTCTGACGAATGACTCTAGCTGTTGCTATAGGTTTTCCAGGTGTAATTCAATGCTGGTCGGGGCATTAGCCCGCAGAGTAGTTGTTTCCTGGAATTCCGTGTTTGCAAAATATCGTTTCTCGCCGAACGCGATAAAGGTCGACAGCTTTCAATAGTGTCTACTGCATGTAACACGCTTCGTGCCTGTGACATTTTCAGTCCGGCATGGAGTAGCGAATGGCCGATAGATGTAGTTAGTTATACACCGCGTACTCGTTTTCATTATGTGTTTTTATATTTTTATATGTCATTTAAGGCGATTTCAAATCATATTGTATACTGTGTGTATACAAATTGTAATTGTAATCGAAATGGAGTTTGGTTTAGACAATTTCGTGGGAAAATAAGCCTAAACACGGTATTTAAAACTTTAGTTTGGCCGCCCTTCCAGAAAACGGTCACGTAATAAAAATATTTCACCGTGGTAAAAAATGCGCTGTAGGGCGATGAAGCACGACGAAAGGAAAACGTTAAATTCCTCAGAATTGCAACATTTGTTGCTTGTGACTCATTTTAAAGTAAGTTTAATTAGAAATATGTACCTAAGTAGGCAGTTTTGTTTATCAAAAATATTAAAATGTGAAGTTGTAAATAATCAATTAAATGTTTCTATTAAGTAAACCAGAATGTATACAGAGCGTTTAGAAAATCAAAGGTAAAGTGAAATATATTTTTTCTTAATTGCATTCAGCGTTTTATTCCGATTCCAAATAACATGTTCTGTACTTGCTTCTACCATTTAAGAGATGTAGAATGTTATTTGAAGCCTTTACAAAACTTTACTATCTGACTTCACTACATTAAATTACTCGTCTTATTCTGAAAACATAATAAATAAAAGTAATAATTAACACTTTTTTAAAAACTGTTTAAGGATAAATTAAATCAGTGGTAAATAGCAATAAAATATTAATTATTATTAATAATTAATAAATGTTAAGTAACATTATTCATTACTTTAATTAATAATTACATTCTAATTCACAAAGTATTCAATCTCATTCAGATATTCACAAATACGATACTAGGCATGCCAGTAACTTGATTATACATTTTTCTCGATTGGACCTAACCAAGCGTAATAAGGTACCAGTTGATCTGTACAATAAGTATGTAAACTGTTTTAGACTGCAAAATGTTAGAGATATGTCTGCCAAGGTCTTCCACAGGTTTGCTAAAAGCTTTCTTGCATCATATGGTTTTTATAATATTGACAAATTTTTATCTTTTATCAATACTACTCACTCCAGATTATGACTGTAAATGTACTATTTACTATATACTATACTATATAATGGTCAATAAACATCTATCTGTCTATCTATCTATCTATTATTTTTCAAATTAAAACCAGTAGTTTAATGTGAAATTAGAAGGCATAATTTCATAAATAGGTACCTCAAGTAAAATCCCCTATCTGGACGTAGGCAAGAGTTATTGTCATTGATTTATGGTGTTGACAAAGAAATAAGTTATATTTAATAATACCGTAAGTTCACATCACCGCTAATAATTATTATGTTAATGTTAAATACGGAAAATAGGCATCTGCTTGCTTTGACTCCACGTATAAAACTGGGATTCGCAGTATTCGCACCAATGAAGTTCATAAGCATAAAATTAAATGAATCAACTCATGACAAATTGTTCGATTATGCTTACAGAAAACCTGCTTCCATCATCGTGGATTTGCACTGCATTAAATATATTATATTACACTATCAATTACCCAAAAATGTCAAACTCAAAAACACAAAAAACAAACGCCTGTTTACATCAACATAGTAACACTGCACCTGTATCTACGTAAACATAAAGTGCGCAGAACGTTGTGTAATGTCACACCATGATATCGCGTTTTCGGCCATGTGGTTTTGTTTACATTCCATATTAATATATTCATGTTAATATTTTAATTATTATGGGACTATTGCCGCCATACACATGCTCTGACCATTCAATATTTTTGAAAGATTACCCTGTATAAAATTTCGCATTGGCTATTTTTTTTACTATTCACTCAAGTAATTAAAAGTTTGACATGTAAATATTTGAGCAGTATTTATGTCTAAAATTGTATATTACAAAAAAACACAAACTTTTCTCCAGGTCAACGATAAAACTCAAATCGACAGATTAAACGACGATGTCCCTACTTCTTTGGCCAAGCAACTTCAACGATTTTAGTACCTCAGTAGTAAACGCGAAAGTTACACAAAAACTTCTTCCACATTTTCAATCTTCGTGGACCGATTATTTGAAAACTACAATTGAAAAACCTCTTCGTATGAGCCCACTTTTCGTGTACTCGTAGCCACAATGCACTGCTCGTATTTCCCCATATCAAGGTATTTTGCGGCAACGGTCAGCTCTGTAAGTATCTGGAATATTTCATATCTGCAATCGATACCGGCCCCGGGCAATCTCTCGCTTCCATTGAAAGCAGTTCTGTGTATATTTTAGCCAACGAACGAAACTTTTAAAGGCAACGAAAATGAAATGTTACATTCCTAACTTTATTTTCCATGTCTGGTGCCGATAAATAATGGGGAGCCGTTCGAAAGTAATTATCCTCAAAAAAATCTCGAAGGGGCAGTTAGACGCTTTTCTGCATATCAGTGATTTATTTCTGCGACTACAAGTGTTTAATTATTCGCGTTTTTTATGCCGCCCACTTAATTTAGACTCTATGAATCACATAAGTGTCTGTAATATATCAGTTGTTCTTTCAGACTTGGTATTACAGCCTGATCTCTAAGCCGTTTTTCATTACTTTACATAGTGATCAAGTTATAGACGAGAAATACAAGTAGGTAAAACATACAAGGCAGATGAAGAAACTGTTATATTTAACCTATTACATAATCAGTACAAATCCAGAAACCAGCTATAAGGACTTCTGGAAAAGGCTATAGTTATAATAATTTATGGTGCAGTAAGACAAAATGCTTTAGGAGCTCCTCGTCTGTACGCAGAAAGATTTCCCGGTAAATATGTACCAAATATAGCTACTTTTACCACGAATCGTGCAAGAGATGGGGATCCACGGCGTCACCACGTGTTGCAGCATCTGAGAAACACATTCAAGAGATTGTTGAAGAGAATCTCCGAATAAGTACTAAGCAAATCGCTCAACAAGTACAGGAATGTCTCAATCAACCCGAGGCTCAATTATATCGATAATATGTACAGCGTGTCCAGGTACTAATACCAAGGAATTATTCCTTACGAATTAGATTTTGTGAATGGTTGCCGCAACAAAATACTCAAAATATTGTTACGGAAGCTCACCTACCCTTTTGGTTTGTTAGTTGTGTTCCTGTTTCCGCTGTAGTTTGTAATTGGGGCTCACCTACCTCGTTAGTTTGTTTCTGTTTATGTTACACGTTATAATTTTTCTCTATGTTCATGCAGAAAACAAAACTTTATTGAACTATATTTAGTGGAGAAACTGATTCTTTATTGCACTAGTGCAATAAAATGTTTACTGCATTCATTCTACTACAGCATTTTGTCATCATGACAAACATAAACGTTCACATCAATGTCATGTTTTCCTAGACTTAGTGTCATCTAAATAAAACAAATTTTGGTTTTTGCATGAACGTAGAAAAAATATTGTATGCAACTCGTACAAAAAGTGTTTATTGCACTCGACGTGTTGTCCTACTCGGACTGAGGGCCTCGTTGGACAATTTTACGCCGCGTGCAATAAACACTTACTTTTTGTACTTGTTGTATAAATAACTATTGTAATACCTTTATTTTGACGTTTTTCGGAATATTCCAGGCTATATTCTATTTGTTTCTCGAGATCGCAGAAACTTCGAGAACTTTAGAAATCTATATAAGCGGATCAATTCCGCCGTCACAGTCAGTTTATTTTGAGCAGCCAAACGCGTGTGACAAACGTCAAAGTAAAGCGTTGACAGTTGTGAAATTGGTTTGACGGACATTTCTTGTATTATCAAGAGTGATAATAAAGTTGTTTGTCTACGTGATGTGTTTCTACGATAACCCAAGTTCGAGGTTACAATATCATATTTACAGCGGGCGCTATCTATTTACACAAGGAATTAGATGCATACCATTCATAATACTCATGGTTTGAGATTTTGAAAATCCGCACGCAACTCAGCGGGAATTTCCAACGATTTTCCTTAAACGTTTGAGAAGATATTGTCGATGATCGCTTTATTGAACAATTCATATTACCAAATCGATGGATGGAGTTCGACAAAATGTTTGGAAATACTGTAATGAAGTTCAATGGATACGATGGATTGGACGAAGAGGACCGATACCATAGCCGCCACGATCTCCTGACTTAAATCCTTTGAACTTTTTTTGTGGGGATATCTAAATAATAAAGTGTATCGCACCAAAGTGGACACTAGTGCTCGTTTACGATGTACCATAGCTGCTATCAATAATTTACGAGTTCAAAACGGACAAGAACCAAAAGCTCTTTTGTTAGTTTCTAAGGCAACTAAGTAAGATGGGCTAAAATGTATTTACACGTCGGCGGACAAAATTGTTAATCGTTACAACAATTATATTATTAATTAATGCCATAATCTAATTTAATTAATTAATAATAACAATAGAGACAAAAGCAGTCTAAAATAGGTGTTATAAAATTGTATTTACCAGCTGCACGTTTTGCCTTGCGCAAAGTCTGCAGTTTTCAGTTTCCAGTTTTTGAAGTCATTTGCAAGGCTAAACCTTTGTTGCGTGCATACAATCACTCATATACAATAAGAGATACATTTTACTTTTACGTCTTTTTGGGGTTAAATTTACTGGTTCCGTACTTGTTCAGACGCTGTTTGATGATAATGTTGATAGTCACTGAATATAAAACATACAGCCATATTTACAAACTGAAATATGTCCTTATAATAAAGAAACCAAATTGTCTATCCTTTACTTGGAAAAGCAAAACTAAATAGATAAATAGTTACGTAAATAAGGCGATCTAAAACAGATCATTTTCATCCCAACCTGTTACAGCTCCATTCCCACAATAAAATATGTCATTTGTACAGACAGCTTTATTATTCGATTCAAACTAATCCACTAAATATGTCTCTTGAATACCTGCATTTGCATGCAACACGTAACAAAACAGTTGTCGCTTTCAGGAAGAATAGATAGAAGCGTCTCCAAGTTACGCCCGGTTTTCTTGTTTTAGTAAATGTTTATCATGTTCTGATTATGTTTAGATTACGTAAAAGTAGCTCACAGGATCCGCTTTCATCAGGATGTCCCTGCTAGCATCGAAGATTAAATATGCATCAGGACTGAAACGGTCTCCATCCTTGTTTGTATTGGATGCATCTGGTGGGAGTTTGTTTACTGTTGCGCCTGGAGGTCACTTGAAAATTAGCTTTATATATAAATATCCTCATAGAGTAAGAGAGAGATATGGGGTCAGCAGTGGGCACGTTGTAAAACATGGCATAACATATGAAAAATATAATCACTACTTGGTGAACAATATGTTTTTGCGAAAGCTTGCCTATCTATATAGGTATTAGAAGGTATTGATTATGAGCAGATTTATGAAAATTTTTATTTTGATGATTTCTGGTCCCCTCTTTTGTTTTCGAGGTCACTGCATCCAAATTCAATGCCAATATAATAATATTGACAGTTGACAGCTGTCAACTAGCTGTCAAACAACAAGGAACAAGTAAAATTGAGAAAATCCATACGTAAATGTATGTTTTTGAGGTTGCTGAGTTCAAAACTGATGTTAAAAAGACGATATTGCCAGTTGACAGCTGTCACCAGTTAATATTGTCTTTTTAACATCAGTTTTTAAGTCAGCAAGCTCAAAAACATATATTTGCATTTGGGCTTTATCAATTTTAATCATTGCTTGTTGTTTGACAGTTGAGGGACACCTGTAAACTGTTAATATCGTCTTTTTAACATCAGTTTTGAAGTCAGCAAGCTCAAAAACATATATTTGTATGTGGATTTTATCAATTTTCCATTCTTGCTTGTTGTTGACAGTTTTTTTTTACTGTTTAAGAAAGGTATTTTAAGCTAATATGTATCAAATCTCCTACAATTCCTATCAATGAAGTCATATTATGTATGTTCTCTGATACCAAACATCTAGGTATGCTAATGAACATCCACAGACAAAACTCTATTCAATAATTATCTAAAGAATTTAATCTATTTACTAACCTCTGGAGTGGGAACTCGAAATTCAACCACAATAGATGAGATCTGACCTGTTTCTGCATTTTTAGTTATAGTTAGATATTTGACTCAAGTTAAAAGAGGCCACCTGATGAATGAATAAGGAATATATGGGTAGATATTGTGGGTGTAATTCAACGCAGGTTGAGGCTTTTGTCCACTGAGTAGTTAGTTTCACACAATATTGTTAATACATGAAAATATATGAAAAAAGTTAGTTGACAGCTGTCAACTGGAAATATCGTCTTTTTAACATCAGTTTTGAACTCAGCAACCTCAAAAACATACATTTACGTATGGATTTTCTCAATTTTACATGTTCCTTGTTATTTGACAGCTAGTTGACAGCTGTCAACTGTCAATATTATTATATTGGCATTGGATTTGGATGCAGTGACCTCGAAAACAAAAGAGGGGACTTTTTTTAAGGCAGCCAATACCAAACTTTCCAAAAGATTACCCTATTAAGTAGTAAGTAATGGTGAATCCGTGGAGCTTTGGAGCTCCGTAGGAGCCAAAATAAGCAAAATTGAGCTTTGTGCCCATTGAGACTTTTGTTCAGGCTGTCGAAACGAACAACATATCCAAATTTCAGCCAGTTTGACCTAGAGCCAATTTCCATAAAGTTTGTGCGTTGTCCTTTCATGGTTTTTTACGTTAAAACTAGCGCCAAACGCCATAATTTGTTATATTTTTTATAGTTAACCAAAATAATTTTCAGCGTTGTGTCAAAATGTCTGTTACTTATAAAATACTTTGGTTGTAAAAACTAGCGTTTAATGAATCTAAATGAGCGATAAATAAATTAAATTTGAGGAAACAGTACATTGAGAATTACATTATACTTAATCAAATTTAATATATTTTCATATTTTGTGCAAACTAACTCTGTAGCCTTATTGTTGGTTTTGTTTATTACGTTACAACTATACAAAAACCAACTAGTCCATTCTTATCTCCATTTTAGATTTCCATCTCCCGAGAACGGCACAAAGGCACAGTTTCCAACAATTAACTTGCTAAACTATTTACTGCATCGTCGTATATATGGTGCAATCTTAGTTTAGCTGTTGAAACGCTCTCAAACTGTATAGGGCCCCTTTTAATGAAAACTAACTAATTTAATTTGCCGCTAAAGTTCATGTCAAGTGACTTCAAAGCATTTAGTTGTTTTTGATGCTCCTAGTGTCATGAAGTTTTCGGTCAATTAATACAACGCAACGTAGAGAAACCGACATCATCAAAATAATGCATTCGAGGATACGATAAAATATACTACGTGGCTAAGAAAAGGTTATGTTTTCAGCAAAATCAGAAAACCTACTGCAAAAATTAACTCAATAGTGTGTTGAGAACCCACGATTCTTAATACACTCATTGATATGCTTGGGCTCGGATCTATATAAGATTATTGATAAGTTTTTGGGGTATCTCATCTCAAGCTATCTGAACTTCATGGTAAGAGCTGTCAAAAATAATAATAATAAAATAAATAACTAATTATTATGTACATTGTAGTACCATAAAAAAAACAATTTACTGAAGTTTTATTACATTATAATTGAACAATTTAAAAATATCCACATATATTTTACACAATATTCAAGCTGAACGGAGCTGTAACGGAAGACTGCGCCTGTGCAGCGACCTCAATGCTCCAAATGCCTCAACTCAAGCCTAAATTTTTGTCGACCAGCCTCAATGACACCAATGTGCATACGCAAATTGCATTCAATACATTATTTAGGGTTATTTATGTCCAACAAAATACTTTATGCCATTATTATTTGACATTTTATGACAACGTTTTGACGTTTACCGATGTTAGTTTCTTCTGTGTAAATCTATCTCAAGGCTATACACATTTTACATGACAAAACAATGAAATTTCGGCAATTTTTGGAGGCTTTTTTATGTTAAATTTTTGAATGTTTATTTATCAGAATGTGTTCATAATTAAGTATATTTAAATTTAAACATAAGTTTTAGTGGGGTTTACTACCAAAAAGTCAAAATTAACTAAATTTCCTGAAAAATGGAACACTCTGTATAAGAATTAATTTTATCATCAGATTCAGTGGCTGTATACTAAATTTCGTCGCACTGGCTGTGATGGTTAGAGATATAAGCACTGACAGTCTTAGAGGGAACACCCGGTATATGTATTTCCATATCCCCATTTGACAAGACTTGCCTGTAAAAGTACGAAACATTTAGATCAAAATATAATGAGGAAATTCGTATAACACTTGTAGAAGTTATTATCTGCTTGCAGAAAGAAAATTTCATTACAATAGATGACTTATTTGATTTATATAGAAACTGATGATTTCTTTATAGATATTTAGTCGTAGTCATAATTTAATTTACACCATTTCAAACCTTATTCATTTGCATTCCTAGATGTTGAAGCTAAATAATTTTATTAGCTTTATTAAATAAAATTTAAATAATTGATGTTACCACAATAAAATATGTCAACACTGTGGATATTAAGTGGCATAGATCTGTTATAGAAGTTGCTTAAGAAGCATATTTGCTCTATAATCATTGCAATCGACACAAAAATGTCATGTTAGTAAGAATCCATTGGAAGTACAAGATAAAGCCTTTCCTTCTGTCGCCATATTATAAAGAAAGAAAAAAATCTTAATTAAAAATATATACAATATAAATAGGTGAAATGATATCAATAATATGGATATACTTACTTTTCTTTTATACGCAGTTGGTTGTTAAATTCATCAATTTAGAAAATATTTTTTTATTAAATTTCCAGCATCATAGGAAATTTAAGGTTAACTGAGGACGCGTCAAAAAATTACCATTATGTACCACATATTTCACGATAAACCTTTTTCTACATTAAAATGTACTGCTATATGTTGGACAAACCAACTAAGCAATTCGTAATGACGTGACTACTCCTATGCAGGCTGATTAGGTCTATCTTATTGGTTCTTATTGGCCCATCCATATTATTTCTAACATGTGCGATACAGAAAAATTTTGTTTTTAGAAGATACAATTAAACGAATTTAAAGTTCTCTAAATAAAACACCATGCAACACAAAAATTGTATAACGAAGTGCTATAGAATTTTTATGAGATTGCTTTCTAACTGTGTTACAAAAATTCTTTAAGACCTGTGATAACGTTTATTCGACAATTGTATAAGTATTTCCTGCAAACCTTAAAGAACTAAAACTCTATAGAACGGTGCCTATTTGTATGGTATAATGGTTGTAAGAAAGTTTTGAAAATGTTCTTAGAACAAACATCGCTCTATAAAATATGCATTGGAAACATTGAACGACTTTTATAGAACAGGAAATTGTTAGCTGAGCGATATACTGTATGCATACTGATCATCCCCTCATATTCTTCAAACCACTGATTTGCAGTAGGCTAAAAGCCATCGCTATCTTCATGGTCTGTGGTTCCTCTATGACGACCAGTGCCTCTCGATCTGGGTCCACGGATTTCTTTAGACCACGCCTGGTGAAACCGTACGAACATAGAAATGAACATTAAGCCATAATGTTAATAAATGATACAGCAGCAAGTATCACAAAATGAATTTAAGTTTAAATGAAATATACTTTTAAATGTTACT
Source organism: Monochamus saltuarius (assembly GCA_025584915.1). Lineage (NCBI taxonomy): Eukaryota > Metazoa > Arthropoda > Insecta > Coleoptera > Cerambycidae > Monochamus > Monochamus saltuarius. The sequence goes on along the minus strand of CM046722.1, from coordinate 66,243,897 downwards.
GAAGAAGTTGGTATAATTAGTCAGTAAATGGATCATAAAGCAAGGCAGACATTTTGGAAAAGTAATATTAAATACAATAAGATTTATAAACTAGATGTTCATACATTTTTCTCATTTCATTACTAACATTAAGTGTGCTACAAACGGAATCGGTTTGACTCATAATTATACACCCACCATCAAAAGTCTTGAACCTGTATATAAAATGATTCAATTAAACTTAATGTTTTTTTAATACGGTAAAAAAAGTACACGTACCTATTTAGGGAACAAAAACGAGATTAAAAATTTGCAGACCATGAACCTCTGCTTTATTACCACGGTTTTTACAAATCTGATCAGTTTGGCAGTGTATTCAGCTTGAGATTATAAATACACTAGATAATCACCGTAAATGTAGTTACTGGACGCGGTAAAAATAGTTTCATAAGTTCCATGTAGAGGTCGGTGGCATGCCGAATTCAGAAATTTATATAATTCTTTAAACCAAAGGTCAAGCGGGACCTTCGCCTGGGATGGCAGTGCACTACCCAGAGATACACAATCTCTGGTGCAGGTAGAAAAGGGTCGTCCGGGAAATCCGAATAGGCCCGTAATCGCTGGCAGATGTAACAAAAAACCGAATGAGATACACTAGCGCTAGGAGAGCATTGGTGGCCTGCATCCACACTAATCAATTTTTCCATCCATTTTTACCGCGTCCAGTAACTACATGGACGGTGATTATCTAGTGTATTTATAATCTCTGATTCAGCCAAGTGTTCCTTTGATTTTTTGTACATTATAATGCCAGAATGTGAAATTTCTGCGTTTACCCGAGCAAGAATGACTGCTTTACATGATGCAGGACATTCTACTCATCAGATATCGAACATGTTGGGCATTCCTAGATCATCTGGTGTACGAATAATACACATATATGAAGAAGTTGATACAGTGGAAAACAGACCACGTAGTGGACGTTCTCGAGTGTCTAATGGAAGGTATTTGGTGCAATATGCCCGTAGGCACCGCACATTTTCAGCTTCACCTCTCAGGGCCCACTTTCAAAGTACGTTTCGCCGTGTTATATCGACACCTACTTTTCGAAGACGACTCCACAATGCAAATTTTTGTGCTAGTAGACCATTACGGGTCCCCAATCTACTTCCAAGGCATCGTGCTGCCCGTCTCCAGTGGGCACAACAACATAGAGGTTGGCTTTTATGCCAGTGGCGGTTGGTCTTGTTTACAGACGAAACCAGAATTGGGCTGGTTACTGGTGACAATCCACAAAGAGGCTGAAGAGAACCTGATCATCAACAGCGACTTCATTTTACCCGTGAAGATGCTCCGTATGAAGGGGTACCGTAATATTGTGGGGTGGAATAATGTTCAATTCGCATATCACAGAATATGACCAATCAAACTTACATCGAACAAGTTATTACGCCCATTATCTACTCCCTACGTAATGAATAAGGCGAAAATTTTGTGTTTATGGATGATAACGCTCGACCACATTGTGCAAGAAGGGTTTAAGAGACACTAGAAGCAGGACATCTCAATAAATTAGATTGGCCAGACAACTCTCCTGACATGACTCCTATTGAAGACATGTGGAATCTCGTTGCTAAAGCCATTCATAATCATATTCCTCCACCTCAGACTGCAGATGAGTTATATGGCGGCAGAAGAGGAATGGAACAATATTCCGAAAGAGATTGTTAACCGCTTGATTATCTCAATGCGCAGACATGTCAATATACTATTGGAACGTGGTGGAGGTCATACCGACCATTAGTTAAATAGAGAACTTGCTTTGTCATTTTTTTTTTATTTAAAAAATTTTGGCAAAAATGTCACACATTTGCTGGTTTTTAATTTTCAACTCAGTTTATCGAATATATTCTTTTCACAAAAGAAAAGATTCAGAAAACAATATGCTTTTATAGATGTATTTAAATTTTCTGACAAAAAGATTTCTTTAACAAGAATGAGGGGAAGTCCAAGAGTTTTGACGTTGTGTGTATTTTGAAATGTGTGCATGTTCGTTATTTTTTGTAAAGAACAATTAGGTACTCAACCGTTAATAAACTATACTTAATTAAAAATTGGCTCATAATGGTTAGAGCAGTCTGTGTAAGTCTTAAACAAATTAAACATGTGATTACTTTGTCTAAAATAAATAAATAAGTAAACTATATAGGTATCCTTTCAAATTAGTTTATACACTTGCTAATAATATTCCGATCATGTTACAAAAATACGTTGTAAAAGAATATGTGTATCTCGTATTTTTTGAACACTAAAAAGTTTTGCGTCAAAACTCCTCTGAAAGTAGCTCGTATTTCAGAGTTATTCTCACTCTATGAAAAGTACTGAAAGATAATATTTCGTTTACGGTAGTGCAACGTCACGAATTTTATATTACGTATCACATTTTGTTTTATATTTTTCTCCTCTGACATAATCTAGGCGCCTTGATACTACATGTGTTTGTTTTATGGTGATGTTTTTCACAAAATGCTTTCGGAATGCTCTGCCGTAAAGTTAGATGTCATCGTGAATTGTAATGAACGATATGTTATATTTACATTTTCCTCGATCATACAGGCAAATCTGCTATCTGTACTATTCATGAGTATAATATAGATAGATATGCAGCATAGCATGTATTTTCAAAATTAGCAGCTATTGAATTTCAAGTAATAAATACAAATAATTCCCTTTTTGCTACACGACAAGTTTGGCATCGTTTTTCTTAGAATAATTTATAGTTTAAAAAGCAAAAAGCCATAGACAGCATATTATTTGTTAGTTTGTATGTAACTTTAGCTTAAACATTTTCAATAATTATTGTGTATGAAAATTAGAAAGTGTATTTTAAATGGTCTCGTTACTATCACCTTTAAAGATCTAAACTTCAAGAAATGGGTTGGTATAGTCAGAGTTATATAATATACTGCGCGTGCAAGGAAAGGTAAACACCCATTAAATATTTTATTTTGATAATTTTTTGCATGTTTACTTCTATGGGCAAAAGTAAAAAATTATTAAATTTTTAAGTTTATCTGTTAGTTTTTTTTTTGGAGTTTGTAATAGGTCGTACTTAGATAAGACAGAATTTTGTTTTAAAAAATTCTGTTTACATTTGTGCTCTAAGTGCTGTGAAGCTTGTTGGAAACAACGTTTTTTACGTCTAGAGTTCGTAGATTTGGGCAGATTTTCCGGTTTAGTGAGGAGACGGATTGTTGTGTTGCACGGAGCAGGTTTATCGGTGACAGACATTTCTAAAAGAACTAACATATCCTTACGTACCATATTACACTATTACCAGGCGTGGACTCAGGAAGTCCGTGGACACAGAGCGAGAGACACAGTCGGAGAGGAACCACAGAGCGTGAATATCATCGATTGCGACTTTAAGCTTTCAAATACCGATTTAGCCGTAGCCGAGTATTTCAAATTAGTGGTTTGAAGAATATTGGGGGATGGTCTGTATGCGTACAGTATATCCGCCGAAGTTTTAGCCTTTTGTCTTATCGTCCACATTGGATGCTGCCTCTCACTCGTCAACATCGAGCTAACCGCTTACATGGAGAGAATTCAGTGGGACCAAGAATGGAATCAAGTGATATTTAGTGAATAATCCCGTTTTTGCCTGGGGAGAAAGCGAAAATTGTGATCCACAATTCGACAGAAAGCGGCATGTCCATCACACAGTGAGCATTATGATATGGGGTGCTATCGCGTATGGTAGTAAATCCCCACTAGTTTTCATTAAAGGCAAAATGACAGCCCAACGCTACATCCAGGAAGTGATGGAGCCATATGTTCCATATTTTCTTCGCACTCTGTGGTACCTCTACGACGGCTGGTGGTTCTCGCTATGACTAGTAAATGGGTTGGAGTAGAAAAATAGGAGTAGGCGTAAAAGTAGAAGAAGAAGTAGGAGTAAGAGTCCTATTACTATATGAGTAGAAGAAGGAATAGGAATAGAAGTAGGCATAGGAGTAAGAGTATATATAAGTAGGAGTAGGAGTAAAGGTAAAAACATGACTAGCAATAGGAATAAGAATAGTAGTGGGAATAGAAATAAGAATAGTAATAAAAATAGAAATGGAACTAGGAAATGAAATTCGAATAGGGATACGAATAGCAATAATATGACTCTGTTGATCAACTTTTGGGCTAGGTGGCACGATGTCGGTTTATAATCCTTATTTTTCGAATGGCTCTTAAATTTTAAATTAACGTCTCTGGTTTTAATTTATAATATTTTGTCTCTGTAGAGTCTTGACCGAATGCTTCGCACCAGATTATTGGTTTCTCCGCGACAATTGTATGACGACGATTATCCCTACTTACCTATATACAAAAATGTATCTCTTAAAAGACACAGGGTGTTAAACTTGATCTTTTAAAATTGCTTTTTCGCTATAATTTCTCCAGTATTTCACGTATCACTTTGAAGTTTTGTAGAAATACTGCTTGTTATTAACTAAATCCTCAAGGGTTTTTATTGTGAACGATGCCTAAAAACAAAAGTAGAAACGGGAAAGAGCGAATTTTTTTATCCTCTCATTTTTTTATTATTTTTTTTTGATGTCCATAGATTGTACTGGATTCGTTAATAAATTTATAGATTTCATAATTTAAATGCGTTACAATAAGTTTGAACTTTAAAACAGGATATGAAACAGTCCAGCACACCTTTTTACGATTAATTATTAGTAATTAGTATGCAAGTTATAAATATTGTTTAGTAAGTAGTTTTCAGCAAAGGTAACTTAAGTTTATTATTCAAAATGTGTAGGTAGCTGTCATGTAGACTTACTAGTAGAAGATTAATATAGATATTAGGTAGGAAAATGCGATTTTGCTTTGCTTCCTGCCTCTTCTCACCGAAGAACCTGAGCCCTGGCAGCAGAAAATTTATACTAAAGTTTAATTTAAAACTGTAATTTTAGGATTTTAATTTACTAATCATAATTGCTTCACATGCTCGCCTGTCTCCGAAATGCATAAACGAGCTCTTTTAAATAATGGTTATGTAATATTTTGAGAAATCTAGGGCCATTGCCAAAATTGCAAAAATTACCTCCATTACGCCCTGTTATGGCATTTAATTAAAATGCCTTGGTAATCTTTAAAACACGTAACGATCTCAATGAGCTGCAAACAATTATTGTTGTTTACACGTAAGATTTATAGTTGTTGTTATAACGATGTGGGTTTAACTTGTGTTCCAGCAATTAAGCCATTATGTACAAGGAAGAAAAGCTGAGTTCATAATTATAGAATTAATCAATGACATGGCGAAGAGAGGGGGTGCCCGAGTTCCACTATTCTTCTTGCATGCCTTGATCGGAATGATAATGCACGTAAGGAAATGCTTCGAAGAGGTGGATGTAGCAGTTACATGCATACTAGATTATTTTTACAAAATGTAGAGGGTGATTTTAAAAATAATGCATTTATTTCAATAACATAATTCTTATATATAAGCCAGATCTCTATTTAAACAATCTCAAACCGAAATAGTAAAAATATTTAAATTATATTTAAAATCCGGCGAAGTAATTCATCTGATAGGAACACATTTCAATATAACAATTAAACAACTTTTCCTGTTTTGGCTGAGATGAATATTGGTGTATTGAAGTCACGCTTCTGCGCATTCTCGTGATAACGATAGTTTTCCACAAATTAATTGAGCATAATTTTGATCATTAATTCTTTGTGTGTATTAATCCGTTATGACCCGAATTTTATTATTTTTTATTATAATGTTATTTCTATAGTTAACTGTAGGGAATCCCAAATATGCAACTAGAAATATTAAAAATATGCACATATACAGGGTGTCACAAAAGAGAAGGCCATATCATTAACCACATATTCTTTGGACAAAAATAATGCGACTTTCCTTATGCCAGTTTTTATTTGGACGTCCAATATACGGGGTGTTGAAGTTGCATTTTAAAAAATTATTTTTGTTAATAATTACATTGTTTTGTAAGCTACACACTTGAAATTTTGCACGTACTTTTATTTATTTATTTTTTTTTTAATCGAACGGCGAATGGAGGTAACTGAGGGATTCAGTAACCTTTATCCCCTCCAATTATTTCTAAGTACGCCTATGCAGCTTTTTCTTGAACTATCAAACGTACAAGTTTCTTCTGATCATTTTATCTCCTTTGTAATTTTTTCTTTAAATGCTCCGTTTTGGAGAAAAACGGCAATTTGTAGTGCCCATAAATCACTATCATTTTCAAGTAAAACTGAAATTGTGTGGATATACCTATCATTGCAATACCTTGGCAACTTATCAAATCGTCATACTTAATGAATGAATATTTGCTAATTAAAACAAAATGGATAATTCTAAATTTTATAAAATGAGGAATACTTATGAATTGAAAAAATAATATGGCATTAAAATTTGTAATCCAGTTCTCTTAGCCACCAAAAAATAATAATCTCGTTTAGTATCAACATAATAACTTTTTACCTAAATAACATTGAATAAAATAATTAATTAATTACCACTAATTTAACAAATATTCTACTTGCCCACCCTCCTCATTAACACATGTACATGCCCTTTTAAGTAGCGAAAATCTTATCTATGGAAAGATATTCTCCTTTTGCCTAAGTTCATCAGCTACCATTACTATTCTCTCTCTGAGATGGTTAATTCTATTTCTTGTACAGCTTGCCTCATCCGTGAATAGAATTTTTCTTACGAAGTATCTATCTGTGTCCAACGACTAAATTGCATCCTAGAGTAGTTGGATGTGATACGGGTGCAGAAGTTAGATTCTTACATACGGATTCATCAACAAGGCGTAACGTTAGTCAGACTAGCGGAGGTTACGCGACAAATTTACGCATCTGTTGCACTAATTTAAATAAAAAGCATACTCCTATTCACTACTATGTATAATACTTACTTTATGATATGTTAACTAATCCGTAGCACTGAAAAGTACAGTTTTTGAATATAAATACTAAATATACAATGGGAAACGCAAGGAACTAGAGGCCGAAGTTACGCGATTTTTAGACAGGTACAATACTGGGTCTAACTTTTGGCGCAAATATGGACGTAAATAAACAGCCTACCTAGCAACGCATGCTTCGCTACCTAGCAACGCATGTTTCGTGAATAAGCGCAAAGCTGGTTAGGCCAACTAACGCGCTTTACAAGGGCGTAAAATCGTTAGTCGGACTAGCGCTACGCCCGTTTCATGAATCCGGCTGTTAGAGTCCGATGAACATCCATTTTTTTTATAATTTTCTATTTGTCGACAAAAAATTTAAAAGATTTAAAATGCCTCTTAAACATCTATGTAAGGCTAGTCTTTCAGTTATATGAATTTTAAGCATTATATGCTAATTTTTTGAGAATATATGCAAAAAACAAGGTTTGAACACTTTCCATTCAGCCAAGAGATAACTCATTAGATTAGGAACCCATTGACATAAATATTCCCTTAACTTGCAATGAAAATTACTCCGCGTTCTATCTTGTTTGATTGTTTCTTTGATATTCGGTCTGAAGGATTAATAATTATATTAGGTAATTAAGTATTCAATTGTACTTTTTTATTATAAATCGATTTATTAATTGGTGGATTCAAATTATTTATATTATTGAGAGTTGGTATATTTTATGTAAAACTTTACAAAACTGAAGTCCTATGATTTGGTGATTGGGTAGCAATATTAATTTTTTGTTACTACAAACACCTGAACAGACAAAACATATATATCAGCATCATTACTTCTAACAAACAATGTGTCGCATACGCATGGATAATTTTGGCGTTTACGGTGCTTACATATTTATTAAAAAAACTGATCCTTCTTATACCTGAGGATTCACGGCAATCCTAAAACGTGTAACGTTATTAGTTCCATTAAGGATAAACAAAGCGTCATCCATCATTGGAATTGAGTTTCACTGATGACACGTTGCTATAGCACCTGCAAAGTTCAGTTAAGCGTGGAAGAAAGCTCGAATCCATTGGACGACGGATTATGTGATAAAGATGGTACTTATTTTCTTGTAGTTTTTTAATTTTTTTCTGGAGTTCTTGAACCTTAGAAGACTTTTCACATATATTTGTTGCTGAATACAAAATTTATTCCACACATTGAACAATTAGGAGTTATACCACCATATGAGCTAGACCGTTACCGCTTAAATCCATGAGCCAAAACAATATCAAGCAATCCAAAAAAATTGCCACGTAAGCTAATCTAAAGCAGGACAATAATACTATGTGGCAATACGTGCAAAACTGATAACCTGTTGATAAATAAAAACAAGTTTTAGTTTTTTACTTCTCTGTGTATAGGTAATCTTAAATTCGAATATGACCACTAGAAACTGTAAGATATACAAAAATTCCTAATAGAAACCCCCCATACCTATAAATAATAATATAGTAATTCTTTTAATTTTTATTGTCGTGTTTTTTTATGATATATGTGTGTAATATACTTAAAAGTAAAAGCAGACCCAAGCAATTCGAAAAACTCTCATTTAATATTACAGCAATATGCGTATAAGTCCCACCGGAGCCTGAAATTTATGTTTATTCAAATTTGTATTCATATAAAATTGAAATATTCATATTAATACGAAAATACGTTCAACTGCAATATTTCCGGACGCCGCGGAAGAATTTTAGACACGACTGCGCCATAATATATAAAATCCCATTCGAACAAAAATAGAATATTATACACACGGGTCCTATTACCTAAATCTACCTACAGCAGAAACGCTTCCACTTCTCGTCCGCTGAGCACAGGGGTTATAAAGGGGGAGACTTGGCACTTTTTAAGACCTGACATATTTAAAAACATATAACAAGTTGCCGGTTCGTGCGGTGGCGGTTTTACACTTTTATTAAACCGTCTTTCGCAGATACCCCTTGCATTAATAACGTTAATTGGATTAAATTGGATTTAAAGTGTGATTTGGTGCCTCGGGGGACTTGGGGTAGAAGAAATTCAAATGCCATTGAAAATTAGGTTTTAGCAGGGGTCTGTCTCCCTATTTGATGATTTGAAAAACATTTGGGGAGGCCAGAATTTATTTTGAATTAAGTTTTGTGTAAGATTGTAGCTTTCTACTTAACGTTGGGGCTGCTCTAACACTTCAAAAGATGCTGAATTAATTTTATAATTTTTAGGTTAGAATTTCTTTCTATTCACCTATTTATGAAAATCTTAGGCACACTGTAAATTGTAAGTACAAGGAAAAGATACACCATAATAGGGTGGACTGAAAGTTTGACTTTTGGAATATCAACATAGAATAAGTCAAGGAAAGTTTTACCTCAACGAGATAAACAAATAATTGACTTCTAAATTTTAGTTTTGGGGTGATCCAAAAATGTATTTTTGCATAATATATTATTATTTCCAATTATTTCTGTATTTTTTGACAAGTATAACTTTACTCCACCAATGCACCATCATCTTCCTCTGTTATCATTATGGATCTTTTGTAGATCTTCATGATTTTAGAGTTCTTCATCTTTATTTCAGAAGCACACGTTTTACGAGACCAATGTTTCTTGTGTTTCCTTTCAATGCCTACTTAGTAGTTTTACTATCCCATTAATCCAATATTATGGTTAATAATTTAATCGACGGTATAAAGCAAATTACACCATTAAAATTTAAAATATATAAATCTGTGAAGTAGGTAACTAAACTGTATCAATTTATAAATACTGGTTCTGAAAGTTTTTTAAATTTCATTTTTGTATCATTAGGTATTATTTTGTAGTTACATAAAATTAATGTCAATAATGTCGGTTCCAATGGAGTTATTGAAAACTTCATCACCAATTACATTTAAAAGGTTCGTGTTATCGGAGTAACAAATTTCGGTCAAAGCTTCAGTGGTCCACCACTTTCACTACTTAAATAGTTGTTGACCATATTCCTTCAATAAAGTCGATGATTGAAATCAAGTGATTAAAAATAAATAAGTCCAGTATTATATTGACCAACTGTAATTTTTTAAAGATTTCAAACTTTTCATATAGTATATGTAAGAAATTTTTGAATTCTTAAGTTGGAAACAGTAGATGGCTGTTCCAATAACTTCTAGACGAGTCACTGATTTTTTTCTATTTTTATTACGGATTCCAATTACTTGTTACTGGGATGTCCATAGGTATATTAAGATTTTATAAAACTTAGTAATAAGTTTAGTTAAGAACTTTGTTGGACCAAATATGACAGGAGAAATTATATTTAAAGTTGGGTTACGATACTATTATTTAAACTCAAGAAACTTAAAAGTGAGTTCAATGTCATTTAACAAAAAGTTAACTAATCATAGCTTCTACAGTAACTTCAGAAAAAGAAAGTTTCTTGAAACGTCAAGATAACAAAATCGATGACGTAGCAACTATCCGAGAAATTATAACTCAATGTAATGTTTGTGGTATACAGTTTTCTTTAATTTGAATGCCAAGTATTTTTACCCAATGTAGCAAATTAATTTGGAGTCAGTTGCTTCTGCTTATAAATGTATAGATGCTCTCTACTAAACTAATTCAGATGTCAGTATGTGGTAGACGTTAGTAGTTCGAACGTATATGTTTTTTCTTATTTAACAATAAGTATTCACATACATACATGGACACAGAATAATGAGTTGAATGAAACCTCCATAATTTTAGAGTGCATAGTATTGAGTAACTAGTGACCACTAGATAGAGGCACATCAACTAAATGTATTACCTGAAATACCGTAAGACCGAATTATTAGGCCATCTTTCTGCCTGTTGTACTATTCAGACTTGCCTAACTGTATCCCATCAAGTGTAGTATCATTTGCAGGTGACCAAACTTAAATTAAAATTCTGATCATAATTGCTTACCTACTGCATGATCTACGCTGTTCAGATATGGTGTGAAGATTGGCTTCTATCTAAGAATTTTGACAAATGTTTCCTATTATACTTAGATAAAAACAACCCTCATTTAACTTACCATTTCAGAAATGGAATAATATTATAGCCAGTTACATTTGATGATTACATCCAATCGATGTTGTTCAGTTCCAAAGCCAAACAGTACTAAATATATCAGGTTTGTATTTGAGTGTGCTACTCTTTGTTTGCGATGCTTTATGGCATTGAAATAATGGAATGTATACAACTTTACTTAATGAAATGGAGTATTAAAGTTTCCAAATTTTTGTATAATGTAGACTTCCAGATTATTTCTGTTTTTAGTGGTTGAAATTGTTTGCCTAGTTATGCATTCTCCACTGTGCATTCAAGAGTTGTTACAAGGCCCACAACAAATGTGTTTGAAAAACTATTTTGCGTGTTCTTTTCCTCCTCTTTAAATAATTGTGCTATTTTATATATTAACATTCAATTTTGTTACATTGGTTAATTTGTTTACTACATATCATTGTCATTATTGGGTATAATAGAGTTGCCCTTTTTTGTTTGACAGCAGTAATGACCAGGGTATGTCCTTTTGCCATTTGTCTGTCATTACAACATAAAGGATATTTATGAATTCCTCACCTTCATATCTGTATAACCTGCAACTCGCATTGGTGCTCAACCAGATTTTATTGAGGTGCTTATTAAGAGATCCAAGTCTGTTAAAAGGACTTCAATATTCTAATGTGACTTCTGAGGAGACAGTAATCCACTAGGATGTGGGGTACTATAAAAGCCCCAATCTGTCACAATTCAGTGCTGCTAGAGGCATTAGCTCGTATAGCAGTTGTTTTTTGAAATTCTTCTTTTGAAAAATTTTAATCTCAAGAATGTATTATGTATTTAGCAACTAAGTGCTGACATAAAATAAGCAGTGGTCCGGTTTAGCAGAAGATCCCTTATTACACAATGCTCAAGTTTCATCAACAGTCTCCAAAAAGGTACCCGACCAACTGCTTTTGAAAAATATATGTAAAGAATATCCTCCAGCTAGCTTGTAGAAATCTAGATTATGAGTTAACAGTAAAAGATTATTTGATATATAGTGATTTTCGGGGTTTGTTATGCTGTGAATTGGTCACTGCCAGTAACATGAGTTGCACAGATTAGAAGTTGAAAACACTGACGATTCACAATCTGTAACACTTGTTTCTCTTGTCGTCACCAAAACCAAAGAAACTGTTCATTCTGTATCACGAACAAGGAATCTGGAGACAGCGACTTGACGATTATACGAAAATTCATGGTTTTATGCTCTCAGATCCTGCCCCATAATAAATTATTCATCAATTATCGATAGAAGAAGTGCACTTTTAAACCTATGGGAATAAACACAGGTTGGATACAATAATTCTGGTGCAGACTTGGTAACAGTAAAGCGGTTGGGTAGTTGGCAGTGTTCTTCCGTAACAGAGATATACTTTGAGAAATCAGTGGCCAACAAGATTGTTATATCAGAATGCTTAATAGAGTGAAAAATCAGACCATTGGAGCTAATACATGGTATCATGGTCGGAACAATCCATATATCTGGGGATATTAACTGTAATATTATTATTTGTATTCAAATAGTAGGTAAATATTTAAATTAGTGGTTTATAAGTACTTACTTAAAAAATAAATATTTTATCTATCTTTGGTGACAAAATAATATTTTTTCTGAGATTTATAACAGTTTAAAAAAGGCAATTTTGACATTTTGCTATAGAGTAAATTGATTAATTAATTTTTTATAGTATTATTTACTATAGATGTATATGTGAAACTATTTAGCATTATGCATTAATATGACAATAATATACACAGTTGGGGCCAGATTTTCTTCCTCCTATCGAGGTCGTATCTAAATCCATTCTAAGCTGAAAATTTCAAATTTCCAAGCATTGCATGAATAAAAAGAACAGATACATTTTATTTTCCATGAATTTTATAAAATTTAATAATCTAATGTTACGAAAACATTCCGATTGAGCCCCATTTCCAATTCTCCCCATACCTCTACGGAAAGCATGAAAATGTACTTGAAAGGTGTATTTGGAAAATTCCGCGTTGTTTTATTTTGTATATTGTAGGAGGAATAGAAAACTTCGATCTCGAGAAAGTGCTTTAATATATTTTGTCATTCGCATTCCTGATAAATCCCGAGATTTCATTTTTCCACTCGTACATATTTAACGCCGAGGTGCCACAAGTCATTCATATCAGACTGCCGGGCTGAGATATAACAATAAATGCCGGGACAAAAAGTGGGCATAACTCCCGGGGGAACACCGTAACTCACAATTTGCATATTTAAGTGTGTGTTTAGCTGCGACATACCTTTTTCTTTGCCTCCCGGCGTCGCTGTCAAGAGGAGAGAGTGGAATAATATATTTCGAGGAATGAAATCGTGTGGCGGATTTTTTATGCAATATCATAACGTCGCGACCGTGGAGATTAGATTTGTATTTCACGGGAAATGCGAATTTGATTACCATAAGCTATTCATATAATATCGCGACAGTTGACCTTTTCCCGAGATGGAATGTTGTCGTGCAGAAGATGAATACTGAAGATGAATGTTAGTTGGAAACATAAACCAAACTCGTTTGTTTTGGATGGACAAATCAAAATCAACGTTTGCAACAAAGAACAATAATTCTCTTCGTTTTAAAAAATATTACATACCCACAAATAGTACTGTTACGGAAGCTATCTTACCTTTTTAGTTGGTTAATTATATTCCTGTTTGCGTTAGAATGTATAATTTTTGTAATACCTCTACTTTAACGATTTCTAGAATATTCCAGGCTACGTTCTATTTGTTTCTCGACATGTTCTCGAGATCGCAGAAACTTCGAGAACTCTAAAACTATACAGGATGTTCCAGAATGATGGTCAAATATTTTAGCAGTGTATTCCGAAAGCCATTTCAGGGGGACCTTTACAGGGTGGTCGCGACGTAATGGGCCAAAATTCATGACTAGACTCCCGACGTGAAAATATTGCGATTTAGACAAACTCACCTTAGTCCAAAAGTTGATACTTACAGAGATACAGGGTGTTTAATGCAAAATATTATTTTAGTTTTTCTTATTTATTTCATAATAAATATCGAGATGAAATTTTGGTGTTAGGGGTTTTCTGGGGCGAGAGATTGAAATATATCCATGGGTTGCTTGTAGCTCATAGAGAGCACCACCTGCGCTAGGTCGAATGCGATGAAAACGACAGAACTTTTTTATCTTTCAAAAACCTAATTCTCAGGTAGCAAATTCTGATTTTACAACTTCCTTTACACAAAAAAGCGATACTTCTTGATAGTCGCTATCTTGCACCGTTCTCAAGATATTTAGCTTTGGTAATTCGAGTAATCAAAATAAGGTACGAATGTCAAAAAGAACAAGAGTTTATTTCAAATTACAAATTGTGATAAACAATTGAATATCGAATATTACAATAAATGTTCAGCATGTCCGCCTCCAACTTCAATACATTTATTAACGCGTTTGTTCAAAGACTGCCGTATTTTAAAATAGAGATTCTTGTTACGAAATGATTCGGCGGCAATGTCTCTAGGCTTCGTCTTAGGCGCCATTTTAGACAGATGGTGACCGTCAGCGCGCTATAGATTTCAGTGAGATGATGGTCAAAATTGACTCCAAAGAGAAGATTTTGATATCTATTACAATATTTACAACTTATTTAACAATATACTCGGGTTTGCGAATTGAAACTGTTGCACGCTTAAGAAGAAAATTAAAAATGGGCCACAAAATTGTATGTGAAATAAACTGTGTTTTAGCATTTTCCCAAATATTTTTAAAAGTATCAATTTTAGAAAAAGTATAGAACATAAACATATTCCTCACTAAATTCTTCATAAAAAATGTCTGAACAGTTTTTAAATTGCGACGTTCCATCTCACGCATCTCACCAATGCAAGAGAATACCTCGATCGTTTGGAATCAATGAGTCTAGAAATAATCACCGGACAATGTTTATTGTAATAATTGTATAAATTTATATAGATGGAGAAATCTTTATTTTTGTATCTCAATATTGAACGAATGAATCATCATGGACAATCGATCCCCAGTACATCTTGGTCAGCTTCGATGTGGAATCGCTTCTCTCCAACGTTCCGATCTAGGACAGCTTGCAAGTTATCGCTTTATTTAAACTATGCCTGATATTCTACATACTTCATCAGGAATGGAGAATTCTACGAATAAAAATATGGTGGGGCGATGGGTAATCCAATGAGTCCTGTAGTGGTGAATTTTTTTATGGAAAACTTTGAAAAAGAAGCACACTTCTATCAGCTCCTAAGACACCTAAGTGCTGGCTTAGACACGTGAATGACACTTTCTTCGTTTGGCACCATGAAATAGATTTCCTAAGAAACCTTTACTTGGAGCAAGAAAAAGTCTTACCGTGTCTGGACGTCCTGGTAAAAAGGAAGACCTTTGACATCTTGGGACACGGTATCTAAAAGAATAAGACACATGCTAATAGATATCTAGATTATCGGTCAGTGGTCGCGCGGTTTAAGTTGTCAGTACTTGAATCGAGGTGACTGGATCGCTGTGGGTTCGACCCCTGCAGCCGGTACGCCGTATATAAGCTATATTCGTGGAGAGATTGGCACCCTCTCTGCGGGTATGGTAGGGTGGAAGAATGTTGGCTTGGGTCAATGTGAGAGATTGATACCGGTTGACATTTGACTACCCCCCTAATTAATGAGGTTTTCCAGGTTTCCCTCATTCCTGCACTGAATGGTGGTTAGGGCCTACCAACGTAAGTCGTTCCTGGGCGAAAATGCGGCCTGCTTAATAATAATATGCCGCCCCCCTTTCCCGCACAAGTCTTCGACTTCTGGGCTAATCCTCGTGATTAGAATGAGGGGTAGAGATATTATTATTATTATATCTCTATGGAATGTCGTAAGCATCATCAGGCATACAAACGCTCGGTCATCAAGACCCTAGTTTACCGTTCATTAACGTTGGCTGATGGTGACCACCGACAGGAAGAAATCGATTCGCTCCGATCTGTGTTTCTAGCAAATGGATACTACAAGAGACACATTAGGGCTCTATCTTTTGATTTACCCGTATGACACAAGTAGGTTTCCACTACAGATAGCTAAAACACAAAACAACTTCAATACCCTATTGCATGAAGATCTGTCTAAATACATATGTCAAGAGGCTCGATCCCTAAAGGACCTTTTTAAGACACATTTACGTCGAAGTATTAGGAACAAGCAAATTTATATCCACAATATAGGACAACATTTCTATTAGGTTAATTGAAATGGTCACAAATTCCTTAGAAGTTATCAACAAAGTTACAAATAGATTTGTAATGAAAATAGAACTAACTTAGCAAATTGAAGAATTTAATGGGGCAAAATAACTAGTTATTACCTTATTTTGAACTACTAGTTGAATGTAAAATAAGTTTTACAATTTCGTAATAAATATGTGAATATTTACCGATTGTAATAATTAAAAAATCCCTGGATATTAAAGACATATTTCAAGGAGAAATTAAGTAAATTATAACTTCGTGGCGAAAGGTAGTAAATCTGGATCAATTTAGGTTTATCTTTCTTGTGTCGTCTATTATGCTTAAATGTTAGTTGGGAATGCTATTTCACTATATACCCTTAAATATCCCTAAAATTTTTCCATCAATTTACTATTTCAGGGAACAACGCAAAACCTTACTATATTCGGAAATCAATAGATTATAGTACTATTTAGATGTATGTATGTTTGTTATATGCGGATTAAAACAGCGTCTTCTACATTAGTAGGTATGTACTGAGATGGTTGAGTGTAAGAGTAATGACGTTGAACTTCGCCACCCCTGCCTAATAATATTATATTAAACTTCTTTTGTATAAATATTAAAGGCGTTATTAATATTTGAATTTTTAGCAATTTTATTGTGTAGGTTGTAAATTGTAGGTTTATATTCAAAAATGACCTAATGGTAATGAAAATGAGATCGATTGTTGTAATTCTCCACTAGTTGTAGAGAGGAAGCCTACCGAAGATGTTTGCGAGAGGGTGCACTACGTTTTTGTTACGCCACTGATATTTACATGAGCCTGTACAGCCGTTCACACTAAATGATCTGTCCGTCAGTGCAGGCCCAGGGCCATTAAGTACCGACCCGTTTCTTCCTTAATGAATCAGATCCAAGCTAAGCAAACACAAGACTTCACGTGCAAGGTATGACCAATTTGTTTGGTGATAAACTTTTCCCCCTCATCAAAAGCTGGGGCCGCTTTACATGTTTCAACCCATGTCACTTACTCTTTATGCCATAGATCCCCTTTCAGATAAATTACACCATAGTCCAGGCGCTCATAAATTACGTGAATCACATGAATCATGCTGTGTGTGTGTGCTTATAATAATAATGGACCCATAAAAAGCTGACCCGGCTTGACATTTATTTGACTTAAAAATTGGCTGGCATTTCTAAAATAATGTGTTTGAAATATATGGGGTATAAGCTGGTGTCATTATTGATTTCTGCATTTGAACCTGTTATTTGAGTATATTTGTTTAAAATAATGTACGATGCATGATGGCACAAAAAGAAAATTGAAATAAAGGTCGATGAAATATGGAAATGAAAATACATCATTACCTGTCATGTACACTTATAACGTATAATAGCGAAAATGTTTAGACCTAATTACTCTTCCCAAATCATAGACTAGCTAGTTCGAAGCTATTTCCATACCCATCTAGCAATTTAGTATTTTATAACAGCTACAAAAACGTTTTAGAGACAACTCTTAAAAAACTGCTAAAAAATGTGAGGTAGCCACCCAAATACTTACGGGAGAAAGTACTACTTCAAGTACAAAAACACGTCTTATTTCTGAAAATTTTGTTTCTACCACAAGTACTTCATCAACAACCACGAAGTTGGAAAATAACAAACAGGAACTTATATCCACCAGCAGAGCCAATATTTATTCAGGGGAAATTTCCATTATAGTCTGTTTCGAAATGAAAGAGTGTAATAAAACCCCGAGATAAGAATGGTAATATTTCGTTTCAGGTAATTATCGGCTAACACTAATGCTAACAGGTAATGGGTGTACATTAGTATATTTTACTGGATACATCATAGGGCAGGAGCCGATGTATTGTGACAAATCAATCCAGTCTTAGAGCTGAATATACAAACACGTGCTAGTGCAGTAGAGTAAAATTCGACTTGTGTTTAGTGACTCTTGTGCCAGTGGATATAATATTGTTTGGGTAAAATGTTGAGCTTATCAGATTACGTACCTGCTACGCGTGAAAAGATGTGCGCTGTCTCAGAATGAGAAGATTATTATATTAAATGTATTTAATGCATTGAAACACCAAAATCCTACCAACAGTGTTGACGACATCGTGAAAAAGTGTTACAAAATGACAGGGATTGGAAAATCGACTGTCTACAGAATTTTAAAGGAAAAATGAACAAGATATTGTAAATCCCCCAAAATCATCTACAGGGAGGTCAAAAGTCCTTATAGATGATTTGTTCAAAAATGTCATTCGCAGAAAAGTACACTCATTTTATTTTAAAAAAGCTAAACAAAATGTTAAGTGAACTTTCAGAGGACAACGATTTGCCAAAAATCAGTAGAAGCAAATTATGGGCCGTCTTACGAGAGTTAAATTTTTGCTGGGAAAAGCAGAACAGAAAGTCAGTTCTTATCGATAAAGATGAAATTATTTGTTGGCGAAGACCCTACTTAAGATCAATTACAAAATTCCGTGACGAAGGGAGGAATATTTATTATCTAGACGAAACTTTGGTCAACGAGGGATATACTGTAATAAAAGTATGGTAAGATAAAAATGTAAAAAGTTTTCGACAAGCCTTTTTGGATGGACTTTCAACAGGGTTCAAGGCACCTTCAGGTAAAGGGTGAAGATTAATAGGGACACATAATAACACAATACACAATAGTGCCAGTGGTTTTGTAGATGGCGTTTTACTTTTATTTGAATCTAAAAATACAGGTGACTATCACGACGACATGAACGCAGATGTTTTCGAAGAGTATTTTACACAGATGTTGGATCTTATTCCTCCGGGGTCTGTAATTGTCATGGATAATGCTAGTTACCATTCACGGCAGACTGAGCGGACGCCTACGATTGCTTGGAGGAAAGCCGATATAATTCATTGGTTATCCAGAAAAAACATTTCTTTTACAACAAATATGGTGAAAAAGGAACTTTTGACACTTGTCAATTTAATAAAGAAAAAATATGTTATTGATGAAAACATGGTAACAAATCGCCAAATAACGGTACTACGGTTACCACCTTATCACTGTGAACTTAATCCAATGGAATTAGTCTGTGCGCAGGCAAAAAGGAGATGTAGCGCGTAAAAATACGAAGTTTAAATTATGGACCGGAAAATTTTGTTAAAAAATTCCTTGGAATAAGTAACTGCAGATAACTGGCAAATATGTATACATCATGTACAAAAAGAAGAGGAGAACATGTGGGAACTCCATAATTTAATTGACGTTATTGTGGAACCTATCGATCTAGGAGACGAAGATAATTCATCAGAATATTCAGAGTGAATTTTAATATACCTACTTTTTATTTTCTTTATTGTACATTTATGCAACACTACATTTCTTCACCACAATTTGAATTTTCAAAATACATATATTTTTGTGTGGAATAAAAGTCTATTCATTAAATTTAAATAAATATTTTGATAATAATATTGAATAATTTTATTTGAATTACTAAAAACGCTCTTAACCCAGTTATGATGCTTAAAGTAGCCTCATGCTTTGAAATGCTGTTTTTATATTGTTTACTTATAAGAGAAATGGACCGAGAAATTGAAGCGGCATAGACAAAGACGGATTGTCGGGGATTAAATTTTAGCTACCTGCTACAATTTAGTACAACCCGGTCACACAAAGTTTTTTTAAAAGTACACCTCATCTATACCGATAATACATAATATAAAAATATTGAATATAAGCACCAGTACTACATTTATTTACGATTTGCATACGTAATAAGCTTTCATTACTCTTTTTCATTTCTAAACAGACTATAGTAATATAACCAATTATACCATAAATTTTAACAATATTTAGTTATTGATGTTAATTTAAACTTCAATTTAAGCTTCATATTCATTTTTCATAAATAAAAAAAAAGTAATAAAAATCAGTTTGAAAGAAAAACATTATTATACATTTTTGGAAAGTTTGTGTATCTATGCACTACTATTTGAAGTTTCTACTTGTTTGCCTCCAGACTGAGCCAAAGTACTACTTTCCTTCCTGAAATGAGGCAGTAAAATAGTATTTTCCATGTAGAGAGTAGAAAACTTTTTGTACGAGTTGCATACAATATTTTTTCTACGTTCATGCAAAAACCAAAAAATGTTATTTAGATGACACTAACTCTAGGAAAATGTGACATCGATTTGAACGTTTATGTTTGTCATGATGACAAAGCGCTGTAGAATGACAGATGAATGCAATAAACACTTTATTGCACTAGTACAATAAAGAACCACTTTTTCCACTAAATATAGTTCAATAAAGTTTTGTTTCTTGCATGAACGTAGAAAAATAGTATTTAATAGGTATTATCTTTATTTGTCACGTTGTTTACAATTTAATATAGTCGTGAACAAACAATATTATTATTATTAGTTTTTCTTAGAAAGTTCTTGATATCTACTGTCCTTCGTTTACAGAAGTAACGTTATAATAAAAACATTTTAGTTGTGTAATCATGTGACAGGATAATCATTTGCAATACAAAACTTACCTAGCTCCGTTTCTAACTAGTACCTACTCATGCGGCAATGTATTAGCTCTGTCAGCGGCTGAACCAAAACCAGGGATAAATGAGGGTAACAAGGTTATCTGTACGGTTGCGTACCCCAGTGTTTGAATATAGTTGTAATATATGTATAGCTGTAATTATATATAGTTACTATATTCACCAGGCGTTATTTCACATTAATTGTAGAAACAATTAATGTCACTGACTAACTCCGCTGTGATTTATTTGACATGATGACTTTATGTTCGCCTTGTTTCCTACACAACCCCGTTTTTCTTGCGAGCAGGGGAATTCCTGATAATTCATCGTGCACATTTTTAACGGCAAACAGAGGATACTGTGGTATTTCGAGGAATGCGGATAGTTCCCCCGTCTTAAAATACTATCAGTGACAAAACAAAAGTAGTTAAATCTTTGTTCTCCTCAGAACGCTGCCAAGTAAAATAGTCGTTCTTGATATCTCTCTTTTTATAATTGGCCACATTCCTGTCTTCAGACTTGCAATTCGCAGGGTAGAAAAGGTCAGGATTTCACCACAAAACAAACGGAATGTCTTCTTTTGAAGTAATAGCTTCGTCCCCAACTCCAAGTACGCTGCTGTCAGATAATATCGAGAAGTTTCTTTCGTTGCATTTCTGTACAGTCGACTGGGTACAGAATGCGCAGCGCCTCCTGCGAGGAGAGCACATCATGTTTTTTTGTGTGTCTCTAAAATGAGAATGTCGTTTCGTAGATCTCTGCCATTTATAAGTTCGTCGAGTTTCCGTTCAAATCGGCCTGTCAACCGTATATCCTGGCAATTGAATTTCGCCTTTGTAGACATCTGAATACATAGTTAAAAGGGGTTTATTTATTTTTAAAACAATTGCGCCATTTCAAACAATGCTGTAAAGGAGTTTCTTTTATGTCTTGTTTGATTTCTACTTACGTTTCAAACACGCCGTTAGTTTCAATGTTTGTCAGTCAAATATTTGATCAGTGAGGTGGATTTAAATTAGTTTTTTTTTGTTTCTTTTGTTTTAAACAGAAGACATTCATGACATTTTCTGCATCATAAAATAATTACGTATTTCTTCAATACATTTAAAACAAAACATATGTAATTTTGCTCTCTCTTGAAGAATGTTATGCCCAGCTAAGAAATTACCTAATAATGGTATACGTAGTATAAAAAAATAAATAGTTGAATACTAATAGAGAATATACAGGGTGTGTCTAAAGGGTCTGCACAACGCTCCACGAGATACAGGGTGAGTCAGTCATAATGTCATTAATTTTAAGAGGAGATAAAGAATAATGAGTATAATGCGAATACGCGATTAAAAAAAATCTAAATGCATATTTACGCCGAAAAAAAATATTTTCAAATCATTATTTAAACCCCCTTTTCAGACTGTCACTGACCGGTCACAGCCTTGGTCGGTTACAGCTCACAGTTCAACTCGATGTCGATCAGATGCAATGTTGCCAAGTTGAAATATTTTTCTAGTATCTACCTACCTAGACATTAGACATCATAAATAAACGGTTGTACTGACTATTTTAGAGTCTCATATTTTTTCTTGCTCAGTTCAGCCAATAATTATTTAAAATGAAATGAAATAATAAATAATCAAATAATTCTATTCAAAATTGCAAGTAACGCGGTCCATTCAGGTTTTCCGGTAGAAAATACGGTTCAATCAAACAATCCCCGTACATTCCCCATGAATTTTCATCCGACCAAATGTGGCTGTTATGACTGCAAAGAAATTAGCTTGGTTACAGTTAAAATAATATTTAATATTGAAATTACAAAACTTCAACGTATCTAATAATAAACTGAGTAATAAACCATTTAGGTACATTACATAAAAAACGTATACCCAATGGGTAAATTATTAAGAGAAGCTGAAAAGTGTCCCGTGTTTAAATACAAAGTAATAAAAAACCCTTGTGTTGTCGACAAAACACTGTCCAAGTGCGTTTTTCGTAATATTCTGCAGACCTTGCTTTGGGATATCTCCAATTGCCTTGAAATGGTTTTTGTAGAAATTGTAGGTTACTCCTCAACTAAATTTAAAACAGGTTCTATTACATTTAAGTCAATTTGAGGATGCCCAGCAAGTTCGCGGCGCGGTTTCACACATACCGTATCGCGAACACGTTGAAACACTTTTCGCATGCATTTTGTAAACATTCCCCGTATAAAACTAGCATTTCCGCATATTCTAAATTAGTAAAATTAGACATTGTGATGTGAATTTACGACCAATACACCATCAATACACTACCGAAATAAACAAACTACTGCTCGTATTACCTCCACCCCCCCTCCAAATGTGTGGTGTGATCTCTAAATTTGGGGGGAAAGAAATTTGGGAAATGCGGAAAGTGCGACTAAATGGTGGCAAATTTAAATAACACGCACGCTGAAGTGTTAGACCACATTATGTATGTAAACAACGATGTTTCCATCGACAATAGATTATCATATGGCTGCGACATCAGAAAGTTTGTAGCGTACAAGGAGCGTCGTGTTACCGATTTTTATAGGGTGATTTGTTTATTTTTTTAAAGGTCGAGTAAAAATTTTTTTTCTTCGATTTTCTGCCTTTATTAGGCCTTCCGAATACATGATTAAAATTAATCACATTATGACTGACTCACCCTGTATAGTTCGGCTCAGTTGATTTAACTAATCTTGCGTTAGTTCAAAAATTGATAACAACCAAGCTATAGGGCGTCAAATTTAAAAAAAATATATTATTAAATATATTTCTTTATTTAATATATTTCAATTACCTCGAGCTAATCGCATCCGGGAGTTTTTTGGGATGATAAATTCGAATTTATCGACGATTTCGCTGTTGTTTCGTTGCTAGAGGGCGCCACAAGCAATCATTATGATGCTTTTAAACTGCCATAACTTTTTTGCGTCACGGTGTATTTCATTTTAGGCTGGAAAAATTTTTTCCCCAACTTTTCTGATTAAAAAAAGTATACCTTGCTAGTATCTCTAAAGTCAACCGTTTTGTAATTTGTTAATAAATATTGTAAAATATTTGTTTAAAAGTTATTTTCAACTCATAAATAAAACATTTACAATTAGGGACAATCCTTTATTAGAAAGAAATAGGATCAACCCATCAGTTTTGATTACTTTGAGTAAAATCTCAAGTACAGGTGGTTGATATTTTAGCAAATT
This sequence comes from Monochamus saltuarius, assembly GCA_025584915.1. Classification (NCBI taxonomy): domain Eukaryota; kingdom Metazoa; phylum Arthropoda; class Insecta; order Coleoptera; family Cerambycidae; genus Monochamus; species Monochamus saltuarius. The sequence continues at coordinate 66,219,889 of CM046722.1, read as the reverse complement.
AAAGGAAGTTGAAAAATTTGAAAATCAAAAGGAATATTAATATTTTAATTAAAAAAATGAGATTATAGACCAAAAATTAGTTTTTGGTAGGTGCATAGTCGTCGCAACATAAAGGTTTCCAACTTGAATATCATATTTGCTTTATTTCCGAATTTCCGATTCTGACTCTTTAGGCAGCAATTTCCTAGTTTTATTTTTATAACTATCTTCTTATTGATACGTAATCTTTTTTATAACTTCCAACCATTCGTAAAGTATTATTTTTCTTATGCTACACCTATTTATCCCCTGATCCATTGTAAGGACACAGAAATCGCCGAAAGAAGCCAGAATGTGATTGAAAATGATAATTTCTTTCAAGTATCAGTGTGGCCAAAACAGGATTTGATTATATCTACATTTTGGCCACACTATAGTTTTGGGTGCACATTTACCTGGTAAATACAGCATTGGAACTGCTGATACTTTGAGTCTTCTTTTAGTGCACGAACAACTGACTCATTAGAAATACGTCCACACCCTACACACTAAGTACCAATTATATATTTTTTGGCAATTTCTTTAAGCGTTTGTAGTTAATAACATCCAACCACTGAGTAATGAGCTACTTATCTCTTATTTTAAAACGTTGCCGTGCACTATACCTCTTCCGGCAAATATGCAACATCTTCTTGTTTTTATTATCTCCATAGCAAAATAAATATTAAAGTATTTAACATTAGTACTATATAATATAATGATAATATTAAAATAAGAAACCTGACTAAATATGTGGATACATTGACAATGGTTTCTAAACGTGTGTGAACTGTACTTGGTTATTCTTAAATGTATTGAAAATTTCTGAATGTGCGTGAAATGTAGATAGATTATCTTTTACTCTGTGGTAAGTGTTCAGGTGTAAATCATACTGGCTTGCTACTTATTTAATTCCATAGGCACTTTTGAAATTAATCTGAGTGAAATGTCACCTTAATGAAAAGTTTAAAACATCATCTAATTGCATGAATTTTGTGATCACACAAGTTACATAAGATAAAGGAATATCTTGGAAAGTTTGGCACTTCTTCAGCAAATGTAATATTATTAACTTGTAATATTTATTTTGAATTCTCTTATGTGTCTATCAGAATTTGAATAAGTAAAAATATAACAAAAGGAACATTATTTAGTAATAAAGTAAAAGATAACAAAAACCACATAATTGCAGTGCACTTCCGTATTTTTGACGTTTCGGAAAACTGTTTTCGTTCTCAAATTAGCAAATGCATTAAAAGTATGTCAAGTTTTAAACTGTCAAAGTTAATGTAGTATTCAATAATTGACAGAAACATTTTAAATTTATTATTTTTGTTTTGTTTCAGGTCCAGGTAAGATAAGCACTTACCATCTTCAAGAAACTATAGTTTCTGTGGAAGTAACGCATTTTTATGTTAATGAATAAATATTAACTGGAACCATTAGTAGGTAAGTCGTTAGTATATAAACATAAAATGTGGATGGTTAACCATATTCACTACCTATTTTACTGACTGTTGGACTTTAAGGAATTTCAGTTTGAAAACGATGTTGGCAATTTTGTAAAAAATTCTAAATCAATTGAAGTGACACCACTAAATTCGGTACAGGTTTATTCCTATTCGTAACTCATATTTACAAAGTCCTACATGATATAAAATTATATTTTTTTATGTCTTGGGAAATATCGATTTTAATTCTGAAGCGTGAGAGAGTGATAGTAAAAGTGAAATTTTGCAAAAAATTTAACGAATTTACTCAAGCATGAGAAAAGGGAATATACAATAATAAGTATTATTATTGAACGAATTTTTCAATTTTATTCCTCCTGGTATAATGCATAAGACGCCTTATAATAAGGGGAAACAACAAGATATAATAAAGGAATAGAAAAACGAGGAAATTCGGTACTTACTCAGGTAGGCGACTGAAAGGGTAATCCAAGGAAAAGTAAGGTTTGGATTTGTCTAAAAATCTTACATCGATGTTCTGTAACTCGTACAAGAAATGGCTTAGGTCTAAGCTGAATTTATCATTCCAACGACAAACGACAAAAAATCACCACAACATTATCAAAATTACTAATTTTTACAATTTTTTCCTTCCATCCTTATCCGAACTGGAAAATCTAAATGATATATGTACACAAAAATTATATATCACATACAAATGGTTGCCTACTGATCACGCCTTAAATATCAATTATAATGTTTGTATATGACATCTTAATATACCAGGTGATATGAAATAACGTTTAGCAAATTATATTAAAGTAAACTTAAATAATAATAATAAAATCGAAATTATATCATATGCTAGTGAAAACTAGAAAAAACAAAGTCATAAAATTAAAATAATGAAGATAAGGTACTTATAAGAAATAGTTTGAAAGGAAACAAAATAATAAAGGACAACTGAGCTGGTACTGGCATCTAATGAGGATGGAATCACATAGAAACAAGGAAAGTATGTGAAACGAGACAAGTAGCAAAAATGAGAAAGGAAGACCGAGAAATAAATACAACAAATAGACGAGAACAGTCGGTAGATGAAATGAAAGCAACGGTGAAAAATACAAAAACATGGAAGAGATAGTTGGAACGATATCTAGGAAGCTAATCCAATCGACAAACGCAAAGGTAAATAGAAAAATAGAAGGCAAAAGGGGATTGACAAGGTTTTAGAGAAAATGTATTATATAGCAATTAACATGAATAATTTACTAAAATATGCTGTGAATAAAAAATAGTTAATAGTTTAGTATACCAAATTTGGTAGTTTAATTGTTATTCACGCAATAAGTACAAAAAGTGTTGTCCTTCTCGGCCTGACGGCCTCGTTGGACAATTTCACGTCACGTGCAATAAGCACTTTTTGTACGAGTTGCATACAATATTTTTTCTACGTTCATGCAAAAACCAAAAAATGTTTTATTTAGATGAAACTAAGTCTAGGAAAATATGACGTCGATTTGAACGTTTATGTTTGTCATGATGACAAAACGCTGTAGTAAAATGACGGATGAATGCAAAAAACATTGTATTGCACTAGTGCAATAAAGAAAAGTTTTGTTTTTTGCATGAACGTAGAAAAAATATATTTAAAAAACATTGCCTATCGATTATCTTTTTTTTTTGCCAGTGGCGGACGTGGCTTGAGTTGTTTTATTTTATATTTCCTAAATAAAAATTTAACAAATACGGTATTAATATATAGTGATTCTTAATCTATACACATAAATTTAACTTCAATTTCTAGACCTCAAAATAGGACGAGTGGTTTATACAAACATGTATCCTGAATCATTTCGTTTTCAACATACAAGGTTAGTTATTGATGAGGGGTTTTAACTCGTACCTATTTCTCAAATGCATAGAAATAAACTTATGAAATTTGACACAATCCCATAACTGTTTATGTCCATTTTGAAAATATTGTTACGGAAGCTCATCTACCTTTTTAGTTTGTTAATTATGCTTCTGTTTTCCTTAGAATTTATAATTTTTGTGATGCCTTTACTTTGACGTTTTCTGGAACATTCTCCACAATCTATTTGATTCTCGAGATCGCTGAAAACTTCTAGAACCCTAAAAACTTATATAAGCGGATCGGTTTCGCTGACTCAAGTCAGTTTATATTGAGCATCCAACCGCGAGTGACAAACGTCAAATTAAAACGTTGACAGTTGTGAAATTTGTATGAAGAATATTTTTTGTATAATCAAGAGTGACAATAAAGTTTGTTTGTCTACGTGACGTGTTTCCACGCTAACCCAACTGAGAGGATACAATATTAAAAGAAATAAATGTAGTCTGTCCAGGAGGGGGTATAACAAGGAGGGGGTAAAACAAAGAGGGGGTGGTTCTTCAAGCTTCAAAAATATCCAAACATTTTTGTACATTTTTTTTGATAATTTCATAGCAACAATGAAAACAACAGTTTTCGAGAAAGATGGATTATAATATCTGGGCGCATGCTAAATCTCATTAAAAATCTATGGAACTTGAAACATAGTTGGCTTTTAAATGAAAGAAAATCAATACCTATATGTATGGATATGTTTACTTAGTTTTTATAATTAAAAAAAATCACCTGATAAATTTTTGTAAACTTCCAAACTAAAAGTATTTTGCTACATTTTCTTTTTTACTATTCGTCATTATTTATAGTCAGCTATAATTTGCTAAGTTTACGTGTAAAGGTTAAGAACCACCCTGCATAGAGAGCAAAAATAAAATTTAAATATGCCTTGTCGTTTGTATGGAATAATGTCGTCGCTTGTAGAATAATTAAAAATATTGTTTCAAGACTGTGGGACGTCTAGAATGAACCCAGCATACGAAGGTCGTGGACAAGAGATATGTATTCACGTCATCTATTACTTGCTTGATTAAATGCATTTGTTTTAGAAAAACGTTGTATACGCATAAAACCCCAAAAAATATATCAAAATGTAAGTACTTTCTTTTTAAGAAAAGATCACGCACATCACGCCTGCATGGACCTCCACGGACCAGCACCGACCAGCAACTTTTTCTGCAGATTATGTGTGGCAGATGTTTTTAAGTAGTAGGTGAGAGTAGCTTGGAAGAAGAATATGAAGCGAAGGAGGGAAAAAAGCGGGGAAAATGAGAAAGTTTTGAGGTATCAATGAAAAGAGAAGGCTGTATGGTGAATTCTGTTTTCTGAACTGGAGAGAGATCAACAAACATTTTTAGTATTTCCTGGTCACAAAAAAAAAATTGTTTGAGCTCTCGGATCGTCCTCGCCGCCAAATCTGACGAAAGACTTGTAGTTCGTTTAATGTAAGTAAATAGAGATTATTAATAAGAGAGGCTGTCCGACAGTTCAGCGACATATTCACAATTTAACTGGTCGAATATTTCTAATACATTGAAACCAATCCCTGGTTTTTGTGGGAACAGAACTTACGTTGGACTAGCGCAGCCAAGCATAGAAATTGCAGGTTACCAGTACAACCTACAGCGACGGTCGTTGCAGATGCCCGTCCATGCAGGTGCTGGTCTAGTGTGCGATGCTACATTAAATAATAACATGGTGATGTTCATAAACCAGCTTTGCAGGTCCGTGCAGGATAATGTGCGCGATCTTTTATAGTTTAAGTCCTTTGACACTCATACACTTTGGTATAACAGACCTCGCAGAAATGAATCATCTCTATGAACGACTACAACTGAATAACACTATTAAAATCTTAAATCAAGTGGTTTAAGTAGTATATACAGCTTCCCAAAGAGATATAAAGCTATGAATGAGACAGGTTGTATACGACCGTGAAAACGTGTAATGTTTTAGTAACAGTTGACTTGCAAAAATCAGACTGCTAGTAAAGAGTAGAATGATTTCTGTGCATTTTGTTTAAAAATGAGTATTTCATAACATTGCTCATAACTTTATTTTATCATATAATTATAATAACAAACATATGATCGAGTACTGATATTAACCATAATTAATGTAATATGAAATAATTGAAAACGTGAATTAATTAAATAATTAGTGATAATTGAAATATCGATTTAAATAAATGCTAAATAAAAGGTAATAGATATACATCATTGATATACATCTGCTTTAAAATGTGTGTCACTGTAATATGAAACTGTTTATAACTAAATATGGAAGGGAAACCTTTATTTGTATTTCTTTTCCCCATAATATCTACTTTCCTATGAACTTGTCTTTAATCATTATTTCTTATATATATATTATGGTTATGATTGTCTTTTTGTAATTTTTATTTAGTTTAATTAAAGTGTAGGAATTATGTATATTGCAATATGTGACTTACTTTTTACATATATATCATATTTTTAGGAATTTGATACATGTCGTCGTTTAATTGCATTTTATAAAAAACATTTTCGGGCGTTAAGTGTCACTTTAACGCCCGAAGATCTTATTAACATTCTAGGGCGTTAATAACTAGAGTTACTGTAATTTACTAAACATTCCCTCTTCTTTAATGATGTGTACTCTATTTTAATCGAAGGAAAATATAATTTTGTGTACCACATTTTATGAAAAAAAGTAAATAACTGTAAACAATCAATTACAACTTAGTCATACTTATGAACATTTTTATGTTTACAATACAATTAAGGAAAACATTTATAAAAATATTAGAGAGAATTTGTCATGTCCATTTTCTATTTGTTCTGCAAGATTACTTTTTGTAACTTCATTAACACTAGTATTTTTGGAAAATTTTGCGGAAGATTCAGAGCACCCAGTAGATGGTTGATTTGCATCCAGCATAGCGCTTAATATTAAATAATATACTTGTTCAGGCGTCGGCTAATAAAGTAGCCAAGAACACTGAAAACAATGCCCGATGTATGCCTTTGGGTTTGGTAATTTAAGATTATTTACTATTTTATATTGAATATGTATTTATAATATACAAAAAATCGTTGATGTTCAGTATACGGTTGACGAAGAGACGCATATCTTCTGTAGGTACATAACCAAATATTTTGGTGAGTTGCGTTTATCATTTCATTAATTATACTAAATAGGAGCTGTATTTTAGTCCTGCATTATTTTAAAGTTGCTAGTAAAGTTTTATCTAAATTTTGATCTCAGAAAAGTATCAATTTCCCCTTTAGTCAATATTCTTGACTTATACTTGGTTTATACCCATCAGTTTTGATAAACGTAATTTATTTTAATATTTTCATTTGCTTTGAAAATATTTAGGTATATGTTTTTATAACTGCTTTTGAAAACCAACTCAACTCAACTATGTTCACCTCAAAAATCCTGGTATTATACCAGATTATGTACCATGTGAAGAAGTTAGGAGTCGCCTGTCGAATGGGGTCGTCAGGAAGATGCCCCTTTTGCAGGCAGAGACTGACGGTATTTCGCCAAGTTTGTGTTTGATAGACCCTGCACGGTACTTATCAGGAATGAGAAGACTGTCAGCAAAAACGGAATCAACATCTTCACAGACGGATCAAAACTTAATAAAGGTGCAGGATGTGGAATTTATTCCAGATCCTTACATATTCGATATCAGTGAGCAATTGATAGACATGCTTTTGTGGTACAAACGGAATTAGCAGGTATAACCATAGCTGCCAAAGAAATTGCCCGTAGACATTCAATGGGCAGAAACAGAATCTACGCAGATGGTACACAATCACTACTGATCTTACGTAATCATAAGATAACAACTAGATCAGCATGGGAATGCCAACAACAGCATATCTGTATGCTGAGTAAACGGACAGTTGTCAGCATTTGTTAAAATTATCAAAGAGGACACCCACAAAGAGATTAGGAAAGGGTTGGATGGAACAAATAGCTGTCAATTTGCTAAGGAGTTCCTAGAGTACCCCTACAAGAATACAGCCAAAAAACAGTACCTGATCATGTCTAGAACAAATCTTCACCTGACAGGTATTCAAACTAGACACTGTTGGTTAAGAAAGCACCTTTATTAGAAACACCTATATTAGGAAATGAAAGACAAGACATTACTCCGTGCACTCTGTGAGTGCACTGCCATCTCGTCTATAAGGGAATTCGTGTTGGGAGAACGATATCCTTCTATGGCCTACATTAAAGACACTCTGTAACATTTAGGCATAGACGTTAAAAATAATACTTAATTCCAGATTGAGCTGTTCGAAAATATCAAAATCAATATAAAAAATATATACAAAAATTATAAATCTTCACAATTCAGGTTAAAGTTACAACTATAATTTCTGTGACTATTTCTTGAAGATAATTTTCCATTTAAGCTAGACGTCGGTAAATATATATAGTACTATATTTACAGAGATTACAACGGCTTTGTATGTTATGCAAATTGTCAGCTTTTAACATGCAAGCCTGTTTCATACGGTGGCACAACAGGATCATTCCGAACTTTAGAGCTCTGAGTATGAGTTCATTTCATAAAGCACCCGACCGACGGTCAGTAATGTTTTCGCTCGTAAAGATCGCTCAGATTAATTGAGTTTATGAAATAAAGGCTGTTAATTAATTGTACACTTTTATTATTTTCCTATGTAAATTGGAATAATGAACCATTTTCGTAATTAATGGTTCTTCCAGGTAATTACTGCGTTATGTCGACCGCGCCGACGACGATAAAATCGTTATATGACAATTAGGATTAGATAGCCTGTTGAAATTTTTTATATTTTCTGAGTATTTGATAATTTTTATAATAAAATGGTGTTTATAGTATTTACAACATTAATATACGTGATCTTCCAATCATTTTTTTTTTGTAGATTCGTGTTCAATAAGATAGAAGATTATGAGAGATTCAGAAATTGAGTCGATATAATATATTTTTTTATAAAATCCTTATAGTTTCCAAGTAAAACATTATTGAAGTTGTAGAATTTTCAACCTTTACATTGCTGGGCCACTGTAGTCTCTAGACAGGCGATTCCGACTATTGAAATCCGATTACTTTATCTAGGCTCTAAAGTTTTTGTGACGCCAGTGTTTACATTAGTTCTTCAAGTGTCAAAAATGACTTACGGTTATAGTAGCAACTCGGAATTGGTGGATATCATTTCAATTTATTACGGTGTGAAAATGCTTTAGCAGAATGATTTCCCGGTAAACATGTGCCAACTACTATCGTAGTATAAAGAAAGTGCAAGTGCAGTGCAACCCGAGGGAAATCTGAAGGCGAATCGTGGAAGAGATGGAGATCCAGGGCGTCCATGGCCATTGAGCGATCAATGATAGGTACCACATACGCTCAAATCATTGTTGGATTAATCAACTCTGTCTCTGCGCAATGAATTTGTGAGAAAATTTCATTTGCCAAGACGATAATGTCAGACCACATAGCCCGCAAAGGCTATAAAACATGATGCAAGGAAATTTCCATAAAATGAAATGATAAGCAAACTCATTATACATGAATGCCATTGAACATGTCTGGGAGTACCTTAGCAGAACAATATCCCACCAAGAAAACCCCATTTGCTACAGTCAAGTCCTGAAGGACTTGTAGTCAAGGCGAGTGTGACAGTATGCCCATTCATTATATTGATACGCGTTGGTCAATTGATTGCAAGAAGAGGCGATCATACAAACTATTAAGTTGTGTTTTTCTCATCACACAACACTGTTTACTCGAAATTCTGATACTAATGAATAAAGTCCACCCCATTTTGAAAATTTAATTTAATAATTTTGTTAAAATACTTTTGGATAGGTGAGTATAAAAATGTGTATCAATATTCTTAAAAATCTTGCTGTTTTCTTGACATTACATAGTACGTGTAGAAATAAAATTAATGCCAAGAATGACCCAACACAATTTTTTTAAATATATTGTAAATATGGATTTCCAACGGTTTTTAAAAAAAAGTTTCATACAAATTAAATATACAAATTAAAACGTCGGCAATTCCATATCTATAAATTCCAATGACTACCTATTTTACTACACACTAAAGAAGATTAAGCCGCTTATAAATAGATAATAGATGAACAAATAATTTAATAACGTTGTGAAGACAAACCATTTCGTAATTTACGTACATAATACTGAAATATATTACAGTACTGATCTTTAATATCTTTTTCTGTAGGAAATACCTAAGCAGTTTATTATTTCCATTAATCATCTTTTAAATTTCAGTAGACACGTTTGTCTTTTAATACTAAGCTTAAGATCAGCTTTGTCTAAATTTAAAATAGATGAATAGGAAAAATTTTATTACAATTTACTACGCCTCGGTGGAGTCAGTGTTGCAATATGATTGATGTAACTGAATGGGGTGCAGCCTATCAGTGTATTACTGCCTGTGTTGTATTTCATTAAAAAATATTAAAAAACACATAATAAAAATATTAGTTAAAGAAGATAAAATATATCCTTTATTTTTATCCTTTAGATACTGTTTAAAGAATCTAAATTACTAGAAATTGAAACGCAACGTATTTCTCAGTTGTCTTTGTGATAGCTTCAAGTTCTAATAAAAAAAAAGTATATTGTGCTGATGAAACTGACAATGAAGAAAGATAAACACCTATATATGTGTTCATTAGATTTTAATAATTTTTGGTACACAGGTTCAGAACAACTATCGAGTTTTCAGCAAGATCAGAGAAACTGTTGCAAAAATTGGTCTATGGTGTAATGAGTACCCACGATTCCTAATACACTCTTTGATACGCTTAGACTTGAATCTAATTTGTTGAAAACTTCTATCTTCTAACAGATCCAGCGATCTTAGTGATCAGAGTAAACGACTGATCTGATGGAACTCCATGAAAGCTGTTGTTTGTCTGGGGGTCCATGTTCCTGGATGTAGCATTCAACTGACATGTTGCTTCTAATGAAAACTGGTGGTGATCTGCTACCATACGTGATAGCATCCCATACCATACCGCCTACTATGTGATGGACATGACCATCATGCATTCCCAGACATAAACGGGATTCGTCACTTTATATCACCTGATTGCATTCTTGGTCGCACCGAATTTTCCCTTTACACCACTGTAAGCAGTTAGCTTGACGTTCATGAGTGAGAAGAGGCGCCACTCAATGTGGACGATAAGACAAGATGCCAACACTTATATGCTGCTTTTAAGCTTTCTTCAGGACAATTTAAGACCAGTTTTACGTGGAAAATACAATTATAGGAAATGGGCAATAAACTAGGTAACATATTATAGAAGACACAGTACATAACAACGTCCAGAATAATAATTATTCTTCTTTTCTTGGTTAGCCCTGAAGAAGGCTTAAATACAGCCGAAATGTAGATTTGCCAATAAATTTGTTTTCGTTAAATTTTACCTCATTCCCAATAATATCTCTGAAGATTAAACTATTCATAATCATAAATACAGGGTGTTTAGTCCATCGTTTACCAAATCGAATTGGTCGAAAGGAGGGGTGATTTGCAATCTCTTTAGCCCCAATAACTCACTCTTGGCTCATGGGTTTCTTATTTCAATTGTTTCATTGTTGTTTTGAATAATTCCAAAATTCAATATTTAACCTTAAATTTAAAAAAAAAGTTCTTGGTGTAGCCTCGAATTTAATTTAAATTTGATGTTTACTGTTGTATGGTTGTATAAAATTCAGAATTACTTCCCAGTAACATCTAGCTTTCATTTTATTAACTCACAAGGTTTTCGGAATAGATAAAACGAAATTTAAAGTTCAAAGCGCTGCAATAAAAAAGAAATAAAAGCGATCATGATCTTTGAATCTTTGTTTTTAATAGTGCCGAAAGCCGCTCCAATGCATTAGACTAAATCTTCCCTACTTTCAACTTCGGTGGCGTATATAAGTGTTTTGGTCCGTATCCAGACGTAAAATTCCAACGGAGTTAGGTTTGAGGAACGAGGAGGCCATGGAATAGGGTCAATTCATGAATTGGCATGGAGCAATTCGAGCAAGATTTGTGATTATTAAATAAATGATTAAAAAATAGTTTTGATTTTTAATTTTAAGTCCGAGGAACGTTAGTACGAAAGGAGGAGGCAGATGGTGAATTCTATTGCGTAAGAGTGAGAAAACATTATTTCGTGCTTCGCGCGTCCTATTAGCGCAAAAACAAGTCTTCATCCCGAATATCGATTATCAGCCTGGTGTGTTCCAATACACAAATTTAGTGAATTAGTAAATTTGTTAAGGGGATAGACTAGAGAAATTTTTAAAGGAATTTAATGATTACGATTGCTTCTATTATTTTTTTTATCGCAATGTTAAGTTGAGCTTTAACATTCTCTTTACCTCTTTCAAAAACTTTGTGAGTTAATAAAATGGAAACTAGATGTTATTTGGAAGTAATTTTGAATTTGATGAACCAACAGTAAACATAAAAATTTAAACTAATTTTGGAGGCTATACGAATAACTTTTTTTAGTATAAATACTAAATTTTAAAATTTTTCAAAACAAAAATGAAAAAGTTGCAATAAAAAACCCATGGGGCTAAGAGTGAGTTATTGGGGTGCTGGAAGAGATTGCAAATCATCCCTTCTTTCGGCCAATTCAATTTGTCAAACGATGCACCAAACACCCTGTATACTTCCAAACTAAAAAATATAGTTGGAAATGATAAATGAAAATCAATTTTCTCCAAATATGAAGAAAATCCGTATCCAATATTTTTTTATTCAATCTAAGCTATTTGATGCCATATTCAAACATTTCTGTGCAATAGATATTTTTTATTTAAATCTGCGAAAAATAAAATATATTCTGACCTCCCCTTTCATTTACCTTCTTTGAGCCCCCAGGACTCGTCTTCCTATACTTTATATTCCACTGGCGGAGGTATTTTTTCTCCTATCTCTTATTCAATTTGTTTTTTAATGCTCGCGGTATATATTTCCCGCGCCGCATCGTAGTGGCAGCCGCATACTACTAAAGGTGTAGCCTGGAGCCTTTCTTGGGGATTTCTATGTAGTCAGGAAACGTGACTGAGTTCGTTAATCTATAATTTATCGGTAGATGATGATTTTATAATTTTAATAACAGATTCTAAAATGATTATTCCAAAATGGGTTTACCAGTTCTGCTTACAAAATAGTATCATTCATATCCAATGAATTCTTTTATGGGTGATATACATTATTTTTCCTCTCATAATTCTGTTCGAGCTAAATTTTATTTTTCCGATATAATATTAGCAGGACTTGACTAAAGGGACACGATGTATTTATTATACAGTGCTTTCAAAAAGTAACGAATAAATTCATTATTTTTTAAATTGAGACGTTTTCGAAAAAATCCCCTGGCACGTTTAAAAAAAGGCACTTTTTGACATGCGACCCATATTTGTGACGTCATCTTTGTTAGTGATATGACGTCATCGGCAATTTTTTTAAATAGCAACCCCCTATTTTGACCATGCCATTTGAAAGAGCGTGTCATTCTACATACATACATCATGAAAAATTATGGTGTTACATAACAAAAATTTGCAGAAAATAATGTTTGAAGATTTTAAAATTTAATTTTCACAATACTGTGTACCTCCCCATTATGCAACACCTGTCCGTGATTATTTAGATGAGCTGTTCCCGAATCGTTGGATAGGGAGAAGAAGGCCGAGTGAGTGGCCAGCCTGATTTGACACCCCTAGATAATATCTTGTGAGGATACTTAGAAAGCAAAGTATACGTTACTAGACCGGTTAATTTAGAAGATTTGAAAGCAAGAATTCGTCACGAGATACATCGTATACCTCCTGAAGTTATTGATAATGTCCAAAAAGAATTTATTAATGGTTTTGGCTACTGTCAGGCACAATTTGAACATTTAATTTTGTCGATTTTTTACATAATCGTTATCATTTTCTGTATTGTGAAAATTAAATTTTAAAATCTTCAAACATTATTTTCTTGAAACTTTTGTTATGTAGCACCATAATGTTTCATGATGTATGCGTGTCATGGCTGTTACGTATAATGAATCCCAGTGTTCGAAGGGCTTCTCCAGCAATAGTTTGAACATGCGATGAGAACGTCAATTTTGAATCAAAGACTGGTCTCTCTAATTTTATACCATTTATATCGTAATCAAAAGTACCAAAAGACAAATTTCTTGTAAACGACATGACATTGTATTTAGCAACATTAAGGGGTAATTTATTAATTGTGCACCATCTAGATAAATTACATACATTGATCTGTAGTCGCCTACAGTCTTCTATGGTTTTGACAGTTGTAAAAATCTACAAATCGCCTGCGTAAAGAAAACAAGGCACATCTAATACGTCAGGTAAGCTGCTAATAAATATATTAAATAATAGTGGTCCCAGAACCGAACCCTGTGATACCCCAGAAGAAGCTTAAAATTTGTATGACTTAAAACCGTTGTAGACAACATATTGGCTACGAGAAGTCAAGTAAGACTGAAATAAATTTAAAAGTGACTCAGTAAAACCAAATTCATGTAACCTGTGTAATAATAGTGTATGACTCATTCTGTCAAACACTTTTCAGGAATTTGTATAAAGTATGTCCGCTTGTGTCTGCATATCCAATGATTCAGAAAGAAACTGAGTAATGCAAAGTAAAGTGGTGTTTGTCGATTTCAAGCAATTTTTACTCTACTAACTTATCTAATGTATTTAGTTTCTTGTTATGATGTGGCTTGGGTAATTCGATAGCAGTTTCAGTCAGTCAGTAGGAGACTTTGACTTTTCTATTTTTTTCTCGGACTAGGCTCTGTGGGCTTTGGCTTATATTCAAAGACTGATGCAGTCCTCAGATAGCAGTGGTTCTCCAAGATGTTCCGTAGTAGCTTCTGCCGAACATCTCGTGGCTCTTTTGATGACGCAGACAAAAAAAATCTCAAGCCACAATTAGGTATTAATAATGGCATAAATTATGTATGAGGTGACTAGTTAAACATATAAAAATTTTGTATGGGTTGCAAACGGAATACATTAATATCAAAGCTCATCATTTAGAGATCCATTAGCGAAGGTCAATACGTAGCAGAGTTAATTGACACCGAATGGAGTTTTAAACAGTATGCAAAGTGATAAATTTACATAGATGAAGATCATTTTGTTAAAAACAAAAATTATTTGATTAACTCATTAGCGTTAATATGCAGATGAGACTCACTCCTGATATATATCCTACTAATTTGGTATTCCGTTCGTTGCTACATTTAACTTCACTCTGATGTCAGATTAACCTGCGGTTTCAGCAATAATGACCACAAAGTGATATGGGTTTCAATGAATGATTTAAACTAAATGGAACTGTATAATCCTCTACATACTAGACCGTCGTTTGTTAAACGTACTTGACATCAACATGGATTCAGGAAAAAGTATGCCAGTTTATTAAAATTAAACAATACTGATTGTGTCCATAAGTTCAGTAATGTTTTGATATATTCAATGAATTTTGAGCGAATTGGTAAAATGGGTTCCAATTTATTAATTAACTAAAAGGAAATGCAATTGTAATTATATAACACCGTATTATTATTCTACGTCCCCGAAAATAATTGTGTACGTACTAAATTTGGAGAAAATTATCTATTGGTTATTTTACTATTCGTCTTCTATAAAGTTGTAGTATGTGTTTAGGACACAAATGCTTTCTATGGTAAAAAAAAAATTGAAAAATATGCTAATAAAGATTAATGATGGTAACAATATACATTTCCTCTTTTGCTCTTTTAATATAAATACTATTGACTGTAATCAAACCCCATTCTAAAGGGATACATTTGTTCAGTTCCTTCCCTAAATGTTGCAATATTTTGCAGTAGCTTTGGAAGTAATTTGCAAACGTTACTGTTTTAAACTTTATATTTTATAAATCCTCAGAAGTAAAAATCCATCGAAGATAAATCTGGGGCTGATGATAATATACCATTCGTTGTAAAAGTAGCCTCATCGGCAAATATTATATTTCCTAGGTAGTTTTTGTCCTAAAGATAATAATCTTGAACCTATAAACAAAACTTTATTTGCTTTTCTTGATCCCCATTTCCAACATATTATGAAGAAATTTAGGCTTAAATGGTTTTATGTCTTGAAACAACAATGAATTTTATCTTTTGCAATGTTTAAATTCAAAGCAGTATTTCGAAAACTACTATTGGGGCTATTTGGGATCTGTCATTGTCAGCAGTAATAGAAATTTTAAGTTTTTTAGCGACGTTACCTTCAATCATTTATTTTTCTCTCTCGGTTTTCATAGTCATAATAACAAAAAGCCGAATAAAAATAATAATAGAAGAACAAACAATCTTACCTGTTTCACTGAACAGTTTGGTAATTTTGCGAACGTTTAATGAGAAATATTTTTATTCGGTTGTCATTGATTAAAAGTTCGCGTCAAATTTTCTAAAATTGTTGGCCCTTAATTTTGCAATTTCTACTTTTTCTTGAAATGTGAGATCATCTGTTATTATTTTATCATTTTTAAACCCTGGAGACAATTATTGATGCTGTTTGTAGAGAACAAATGGGCTGTCATCATAATATTTTAAATACCGCTTCCCGTTACGGTATACTCTTTTGACGAGTATATTTTTTATATAGAGTATGTTCAGAAATTACTTCAGAACAACTGTAATATGTTACAAAACATTTAAGGAGGAGATTGGACAAATGTATTTAGAAGGGAGTTTGCCACTTCGGGTTAGAGCTGATAGTAACACCAAGGTGCACTGAAGTGCGCGGGAGTTCTTGTTACACAAATGAATTATATTGTTACGGAAACTCGCCTACCTTTTAGTTTGTTAATTATGTTCCTGTTTCATTAGAATATATAATTTTTGTAATACCTTTATTTTGACGTTTTCCGGAATATTCCAGGCTATATTCTATTTGCCTCTCGACTCGTTCTCGAAATCGTAGAAACTTCCAGAACTCTAAAAACCTATATAAGCGGATCAGTTCCGCCGTCACAGTCAGTTTATATTGAGCAGCCAAACGCGAGTGACAAACGTCAAAGTAAAGCGTTGACAGTTGTGAAATTGGTTTGAAGGATATTTCTTGTATTATCAAGAGTGACAATAAAGATTGTTTGTCTACGTGACGTGTTTCTACGATAACCTAATTTTGAGGTTACAATATGTTAAGAGGTAAAAGCCAGTCGTCACACCACTTTTCAAGCGAGTGGGAATAACAAAGGAGCACATTCTTATACGAACCACAATTACCAAATATTTTAATGTGATCACTGAAATAGAAATAAGGTTTAGTAGTAAATCAGATCAATAGATAAAAAAGGATCGGTCCAAAGACTCAACCCTGAGAGACGTCTCAGTGAACATCTAATCGAAGTAAAAAGTCATGTCCACTCGAACAGAAAACATACAGCCAATAAGAAACAGTAACTCAAAAGTAGACCTCTTATAGCAAAATATTCTGTTTTGGCCAGTAATTTTCTTAGGGGAGCCCAACCGAATGCTTTGGACAAGTCTAAATAAAGAATATTAACTGGTTTACGAGAATCTAAATCCGTTGTCCAAAGATTAAGACTAGTAAGCCAATTACTAGAAGTTGACTGCCCAGGTAAAAATGCATGTTGCGTCTGAGGAATGACATCAGTAGAAATGGCGAACGGGATCTGTGTATTGGATATTATTCTATTATTTTCAGACAGATGGAAACTAAATTGATGGGTCTACGACTAGTTGTTCGGGTTAAGTTTATTTCCCTCTTTATGACAAGATACTATAGAAGCTACCAGTCAGATGGGACTAAGCTTACAAAGGAATTCTGGAATATATTAGATAGTGGTTTACAAACGGCATTTCTGCAATTTTTTAAAGCAGAACCAGAAGATGAATCAGTAGTAAATTTTAGAATGTTGTAACACACATTTTTCAGAGAAGTACATTTCAGAAAGAATATTAATATTTATCATTGGGTTTTATAGAGAGAGTACAGAAAATAACTAGCCACGATATATGCGGCTTTCCTGTCATCTACAAATTTGTTACCATTGACATTTCTAATACAAGGAGTAACACTTTGGATAATAAATAGTTGCGTTATTCTTGTAAATACTCTTGGGATCTTGATTGTGTCTTTCATTGAATGTATGTATTCATAAATAATTTCTTATTTCCGTTCACTTAATAAGTACGCCATTGTCTAAAGCAGAGGCACGAAATTTTCTTTTGTGTTGTATATTATACATTTGTGTTAATTTCACCCTATAATATTGTTGTAACCTGGATAAATGCCATCCAATATTCTGATTGCAACAGCATAGTTATTACTTATTTATGTGAAAACAGTTCGTATATAATCAATCATACATTGCTTAAATTAATGTACAATCCATATTTTGTGACATTCCATGCCATCAGCGAGTAATAATTTAATAGCAGTTACACACTTAAATAAATAATATAGTCAGTATATAAATTTATTGTACAAGCGTCAGTGTTGGTCTCGCGTCATTACATATACAATTCGTTTTAATTAATTTTTATTATACGAATTTTTGTAAAGGTTAACACTGTATTATTTAGTTGTTATTAGAAGAGGTGATCTGTAAAATATTCAGAAAAGTTGATTTATAAATCATATTTCAAATTTATAAAAAATAAAAATATAGTGTTACTGATCTTACAGATGATACTATAGATGAGTACATTTTTTTTCTTTTTTTTAGAAAAAAGTTTTATCTGTTATTTTAAACATGCTATGATTATTCAAATATTCTTTTATTTGTCATACCTTAAATACTTCAACCAAAAAATTGGGCATTTTGTTTAAAACTACCAACATTTAAAATAACAGATAGCAGCATGCTAATTAAACTGTAAGCATATCCACAATTCTAAAATGTAACTGAAATTGACATATTAACAAATATTAGTATGTAAAATTAAATTGGACCAGTTTGAGTGTTTCTGTCTACGAACGAAGTATTATAAAAATAAAATAAACAAAAATCACCTTAATTAAAAAAAACATGTGGGATGCAGTGCAAAAAGTTATCAAAAGCAAAAATAAATTTTATAATGTACTAAAAAATAAAAGCACCTTAAACTCTGCTAAAGAAATTTCAAATGGGTTTAACAAAATATGTTCTAATATGGGCAAAACGTCGACAAGAAAAATTTGTAAAAATAGTAATTTTAGCTTAAAAAGAAAAACTAAACCAAATTTATTTATAAAAATCACCTGAACTGGATAATATTAAGGCTGAAACTTTAAAGTTAATAAGTCAGTACTTCCTGACATCTTCAGTTTTCTTTTTTAACTGATGATGGATATTGATCACTGTCCAACAACATTCAAGGGAACCGTTGTAGTGCCTATTTATAAAAATGGAAATGGAGGATATCTCTTACAACAAATTTAACAAAAGTTTTTGAAAACGTAATAAAAAAGAGCAAATATTAAAAGATATAAGCTTATATCAGAAATGCAATTCGGGTTTAAACAGAATATGCCGACAGAAAATTAAATAATAGCTTTGACAAAAATGATCCACTCTGCACTAAACCAATCAAAACCCTGCCTCTGTACGTTTATTGATTTATCCAAAACTTTTGACACCGTTAATTAGTCCTTTTTTTTACAGTTGCTTGATGTCGGTGTCAGATGAATTAGCTTAAAACTATTCAGTTATTTGACCAATAGACGTCACAGCGTGAGGGTTAATAATGTAATAAGTGATATAGGTATGGGATAGCATATGGAGTTCCATAAGATACAGTTTTGGACCCTATTTTGTTCTAAATCTATATTAATGACTTATTTTTTATCTTTGGGCAGAGCGAAGATTAAAGGTTTTGCGGATGGCACTGCAGTGTTTTATAGATTTAACACATTCTAGTGAGCTGTTGTATAAAGACGCGTATGTTTTTGATATTAGACAATTGTATTATTTTAACTTAAACTTGAAGAATCTGCGGGTAAAGAATAACATATCTTTATCGAAACATAGATACTTATAATACATGGCAAAACACCTCCATACTGCTCCTTTTATGTCGACATCTATTTGGCAATATCTAGCCCTAAGAATTTTAACACAGTTCCTGTTGACACAGTAATATAATAACATACAAAAAACACTTAAATACTATAAGTTTCGGCGGGAAACTGTTGTATTTCATAGTTATTTTTACTGATGAGAGAATTTATATTGTAACTTCATCGTAGTTATTTATCTAGTATTTTTATATAATATTTTATTCGTATTTATTATGTGATTTTATATGGCCTTCGATTTTTTTCTTTTCATAATCATTCTGTTTCTCAGCTCAAACAAAAAATGTTAAATGATTTATTGAGAATTTTGTTTATTTTCTTATGTTTATT
This sequence comes from Monochamus saltuarius, assembly GCA_025584915.1. Classification (NCBI taxonomy): domain Eukaryota; kingdom Metazoa; phylum Arthropoda; class Insecta; order Coleoptera; family Cerambycidae; genus Monochamus; species Monochamus saltuarius. The sequence continues at coordinate 66,200,082 of CM046722.1, read as the reverse complement.
GCCATTGTACTGTTAAATGAATGTTTATTTTTTGTTTTGTGTATGCTGCTAATATTTAAACTGTAAGTAGTGTCTAATTTTAGGTATTTATTGTTATATTTTAGTGAATTACGTTATTAATTTTATATTTATGCAGGATTAACTATGACTTTGTCCAAATATTTTAAGAGGGGATAGGGACAAATAAGAATGAACGGAATTATCTATCAAAAAATGTATAAAGCAAAAACAATTTTTTTTCAAATCTATATTAAATCCTTATTTAAGGCCGTCACTGACCTTCTGTCAGCCGCGAGGTTAGGTATATTCTGCCAAAGTCAAAGGTGTGAAACGTAGTGACAGGTCACCGCGTTGACACGTGTATCGGTTTAGACCGTTTTGAAAGAAAAAAAAATTGTTCACAAAATTTATATCATTTAATTATTTAATGAGAAACACGATATGGTAGCACAAGGAGGCAGCACCCTCCTTTACTAACATTTATTTCCCGGATGTTGTATCGTTTTCTGTTTTCTTACTTGTTTAAATTAAAACTTGCCATTGCAAAGATTTTTGTACTTGCTGTGAACCTCTCCTTCCCTTGACCGTTCTTTTTGTTTAAAGCGAAGTACCTATTTGGTCCGCTGGTCATGACCAGGTACATTACTTATGTCGGGAAAGACCACAAAAAATAACAAAAAGATGCCATTAATTAGGGGGATAGTCAAACGTCAACCGGTATCAATCTCTCACATTGACACAAGCCAACATTCTTCCATCTTACCATAACCACAAAGAGGGTGCTAATCGTCTCCACGAATATAGCTTATATACGGTCTAGCGGCAGCGGGGTTCGAACCCACAGCGACCTAGTCACCTCGATTCAAGTACTGATGCCTTAAACCGCGCGACCACTGACTGATAGGTAGGACAGAATAGGTGATTCAGCATAATATTTGTGTAAACGTCTTTGGTATTATGCTGCCGCACGATAATATGAACCTGTCACACTCCAATAAATCACCACCTTATCCGTCATCTAGGCATTTGGATACGACATGTTTGTAAATACACAAAAAATACGCGATAAATTAAATTTGCGTAGTGTACTGAAAAATTATTTCAGACTAGTCAGAGTACGTACCCGTATGTAATATTTTTTGACATATACAGACGCCATCTGTAGGCCACTAATGCAAGGTGCGTTTCACGGTGATAAATTTTTAAACTTCTTGTATTATTGAGGTATTAAATTCTGTTAATACTAATAATAGCAACAATATTAACAGTAATCGACCATGTTTACATAAAATAATTCGTAATATTTTAAACTGTAACTGTAGAAATGTTTCTTAGACCCTACAGCCGGATTCATGAAACGGGCGTAGCGTTGTCGGACTAACCAGCTTTGCTCCCGTGTAAAGCGCGTTAGTCGGACCAACCAGCCTTGTGTCCATTTACGGAACATGCGTTGCTAGATAGCAAAACATGCGTTACTAGGTAGGCTGTTTATTTACGTCCATATTTGCGACAAAAGTTAGATCCAGTATTGTACCTGTCTAAAAATCGCGTAACTTCGGCCTCGAGTTCCTTGCGTTTCCCATTGTATATTTAGTATTTATATTCAAAAACAGTACTTTTCAGTGCTACAGATTAGTTAACATATCATAAAGTAAGTATTATACAAAGTAGTGAATAGGAGTATGTCTTTTATTTCAATTGGTGCAACAGATGCGTAAATTTTTTGCGTAACCTCCGCTAGTCTGACTAACGTTCCGCCTTGTTGATGAATTCGTATGTTAGAATATAACTAAGCTTTGCATGTTCTTTGACGTTTGGAGAGTATGCAACTAGCAATGCCGTATTCTAGGTTATGTTATTTTAGAACTGTTTGTGACTAATTTTAAACAGTTTATAGTAATTAAATAAAGTATTTTATGTCGGATATGTTAGTGAATAATTATGATAAATCCCTAAGGAGTGAACATGTAGTTTTGGCAGTGTGAGATGAAGGAACAAAGAATTAATATAAAATACTAAAGCTAACCGGATTAACTGTTATCTATCAGGTACTTAGGTATTATTATTAATAAAAATGTTTATTTTCGTCGTCTCTTCATTTGACAGAGCTGCAAAAAAACGATGGCAAGCTAGTTGACATATCTAGCCGTCTCGGACAATGATTGATTGTCATAGGCGCCGACTTTCCGTAGGAAAAGAGTGTTTTGCCCCATTTTCTAAACACTGAGCTAGAATGCTACTATCAAACTTACACATATTGAATATTTTACTGTATTGTATCTTTATATTGGATTCTGTTCCAACAAAAGCAAGAATCGATTCCGAACTGTACAGAACTATTCAGTCAGCTTGTTAATGTAGTTTCGGCGAATACGATGTAAGACGGAGTTGGGCAAACATTTCTGACAGTTCTGGACCAGTTCTCGACAGTTGTTGGAACAGACCTATTATTTAAGCAAATTTTTTGTTTGTTTTGCTTGTATCATTTCTCTATTCGAGCAAAAAAAATTATTATTATTACTTATACGTGTACATTTACGCTGGTAGTGAAAAGCTTTGAGTATATTTGCACGTATATCCCCTGTTTATCATACGTGATGAGTTGTGTACACAGTTAACTATAAATTAGCTAAAACAAACTTGCTAGAGGGTACGGAAATAGTTTTAAGTAGTAATTGCTTTCAAATACATGTCCCAGTGCAGTCGTCCCAGTCCCATAAGTGGAAATTAAATTCAAGCAAACGATATACAATGGGAATACAGTGCGCATGCTAGTACTAAAGTTTGTGTCGAAAAGTATCGATTATATTTCGAAATATCGAGATTAGTTTCTAATGGCCAATTATAAGCAAAAGTTAATTTTTATTAAAAATTCAAATCAAAGACAGATTTTAGCACAAGTGGATTTAATAGAATAGAGCATTTACATGTAGGCGGCGCTGCGACCAATGTTAGGTATTAAATCTAACCTCACACATATTTGTTATTTAATTTTTGTTGTATTTCAATTTGCGTAATAAAACATGCCATATAACTGTTGTGTACCGCAGTGTTTATCTGTTGCTGATAAAAATAAAGAGTTCATGTTTCGCAAGTTTCCTAATAATGCTGAGAAAAATGGTTAATAGCAAGAAACCAACCAAGTACACAACGATCTGCTGAAAACATTTCACAGAAGATTGTTATACTATTACTAGTATGGGTAAGTACAAGCATACATGATCTATTTTCAGTGTATATTTTTCATTATTGATAAGGTTTCATTCTTATTTTTAGGACAATGGAAAATTCTCAAAAAAAAACAGCTGTTTCAATATTATATTTATGCGTACACGAAAATACGATACCAATACTGTAAAAATAATGAACGCATGAAAAGGTACATGAAAAGGCGAAAACAAGATGAAAATGTAAGCAAATTTGCAGATGGAAAAAAGTAGAAATATGACACGAGTTAAATTTGATGATACGAAAATTACTTGGATGATAATAACGCCGGTAATCCTGAGAGTATAGCAAGTGCATCTAGCAGTAACAAGATATTTTACGATATGGCGATTCAAAATGTTATTAGTTACAAAAGGGCACAACTAATATCACTCAAATTTTTAAATGATAACCATTTAAAACAACTAACAGTGTTTTCAACTTTTTCTGTATAAATAAAACCTGCATATGTTTATTATTTATATATGTGACATGTATTATTTAAAACACTGGTTTTTTTATATATTATTCGTATTTTTTCAGAAACTGGGCATTTCATGTACTTTTTTATTTACTAGGCATATTACATGCAACATTTTTGCAATTTGAGCGACAACTAACCCTTTTTTATCGATTCGTGATTTATAAAATTTCAATTCTTTAAAAAACAAAGAGGTTGAAATGAAGAAATACCAGGAAATTCTTAAGCGCATTTTTAAAAAAAATGTATATCATAATCAACCTTTTAAATTTTGTACCCCCCTTTTCTGTACTGTACTGTTATTCATCTTGAACATTGTTTAATACAGTCTCATTTATTTTCCTCATCTCTTGTCTTATTCGATTTTTCGAGTCTTCGATGTTTCGAGACCTGTTTACATGAGCCTTTGACTTTAAATAACTCCATTAAAAGTAATTATTGGGTGTAAGATCTGGTAATCTTGAGGGACACTATATCGGTCCGCGCCTTCCAATCCAACAGTCATTAAAACATTAATTTACATAAATCTCGGTCTCGCCGAACAATTGTGATGGCAATTGTCGAAATTTATTCGAAAACGGTTAAAGATAGGTATGGGGTATGTTACAAAAAAATATATACTAAGAATTTTATGGCAAATTGAATAAAAATGAGGGAGTTCCATTTAAAAAAGTTGCCTATGTTGCATTTTTGCGAAAATCAAACACCTGATTTTTAAATAAATGTATTCCACACTTTTCCGCTCACTGTATAAATTCAAATGTCTTATTACTTTTGCTTTTGTAGAAGAGATAATTTGCTCCCAAACATTATAAAAAAGATAATTTTCTCAAATCAAATAATTGATCACACCACATTTGCAATAACTTTCCTGCAGTTATCTTATCTTTGGACATCTTAATTCACTTATATTCTAATGTCTAATAAACAAGTAAAATGACAACGGCATGATGAACTAGCCTTTTAATGCATCAATCCATCAGTATGTAAAATCAATACAGAAATTTCTAAACCGCTATTTGGAATTATTATTAATTAACTATTAAGTTTATTTAGTTTGTAATTTTTAAATAAATTATTTATTTATCTAAAAATATTTCTAAACTTTAGAGCTACCTTCACTTGTACTTGTTGCAAAAAAACTGGGGATCACAAATAAACCCTAAATAATCAAATCATAAATATCAAAAAAATACTTCAAAATCATGTTGAAAGTATATTTTTAAATAGCTATAATAAGTAAGGTGTGACTTGCAGAAAAATTTAGATGTAGCAGTTTTCTATAATGTCGACAGTCTAGAGATAATCAATATTTTTTTTCCTTCTACTGCTGGAAGCACTAGTGCTGTAATGAAAAAAAAACGTTTATTATCATTTTTTCCGCTTTTCAGAAGAATAATTTATTTATTATAAAAAAAATATATTATAAAACCTAGTGTTTATTTTAAACATTCATAATATATATTTTACAATTAAAAATTTGTATATCAGAAGTAGAGGTAATGTGGAGCTGTTTAAGTTTGAATTTGTAGTCGTTAAATCCGTTTGATTTTCTTTACTATCTGCTTCTTCTTCTCTAAAAAAATCTCAACATAGAATTATGCCCTAGGAGAAGATTTCCAGAACCCATGACCTTTTAACATCTGCATATCTGCACCATCACCAACCAGAATGGTGGATGAGGACCTTCTAAAGCAATGTCTAGTGTATTCTTGGGGATTCTTCAATTCAAACTTTGTTGCAAAAAATCGCATTACATTAGGAGGACAAAATTCAGCATATTCAGCAAAAGGATTTTCTCAGACATCTCGTCTACTTGTTTAGCTTTGCTTCAAACTTTCGGTACTCCAACTCGTACCGCGCCTTGAATTTTATCACAATTAGACTTGAGATCGCTCTGTTTCCACTGCTTCTATATAAGAAGGCAAATTTCCATCTGAATCATTTTGAAAAAAGCTTTTTATATTTATGAGTTTGTTTGATAAATTTTGGCAGTAATCATGCGAAAGATAACATAAGAAAACTTGCTTCATAAATTTAATGGCAGTTCATTTAAAACTTTTTATCTATTTTTTTCGTGTTATTAAATGAAAGTAGATTAAATTTTGAGCAACATGCCTGTTGTAAATTCGTATTACCACACTCGATGTGGTAATATGAATGTGTGTGTTAAACTCGGCTGATAACTTTAACATATCGCATTGTAATATAACAATTAACTATTTAATATATGCGACACAGTTAAATACTTTTGAAATAGCTTAGTGGCGCTACTGGCTTTGCAAGCGAATGTCATTTTAGTTATTCAAAACCATATTATCAATAAGGCCTGGGATTATTATATGCAGGACAAGCATGCACTTATTCACGTGATAAATATTTCTGCATATATTAAATAAACGAAATATTGACCCTTACCTGACCGATACATAAGCGCATTGACTCATTTCATAAAGATGGATAAACGTATTCGAATGTTGACAAGTGAATAAAAATATCTCGGCAGTAACCTTGACCGTGATTCTACCAATATGATCGACTTGCCTTCCAGCTATAACAGGACTGATCATTAATTTGTATGTCGAAGAAACATTTCTCAAATACCGATATACAAACGTATATATTGAGAAAGTCAACACACCTATTTAATTTAGCAATATGAAATATTCCGAAGATGATTTGATAAACTTCAATTTATCACATAATACTTAGATATCCATAGAACATTATAATTTTATATCGAATTTTTGAAATGTAAAATTATTCTGATTCCATATGTCTTCGTCATCTAAGGAAAGCATCCACGTATCAAGCATCATAAACCAAATAGAATTCAATATCTCAGTTTCAGTTACATTATAATATTACTAAAATATCAATAAGTATTTCTTAGGAGATATTTAAAATATCATAGGATTACTGTTTATTATATACTTCACGTTAATTTTTAATAGGAACTAATACACAGATACATTAAGCATTAAATACTAAATCATCTGTTCTTATACTGCTACCTACTAGAAGTCATTAATGAATCCAAGCTATGGTGAAATAAGAAAATATGTATATGCAAAACATTTTTCACGTCCACTACATTTATTGTACCTTATTAGTAATTTACAATAATTAATTTATATAATATTGATAATAACAAAAATTGATAATAATACAATCATGTCTTATGATGTTTTTTTACAAAATTCCTTAATGTAAGGAAAGACCTAATTAAAAATTATCAATTTTACTTCTACTTGAAATAGAAGTGCACCAACTTGTTCCTTCCATTAATATTGAGAATTTTGAACTAGAGTCGACAAACGTTAAGCATTATTTACAATCAGTACTACTTATATTTACTAATATGTACCATGAAAATTATTCAAATCATAAGCATATGTTGAATAATAATCCTTGCCTTGATACTGATGATTGGGATATTGTTGATGGACCGCTTGTTGGTATTGCTGGTACTGCTGAGGCTGGCTAGCAACTGGTTTATGCTGGTAATTACTTGACTGAACACTAGCAGGAGCACTGAGTTTGACATTATATCTGCCTTGTTCATTATTTGGAATTTTATTGTAATGCTGCGGTGGATTTGTAACACCAAAAGGCTTCTTTGTGGTCTGACTACCCACAAAACTTCCTCTGTTCGCCACGGAATTTGTTGGCAGCCATCTTTTCTTTATAAAGTCTACTCCTCTTTCCGCCATCATGACGATGGTGGCATGAGTATTTCCGGAGACTAAAATTGGCATTGCAGAGGCGTCCATCACTCTTATGCCATCTATACCGTACACTTCGAGTTGGTTGTTCACTACAGCCATAGGGTCGGAGGAGGGGCCCATTTTGCAGGAAGATGCTTGATGGTTTTCTGGACCTGTGTAGTAACGTACAGCACAGTGCCAAAATGCGTCTGTATCATATCTGTGAACAAAAAGTAAATTATGTATCTAATAGATTAACTGGTAAAATATAAAGAGCTAATGATTTGAAGTTTTGTAAACGCAAAAGCATAATAACAATTTGAAATAGTACCAATCTAAAATAAACTATTGGAGAAAACAAATATCTGTTGGTAGTCGAAATAGACACAGTAATATAAAAAATTAAAAGCACAGTAAAAAGAGTACACCACTAATTTACTAAGATTACAATAAATAAATGAAACAAATCTTTGACAATGCAGTAACATCAAAAAAAAATTATTATTAGTTGAGTTATGAACAAATAAATAAATAAAATATGAGGATGAGGAGATAGTTATTATGAAAAGAATCAAATTACAATAATAGTAGATAAGGAGAAAACATTCTTAATTTATGATTAACTTACCCATGCTTCTTCTCGCAGTCACCATATTCCTCTTTAGGTAACACCAGACCATACTTTTTTCTCAATGTTGCACTATTCGCCAGCCTCTGAATTACTCTTATCCCGGCCACTAACGTTTTGGCATCGTCTGGTTCCGTCAGGTAGTTGGCAACCATGATAGGAGGATCAAGAGGATTTTTAGATCTCAATCCAATGTATCCCTTGCTCTTCGGATGTAGAGTGACTGGCGATACAGTCAAGGTTCTGGGAGCGTCTGGATTTTCAGGATCTGCAGCAGCTCTGACTTCTCCAGAACTGGCACAGCGTGCCAAGAATCCGGAGAAGAATATCTGAAGATCGGGGTCAGTTCCACTAGGATCGGCGTGTGGAGAATTTATTCGTGCAGTTACTTGAGACATACCTGAAAAGAAGTCGATATCTTTGAGACAAGTAATAAAGGACGTGAAAATAAGAAATTTTTATGAACCAGCCGATCTGAAGTTTCATGTGTTTCAAAAAATGTATTAAAAATTATTACACAAGACTGCATAACCCCCTTTGATCAATTTATGAGCTGTTTACAAAGCAGCTCAAATTTCGTATCGATATTTACATGGTGCTGCTTGATTTACATTGAAATGAATAATTGACGGATATGGTATTAATGTATGAGTTGTGCTAATGTTATTTAAACAAAAAGGCGCCAACCAAATTCTAGAACAGTGAAACACTCTGTTCAAATACTGCGGGATACTGACAGAGTGAACCTAGAGTCTGCAGGTTACACAAACTGCAACTAAAAGAGTGCAGAAGAAGATATTTCGTACGGTTTGAATCACCACCACCCGTATCCGTGATATTGCACGTTAAATGGGTATGGAATGCAATAGTACTATGTGACGTGTGATTGGAAGCTGTTACTGCACCTTTACCATGTACGACATTTGCAAGGTTTGACTGTACATTATTTTTAGTTGCGTGTGGTATGTTTTTGTTGCTTTTAGCAAAATCCAAATTATACGAATACAGTATCTTTCACATACTTCCATGTTGTACAGGAGTCGCATTTTTATTGAACGAGTAGTGTGAGGTTTTCGGTGATATTCTATTTCAGGCCTACCACATGTTTCACGAACTGTTTAATACTCTTTACACACTTAATACTCACGTTTTTCTCATAGGATACAATGACCAGTGCATTGGCCAACGCAAATTGGCAATATGAATACAGTTTTTTTATTAGGTGATGTATGAAACAGAGTGCGTACTAATGATACGGTTTTGCCGACTTGACAGGCCGAAGCAATGAACTGTTCTACATGCTACAAGCATCATTGAAGTATACCTTCATTATGTGTCGGCGAGAACAATATTGGCAAAACGAAATTTCAGGAAATAACTACTCTGCGGGCTAATACCCCGACCAGCATTGATTTATATCTAAAAAACCTATAGCAAACAACCATTCGTCAGCGGCCTACTGGACATATACTCGCTTTGAGCCTTTTTTTGAACCAAAATAAAAGGGGAAGTAACATTATTTTAGATGAATATTAAATATATGTCCTTTTTTAGTCAACATGTTTCAATGCGACCTTACTATTTTATAGAACAAAGAGCATTGTGAATTTTGTAGTACAATCCAATTCTTGTCCACTTCTTCCGGTATTAGTAATAAACATACTATGCTTTTAATTTTACGTTTGCTTGTTATTATGGTGAGTTCTACCTATGTTATTAGATTACTTACTACTGGAGTATGTAATCATATTGCTTGAATTATTGAAGCTTCTTTGTGGTCAAAGACGTACAAAGTCATTAGGTAAAGTGTCATTATATTTGCGTTAATACAGGGAGATCCATGAAAATGCTTGAGGCTTGATTATTTATGTTTGATTGTCTTTATTTCAATAGAGATCTTTAAAATACAAAGTTATAAGAGTCAGCTAAAATCAAAATTTATCTAATTTAATTTTATACCATTTTGAGCACCATCAACAGACAATCAAATAGCATATCCTGTATGTCAAAGTTTCTTTTTTATTTTTATTTTTCTTTAGTCTAAGATTAATTGAACAAACCCTTGTGCTAAAAGGATGCCAAGGGTTATTTTTTGTTGGCCTGACCAAAAATTCTTACACTGAAAAAACAGATATGTAAAAAAATATTTTTTACTTTTTATGGCACAAGAGTTTATTCAATTAATCTTTATTTTTTCAGATGTGTAGAAGATTTTCTTGATACAAATAAATAGCTTCAAACATTTTTTTTTGATATTAAAGTGACATTTAGAAACAACTGAAACCTAACGTGCTCATACAGGGTGCTTTATTGGAAAATGTACATACCTAACAGTAAATACAGGATAAAAAATTGCCAAAACCGGTAAAACGCCCGGTCTTGTTTACGACAATTCAACGACACGTTTTTTGAGATCGCCTGTATACTATTATTTAACTTAGGATTAATTGAGTACTAAGTAACAAGTCATTGATTGAGGATCACCGGACATCAATTTTTAGTTGTTTTTTTGTCCTTATTAAAATTATTCAGTTATCTTGGTTGACATTTAGTTGTAATTATTTACGACTTAGGTAAAAATCATATATTTGTTAATGTATGCTTTTGCAGTAGTACCAATTAAGGCGACAATCGATTTTTGCTGTCTCGGCAACCGAATTGGCACAATTTATGGAACATGACACACCGATCAACTTTCGCAGATAACGGCGTGTGGTTTATGCCATTGGTCAAAACGTTTTAAAAAAGGAGATGGCAACTAGCAACGATGTGTATCTTGATCTATACAGAGATGGCCAGAAGTACGGAATACAATTCATCCCTTTTGAATGAGTGACTTTTTTTTAAAGGCCGAAACACGTTATCTGATCTTGATTTTTTGCCATCTTTCGGTTATATAATAATAAATTTTTTTCAACCCCCCAACCCCCAGCTATCCCTACTTTTTTTCAAATGGAAACATAAGGCATGAGCGGCTTATAGACAACCGAATTCGGCCATACCAAATAACTAATTTTTATGTTTTCAATAGTAAGGTTTTTAAGGTTGCATAAAATACCTACTTATAGAAACAAGTCCAAATCAAGTGAAATAAAATTTAATTATCATCAGTTTCATTCTCCATGAATTTGCACAGATTTGGACTAACGTTTTCCACGGAATTGGATTGGGAGAATAGGCAGTATTGAGAGGCCTCCACGATCACCGAATTTATCGCCCCTTGATTTTTTTTGTAGGAACACCTAAAAAGTAAAAACTGTAAAACACAGCCAGCGTCCCTGCAAGATTTGCATCAACGAATCGTCAACGAATGCTTTCAAATCACTCCGGAATTGCTTCAGAATGTGCGCGAACGTTTAGAACAAAATCATTATTCTTGTATGCAAGTGGGCGGTCACCGATTTGAACATTTAATCAACTAAAATGGTTCTGTTTCGTTTTCATTTGACCGCCCTGTATATAATTTACATTATAGTACAACGTAATATAAACATTGTCGATTAAGAAGAGTTACCGATCTCCTATTTATTGTGAAAGTGTAAATATGAGTGACTAACTGTTTCTTCCACGACTTGGACTTTATGTTGAAGCTCACTTCTCAATTGATTGATTTTGTCTTCAATAGTTTCCTCAAATTTATTCAGTTTAACCTTAATTGTATCTTCCGATTTAATACTGTTTTCTTGTAAACTGGTTTTCATTTGTTTGTTAATTATTCTTCTTGGCTATTTTCCATTTTCTCTAATCTATTCTTCGCTTCCTCTTGATTGTATTTCATTTCCTTTATCAAGTCTTCCTTCATTTCATCTTGGCTCTTCTTCATTTCTTTCTATAAATCTTCCTTCATTTCGTCCTGGCTGTTCTTGACTCTTCTTGACTCTTATTCATATTTTCCATCATCTCCATTAACTGTTTGAATATCTCCTCCATTTCTGTTGCTCTAGATCTCGTTACCGTTAACATCCCACTTCTGACACCAATGTAACCTCTACGTTGGATTTGCACGGAAACACGTCACGTAGACAAACAAACTTTATTGTCACGCTTGATTACAAAAGAAATATCCCTCAACAAATTCACAACTGTCAAATTGTTTACTTTGACGTTTCAGTTATTTGCGTCTGACTGCTCAATATAAAGTGAACTAAACTGAAACGGTAGGTGACCTTCAGTAACAATATGGTAATAATCCTATCTAATCGGAACTGGTACATGCTGACGTTAAATAGAACTGTTTTTTCGAAAAAACTAATTAGTCTTTCATTTTATGGTATATCTAAGAACATTCCTAAGCTCCCATCTTTTACTTTAATGGAACAATAAAAAATGCTAAAATAGTGGGTTGTAAACAATTTGGGACGTTCAGATGAACGCCATTATTCGCAAAAATTAAAAAATTTACACTGGGTAATTTACTGTTGAAGACGAAAATGGAAAAGGGAGACACGCTTCTCGCCCATAGGTCTTTAGGCCAGTTAAGGCGACACGCATGGAGGGCCGAGGTTAACACCCCTGAAAAGTTATACAAAAGGGCAAACAATGGGAGCTTAATAAAATCGAGAGGCGCAATAAATCTGGCATAGTCTGACACAAATTTATAGCGAGCTTATGGAATCTAATTTAGTATTTTGTTGTTGGAAACCGAGTATTAATTATAAAATAAATTAATAACAACCGGTCTTCACTGATGTTCTATATCAAAAACAACTGTATATCTTTCTTGTTTGAGCAGGATTCACAAAACAATTTTCCCGGGCTGAAAAATTTGTTTAGTACCTATATTGTTTGAAATATATTTTAAACAGTATAATCTTCAGAATCCAAAAACGATTAGTGTTAGAATGTCTAATTATTTGAGGAATACACAGAGAGAGTTGGTCAAGTCAAATAAATTGTGATTCCGTTAACCAAATTATTTGATCATATATCCACACTAAAATATATATTTCAGCCAACTGATTATTTATGATGATTTCTAAATATATCTTCTCATTTCACGACACACATCCAATCTTCGCATGACTTGTTCGTCGGCTATGTTTATTAACATTTCTCCGTGTAACTCCGTACAAGCGTTTGTGATTTTTTCTTTCAAATGATTAATATTTCGCGAATTGGTTTTGTAAATCTTATTTTTTAAAACCTCCATAAAAAAGTCGAAGGGTGTTAGATCTGGTGACTTTAAGGGCCACTGAATAGATCCATTAATCCCAATTCATTTTTCTGGGAAAGTGTTATCTAAAAATTGCTGCACAATCCTGGCCTTGTGGAGTTGGGCTCCGTCGTGCTGAAACCATAGGTTTATCCTTAGGTGCAAACGCACATTCTCCAGAAGTGCAGGAAGTTCTTCCTGTAGGAAATTTAGGTAACTCAAGCTGTTCAATGTATGTTCATAAACATAAGACCCAATTAAATGGCTATCGATGATGCCGCATAATACATTTACTCCAAAATGGCCTTGAAATGAGATTATCAATGGACCAATAGTGGTCATTGTGCCTGTTTGGTATACCATTACTGACATACCTACTTTTATTCGTCCAAAGAACGTGCCGAAAAAGGTTATGGTGAACAGTCTACTTTTACTAGAATTTAAGTTGTTTTCAATGTGACGCTCAGACAAAAACTCCAAATTGTAAATTTTGTAGTCATGGTAGGCATTGGTCTTTAAAATTGTTAAAAGGTTGTTTTTGCCAAATTCAATTTTCGCTGTATAAAATTTCGTAGATTTTGTTCGAAATACTTCAACAGTCTAGCTGTATTAACATTGTTTCTTACTCTTCGGTCGATTCTTTGATTCCTCCGATGATGCATCTTCATTTCCTCGCAAGGTCGCCTCCAATCTTGTAAAGGTTCTATAATAAGGAATGAGGCGCTCTGGATACCTTACATTTATGCACTATAAACGACGAACATTCAATTATTTTCCAATGACTACTTAATTCTTCCACCTCTAATTTGAGATTTAGGTGGTATTTCTTTTGAGACTTTTTAGGATAATATTGCTTATAACTTATAAACGGGAAATAATGAGGCTTTTTAAGCAAAATTATCGTGGCTTTAAGAGAACGATACCAATTTATCCAAGAATCAGTCGCGTACAATTTGTATTGCTAATAATGAGTATTTAACGGCACGAACGTCACTGATGCAATAGAAATTTATTCACGTAATAGTAGCCCTTCACTATACACTGTCGTGTACCAAACTGCATCTCCATATTTCGGTTGGTTTTCGAGAGATGAAGACTATAGTATTTAAGACAGAATCTTTTAAACAACCTGTATTTACGAAACGAGGCATTTCCGGACTCATGTTTATATAAACTTTTCTTCTTTTTATGCATAGAATCTGCCTCTAGATTTTCTTAACATCTTTCTGTAACATCCTGTATAAATATTAATATACATTACATTATCTAGAATCTTCAGTACGGTTACAATTCTAACATATTTACCATTCCATTATTTGTATATATTTTATATACCTAACACACCATATTCGCATTTATTTCAAATATTGATATGTTATGGAAACCACTGAATGTATGGTATTGAATTGCAGATTTTATTTTATTTATAATTATCTAATAAAATTATATGTTACCCTTGGTATTTAGAATTACTATTTAATGTGAAGGTGAGAACAAAATTGCAGGGATTCATACGGTGATTTCGGCTTTAATAAATGCATCTTTAATAAAAACGTACGCAGAAGAGTGAAGGTAAAATTTATTAAAGTCGGTTTTAGAGACATAGTATATTGAATATCCCTGTGATTAAATATAAACTACGAGTACTACCGCATTCTCACGAAACCTATAGTAAAGATTATATAAAACATAAAATCAGAAATAGGAAATAAAATTTGCATTCTATAGGTACATAAAATACACCCTTGTACCTCATACTGAATAAAAATTCTGTGAATTTGATAAATTTGATTAGCATACGTTAGTTTTTTTCTCGAATATATTATACAAGAAAAGGTACATTGCTAATATTAATTTGCACACTACGCAATTCTCTGCAATCATTCATTAGAGAAGAATTTATTAACTCGGAACTTTAGTAAAATCTGAAAATATTTTTAATATACAGGGTGTCCCAGAGATACTTTGACAGGGTTATCTCGGAAACTATACAGGTCAAAAGGTGCGTTTAACCATTTTACTTTCTGACATATAGGGTGTCTCAAAAACATGGTATGTTGCGGAACTTTAATTTTATAAATGAAACATGCTAAATAATTTCCTTAAGTTATAGGCCTTTTATATTTCATTTATTTAACGATAATTTTCTTATTAGTTGGGTAACTGTACTTACATTTTAGAAAAGTAGTTTTTCTTTTTGAGATAAACACGAATATTTAATTTTTGAGTTAAATGTGCTTATGCCACTATATTATTCCTTACAGATTTTTAAACGATATAGATTTTTTTAAATGATTCGTTATTTTCAAAAAGTCGTAAAACGCTTTAGGAGAGCGATTTCCCTGTAAACATGTATCTACCAAATGCAGCTACTATTACCGCGGTATACAGTGAATGCAAGTGTAATGTAACGCGATTTGAAATCGAATCGATAAAGTGATGCAGGCCCAAGAGACCTACGGCGTATTGCAGCAGTGTGACACGATACTTAATGCATTTTTAAAACGATATACATAGAATCTATAGAATCTAGTGGCTGTAGAGATAAAGATTACTACTTATGTTAATGCTCATGCAACTGCCATTTTTTTAACAAATAAAATTAATGGCACAGATAAGCGTCTTAAAAAATTAAATATAATTTTTGTTTCAAATTCCATAAATTTTTTTAGGAAGCAAAAGGAATATGATCTAAACCAGTAGTTGATTTTAGTCCAAGTTACCCATAAAGTATAAACCATTCTCCTCATGCACACTGTGTATACAGGGTGATTTTAAATAAAGTAGCAAAAATGAGACGCATAATAACAAAGATACAGAGTGTCAAAATTAAAATTTTATTTTCGATATTTATATGATATAACTTAAAAAATCCAAATATTTAAATAAAATTTTTAAATCGAGGGTTTTTGCGGGCGAGAAATTCAAATTTGTTTCTAATTTTGACGTCACTAGTAGAGATCGCCTCTTGTGGCACGCTATGTTTCTTTTAAATGGCAGGATTTTTTGTAGCTTAGTGTATCCACCTGACCATCGAATCAATTGATTCTCCCACCTGTTTTATTTGAAAAAGGTATATCTTGCTGAAGTCGGTAGGAGTGACCAGTGTTTAAACAATCGTATTTGAAATGTTCAGCGCACCAAGTAAAAACTGTTTTGGTTTCAGGTAAAGTGCCTTTTCTGCTGAAAATACAGCTAAATGTTACTTGAAAAAGTTGTTCAGAATGGTAAATTATAGAGACGTGCAAAATTTCGAGAAGATCGGCGAGGTTTGATGAAAGCATTTTTCAACAAAGTGGGTAAAAAGATTTTATCAAAGCAGGTCGATATTTTTGTAATTTCCACCATAATTTACCGTTCTGAAGAACTTTTTCAAGTAATATTTTGCTGTATTTTCAGTACAAATGGCACTTTACCTGAAACGGTAACAGTTTTCAATCGGTACACTGAATATTTTAAATAGGATTATTTCGAAAACTGTTACTCCTAACAACTTCAACCTACCTTTTTTAGGCATAACAAGTAGGAGAATCGACTGTTTCAAGAATCAGATGGATACACTAAGCAGCGAAAAAGTTCTGTCATTTAAAAGAAACATGATGTGCTACAAGTGCCGCCCTCTAGTAGTGACGTCAAAATTAGAAACAAATTTGAATTTCTCACCCACAAAAACCCCTGAATTACAAATTTTATGTAAATATTTGGATTTTTTAAGAAGTTATCTACAAATATCCAAAATAAAATTTTAATTTTGACACCCTGTATCTTTTTTTGTTATGCGTCTTGGGTTATAGGTACGTTAGGTTAAATCGATTTACTTCCACCTAAGGAATCTGTAGTCTCATTTTTGCTACTTTATTTAAAATCACCCTATATAGTGACACGACGTGTTATCATGCCTCTGGCTTACCTGTTGACGTCATGGGACCTTGTCTGTTGACTATGTAATCCAAAGCCGTCGCCCAATCTAGATCGCTGATATCCTTCTGCTTTTCCATCAAGAAAGTCATGTAAAAGGCGACGTGGTTTTGCAAGTTCCGCCCTACGCCCGGCAACTCGTGCACTTGTTGAATCCCGACCTTAGCCAGCTCATCCCTGGGTCCGATGCCGGACAGCAAGAGAATCTGGGGAGAGTTAATGGCGCCAGCCGCAAGAACCACCTCCTTGGATACTCTCACGGTGTGCAGTTTGTTCCCGTATAGGAATTCCACCCCCCGTATTACTTTTTTCCCTCCGTTGTTGCTGAGTAGGATTCGGGTGGCCGTTGAATTTAACATTACATGTAAATTGGGACGGTCTCGAGACGGCCGGAGATACGCTCTGGCACTGCTGAGGCGCGCTCCGTTTCTGGAATAGAGTGAATTTGATTAGTGTTGGGTTTAGAACGCCTCGGAGATTTATCGTGGCCAAAAAACACTTTATTAAAGTAACAAGTACTGAGGCAAAAGTACACAGAGCAGCGAAAATGGATGGTAACTATTCAGGATACGGAATTTTTCAAAAATAATAATACTGCCAGCGTAGCAATAATAATAATAATAATAGAGACAGTTATACATTTTAGCAGGATTATATGAGAAAGATTTCTTAAAAAGCGAAGTAGAAGAAACACTGTAGAGGCATCTATAATGGGTAAATCTACTATGTATAAATGAGTACTTTACTAATTTCTCATACAGATATTTGGGACGTTTGAACTCATTAAGTTTATAAACAAGACAAACCATATGCACTCTAAAACGCTCATCTAAGTTAAGCCAATTGGATTTTTTTAATGGAGGACTAATATGGTCAAATTTCTTAAGATTATAGCAAAATCTAAGATAATTATTCTGAAGTCTCTGCAGGTTAGTTTTATCTGCCTGTAATAAAAACAAATTAACATGACATGAAATCTAACACATGATCCAAATATAATCTCAAATTTTTGCACTCACTAGCAGGTTTTAAAGTTAAATTCAATACAAAATTGAGCATTGGAAATAAGATTATTATTTGCTAATAATATAGATTTCACTAAAGCATTCGACAGACTTGACCATAGTGTATTACTTAACAAACTTGCTAATTTCGGTTTTTCTTATAATATGCTATTATTTTTCAAATCATACCTCTCGAATAGGAAACAATATGTAGCTTACAGTGGTTTTAAATCTATTGAATATTCCGCAACATCTGGTGTCCCTCAGGGATCTATACTTGGACCCTTGCTATTTAACATGTTTGTTAATGATATTGTGAACGATCTTGAGGTTAACTGTTTGTTGTATGCCGACGACTTAAAATTATTTAAGGTTATTAATTCTCAAGATGACTGACTGTATACTTTTGCAAAATAACCTATGTAAAATTAATGACTGGTGTTTTCGTAACAAACTTGAGTTAAATGTCTCTATTTGTAATATAATGACATATACGACCATAACTACACCTCTCCTTTTTAACTATACTTTGGCTACTGCCCTTCTTCAGCGACCATCTACTTTTCGTGATCTTGGAGTAACTTTCGATAAAGAATTGTCCTTTGCCGCTCATATTGATCAAGTAACGTCTGATTCATTTAAAATGCTAGGTTGGTTAATTAGATGTAGTAAAGATTTTTCTAATGTAAATACTATTATATTTTGCTTTTGTCCGGCCAAAAATTGAATACTGCTCTCTTGTGTGGAATCTTAAATATAACGTCCATATTAACCGTCTTGAGGAGATTCAGAGGAAATTTCTAAAGTTACTATGTTACAAATCAGATTCTGTTTATCCACAAGTGGGTGTTCCGCAGGAAGTGCTTTTGACAAGATTCTCAATTGCGGCACTTGAACAGAGGCGTAAGTGTTGTTCTCAATTATTTTTATTTAAACTTATTCACAATATGATTGATTGTCAACATTTATTAAGCAGATTAAATTTTCGAGTACCTTATTTTAATGCTCGAAGACTTCAGACCTTCTACCTCTCCATCCCGAATTCAAATGTGCTTAAATTTTCACCTCTTTTCTTCATGTGCAATGTCTATAACTGTCAATGTGAGAATTTTGACATTTTTAATTGTTCTGTCAGTTCCATAAAAAGTTGTTTCAAACCGTAAATAAATCTTTGTTTTTTTTTGCTTTTGTTTTCTATTGTATTTTTTGTTGTTCTTGTAGTTTACTTTTTTGTGTTAAATTATATTTTGTGTTATATATGTTTTTCCTACTCGTTAAATGGGTTTACCTGTAGAGTAGTTGTATGTAAAATAAATAAATAAATAAAATAAATAATGGTAAATTGGGTTTTACACTCATTTAAAATTAAGCCGTGAGCTTTTGAGCACAGAAATTAATAGCCGTTAAGTCTTCATAAATTTTACGTAGATCACCATCTGATAAAAAGAAATTAGGAAACAATTATTGATAATCATCAGCATATTGATGTGAATTACAGGTAGAAAAAACTGCTGTATATGTACAAAACAATAGAGAACCCAACATACTACCTTGCGGTACTCCTTTATTAATAGTTTGGCTTCTATTTTGCAAGTAACTAAAAAATAAGTCAACGGCCACATTACTGAACCCAAAGTATTTAAATTTGTCTATGAAAATGTAGTGATTGAGAGTCTCGAAAATCTAATAGAAGCAAAAAGGAGATACGGTTGTTATCGCATACCCTGTACAATAGAGCATTTACATTAACTCAGTGTCATTAAATTCAGCTAGAGGCGCTAGCGTCAAAGTTAGGTATTAATATTAATGTTCTATGATCTAGTTCATAATTTTTTTATTTATGTATATTTAATCTGTGATTCATGAGTCGATAATTTTTGATTTGAATTTGTGTAAGTCAAATAGTGATTGTATACTAATTTTCATACGTATTATCAAATAAAACTTATAATAAATCAATAAAATGTTTGTAAACACACAAAGACAACAGGAAAAAATCACTTGAAAATATATATTCAATTTTATTTATGTTAACCTCACATAACCTTGTTTATCTGCATTTTACATTAGCAATTTGGAAAGAGAAGTAATAAACACAGAAATTGTTAACGTTGGAGTGCCTAAATTATTTCCTGGTAATTCTTAAGTTAAACCTTTGTTCTTAAAGAATTGAAATTTTATATTACGAATCGATAGAAAAATGGTTAGTTGTTGCTCAAATTGCAAAAATGTTGCATGTAATATGCCTAGAAAATAAAAAAGTACATTAAATGTCCAGTTTCTGAAGAAAACACGAATATATAAAAAAAATCTGTGTTTTAAATAATGTGCACGTTTTTTTATTTATATATATATATTTAATCTGTGGTACATGTGACATAAATAAATAATAAACATATGCAGTTTTTATTTGGTATTTTTATTACAGTACAAGTACAATACAGAAAAGCTAAAAACCCTGATAGGTGTTTTAAATGGTTTTCATTTAAAAATTTGAGTGATATTAGTTGTGCCCTTTTGTAACTAATAACATTTTGAATCGCCATATCGTTAAATAACTTGTTACTACTAGATGCACTTGCTATACTCTCAGGATTACCGGCGTTATTATCATTCAAGTAATTTTCAATTTGAGGAATCGTATTATCACATTTAACTCATGTTAGTTTAGAAGTCTATGAACTCGTGTCACATTTCTACTATTTTTCTATCTGCAAGTTTGTCTACATTTTCATCATGTTTTCACCTTTTCAAGTACATTTTCATGCGTTCATTATTTTTTATAATAATAGTATCGTATTTTCGTATACGGGTAAATATAATGTTGAAACAGCTGATTTTTGAGAATTCATGTATGCTTGTACTTACCCATGCTAGTAATAGCATAACAATCTTCTGTAAAATGTTTTGAGCAGATCTTTGTGTACTGGGTTGGTTTCTTACTGGATGCAATTGCTATAAACCATTTTTCAGCATTATTGGGGAACTTACGAAACATGAAATCTTTATTTTTATTAGCAACAAATAAACACTGCGGTACACAACAGTTATATGGCTATTTTATTTACACAAATTAAAACACAACAAAAATTAAATAACAAATATTTGTGAGGTTAGATTTAATACCTAACATTGATCGCAGCGCCGCCTACATGTAAATGCTCTATTCATCACTTCACGAAACTAATTTTTTCAATAATCTTGGATAAGTAGAAAGCATGCTAATAGGTCGAAAATCAGAGGACTACTAATTTTTGAAATAGGAATAGGAAACATAAGCTTCTTTCCATTCACCGGGAAAAGTGGTGTATATCAGGTAACTACTATTAATAATGAAAGTAAAATAGTGATGTAAATAAGAAAAAACAATAATTTTCGAATTAATGCCGTCACATTCATAACAAGCAGACTTCATTGTTTTTTATATATATTTAAGTATTAACATTATTGTGTGAAACTAACTAATCTGCGGCCTAAAGCCCCGACTAGCGTTGAATTACACCCACAATACATACCCATACATTCTTTATTATTAGCTTTTGTAACATTTTTTACAGTATTAGAAAGGTTTTTTTAAGCTAATATAAATTAAATCTCCTACAATCTATATCAATGAAGTCTTAAAATACCTTTCTAATACAGTGAAAAAAGCAGATTTAATAAAATAAAATACCTTTTCAATTTTTTCAACAGAAACTGGAGCAAACTGAAATTCACTCGTAATGTGCTCAAGTCTTCTATGTAAATAATTATTAGAAATAAAAACTTTATCTATATTAGTTGATGGAATTTTATTCACAAAATAATCAATAAAATCATTAGCATCGGTAACGTTACAAACGGAATTAAAGGTACGGGAAGTATGTTTAAATAAGAAAGGACTTTCCAAAAATGTTTCAAATTATTTTTAAATTTATAATGCAAATATCCCCTTTTCTCTTTGCGGTTATATTTACCTAATTTTCTAGTTATTTGTACGAAATCCAGTCAGTTAACCAAGGAGCAGGTTTTTTTTTGTAATTCTAACAGTTTTAAATAGAACGTGAAAGTCAAACAGGGAAATTATATTTGAATTTAAAAATGTTTACATTTCATCCATATTTTCCAGTTCATTATGATCAAAATTAGAGAAGTGCCTATATCTGCATAAACTAGGATAGATTTTACATTTATTTATTTTCAAAGAACAGGTAACATGGAGATGATCTGAGATATCTTCAACTCGGACCACTTCACAATTGAGGATCTTGCTGCAATAATGACAAAATTGTTTAATTTAAGTAAAACGAAAAAAACGTTGTAGACAGTAATTTTATACAGATATCAGTTTTTTGTTTTCGAGTTAAAAAAGGACATTAGTAAAGTGTATAAATACCATAAAACTTATACTAATTAATAAATATGAAGTTGGTAATTTTTTTTTACTGGAGCTACATCCTTCTTGCATCAAAATATCTTTTTCCAGCTGCTAAGTTTCTTCCGTTTATTTCTAGCCCATTGTGATTTATCAGTCGACTTTCCAGTTATTATTTTAACTTCCAAATCATCACTTTCACTACTTTACGTATTATCGGATGTATCTGCTACGTATTGATCACTAGAACCACCACTATTCACACAGATTCGTATTCACTACTCAACACTAACATATTGAATATATTAAAACACAATCAAAATCACTGCAAATATCATTAGGAAGACGATAGTCGAATACGTGATGCAAACAAACAAACGACTAACCTAGTAACAGTAGTAACCCTAGTAACCTAGAAGGAATATCTGATAAATATCAAAACAAAATTCGTTGCGCGTTGGGAGCAAGAGTGACTCGGCTTCTTGGAGCTACATCTCTGTTGAATCAAATGATGTGTGGCGCATCTCCATTATTTGCTATTAAAGTATATAAAATCATCTGATCTGCGTCGATCTTGCACCAAAGAATGTTAAATGTCTGTTATTATCTATCTGGCACATAACCCTATATGTGTCATCAAATGGAGCTGCGTCGTTCTTGCTGCAAAGTCCTCAATTATTAATGATATCAATACTATTAACAATAAGCAAGTCAATTATCTCATTTTTATTTTGCATAGCAGTTAGGTTAACTTCTACAACTTTGTAACGCATATAGACTGGATACCAGATCACTCAACCATAGTCAACGAACATAAAAGTCGTATAATATTTTCCAAACATCAATGTTAGTAAAGGTATTACAAGAGGCTTGTTCACACAATAGTCAGGGGCTAGTTTGAAACTGTCAGAAACATTCGACAAACTACTTCTTCAGTTGCATGCGCCGAAAACATAACATTCATAACTTTACTCGGTCGAATATTTCTAATAGTTTGAAACCAATCCATAACTCTTGCGAGAACAGACCTAATTTCTAATTATAAATCGATACTTTTTGAATGTTAGCTCATGGTCAAACAGAATGCCAAGATCTTTATAAAAGTCAGTGCGATCCAAATAAAAACAACAATTTCTTTCTATTATTTGAAACTATTTGACACTTAAAAATATTCACAATTTATTGTAATTTACATCATGTCAGCAAATTGTTAAAGTCATTTTGAATCTCTTGACAATCCTCAATACTACTAATATCTCTATGCATCTTTAAATCCTCAGGAAAGAGAGTTTACGACAATTAAGAACATTGCTCAAATCATTTATGAAGAGCAAAAAAAGCAAAGGGTCAAGGTTAGACCCCTGAGCCACTCCTTATGTTAAATATTCCTGAGATTTAAAACCAATCAACTTAACATACTGTTCAGTTTGATTAAGATAGAATGAAATATATTTTTGAGCTGGGACAGTCTTGAAGGACGATGTGGGCCTTATTTATTTCAGTATTATAATGTAATGTTTAGTGTTCAGTGTCGAACTCTTGTCAGAAATAAGGATAGTAACATTGTCCAGTTAAGAGATATATTTTGTCGTAAATTTTTCTTTCAGAAAATACCAGTCAGAAAAGCTGTAGTTTTACTAAATAATATATGTAAAATATAACTTGAAAAGCCCATAAAGTCATCTAGTGAGCCTCTTTGGTACCACCAAAGAAAGAGAACATTCGATATTGTGATACTCTAGCAACAACGTAAAGTGAAATGAAAGGTATCCTATAAAAAGAAACAAAAATATCGTAAAGTAGGTATTTATAATTATACAGGGCGAACCATTAATAATGGGCCATACAAAAGGGGCGACATCTTTGGGACCAAATATGGAGATATAGCTAAATATGACTCAGTCAAATATTGCTGTGAAACAAGATACAGTGTGCCAAAGTTGAAATTATGTTTTCGTTTTAGTGTATTCGAGTACTGCTCAACCGGTTATCACCAAATTTCATAACAAAACATATTTTAGGAACAGGAATCATAATATATGTAACATCAGTATAGTCCATAGAGGGTAATGCCTGATGATGAATTTCTTATTCGCTTATTCTTTGTTGACGAAACATTCTGATTCGGTTGACTACAAAATTTGATCCGGACTTTATTTCTACGTTTGAGTTACTTCCTCTTTGAGATTCTCTATCCAGAAATCTTTATTAAAACGGCTGAAATAACAGGACAAGGAAAATTTATAAAATATTTGTTCAGAAAAAGTTTTATCAGCCTAAATATCCTACCAAATTTCACTTCTTAATTTCAAAGCGTTTGGAAGAAACTGAATAAAGTTTAAAATTTTCTCATCCCTGTTAAGAGGTTGTAACTCTTCCAAGGGATTCAAAGTGTTTGCACGGTATTCGCACTGTATACTGTATTATAATATAGTATATTATGTTATATATTATTTGTAACTCATAAATTACAATACAAAAATTGAAAGTTTACAATTCATTCCTTTCATATTTGCTTCTTCCTTTATTATTAAACAAATATTAATGTATCGAGAAATGCTGAGGATTTATTTCAAATTACTTTATTTGATCCATCGGAGATGTAGCGTCTAACGTCAAAAGAAACCTCTTGCTTTATTACTGGAACATTTTTTTATATAATTTTTTTTACTTTTTTATATAATATAAAAAATTACAGTCCGCAGTACAACGTTAACGTCTTATTAAAAAAAAACTTGGAATAAAGAAGACTTATAGGTATAATATTTTCAGTTATATAATAAAGGTATAGAATAAGCGTACCTAATTGGAATATAAAAATAGAAATTTTTATAATAAAAAAAAAATAAGATATGAAAGAGACCGTATCTGGTACATGATTCAGAACTAATTGTGGATGTGAAATGTAATAATAATAATCAACATGGTTTTTCCAACTAAATATCTAAACGAAACTAAAGCACATTTGAGCAACTGTAAAATTCGTTTTGATAGTACAATAAAAAAGACACCAGAAGAAAATTTATCACCAAATATAGATATCAGTTGCTTACTAAGTTTGGTTTCTAATTTATTATCTCTTATATCAAATCCTTCTTTATCTCTTTTTATTGAGATGTTGGAAATGTTGATTGCAGTAAATAAATCAACGTCTATCACATAAGCTTCCAGATTCATTAATATTTAATTATTTTTAAAAACTGACTTCTTTTTCCATTTTTTAAGTACTTTATGTACATTGACAACAAAAAGAAATTTTATATAAATATCCCCTTGCTCCAAAATAATCAGTAAGGTAGACTTTATAAAATAGTAATACCTAAAGTGTTATCTAGAGAAATATATTTTTTAGCTTGATATATAAAAGATACTAACAATTGTCGCAATAATTCAGCCCAATTAAAGAGCGAAGGCGGCCGCGGTCTAGGCGCAACACGGATCATGCTAGTATTGTTCTCATTTAGTGAATATTCTTCTAATAATATTAAACGTAAACATTTTTACTAGAAGGTTGAGGGTTGGATTCGCTCGCGTTTCGGTCGCACTGAAAAATATCTGGAAAATCTCTGTTACTTGCAATGCAACCAAGTCAGCCCGCGTACTTCTAGGCGAATGAATCGCTCTATTCTAATTTTACAAATCGTTTATACGCGTAGTAAATCTACCAGATCCGTGGTCTTCACAACAATAGCATTGACAGAAAATGGTGATATGTTTTAGTAGAGTTTTGTGATTAGTAAGTTGAAAAATAAATGAAACGTTGGCGTTGATTATTTCAGTTCAAATATATTTAGAATTGCACGATATGTTGATAGACACTATGCCAATCAGCAAAGAAAATACAATTGCTGGTCGAAAATAAATACTGAGAAAATCCTGCTTTGTCAAAAAATATATATTTTTTTAAATTAAGTTTGAAATTCATCTTCTTTTATCTATATGTTAATTATTGGATGAATATAAAATTTAACTTGTGTTCTGCTTCTTTATTATTTTTTTTCTTCAAATAGAAGAACTACTAAAAATACTTTTTCCGTAGAATATATTTTGACACCTAAACAGTACAGTAGAACATATGCGACTAATTTCGTAAAAGACAGTGATTAGTTCGGCATAGAATGGTCTGCAATGCGCCTAGACCGCGACCGCATAGTGCGTTCCCTCTTTTACGCTGAATACAGATTTTTTGGATAATATGCTTTATTTGTCCAAAGTGATCACGCGATAACGTTAGATTCGACTGTAACTTTCTGCTATTCCTAAAGTATATCGGAAAATTTAAACGCGCACTTCTTGACTAATTTTCTTGACAAGGATTTAATTTTTCTTTAGTTTTTTTGGGTTTTTGCCACACTTCTGAAAAAATAGAGATTAATTAAATAAGCCCTTGCGCCAAACGGAACAGTCAAGGGTTATTTTTGAAACTATGTTTGCCTAACCAAAAAATCTCACACTGAAAGAGACCGCGATTATTTTGTTGAACGGAGATAAGTGTGTGTCAAACTGTTCAGTGAACATCGATCCTTGTTGGCTACAGTTGTATCAAGAAGAAGTAAGTAACAATAAAATAAAAATCATTTAACATCTCTATGGAAGCAGATAAATAAATTTTAAACTGTCAAACTTGACATACGTTTAACATTTTTAATACGATTTTGAGAACGAAAACAGAGAGGTTTTCGAAACGTCAATAATACGGAAGTGCGCGATAGTGATGTGATTTTTGTTATTTTTTTACTTATCTGTTTTTTTCAGTGTGAGATTTTTTGGTTAGGCAAACATAGTTTCAAAAATAACCCTTGACTGTTCCGTTTGGCGCAAGGGCTTATTTAATTAATCTCTATTTTTTCAGAAGTGTGGCAAAAACCCAAAAAAACTAAAGAAAAACTAAAACTATGCCACAAATAAATAGCTTTAGACAATAAGGATTTAATTTTTGTAAAAAAAGTACAGCTTAGTTATGGAATTATTTATTACATTATATCCATGCAGTCAGGAAAAGTGGAGAATTCAAAAATGTTATAACATACAAGATGTTTCATAAGAAAAAAAAAACAAAGTTATTGTCTGAAGCTATTTATTTGTGACATAATTTTAGTTTTTTTTTTAGTTTTGTTGGGTTTTTGCCACACTTCTGAAAAAAGTAAAGATTAATTAAATAAGCTCTTGCGCCAAACGGATTAGTCAAGGGTTATTTTTGAAACTAAGTTTGCCTAACCAAAAAATCTCACACTGAAAAAAGCAGATAAGTAAAAAATAACAAAAATCACATCACTATCGCGCACTTCCGTATTTTTGACGTTTCGAAAATCTCTCTGTTTTCGTTTTCAAAATAGTAATAAAAATAATTAACGTATGTCAAGTTTGACAGTTTAAAATTTGTTTATCTGCTTCCATAGAGATGTTAAACGATTTTTTATTTTATTGTTACTTACTTCTTCTTGATGCAACTGTAGCCAACAATGATCGATGTTTATTGAACAGTTTTATACACACTTATCTCCGTTTAACAAAATAATTGCGGTCTTTTTTAATTTTATTTTTGTTGCGTTATCTTCCTTCTCTAAAATTTTATCAGAAAAGTTAAGAAGAATCGGTAATAAATTTAATATTCGAACAGTTTTTCCGACAACTAATACTTTACGATCGTTTTACAGTATACCTTGTGAATGCAACATTATGTTGGAGAAACGTCTCGGCCTATGAATTAAAAATTATATGAAAAGACGGGAATTTTAAAAATCCAAAATTTGCGAACATGCTTGGGAACACGGTCATTTAATTCAATGCGGTTCGCAATTTTAGAGAAGGAAGATAACGCAACAAAAAGAAAATTAAAAGAGGCCGCGATTATTTTGTTGAACGGAGATAAGTGTGTATCAAACTGTTCAATAAACATCGGTCATTGTTGGCTACAGTTGTATCAAGAAGAAGTAAGTAACAATAATATGAAAATCATTTAACATCTCTATGGAAGCAGATAAACAAATTTTAAACTGTCAAACTTGACATACGTTTAATATTTTTATTACTATTTTGAAAACGAAAACAGAGAGATTTTCGAAATGTCAAAAATACGGAAGTACGCGATGGTGATGTGATTTTTGTTATTTTATACTTATCTGCCTTTTTTCAGTGTGAGATTTTTGGGTTAGGCAAACTTAGTTTCAAAAATAACCCTTGACTGATCCGTTTGGCGCAAGGGCTTATTTAATTAATCTTTTTTTTTTCAGAAGTGTGGCAAAAACCCAACAAAACTAAGGAAAACAAAGTTAATATCAACATATTTATAGAGCGATTCTAGGTTTTTTTTTTTTGATAAAAAAAAATTGAATATTTGTGAAAAATTAGTTAAGAAATGCACGTTGTTTTTCTATGTCCTAGGGGTAGCAAAGTTACAGCAGAATCTAACGTTTTCGCGTGATCAACTTGTACAAGGCAAGAGACAAAAGGCAGCAGTAACTTCTGTAATCAGAGGCTTTTTAATCATTTTTAATAATAGATTTTTATACTTACGACGCCGCATAAAGTGCAGTGATGCAATACTATTAATAAATGAAAATAATGAATTTGAAAGGTCAGGTTTCGATATTACCAAAAACTGTAATTATTAGTGATTTTGTATTTACATAGAAGACGTTAGCTTATAATTTTAATGATGGACGCGACGATTATCTTTTCTAAAATCGTATAAATATAATTTAATTATCGAAGTTTTATTTAAAGAATTATATACTTTGACGAATGGCGAATATTTCAAAAATATTAAGTGAAGTGGTATCAACTACAGATCTTGAAAATATAATGTGCTATTGTAATTATCGAAACAGGTTTTAACATTTGACTTCTAAGCAGTTCAAAACAAGTTCTCTGTAGGACACACTTTATTACCCAACACAATTATTTTTAATTTTGCTTTTTAATACGTAAAACTACGTGCTTTCTCCCTTTCATTTATTTTTACTATGTGAAATATTAACATAGATCATAATTTTTACGATCATAATCTGTTCAAGATAATTAAAATACATTTATAAAGATTAATCAAATTAAAACGTTTATGATATTCAATAGATCGAAATAGGAAGATTTTAAAATTGTTATACCAATTTATATATTCATATTCTTCCCACAATCTTTACATAATGTCTCAATTTATTAGGTATTATATTAAATTTAGATATACGCATAATATTTCTGTGGTTTTGTGAAACATTTTAATATGTCTGGCTTATATGGTATTATATTGATACATATTTAAAAGATATATGACTTTAAAAAATAGTAAAATGTTTTTTACGAGTATTAGTAAATATTTCTGAAACAAATTCCACATTTTTGCTTGTAACTGCAGATGTATTCATCTACACTATTTACATGTTCTGCATGAAATTGTATATTTCTAATTATCGTATTGATATAGCTGGTGCACTGACATATGTTTTTCTCTCCTGAATGTAACCTAATGCCAATGCCAAGAAAAATGCCTAGCATTGCGTAGTTATAGATTCTTAATCTATAACGCAAATGAAAGAAACATACCTAGCATTGCTTGGTTAAAGATCCCCAACCTGCACTTTCGAGTTTTTCTTTCGTTCTAATATATCGCACTAACTAAATATCCCTTTCAGTTTTAACAATTCACAAATTACATTTAGAGTTAAAATTATGTATTACAACTTACCTAGTATTCGATTGTGCGATTGTAAAGCCTGAGTACTCTTTGCCATTCAGATCATTCACCACATTGTATCCAATTTCCTTCGCGACTGCCAAGATATCATACGCCAACTCCGGTTGATGTTTAAACCTTGAAGTTGTCAATGGTCCACCAGTACCGTGATAATTCGCATCTACTAGTGACCCAATTTCCTGGTTATCCTCGAAGCTTTTAAACACAGGCAAAACGTCTTTGTAACTCCAACCTTTGTTGCCAGCGGCTTCCCATTTATCATAGTCTCTAGGTGTTCCTCTGGTGTACATCATACCATTGATCACGCTGCAGCCACCCAACACCTTCCCTCTAGGCCAAGAACATCTCTTTTCAGGAAAACCTTGACACCCTACAGGCTCAGGCTCTGTTTTGTAGTTCCAGTCTAGGTGTGGATCACCATGGTAGTTGATCACCATGGAGGGTACTTGGGATCCCGGGGGTTCATCGCTTCCAGCTTCTATCAGTAGCACCTTCCAGTTGGGAACTTCTGAAAGTCTTCCAGCTGCTGCAGCACCTCCACTTCCACCACCTATAACGACAAAGTCGTATTCGGGCTCTGGTGTGGTTTTGGGAACTACCCTTTCACAAATTTCGGATATGTCGCACCGCCTCCTGATGAAGGAGTCCAGAAGGGTCATGAAAAGTAAAAACGCGCCACCCCCGCAGGTGTGATCTAGTGGAGGGCCTATGTAAGGTGCCGCGCAGCCACATTCCATTTTCGAAACCGCTCAATTAGCTTTTCGGAGACGACTGAGCAAAAACGGGTCAGAATGAAATAAATATGCGCCGGCTGACTGGATATATATCGCGAAACTGTTATTTGGTCAAGCCGCGTTCGATGAGGCTGGAGACGCGAGGTCTAAGTGATGTAACTGGGGTATTCCGCGATGATACCGTATGTATGCGATTCGAAGTCACGATTCGCCTTACAAATCGTATATTTTTGGAACTTAAGGATCTCGGGAATAGTAATTGCCGCTAAAATTAAAAGGTCAGCTCTTTTATGGGTTTATAAAAAGTTTTTTATTCTGTATTAATTGTAATCTAATAATAACTGTTGTTTAATAGGGCGATAAAGAGAAACATGTTGGTTTCTTTCACAAAATTAATTATTCAACCCTCATCATAATACCTGGGGTTCATAAATCTTTTGCAGTTTCACAAAATAACAAATAAATACATTTTATAATCTAAAAATTATTTATTTTTTACTTTTATTTTAAGCATACGTTTCTGCTATGATGGTTAATATTACTGTCGAGTATCATAATTGTTATAATTAACATTATTATCATCAGCATGATCAACGCTATTATTATCATGATCATCGTTATTGTCGTCATCATAGTTTTATCATTACAGCGCTATCAACATTGGGACTACTGCCCAACCAGCAAAACAGTTCCACAATTTTCAGGTTATAGTACAATTATTTTGCATTATTGCCGTATTATTATTGCTTTCGAAATATATATTTATATTATTATAGCGGCAGATACCATGAGTGTGTTGCCATTAATTGAATTATTTTATAAATTAATCACAAGAACGTTTGTGCAGGTAAATAATAAAACAGCTTATACGGCAAATATATAACTATTTTACAAACATTTCTGAGACAAGTTTATAAAACATTTTAACTAATAAAGCTAAAACGTTTTTTAATCATTTTTAGTAATGTTCGGTAGTATTTCTAATAGCCCTATAACAAATATAATTGTTTTTTAGATGTGGGTTATCAACCTATAAAACTATTAAAATAAGTATACACAATTTTACTTCCGACAGCATATTATCAGTTGTAAAACAAAAATAGTAATATAACTGAAAAACGTGTATTGTGTCTCAAAATCACCTTAACAAACCATTATATGACACAAATTTGAAACAATAAAATTGGGGGTCCTTGCTTTATTTGTGTCACATGGAACGGTAGAAGTCTAGTTTAACCTCTTCCTTTGGTTTTCTTAGTCATAGTATAAAAATAAACATGTTTAAGACAGTGAAAAAGAGTTAAAAGTAGTGGTCATTTAGAAGAAAAGTAAAGAAATGTTATCAAAACAAAAAAATGATTATGCCTTTTATTTCGAATTTGAAAGAATTCCTACGTTCATCTCACATGATTTATTGAAATATTTTGGATATACTGTATGCGCCAAAAGTATGGAATAAATTTTACTGTTTAAGAAAGGTATTTTAAGCTAATATGTATCAAATCTCCTACAATTCCTATCAATGAAGTCATATGTATGTTCTGTGATACCAAACATCTAGGTATGCTAATGAACATCCACAGACAAAACTCTATTCAATAATTATCTAAAAAATTTAATATATTTACTAACCTCTGGAGTGGGAACTCGAAATTCAACCACAATAATTGAGATCTCACTTATTTCTACGTTTTATTACGATCGCTTCATCAGGTGGCCTCCTTTAACTTGAGTCAAATATCTAACTATAAAGATGATTATACCAATAAATTAAAATTATTTGAAATTGAATGTCAAAATGAAATATCGACAACGTCAAACTGATTAACTGTCAATGAATATCATAACAACCTACTAAAATAAATAAAAATTAATAAAAATTTTTACCTTTTATGTATAGTTTTTTTCTCATATATTTTCAGGTATTAACAATATTGTGTGAAACTAACTACTCAGTGGACAAAAGCCCCAACCTGCGTTGAATTACACCCACAATATCTACCCATATATTCCTTATTATTAGCTTTTGTAACATTTTTTTTTCCTGTTTAAGAAAGGTATTTTAAGCTAATATGTTTCAAATCTCCTACAATTCCTATCAATGAAGTCATATGTATGTTCTCTGATACCAAACAATTAGGTATGCTAATGAACATCCACAGACAAAACTCTATTCAATAATTATCTAAAAAATTTAATATATTTACTAACCTCTGGAGTGGGAACTCGAAATTCAACCACAATAATTTTGTCCACTGAGTAGTTAATTTCACACAATATTGTTAATACCTGAAAATATATGAGAAAAAAGTATGGAATAAATTGAATAAAAACGAAACAATTATTTTTTGGGAAAAATCCTCGAACAGGACGATTTTTAATTAAAAAATACATATTTTAGCGTAAAATGCGATTTCCAAATGTCATTTGTTTTCGAGTAATGACGTCATCCATTTTTTTTAAATGACAACACCATATTTTTTTTCCTTGATTCTGAAAGATCGTTTAATTCTCTATCAGACAGTACTCAAATTTTGCCCTCTTACATAGGAAAGTTTTCGAGTAAATGACGATTGAATGTTAGAAAACGTAAATTTTATCCATAAAAAAGTAACAATTTTGAGGTATGTAAAATAAAATACAATTGATTAAATTGATTAAATTTTATACTTAAATTAAATGTTCGAATTGCCATCCACCAACTTCTTGACAATGCGCAAGTCTGTGAAAAAATTCTTCTTGCACATTATGAATAATTTCTGGGGTAACTCTGCGTATTTCGTATCGAATGCGATTTTGAAGTTCTTCTAAATTATTTTATTAATGTACACTTTTGGCAATTCGAACATTTAATTTAAGTATAAAATTTAATCAATTGTATTTTATTTTACATACCTCAAAATTGTTACTTTTTTATGGATAAAATTTACGTTTTCTAACATTCAATCGTCATTTACTCGAAAACTTTCCTATGTAAGAGGGCAAAATTTTAGTACTGTCTGATAGAGAATTAAACGATCTTTCAGAATCAAGAATCGATGACGTCATTACTCGAAAACAAATGACATTTGAAAATTGCATTTTACGCTAAAATATGTTTTTTTAAATTAAAAATCGACCTGTTCGAGGATTTTTCCCAAAAAATAATTGTTTCGTTTTTATTCAATTTATTCCATACTTTTGGCGCATACTGTATTAAAAATCCATGATTTGAAATGCCTTCCTATTTTACCTATATTTACCATTACAATACAGCCCTGTTACGAAAATTTTTTTATAGAATCATAATTTCCAATGTTTACGCATGAGTTCTCTTTGGGGCGTACTCTTACGAAACTAAACAGTAAAATAGTACGTCCCGAGCAGGGTTATGTTACGGTTGTTATATAACCTCCAAACGACAGGATTCTTAGTTACACACATTATGTTTTAATTATCAATGAAGTTGAAAATAGTATAGTATTTGGAATACAAATAAACTTAGCGGCTACCGCAGTCATAGCAATCTTAGTACTGCATCAACCTTCGTTGCAATTTCTGTCAACTACTGAAAAAAAGATATGCGTACCTACTCTTAAAAGGCGCGTACTCTTAGGCGGTTCTACCCTATGCTAAATACATAACTCTATTGCTGCTACTACATCACTGATTAGTCATAAGTATATTATAATAAGAACTAATACATTTCTTCTCATTTTCCTTCAAGGATCAAAATTTTCAATTGCAAATAATAACCTTTGTTTCCCAAATGTCAGTGCTTAATTTTCCTTCCCTCTACAAGTCTGGTCGTAGTAATCGAATCCCCGGCAGTGGCAACATCTATTCAAATTCTGACGCCTTAAACAAATTTTTATTGATATAGAATATTCCTAACATGGATATTTATGATATACCGACTACATCCAATGGCTGGCTATTTGGTGTAGTAGCAGTGCCACAACACAAGACACACACACACACACCGATTGCGGCCGGTAGACCGTAAATCAGCTATATTTGTGGAGAGGATTGGCATGCTTTCTGCGGATGTGGTAGGATGGAAGAACGTTGGCTTGAATCAATGTAAGAGATTGATACCGATTGACGTTTGGCCATCCCCCTAATTAATGAGGTTTTTCAGGTTTCTCTCATTCCTACGGTGAATGGTGGTTAGGGTCTACCAACGTAAGTCGTTCCTGGGCGCAAATGCGGCCGCCCATTGTCCTGTAAAAGTCTCCCGACTTCTGGTCTAATGCTCGTGATTAGAGTGAGGGATAAAGGTGTTATTATTATTATTACATAAAAAATACATTCTCCTGCAAATTTTACTTAATCCAATGCGTGATACTCATTTGTAAATTTAATAATATACCGCCCTCTTCTCATACAGGCTATTATTTTCTAAGCTAATTGTCTAAGCTAATATTTGTTATTCGGAAAAGGCGTAACGAATTTATTATTCTTTCAGTGATAATTTCACACCCCAATATTATCGTGTTCATTTTACAGGTGGATATGCTTTTATATCATCAAATTATTGATGTCACTTTACTCATTTCTTATAACCTGTTTTCTCCATAAACAAATTTCCCCCTAATAACTTCCTGAGTATGGCATTATATAGGCTTATAAACAAATGGGGTGTGTAAACCTGAAAGTGCACATTAATTTAACGAGGATACACAAACAATAACTTATCACTTAATAAATTCCACATTATGTGCTCATAACCACAATATTAAAACGTTGGAAGAACTCTGCGGTTTTGAAATGTGCCTACGTATTATTTGTTTATGCTCGCCATTATCATATTACGATGATGACTGTCAGGATAAATTCACAAGAATAGTGAGGCGAAAAGGTAAGACTGAGTTCTTGAGAATTAGCATCTGCATTAGCATAATTAAAAATATAGTATTAGTAGTATTTGTGTCATTGCATGATACAGTGTTTTTATACAGGGTGATTTTAAAAGTGGGGTAGTAATTTTAGTATATGCCTACTTATACAGGATGTCCCAAAATTAACCTGCCAAAAATTTGCTGTGGATTCTACGATCTACAATAAGAAAAAAACGGTATATAATCATAAGTCCGTAGACGCCTATTAACAGAGATATGGCCTCTTAAATGGGGACCTCAAAATTTGATTTCTTCCAAATATTTCCAAAAGAGATCAAGATAAAGTAATCAAAGTTGAAATTTAGAATCACAGTTAGATCGCTAATATAATGTCCCCATAATTGGTCATAGGCGTGCCAAACTGGGGGGTCGTGGTTAAATATTGCTTTTACTTTGTTGTATGTCAACGTTATCGGCAGATCAAAAAATAAAAAATTCTGGGGTATTTTACATGAAAAAGGTACTCCTATTTCAATCCGATAACCTGGTCTGTTTTCGAATAATCCTAATTTAAAAATTTTGTGACATGCCACAAACGTTTAAGATCCAGTAAGCTCTGAGAAGATACTGTCGACTTATTTAACACATATTAAAAGTGGTCTTCAAGCGTTTTAACATATTGAAATACTTTTAAAATGCATATCAGTAATGTAATTATTTGCAAATTTTTTAATTTTAACATTTATAGCTCATTAATACTTCAAAAAATTTTAAAAACATATTTAATATGTGTCAAATAAACTGACAAATACCTTTTCAAAGCCTACTAGAGATAATTTGACCGCTTGCATATCATATCTAATATTTTTGTGGTACTTATGTCATAAAGTTTTTAAATTAATATTACTCGTAAACGGAATAATTTGTCGAAGCAAAACAAGATTACCTTTTTTTTGTAAAATTTTTCAACATTTTAAATTTTTTTGATTTGTCGGCAAAAACCTCGAGACATTAAAAAGTTAGAGCAATATTTATCCAATAACTCCCCCAGTTTGGCACGGCTATGACTAATTATGGTATTATTTTTAGAACATTAGATTCGCAATCTAATTGCGATTCTCAATTGTAAATTTGATTACTTTATCTCGATCTGTTTTGAAAATATTTGGAGAAAATCAAAATTTGGGGTTCTCCTTTAAAGAGCAATAGCTCCGTTAGAGGGCGTCTACGGACTTATGATTATAAAACTTTCTTTTTTCTTATTTTTATATATTTAATTTTTTTCTTATTAATCATAGAATCCACAGTTAATATTTGACAGGCTAATTTTGGGACACCCTTGTATAGAGAACAGGTGACCTGCAATATTAACCCAATAAAACGTTAATATAAAAAATTATAAAGAAGAGTATCCTGTAAATGTTCAAATTTATTTCCTCTTTCGGCAATGTATCCCGGGCTGGTTAAGTTATAAAATGAAAACGATTCGTTATGTATTATTACTCCTAAGAATATCAAAATAGAGCCCTTATAAAATTGTTATAATACAGAACAACATTTTTTGCATTGTACGTCTGGTACATTTGGATATTTTTTTTATCAGTTCGTGCAGTGTTTAACTGTAGTCATAAAAGAAAAAAAAATGATTTCACAACAACTACCAAAGTAAATTGTTAATATTATTTTTACATCCTTTTATGAATTGTTATCTATGTAAATAATATTATGCGGTGCAGTACACGTAATTTTTTCTTAAGAGATAGAGGTTCCTAGTATTAAAATTATAATTAAGAAGTTGTCATAATATCTGCATCACTATAACAATTGCTAAGAAAATACTTATTTCAGGAGAAAACCACATCAAATCATAGACTCACCCTTTTCTTGTGATGTTCTGAGAATAAGCAGAAAAGTGTGTAATTTTAAATATATTTTCAACGCATGAATGAATAATGGTGGCTTTTGATGAAAGCGATTTACATATTTAATAGAACTAATTTTATCATAAAAAATATAATTTTTCAAATAGCTGTTATAAATACAATTTAAAAATGATTGCTGAAATCAGAATATTGTGTCAAATTAAAACATCGAATGGAAAATTTTATATTAAACAAAACGTTTTTTATGGGGCCGAAAGCCAATAGGAGAAGAGTTATGGAACTGTACTATAACTCTTTTCTGTATGTCTAAAATGAGATAGATATTAATTTATTATTTTTACTGTACCTTTTATTAATAATTATTTACGTAAACAATTTTCTGCGGTGCAGTATGACAGGATATTCTTAAGAAACAAACGTTCTTAGAATCATAATTCTAATTACGATATCGCCTAATATTTGGTTGTTAAAATATTTATTTCAGGAGAAAATTACATTGAATCATAGGTCCTTTTATTCATAGAATAAGTAGAAAAGTATGTAATTTTAGATATAATTATATTTTTAGTGCATTAATGAGTAATAGTGCACTTCTCATGGAAGCGATTTTTGCTACTCATAAGTATGAAATTTATCGTAATTTAAATTTATTAGAACTATGCCATAAAAAGATGATATTTGAATTAGTTCTCATAGATATAATAATTTAAATATGGTTGCAATCAGATTATTTGTAAAATATTGATAAAATTGAAAATTCATACGGCAAATGTTACTTATATTAAATAAAAAGTTTTATATGGGTCCGAAAGCGTTTAATAAAAGACTTATTATAATGTAATAAATGTCCAAAATAGAGTTTTTAAATAACTCCAAAATGAATCATATCTAAACTGGGTTCTGATATTTTAATTATTTATTACCATAATTTTATATAGCATACATTTTCGCTATACTAAAAAAAATAATAAGGGCTTTAGATATCCTTGCTCGATATTTATG
The DNA here is from genome assembly GCA_025584915.1 of Monochamus saltuarius. NCBI lineage: Eukaryota > Metazoa > Arthropoda > Insecta > Coleoptera > Cerambycidae > Monochamus > Monochamus saltuarius. Next base: position 66,161,499 of record CM046722.1, on the reverse strand, counting down.
AGCTAGAGGAACTTACAAATTAAATGCCTCTCATTTGTTAATTCAAATTCTGAAAATTAAAATAGAAAATTGATTAGTAACATTCTTTAATATAATTTCTAATAGCTTTGAAATTTAGAAGCAACGGAAAATACACACATGTATTATCTTATTTGAGAAAAAAATTATTTCTGAACTTGTGACTAAGGGGTTTCTGATTTTCAGAATATGAATGATCAAAGTCTAAAACAGTGTATTTGACATTAACTACAACTTTTCTGTGTAGTTCAAGAAAGAAACCTTTTAGAAAAATTTATTATACACGGTGATTCCGAATAATGTGCAAAAAAATTTAGGGTAGATTGTATGACCAATATTAGTACCGGTTCTTCATATGAAATTTGAAGGTGTGACGACCCCTTAGCAGAGGGCGATAAATTTAAAATTTTATTTTTTTTCTTTCGAAAAAATTAACCCTAAAAAATGTATTGAAAAATATAACGGGGATACTTTATATCAACGCCTTGTAGTAGAACGAGGAGAATCAAAGATACTCGACGAGAAAAAGTTTTCACTTCTTAATTTCAAAGCGTTTGGAATAAACTAAATAAAACTTTATATATATATCACCCTCTGTTAAGGGGTTGTAACTCGTCTAGAAAGGCTTAAATAGCAAATGTTCGTATGAAGGACTCCTATTAAAATTGGTCTTACAATATAAACTCAAATTTTTTGCACATTATTATGAATAAGGAATTAATTTAATAATCAATTAAGTAGTATGTTTTTAATACTACACATTTATCATTCTATATCTTTTTTGTTTCTGTTATTAGAAAACATTTTGTTTAAAGTTTAATTTTCTATCTTCTGTATTAGTTCGATATCATATTTTAGAAACACTATATTGAAAATATTGGCTGATATTCAACAAAAACATTAATAATTTTTCTCAAATATGAAGAAATTGCACGTTGTTCATATTTCATTTCCTGTAATTAATAAATTTCCCTATTTAATCTATTTTTAAAAAGCGGTTCCTTGATTTTTCCATATCCTTTTCTCCTTTAGACTTGTAGTTTTCTTTTAGTTTGTTTACCCAGTATTCATTACAAATACTCCATCTTTTTTGTATTAGTAACTGAATATAATGTCTCGACATTACTTGTTCAAAAATATTAACATACAGGGTGAACCTTAAACAAGTACAAATATTTTAACCAGGAGTACAGTTCACTGTGTAGAACACATAATTAATATTTTTTTACAAAAAAAAACAGCAATAAAGAAGTGACATTTTAAATAAATTTTGTAATTTTCTGTAGAAAACTTGTTGAGGACCTGACTTTCATACATTAATGAGTCATAGCACTGCAGATTGAACGTGTGGTTCACAGTGTTGCCAGTGTTACACAAATGTCTGCTTTTCTTTATATTAAACGCATACGTAAAGCTGCTATTTTTTTATTTAATATTTTGTGTACCTCTATTTTTAAAATTTGTTTCAATGATTAAATTTCGAAGTCACTTTATGGTTCTAATTCAATTAATACTGACTCATTTGGGGTTATGTGGCGAAAATTAAATTTAATATGCTGTGTGAAAATCATAATTACTTTACTATTGCGTTAAAGGAAACTTAATATTTATATTAGAGAAGATATGGCAACCTCGCAACAAATAATATGGTTCATTAAGGTTGTTTATGACAGATATGTGAGCGGTCCACAAAATGTGGGTATTTTTTAAAAAAAATAATATGTCTGTAAATATTACAAATTTTTAAAAATGGCTTTCACTAAACTGATCTATATGACTACACCAGCAGTTAAAATATTTGTACTTATTTAAGGTTCACCCTGTATATAATGCTACTGAGAAACAAAAAAAAATTTTATAGTAATATATTTATTTAAAACTTAATATACAAATTATTACCGTCAAATCAAAACGAAGAAAACCAATACCTACATTTACTTACATAATTGTTTTATGTATTGTTAAATTGATCTCCAATTTTGTTGTCCCTAATGAAATTAATTATAAGAGAATTGTTAGCAATGATTAGCAATAATTATAATAAGCGTATCATTGTTCATGGAGTAAAAATGGGACAACATGCTGACGTCTTAGCAAATGATACTTATAAACGAGTACCACTTGCTCCGCCAAAGGCTAAACGCAGGCTTGACGATTAGTTCCACTAATGAAAGAGAATTACCATGAACTTGACCCAACACTAACCGGAAAATTATGCGTATTATAATGACTCTGTATTTCATAGGAACACTCATTGTTTCTTTGGTATCTCACAATAGAGAATATTATACCTATTGTTTTCTTCATGTGATGCATATTTATCTAATTCCATGAAAATTATTGTAGAGAAACGTTAGAAATTTAAAAATATTTAATATAGGAAGTGGTCCGCAAATAAAGATACAGGATTATTTACTACAAAATATTGCGTTTGTGGCTTTTAATGTTGATATTAAAAAAGCGTGTCAAATGTGGAATATTAAATTTTACCCATCAAGAAAGAATATAATATCTAAAGCAACTTCTTGAACATTGGATTGGACATGGTAGTACCTGTCCATGGCCGCTACGTAGTCCAGACTTCAACCTTAATACTTTGGTGTATTATAAGTATGAAAGAAATTGTTTAGAAAAAAAATATAACAAACACTGGCGTCCAACTCTGGCAAGAAATTAATGGTTCAGTTTTTTTTTATTCAATAGTATTATTATCAGGAGATCTTTAATGAAGCATATTAATCGAGATGATTAGTGAACATATTGAACATTTACATTGAAACATTACCCTTTTTCTCCTAAGCATTTAGTTATTTACATGTTAGTAAGTTAAATATATAGAGTAACTACAATTAGAATAATTCAATGGTCAATCTTATTAGTAGCTGTGGTAGCAATTGTTTCTGTGAAACTTGTACCAGGGTAGAGGTAATTTTATTCGTCGAGCTTTTGGACAAAATTCGACCCACAATGTTTTTCTTGTTTTTTAACGAGTCTTCTATATAACCCCCCGCTACTGTACTGCACTTCCATCCATCGTGGCTTTTAATTGTAGTAAGATATGCACCAGAGTCTCCCAACAAACTAGCCGAAGATCATCAGAATCAATGTCCAGTATAAAGATGAAAATCAGGCAAAATTAGAAATTCAATAGTATTGTACTCTTACCAAATTTGTTGATTTCAACTGGACTCGTGGCACATTTATTCTTAATTTCTTTTATGAAAATTATTGAATGATTAATGATCTCTGGACGAAGGACTGTTTACCTACTTTTTATAATAGTTCAAATATAATGTACCGGTAATAACGAAACTTCGTTGCACATTAGTGACTGGTATATGAACAACTATGGAAGTTCCCAAATCTTCGATATATTCAATGCCAAACGGCACAGTTGTTTGCGACGACAGGCTCCAAATACACCGAAAATTACAGCAACGTTCTGCATGAGAAATATTTCAACCTGCGTTTCTACGAGAAATTTGTCGATTTATTTCCTGATCAATACGTTCGAGTTTTTTGGTCGCTATCCTTCGCACCCTTGCTTCAAAAAACCAACGAGCTTGTAATATTTGCTTATGTCCTGATCCTTTATGTTCATCATCGCTTTCACTATAGAGTAATTTGACCAAAGCGTTGATGATTTCCATATTCTGGACTTTTGCACTGAAATTGCCACTAACATTTTTCTCTGTTACTGTTGCTTTGACTTCCTAGGCAATGACTCGAAAGTGGATGGAAAGTGGCGTTTCCGCCGGGAAAAATTTATTTCCTTGATCACTTTATTATATTTTATAAATTTAATAACGTAAGAAAGGCGTTGTTTTATATTGTTAATGGTGTTTGTAGAAACAATAGTGTATGATATAAATGTGCTAAACGTAATTTTATTTAGTTCGAACTTTCCTTCTGACTAAATAAAATCTCACTTTAAGCATTTACGTCATATTTAACTGTAAGATCTAATAAAATCAGACTATTTAGAGTGACACGTCAGCTGCTCCGGAGATATTGGTACAAATTAATAAAATAAGCAAATAGTTACATTAATGCTGTGTTTACTTGAAGAGAAGAAGAAAAGCAAAAAACTTTGGTTCATGGGAAGAGATTTTAATTTCTTGTGTTCCCTAGAATGCATGGTAAGTTGTTCTGAAACACCCTTTATAAAAATTAGCATAAAATGTTGCTTCCGTTGGTCTACTAAAAAATGGGTTTCTGTCCACACATATACGAGTTTTTTATACGTCCAGCTCCTAAATTTGCGCATCCGGAATTTCCTAGCATTCAATCACAATACTCTTCAACTCTACTCGTATGTTGACATCAATTTATAATTCACGTGCTTATTAATATATTAATAAGGATAGGCCTGCTATATAATATATTATTATATTTTAATTAATTTCAGGTAATACCAAAGCAACTATGTCCGTTTTTAGGCTATTACACTCCAAATATTAACATAATCCATATCAACATATACAGAGTGCCCCGCATTGAATGTCTTATAGATAAACTGTACATTATAGAGATCAAAATAATAAAATGCAGTCAACCATGCTTTAGTACAATGTAACTCGTTTAAGAAATAGATAGTGTTGAAAGTGAACATTTATTTTCGAAAGTATATAATAATTTGAAAACCGAGCTAAAATTATACCGTTATGTCTTTTAAGACATGAAATTGGAATTTTACAACGTTCAGATTTTTCATAGAGGGCGCCAATTACAGGCACATGGATAGATATATTCATTACGTACTTTTTTATTTTTAACATTTGGGTCTGATTGATAATAAATTATGAAAAAAAGACTCTCTGAAGTAGAAACGGTATACTTCATTGATATTGTTGCCTACCCTCGTTTTCAAGATATATGGATACAATGTAAGTTTGTGTTTAATCAAAAATATATCTATTAGGTACCAGTGAAACAACCAATTTATTAAGACAATAACAAAAAAAAAACAAATTAATATTTATTTAAGTAAGTACGGAAAATTCCCACCATTAACGTGAATGTGTTTTCACAAGGATTTCACGCCTTAAATTGTTTGTAGTAACTCGTCTGGAGTTCGAATTCATCGATATACACTAACGTAAATAAGTTATTAATTTGTTTTTTGTTGTTATATTGATAATTTTGATGTTTCAATGGTAGGTAATCGATTTAATTTTCATTAAATACAAAATTAAAGTTTCAGATATTTCGAAATCAAGAGTAGTTAACGAGATCAATGAAGTATATGTTTCCCACTTCTTTCATAATTTATTATCAATCGGACTCAAACATCGGCATTTTATTCAATTCTTATCAACTGATTTAAAAAGATGGTTTGTACTACGTTGTTTTCAATAGATTTGATATTTGATCACTTCTGGTGTTTCTCAAGGGTCCAATATTGGACCTCTTATATTTTTGTTATTTATCAATCTTACTAAAGCATCTCTCCTATGTGTCCAAACCCCTTTTTGCGGATGATTTTGAAATCTATTATAAAATTAATAACATTGATGATTGTCACTTTTTGCAGTCCCAAATAAATATTATTAACAATTGATGCGACACATTTAAACTTATTTAAACATCTCTAAATGTACAGTAGTTATCCCCTACCTTATTTTAAACATATTATATATATTATATTTCAATTATACTTTATCTTGTTTTCAAAAGCGGGCGTTCAATAAAAGATTTAGGCATTATGATTGATTCAGATCTGAGTTTTCTCGCAGCTTTATACAAAATATAATGAAATCGTCTTATAAAAGCTTAGGGTTTGTTATGAGGAATTGTAATTCTTTTACTAATATTGATGCAATAACAACGCTATATGTTTCATTAGTACATTCTAAACTGGAATATGGTTCTTTAATCTGGTATAATATATACCAAAATCACTCTTTATCACTTGAATCAGTGAATAATATTCTCAAAGTTTTTGTTTTTAAAAAAAGATGGTACCGAGGGTGTAATCATAGGTTATTATTATCAAGGTTCAATATTCCGTTATTGAAATTTCGACGTATTCTAAACAGTATGATATATATATTTAATCTATTGCATAAAAATATTAATTTATTTACTGGAATGCTTTAATTTTAGAATTCTCTGGGCAGGTTTAAACGCTTTATCTGCCGTCAGCTAGTACCAACATTCTTAAAAAAACACTAGTGCAGTGTTATGTCTCATAATTTTAATAGCAATTTCTTTACTTTAAATCTATATATTATGTATACGTAGTATTATAATTGTTATTATTGTTGTATGTATTTAGTTGTTTATTATTGTTTATTATTATAAAATGTATTATAATGTTTGACCTGTAAGTGGGCCATACAGTTTGAAATTGAAATATGAAACTACAGAGTAAATATTTGCATATGGCTGTAACTGGCGCCCTCTATGAAGAATCTAAAAATAGTTATAGAATTTTTGTCCTAAGAATATGGTTACAATAGTACCAATTTTAGCCCCAATAAATTCAACCGTTTTAAAATTATACCATATATTTTCGAAAATAAATTTTCACTTTCAACACTGTATCTCTTAAACAAGTTACATTTTATTAAGGCATGTTTGGCCAAATCCTATTATTTTGACGTCTACAACAATCCACAGGTTTTCTATGACCCATTATTACGAGACCCTCTGTATAAATAGACATTAACAAATTGCAGAAAAAAACTATTTTGAACTCTGGTAACAATTTTCAACAGAAACAAATACATCCTTGATTTAATATTTTTCTATGGCACAGAAAAATAAGTTCCTATGTAGAAAAATGAAAGTTAATGGGACGGAAAAGCCATGAAATGAAAAATATGTGTCATTTCGTAAAACATTCCGAGAAATATGCGGCAAGTAACGTGCAACATAACAGCACTCCTGAAAAATAATTTTCATCCGAGATTGTTTTCCGCTATTTTAAATTGGGGATAAAAAGCGCAAGCTGAATACCGAACTGAAAACGAGCATTAGATATTTTCCGAAAATGCCACAATAATTTCAGGATAAATGAGTGTAAAAGCTTACAGTACATTATGTGCCCATATTCATTTTATGCTGCAATAAAAATCTCCTCGCACCTGGCGCAGCTATTAATTTTATGCCGGCAGATGCATTACAGAATAGCTCTTTCCAGGCATAAGATGGCTGACTTATATTTAGGTGAGGGAAATAAAAAAAGAATGTTATTTCTATGTTGGGAAACTCGGGAAAAATAATTTTTCATGCAGGTGCCTTGCATAACAGGTTTTTTGTTTTATATTCGCTTCGTCATAGACCTAATAAAATAATTCAGAATCTAATATACAGGGTGTTTTGAAAAAAAGTAGCAAAAATGGTACCAGTGAATGAAGAACCAAAGATAAGAGGATGGAAGTAGAAATACCGTACATGAAAGTTGCACCTCTAAGTCGCTCTTAAACGAGCGGATTTAAATTCACATTTTAATTTTTTTCTTTAACATGGGAAATGCTAGAGCCACGAAACTAGCATCCTACTAATAAAGAGACAACTTTTTTGTATAATCTTACTGCAGCGTTACTATTTTTTCTGGATTCGAAAAACACTTGGAGCATGTCGACATGCATAGTTGTTATTGGTATAAATATTATTTGCGATACTTATTCTGATAACAAATTAATCAATTGGTACTAATTATTAGTTGACAGAGTGTCAAGTTATTAATATGATAAATAACAATTTATTTGTTATGACATCCGCCTACTTTACTTTTACAAATTTTTGCAATTACCCCTTTAGTGAACTATGACGCATCTATTTTTTTTACTAGAAAACTATCAGTTTTATCGAAAAACTTCAAAAGCAAAAAAGTTGCGCAATGAATCAGTCTTCCTAATACATATTTTTAAATAAATAATTTGTTTCATATAAAAAATTTATAATAAAATATGGGTTGACTGTTTCGCTCCTTTATAAAATAAGCCAATGATCAATAAATATTGAAAAGTTGTCTCTTTATTAGTAGGATGCTACGAATTAGTTTCGTGTCTCTAGCATTCCCCATGTTAAATAAAAAAAATAAAATGTGAATTTCAATCCCCTACTTTAAGAGGGTATAAGGGGTGAAACTTTCATATAAGGTATTTTTACTTGAATCCTCTTATTTTTGGCTCTGCATTCACTGACACTATTTTTGCTACTTCATTTAAAAACACCCTGTATAATGATAATTTTGTGCTCACGATAATTCGCAAAACGCTTTGTGGACATTCTATAAATCGGCTTAATATTGATTCGATTCCTACTTTGTCTGTTGTTACAGCCAAACAATTTCTTTGTCTCTATACCGATAATAAATTTCAGAATCTGTTTCTGTACTCTTTCTGTGTTTACTGTATATATCTCAGGATATAAATTCCATAGCAGCGAAGCATATTCAAATTTAGGTCTGGCTAAACTATTATATAAAGATATAATTGAGCTAATGTTCCGAAAATTTGTTGATTTTCGTATTACAAAACCTAACGCTTTATAGGCTTAGACAGTTATGTTTCCAATATGCAATTTATATCAAAGTTTGGAATCAATAGTTACACGTAAATCATTGACATAATCTTTTCTGCTTAACTCTATATTGTTCACTTTATTTGTTTATTGCGAGTAAAAGTTATATTACAGCATTTCTGTATATTAAAGTCAAGTTTGTTGACATAACTCCATTCAAATGATGCATTAATATCACTTTGGAGAGATATACAATCATCGGAACACTAAGCTTGTAAAATTTCTGGTCATCTGCAAACATCAAACAATTTGAATTTTATATTACATTTGTTAAGTCATTTATGAAAAACAAGAATAGGAGCGGCCCCAAGTTAGGTCCTTGAGGAACATCTGAGTTTGATCTATACTCATCAGAAAAAAAATCACAGTACTCCACAATAAACTTACGCTCTTGAAGATATATTACTATAAATGCAATCACAGAATCCGCAACTCCATACTTGAAGCTTACTTATTAATATGTTATCAAAGGCCTTGAGCTAAAATCAGTGTTTATCGCATCAACTTAGAACTCCCCCCTCGAAGGCCTCCAAAATGTAATGAGTAAAAGTTAGTACATTAGTTGAAATAAATCCGTGCTGTCTTGAGCTAACGATATTACTAAAATGATTCCATACCAAAGAATACAGCATTTATTTAAGAAAAACTGCATTAGTTGACACAAGATTTTAACAGTCTCCATTAGAAAATAAGTCGTTAATAATCAAAAAGTTATATTGTACTTTTTTCATACTAAACAACATTGTGACATTAATTAATTAATTATTTTATTTTTTTTTACATTAATAATACACTCACGTGTTATGTACTTTTTTTAGAAATAGGAGACAATTGACGTAAAATTTATTAAGTGTACTACTGAAAAACTACTAGACTACTAACTAAACTAATTGTCGTTTTAGACTTTCTTTTCGTAGAAGCGTTTTGTTATATTCCGGACACCCTGTATTTAGATTAGCTATAGTTTTTCCTAAAATCGTATACTTGAAAATATTACCCAAATGCAAATATCTATTTTACTAAACAAATATCTTTTCAGTACATTTCTCACAAAAGTACGTGTTTATGTTTGACAGGAAGTAAGTAAATATCACGTTAGCTATAAGGATATTTGCTCAATAGTTACTGATTTATTTTTTTTTAGTTTGTAAGTTATTCGTTTTCAGAGATATTTAAAATCTTGTGATCGTAAACTAGTTTCTTTAACAAGATTCTATAACTTCAAAATATGTGTCGCTAGAATATCTTGAAATAAAAACGATAACAAGTATTGATGTTCGCTGCAGTATACGAGTATAATAATTTGTAAAATTGTTGAAATTTAATTACTGTCAATTTAATTGTAGGGGAACTTCTAATTATAGGTATACTTTCCAATAGTGTATTAACTTTTATATTAATAATAAAATAGTTCTATGTTTATTTCAAATATTAACTTGCTTTCCTGTAGGAGTTTATTTCATTAAATTACTAACAATGAATTTTTAGTAGAACTTTACAATTAAATATCACAATAGAATTTTGAATAATGTACACGAAAGTAAAGATTAATTATTCGAGTAGGTTTCTCAAATATACAAAGCGTATATTTTGTATACTATGCATATTACAAGCATTTTTTGAAACAGTTGCATATATGTAGTCCGTAAAAAATTTTGATAATAAAAAAGATACAGGGTGTCAAAGTTGGAATTTAAAAAGTGATTTTTTGTAATAGTTACACTGTCTTTGACTGTATCAACCTAAAAATTCGGAAATAGATGTTTTTGGATATGAGAAATTATAATCTGCTATCTATTTTGAAGTATTTCCTAGATGGCGCCACATCCGCCATCTTTGCAAAGCAAATGTGAGCGTAACTTTTTTGGACCAAACGTTATCAAGTTTTTCATCAAAAAACCTTACACCTACATTGTTTTTGAGGAAAAAGGTATACTTGTCATTAATCTCAGGAATTGGCTATATTCTAGAAAACAGCTTTTCAACAATCAGCTGTATAGTTCATTGTACAATATTTTAACGTAGTAGGCGCCAAATTCCATGCAAATTGGATATGTTGAAAGTAAATTGACAAGAAATAAAATTTGCACTCGTGCAAAATGGTATGGATACTACTTTTCAACATGCAACGTTTTTAAAATAAAAGTCATATTGATTCTTGCAGATCCATATAGTCTTCCTGAATTAGTTTGTGGATAATCCACAATGTGAATAAATCTTTCCCCTTTTTTAATTATTGATTATCAGGTTGTAATCTATTTCGAAATCCTGCTAAACGTTCTCGTTCCACAGCACGTCCATTGAAATTTAATTGCCAACAAATCACTCATATCTAAATATGAAATATTATTGTCTCAAAATGTTTCGATTTTGTAAAGTAATTGATTTTATCCAATACCTGATAAATACCATACATTTAGAAATACTTTTTAACTTCAACATAAATTTTGTGTAATACTTGTTAAAATATAGGTAACTAACGTTTGAATGTTAAAATATTGTCAAGGAACTATGCAACTGATTATTGAAAAGCTATTACCTCAAAAATGGTCAGGGCGTGCAAGATAATTTGAAAAAATCAAATTTTTGATGTAATTTGTTTAATGACCAACAGATTTTATTAAAATTTGACACAGGTACGTGGTGATGATGAACACGTTGATGTTAGTTTTTTTTTATACAAAGTGTACATTTTATTCTCTAACTTTCTTTAAGTTGGGTTTTTTCTATTCTGAGCCTAATTTGTTCTTTTAGAGAATATTGTAAACTTGAGATTTTTTTCTGCTCTATGTTTGTAATGCGCTAATACATAATACTAATGGAAACTTATACTAACAGTGTACTTGTGCAGATGTTGACTTTTGGGGGATATGTTTCGAAAATAAAAGGCATATGTTTTTTTAAATATTGTATAACGCATTAAAATATCTTTATAAAAATTTTAAAGAACTGAAACTTATTTGTTCTTTAAAACACTATTCGACAGTTATAAAATAATTAGCTTATTTTAAAGTTCCATTTCGCTAGTTGGGATGTTTCCCCCCACTTCAGTCACCCAGTCTCCGGAAAACAGACAGCCTTTGTACAAAATTTAGTCTTTGTTGCCTCTATCTCTTCGAGCCTCTTTGGCCCAAACAATTTTGGTTTGGCCATTTACGAGAAAAATTCTTTAGTTAAATCGATCACCCTATAACTTTAAATTTAACCATAAAATCGCTTCTTAATTGTATTATTTTTCCAACGGGAATCAATTATGGAGTTCAAGCTTTAACTTTGGAGACGTTAATCGACTTCATTAATGTCCTTTGCATTTAATAGTATCAATTAGTCAGTGAAATAGGGAATTGAAATTTCCAATGCGGTACACAATTTCATTATCATCACCCAAGAAAACGCAAAAAGCTGCCGCATAATTTCCAAACTAATTGGTGTTTTCGAGAAGATCGACACGAAGTAATTATTATTGTTCTGAAGAATTATTATTTGCAAATCACTGTATTTATCTGGCTTTGTGGAAAATATTGTTTGTACATGTTAATTATTTTGGGAAATATTCCTCCTGTTGAATTGCTGGCGTGTTGGGAATTTATCTCTAATCATAATTGAGTTTATATTTTATATTTCAATTAGTCAACCTTGAGAGTCCACTTTAATTTTTAAATATAGATTTACGGTTCTTGACTCATGAGATCTATGTAATTTGTAAGATGTGGTAGGTAAAGAAGAAAATTAACAGCAAGCGATAAAGTAGATATTGTTCGGAAATATAAGGTTAAATCCTTGTTTTTGCAAACTCATACGTGTAAGTTTATAATTTCATTTAAACATAAATAAAATTTCAAGAAGGAATTAAAGGCGATGGCTGAAAATAGTTTTATCGAAAATCCTTCGTTTCTGAAAATAAAATGTTATATTAGAAAAAATACCTACCTATTTTCAGGCTTACTTTAAAAACTCGTTCATTGTGTTATGAATTATCTAGATTATTATATCTAGATCAATCATGTAGATAAAATATGACCATCTTTTATCTTATTCGGAAGACACTTCAATAATTTTTTATGAAACTTGTAAAAGATCCTACTCTAAATAATATGATTATTTATAATCATTATATATGAAAGAAATTTTTAAAGGCAAAAAACATCATAATGACAATTTTATACGTGAGCATAGTAATCCGCATAGTAATCCTCAAAAGGCAATGTGGGATATAATTAATTGTTACAAAAAAATATTACTGAAAAAATTTCAGCTAACCCTTCTGACGAATTTAATTATTTCATTGCTAATGCTGCTGAGGAGTTATTCATTAAATTACCTCATAATATTCCTCATTTTGGTAATTACGTGCAACATATTCGCCTAAAGATGCTTTCATTTTTAATGAAACTTCAGTGTGGGAGGTGGCGAATGAAATTGTAAATCTTAAGAATAAAAAAAGTATGGACGTCTATGAACATAATACTAATATCGTAAAATCTATCATGAATTCTGTTTTGATGCCTCTAACTCACCTAATCAACACTTATATTTTAGGTAATGTATTTCCCAAATGTCTAAAACTATCCAAAGTTGTTCCTATTTACAAAAAAAGAATAATAATAATAATAATATTAATGACTTTGCCAAAAAATATTCGAAAGAATTCTCAAGACTCAAATCATCGCTCATATGGAATCCTTTAAATTATTCAACCAACAACAATTCGGGTTTCGAAACAGTTTATCGGCTGAATTAGCAATTGATCGTTTGATATCGCATGTAAGATATATGTAAGAAGAAGATATATAAGTTCCCCGTTCTTTGACTATGGGTATTCGATGGATAATATATCTCTATTATCTTCTTATTTAATCGATAGATATCAGTATCAGTCAGATAGGTATCAGCAAATTCGAATTTATCTGTGTTCCTTAACGACACACATCTGACACATGCACTCACGAACGACTGGTTCCTCAGCTATCCATAAATGTGAACAAATGTGACAAAGACAGAAACTATGATCTAGTCTTCGCAGCCTTAAGGACAGATAATCCGGAAAGTGTTAAGTTCCTGGGAGTTTATTTGCATCCTAAATTATCTTGGAATCATCATGTTGAATATGTATGTAAGGAAATATCCAAACACCTGTATCTACTCCGCAGTTCAGAAAGTTTCACTACCGACAACTGATCTGGCTGTTCCTTCATATGTATGCTCACATATAAACTGAGTGCAGGTTCTCACTTGCTGGTCATCTCACCTATGGCATGCTGATGAGGGCTAACAAGTTCGAAACCGGTCTATGTCTGGTGGTGTGTCCGACAAGGGTTCTTGGCTGTTCACACAGATGCTGCAGGAGTAATTCAATGTCGGTCGGGGCACTAGTCCGCGGAGTAGTTGTTTCCTGCAGTATCATTTACATATGATCTAGTTATTTTACTTATATCGTAATACAAAAAAAATCGATTGCATTTCGTCAGATCCAAATCTGTATTAGAGAACTCATTAGATATTATAAAAACATGTTTACTATTGAGTCCAATTTATAATACCCGATAGAAATATCTGACTTAGATACAGATAAGAGTGATGATCTTTTCTACAGGTTACTTTCCTTTATCAATGAAATTAAAATATACCTAGGTTTTTTAGCGATAATTTTGACCGAAGAGGTCATATGCATCTGGTACTATAACATTGTCAAAACCTCAAATAATTCTTGAGTACACACATTACAAATTAATTTAATTTTTTTATCTGAAATTAATCTAGATAATTTTAGATCATCTGTTGTCTTAATCAAGATGATTTAATACATAATTACCTTATATCTGTATTTAGATTATATTTTTATGTTTTATCTGTTATTTTATCTAGATGAAAATGTTATTATCTTTGTACAAGACGGCTCATGAAGGTCACGGCATCTGTCAATAAATATAATTTAAAATAAAAAAAAATAGTAGCATGTAAGCTTCAGTCATGAGATCCTAAATGTTACGCCCCTATATAGAGTAAAAATAATGACATTGCATTTAAAATAAATTGTATAAAACGTATATTAGATGTTTATATGTGAGGATTTCAGTTTTCTAAAAAACTTCACTAGCTTTCAGAATTTTCAAGATTTAAATGAACCTACTAATCAAATATCAATATTTACGAGATGCAGCTCTATATTTAAATGTAATTCTTAGATACAAAATTTAAATATCTATATCTCAATGGTCTTTGACTTCCTAGTGTTTACGAAAAATTCAAATACAACACAAAACCGTTTCAAAAATATTGTCACGGAATTTGCCCCACTCACTCCCAAACCGACGACTGTGGCACCGCGAATTGCCTAAGATTGCCCCGATCGCCCCTACGCCATACTGGTAAACAAACAACATTCCGTGAATCGAGGCGTTACTAGAAAATTGTGGAAACGACGAGAAGCGTTCCAGTCGTTCGAGAAAATGGGTCTAGAAATGCTGGAATATACCTGGAATATTCGTTGGGTCTATAAAAGAAGAACAAACGGCCGAGTTAGTTAGTCTTGTATAAGTCTTGTATTACAGTGTTGAAGTGAAGTGTTTAGTTAGAGAGATCAAAGCGATTTAGATAGCGATTAATTAAATAAGTGTTTAGTTGACCTGTAATTAGTAGTCAGTAGTGTACTGAGCAGTTAATAAAGAAGTGAATAATTAACGGATTGTTTTTCTGGAAGTAAGAGAAAAGACGGATTGGGAAATCCGTGACAATATATTTAATTTGTAATGTTAAAATTATTTTAAAAATAAAATATAGCTTTGCATTTATATATTTCAGATTGTATCATTAATTACACATTTATGGTATTATCGACACTATTTTGTACCAATTATGTTCAATTAGATAAATATTAAGTAGATAAATAAATCAAATCATCAAAAAAATTAAAAGACAAATATTTTACTGTACCTATCTTGTTTTGTTAATTGAATAGTTAGTTCTATCGAATTCATTCTATCAAAAAAAGAAAAAAACCAAATTAATAAATTCATCTTACTACTTTATGTCACTAGGTACCTATCGCGAAATATGAATATTAATATGTTTAATTTAATAAATCACCTAAATATATAGCTTGCTGTCATGCTGTAATAATATAACTAGACGTATATGGCTAAATTATTAATGGACAAATTTGAAATTAAAAATATCTTTATTAATTTTATTTCAGAATTTAAAAGAAAAAGGTGTATTAGATCAGAATACCTAAATTTATTGTTGGGAGTTACTATAATTTATTTATAGTAACAGGAGATATAATAGTTATTTATGCAACAAGTACCAAATTATTAACGTTAATATAAATTTTGTCTAATAAGTGTTAAAATTTATTTTACGATTGGTGCCTACTACGTTAAAATATTGTACAAAGAACTATGCAGTTGATTGTTGAAAAGCTATTATCGCAAAAATGACCAATTTCTAAGACTAATAACAACTATACTTTTTTTCCTCAAACACAATGTCGATATAAAATTTTTTAATAAAAAAGGTTAAAAAAGGTAGGCTCATATTTACGTCGAATATGTCGAAATATATAACAGATTGTGATTTCTCATATCCAAAAATATCTATTCCCAAATTTTTAAATTGATACAGTAAAACACAGTTCACTTCACACATCACTTCCAACTTCAACATACTCTATCTTTTTATTAAGGCATATTGGATTAAAATATATTTTGAAGTGAAAAATCTAGAATGTCTCCACGGGCATTACTTAAGGATCACCCTGTAGATCAGGATAAACCATCCCCTAAGGGTCATAGGTCTTGAAACTCCTTTATGGTAACGAAAAAATAAAAAAAGAAATATGAATATTTTATTGCAAGAACAATTTAAAACGTATATTAGTAAGTATCCAGAGCTCTAATGTGTAAAAACTCGTCCCTTGTTATTTATTCTATAGAATACGTATGTTTACGAAAAACGCAGTTTTTAGTTTACTCTGTTGTGTGCCAAATTTATTTGAAACTTTAACAAAAAGAATTGTATAAATATAACTTTTACGACTAAGTCGCCTGATCAAGCTTCCAAAATACTCAGTGGCATAGATATTCTGGAAAATTTTGCCAGATAATTTATATCCTTAGCTTTGTCACTGGCCCACATTTTTTAACATGCGACAATGCGACATCTTTCGAGATATTTGTGAAGGTGGGAGAGTTTTCGGAAATTCTAACTTTCTCTTTCTCGAAAACTAAGGCGCTTTGATCGTATATATACCTTTTTTTATTAAAATTTAGTTATTTGTTTAGATGAGCAGTATTTTTTTAAAATTTTCCATCTAATAGAAATAATTAAGTAGCTGTATCGACATAACACAAACGAAATAACAAGGAAAGACATACCTATGTTTACTTGAAAAAGATATACTATACTACTCAGTTTTAAATAAAATGATCAATTAAAACTTCATAACTAATAAACATAAAAAACATTTTACTCATACCTAAGTGATCAATAAGATAAAGAGATGTATTACATTTGAGGCCTAAGCTTGAATATTACAAATTAATTAAGAATGATCAGAAATGTTGCTCATTAAGGGTTATAAAACGATAGCAATCTACGCATTTGCAATGGGCACTTTCAATATGAATCAAATATCAATGAGACTTTGCACAACCCTGAAGAAAAGCAAAATAACTTAAGAATAAAAGAAATTTAATTTCTAATTTGGTAGAAATATCGCTAATAGAAACAATATACAAATGGGGCCCAAGAACTTATCCGTGAGGAACTCCTCGGATCTTAGAATATTTAGACTTGTGATTTTGTGTCTGCACCAATCATTTCCTATCATACATAGTATAAGTATAACTTAAACATAAACATTAAAATCATTCTTCGTGCCAACATTATATAATTTACTGAACAGCCGAATATAGTCAAGCTTCTCGAAACCCTGATGCCTACAATCAAGAAGTATACAATCATAAGTCTCAATAAATCGGCTAGTTACAAAACCATATTGCTCATGTTACGTGTTGGGGTATAAAACTATGAATTAATATTTCAAATACTTGCTCAACACGGTAATAGGTTTTAAATTATTAAATGATTTTTTGGGCTATTAACGAAATATTTTAGCTATTTTCCGACGAAGTCAGACAAAATGAGTATTGTATTTTTGTAAAATTATAATTAATAAGTATTATTGTGCACATTGTTTTCCAGAAAATAATACTACAGTCACTCACACAATGAGAAATCTAGTAAAATGTTAGGTCCAAAAATAGAATTATGCTATTTGAAATAATGGTAGCAATATTTTATTACTTTTTATGTAACAATAACATAAAATACCCCCTTTAGTATCGGAACTTACCTACAAACCACCGAATCAAATTCGGTCGTAAATGCATTGAGTAATGCATTTTTTATGTATCGGGAACTTTCCTCTCAACGGAAATTTTTAATTACAATGGTTTTCGAGGGGAATAACTTTTCTCGGAAAATGCGGTTCCGAATTTCCCTCGCGCGTAATAAATAGCTTTTTTACGATTTTCACGAGTTATCTGCAGCCGATGGGAAAGACTGTATAACTACTCGTAAATCCGTACTCATCGTAAATAATGCTGTATTCATCGTAAATAATACCATCGCATTTGTATTCATAGTTTACAAGCATATACGACATGTGTTACATGTGTATGAGCTACATTTAATATTAAAATTGTATGAATTTCATGCAACATGTAATCTGCTAGAGCTGCTGTACCCGCCATCAAAAGAATCATTTACGCAGTTGAAAATTAATAACAGAGTTTGTAGGTAATGTATCGTCAGCGTACATTTTAAAGGGAAATATTATATGTAGGCTTCATATTCAAGTAGTTTCCTTTAGTTATTTCTCAAGAAAAACTGCCTGTAAATAAGCATGACGTAATTAGATCGTAATATTGCATATTTTAAAATCTTGTTCAAGTTTTGAAAAAAAGCATATACCTAATGGGGAAGTCGCATGAATTTTATATACAGAATCGGAAATTGCGGATATTTACAGAGAAAGTTGAAATTGCCGCTTCCCAGGGAAGGCACGAAGTATAAGTGGCGCGGCACCGTGCGTTGGCTATAAGCATTCCCCACCACTACGGTAATCGGTTCCGTATCGCCAATTCATCATTGCAAATCTAACTGTGTAAGGGTTAACAAGTGCTTAGATAGTTATTATCGGTTTAATACTAATAATTAATAAGTAATACAATGTTGATTTATACAACCGAAGAAAAGGTCCGTATAATAAAATAGCGTTTTGTTGGAAATTCTCTTCAAGACACCGTTAATTTATTCACTGTCGTTATTGGAGTGATACTAATCCGCATTTAATCAGCGAATTTCATACTCAGACACCTCAAAAATTGAATGTTTGGGCAGGCATTTTGGACCATTTTTCATCCAAGGTAATCTCGATGGAAACACCTATCTAGAATTATTGGAAAGTACAATTGATCCTAGGATAACAGAGACTTTAGAAAGTGACGATAATTTACTAGAAAATGAAATAACCTTCCAACACGATGGTGCGCCCCCGCACTATGCTGCTGCTGTGCGACAATTTTTGGATGACCATTTCCCGGGGCATTGGATTGGCAGAAGAGGTCCCGTCGAATGGCCACCAAGATCTCCGGATCTGTCCCCTTTGGACTTTTTTCTGTGGGGTCATTTAAAATCACGAGTGTACGCCACTCAGCCGGAAACATTGCAAGTGCTACGTCAGAGAATTGTAGAAGAATGCCGATTAATAACTGTGGATGTCTTTAATAATGTTCGAACAGAATTTGAAAACAGACTGTATTATTGTTTGGAAGTTAACGGGGCTCCTTTTGAGCAATTTATCGAATAAATCTGATTTATTATTTGCTTCAGCTTTTTTTATTTCATTTCTGAATTTTTTGTAAACTGATAGACACATCAATAACAATTAGGTAATGCGGTCATGTGTAGTAGATGAAAACTTATTAGTGGTGGGCATTTGTGTAGAAATTACTACGCGTAAGTTGGTTTGTCATCTTTTCGTTTGTAACCAATAATTCTGTCAAATCTCAACCGATTTCTAAAAACGGTACGTCACTGTATTCGCAATGAAAAGGGCTTTAAAATGATGTGCCGCCAGTGTGGTAGTTCCATTTGAAATTTTTAAGTTAGGGTTGCTAGGCATTAGGGGGATGAACATATCGAGTTGGCTTGACTGTCAAAAAAGCTCCCCCCAAGAACAAAAATCGACGGGTCTCGGCGAATTTTGAAATATTATTCGGTTTTCCAATTATAGGGGGGGGTCAAATTTTCGTTGGGATACCCTGTATAGTGAACTTTGAATTATTTTAAGTTGCACTAATAATGGGAGTTTCTGGTGCCAATCGAGTGCTGACAAATTTGCAAATTACTGACGTACATGACTTTGGCTGTTACCTATACAGGTTTCAATACCTGACAACAAGACGGGTATTGCAAGAAAATTTACAATTAAGGAACAAGGATTTTGCGTGAATGCTATTGAAATATGCAGAAAATATATTTCTCTGCGCCCAATTCACTTAACACAAGACAGATTCTTTTTAAGATACATCAATTCAAAAATGTGCTTCTCAGCCTGCTGGAATCAACACATTGGCGAAGGTATCCATAACAGTTGCTTCATTCTTGAATATCGCAAATTCGGAAGTATATACTGGTCATTGTATGAGGCGCACTTCAACAACTTTATACGCCAATAAAGATGCTGATCTTACAACCATTAATGGCATTTTAAATTTAAGAAATAGTTATCACTGGAATGATGAAAATCCAAATGCAACAGTTGTGCGACATCCTCAATACAAAATTAAAATCAATTTATGGGCGGGAATAATTGGCAATAAAATTTTGGGTCCAATTGAACTTCCTCTAAATGTGAATGGGGAAAATTACTTATATTTTTTGGACAACGACTTTGTTGAAGTTTTGGAAGACCTTGATTTGGAAACCAGAAGAAATATGTGGCTAATGCAAGACGGGGCCCCTCCTCACTACTCTCGACAAGTAAGGCGACATTTAAATAATATTTTTGCAAATAGATGGATTGGTCGTGGATGGGATGCTCCTCAGCCATGGCCACCAAGAAGCCCAGATCTAACTCCTTTAGTTTTTTTTTGGGGATACGCAAAATCTAAAGTGTATGAAATTCCAATAGAAGACGAGGATCATTTAAGCCAAAGAATAACGGACACTTTCAATGAAATAAAGACGAATGAAGAAGTTTTGAATAAGCTCCCCTTTCATTTCTTAAAAAGAGTTAGAGCATGTATTAGAGCTAACCGTGATCACTTTCAACATATGCTTAAATAACTTTTTTTTGTAGTAAATAGTTTTGTTATGTTGTAATTTAAAAATAAATGTTATTTGTTATAACAAATTTACAAACCAAATCCATACCCAGTTACCACATAAAGCATAGCCTTCTTGATTACAACATTCTTGTAGTCGGGTGCACGACAATAAATTTTGCAAATTTTAAAGAGAACGGTTCATGTTGGCGACATTGAACAAGAGTACCTTTTTTGTGACATATTAGTTTATTTTTCAGAAAATTTGATCAATTTTCCGAAAATGCAAAGGACAATTTTTTTTTTTCATAATAAAATCCTATGTGCTACCCCGGCTCTCCGCTCCTGGGCGATGGGAATAAATCATTTTTGCACGAAATTATTGCATTGTAGTGTCTAAGAAACTGCACCAAGATTCATTTAAATTGCCTAACTTTTGTAGAAGTTATTGCGAAAAATTGTTTCTCAAACTGTACCTTTATCACCCTGTAACTTTTTTATTATGCATTTTCGGACCTATGTTTACATGAAACTTTTTACTCAAAATGACATTTTTTATGTTATATTCATTTGGCACCATAGTTTAGAAACACCCTGTATATTCGAATATCATTCCCAATGATACAGAAGTTTTGCAAAATCGCATTAGGGAAGCTATTAATTCTATTTCTTTATGACATTTTGCCGTATCTCTTTCAGAAAAGGCACTTTACTGGAGAGAAAAATAACTTTTTTGAAAATTTCCAAGGCACATTTGACTTTTGGAAACTAATAATATGACACATATTAGTTTCTATCCAAGCAGGGCTGGATCACAAAACATAACATTTCAACTCTCATTTTATTTTTTTCACCTATCCTTCCGTCAAGCCGGGGACACACTGTACATCTTATGTGATGCATACACAGAAACAAACGCCATAAGGCGCAATACTAAAATGGAGCGATAGTAAGCAAAACTGGAAATTTTGTAAAAGGAACTCCATCCCTTATGGAGTGACAGTGCGCACCGCTGCAGTCCGTGGGTTCCCATCTATCATGCAGAGTGTTTTAATTAGGCCGCCATGAATTCAGAGAGGAGTATGTATAAATATTCATAAATTATTGTAACCCGTTACGCTTCTTCCGAACGGATTAATTTACTTTTCCTTCAGGATATTTCAGAATTTACGAACATGTGTTAAACGCCATTTTTAATAATTTCCGGCCCTGGTGAGAATTGAACCGGAGAAGTTAAACAAGTTTAAACTTCGTTTTGTGTATCTAAGTAGACATCTTTAGGGCAGTTTTGGATGAGTAAGTTGATGTTCGCTAAACACATTAATGTAGACTGAATTTGGGAAGATAATATGAAAATATCAGCTAACAGCGATGTCAAAATAGTTATTTTTATATTTAGAACGAAAAATGCTACTTTTGCGTTCAAGAACGGAAGATATTTTATAATATTTATAATATCCATTCGAGATCGCAAACCCATTTAGTGTTCAATACACAAACAATATTTTTTCAAAAACTGGAATAAAATAAGGCACTTGTGTTATGTACAATTTAATTTATATTTGAAAACTGTTAGCCGACGCAAATTTCAACATTACTATCATTAAACGACATGGTGGGTGGTGTTCTAGTACGATAGCGAATACATATTATAGAAAATTCTGTACAAAATAAAATTTCAATCGTAGATAAATTGTTGAAATCTTCAGCAGAGCCTACGGAACTTGTCACTAATACAACTTACGCAGTAAACAATTGCAGCAGCTGCCTCATTGAACACTAGGAACTGAAAGCTACGATAACTACGATAATTGCAATCGCCATGTTTATAATAGTTACTGTTTTGTATGAAAATGTATATTTAATTAATAAAATCATTAATAAGTTTCGAAAAAATTACTGTTTTGACATTTATTTTACGTACTACAACGAAAAAAACTTAAGACATAAACGTATTTCGCAGCTAGATGACAAAAATGACTCACTTTGTCAACTGAAAATTTAACGAAAATGTAGACTTTTGATGACAGTTTTCGAAAATGTATATCTTCTTCTCATCCTGCATAGTGTGCTATAAATTTATTATTTGCTTAGTTATTCCCATTTGGTTATTTTATTTCGGACAAGACTAGAAAGTAAGTTAACTTAAATAAGCTACATACTGATCTAATTTTAGCCACTGATGAAATAAATTGGTCAATTTTGTTTTTGGATAAAGTAAGTATTATATTTGTTACACATGATATCCTTGAGAGTAAGTTGATCCTTAGTGTCTTACTCTGGAAACTTAATAATAATAATAGTATTTAATAGTCCAACAGGAACAAAATCCCAATTACAGAACCATAATAGAAATTATTTAAATACATAAAAGTTCCTAAAATAAAGTTAAAACAACCAAACTAGTCTAACACACAAAAAAAATAAATGTATAGGTAAGATAAGTAAAAAATATAAAAGTATGAAAAAGTACTGTTAAAAACATGATCTAGCAATAAAAAACCACAGCAATAAGTAGTTGTCAAAAATATTAAAAATAAATAAGTAACTAAGTATGAGAAAAAATTATAACTGCACGTCATAGGCAATCCTTAACAGCTGGTTTAAACTGACATTATTAGTATCACAAACATAACATAATAAATTAAAATTGGATGTCATATTCACAGGAGACTTTAACATGAGATTAATTCTAGCAGATTGGCAGTAAAACGTCATATGAGATCTAATCGAAGGATGTGGCACCAAAAAATTAAGTTGTGATAAAATATATGGAGAGTCAATCGAATTGTGCAAGAGCTTGTATAGAAATCTGATAGAGTATATAAATCTCCTTTTCTTTATAGAATGAAGATTAAACCTATATATTAATAAGTTGTCATCAAAACCTTGTGCCGGATAAACACCATCACATTTAAATGAAAGATATTTAAGAAATTTTCTCTGGACAGATTCAATATTATTGATATAACAGGTGTAATAAGGATTCCAAACTAAAGAACAGTATTCCAGCTTGGATCTTACAAAAGCATAATATAATAATTTTAATGTATTCGGGTTTCTAAATGATTTACTATTTCTAATAATAAATCCTAATGCTTTTGAGGCCCCCTTGACAATATATTCAATATGTTGCGAACTTGAAAACTTAAAGTCTCTAAAAAAGTAGGACAATCAGTTAAGTTATTTATCAACTTAAGAAAGAAGATTTGGGAGTACATTTCAGATCTATTTTCGAACGCCATCAGTTTGTACGCCATGTCGCCTTAATCACAGATTGTGATCAGTTCCAATTTTCGGATAAAAGTCCGAAGACATTATCCAGTTTATCAATAATATTTGAATAATATCAACTTCTAACTTGAGAAGAACAAAAGCACAATATAAGCGAAGTAACACATCCCAAGCTTATGAAATATTTAGCTATTAATTTGTTAACAGGTTCTGTAAAGCTCAGACTCAAAATAAAAGTATCGCCTAGGTCTCTGATCTCTGTAACTCAGTTAAAGGACAACCAGAGATTGTTATTCATCACATAATTAATTTTCCGAGTAAATGTGTAACATGACATGACATTTACTAATATTAAGGGGAAAATTATTGTCTACACACTAAGTATTAATTTATGTTATCTGAACGAAATCTGAAGTTGAAGGATATCGCGATATGAATAGATTTTAGTTAATAACTTCATATCATCAGCGAACATAAGGCAGTTAATATCAAGTGGACGTTATTTTATATATTTGGATGAGTAATTGAGTAAGTCGATGTGGAAAATCCATAGTGCCATTTTATTGATCAAGATTTCGTGATCAAGTCAGTCGAATTCTTTTTAAAAATGCGTATACTGAGGCGACTCGAAACCAGGTGAGCGTACTTTATATTTTTGCCTTGTCTAAAGGCCTTACGTCGCATCCTCGGAGCACTCGGTATAGAAGCTGTCGTCTGCACGAGATAAAGGAAATAAAGCATAAGTGAGATATCTCACATTTCCAGTATACGCTCGTCTTTTGAACTGTCTGGAAATATGCTGTAGTTATTTTAAAAAATATAATTTAACTGCTTATTTTTATAGACTGGGCAATACTTTACTCTCCAATTTTTAGACATTTATCAGGGGAAACCCTATTTGTAAGATCTCTCTCACCAAAATAATAAAAGAAAGGATAAAGTAGCAGATGCTTGACAATGAATATCTGAAAATACCGAAAAATCTGTTGGTGAACTGAAGAATCTATTTCGATTGATTGTTTCAACCCATCATTCTATTTTTACAACGTTTTTGGATATTTGAAGTCAAAATAGCATACAAATATTTATAATTTATCACATCATCATTACTACTAATGCTAGGAAATGTCTCGTGCAACTCTACATTGAACGTATTAAGTTTGTAGATTTGAGGTATATTTAAATAAAAAATTTAATTACTAATGAATTAATATTTAATTAATTTATTAATTGACAATAAAAAAATGTTTCATTTCAGTTAACTAATTATTTAATATTGTATTGTTAGATATAATGTTTAATGAAAATGTAAAATAGTTTAATGTTACAATTTGCAATTTAGATAGAATATTATGTACTACTAATATTCTTGTATGCAAAAGGAAACAGTTCACAATTTTTTTTAACTCAACTTCGGTGTTTGTTAAATAAACAAGTTAAAGTAGCTTTTTATTATTCATCAACTAATGACACTGTTATGTTTTGTTTGACATTAAAATCAAAACATGTAAAAAGATAACTGCAAGCTCTTTATTCAATCAAATTTGAATTAAGGATCCTTGATCACGTTTTGATAAAGTTATCTCAAAATTTCTTGTTAGAACAAATGGACATGTTTAACGTCATCCTGTTCCTGTTGAAATTACGTGAAAAACAAACCGGTACAGAATTAACTATTAGATAAAATAAATTGTTTAAAATTATGTACATATACATGTACGTATACAATTTTAATATCACTGTCCAAAGGATTGTAATAATTTTTGTTGAATAATTCTGGATGTTTCAAATTACTGTTAACATTCGTGAATGAGTCGTATGCATTAACCTGAGATGGATTCAGGATCTTTTGTTGCGCAGGAACATGCACATATAAAGAGACGATAAAAGATTGCGCAAATTATGCCATCACGGACCTGCAAACCTGCACAACTTCGCACACTTGTGCAGCATGGACTAGCAACTTTTTATGCAGATTATGTGTGTGGCAGAAATTTGAAAAATTTTAAATAGTAGTTGAGTATAGCTCGGAAGAAAAGAAATTTTTATTTTAACTGTTGCATGAAGAAGAGGAGGGGGAAGAAGCCAGGAAATTGAGAAAGTTTTTGCTATCAATAAAAAGAGAAAGTTGTAAGGTGAATTTCATTATTTAATTTCTGAAGTGGAGATAGATCAACATTTTTTTTTAAATATTTCCGAATGCCACAAAAAATGTTTTCGACCTCTTGGATCGTCCTCGTCTACAACACCAATATACAAAATTTCACATAGCAGTGTCATATGACAAAATACTTGCAGTTTGTTTAAGGTAAATAGAGCTTATTGATAAGCGAGGGTATCCGACAGTTTAGCAATACATTAACAACTTAACGGGTTGAATATTTCTCACAGTTTGAAACCAATCCCTAACTTTTGTGGGAACAGAACTTACGTGGACTAGCGCTGCCAAGCATAGAATTTGCAGGCCACCGACACGACGTGCAGTGATGGTCGTTGCGTGGCGGTTCATGCAGGTGCTGGTCTAGTGTGCGATTCTCCAGTAAATAACATGGGAACCTTCATGAGCCGACTTTGCAAGTCTCTGCAGGCATAATGTGCGTGATCTTAGCACCCGTTGGAGGTGTTCATGGGGAAAATTTAGAGTATATACTGTTGCTGAAAATTCATTTACACAATAAAAATGACCTGTCAATGTCTACATATGTAACCGCAACATACTTCACACATACATATATGTGGATTTTTTTAGCTGCTAAATTCATTAAACATTGATTTAGTTGTCACAGTAGCGCATTGCAAAAGGCGTGGTAGCTGAAGGATTCCTGCATTTCAAAATAGACGTCCTGGTCGATTTTTATTGCAACTTTTCTGCAATTCTAGGGAATAATTTAATGATTTGTATGGTTACCACCATACGCAAAAATTCCAAGACTGTACTGTTAATTTCAAACTGCCTTCTTGCGCTTCTACTTGGTTAAGTATTATTTGATTGATGAGCTTGAGGTTTCAGTCAGAAATATTTATTTTATATGTTAGGTATGCTGTCTGTTATTGTTACTTGTCACATGTGGATAGAGTTTAGTTTTTAGTGTGCATTCGCGTAAGTATTGGTATTGGGATCATTTATATTGCAATTGCGAATTGACGAATGTAAAACAAACTGTAAGTAAGACTTTTGGGAAAGGTATTGCAGGTGCAAGGGCTTGTAAAGAGGTTTTTTAGGAAGGAAGAAGTACTGGTATCACGGCATTACATTTTCATAACATTGTAAGAATATACGGGACTTTGCTGATCAAGGGAGTAAATAATTCCATGTTATAATCCAGAAAACAAAATTCATTTCAATGTTAAGATCACACAAAATGATATGCCAGCTGTTGCTATGTTTATTAAAAATGGCAAATGCGTGTATATACTTACGCAATTGTCATAGCATGATATACGATTTTATAACATAAATGGTAAAGTGAGTAAAACAATACTAAACCGTTTTTATTTTGTTTTTGTGTTTCTAAATTATTTTAATAACAAAACTAAAAGTTGACAAAAATAATGTATAAAAGTCATTAATCAATAAAATTGGTAGGTATTGTATATTCATATTTTTTATCTATAGCAAAATACTTTGACAACCATTTGTAACGCATACAAACTGACACTCTATTCCCTAAAAAACAACACATTTAATATACGGAAGTAACATATATTTTATTATTTCTCATTTCCTTTCACTTTGTTATTCAAATTCACCTGTTGAATGACAAAAATATCCATAAATTACTGTGACCCATTAGTCCACATTACACAAATTAATTAACTTTTTTGCGGTAGGTCGATAACGAAACACTCATCAATCATTGATACGTACCATCGTGTTGAGTTATACTGTCTAAATTTCAATTTAATTAAAAGTCGATGCAGTACTGCACAGATTATATTATGAAAAAAATCTGTTCGGCGCCATTAACAGTTTACCAGCTGATTTGTATCCAATTAATAAAGTAGGTTAGTTTGCCAAACTGAGAAAATGTTTTAGTTAATATTTATCGAACATTACAATTCGTTTACTAATTGATCAATTTTAATTAATATATTGCCAATAAATGGTTGTCAGACAGTTTTATTCTGTTTTCTGTAGACATGTTATTTTTTATGTTTCTGCTAATTTAAAATTGTAGTATTTTGTTGACAGAATAAATAGTACGTAGAATTCCAAATTTAAGCATATCCAAATTTGTTGAATAAATTATTCTCAGTAGAAATAATTTAGTTTAAAAATGAACTTTTGTTTATAAAACTAGTGTTTACCCAGATAAGAAATCTTGCAAAATTTGAAAAAGTCCTGCAAAGCAAAACAAAAGTTTCTTTAAAGTCTTGTTTTTGCTCGATCTTGCAAGATCATATCTTGTTTTGTCTTGCGAGGGTGTTGCAAATTTCTTGTCTTGCAACTTTGCAAGACTCTTGCATGATTCTTGCAAACAAATGAGAAATATGGAACTTGATTACAAATTTGGAAACACTGGTGGTTACTCTCGTTCCCGCTCGGAGCTCTTCGGATCTTGTCTTGTTTTATATTGACCAAGACAACACCAAGAAAGAGCAAGGGATCATTTGCAACACTATACAGGGTTAACTATGACTAAGTACAAAAATTTTAACCACGTGCTCAGGAAGGCGTAAAATACCATAAAAAAATTATTCCAGAGTTATAGCTCGATATTTAAGAAATGGAATAAAGGAATATATAATAGAAAACTTTTAATGTACCCGCGACAGTCTTGTGCCATAACCTGGAAAATCAAACCGGCGAACTATATTGTGGGAAAGTTTCTGCACTCAACACAAAGCTCTTTATTTAATAACTATAAAACGTTTAGAAATTAAAAAAGGCACTAAACCTGAAAAAGAACACAAATTACAACGTAAACACAGGAATTACATTATGACTTGATATTTTACGGTCGTGTTGCTAGTTGCCTACGTTATCTACTCTGATTCTGACAAGTAGCATAGGTGGAGTTAAATAAAGTTTTAATATAATTTCGACAAATTTTTTTTTCGTTTTATACATAAGTTTGGAATTTTTTTGAATGGTGATTCCGTTATTTGTTAATTTTCTCTATCATCTCTTAAAATATTTGTACTTAGTCATATTTAACCCTGTATAAAACTACTACTTTTGAAGTGATAAACTGCGTACTCACTTGTAACAGAACGTCGTTGTGTAACTTTGTCTCGAACAAGATCAATGTAGATCGTGATAGTGTAACATGTTGATGAAATATTTCTGTCCAAACAGAATTTGATGTTCTGTATTTCACTCAACCGTATTAGGAGAAGAGTTACTTCTTTACATACAACGTAACCTTATATTGCATAATGCTTTGATGTGAACCTCGATACAAACATCCATGTTTGGTATGATGTGACCCAACTAGTTTATAGGGTCCCGTTCACAAGATCATGTTGAAGTTATGCATTGAGGTTGGCGACGAGGTTTTCTTACAAGTATGTACGCAGCTTTAAATCATGACGGTGTAGACGGGACAAAAATTTACCAAACTGTAAACATTGACGGGACCCTGTAACATCATCGCGTCTCAGCACAACGAATACAAGTGTTTGCATCGATGTATACAGCATTCTCAACAATTGTGGGTATTTCTGTGTGGACCTGGACCTTTTTTCTATTTATTTATACCTTTTTTCATAGCAATGCTCGCAATGCACAATTGAAAACATCAAAATGTTCGTGGAAGCTATTTCAAGCGTCGTCAAGGAGCAGCCTGGCATAAGTACTAGGGCACAGCTCAATTTGGGATATCACAATTCACAGTTTAGTAAACGTAAAGACACGACTTATTCTACCCTTTTCACATGCAACGAGCAGGTACAAGTTTTACTTCCAAGGCATCTTCCGCTCGAGTGAACTTTTGCTAGTGGTTGTTACATCAGCAGCACTTAAACTCAAACTTTACCATGAACATTTTATTTACGGATAAGGCAATTTCACAAGTAATGGTATTCACGATATTCACAACACGCCTTATTGGGCATTGAAAAATCTGCATACCACTAGGCGAACACACTTTCAACAACGATGTTCAGTAAATGTGTGGGCTGAAATTGTGAACGGAATACATATTGGCCCCTTCATTGTGGAAGATTGGTTTAACTGGTGCTCCTATTTATGATTTGGGTGTAATAATTTACCAGTACTCATCGAAGAAGTTAGACAGCATATGTGGTTTCTTCAGGTGGTGCTCCATCACATTTGAATTATGTTATGTGCCTCCTGAACGATAAATAGACCGAGAAGGCCCAGTTGGTTGGTGCCTACGATCGTTCGACCTAAATCCACTTGTCTTTTATTTTTGACGTCATAAAAACTATGGTGTATGTTACCGAAGTTAACACTTAGCAAGAGTATTGAAAACCACAGAAATAACTCCGATTAGTTGATATAATAAATTAAGTGCATCGTTAATTTTATGAAATTCACATTCTTTTATTTTTATTTTTATTTGAAATAAATTAGTAAATTCCAAAGTTTATGCACATAGATTAGGAATCACCCTGTACCTACCTATTCCTACGAAGAGCGATATGTATCAATAAGCGATTTCGAAGCCAACGGAGATTAGTTCATAGCTCATAAGAAATTCATG
Source organism: Monochamus saltuarius (assembly GCA_025584915.1). Taxonomy (NCBI): domain Eukaryota; kingdom Metazoa; phylum Arthropoda; class Insecta; order Coleoptera; family Cerambycidae; genus Monochamus; species Monochamus saltuarius. Next base: position 66,130,715 of record CM046722.1, on the reverse strand, counting down.
ATCAGATTTTCAGAGTCTTCACTTGACCGGTAGTGACAAAAGCATTCTCGATAGATAAATCATCCAGCGATATGATCAACAGCTTCCAGCATCATCTTGGATGCTTATGAAACTTTTAAAACTTTCATACATGTAACAGTAACTGTATAAACGACTTTTGGGCATTGTTTTGCATAAAAACTATTATGCATTATCTTTTTAGAATTGCTTATGGTGCTTATAATTTAATTTACTTTACAGCCTAACAGTTGCATACAAAATATCTATACTTTATTTTCAACATGGTGAAAATCACAGTTAAGTAATATTAGTGCTGTTTTTAGTACAACATATGTATGCTAAATGAAAATTGAATTAAGCTGTCTGCAGGATAGTTGTTTCCTAAAATTCCGCTGTTGGGACTGTAGTTTTTTAGGGAAAGATGAAAAATTGTTGTTTTCAGCTTTTTCCAAAGTATTCCATATCAGAATAATACTTTTGTAACAACCTTATATTTAAATTTAAATGACAAAAATCATTTCAAATTGCTATGGAAAGAAAACAATACTTAAATTTATTTCAAAACTAATTTGTTGTATAGAAAGGTACATATTCCTATACCTTTGATCTAAAAAATTTTATATGGTTTGTATATTTTCATTTATTATTGATTACTGACTATTTCTGTATTTAATAAAATGATTACTTGATTGTGTTTATTTCTTTTAAAAAAGTTTCCTAATTTTTCTACTAAACTTTAGCTAACTTATTAATTATAACTACATTTTTTTATTTTAAAGTTTCTGAAGTAACATTTGAAATGTCGACATAAAAAAATAATTTTGTAAATAAAATTTTTCTTTAACATCAAATCTTTAACGTGACAGTCTCTTAGCAACAAGAAACTTTAAATGTATCCTTTTAAGTGTGCCACATTTATGAAATACAAATATTTAGGTAATACAAGTTGCATCTGCTGACAGAGATAAATGTATAAGTATATATGTTCACGTTGGAAAAAATTCCTTTACATCGCCTGTCATAAAACTGGATTTGTTAATTGTATTGACGGTAACGGTTTACTAAAAAGGGGTCAGTGTGGTATCCACCTACGTATTAACCAATTATTACTGCTAAAAAGAGTAAAGCAAAAACGAATAGCGGTTCCCACAACTTACTTCCTCGTGTCAACCTACTTGAAATATTATTTAAATAATGAATGTGGATAACCTCAATCGGTATTTATCATATTATCTGCAATCGATGTCGTCGGATATAAAAAATATTAAAATTCTCTTTCGGGCACCTAGAAACGACTTGAAAAAAAAACAAACAGAAGGATTAGAAGCACCTTGAAAACCAACTGTAATGAAAATTTTAAAATAATTAATAGTTATTATATATGTTTTCAATCACTTAAGTCTTCTAGTGTTTTCCAATCCCAATTCCAATCAAATAAACAGAAACAAAATAAATATTTCCGAATGGAACTCATTTCAATTCACAGACGACACTACGGAATTCGTCTGAGATGATAACAGTGTTAAATACTTATGATGTGTTTATCAATATTTTATCACTAGCTTCATTTACATAATCTGCAGTGTTGCCTTCGATTTGATAGGCGAAATATGAACACCCTAATTATTTTTAAATTCGTTTTTTACAACTCTGTAAAGAAGCTTACTCCCTAAAACAAGTAAATTTTTACCATAATAAAGGACAATATTTCTATTAGGTTACTTAAGATGGTCATATTATAGTCCTCAGAACAAGGTTGCAATATGTTTATATTGTAATAAAAATAGAACTTAGCAAATTGAGGGATTTAATAGTGCAAAATAAAAATAAATTTAACAATTTCGTAACAAATATGTAAATATTTACCTATTGTAATGATTTTAAAAGTTCCTGGATGTTAAAGATATATTTTAAGGGCGCCGTTTTATAGGGAAATTTTCAACGAATTTCATAGCTGTTTGTTGAGACAGTCTAAAAAAAATCTGAGTAAGTTAGAAAGAATATCTCTTCACTATGTCAATTATACAAGTTTTCTCCGGGATATAAAACAATTTTCAGGCTGACAAGTCATTTAGAATAAGAAAAAATGAGCATCATTTTCACCTATTACGTTTTATCATAAAATCTACTGAATTTTACAAGTCAATTGCACATTGAGAAAATTGTGTACAACATTATAAACATTATCACATCCCGCAGAATTATTTTAAAAAACTAGTAACACTTGAATTTATGTAAATTATCAAGTATTTTTCACGGTGTATAGAACACAGTGATAAGGTACAAATTCACGGTTTTTTTTGTTATTTAGCACATTTTTTCTTCAAAAGTTAAAGAAAATGATTCAATTTCAGCATTAAATTTTAGTACTACATTAATAAGGACCTCCACCTACTGTGTGTATTTTTTGTGAGCATATTTAGATATGATTATTTGTCCTTGAAACGCCAGCCTTAAGGTGAAATTGAGTAAATTTTAAATTCGTCTTACGCATTATCGGAATGTTAGTATTTAGAAGACACATAAAAGATAAAGGTTTTGTAATTTCGACCCATATAAATTGACATATATTTAATTTTACTTAGAAGTCATTATATTTTTGGAGAACAAATTTTTTACTAAAATTTTGGTATTATAAGATTTTGTAACATTGAAGACTATTTTTATCAATTTAGAATTACTTTTCTTGTGTAGTATTCTATTATGCTTAAATATTAGTTGAAAAAAACGTTCCATCTAGAAGTAGCACGAACCAACTTGTTGCAAAATGGTCCTATAAATTTTATGTGTAGAACCTATGATAAGAACTGCAAGAACATAGATATTTCTAATTGTAGCCTCAATGACCTTAAATCATATTTTAAACAATTTAAATAGTTTTTGTTAGATTATTTTATTAGTTTCTTAAACATAAATTTAGTTACTGTGACATCCTGTACACTTTTTTTACTGTATTAAAAAGGTATATTAAGCTAATATACGGGGTGTCTGGAAATGATGAGCATAAAATTTAGGGGATAATTCTGGACCGAAAATAAATACTACCTCTGTGTATAACATTTTTTCCAAAACTGATTATTAACGTTGTTACAGGGTGTTAAAGTTAAAATTTTATTTTCGATATTTGTAAATAACTTCTTAAGAAATCCAAATATTTACATAAAATTTGTAAATCGAGGTTTTTTGCGGACGAGAAATTCAAATGTGTTTCTAATTTTGATGTCACCAGTAGAGGGCGCCACTTATGCCACATCATTTTTCTTTTAAATGACAGAACTTTTTTGGTGCTTGGTGTATCCATCTGACTATTGAAACAATCGATTCTCCTACTTGTTATATCTGAAAAAGGTATACCTTATTGAAGTCGTTAGGAGTAACAGTTTTCGAAATAATCTTATTTGAAATATTCAGTGCACCGATTGAAAACTGTTATCGTTTCAGTTAAAGTGCCTTTTCTACTGAAAATACAGCAAACTGTTGCTTGCAAAAGTTGTTCAGAACGGTATATTATGGAGATGTGCAAAATTTTAAAAAAATCGGCCTGCTTTGACAAAATCTTTGTGCTTTGTTGAAGAATGGTTTCATCAAACCTCGCCGATATTCTTGAAATTGCACACCTCCATACTTTACGATTCTGACCAACTTTTTCAAGTAACATTTTGCTGTATTTCAGCAGAAAAGGCACTTTACCTGAAACCAAAAGAGTTTTTACTCGGTGCACTGAGCATTTCAAATAGGATTATTTAAAAAATGGTTACGCCTACCGACTTCAGCAAGGTATACCTTTTTCAAATAAAACATGTAGGAGAATTGATTATTTTGATAGATGAATACATTAAGATGCAAAAAAGTTCTGCCATTTAAAAAAACAGGGTGTGCCAGAAGTGGCGCCCTCTACTAGTGACGTCAAAAGTAGAAACATATTTGAATTTCTCATCCGCAAAAACCCCCGATTTACAAATTGTATGTAAATGAATGGATTTCTTAAGAAGTTATTTACAAATATCAAAAATAAAATTTTAACTTTAACACTCTGTAACAATGTTAACGTTGTTTTGGAAAAAATGTTATAGCGAGAGGTAGCATTTATTTTCGGTCTAGAATTATCCCCTGATTTTTTTGCTCATCATTTCCGGACACCCTATATATCAAATCTCCTACAATAATTTCCGTCAATGAAGTCATATGTATGCTCTCTGATACCAAACATCTAGGTATGCCAATGAACAATTCCACAGACAAAGTTCTATTCAATAATTATCTAAAAAAATTTATCTAGCTAAATTTACTAACCTGGTTTAATACAAACATTCTCTAAATATCTAAGTTCACTTTTGAAAATGTGGGAACTCGATTATTCAACAACAATTCCTAAAATTATATAAAAAAAACTCCTGCGCTCTCTTCTATACTTGAACGAAAATTTACGTAGAACACTGTCAATCAACTAAATAAATAAATAAATAAATAAATGTTTCATGATTTGAGAGACTTATTTACCATCGTCGTTGTTTGGGTTATTGATAGAACTCTAGCTGTTCAACCAAAAACATGAACGTCTACTAAGCTGTATAAGCCAATTGTAGTAATGCTACATCTAGTGGCCATTAGCTACTCCATGCTAGACCTGAGAGGCCACAAAGCATATTACCAATGAGCTTTGCCAATTATTGCTACAATCATAAATTTGATACAATGAAAATTAAAATCGAGGTTTACTATTTCCCAAATAATATAATGTAGTCAAGATTCATATTCGATTATTGTTGTTAGCTTCTATTTTTCATCTACAAAATTATAAGACTTGTTGCTTTTAATAATAGAAAATTAATGAACAAAATTATGCTCAGAAAGTCAATAATAAAAATATTTAACAAAATTTTTGAGTTAAAATCTTATAGGACACAACGGCTTTCAATTTTTTCCATATATCCTTCATTGCACTGTAATATATAATTTTTCTCAGATTTCTGAATTTATTAATTCACATTTACATTGAAACGCACAATTCTATCAAGCAAGACAAAACTAGTTTCTTAACATTTCCATTTGAAGGGTATTCACTGATACGTACTAATTTTCTAATTTGTATTATTGATTTTATGAATATTACTATTATACATGACATGCATAATCATAATGGCTAGGTAAATAAACCTATAAATATACAGTATGTTCCAGAAACACTCGACTATTTTTGACATTTTTAAAGTCCAATACCTACTTTCACTGGCACAACAGCTTAGCATATCCTCATGTCATTTTTTTTTTTGGAAAATCCTAGCAAAACCCGTGACGAAGTCAACTGAAGTTCCTTATGTAATAAAAAGCGGTCGACCAAGTTCACTGAAGCCCTGGGGGCGAGACAATCCGTCCACACATGCAAGAATATGCAAATGCATGAATAGTAAATATTTTATTACGTTGGCCTCTATTGTTAAAAATAGTAGTAATTTATGACGCTTCGTTCCAATAAAAAGTTTTGCTTCAATGAAAATAAGGATGACCAAGGCGGATGCTCATCAATAAGATTTAAAACCGACCGATCATTTTTCAAAGAAAAAACAGTTATAATTCATAAGATGAGGTGAATAGCTTATTAAGTATAAATAATCGTTTATCAATGAAAACTAGTAGATATATCTTGTAACTTCCTGGTTTACTTGACATTATTTGTAGGTGTAGGCGGAGCACCAAAGGTGACAGATAAATATTCACGGTGTCCCACTTAAGACTGTTTTGAGTTTATTAGTGATATCTATTGAGTATTAAGTAAAGCTACACCAGTTACACTAAATGTGAAGTAGGTACTTACCTCAGATATCAAAAAGATAAAAGGAACATTTTTACTAGACATCTTTTTATTCTTAACTTGTGCTAACAAAAGTTGTTCACTCAAAAGAATATGTATTGACTATATTTTTATACAGTTTTTCAATTATTTGAACCATTATCATTCCTTATATCCTCATTTCCTTTGCCATTTATGTAGCAAATTTGTTGTCCTGTCGTTTTCTCAACTTTTAGTTCAGATTACCTTCTGCAGTTCATTTATGTTTATAAAATCGTCTATATTTGTTTCATTTACTACATACATTATTTAACTGACCATCATTAGCTTATTCCAATAATTCTATGAAATATTCTCCTCATCTACTCATAATTTCATCATTCTCTCTTAACAACTCCCCATTTTGATCTCGGATATAATTTGTGGCCTGTGCCATTTCTATCATAAATTATTTAAAAATTTCGTAAAATAGTTTTTGGTTTTCTTTGTTGTGTCTCTATTTTTTTTGTCAAACCCACATACTGTCCTGTATTGATATAACTAACGTCTTTACTAATAGTCCTTCTTTTTTATACAAATTGTTTTTTTATTTCTTGTGACCACAAGGCTGTTTGTTTTCTTTTACTATTTTTTTCTGTTAACACAATATGTCTGTTTAGCTGCCTTTAATGTTACGTTTTTAAGATAGTTCCACATCTTTTCAATATCATCATTTTCTAAAATTGCTGTTCTGTTCTGCTATTATTTTCTTTTCATATCTTAATGCGGTTTGTTAGTTTCTTAAAGTATAAGATTTTATTACTGCATATTTTTTGGAGTTGCTTATTTTCAGAACATACGAACTTATAAAACTATAATAGTTATGACTAACTGATTTTTGTGTATCTACGTAGAAAAAGTATAGTATTCAGTTTGCTGGAATACTTATTTTTCACTCGTATATTTACAGCACTCAGCAAGTCTCGTACTACAATCATTTCGTGCTCGTTGCAAAATATACTCATATGTGATCATTTAACTTTTCAATTTAGATATGAACATTTCTACTGGGCTTCTTCCTCAGATAAATACGGAATCAACCAATTCACAATTTTCTTAATTAAAACTTTAAACTAACTTTGCATAGCAATTTGTATCAATATATCCAATATTAAAATAACTATAAAGTAAGCTATTGTGAAGCAAACCGGACCTTTTACAAATTTTCTGTCGGGCACTTGTATTTAGTTATTTTGCTATTTATTTACTAATAATTATCATACACGCAAGCTCAACTGCCGCCTGTTATGAAGAGTTTGAAAAACAGGAACATAACCAACACAAAACAAAAAAAAGACCAATTCGTGCGGTTGTCAACAGTCATAACGGATATATCCCCGGCAGTATTGACTGGTGTACATTTTAATTTCTCCGGGCATCGGAGCCTTGTCCCCTTTAATTATAAAAGTACCGAGCCCATTGCAAAAAGCAATTTCAAAATTGAACACACTCCAGGTCTTATTATACTAATATTTGAAATGGAATGTTTGTATGTGGAGACTTGTTTTAAATAAGGCTTGATCAATTACACTTTTTGTTGTTGGCAAGTTGGGTTCAACGGTTTTTAGGATAGATCTTGATACATTCCACATCGGAGAACCATTGTAATGTTAATGCTTTACCCGGAAAATAATACTCTCCAATAAACACTGTCTACAATAAGAAATAAAACAATCATTTAGGGCCCATATGAATGAAACAATAAGATCCTTGCTAAAGAAGAAAGAGAAGATTAAGAATTTCTTCTCATTATCCCTTATAGTCGTGGGAAATAGCTTGTTAAAATGATGTTAATGATAATGTTAAAAGCAATGAAATAATCTGTTAAGATGCAGCAGTAGAGTAGACCTACTTTTGATACAATAGCTATTGACGTAGTTGAACCTTTTATTTTCCTCGTAGTATATTTTAATAGTTTTGGAATATTTGAGTAAATGACCAGAAATATATCCTATACTCAATAACAAAGCAGTCACAGTAGATTTAGCTTTAATTGAAAATATAAATTGAATGCAAAAACGGCATTTTCATATTCATAAACAAAGTTTGGCACAACTTTTAACTGAATCTATTTTTGCTGCAATTGATGAATTTTCATAACAATATTTTCCGTGAATATAAAAGCTTATTCATTTAAAAATTATCACACATTTTATCTGGAAGCTACTGACAATAACAGGAAAAGTTTGGCACTGATCAATAAACAAAGTTTAAATTTGATTTCCACTTAGGTAATTGGCCTACGCATTGTGTAGTAATAAGTACAGTTCCTTTACAAAGAACTTGGGAAACTAAATATAAATTTAATACTGAGAATTGCATGACTGAAACTTTTATTTTTGTGTTGTATATAGAAATTAATATTCATTCAAGGTTCGACCTACTTCCTAATACAATATTGAGTTTCAGTAATTCATCAACTGAAATAATAACTAACTTTTGAGTTTAATAAAGTACCGAGTAAATTAGTGCTACTTAGAGATATTTACGTGTCGCTTAGATTTTAGTAGCTGATGTTTATTAGTATTAGTAATTTCTAGTAATAAGACCTTAACAATTAATATGTCTTTTTAATTACAGAAATGCTATAATAAGACTTTAAAATTGTTATTTCCAATACAAATACATTTTTAAACTATAAAATCATATGAAGCGACTGAAAGGCATTGCATTTCTTATCAAGAATACCATAGTTAGGTACAGTAGCGAATACAAGATTTGATATTGAGAGAATAAATAATGTTCGGTAATACTGGCACCAACAGAATTTATTATAATTTACTACTGTTACGATATTTTAAAAAGTATATAGAAAATATATACAGTGTAGAAGAAAAGTATGGAATAAATTCATTATTTCTAAGACAACAAGTTTTATGAAATATCCTCAGACCCGTCGATTTTGCTTTTTAAAAAGACTCTTTTTTCTATACCAACACATTTCCGACGTTCATTTGTTTTCGCGTGATGACATCATCGGATATTTTTTTAAATACAACCCCTATATTTTTTCATCGGATTCTTGTAGAGCTTAACTTGCTGAATTCAAAAATGTATAATTTCAACACTTTATTCCTTAAACTTTCCGAAAAAAAAATAACCGATCCAATAAAATCGGCTTGAAAAAAGTGTGAAAATTCCCATTTGTGTCTGTGATGGGCTGGTTGAGAGTAAAGTGGATATAGTGAATTCATCGGCAGTATCACAAAATAGGGACTCTTCATTTTTAAAACAATTTAACAATAAGTAACTAATTAATTAATTAAATTCTGGTTGCATCAATCGAATTTGACCCCCGAATTTATTATTTTGTTGTATTAGATTGCATGTTAGAATATTACATCTTTTGATAGCAAAAACAACAAATTAAATCAAGTCACCTCAGAAACTGTTTCTGGCAGCTAAAAAAAATCTAATCAGAATTGACATCTGTCAATTGCAGCGTTTATTGGATCGGTTATTATTTTTTTTCTCGGAAAGTTGAAGGAATAAGGTGTTGAAATTATATATTTTTGAATAATTCAGCAAGTTAAGCTCTACAAAAATCAGATTTAAAAATAAAGGGGTTCTATTTAAAAAAAATATCCGATGACGCCATCACGCGAAAACAAATGAACGTCGGAAATGCGTTTGTATAGAATAAAGAGTGTTTTTAAAAAGCAAAATCGTCCGAGGAAATTTCATGAAACTTCGTTGTTTTAGGAATAATGAATTTATTCCATACTTTTCTTCCACACTGTATAGTTAAAATAAAATAAAAAATGCTATAATTGTATTGAATTCTTGCTGTATATTTGAATTAGTTAATAATGAATTGATTTTAAATAGTTGCATGATATGCACGGTTCACATTGACATTTAAAATTTATGCGCGAAGCAAACTCAAATATCTAATATTTCCGCAGTTAACTTTATCAAAATGTCTTAAAATTTTTGCATATACGAGATCCATTGGGACTCGACACAACTGTAGCCATCAAATAGAACTTCCCTTAATTGATTTCGTATTGCTTACATTTTATATCATTAAAAATTAAATATCATGTAACACTCATATATGTTACCAACTAGTTCAGACGCCTATTTTTATTTCATTTTGATGAGGGTAGTTATTATGTATATTTGATAAGCTCTTTGCATAGTTATTGTAATTTCTTCTGATACATAATTCAGTGTAACGTTATTTTAATTGAATAACTTTCTATGGGTCGTTTCCGTATATTTGATAAGCGCTACGCATATGCATTGTACTTTCTTCTAATACATAATTCAGCGTAACGTTATTTTAATTGAATAACTCTATGGGTCGTTTCCAGAAAACAAGATGGATCCTTTTTTATTCAGAACTTTAGTCCTCGGCAGTAATTAGTAAACTGAAAACACACAAAACGAATAGACGTCTTCATCGGTTGATAAAGGGGTCGGTAATATTTTTCAAAAAGTAATTGTCTATATAAAATTCTAGCTTAAGATTTATTATGAAATTCACACATTCTATGTAAAACGTAAGTTATATCAATAAAACGGAAACATGCTTTGTTTTAGTTTCTCTTGAATTCAATGTATTCGGCACTGTAGATTGTTCTACACAATGTATACGTGAGTGAATTGGTAAACTACAGTGATAAAAATGTAATTTCACTTAACATTACATTGGAAACATTTTACCATATACGGACTATTTACAATTTTTCCCTAAAACTGACATTCACACTTCTGAGTAAATATGAGACTGTAACTATAAAATGTCATTTAATTTGTCATTCATTTTGTAAAACACTTAACACTGTAGATGCGCTTGCTGTTTATAAAAAGGCCAAATTAGATTATAACAATTTTTTAACAAAAACGAAACAGGATTATTATAACAAATTAATTGAGGAATGTGATAATAAACCGAAAATGATCTGGAATTTAGTTAAGAACGAAACTGGCACAAAAGTTGTTCATAGGGATATATCTCTGAGTTTCAATGGAACAATACAATCTAATCCCAATGAGGTAGCAAATTTATTTTGTCACTACTTTGCAAATATTACAGAGGAATCTTTAACTAGTCATTTTGGAATGAATGCCTCTACTCAATGTACACTTAATTATGCAATTAATGAAACGTTCTACTTTACCCCCGTAACAAAGGAAGATGTGCTGAACACCATAAAGGATTTAAAAAACAAAAAAAGTACAGGTATTGATAACATTTCGGCAAATATTTTGAAAGTGATAGCCAATCCTATCTCTGAACACTTGGCACATTTGGTGAATTTATCAATCACAACTGGTAAATTTCCCAGAATTTTAAAAACTGCTGTTGTCATACCTATCCACAAAAGAAATGACATCGACAATATTGCTAACTATCGCCCTATCTCTATTTTGAGTGTGTTTTCCAAAGTTTATGAGAAAATTGTATATAATAAAATGATTGCATTCTTAACCAATAAGAACATATTAACAAATTGTCAACATGGGTTCCGCAAAGGTAGATCGACACAAACTGCAGCTTGTAGTCTTTTGGAGTATGTTTACAAATGCCTTGACAGTGGTAAGAAGTCTTTTCTTCGATTTGACTCGCGCATTCGATTGCTTGAATCTAAATTTTATTGAGAGCAAACTGTTTGCCTTGGGATTCAGAGGTGTGATCCTGGAATGGCTTATGAGTTTTTTAAATGATATGTCTGCGTTAGTTAAGTTGGGGGGAGTCACATCTGAATGTTGTAAAATTGGTACAGGTGTACCTCTCTCAGGGGTCTGTGCTGGGACCACTTATATTTTTATTATTCGTTAATGACTTACCACAGAGTATACCAAGTGATGTTATTACACTGTTTGCTGATGACACATCTCTGATGGTCTCAACGCAGACACAAGAGGAGCTAACCTTGTCTATTCAACATGTTTTTCTACGTTTTCGGGAATGGTGCAAGGTCAATGGTTTGATAGTGAATCTAGAAAAGACCAACTGCATATTTTTTAGTAATACTAAATTACATAAAGATTTCAATACACCAAGCCTAAACTGCGGTATAGCATGTGTTGACAACGTGAAATTTCTAGGAATTACAGTGGACGAAAATTTAAATTGGTCACACCATATTGATGCATTGAGTAATAAATTAAATAAGTCATACTATGCCATTTCTCGCATTATTGATTCTCTGCCCCGGCACTCAGTCATATCGGTCTATTACAGCATGGTGTATAGCCATTTATGCTACAATGTTATATTCTTTGGTAATTCCACTGAAAGTCAGAGGGTCTTTATTGCACAGAAACGTATTATAAGGAAAATGTTCTCATTAAAGGCTATGGAGTCCTGTAAACCATTTTTATTCGATATAAGTTGTTTACTTTTCCCTGTATTTACATATTTAACATGTTATTGTACACTAGAAATAATATCAACCTGTTGCCTAAAAATAACTTCAATCATAGTTACTTAACTAGAAATAGTATTCATTTATGTGTACCTAAACATAGAACAACAAAGTTTGAGAATTCCCCATTGTATAAGGGAATTGTATTGTACAACCACTTACCCTGTCTTCTTAAAAATAGTAGTTATGTCTGTTTTAAGAATGGTATAAAAAAATTATTGTTGGAAAAAGCCTACTATAGTGTTAACGAATATATTTCGGACATATTGTAATACAGTATTAGTTGTATGTTCCTGTTTGTAATCATTGACGTGTCCTATACATTTGTATGTCTAATGGATTAACAAATATATTATATTATTATTATATTGTTATTATTATTAATAGACTATAGAAATTAAGTGGGACTCGCCTAGATTACTCCACTCTGTCATCATGAAACAATCTATAGACACAAAACTATTTTTTTGTATTTATTTGAAATGTTCCCTTGTGAAAATAATAGAACCATATTTTCTACGTACGGCTACGCCATTTTAGGAATTTGATTTTCGTGCCGATCCCTCTATTACCATAACTTTTATATGACAGGGAAAGAAAAATTATTGCATCCTCCGAACGTAATCTTCCGGTAGCAGTTTTAAGAGCTATTTTGTCTTTAATTTTTACTGCAGGAGTTATTACCACATAAAAGTTTTTACAGCAAATATGTCATCTAAGTATTATTTAACAGTATTTGTAAGTCTAAGTACCCATAAAGAATTATACATCCTGACTATTAGTTTTCTTTACTATGGATGTTTAAGCCTCCATTGTGAGAATCCTATTTAGAACGAGTTAAAAATTTGTACCCTTAAATATATAGTTACATGTAGTAGATATTTCTGTACGTTTTTAATATGCAACATAAGCAAAAGTCTTACTTCTTAGGAAAAAATACCCCCAGAATAACTGGAAAGTTTAAATCAAACTGGTTAGTTAATATTGGTTAAAAACTGGTACTATTGTGAAGAAAACTTGTAGCATTTAAAAATGCAACTCAATAATTAGTAATTCAATCATTAAATATTCTATTAAAACTGACTCTCACAATATTTAAACATTACTTGTTGTCTAAGTAATTTTTTCTTTATGGTCTGTAGGGTGCTGTCCTCTGTTTAATATACAGGGTAAACTATGATTAAGTACAACAATTTTAACCACATGCTCAGGAAGACCTAAAAGACAACAACAAAATTATTACAGAATTTTAGCTCGATATTTAAAAAATGGGACAAAACCCTCTTTTCCTACGTAAAGTCGGGCGCCTATGATACGTACGACTGATATGGCTTATATCCATAGATAAAATTTACATCTGTCAACAATATCTACTACCATGCGGTCGGTTTTTCGCAGTATTTCTAAATGCAGAAACTACAAAAATTAACATTCTTATTTAGTAATAATACCTGATAGATACGTAGGTAGCTGTTAGTCCGTTAGCTCCACTATTTTGCATTCGTTTTTCATTATTTCGTTGCAAACTGGCAAAACTACAACATTTGCATTCATTATAACCGCACACTACCGATACAACACACTTCCTGTAGGTACAGATAAATAAAATATCTATTTATTATATCGAACGAAAGATGAAAACATTAAAATGTACCCGTGGCAGTCTTGTGCCATAACCTAGAAAACCAAACCGGCGAACTATATTGAAGTAAAATATCTGCATCCGACACAAATTCCTTTATTTAATAACTATAAAACGTTTAAAATTAAAATAAGGCACTAAAAACTGAAGAAGAACACAAATCTACAACGTAAATACATGGTAAACAGAGGAATTAAATTATGACATGACTGGAAATGTTGCGGTCATGGTGCTAGCTGCCTACCTTACCTACTCTGATTCTTTAAACGCGTGACGGACAAGTCGCATAGGCGGCGTTAAATAAGGATTTAATGTAATTTCGAAATAAAATTTTTTCGCTTTATAAATAAGTTTGGAATTTTTTGAAGGGTGATTCCGTTAATTCTTCATTTTTGCTATCCCCGCACCTCTAAGGTCTATTTACACACATCAGTGACATATCAGTTCAGTATCGGTGTTATTTGTGGTCGATCACTGATGCCAGTTTACACATATCCGTCCGTATCCCTAAAAAGGAGTTAGTAGATGATCAAACAAAGTGATCTGAATATATTTATCAATGCAGTTGATACGATTCTCAATAAGCTTTTCGTCCATTCTAAGTAATAGATAAAACTGGTAAGTTCTTCAGTAGAATTACAAAAATATCGTGGCCGGCGTATTTAAAAGCCACTGAACGAATATTGAAACAGCACTGACAGTACTGATACGTCACTGTGACGGATGTGTATAAACACGCCAATTTAAAATCTAAGTAACGATTTTTTATTTTTCACTGATACTGATACGGAACTGACACAGCACTGATGTGCGTAGATAGACCTTTGTTATAGTTAGAGCTAGAAAACCAAAAGCGTATCCGTTTATACCTTAAGGCTTACGGTGAGCGCTCGATCCAAAGGGATATAGTTTTCGCTCAGTAACTCCTCAACGAAAAATGATAAAAATATGCGGTTTTTTTAATAGACTACAAATACTATTTTACGTCGGCACTGTGTTTTGAAATTTTGAAAATATGCAAAATTCATTTTAAAAAAAATTATTTTACACTTTCAAAATTTCAAAACACAGCGCCGACGTAAAATAATATTTGAAGTCTATTAAAAAAAACCGCATATTTTTATCATTATCCGTTAAGGAGCTACTGAGCGAAAACTATGGGTTTGTTCCAACACAGCAAGAATCGATTCCGAACCGTCCAGAATTAGTCAGTCAGTACTCTCTGCGAATGCGACGTAAGACGGTGTTGGTCAAACATTTCTCAAGGTACTGAACAGTTCTCGACGGTTTTTGGAACAGATGTTATATATCGTTTGATACAGCGCTCACCGTCAGCCTTAAAGGGGAAATTAACATAGTGTTATTCATTGTTACTATTAAAATTTTCCTAATATAAAATAACAACATTTAAAAAGCCTTTGTAAGACACATATTATTTTGATATTCTTTCCCCGCATTTTAACAATTATTATCTTATATGTACTAAGTAAGTTTATGTTATAACAATATTTACATATACAGTAGAATTTAAGAAAATGCATATTTTCAAAGACTTCTGTACTTAAAAATTTATTGGATAGACAGCTTTTTTATTCGTTTTACTTCGGTGTCTTTATATCTTCGCAGGTGGCATGGGATAACATTTCTATTATTTGCTAAACCCTGGATTATTCAGTTATTAAATGTCTAAAATTATTTGTATTTGTAGAATACACTATATCAATAATACAGCGTTTTTAATAGAAATGTTTGATTTTTTGCAACTTACTACATTTTAATTTGTTCGATGAACATGGTCTTCACAAACAAACAATGTTGAAATGCTGAAGAGACGTTTTTCTTTCGCGCTTCAGTGCCCTACACCACATTTTTCTTGTTGTTGTTTTCAATTTTTGGCACAGAGAAATTTTATTTATTAAGCGCTGAAGTGCTGTTGATGTAATTCTCTCAATTGTACAGTGATAAAACAATGATATAAACCAAGGTACAATGCCAATTCATAAAAACATTTCTCTTAATTAAATTCCAGATAAAAATATTTGACCTTTCAATCTTCGGCAAGAAAAATTCGTCAGCTGTCATACAGCTTCTGAAATATCTCTTGATCTTCTACAGTGTTGTGCATTATCTAAATGAATCATCTAGATAAAATATGATCATCTTTTATATTAGATAGATGGCACTTCAATAAATTATCCTTCATCTTATATTAAATATCCATTTTTCTTTCATTTAAAGTAAGTATTTAGATAATAGATGATTTTACTGCCATACACGATAAATATTCTTCTAACATAGGTATCACAATACAAAAATCGAATACATTCCGTCATATACTATGCTTTATTAGTAAACATATTATTGCAAAAATATGTTTACTACTGACTACAATTTAATTCTAGATAGGGACATCTATGACTGAGATATTTTTAAATTATAATACAACTTTACCTTCATCAGCCCCTGTTGAACGGCTAATTAGTCCTGGACCAAAAATGTTAACTCCACGAAGTAATAAATAAGGCGACGGATATTTTGAAATGTTATTAGCTTGTAGAAGGACCATGTTGTTTTATGCAGTTGCATTGTAATAAAGGAAATAAATTAGAACATTGAAATGTTTGATATATTCTCAATACGGAAAAATGCATTTTCGTATAAGGTTTAAGGAAATCTTATTTAAAAAAATAAAATATAGTCGAAATATTAAATAATACAGATTACTTGGAGCAAGTTACAAATTAATTTAATTTTTTTTATTTGGAATTTGTCTAGATAATTTTAAATTAACTGTTATATTAATCTAGATAATTTAATACATAATTATATTTTATATGTATCTAGTTGATATTTTTAGCTTTCATCTGCTATTTCATTTAGATGAAAATGATATTTGCACAAACAATACAGTTTTTAGTGTATTAAACGTCTAGAATTTCATTTTTTATTCAATACACTTTTTACTATTTAAGTACACTGTCTGTAAATCAGAAAAAAGTGCTGTTAATTATGCCTGTTCTCAGAGAAATATGATATATACACTTCTGCATTTTTCAAAGCTTTTTCCAAATATCCAAAAAGAGGAAACTATTTCAAGGTTTGGCGAATAATTCTGCATATTCTGAACTTTTAATTTCTATATTCGACGACTAGCTCTTATGATCAATTTGAATGGATTACAACATGAAGGGAAACATCTTTTTATTAAATTTACTACAACAATTTCGCCATCCATTATTAAAAAATTGCTCTTATTGGGCAGTAATCGTTGTTTCGCTTATTTCTATTATTCTATCTTTTTATTATGTCTACATTGTGAAAAGGAATTGTTATAGCAGTTTCCAGTGAAAAATGCATTTTTGTCACGTTTCAAGTGAAGGATTTCTGTCAGCATTATATGAAATCATATACAGGGTATTCGGAATATGAGTGCCTTAATTTTACCATATTAATTTTTTAATCTACTGAAACAGTTTCCAGCTTTCAGCTTATGTCTTTCGCATAAATTCTGAATTTTGGGTTGGGTATTGTAAAAAAACCTTTAAATCTCCCTTTCATTTGCGTCTACATTATTTATTGAACGTAAGCGATGCTGAAATCTCCCGAAATTGGAATTAAGGTGATTATCCACCGTATTCCAACAGAAATTTGATTTCTAATTAAGATACAATTTCAAAGTTGCTCAGGGCGAACAAATAATTGTGGTCGCTTTCTTGTGCGTTCTGTTTCGGTTGTCAACTTTTATTTTTATAATGAGATAATGGAACGTCGCGGAGAGTTCTTTAATTTGGGAAAGACGTGACTTGGCAGGAAAATCTGCATCATATTTATATTTATACAGTCGTAAGTTAATTTCTCTTAAATTTTCCAGCCATCTGTTTGCCTCTACATCAAACTGAAAGTTTAATTAAAAATGATGGAAATATTAATTTATTTACTGAGTAGCCTAATCAGAAAAAAAATCTAGAAAAAGAAAAAAAACTACAGAACAAACAAAAGAGATTGAGCAGAACTGAAGATTTAAAGAAATGCGAAAATATAGCTATGAAATTGAAAGATCGAAGACAAAGAATAAATGAGTTATCTAAGAGAGACGAGGCTTTCAATATGAAAAACATAAACTTCCTCACAAAAAAGTCTGCTTACTGAAGTGAACGAATAAATTCTGTTGAATGTTATCTCAACTAGTACAATTAGTTGTTGGAACATAGCTACAACTATTATTGTAGGTACTTTAAAACGTTTTACTACCGATCATGGGCACGTAGAAAAACGTTCCCATTAGGTGTCTATGACGAAAATTAGGAATGCAGCAAGGTATAGCAAGCACCAAAAACTTATTCCGGAACTTGTACGGCTACGTTCCAGAGACGTTGTGGTTTCGTGAAGATGACGACGTGGCGTGGAATCCGCATCTTTTAAGAAACGTCAAGACTTTCCCACTACTCTCTCATATTAGTATGCTACTCGTTTTGTCTGTCAGCTAATGCTGTAAAATTTCATTTTTTCCTACATATTTCATCTCCATTTCCTGAACTTTGAATCGAATAGATATTAAGCAGATATCTGTAAGTGCAGTACGTTAGTGAAATATGTGGGTTCTTTATTTAATTGACAAAAATAGTGATAAAACTTTAAAATCCAGCACGTATCTTTAAAATGTATATGTTTTAATAAAAATACCTATAACATTATGTGTAAATGTGATACCGTAGATGGTGAAAGTTATTTTTTATCGGTCGATAGAAATGCCATTAATTTTTATGTATCAATTTATACAATTTGATGCATAAATAACAACAAAAGCTTTATTTTTGGGTTAAGGTTTTACCACAATGGCTACCTAAGTTTTGCCTGTCAAGATGGCACAGATCTAGCATCTGTAGCGGAAAGTGCCAATATGTAACTTTCAAGTAATATTCACATCAAAGTATTGAACGAGACTGTGGCGTTTTTTAACCTTCCGTGACTGGCGCGCATTTTCAGTGCAATGTTGCTGGCTGCGGCGCCTTAGTACGCATATGTGAAGGGCGATATATGGTCAATCTCTATATTATTTACATGCTAAATAATATACAATCAAAAAACAGATAAATAGATAAATGCGTTTATTTTAAAAAACATTCTGCACATATGCAAGTTAAATGCTCAAAGCACATATATTTTCCACATTTTTACATGAATACCGAGTAGGTCGATTTTTTTTCCATTACAATAGTTACAACGACCTCTAGGCAGCAGTGGTGGCAGCTACAGTATCCAGTATCCCAAATATTTCCTTTTTTCTTAGGGTTATAGTTTTAGGAATATTATTCGAGAACGAGGATGATTTTCGGTTAACTCGGAAGACTATGCAAAAATAGTCCGCTAAGTATAGATGTACCAGAATTATGCAGACAAAACAAAACTATAGGATTCACTCCGACCATATTTAACAAGGAATACAAAATTACCATCGGCCATCTTTGTGTATTCCTAGCACAGTTGTAAGCCTCGCAATAATCATCTGGCTTTCCTGTGTTTTCATCAATCTTATCGTCGAAATGTAAACTTGAAATTAGGATCACATTTTTCTTCTTTTGGGTAAATATGACACCAATGTTATGTTGTTCTGAAAGGCAAAAATACTTGATCTTATTGGCCGACCAAGTGCATAGATAATTCGACAGTTGTTTTATACGAATAGTTCCCAAAAATGTAAGAGTATAGTCTGTCAATGTTCGTACCAATGGAAAACTGGTAAATCAATTATCACACGTCAGGTTGCGATTGGTATACATAATTGGTTCAACCAATCTTTGGACAAGTGCATGAGGGAATTATTAACGGCATATGGACCAGTTGGTTTTATACCAACATAAACCTTTAGATTGGTGATATAAAAGCATATATTTTGTTACCGTATTTATTTGGTTTACTCGGAATGTATTGCCTGAAGCTGCATCGCCCTCGGAAAGCTTCCAAGTTTTCATCGATTGTTACATTGTCAGACGGAATTTTTCCACATCTATACCGTTGTTGTTCCATAATTCATCGACATTTAACCAGCTGGACTTCAGTACTCCCGAAAAATTCAGACGATGTATGGTACACTCAACAACTTCATTGAGCATTTCATTGCTGAAAAGTGACTCCTAATATTCAAAGGTGTTCTCAAATTGTTCAAAACTGGTTTAGCACCCGGCAGGCAAGTTATCAAATTTTCGGCCTGGTCCGTGTTGTTGGAGAAGGGTGCTTTGACCACTTAGTTGTTTTGTCTTTCAACAAAGTAATAAAGTTAAATAACAATATATACAAATTATATCATAACAATATATTTTACCTTGTTTGCGGACTGGCGGCGGACTCTCGCTCCACAATGAGCCATCAAACACCAACAAACGAACTTACGCATGTCTTACCTTACACTGAGAACTATTATTGCAGAATGCTCGAGTACTACCGGATACGGCGGCGTCGTGAACTAAAACACATTCAAATAAATTATGAAAACATATGCCTGCGGAGTACGAGTCCGCGCCAGTCCCGGAAGGTTAAAGTAATAGTAAAGTTGTGGCTACTACACATTGTCTGTTCAATTTTGCTATTGTTCATTCTGAACGCGGTGCGTCCAACGTTCACACTAACATACTTATTGAAAATTATCTTTTAGTAGTAGTAGAATACTTCTCTGATTTATTATTTTTATTAAATACAGTTCATTATTCCTTTGTGACTTTGCTTGATATCCTTGTTGCATGTTTTGTCCTTTGCATCTTTTTGTTGTTTTCAGCCAGATATTTTTCTGATTCAAAGTTTTATACGTAGTTTAGTTAATAGTTTTATATGAATTTTCCTGTATCGAGCACTAAGGTAAGAGTTATCATAATATTAGTCAAGATTATTTATTATACAAGAAGTACACGACCGAATATATACAGACAATATTTAATGAGGGACAGAATGAAGGTTTGCAACTTTGGGACACTACATGGTAAAATTTACTTTATGGTAAATTTAAGAGTTGATAAGCACTTTGTATTGCTGTGCGGTATGATGCTTAATAGTTCTACAAGTAGCGATAAAGTTGTTCGGATTAATAAATATTACTTACTACTTCTACGACCTTAAATAAACAATTAGGTTCCCTGAACGTTGCAGCAACTATCAAAGTTATTTGAGAGTGATCGCATTTGTAGCAATCTTTTAATAACATGAATTAGTCGTTGTTACGATCATTTGCCACTTTCAAGTTCTGAAAACCTAAAGGTGATTCCACTAGATCTAAGACGTCTCCAAAACAAGAAAAGCTAGTTAAAAGTCACATAACTATAAAATAACCAGAAGTAGTTGAAAATACGTAACAGTGACAAAGTTATTTATACAACAAAATAGCAAATTTGGTGGCAGTAACGTAATAGTTACTATTTGAAAGTTTCAATCTCAGTTAATGTTACTTTGGTGCTAGTTGGGACTGCTTCGAGATCATGGAAAAGAAGAAGTGGACCAAGTGATGAAGTAGTTTGCCAAATTTCCATAAAAAGAGATTATTATAGCTACCGGTAATTTAAGAAAAATATCATTTTTACTATTATTTTTTAATTCTAATGTTTGCTAGATACCAAACTATTTTTTTTAATTGTAGTAACTTCATGTCGTAGGAAAGCTACAGTAAGTACATGTAGCGTAGTTTGTGACTTTGAAGTTAAAGTTAAATTGTTAATATGATTTTTAACAAAACTGCTTACTGAAAAATGATTGCAGCATTTTTACTGAAATTGCACAGCTTTGTCAAATTTTGCAGGGATATTCCAGATCAAATTTGATCATACCTATATATATCTCCATGCGTGTTGGCATAGTGAAATAGTTTAGTTTCAATCGTTTAAAACCGTATACATGTCTCATGCCGCCTTCCATGCACACATGGTACCATATTTTTCTTCGGAAAAGCGGAGAAATGGATTTCTTATATAATGAAGCCATAAATCATATTTTAGTGCAAGATAAATATTCTATCATAAATTTCTGAAACTGGAGTTTAAATTTATGCACATTATACGTTAGTGCCTGATAGTTAATATGTAACATGCATTAATATGCGTGCTTTTAAACAATATACCATTTTATACAGCGGTAATTATGAATGAAAACAGTATTTCAATTAATTTGACTGATTGAATTTTTTTATCGCGGTTACAAATTATTTAATTCTTTTTACAAATGATAATTTCTGTCAAATTCTTTCTCATTTGTTTGTTAACTTATACAACATTACTAAAACTTATTTTATTTTAAAGTAAATGCAACGATCAATAAGTATGTAGGTATATTTTCTAGAGTTAAAATAGCGATTTATGTAACAAGTTGCGAAAAGAGTGTGTTAAACACGGCAGGTAAAACTAAGTAGGATAAGGCATCGAGTGTTTAAAACATATCAATTTTGCAACTAATTTCAAGAGTTTTAGTGAAAGCGGAGAATTTGATATTTTTATGCTTTTATTTGTATTTTTAAATTTGCAATCTACTTCTAAGGCATTGTTTATGTGTTGTTTAATGTCAAGTGTCTGTCAAGTTCAAATGTCGGGCCGTATTTACTACAAAGTTTTGCGGAAAAATCACCACAATAAGTGATAATGACGAACGAGTCTTTGAACATTGAACAAACTGCTGAAGCTGCGCTATCCACGTTAGTGTCTGAAAATTAGAAAAATTTATACAACAATTCCTACAACAACTTGGAAATTTGGGCCTAAGAAAAACATATTGAGAATTTTTTAGAAGAGATATTAGTAGCCTATTTCCTGAAGCTACCCAGTACGTCGCCCAAGGCGATCAACTTTGTGGAGTAATATTTAATGCTTCGCACTATGATTTACCTGAACAAAAACGTAGATACGAGATGTGGCAATTAAGTTCGGGGAATTTATCAATGAAAAAACAAGCAAATTAAATTTTGCCAAAATTTTATTATCGAGCTTCACAATAGTTTCTCTCTAACTCTACCCCACGATTGGAAGCACTATTGGTAATCCTCCTTAGTTAACCCGTTCAACACCACGGTTACAGCTGCTTTGACCTCCTGTACGCCGTCATGAGTTCCCTTGAGGTACGAGGGGCTATAGGGTGGGTGCGGTAATGTTGGAATGCCTTTTTTTGTCCAAAACTCTTGCACAATGAACGAGGAATGGGCTGGCGCGTTATCGTGGTGCAACATCCAGCCGTTCTCAGAGAGTTCGGGTTGCACACGGAAAACGCATTCCTGCAGCAGTTCCAGGACGCCAACATAAAACTGCTCAGTCACTGTCTGGATGGCAGGAAGATATTTACGATGAATGATGGATATCGAAAAAAAACGATCAACATTGACTTCAGTCGTGACTTGGACATCCTCGATATTGTTGGCCGCTCTCCACCTTTTTCTACCCACTGTTGATGACTTTGTTTACGGGTCTCGGGGTCATACTCAAATATGCAAGTCTCATCTCCAGTGACTACCCGACTCACCCAGTCTCTACCGTCGCTCCGAATGCGGGACAACAAATCCTCGCAGATCGATTTTCGCATGTCTTTCTGTTCACGGGTGAGAACTTTTGGCACCATCTTTGCGCAAATCTTTTGCATATTCAACTTTTCTTGTACAGTTCCTTTGTTTTCGTTTAACTCGTCAGACAACGCACGAATGCTTCGGCGCCGGTCAGACGTGATCAGTGCACGCAAACAGTCAACATTCGCGTCAGTACGAGAGGTGACGGAAGCTCCTTCACGTGAATCGTTTTATACCGATTCACGCCCCTCCTTGAACCGTTTTGCCTATTCAAAAACGCGTGTTTTGTACATGAACTCGTCTCCATTCACCACCTGCAATTTTTGAAGGATTTACGAGGGTTTTTCGCCAGATTTCACTAAACATTGAATCGCAACACGTTGCTTGTAATTTGAGTCACTCATTTTCACGACGCCACTGAAAAAGTTACTTTCAAAAAATACACATACAACACAAACCAAACGTGCTATCGACTTCAACCTTGAACACTGAAATTAAAAGAAAGGTCCCTTCGCTCTAGAAAAACATTGACGAATGATGCAGTATTGCCAGTTTTCCAGTTATAATTAAATTCCCGGAACTTAATTGCCACACCTCGTATTAGCAAAGTTAGAAACCTAATTGCATTTTTACAAAGGTAAGCTTTCGGATATCAGCCAAAGAAATTAAAAACATTTACGAAGCTGAAACTAGAACACTTTATGAAATAAGCCGACGATGAAGAATTTCTGTTAGCCCATCGTTGAAGTAATTGGAGCATGTAGGAGGGAAGAAATCATATTTTTGACAGTAGATGTCATAAAAGATTGTCAGTCGTTTATTAGTGTCAAAATTCGGAACATAAAAACTCATGTTCCAAGAACTTATACGATTACTGAGGGATCAATTGATGGTATCAATTTTTTAAATATGTTTCGTAAGCACGAAAAACTTTGTCCACTCCCTACGACATATCAGCGATTTTTCTTGACATATCGTAGTAATAACTGCTGTACTCTTCCAGTTGAAATCAATACAATTTGAGGTATGCTAAAAAAGTTAACGGAATTCCTTGTTGACATATTCTGGTGCGGATATGGCACTTTTAAAGCGACATGGAGGTTGGCGATCAAGTTGCATATCGAAATTTCCACTAAATATAAAAATGAAATAGCAAAAAGAATTATAGGTCAGAAAGACAAACCAAATAAGGAATTAAAATATTGCCACTACCAGCAACTTATTCATTCCGACTACCAGTACTTGCATTGCTTTTAGGGAAGAGAAGGTAGATGCCCAGTATTCATTTTAACAATTTACATAATTGTACCTTAAAAATTTATATCAAATAAATATGTTCATTATTTCAATGTTTCATTTTTACTTTTAGCCACTACTGCCTAAAAGAGTGTAATTTCGAAATTTTAATCAATATCAAAATTTGTCAATTTCGAAACGCTCTCACAAAATAATTAAAATTTTTAAAAAGATTCTTTCAAATACTAATTCATGAATTTAAAATTTAAGAATATACTTTACTAAAATAAATTTTAAGTATTTAAACGTTATATCGTATACTAACAATCATTATAGAGATCACATTTATAGTTTTAAATATTGATCATAATAAAATAACACCAATTATTCTAAACATAAAAATTGAGTGTATTCAAGCTCTAACCATCGTTCATTGCAGTAAGAAATTTGGAAAACGTCGTAATTTGGATGGCCACATGGACCCAAGCTGATGTAAAAAATTGAGGAAAAGTGCAATTCCGTCTCAAATACATTGAAATATCCTACATTTTATTCCACCATCAGTAAATGTTTTATGCCTAGAAAACAGTTTTATAATTTGCCTCAGCTATGGCATACTGATGAGAGCTAATAAGCTCGACACCGTTATGTCTGGTAGGCTACTGACGAGTGACTTTAGCTGTTCGCTATAGCTTTTCTGGGTGTAATTCAATGATGGTTGGGGTATTTGCCAGCAGAGTAGTTGTTTCCTGGAATTCCGTGTTTGCAACATATCGTTATCGTCGACTCGTGATAGAGGTAGCTAACTTTCAACGGTTTCTGCTGCGATGTAGAACGCTTCGTGTCTGTGACTGATCAGTCCGACATGAAGTGGCGAATGGCCGCTAGATGTAGCTTTGCTACTTCGCGAGATCTACACATATTTGTCACTAGAATGTAAAGTCTTATTAAAATAAATCTATGTAAGCCGTTAGATATCACTCTGCTAAATTTTATTTTAGTTATTGTTCTCAGGATAGTACATACCTAGCTCGTAATATAGTCTGTACATTATTATTTTATCGTACCTTTTTGAAGTACATCTCAATTTTAGACAACCTCATTATCTGACAGACATGTTTCTTAAAGTATGAAAGAAACTGCTCTTCACATATATATATATGAAATGCGTGTCAAACGAAGCAAAACGAGTGCCATGTGAAAGAAATAATTCTCTATATACAAAAAATGTCAACTACTTTGCGACTAACTAGAGCACATTTCAAAATTGAACAAATCGCCGAGCATCCTCAAGTACACCCCTGTCATATATCATACTAATGCCTCACTTACGAAGTAAAATTACTCTGAAGGATAATAAAATGGAATCTCAAGGACGTCGATAAAAATTTATCCTCTGTGAGGAAGGGCCTTAATTGAAAATTTTTATAACTTTCTAGACAATAAATGTAGATGTACGCAGTAGAGCAAAGAGAGCTGTCTCACATCTTGTTATAAAATAATATCCATATTCTTGCTCGTAACCCTAAAGGTGCCTTCAGACACATATCTGTAATGTATGAGAAAACCAAAGATTTCTACGTTTAAATGATAATCATCAGGGAATTGATAATATTCAGAACATAAACAAATTTTCAGAACTTTTTCTGGATCTATATTTTGACAATGACCCATGTTTACAGTAACTTATAATCTTATATTAATAAGAGGATAGATAGATAGATAAGGAGAATGTATTTTGAGACTACTTGTAATATCGTTGCATAACCTTCTGATAAAACTCCGTCTTACACAAGAATAGCCAGTTTTGCACTGAGACTTTAAAAGATGCCTAGAATGATTTGAGTCAGTTATTGAGGTGTAGGAAGAGACAATGGGTCACACCTAATCAGTAATAGAGGGCGCTTAGTGCTATTCAAAATCAGTAATGGACAATGCTGAGATCATAAATTGTTTAGCTGGTCTGCACATAACATAAGGCAACAATTTGTATGAGTGACTTATGGTAAGCCATTCTTTAATTTATACCACAGCATTCGAGGAAATTGAAAAGCTTAGTACAAAACTAATTATCTAGGCGGTGGATTGTTATGCATGAACAATATCTGGATTTTGGAATCTGTAGTTGTGGGTAGGGTATCTTAAAGAGTTACAGTACCTACTTAAATCCCATTGAACCCCTTTGTATTTCCTCTCATTAAGACAAGAAGGTAATGACGCTGCTCAGAGGGATGTCTTCCATCGCTCTCCAGGCTGATTATCTTATTCACGACTCACGAAATGCACTAAATATACAATCTCTGCAAAAGCTGTTTATTACTTTCTCATATAGTAAAGGTGTCTCCTTAGCTTACAGTGTTCAATTTGGATACCTTGCCCTAGACATGGCAGGTACTTTTTAGTTGTATCATTACAGGGGAACTTGGCAAATTGACATCTATTTGTTTCATCCCAACGTTTCTTAAACTCATTGTGGGTGTTTTGGTTCATTGTTTCAAGAAATATTGATAACGCAAGCAAACCGGAAAGATCAGGATCAATGATTCTGAGCCAAATGCATTCCTAGATCTCCTTGTCTATTGACACAACGTATATATACAATATTAGTGATTGAAGGTTCCACAATATCAAAAGTGTTTGGAACGGCATGGTGACTATACACTGTATACAGAAGAATGTAGCTATATAATAATTACGTGTTCTTACACAGAACTCATAAACCATAACTTTGTACAAAATATTGCTATTCATTTAACGAGGTAAACACATTAATTTGATACAGTTATGTAAGTACTGATAAAAATATGAGAAAAATAATATAGTACAACAATTTTTATTATCTTCAAATAATCACAATAACACTGAAATTAAACATAACCTTAAATAAAACATTCTTACATGTTCTTACGTTAAAATATACATTGGCAAGTTCATATACAGATTTGGAAAGTGAGGATCTTGATGGTGAATTGTATTTTGCCGCTTGCGTGTATTTGTGTCATGCTACACGCATACTTCGACCACAGCGTGTTTGCATCAAGCAGTGTTGCCAGGTGGGAAAAATTCAGTGCATGAGAATAATTTCAAAGAAGCAAGTAATTTTCAATTACTTTTGTAATGCCATTTTTATTTCATTAAAAATCATTATGTTCTGCTATTTTATCATAATATTACATTGTAAGTAGGTAGTTACAGGTAGTTACTTAAAAGTTATTAACCACGTAACCTTTCTAATTTATTTTATTGTTAGGCCGGGCGAACGTTGAGGCGCAGTTGACGTGACGCAGGGTGACTCACGGGTCGTAAAATCTGTTGTTTCCAGAAAATGTAGGTACCCTTACGGAACAGAGTTAAGAATCACTGCAATACAGCGTGAATACAGCACACACACCTCATATCCGTAGACTGTCATACCCGTTTATGTATTCATTGTTAATTATTAAGAGAGCAGTCTACAATAAAGGATATTTCAAGTACCCAAATATTGTAGATACCTACCTCTATCTATTCAATTTTGCCCTCGATTTTTCCTTTATTTCTCGTTAGGTCTTTGTTTTGGTAGATTTCAAAGAGTAATTTTAATAATTTTATTATTTCTTTTTGTGTCTATTAAAAGCATGAGATTTTGTAATCAAAATCTGAAAGCATGAGATTTCCTCGGAATGGATGAGATCTGACAACACTGGCATCAGTTGATCTGACAGTTAGATTTGCAATGGCGATACGGAACCGATTACCGTAGTAGTGGGGAATGCTAGACCAATGCACGTCGCCTCCCCTCTTAAAGTTTGTACCTTCCCTGGAATGAAGCGGCAATTTCTACTTTCTCTGTAAAGATCCGCAATTTCCGAATCTGTATATGACGGCAAGTTTATAAAATTCGACATTTCATTATCTATTAGCCTACATTTAATATAATTATTTACAAAATAATTCCATAAATCTAGAAAGACTGTGTACGAGTGACTGCAATAATTATTTAGATTTGATTTTTTAAATAATGTGATTTTAAATTATATACACGATATTTATTGAAATTAATGTTTTAATATACCTTCATTGGCGGATTGCATGAAGTAGCTTTGCCCTAATCTATCTCACAATTCTGACAACCAAAAAAGTTTATTAGTTTGTCGAATTCAACAGGTGTAAATCCCTAATTAAAGTAAATGACGAATACATTTTCCTAATTGCCTTAAAATTTGAAACTGCACACTTAAATAATAATTAAACATGAAAAATAATATTCTTGGCTAAACACTACGACAATCTGATTTTAAACTGTAACAATATTTAAAGCTTAAATTGATATTAAAATTACGAAAGTTAGTATTCAGTGTAATTCAATGCCGGTTGAAAAATTAGTAGTCATAAACTTTATTTCTCCTACTGCGACCTAAGTTTTGCTTTCATAGTACCTGAAAAAGTAAGAGATCTGCCATTTGGGTCTTGGTATAACAACAGTTTAAGTTCTAATAATTTATTGTAATATGTTTCAATAAATATTACATTTTTTTTAAATTATTGCACCAGGACTTTTCAAATCATGAAATGGATTTAGAACACATTCTGTATTTTCAGAATCATAAATAATTCCGTACTATCTATAGATATTAGAAAATATCTACACTAGGTCCTGTAGATGTTATATGATTCACACTTTTGTTAGTATATATCACTATTGTTTTGTTAATTGAAAAGACGAAATAATATTTTTAATAGTTTAATTAAAACAAAAAATTATCTGATTAAATAATATTTTTGTAAACGTCATTGTAATAATTACTTTTTTATTCTGGCTCATTACGAAGGAAGTGTTCAAGTAACACTTATTTTTTATTAGCACTCGTATTTTTAAAGGCAACACTATCTCGTGTAGCAGGAAAACATAAAAGCCCAGTAAAATATGCATTCATTTCACTTATCTCAGTCGTGACCCCTCAAAGTCTCTACCTACTGAAGACATAAACCCATCTTTATAATATTTTGCGATGAGAGTCGCGAAGATGTTTTGTGTTGGCGCCTTTTACGAGGAAAGCACCGGGACCTCCCCTCACCCCTTCCTGTGACCTCTTTCATCAACTTCTCCCCCAGCGATACGCAGCTTGAGGTATTAAAGAATCCCTGTATTCTTATTCCCTTAGAATTTATATTGAAAATAATTCTGAATAGACGCCGTAAATAAATTCGGGCGCAGGTTCAGCCGCGATTAACGGAGTTCAGCGAAGTTCGCTTATGTTTCGAATAATTTCGGGCATTTTGCGTTTAAGACTGAAATATGTCATTTAGTCGTGGATTAAATGCTGAAACACTTATGCTGCGAGCTTATCGCTACGCTACTCTACCCGCTACGGCTATAAATTCTGATTAAGGGATTACGTTTAGAGAAATGGGCGATATTCATTACGTATTTCAGTATTTTGTGTCAAGTACAGGTTAATTTGCTATTTTTTGACCATACGGTTATCGTAGATATTATCTGAAGAAAATATAGTACTAAATCAAAATCTAACACTATTTAATTAAAAAAATTAGTTACGATAACTTTGAAAAATGCTATTTGCTCTGAATCTAACGTCTTTTGCTGGTGCTACCATCTATATTAAATTTGAAGTTGATATGCGCATTGGAACATCATTTCACTATTCTTAGCTAACGTTAAAACTAACTGAGAAATCGCTCCAATCTATTTTTCTAAACGGTTCCTAAAAGCTCATAACTCTTTCATAGTTGTAGTATTTTCAACCATTACATCGCTGGGCCGCTGTAGTCTCTAGACAAGCGATTCCTTTTATTGAAATCCGATTATTTATTGTAAGCACTAAAGTTAATGTGACGCCAGTGTTTCCATTAGTTTTTCAAATGTCAAAAATGGCTTACGTGTATTGTAGTAACTCGAAGTTGATGGATATCGTTTTAATTTATTACGCTGTGAAAATGCTTTAGTAGAACTATTTCCCGGTAAACATGTGCCAAATGCAGCTACTTGTACCACGATGTGCAGTGAGTGAAAATGTAGTGCAACGCGAGGGAAATTTGAAACCGAGGAGGTCCAGAATTTCCACGGCCTATTGCAGCAGTGTGCGTACGAGGCTCAATTATATCCGTACCAGATACAGCATGTCCAGGCATTAACACCAAGGGATTGGAAGGGATTCTTTTTGTGGGGATATTTAAAAAATGAAGTGCATCGCACCGAAGTGGATACATACTATTGATGATTTACAAATACGTATCATAGTTGCTGCTAATAAGTTACGAGTTAAAAACGGACAAGAAGCAGGGACATTTGTGTTAGTTTGTAGGAAGCGGGTAAAACGGGCCCAAAATAACATCAAGTATGTCAAACTATTTCAGTTTTTAAAACCACAAATTAAATCTATTAGTAATTAATAACAACAGCGACAAAAGCAGTTAAATTTGCTGTATAAAATTGGCGTTATAAAATGTTATTTATTTCTTTCCATTTTTTATCCGGTCGCAGATTGGCGAATTATCAGGTTTTACAGTGAGCCAGTTTTCAGTGCCGTGCAGAAGTGTTATTTTTAAATCATTTTGAACTGCCCTTTACAAAATTGTATTTCTAAGACTCCCCTGTACACTCAGAATTTTTTTAGAAAAGTTCTGAATCACCCTGTATAAAGTAAAACATATACAGTTACTGAAGATGTTGAAAAACATAATCCAAATTTGGAATAGTGGAATTATTTCATAACAGCTATGTAAAATGTTTTAAAAATTATACAATCTTGTGTAGAAAAGAGGAAGTTTCAATAGTTAAAACAAAATGCATTACTGTGCAACTGAATCGTCACCATTTCCAATTAAAAGTTTCCTTTATCTTTAGTTTTCATTGCCATGTAAACCAAGACAACATTGAGAACATCATCGTCAATAAAAAGATGTCCAGATACATTTATGATTTGCATATAAACAGTATTATTTCAGATTAAGTTGACGTTATAGTAGCTTTTTATATTGATGGCATTGTTTATCAGCAAAAATATCTATTGAAGACACTTTTGAAGAACTAAAGATGAGAATAGACTTGGCACAAATGTGCAGATCGTAAATATACTTCTATGGAAATCAGTTATACGACAAGCTGGAGGAGTAGCTACTCGTATGTTCACGATTAGCCTAAATCCTAGTAAATGTTTTCGAGACGTCAACAGCCAAGTGTTGCCGAGACATTGCACAATTTGTCTCTGGTGTAAAAAATAATACATACTTGGCAGAATTTATAATGGGATTCATCGGACATTAGCCTTAAAACGGAGTTAGAAAGATACATATTATTATTAGCACCATAACGTTAATCTGTACAAATCTTATCTCGAGTCTTATCTCTATCTCGCTCATAAACAAGGTTAACACCTTAGTGAAGAAGCATCAAGAATGCATTATTTGTAATTCAGTATTAATTATCTATTACAGTTAATTGATACACAAACAACCTCTTTATCCTCTATATAAGAACGTAGTGATAATACACATAGCCTCTTTAAAAATACAACATTAATACTATCTTCTTCCCAAGACGAGCTTCAAGAATGATATACTTTGTGCATTCCATGTAACCAGATATCAGTACGGTTTTTTATATAGTTTTAGGAATTAACAATTTTGTGTGAGTAAACCCCCGACCAGCGTTGAATTACACCCACAATATCTACCCATATATTCTTAGAAAGGTATTTTCAGCTAATATAAATCAAATCTTCTACAATTCCTATCAATGAAGCCATATGTATGCTCTCTGATACCAAACATCTAGGTATGCTAATGAACAATTCCACACACAAAGCTCTATTCAATAATTATCTAAAAACATTATTCTAGTTAAATTTACTAACCTGGTTTAATGTAAACAGTCTATAAGTATCTAAGTTCACTTTTGAAACTGTGGGAACTCGAAAATTCAACCACTATAGATGGGATCTGACCTATTTCCGCATTTTTAGGAAAGATCAATACGGATTAGATGACTTTATCTCCAGTTT
The DNA here is from genome assembly GCA_025584915.1 of Monochamus saltuarius. NCBI lineage: Eukaryota > Metazoa > Arthropoda > Insecta > Coleoptera > Cerambycidae > Monochamus > Monochamus saltuarius. The sequence goes on along the minus strand of CM046722.1, from coordinate 66,098,101 downwards.
CATTTTTTATTCTGAAGAAGAGATAATTATGTATCCATTTACACATCCATATTAATTCCTTTACTTAAAACGAAACATAATAAATTAGAACTAGGATATATTAGATACTAGGATGCAGATCGTAATTGTGTACAGCAAATCTTATGCATGCAATGCCCTAAAGAAAGACTTAAACTTCCAAAATTTTTTAACTGGTTCTGTCAGCCGTATTTTTTTATGTCTTACGAATATTATTTATTATCCCCTCTAGGCTTAACCCCAAACTTAAAGGATTTAGCGGAGAATTTCATTTTGTTGATAACTTGTTATTATGGAAACAGTATTATATCTGTTCACATCTGAGGACAGCGTTGTATTCTCCAACAATGGAATTCTTGAATAAACCAAAAATTTCTTGTAATATCGAGAGTGAAACTGGACAAAAACCTCCACAAATTTATATACGTTCTCCTGAGTGTATTATTGAGCTCAATATTATCCCGAGATCTATAATATTGTATGTCACATCTCAGAGCCTTTTTTATACGATATGAAAGAAATTCGGTATATTTTTTACCTAGCAAGCAATGTTTTAGAATCTATGATGGGAAAACGGATCACATGCCCGAAAGGAAAGGAGCTTACATTTTGTGAAATGTAGAAGTTGAAAGGTAATATACGACATACCATATCAGAAACGGAGAAACGTACTATTTGTCCAAAAAAATAAGTATATTTTATTCATCTGTTTTTTGCTTTTATTTTATGAACTCATTGCTTATTTATACCAATAATACATAACTAACATAATAAGTTTTACTTTACAGTTTACCCTCCGTTGGAAGTAAATTTGACACATACTATTTGATCTGTTTCAGTTTTAATTTGAAAAATTTTTCTACACCTCTATTTTTATTTAAATATTTCTGTTATATAAACATGAGCTAATAAAAATAAAGGACAAATATATTCTCCTTCACTGTTTACGATTGTTTCGCAACGATGTAAAAGTTACCTGAAAAACATCCGTGGTTTAAAACAGAAAAATTGGTCAATATAATTTTAAGGGCGAGACAACTTTAAAGGGAATTTTTCTAATGTTATAAAAAGGGATGAAATGAAAATTTAACCTCCTAACTACTACTGTGGTCTTGAATAGATGCTTTTCTGATATTAGAAATATAAGGTTAAGTGTTATCATTCTTCAAAATCACTCAATGATATCCTATTCTATTTTCTTAGTGATAATAAACTTCAGGAGTGATCGTATGTTCCTCAACCACAATTTATAGTAAATCCAACTTTTTTAAAATAAATTCCATGTAATGAAATATCGTATAATGGTCGAGTGGTCACAATTTATCGTGCTGGCTGAATGAGGCTGAATTAAAGCCTTCAAATAATAATAATAATATCTCCACCCTTCATTCTAATCACGGGGATTAGCCCATAAGTCGGAGACTTACGCGGGAGAGGGGCGGCGTATTATTATTAAGCAGGCCGCATTTATGCCCAAGAACGACTTACGTTGGTAGGCTCTAACCACCATTCAGTGCAGGAATGAGGGAAACCTCATTTATTAGGAGGGCAGTCAAATGTCAATCTTTCACATTGACCCAAGCTAACATTCTTCCACCCTACCATACCCGCAGAGAGGGTGCCAATCCTCTCCACGAATTTAACTGATATATGGTCTACCGACTGCGGGACTCGAACCCACACTGATATAGCCACATGCATTCAAGTACTGACGCCTTAAACTGCGCGACCACTGACCTACCTACTTCAAATAATCTTCATCAAAGTGAAATGGTCTTTCAAAAAGTAAATAATTAATGGTTCGTGTCAAATGACGTTAAAAATTTTTCGAAGCCATTTGCTTGTCCTCGCCGACAGCATCAAAAGCCTGAGAGTTCAGCGGAGTTGCACGAACAACTTCATTTGCGGGTCTGCGCAGTTGCCGGTCCGTACATTCCACATCTGTTTGAACAAGAGTCAGGGACTAGTTTGAAACTGAAACAGAAAAATGTATTACATTCAGTAAAACCACATCCACAACTTAACTGGTTGATTATTTTTCACAATTTGAAACCAAATCCTGACATTTGTGGGAACAGTCCTCAAAAGGGAATAGCACGGCCAGGCATAGAAAAGGCAGGTCATAATTGTTGTACTCCAACCGACACGAACTGTTCTGACAGGGGTTGTGGGTGACGGTACGTGCTGGTGCTGGTCAACTGTCAACTGTCAGTTTTCAACAAGGAAAAAGAACACAAGACAAATCGGTTGCAACTAACCTTGCATGTAGAACAATTAATTGAAATTATGGAAACCCAGAACCATGTAGATACTGTGTATACCGATGTTTCTAAAACATTTTATAAATTATGATCCTACATTGTTTGTAAAGCTGGAAAATATCGGTATACATGGGAATTTATTAAGATGGGTAAAATCATCTTTAACTTATAGGTGAAATTTATTTACGTTACATTAGGTATACCTCAGGGCTCTCATTTGAAACTCTTGCTTTTCTCTCTATTTATTAAAAACATTGCTTACTGTTTTCGTTACGTTGAGTATGCACTGTATGCCGACGATTTAAAAATATTTTCAATAATTTCATCTCTTGCTGATTATCTGAATATTCAATCTGATTTCAACCGTTTGGCTAATTACTATAACATTAACAAAATATTCTTGAATATTAATAAATGTGAATTCATTAAAATTACCCATTTAAACATTATTATTGATTTAAATTGCACAATAAATAACATTCTGCTGAAAGAAGTGACCTTCATTAGAGACCTGGGTCTCACTACAAATACAGGGTGTTTCATTGAGAAATGTACATAAGTCAACTGTGAATACAGGGCATCTACGAGCCCTCAAAGAAACCTGTTGTTGACGAGTCTAACTAGTTTTATTACCGAGATACAGTTCGTTTTACCGATTTTGCTTTTGAGTAGAGCAGAAATAGTAGAGTGTATGGTGAATTTACTGTAGTTGCGCATGTAAGTCTTCATGTTTGATTGTTCGCAAAATATATGTCTGTCAGAAATTTTTCCAAGTAAAAACTAGTACCTAACCCTACTTGTATCGTCAAATTCACAATTAAATATTATTTTACACATAAGACTATGTTTTCATTTGGGCGAAAAAAATTATGAATAACAATTTTCCAAACATGTGCATAGGTCCGAGGGGGTTTCTTGAGTGGCCTTCAAGGTCATCAGATATCACTCCTATTGATTATTACATAGAAATTAAATTTAATTTTAAAAAAGTATTGATATTGCTAACAAAAGATAGTTACACAAAACAAGTCTTGGACCCCCGTATATAAAATGATTCGATTAAACCTAGTGGTTTTTCTTAGTGTGGTAAAAAAGTACATGTACTTAGGAAACAAAAGAGGCAATAAAAATGGAGATCATGAATCTTTACTTTATTACCAATGTTTTTACAAATCTGGTCAGTTTGGCGGTGTATCTAGCAAGTGTTCCTTTAAATTTTTGTACATTATAATGCCAGGACGTAAAATTTCTGCGTTTACCCGAGCAAGAATGACTGCTTTACACGAGGCAGGATATTCTAATCATCAGATATCGAACATGTTGGGCTTTCATACATCATCTGTTGTACGAATAGTACACAGATATGAAGAATTTGATACAGTGGAAAGTAGATCACGTAGTGGACGTCCTTAAGTATCTAATGAAATGGAAGATCGGTATTTGGTGCAATATACCCGTAGACACTGCACATCTTCAGCTTCAGCTTTCAGGGCCCATTTTCAATGAACGTTTCGCCGTGTCATATTGACACCTACTATTTGAAAACGACTCCACAACGCAAATTTACGTACTAGAAGGTCATTATGGGTCCCCACTATATTTCCAAGGCATCGTGCTGTCCGTCTCCAGTAGGCGCGAGAGCTTAGGGGTTTGCTTTTACGCCAGTAGCGGTGGGTCTTATTTACAGGCGAAACCAGAATTGGACTGGTTACTGATGACAATCAACAAAGACTCTGGAGAGAACCAGGTCGTCAACAGCGACTCCATTTTCCCCGTGAAGTTGCTCGTAATGTTTTGGGGGTGGAATAATGTTCATCCGCCGCACCCCATTAATTTGCATACCACAGAATATGACCACCCAAATTTACTCCTGATATGAATTCTATTGATTTCGTTGCTAGAGCCATTCATAATCATATTCCTCCACCTCAGACTGCAGATGAGTTATGTGGCCGCAGAAGAGGAATGGAACAATATTCCACAAGAGATCATTAACCGCTTGATTATCTCAATACACAGACGTGCCAATATGCTATTGGTATGTGGTGGAGGTCATACCGATATTTATTCAAGTAGAGAACTTGCTTTGTTACTTCTTTCTGATTTAATAAATTTTGGCAAAATTGTTACACATTTGCTGGTTTTTAATTTTCTAAATACTCAGTTTATCGAACATATGTTCACAAAAAAATATTCAGAACACAATATACTACGAGGGCTGTTTGATAACTTCGTGACTTTTTGAATTTCCCGCGCAGTAACTTTTAATGCAACACTGCTGCTGTCAACCACCATCTTTTAATAGACTACTGTCAAATTTTGAGCAAGCTGCGTCATTTAGTTTGTGTTTGACAGCCATTGAAAGCAGACAACTTTGTGAATTTAAACAAAAATGGAAAAAAGTGAATTTCGTGTGTTGATTAAGCATTATTTTTTGCGTAAAAAAACATCACTGAAACCAAGGAAAGACTTGATAAATATTATGGGGACTCTGCACCATCAATTTCAATGGTTAAGAAGTGGTTTACTGAGTTCCGTTGTGGTCTTACCAGCACCAATGACGCCGTACGTTCAGGTCGCCCAAAAGAGGTCATCACGCCAGAAATCGTGGGCAAAGTTCATAGAATAATATTGGACGATCGGAGAATGAAAATACGTGAGGTGGCTGAGGCTGTAGGCATCTCAACTGAGCGAGTACATCACATTTTACATGAATATTTGGACATGAAAAAGCTATCCGCGAGATGGGTGCCGCGATTGCTCACACTCGACGAAAAGCGCAATCGTGTGACCACTTCAAGGGAGTGTTTAGAGATATTCAACCGCAATCCGGACGAGTTTTTACGCCGTTATATAACCGTAGATGAAACATAGATCCATCACAATACCCTAGAGACCAAGGAACAATCAAAACAGTGGGTTTCACCAGGTGAACGTGCTCCAAAGAAGGCCAAGGTGGGTCTGTCAGCCAACAAGGTCATGGCCACAGTTTTTTGGGATGCACGCGGTGTCATTCACATAGATTACCTAGAGAAGGGTAGAACGATCACCGGCCAATATTATTCAGAGCTTTTAGACAGATTCGATATTGATTTAAAGCAAAAACGACCACATTTGGCGAAAAGAAAGTGCTGCTCCATCAAGACAATGCACGAATGCACACGTGTGTAGTCACTATGGCAAAAATCTATAAATTGAGCTACCCCATCCAGCATATTCTCCAGATTTAGCCCCTGCGATTATTCTTTTTCCAAACCTGAAGAAATGGCTGGGTGGTAAGAGATTTGGGTCGAATGAAGAGGTCATAACCGAAACAAACGCGTATTTTGAGGGCCTTGAAAAATCCTATTATTTGGAAGGAATAAAAAAAATTGGAAAAACGCTGGACTAAATGTATTGATCTAAAAGGAGATTATGTTGAAAAATAAAACGCCTATTTGCCGAAAAAAAATTTTTGTATTCAAATAGTCACGGAGTTATCAAACAGGCCTGTATTATAAATGTATTTGGGGTTTCTGACAAAAAAATTTCTTTAACAAGAATGAGGGGGCGTCCAAGACTTTTGACGTTGTGAGTATTAACACTAATTATTAAGAAATCTATTTTGTTTGTTTTCTTTGTCATTTAGTGTTTCTGTTTACTTTATTATTTTTCGACAACTTTGTTTTTTAAGTTGCTGTATTACTTTTTCCCTGTAATTGGAGTCTTTTCTCTGTTTGGGTAGTCGTAAGTAATAAATAAATTTGTTGGATTTAGATTTATTCTGGAAATCTACTAACATGTTGACCCCATCTATTTCCATAACCTTAACTGCGCGGTTACTCCCGGGTTCGAGCAGCGATATTGCTCTTTATGGATATTAACCCAGACGCAAATTGTACATAATAACCCGCAGCACATGCACATAACCTACATATATATTTATAACACTTGTTACCTGTTATTAATTACAACATAATTACGCCTGCTGTGTGCATCCGCGCTGCCAACAAGAGTCCGCAACTACTTCGAAACGGTGCGACCGGGTACTGGAGCGAGCGCTCAAGAGTTTGAATCACGTATAATGTTAGGGGTGGTCGCCTCTTAAAAGATCCCCCGGTTGGTTCAAAGCTTCGTGCTCTCGCCCGCTTTACCGGGATTCTCAGTAATTAAAAGTAAGCCCGGATGCATATTGGAAAGAGACGCGTTGCATAAATTCTTATTTGCAAAATGGAGGAGATGGAATTTCAGGGAGATATGACATATTACTTTACAACTAGAGTTTAGCCTAGGCTGGACATTACCACCAGTTTAAAACTATGTACTTTGCTAATTTTAGCATCTTCCATTTATTTAAGCTTCCTTTTATAATTACTTTTGGATTATTTTGCTGAAGGAAAGGAGAAGAAGAAAATAAATCCAACTTATAACTGCAATGTGATATAACATGTAGAAGGATTTATATATTTTTAGGTATTAATAATATTGTGTGAAACTAACTACTCTGTGGACTAAAGCGCCAACCAGTGTTGAATTACACCCACAATATTTACCCATATTAGTACAGTAAAAATGTAGAAGGATGTCCCTAATAATTCTTATTTATCACCGGCACCAAGACATTTAACTCCAAAATTCCACTGCAAAGAACCTTCACCTATTCCACACAAGACTGTGATAAACTTGCATCTAATTTTTTTAATAGAAAACTATCGGTATTATCGAAAAATTACAAGAGGTAAAAAAGTTGTTCAATTAATCAGTCTTCCCAATAAATATTTTTAAATAAATAATTTACGTCATATAAAAAATTTCTAATAAAATATTGCAATGGGGTTCACTCCTTTATGAAATACGCCAATGATCGAAAACATATTAAAAAGTTGTTTCTTTATTAGTAGGATGTTAGTACCAAGTTTTGTGTCTCTAGCATTCCCCATGTTAAGGAAAAAAATTATAAACGTGAATTTCAATTCCTCCTTAAAATCCAGAGACTGGAGAGACCACAAAATGAGATCAGCATTACAGATTTACCTCTGTAGATAGGATCAGTCCAAACAATTTATTATGCCTCGTGCATAATCAACTGGACAACTAAATTTTGAAACAACATTGCCCTGTTTGTGCTCAAAGGCCGATGTTGGAAAAGATTTAGAGGTTTATTGGTTCCTTATAATAATATATAATTTTTACGATATAACGATTTTTTAAAATATGCTTTTAAAATAACTTATGAAGTTAGCGTGGTACATTTACATGTAACTTTAATGAGGTACTTCAAATGTATGTAATTTTTTATTAAAGTTCTTCACGTTCTAAATTGATTGTAATTATACTGCTCCCGAAAAGAAAGGCTAATTATCCTAATTGGAAGGCAGAAACTTCAGCCCGACACAACAAAAACAAACAAACAATTTGTTGGGACTCTTTTTACTTAGACCTTAAAGTATTATTTACATTCAGCCTACCTGATATCAAAATCGCATGCATAAAGGGCTATTTAAAAAACAAATTACAGGAAAGGTGGCTGTCCTAATAAATCACGAAATGTTTTCCAGCTTGGATCAGATAAAGCATTACCTAACCCAACCCGATTTTTCGTAACCTGATACCATGGCGTACTTTGCCTTGTGTGATAACATACAAAAATAAATGCTTTCAACGCTAAAGTTATTGGAGATCTAGATCCAGATTAGCCAGGCGGTGGATACGACAAACATTGCATTTGTTTTAGGTAAATATGATTGTTTGAGAAGCTCCTACAGTAAGTTTACTCATATATGCTACCTATAATCTATCAAATTGCATTAGGATAGATATTATTGAAAGCAGAGTTGATCTTTTTCTGTAAATTTATTGTTATTAGTTAATCTATCCAACACGTTTCTATTAAATTGTCTGCCGCAATTTTTCTTTTAAGCGTAGTAGTAAAGTGATGCAAGATCAAATTTTATCAAAATTTCAATTATGCACTTATAAATAGTTATTAAATTTAGTTCATGCACATAATTGTAATATGTTTTTACTAAATTTAAAGGAGGCCACCTGAAGAGGCTATCCTTAAAGTGCAAAAATTGGTCAGATATCATCTATTCTGTTGTGTTTGAATTTTTCAGTTCCCACAGTCTGAAAAGTGATCTTAAGTACTGAATGTTGTTGTGTGACTTTTTTGTAGTAAATTTAGCTAGATTAATTTTTATTTTAGATAATTATTGCATAGAGCTGTCACTATGAAATTGTTAATTAGTATACCTAGATATTTGGTACAACATAACATAGATATCACTTCATTGATATGAATTGTAGGAAAATTGATTTATCTTAGCATACAATATAGTAAAAAATTTGCAATAGCTAATAATAAAGGATCTATGGGTAGATATTGTGGGTATAATTCAAAGCTAGTCGGGGCTTTAGTCCACAGAGTAGTTAGTTTCACACAATATTGTTAATACCTAAAAATGTATAAAAAACATTCTTTACAATTTAGTTATAATACCTAGGATATTACATACTTAGACATACGCATATCATGCCGGACATTCATAATGTCAGATGTTATGGCAACGAGCAAAATTGATCTTTTCAAGCCCGCTACCATGATAACCCGAAAATAATGACGCTTATGTTATGGATATATTTACAAATATCTAGTACTGACGTATTACATTAGTCAAAATAAAAAATCAAAAAACGTCAAAGTTATGACCTTCTATAGTTTGTACTACGCATGAAGTGAAATATAATAGTTATTTATATATCAAAGGAATTATAAGGGCCTTAATTACCGATGGCAAAGTTTGCGTCCCGAGGGCGTCCGGCCCGAGGGACAGCAATTGCCTGAGGTTATTAAGGCTTATTAATTCCCTTGGTACGTAGATAATTTTATTTCTGACCCATTTCAATAAAATATTGTTTATTTTTAAAACGGAAAAAATGTACCAATTTATTACCTTCCCAGTATATTTGAATCAGGTACCATTGATTATAAGAGTTTTGTTGTTGCTAGGTTGTTGCTATGTTACGTGTTTATAAACAGAATTGTTACTTGTTTATAAACAGAACTTTGTTATCAAGCTGTGTTTGCGTTAAAAACGTGTTTTCTACCCCAAATATAATGGAGCAGATTTTGAAAAAAAGCTGAAAAGCGAGAGAATCATTAATTCCATCGAATAGTGAAGCCGTATACCAAAAAGAATACAAGATATATCTGAAGTGGCTGACACGGAATAATGTTATGCCAAAAGATGCCACTGAAACTGTATTACTGGCATATTTTCAAGAATTGGTAAGGAATATTCTATGTTTTGGGTAGATTTGGTAGTAATTGTGTTTATTCGTTGCAGTCAGAAACGTATAGTCCGAATTCTTTATGGACTAAATGGTCAATGCTAAAATCGAAGGTGAATATACATGAGAAACACGATAATGCCAAGTTCAATGAACTAGAGGCTTTTTTGAAACGGAAGAATAAGAGTTATAAGCCGAAAAAGTCTGCTGTTTTATCTCCTAATGATGTTATCAGATTTATAAAGAACGCTCCTAATAAAATTCATTTGTTGCATAAGGTAATTTTTTCTTATTTTCCTTTTGGTGTATTTATTTCCTTTTTTTGTTTTAGGTTGTTTTGATTATGGGTTATTTTGGAGGATGCAGAAGTCAGGAACTTTTGAATATGAAGATATCGGATATAGAGGACCGGGATTCCGTTATGGTAGTGAACGTACCGGAAAGTAAAACTGGTGTATCGAAGAAATTTACAATTGTGGATGAAAAAGAATTCTCTACTTTGCCTTTATTACGACTCTATATGTCTTTGCGTCCTAAAAGTATTGAACGATTTTTTTTGCGCTTCCAACAAACTAAATGTACATCTCAGTCAATTGGAAAAAACATGTTTGGAAAAATTCCCAGCAAAATCGCAATGTATTTAGGATTGCCAAACCCATCTTCCTATACGGGACATTGCCTTCGTCGCACTTCTGCTACTGCTCTAGCTAATGCAGGAGCAACTATGACTAACTTAAAAGACACGGAGGTTGGAAAAGTTCCACGGTGGCGGAGGGGTATCTGGAGGATAGCATCGAATTGAGAAATAAAACGGCGCGTATGTTGTATACTTTGCCATTAGAAGAGGCAAGTACCTCGACTGTAGTGAACAGAAGCTCCAGCCATACAAAAGAAGAAATTGTTTCCAGTGGTGGTTGTCATTTTCAGGAACTTTTCAAAATTGTACATTTATTATTTGTAATGACGCATACAAATAAAATATGGTTCAGTTTTCATTTCATAAATATATACACATATATGTAGGTATATTAGCATTTTTTATTTTATTTTTACTTGTGAAGGTAGAGGGAATTATAAAATCTATAATGTCCCAAGGGAGACTCTCTTTATTCATAGCGTAACTATGACGATATAAGCTTATAATATCCCGGTCAGAAATAAAATCTTGTATGTTCTACTGGCGTTATTTACACAACGTCCTTGATGCATAAACAGCTATTTATTAATAATATATATTTTAATTAAATATATTTTAACTACTAACAACATTCTTATTGTTATGAATATTCCGAATCAGAAGTGTTACATGCCATTAAAAAACTTCATAAAATTATTGATGAGGGAACTTCTCCAAAGCATTCGATAGACTTAACCATTAATGAATTCTCATAATGCTTTTGGCCTTTACCATAGTTTCTTAAATTTGTTTCAGTCTTTCCTTTTATATAGTTTTCATTTTGTTCTGTATCAGACTTCGGGTATTCCCCCGGGGATCGGCACTGGGCCCTCACTTTATACATTTTGTTAATAATATTGTCAAGAACATGATCATTCACTATTTGCTTTATGTAGACGACCTTAAAGTGTATTGTAAAATCTCTACTTTTACTGACTGTGTTTACCTTCAAAATAACTTTAAAATATTAGACTGGTGTAATAATACAAAATTATCCTTGAATTCATCAAAATGTAATGTCGTTTAGTTGGAAAAAATGAAACGATATTTGATTACACCATTGGAGATGACTCTTTTGCATGACCGTCTGAAATTGCAGACCTTGACATTATTTTTGATCTTGAACTTAATTTCTCAAAACATATTGAAGCATGTTTGACAAATATGTATAGAAATTTGGGGTTTCTGCTTTTACTAATTCTTCAACATTAAGACTTACGGTGAGCGCTCTATGAAACGATATAAAGGTCTGTTCCAACAACCGTCGAGAACTGCTTCAGAACCGTGAGAAATGTTTGGCCAACACCGTCTTACGTCACATTCGCCGAGAGTACATTAACAACTGAACTGACTGACTAATTCTAGACGGTTCGGAATCGATTCTTACTGTGTTGGAACAAACCCATAGCTTTCGCTCAGTAACTCCTTAACGGATAATGATAAAAATATGCGGTTTTTTGTAATGGACTATAAACATTATTATACATCGACGCTGTGTTTTGAAATTTTGAAAAAGTGTAAAATTAATTTTTTTAAAATGAATTTTGCGTATTTTCAAAATTTCAAAACACAGCGTCGACGTAAAATAATATTTGTGGTCTATTAAAAAAACCGCATATTTTTATCATTTATCACTATATCCCTTTGGATCGAGCGCTCACCGTAAGCCTTAAATACACGCATAAATCTAATTGCATTTTCTAGATTCCAAAATATGACGAAAATTCCGTATAAACATGTACCCTAAAACGCTTCGTTTTCAATATACAGGGTGTGAAAATTTTGTTTCTGTTGACGGTTTTTAATTCGTATTACTAAACGCATAGAGATACATTAATGAAATTTGGCACAATCTCATAACTTATTGTGCTTTTTTTGAAAATCTAAAAAGAAATCGATGAACGGTAGTGCTTTAAGATTACTAAAACTTTTTTGAATATATTTTTGAAAATATCATAGCAAAAATGAAAACTCTAAGGTTTTTTACATAAAAAAGGTCTGAGAAAAACAGACTTTAACATGCTAAATCTCATTGAAAACCCAAGAAACTTACAAAATAGTTGACTTTTAAAACAATTTTGACATCAATGAATACGTATACATATGGAAATGTTTACTTATTAATTTTTATAAACAAAAATTTCACCTGATAAATACTAATGGTTAAGATATGTTGCTCAGTGCAGAACAAACTATTGCAAAATGTGCCAGTATAAGACAATTTTATAATAAAACGTTATAAAATATAAATGTGCTCTTCACCTTTAGAATTATAATAACAGGAATAATAACAGGAAATGCCATGATAGCATACATCACATAACTTCAGATATAGAGGACTTCAGTTATTACAGCAAATCTCTCCTAAATTTGTGAAAAGCATATGTGAGATCGTTAGCACTAACTTACCTAGGATTTTCTCTAATGCTTAAAGTTTTATCTTTGCTGTTGCCTTGCTGCACATCTGCAACATGCAGTTCACTGCACATCTAAAAGCATTTTATGAGAAGAAAAATATCCTGACTGCTCTCATACCTTGTGCACTGGAATATTAGATGAATATATTATTTTTGGGAATAAATTGACGTTATTTTACTTATTTTCTACAAAAGTATTAGTAGGTAATAAGCAAATTTCAGCAAACTTTTAGTACTTCTAATTAATGTTAGGGTTGTTAACTTTGAGGTGATTCCGAAAACTACAATCAATAGTTGGAATTTATTAATGGTGATGTCAAGTTCTATGAAGCTATGAGATTCTATTATATCGGAAAATAACGTAAGAGTTAGAATAAAATTAACAGCATGTCGTTATCAGTTACCCCACCATATTATATTAAAAAATATATTTTACTGCCGTAGTTTTAGTATCTCAAGTCGGCATTAGGCTAAAACAGTTAGTAGAACACCTTACATGTAAAAATTTTGTAGCAGTAGCTAAATATTTTACCAGCGCGTATTAATGATACATATACACAGGCATATGAGCATTTGATTGATGTTGAGCATTTTGTGCTCATCATTACATCACTGTTTCTTTCGTATATATTAATATACAGTGCTTTCGAAAAGTAACGAATAAATTCATTATTTTTGAAATTGAGAAGTTTTCGAAAAAATCCCCTGGCACGTCGCTTTTGTTTTTTAAAAAAGCACTTTTTGACTTACGACCCACATTTGCGACATCATCGAGAATTTTTTTAAATAGCAACCCCCAATTTTGACCATGCCATTTAAAAGATCGTTTAACCCTACATACATACATCATGAAAAATTATGGTGTAACAAAAATTTCAAGAAAATAATATTTGAACATTTTAAAATTTAATTTTCACATCACTTGATAATGATTATGTAAAAAATCGACTCAATTAAATGTTCAAGTTGTGCACCGTTGGCTGCCTGACAGTAGCCAAGACGATTAATAAATCCTTTTTGGAGATTATCAATAACTTCAAGAGGTATACGATGTATCTCGTGACGAATTCTTGCTTTTAAATTTTTTAAGTTAACCAGTCTAGTAACGTATGCTTCGCTTTTTAAGTATCCCCACAAGAAATAATCTTGGGGTCTCAAATCAGGCGATCAGGCTGGCCACTCAATCGACCCCCTTCTCCCTATCCAACGATTTGGAAACAGCTCATTCAAATAAGCACTGACAGGTGTTGCATAATCGGGAGGTGGATAGTATTGTGAAAATTAAATGTTAAAATCTTCAAACATTATTTTCTTGAAATTTTTATGCAACACCATAATTTTTCGTGATGTATGTATGTAGAATGACACGCTCTTTCAAATGGCATGGTCAAAATTGGGGGTTGCTCATTAAAAAAATTGCCGATGACGTCATATCTCGAACAACGATAATGTCACAAATATGGGTCGTATGTCAAAAACTACCTTTTTTAAAAACAAAATCGACGTGTTAGCGGATTTTTTCGAAAACTTCTCAATTTCAAAAGAATTTATTCGTTACTTTTCGAAGGCACTGTATGTAAAATGAATACACTATATTAGTACCCAATACAGAAGACTTTGTGTCAAAAAATGTTACATAAAAAATTAAAAACCGATACGAATCTATTACGCAGGGTGTCTCAGGTATTACTGGCAGCCTTGAAAGGATCAGGACAATCAAAATAAATGAGATATACCTAAATCTAAAATCTAAAAGTTCACTGTTTCCGAGAAAAGGGTGTCAAAGATTATGAAATTTTTATTATATTTTTTATTTACTTGGAAACTTTTCTTGACAAAAGAGTAATAGTTGTAGGTTGTAATGAGATATTTTTAGACTAATTATTCAGCATGTTTAAATATTCCTATTATCACCAGTGGCGTAGAAAACCTGTATGTACGATATTCCTAAATATATATTTTTTAAATCCAAATATTTGGATACATTTTAGAGGTCGGGTTTTTTTGGGGACGAGAAATTCAATTTTGTTTCTAATTTTGACGCTACTAGTAGATGGCATATCATGCTTCCTTTAAATGGCAAAAATTTTTGTGGCTTAGTATATACATCTGGTTATTAAAACAATCAATTATTTTAAATTCTTTACGTGAAAAAGGTATACCTTGTTGAAGTCGTTAGGTATAATCCATTTCGATAGAATTCGATTTGAAATATTCAATGTAACCAGGAAAAATTGTTTAGGTTTAAGGTAAAGCGACTTTTCCGCTGAAAATACAGTAAAATGTTTCTTGAAAAAGCCACTCACAATGGTAAATTATGGCAATGTGCAAAATTTTAGGACTGGATTTTTAAGTTGCCTTCAGCTTGTGATACAAATATGCGCAAACTACGAAATGCAGAGATATATTAAATGAACAATCACTTGATTACAATACATTTTAAAGAAAATTGCAAAGAATAATTAATTGTTCAAAATAATCAAAACTTAAAGTATCTTACGTATTTTTATAATTAAGACAATCATTATTAATAAAAGAAGTACAGGATCTCCACGCTACTGGTGATAATAGGTATATTAAGACATACTGAATAATTAGACCAAAATATCATATTATTACCTAGAATTATTATTCTTTAGTAAGTAAATAAAGAATATAATAAAAATTTCTGTTCAGTTTCTGAGGTGACTTGATTTAATTTGTTGTTTTTGCTATCAAAAGATGTAATATTTTAACATGCAATCTAATAAAACAAAATAATATATTAGGAGGTGAAATACGATTGGGGCAATCAAAATTTAATTAGTTACTTATTTTTAAATTGTTTTAAAAATGAAGAGTCCTTATTTTGTGATACTGCCGATGAATTCACTATATCCATTTTACTCTCAACCAGCCCATCACAGACACAAATGGAAATATTCACATTTTTTCAAGCCGATTTTATTGGATCGGTTATTATTCTTTTTTTCTTTTTCGGAAAGTTGAAGGAATAAAGTGTTGAAATTATACATTTTTGAATTCAGCAAGTTAAGCTCTACAAGAATCCGATGAAAAAATATAGGGGTTCTATTTAAAAATATATTCGATGACGTCATCACGCGAAAACAAATGAACGTGGGAAATGAGTGGGTATAGAAAAAAGAGTCTTTTTAAAAAGCAAAATCGGCGGGTGCGAGGAAATTTCATGAAACTTCGTTGTTTTAGAAATAATGAATTTATTCCATACTTTTCTTCCACACTGTATAAGAATTACTTTTCAACATGATTAAAGGAAACTTAATATATTTATGAGTAGGTTTAATCGCTAATATGAGTTTCAGAAAATTGCCAGGATAATATTCACAGAGTGGAAAAGTAGCCAACGTGGTAGATTGTTCATCTTAAGGGTTTTTAGTTACAAAAAAATGATCTTCAAAATCGCACTACCCATTACAATTTTACAGGGGTGTGAACTGTGAAGTGAGAAGTGAAACATGCTGTATAAACAAATCCTATAAACAATTTGTCATAAAACACAATTTCTATTGCAAGAGACTGTATTTGGTTGAAAATTGACTATTTTCCCACATTTTACATTTAAATCTGTTTTAATAACTGTTGCCGTTTCAGTAATTCATGTTCCACGCGAACCGCTTCGTGTTTTTCGCTCGCCTACGACGACGCGTTTAACGCCCTGTCGGCCTCGCATCCGTAACCCCTTTTAACAAAAACCCATAAATTGCTAATTGGCTGTGATGCAATTTAAAATGCAAATATCAAATCGGGCAAAATGTTTATTAATGTAATCGGAAAACGCTTCAGTTCTGATATAGTGACAGCGCTTTATTTGCTATTTATTCGACGGGTTCGCTCGTGGAAATCTGCTAATTTGTTTTTAATCCTGTGTTCGCATACTCGTTGGAAGTTTATACTCCAGTCAGAATTGTTTGACGAGCAAATTATGTTTTGTGATAATAAATTAGAACACCGGAATGGTGGAACGCTGCGTGGAATCAGATTATAGAAATTATTATAATCGCGTTACGAGCGTACGAATATGGAACTAAAACATAGCAATTGGGTTTGACCTGCAAATAAATAGCTATTTTGCAGGATTAAATGTGTTTAAAATAAATGGATATCATCTTATATAGAGTGTTATGGAAAACACTAGAGTGTTCTTATCAACCATGGGGGTATATTTTTTCGTTTTCAAGATACACGACGGGGCGTTGAAAATATTTTTTGTTAATCAAGTTTCGGTTCTTCCACAAAATTCGACCGAATGAACTGAACTTAATTGGCCCTGAATTTATGCTAGTATTTTTCAGAAAATCTCGTATATGCAAGGTATTAAAAAAGAGTGTAAAATATTTAAGGAGGTAATAGTATGAACCAAAATAAGCAGAAAAGTCTCAATAAACATGGGTCCACAAAGTAACGGTTGCGGAGATATGGAATGTTTTATGTTTCTTAACCCCTTTTTTTATTTTGCAAAAACGTTGTGTATTTTCTTATAATAGTTGGTTGATGTTTAGTGAGCTAAACAGTACGTATTTGACAGTTGTTCTCAGTGCACAAGTTTTCCTTCGCTATGGCTGGTTACTCTATCGCAGAATTAACAGATATGCATTTCATGTATGGTCGTGCTAATGGGAACGCCACCGAAGCGCGACGTCTTTATGTTGACCCTTATCCAAATCGCCAGATTCCTTCACAACGCATGTTTGGAAGAATTCACCAAAGATTGCGTGATACCGGTTCCTTGAGCAAACAGTGCCATTTATCCAGAAGACCAAGGTCGGTAACCACTCCTAGAACAGAAGAAGAAATTCTAGCACTGGTAGAGCAGAATCCAGGTACGAGTGTGCGGAGAATATCAGCCAAGGTAGGAATTAGTGGTCCTCTTGTTTGGAGAATTCTTCACGAGCAACTGCTTTATCCATACCATGTGCAATGAGTACAGGCCTTAAATCTAATAAATGATCATCAAGCACGTTTGGTTTTTTGCCGCTGGTTTCTACGTCATGATGCTGAAGACCCTCGCTTTCTTGCAAACATTCCTTTTACTGATTTTCACAAGAAATGGAGTGTTTAATTTTCACAATACGCATATTTGGGCCGACGAAAATCCTCATGCTCTAATAGAATCTGGACATCAGGCAAGTTTTTCATTAAACATTTGGATGGGTATTGTAGGTGACAGGTTTCTAGGTCCTGTTGTTTTACCAAACCGATTAACAGGCGCTGCTTACCTCAACTTTCTGCAGAACACACTGTACGAGTTTTTGGAAGGCATTCCTTTGAAACAGAGGCAGCAAATGTGGTTCCAGCATGATGGTGCTCCAGCTCATTTTTCCATGGCCGTTAGAGACCATTTACACCAAATTTTTCCACATAGACGAGTAGAAAGAGTCGGACTTGTTTTATGGCCTCCAAGATCGCCAGATCTGCCCCTCTAGATTTCTTTGTTTGGGGATATTTGAAGACATTAGTGTATGGTACTCCTGTACATAGCCTGGAAAAGCTGCAGCTACGGATTAATCAAGTGTCAAGAAATCCAAACCAAGGAGGGTGTTTTTGAAAGAGTTCGAATATCATTGAGACGAAGTTGTCGTGCCTGCTTAGAAATGGACGGAGGGCACTTTGAACATCTTCTGTAACTTTGTTTTTTGTTTGTTAAAAGCGAGGTTAAAAGTTTCCTTTATCGGTTTATTCCTAATAAAATAAAATGTTTGAAAAACCAATAGTGGTCCATATTTCAGCAACCGTTACTTTGCGGACCCATGTTTATTAAGACTTTTCTGCTTATTTTGGTTCAAAACTCCTGAAATATTTTACACTCCTTTTTTAACACCCTGTATAACGAGGGTAGAGTAAATAAGAACGACAGAGTTATAGTTTACATAAGAGAGACTTCAATTATGAACATGAGATTATTAAAATGAACAACATTAGTAGAATAGCTATGCCGATCCTGCTCCACAATTCAAGATGGCGACTGGAGCAGGATCGGCATAGCTTTCAGCCGTCTACGTCACAATGTTTGGGAGGGGTTACAAGTGTGTAGATAGATGACGCTAAGCTACTTTAATAATAATAATCGTATTATGCTCATGCTGAGCGAAAGCGTTTAACACTTGAAGTATATTGTTTAATCGATTTTCTTCTGATACAATGAGTGGTCAAAAGCGGGTTGTGTTTAACTTAGACAATAATAAAACCATTATACTTATGGATCCTGATGGTTTGTTTGAAAAAGCAAGAAAATCAGATTGGATGCAGATGGCTAGAGATAGAGCTCGCTTTCAAAGAAGAATCAATGATGTCTCATTTATTATAAGTAGTGTTTTAGATAATAATCATCGATCACGTATTTACTATGAAAGATTTTGTTGCATGTCTATTACTATAAAATAAAGTTTTATTTTCATCACTCTGTATATTATTTTGTGGATACCTAACCTGTTTAGTGTAAGGGCTGTTATAAAGTATGTAACACTCAGTTATTTCAATTATTATCAAATAAGAATCGTGCTGAGCGGAAGTGTTATTAATTGCAATATGCCTGTTCCAGTAAAGTACAAGTGCATCAAATGTGGTGGAGATTGCGACCTGCCAAATAGAAAATGTTTCACATGTGAAACTAAGGATTATTTTGAGGGTGCTGATGGATCAAAACATGTTCCTAGTTCTTACTTTGATAAAAGTGATTCCAAGTAACTGTTGCTGGTTGTGTCCAGTTCAACTTATTAGCCTTTCTACTATAAAAAGTAGGAGAGTAAATTATAATTCCAAATGTGAGATGGAGGGGGTACTAGAGAAATATGGGTGGGGTGGGTGAATAAGGTATATATATATGCATATATGAGACTTATTTGAACAGTCAGTCTACTATATTCATTTATATTCAACATGGATCTGCAAAAGTTGAACAAGGCAACTTCATATAAAGAAATTAAAAATGTGAAAGATTTAGAAATAAATCAAAAGTTTAAAATAGTGAAGCTGAGGTTTAGTAAAACAAAATATGGTGACAGTGTTGTGGCTGAAACTGAAAATTTTTCCTGCTATTTACCAAGAAGATTTTACATGCATTTTGAGAAGGAAGGTATTGAAAACTTTAACGATTCTTTAAGAAGTCGACCTGTATATCTGGTTAGTAAAGGAAAAATTGGTTTAACAACGGACATTACATTTGTCCAAGACGATGCATGAAGAATTCATAAAAGGATTATTAATAGGTATTTGTCTACGGGTCTTATATTCCAGACAAATGTATTATTATACCTAGTTATAAAATAAAAATAATTTAGAAATAAATCAAAAGTTTAAAATAGTGAAGCTGAGGTTTAGTAAAACCAAATATGGTGACAGTGTTGTGGCTGAAACTGAAAATTTGTCCTGCTATTTACCAAGAAGATTTTACATGCATTTTGAGAAGAAAAGTATTGAAAACTTTAGCGATTCTTTAAGAAGTCGACCTGTATATCTGGTTAGTAAGGGAAAAAATTTGTTTAACAATGGACATTACATTTATCCAAGACGATGCATGAAGAATTCATAAAAGGATTATTAATATGTATTTGTCTACAGGTCTTATATTCCAGACCAATGTGTTATTATACCTAGTTATAAAATAAAAATATTTGTATCGAATTAGCAATTTTATTATTCTACCTCGTACATATACTATAAATAAATCCTTGTATACTATATGTTCTGCTCCAGTGTATTACCGAAGCATGAAAATTCATAAAACGAATATTAATATTTTATTTTGAAGTAAACCTTTGTCTACAAGTCTTATATTTCAGGTGAATGTTTTATTGTACCTAGTAATAAAATAAAAATATATATTGAATTAGCACATTTATTATTTTACCCTGTACATATACTATAAAAACATAATACAGTGAATGTTTTGTCATAGTTTTTCTCCTGAAACTTGATCGAACCTTGTATATAAGCAGAATCTAACATTTTACACATATATGGTTATTATTATTTTATATAAAATAAATGTAACACATTACTGGAAATGAGTCGTAACGTTTCTATCGGACCATTTTTGTTGTAACCATGACCATAGACTTACAAGACAATTGAGTTTAGCATTGGTTACTTAAAAAATCTATAAAACAGTGCAACAATAACCACCCTAACATTTCGACATCTCATTTAGTTTAAAAATTTTTACTAGGTAACATATATTTTAAAATTTTTTAATATTTGAATTATAAACTATAATCCATTGCATTAATAATATTTTATATGATGCTGAAAAGCTGCTATGTAGCACATATTTGACTTTAATGTTCACGAGAAAATATATTTATAATTAAAAATAAATAAATTTGTTATTTTACTTGTAATCAAAAACTAAATAATTTCAAAATATGCTTTATTATTTATTAGATATTCAGGTTTGACTTGGTAAAGAAAACAAATGAATAGATAATAATGCTATATATTTTTTAAAAACTATACTACAATACATAATTAAAAAACAAAATATAATATAAATATATACAAAAAACAAAATATATACAAAAAAGAAGATTAAAATGAGCACTAATTAAATGAAATTAATAATTAATTATTAATTTCATTAAACTTTGCTGCGATGGCCTCATATTTTTTTTTAGTCTCGTTAGCAGAACCCTACATCTTATCGATGGAGCGTTCTTGCTCATCGAGCAACCGAATTTGTTCCCTGAGGGTCTCTCTGTGGACCCTCAACGATTTTCGCTCCCCCTTTAGCCGCGATATGAGGTCATCGCTGTTTTTAATCTTCTTTTTTATAGAAGTCATCTTTCCATCCATCCGCTGGCGGAATTCTGCCCTCCGCTGCTTCTCTTCGTTGATTGCTCCTGTCCAATAATCTTCGGAATCCGAGGAGGAGGAGCAGGTCGAGGGCGTAGGCGACAGCGAGCGAATGGAAGATGAGGGCCGTCTAATGGTTTTCCGAGCCAAACCCAAATTTTTGCCTCTGCAACAAAAAAATAACAGATAATAATTCATACATTTTTACAATTTTTTTAATATTTACCTAGAAGGAAGTGCAGGAATTTCCTCGGCGGATTTTGGAAAACGTCCGCGTCATCCTCTTGTTCGAAGCACTTCCTTTGGCAGCGGCCACCTTCGACGAACAACTTGGGCTTGGCCTGGTTGAAGCTTCCAATGAGGTAATTGCCTTCACGGCCAAATTGAGTTCCTCTGATATTCTGTAAAAACGAGAAAATAGTTTAATAAAACGTAGAAAAACATTAGAAAAAAACTTACGCCTCATTGATGGCTTCATCCAAATGAGGATTCTGCATTTCCTGCTGATAGATCTCTTCAGATAAAAATTGAGACATTTTTAAAATGGTATAAAAATTAAGCGAAGCGAAGTTAAGACTGTTCCTACTAATAGGTTTGTATTAGAATGAATATACTCAACGAATGCAGTATGCTTATATATCAAATTGTTGCAACTTACACAGTAATATGAACATCCGGTGAATTCCGTTGAACTGTACAGGTCACTAACTTTCTCGTGTCAGATAAAATTCAGTTTCATACTTATTCTTTGAGAATTGTAATCCGACACCATTTCCTGCTGAGTTAACAAAAATGTAATTTGACACCATGTTTTGAAATTTGACACCGCGTTTTATAATTTGACACCACGTTTTGAAATTTGACACCGCGTTTTGTAATTTGACACCACGTTTTGAAATTTGACACCGCGTTTTGAAATTCGATACCGCGTTTTGTAATTTGACACCTTATTTTGAAATTTGACACCGCGTTTTGAAATTTGATACCGCGTTTTGTAATTTGACGCCTTTGTTTTGAAAATTGACACCTTTGTTATGAAATTTGACACCGCGTTTTGTAATTTGATACCGCGCTTTGAAATTTGACACCTTATTTTGAAATTTGACGCCGCGTTTTGAAATTTGACACCGCGTTTTGTAATTTGACGCCTTTGTTTTGAAAATTGACACCTTTGTTATGAAATTTGACACCGCGATTTGTAATTTGATACCGCGCTTTGAAATTTGACACCTTATTTTGAAATTTGACGCCGCGTTTTGAAATTTGACACCGCGTTTTGAAATTTGATACCGCGTTTTGTAATTTGACACCTTATTTTGAAATTTGACACCGCGTTTTGTAATTTGATACCGCGCTTTGAAATTTGACACCTTATTTTGAAATTTGACGCAGCGTTTTGAAATTTGACACCGCGTTTTGAAATTTGATACCGCGTTTTGTAATTTGACGCCTTTGTTTTGAAAATTGACACCTTTGTTATGAAATTTGACACCGCGTTTTGTAATTTGATACCGCGCTTTGAAATTTGACACCTTATTTTGAAATTTGACGCCGCGTTTTGAAATTTGATACCGCGTTTTGTAATTTGACGCCTTTGTTTTGAAAATTGACACTTTTGTTATGAAATTTGACACCGCGATTTGTAATTTGATACCGCGCTTTGAAATTTGACACATTATTTTGAAATTTGACGCCGCGTTTTGAAATTTGACACCGTGTTATGTAATTTGATATCTATTTAAACAACACCAACATCATACATATAAAATTATGAATTTTAGTTCCTTTTTTTTTTTTTTTTTGTCGCTTATTTTTTTTTATTGCATTTTTGAAAAATACTTTTGTTCTACAATTGAAAAAGTAACATTGCAACCCCTCATCATTATGTAAAATTTGGCGCTACCCCACCCCGATTTTCATACTAGTTGTGAAACCAAAATTATACCATCGTTCGATAGCTTTTTCTTTCCTCTTCATAATAAAAAAATCAACTTTCTATCTCTTATAGTAATCAAGTTATAACGAAAAACTGTTTAAGGGTATTTTGTTTTTTCACCCCTAGCCCTTAAACGTGACGCTTGACGATGAAGTTTGTATAAACTTTTTCTTTACTCAACCTCTAATATGACTTGCTAGAATTTAAAAAAAATTCTACGATTGGTTTCATTTTCAGATTTCAGAAATTTCTTTGAAAATGTCCAAATTTTGGATGTGTATAGGATCTCTGTTATAGGTTTATTTTTGGGATAATCTGATACAGGGTCAATTAGGAATGTCAAATCATGTAAGATTTTTCCATATTAAACAAAAAATACGTGACCTTGACATACTACCTATTACGATTTTCAGAAAATAGCATTGGCCAAATTCATCTAATCTATTTCACTTCATACTATATGCTATATACTTTCGTTTTATGATTTTAAAAATCAAAAAATTTCAAAACCAAATTTTTTCAAAAATCATGTTTTTTCGAGACCGGTTTTTTCTGATGACAAATTCTGAAAGAGCACCCTCGAAAACATAAAGATACACAGTTTCATATTTTCACCTTTTCTATGCAAATAACTTTGAAATTTTAAATTTTTTCATATTTTCTATGTATTTAAGATGACTTAAAATCTTATTAAGTTATGTAAAGTGTTCCACCAAGACGTATTCAATAATGCTTAATGTTTCACAGATTCGTTATTCCTCCCACCACAATCATTATAAGCGCTGACTTGATCATTTAGAAAGTATATAAAGCAGTATCCTAGAGTTTGTAACCATATTACAGATATTAGTATCTGAGCTAAATAAAACATTATTTTTAAAGATCCTTCGAAAAAGATGACTTCCGACTGCGTGGTAGACATTCAGTGTTTTAAAATTAGTAACAAGAAGGACGACATCAGATGGGCCGTGAAGGAATTGGGGTTTATAATGGTAAAATCTCCTACCATTATATATTTAAACCCCTTTCCCCTTTCATCAGCTGTCATGGGAGCTACAAAAGAGGCGTATTGGGTAGTCAACTACCATCATGGTATTCCATGGAATGATGGCAACGAATCCCTCGAAGATCTTCCAAAAATTCTTAAGGCAGCAACCCAGACAGCTGGAATAATATATGTGAAGGGGAATCAGAAGGCTGAATTCCTAAGGAAATATGTAGACAAACCGGTGGTTGAGCTTCTGGAACGTCCAAAATTGAAGCCCATGGTTCCGGAATGTTGGCACCACAAAATGCAGCATTGCGCATGTGCGTTAGCAAATGTTTACAGTTTATATAATTTTTATTTAGAATTTGCAAAATAAAGAAATAAATTATATATTTTTATTTTATTGTTTTCCTGTAATATAGTTGCTGCAGTATATTTTTAAGAACATATCATAAATTATATATTTATTAAGCGGTTGAGGTGTTACGTTTAACAATAGCAAATGCAAAAATGTAGATATATGCTTCAAAATGAGCTAACGTTTCAATTTATCTGCGCAAGCTCCTTGCGCATATAAAATGAGTTGTGTTCTTTAAGAAATCACACAGTTTATATTTACACTTCTCATACTAATCTGGTATACTTGCTGCTGCTGCTGCTGCTGTTGTTGTTATTTTCCTTGATTCAGTGCTACCGTACAGTGACATAAAGTAGACATGAATCCTGAAACTGTAACCTCTATTAGTTCTACAATTGTGAAAACTACTGAAGAAGCCGTAAAATTGGTAAAACTAAAGAAGAGATAATAAGGCAAATAAAGTTAGTAAAAGGTAATGTGAAATTGTTGGAGACGGCGATTAAAAATAGAATTAACCGTCAAGAGGATACTGAAAATCCTTTTAAGTTAGAAGGAAACTTAGCATTATTGAAATATTATTTAGCTAAATTGCAACACTTACGATATACTTCTAGTAAAGTTGGAGCAGGCTTAGAGAACAATACTGCTGAAAAGAAGCGTAGTCGAAATTTAGTTTGGCATTCGATTGATTCTTGCTTCGACGGACGAGTGTGTACAGGATTAATTGCAAATTTAAGTATCAAAGATCCATTATGCTTCTTAAATAAGGCATTTAATAATTTTCAAAGAAAAATTAGATTATATCGTCAACAATCAATGCTTAAAGTTAATGTTGTATTAGTATGTAATTTTATTAAACCTCAAAGTGGTGATATTGATATGAAAACGTTTTCTACAAAAAATCATATAATCGATATAAATACTAATTTAAAAACTTGGTACAGGGATAACGTAATCCATACTTTAACAAATAAATTAGAAGAATTTAGTGAAAAAGATTCGGGATGGGCTCTTACAGAGGTTTTGCACTTAAAAGTCAATATTAACAAATTTTCACCTTTAAAAGGGGGAACATCAACTTATGTTAGTTTACCAGGTTTTATATCACGAAAAAAAGCTGTAATAAATGTAGAAAATAACGATTCATTTTGTTTTCTGTGGGCTGTAATCTCCGCTCTATATCCAGCTAAAAATAAACATCCTGAAAGAATAACAAGTTATCCTCATTTTAAAGATGTTCTAAAATATGATTCCATCGAGTTTCCAATAAAACTTAATGATATAAAGAAGGAATAACTTGTCTATTAATTTGTATTGTATAGAAAATAAAAACGTTCTGCCGCTTTCTTTAAGCGATTATAGAAATAGTAACAGAGAACCCATTAATTTATTAGTGCTATCGACTGAAAATAATAATAATAATTTTACAGGATTCTCAAACGATAAGACATTTTTCCACTTCGCATGGATAAAGAGAATGTCAGCACTACTTTCAAAACAACTATCTTCTCATGGACATAAAACTTTCATATGCTATAGGTGCTTAAATCATTTTAGTTCTGATCATTTACTTAAAGGACATTTAGTTTACTGCAATAACATGAATAAGTGCTCTCAAATTACCAAAGGAGTCGGATAAAATTTTACATTTCAAGCATTTCAGTTACAAAGAAAGAGTACCTTTTGTGATATATGCCGATCTTGAAAGTATTCTTGAACCGTGTGAAACCTTAGGAGTGGAACAGTACAATTCAGTTAATTATCAAAAGCATACACCATTCAGTGTAGCATATTATTTGAAATGTTCATATGATAATAATTTATCAAGACTCAAGCTATATCGAGGTGATGACTGTATAAAATGGTTTATTTCAGAACTACAAGATATTGCATTGAATATTGATAGTATCCTTAAAAATTCGAAAGAAATGGAAACTTTATCATTCGAACAAGAAATAAATTATGCTACCGCAACACACTGTCACATATGTACCAAACCATTTACATCGAGTGATATCAAAGTTCGTGATCATTGTCACCTCAGCTCTAAATACAGAGGTGCAGCTCATCAAGATTGTAATCTAAATTATCAAAACTCATTTAATATACCTGTTGTTTTTCATAATTTAAGCGGTTATGATGCAAATTTTATAATGAAACAATTGGCTACCGGTTTTGCAGGTCCAGTTCGATTGCTACCAGTTAATAAAGAAAAATATATTTCATTTACTAAAACGGTTGAAGGTACTGCTGTACACTTACGATTCATCGACTCATTCCGCTTTATGTCTAGTAGTCTTGATAAATTATCTTCTTATTTAGAAAATGAAAAGAAAACCATTGTTAAGGCTTATTGTAACACTGATCAAGAATTTAATTTATTAACAAGAAAGGGTATTTTCCTTACGATTATATTGATTCGTGGGAAAAACTCACTGAGACATGTTTACCACCAAAAGCGAATTTCTATAGTCAATTGCATGATGAATGTATTAAAGATGAAGATTATCAGCATGCCCTTAATGTTTGGAAAACATTTAACATAAAAACGTTAGGTGATTATTCTGATTTATACTTGAAAAGTGATGTTCTCCTTCTTGCTGATATATTCGAAAATTTTCGACGAACCTGTTTACTAACATATGAATTGGATCCATTACATTTTTATACTGCTCCAGGTTTAGCGTTCGATGCTATGCTTAAAACGACTGGAGTACACTTAGAACTTTTAACGGATATCGAAAAACTTATGTTTATTGAGAGAGGTATTCGTGGTGGAGTGTCTCAGTGTTCCAATAGATATGCAAAAGCAAATAATAAATATATGGGAGATCTCTATGATTCAAGTCAAGAATCCGTATATCTAATGTATTTTGATATAAACAATTTATATGGGGCTGCAATGTCTGAATATTTACCATATGGAGAATTTGAATTTCTGAAAGAGAATGAAATTGAAAATTTAGATATAATAAATATTCCAGATAATGCAGAAGTTGGCTATATTTTCGATTGTGACTTAGAATATCCCAATTATCTACATCAAATTCATAGTGATCTACCTTTAGCTCCACAACACATGACACCACCAGTACCTTCAAGATCAAAATTAAAGAAATTATTACTAACATTGTATCCAAAAGTAATTATGTTGTTCATTATAGAAATTTAAAGCTGTATTTGAAGCATGGATTACGTTTAAAGAAAATTAACAGGGTTCTCAGATTCAAACAAGCTGCGTTGTTTAAAAAGTATATTGATTTAAACACCACGTTGCGTCAGCAAGCCAAAAATGATTTTGATAAGAATTTTTATAAATTAATGATAAATGCTGTGTACGGCAAATTAATGGAAAACGTACGGAAATATAGAGATGTCCGTATGACCACTAAATGGGACGGCCGTTATGGGGCTCAAAATTATATTGCAAAACCTAATTTCCACAGTTGTAGCATTTTTGATGATGATATGATTATTGTAGAAATGAATAAATTAGAAATTTTGTTTAATAAACCTATATACGCAGGATTCTGTGTTCTAGATATATCTAAAACCTTTCTGTATGAATTTCACTATGATTATATCTTGCAAAAATTTAAAAATAAAGCAAAACTCCTGTACACAGATACCGATAGCCTAATTTATCAATTGAATGTGCCTGATATTTATGAGTATATTAAAGAAGACAGTCAGAGGTTTGATACATCTGATTATGATCCTCATAATCCATATGGAATAGAACAGAAAAACAAGAAAGTGCCAGGTTTGATGAAAGATGAGAATAATGGAAAAATCATGCTAGAATTTGTAGGTCTTCGAGCAAAAATGTATGCTTATAAAGTTCATAATAACAAGATAGTTAAAAGTCAAAGGGTTCTACATCTGCAAGTGTTAAGAAAATTACATTTGAAGATTACAAAAGAACTCTGTTCGATCATGAAATTATTTACAAGCCACAGCATCTAATTAGATCTAAAAGCATTGTGTTTATACAATTCGACAACATAAGATGATTCTTAACCCTTACGATGATAAAAGAATTTTAAATTCTAAGAGCACAGATACGAAGCCCTGGGGTTTTGAAAGAATTTCAGATGACAACGATAACATTCCAAACAAAAGAATTTGTATTCGATAAAATTATGTGTGGCAATGTCTACTGTAAACTGGATAGTGTGCTCGTGAGTCAGCAAATTACTGGTATATAAGTTGTAAGCTAACAGATCAAAATCAGTTTGTTTTCATCTCTCCAACATGACTATGAACAATCTGTGTAGTGAGATGCATATTGCTTTGCATTATGCAACCGTTAAAGTTTACAATAAATTTATCGAACGTTGCATTATCGAGTGCTGTTACAGTGAAGAAAGATACAAGTTATTAAAGAGTATCTTGGAAGAAGTTGTAATTCCAGAGGAAGCCTTTAAGTGGTTATCGGAATATGATATACAACCTCCTTTACAATTCATTGAATTGTTGATGGACAAGAAAATGGAACTTGATGAGTTTATTCACAGCGTGTTGGCGGTGTGTCACAAAGAAGGATATGAATACGTATCCGTTAAACGATTGAATGATATTATACAAATATTACATCCCTCAATTAAAATATCATTCAAAATATACTTATTTCAATTGTTACTAGATGACAAATATTATCCATATCTTGACAATACCACTTTTCCACTAAGAAATATATTAAGTAATTATAAAACCATTGACAAAACGATGGATGAAGCCATGTGTAAAGCGGCATACTATGCCAGAAGCCGTACACTTCACAAATTGCGCACGCTACAAGAGTCTAAAAAGTTGCACTGGAAGTTTCAGCCATCTACAAATTTTCATCATGGTAATATTCTTAAATGGATTGAGGATAATATACAAAAAGCTGAACAAGATTTAGATGCTTGTTTAGGATGGAGCTGTGGTCCCGATTCCGCCCCATGGCCTTCTACACATTTGTATGATTATAATAGAACTCTTTGTATATTAAATGAAATTAAGGAATAAAATGATTTAAACAACTTTAAGACTTGTTTTTATTTATTAAGTAATATACAATAACAACTTACAATAATAACAAAAATAACTATCATTAATTATATGTTTTATAAAATCCTTACAGTACTAGTTAGAGGACTATATTTAACTAATCTATCATGAAGTATAAGAGCGTAACAACTTGTATTTGAAGGAATATTTTTATTAGTCTCGAATTCTAGTCGAATATCAACTGAACCAGATTTAAGACTTTCATTCTGATGAGAACAATCTATAACAATTAAAGGTGCATATTTCTTGAACTCTGCACGTGTATAAATAGGTTCATTTTCCTTTCCATAATACGATCGTTGAAACTTTGCATACATGTCAAACAAGGTTGCTATCTGATTGTTCTCAAAATTTATATTCAAATTGTCATAAGGAAACATCTCAGAATTAAGATACAGTTTCATATTAATTAAATTACAATGATCAAAGTGACTGAAATTTTTTTTCAATTTATTTTTACGATCAGTATGGAAACCTACAATTACAAATCTAGGTTTCTCAAGTTGCGTCGCCGTCTTGATATTCCAGGTGTGACGTTGAGTTTCTTGTAGGAGAGGATACTCATGCAGTTCCCAACCTCTAAAGGGAACTTCCAATTCCTTGTTCCTAGCTACATAGTCAACCAATTTCAATCTTTCCACATCTGACACTGATATATGAGGCATTTTCCACAATACTTTATTTAATACAACTTTGACTGACTCATCTGCAGAATTTATTATAGCGTTGGTATCCGAATTTGAGCGAATTAACACCAACTCCTGCCTCAAATTTAAAATAATTTTCTTAAAGTCTTCGCAGAATCCGAAAATGGTGGATAAATCGATTAAAACATTAAAATTTCCATGATCGTCAACTATAAGTGACCGTTCGTTGTTATTAAAAAACCATCCACTATTTTGTAGATATTGAGTATCACTTGTGTTGAATGACACGTATCCTTTTAGAATGGAGGTTAGACCTGGATGACGGATGCGATCTATTACATATCCACCCATTTCATATCTGATTTCATCAAATAAAAGCATGACACCATTATTCACAAATGTAGCAGTTTTGGAGGGTGTATTATCAGTTTTCAGTAATTTACCTTCAATATACAATGAACTTTCACTGGGTAATGTGTAGACATCCTGCTGTTGTATTGGAATGCGAATTTCATCATTATTATTCAAAGACGTAGATGCGTACGGTTGATGAGTATGTTTCTCAGAGTTAATAATAGTGTTGTCAAAATAAGCCCTCTCGTTGACATTTAATATATCCATTTTTATTATCACTTCTTAAAATTACCTTAAAACCAAGAGATTCGAGAAACTTTCGATTTCTTACTGTTATTGGTTTGATGGTTCGTGTAGAACTGATGGCAGGTTTTAAATATATACCTCCTATATAGCTTCGACTACTAGAACCGCCACGTTTGTTATACCTTATTACCATTGCACTTATTGATCACGCTTCCTTCAAATGTAGTCTTAATGACACCACCTCTCTTCCGAAATTGATGAGTTCACCATCTTGACTGACTATATTAACAACAATCTGATCGATAAATCGAGTGTTGATGGGTAAATAGACAACGTTACTTGGAGTCTCAACAATTTTGAAACCAGCTGGCACTGTAGGGAAAAATTCGTGAATAACGTGAGCTTGCCTGTCATTAATATAGGATCCACCCACAATATTGCATTCTATACAAATGGTATTTACACTAAAAATATCGACTGGAAAATCTGATACATGGTAACCAAATGCAGCCAATTTTCTTGGTTTAAAACCAAGCAAGTGTCCTATTGAATCTTTTTAGTTAAATCTATGTCCTCACTGCACTTGATTCTACACTTCAGAGTGTTATTGTTAGCTTTAATAGAAATGAGCTTTTGATGCTCCTTAACAATTCCCTCTCTTATGCTGTCATCATTATCATGCCATCTGAAGTCATCTAAGGCTCGTTGTAGATATTTATTTATTGCATCAATATCATAGTTACCCTCTGGAATTTCAATGTATTTACCCTTGGAACCATAATAAAATTTGTTGTTCTTATTTTTCTCGATATTTGGAATTGAATTATAAGCCTCAAAGCTTATTAACCCTAAGACGTAGTCTTTACTATCATCTAATATAATTGGAGGAGTATACCTAGAAGTAAGAGTTGAACTTCTTCCAGACAGTAAAAAAGAATTCGACATCTTCGGTGTCGTGAAATATACTATTCAAATATAGCACTGCATTTTTAATTATACAAAAATTTCAGACATAGATGACCACAGTTGAATGTATTAAATGTTTGTAACTGTTCATGATTATACAATATTTTACACGGTCCATTTGTATTTAGGTAATGTACCAATTCTCGTGGAGGCCTTAAATTGCCATAGCTATCAAAATATACTGCTTTTTCTCCAGTTTTCTTATATGCAGTCCAGTGTGTCCCAGAGCCTCTTTCATTGTCTAGATTAATAATACCGCATTCTTTATAATGCACCCGACGTGGTAAACTATCTCTCATAAATATGCCTCGAAAATGTTGAATATTTAATTTCTTAGTCAATCTTATTAAATCCAAATTAGTAAGAGCTCGTTTCGGTAATTTTATCGGTAACGCTTGGAAGGTTTTTGCGCCCTAAAAAAAGACCAAAACCTTGCTTGTAAGGTCTCATGTATAGTCCTTTACCCATAGCTATTTCTTCCATTGCAGCATTGTGACGTTTACTTTCTTCAAGCTTTTGTTTTGCAGCTTTGGCATCATTAACAGCCTTTGCAATTCCTGCTGCTCCACCACCTAAAGCACCAAGCGCACTTAAGCCTGCAAATAATGGAATTAGTGGTAGAAATCCTCCTGTCTTAGGTATTGGTATTACTCGGGCAGCTTTAATATATTTCTTCTTCTTAACTTTATTAACAGCTTTTAATGCAACTTTAATAGCATCTTTCATATTCTGCACATTTTTACCTTTTAGCGCTACTCGTGCTTGCTTTGTTACATCTTTAAATGCTAACGATCCACCAACCTTTTTAGATTTCGCTTTACGTTTACCAGTTTTACTTTTATTTCTTTTAGTTTTTCCATTAATGCATCCCATTCCTAATTTAACTTTAGCTTTCATTGCTGCTGCCACAGCCAAGGCTGCTGCCTTTTCTCCTATAGATGCGTTTGGTGATTTAAATCTCTCCACAGCCTTCTCACCCAAAATTTTATCTGCCGTATGTCGTTGCTCCAAGTTTTCTCTCTGCTATAAGCCACGTCGTGTTCTTTACAAGCTTCGTCTAAACCATTAATACCCACATCACCTCTTGCTAATCTCTTCGCAAGTTTAGTACCAGGACCACAAAATTTATATCCTGGAATATGGAGCTCTACTGGTAAATTATTTATAGCAGAGTTCAATATACCGTTGCCAGATTTTCTTGTTATTCTAAGCATTTGGCATCACGAACTACTCACGAATGATGATAATACCAGTATCACATCTAATATATATATACACACACAATCATAGACTGAGCTTTATTTATAGTTTTGCTTCCGTCATGCGCATTATAAAACAGTCAATTGATTTACCTATTAACAACAATGATATCGCAGAAATAAAAATCTCGAAGAGACATGGAGAATTGTTACCATCTACAATCCGCTGCTTGGTTGTCGGTCCATCAAACTGTGGTAAAACTAATGTCATGATTAGTTTGATCGAGCATCCCAATGGATTAAAGTTTGAAAATATTTATATTTTTTCTAAGTCTCTCTATCAATCAAAATATCAGTATTTAGAAGAACTTCTAAAACCAATAAAAGGAATTGGATACTACGCCTTCAATAACTGCGACAACATTCTACCGCCTGAAGATGTTAAACAAAACTCAATATTTATTTTTGATGATGTAGCCTGTGATAAACAAAATGTTATGAGAGATTACTTCAGTATGGGGCGTCATAAAGACGTAGATTGCTTTTACCTTTGTCAAACTTATACACGTATTCCAAAACATCTAATACGTGATAACGCAAATATGTTGGTAGTCTTCAAACAAGATGATTTGAATCTGAAGCATATATATGAAGATCACATTAACAGCGATATGAGTTTTAATAAGTTTAAGGAAATTTGCTCACTGTGCTGGAAAGACAAATATAGTTTTATGGTGATTAATAAAGACAATGACATTAATAATGGTAGATATAGAAAGACATTTGATCATTACATACATATATAAAGAGAAATAAGCTCTGCTAACTTTATTCATCATTATTAGTATTCATACTGAACTGCTCTTAGCACTACGCTGTTTTAACTGTTAAGTATCTGTTTTTTACTGCCAGATACCTACTTTTTACTGCCTGGGACCTGTATTTTACTGCCAGCTACCTGTTTTTACTGCCAGCTACCTGTTTTTACTGCCAGCTACCTGTTTTTACTGCCAGCTACCTGTATTTTACTGCCAGCTACCTGTTTTTACTGCTTATTGAGGATCTATATCAAGTACTACAATTAGGAAGATTTGATGCTTTCAATATGAATAGAAAGGAAGTTGAAGTAAAAAATTGTTAATACAAAGGAGGAACATAGTAAAGCAAAAGCTGAATGCTCTGAAAGAAGGAAATATAATTCAAGAACAATCGTTTCTCCCTATCACGAAGCGTTTACAAACAATTGCCGAGAAACTTGATGGAGAGCCTAATATAAAAAGTGAGAAGCTTATAAAAGGAAGTGAAATCAAGGTTTTCGTTTAGCTCACCAAAGAAAAGCATAGCGAAATATAATAGATCGACGACTTCTGATGCACCAAGTTTCCTAGATACATCAGTTGTCGCAGAAGGAACTTCAAATGATAATGACATTGCTGATAGAGATAATGAGGAAAACAATGAGGAACTAGATGAAAGTGTAAAAGATGCAAAAGAATATATTCAAGACTTTGGTAAATCGCCCGATATGATGTACTATTTAAATCACCTTGATCCCTTACCTAGAGACTATGTTCATAAAATGATTGGTGATGTTCATAATGAGTTTGACTTTAGGTATGGTGTTAGATATGATCCGAGCATAATGAACTAAAAATTGGTAATGCATCTCTACAATTTGATGGTAATAATTTAATTATAGGAGGGTTAAATTATATTGGGACTCCTGGACTCTACGAATTAATTTTTAAGAAACATCCAAAAGGTTTCACAGAAGGTGAACTACTTAGACATTGTTAAACGAACGAATGCTCATAAAAGAAACTACTCTGAAAATGAGCAAATTCAGGGTAATGCATCTTACAAATATAAAAAAATCATCTCCGCATTGAGTATACAACCACTAACATCACGAAGACCTCGCATCATAGCACCCTCAACTCGAAAGAGATTAGGTCTTGGTATGTTAATGGAAACCTCGAATAATCCAATCGACTACGTATACTGGGATGATCCCAATGAGCTTGTTGATAGATTAAGGCTTTTAGTTGCCTCTCAAGCCGCTGGCCATACAGGTCACTCTAACGAGATCGTCTCTATTATCGAAGAATTGCGTGAATCTAAAATTATTGAGTAGTAAGCAAAACTTACAGCTAACTTAAAAATGACAGTCGATAAATTTGGTAGACACATAAGTCAACCAAAGCATTCATCTGCGGATCATGAAGATTTTGAAGTAACGTTAACAAGCATCTCAGGAAACATAGTGAAGGAATTATATTATAATATTGTTTTAACATTTGAGTCTACAACCTTTCATGAAAACAGTAAGAACTATTTAATATCTGATATAAAAACATGTCAAGTTTTCTTCTACGAATCAGCTACGATTGAACATGCTACTGGTTACCCTACTGATATCATAACAATTATAAATGAAAAGGAATTTACTTTGGCAGAACTAGTCAACGTTATGCTACGTCGCAATGATAATATTTCATTTCGAGAAAAGATCCGGAAACAGAAAATAAAAATTTATTTGTAGAAATCGTTATACGAGTTCCTGTGGGGTTAAATATATAGAAATTTGTTTTACATACTGTAATTTTAATTGGAATCCAATATGAAATATCTCAACAACTTCAACAAATATGCAACAAATATAAAAGAAGATATTGTCAATGAATTACACAAGCCTGCCAGAATCAATTTTAAAAGACGTAGAACCGTAATAAAAGGTCTGAATGATTTAATACAAGCTGATTTAATTGACTTGATATCATATTCCAAGGAAAATAATGGATATAAGTATGTACTAATCGTTATTAATTGCTTCTCTAAATTCATATGGACAGAACCACTAGCGAGCAAATCAGCCCAGGATGTTACAATTGCAATGAATAGGATTTTACAACGTTTTAAAAATTCCGAAACATCTACAAACCGACATGGGAAAGGAATTCTATAATGAGAATTTCAAGAAACTGATGAAAAATATAAGATTAACCATTACAGCGTTTATAGTACAAAAAGGCTTCGATTGTGGAACGCTCCATTAGAACTATAAAGAATATGCTTTGGCGTGCTTTCAGCTTAGGAGGAGAATATAAGTGGAATCATATTTTAGATAAAATTGTTGACAAATACAACAATACAGTCCATTCTACAACAAGGATGAAACCAATTAAAGTTACATCAAGGAATGAGAGATCATTATTAAAATCAACATATACTCATTTAAAAATTGCTAATAAAATAACAAAATTTAAAGTAGGCGACCATGTGAGAATTAGCAAATATAGAGAAGCTTTTAAGAAAGGATACACTCCAAACTGGTCTAGCGAGATTTTTATCATTAGGAAAATAAGATTAACCAACCCTACAACATATTTATTGAAAGATGAGAGTGGTAAAGAAATAACAGGAGGCTTCTATGAATTGGAATTACAAAGAGTAAAACATCCTGACGCTCACTTAGTTGAAAAGGTGTTACGAAAAGGAAGTTTTTGTCAAATGGTTAGGTTGCGATGACAAACATAATTCTTGGATTGATAAAAATAATGTATTGTAGCATGTTATATTGTATAAGAATTATAATAAATGATATACATTCTATATTCGATTTTTATTTTAATAATTAACCCTATTAGTTACATAATAATGATAAGCAGGTCATCAACCCAGCTGACGTAGTCGACAGAAACCGACTATATACTTCCGCTCAGCACAAACGGTCCTCAACCTCTATCGCGCATGTGCCAGCCGCTGTGACGTAGACGGCTGAAAGCTATGCCGATCCTGCTCCAGTCGCCATCTTGAATTGTGGAGCAGGATCGGCATAGCTATTCTACTAACATTAATATTATTTAATTAGATACATCAAATGCATATGATAACAAATTTGTCCCTTATTTAAAAAATGTGACAAATGAAATATTGAGAATTACAGACCTATTACTATTATCAATAACTTTGCTAAATGGAGATTGCTTTATATAATAAGATATATCCATACTTTCAAGAATAAATTTCCATTTACCAACATGGTTTTATGATAAGTAGGTCAACAACAAGTTACCTGCTTTGCGTAACTCAATTTATTGCTGAAAATATGAACAATGTGAAAGTAGACAGACACAGTTTATATAGATTTTTTCTAGGGTTTTCGACATATTGGTATTTGTGGTCCGTAACTCAAAAGGTTTCACTGATACACAAACTTTAATGTTGCAGTTAAATGCCTTTGTCAAGTCTAAACTCGAATACGCGTCTCTTGTCCTGGGTGAAATATGTATGTGAAAAGTTTAGAAAATGTTCAACGGCGTATTCTAAAATTTATTTCTTAAAAATTGGATGATAGTTATCATTTAATTGGAACTCCTCAAAATGAGCTCTTAAGTAGATTTTCTGTGGAGAGCCTCAATAGTCACAGGAAAACTCAATCACTGATTTTTCTGAATAAACTTATAAATAATAAAGTGTATTGTCCACAACAACTTGAGCAACTCAGATTTCACGTTCCCTCAACGGTAACCCAACATCATGGTTTGTTTTAACTTCTCACCCCGCGCACTGACTGACTGTATTCAAATTTTCGCCATTGCACTTAATGTGTACCAATTGCAACAACTTGCAGAACGGAGTTGATTTATTCGTTGATTATTGTTGATATTATTCCTATTATTAGTATTAACAGAGTGTAATTTTTCAGCAACACGAAGACTTCGAAAAGGTATCGGCGTGAGGTACATTTTGTACTAGTGGCCTACAGATGTCGACTGCAGACTCAATCAGATTCTGTCGCAATAAGATATCGTATACAGTAATTAGTTTGAAATAATTTTGCAGTATTTGCCTTTTTAAATTTTATTTTTCGCGCATTTTTTGTGTAATTTATGGGAAGTGTGACAAGGACCTATTATCGTGTAGCAGCGCAATGCCAAAGACGTTTTCCGAGTGGACAAAATATTATGCCAAACTCTCTTTGAACCACAATGAACAACTGCTGCTTTGGTGGTAAACGTGTGGTAGTATTTTTATGTATTTGTATACATATGGTCGATAGAAGGAGTGATCCTCAAGAAACGAAAAGTAGTGGTAAAAAAGTCTTTGCAACGACAAGTTTTAATGTTATAAGAAAACATTCTTGAAATATTTCCAAATATCAATCCTGGAAATAAATATCAGTAAGGTAGGTTATCTTCCCTTGTGTTACTATATCGTGTTTCTCATTAAATGATTAAATAGTCTAGATTTTACAAATATTTTTTGTCTTTCAAAGCTGCGTAAATTGATGCACGTGACAACGCGGGGCTTTGTCGTTGACACCTTTGACTTGTGGCATATATACCTAAGTTCAAGGCTGACAGCAGGTCAGAGTTGGCTAATAATAAGGGTTTCATATGATTTGGAAAAAAATGTTTTTATAAATTAGTTCGGATAGTTTTTTAAGGGTGATTCCGTTAATTCTTATTTTCTTCTGTCTCCTCTTAAAATATTTGTACTTAGTTATAGTTAACTTTGTTTATCATAACTGTAAGTATTTTTTAAACCAGTTATAACATCTGCTGCTTCATATATGATTTGTTCATCCAGCCAAAAATAAATAACCAGAATGAGGGAGTATCCTAGACAGCGATAGTTTTGAAAACAGCGCGCATCAAATAACGAACCCCACACGAACTAAATTAGCCTTCCCGTCGGCGTGCCTTGGAATATTAACCGCCTAAATCAAACCATGCGAATTATGGATTTTCATTTCCTGTGAGCTGATCTGGTTTTTACTTTCATCCTCTCCTCCTGGGAAATTAACTGAATGCTAAAGTCGACACGTTAATAACCTACTCCCTTGAATTGTGTGATTACCGAATCTTAAATGTTATTATTAATTTAATTCGGAATTGCGGAAATTTAATTTGCCCGCTTCAAGTACTGCCGACTGTGAATATTAAATCTGGATGAATGTAGGGAGGCTGAATTAAGGATCAGTTAGCAATTTATCAGAGAAATGTTGAGCAAAAAGACTGGCCAATTTTATGACTTGTCGTACACATGTTTCTTTTTATTTAAAATTTTGATGGGGGTTAAACATTACTTCTTCCAAAATGATAATGTAGACAATGAGAATTGGATATTTCAAAGAATGCTTCAAAAACTAATGAACTATGTAATATTTGAGATATATACAAGGTGATTTACAACTAAGGTACTTGTATTAAATAAGGCCAAGCTACTAATAAGGTCACTGTCACTTTTTGACAAAACAATGTATTTAATCAAAAAAAAGTTTACTGTAATTTCACAGGTTTTATAACATGTCTACATTAGCATAGTTTATAGTTTCTAAATTGTATTGAAAGTAGCGCCACTAGCAATCATCTTTTTACCGGGGTTGTGTGATGTTATTTTTGATGTGAATACAAGTTTATATTTTTGTCTGAATAAGGTTTTGTTTTAAATATATGTATTGACATCAGTAACAACTGAGTATCCGGCAAAGGGTGACGGTATATATGGACATGCCTAGTTTTCGTAATTGGTCTATAATACAATTTTTATAATTTAGGTTAGGTGTGCCTAATAAAGCCACGTCAGCAGGACAAAGTTCCAGACATGCGACTGTGTATTATTTGTCTAAAATACGTTTACGAAGAATACGCAGGATCATGTAAAAGCGACAAAGCTAAATTTGTTTGCCCAAAATGCCAAAAAATTTATTTTTCAAATTCAACATTAAATGTTAAGTAAATGTCATGTGTAAGTTTTATGTTTGATTTTAGAATTTCTATTATTGGTTTTAGTGAAGGAAGTTATATTTTTGTTTTAATGTAATATATGTTATTATTAAAAACAGTTTAATAATAATTGTTGATGTTTATTTGCAAGGAGGAGGTTAGGAGCAAGTGTTCCTAACAAGGCCATTTGTAATTGTTTTTAATTAGAATTTAAAAAAATCTAACTCGACTTTTTTGAATTGACAAATATATAACCCCTTTAAATAAAGTGAATTTAATATAATCTAAGTTTTATATATTTATGTCAAATATTAACAAAAAAAATAGGGTCTCAATGCTTAACATGGTCTTATTTGGTACTAGTACCTTACATACAAAATTTGTGAATATCGTAAAAAAATAGTTTCCGAGAAAAGATTGTAATATTTTCAATCTTCACATCGCTGGGCTACTGTAGTATCTAGCATCATCAGAATGCAGAGGATTTCAAATACTGAAATCCGATCGGAGTATTAACTTTTTTACGATCGTGTTTATATCAGTTTTCAAGTGCCAAAAATGACTTACGTAGATATCACCTCGGAGTTGATGGATATTGTTTTAATTTATGGTGAAGTAAGACAAAATGCTTTAGCAGCTTCTCGTCTGACGCAGTACGAATTTCCGGTTGATATGTGCCAAATACAGCTACTTTTACAACGGTAGTGCAACGCAGTCGTGACAGGGGATATCTGCAACCGAATCATAGAAAAAAGGGAGGTCCAGGGCATCCATGGCGTATTGCAGCAGCTGAAGAACACATTTTAGTGGGCTTTCAGACAAAAGATGCTTGCTACGTGCGACTTGCTACCTGAAATCAAGAAGCATGCTATACTTGTTTTAATACCTATATTATCAAATAAATGCTTTCATACCAAAGTGGCGGGGCATGGATGCGACCTAGCAACGTGCCACTTGCTACCCAGAGAATGACACATATTTTTAGTTTGCCACGCGTGTTGATGTCTGTGAAACAATTATTATTATGTGTAATTCATTTTCATGTCCACCAAACCTTATACTCTTTTTCTTATTCACCTTTAAATTAGCAAAGAGAAATAAATAAAAAGATAAGGGAATCCCACCCAACAAATTA
Source organism: Monochamus saltuarius (assembly GCA_025584915.1). Lineage (NCBI taxonomy): Eukaryota > Metazoa > Arthropoda > Insecta > Coleoptera > Cerambycidae > Monochamus > Monochamus saltuarius. The sequence continues at coordinate 66,057,037 of CM046722.1, read as the reverse complement.
TTAACCAATAACTATATTTTTCTGGACAAAATAAGGGTTAGCAGTATTTAAATAGTGTCGTACTAAATACTACTCGGCAGTAGTCAACTAAAATATTAATTTTTATATTGAATAACCAGATGTATCTTTCATAATAATTATTGATGATTCTATATCTTAGATAGTACTGGTTAAATTAGTTTTAAATTAGTGAGAAATGTAGTTATATTTTAATTGTTCAGTTATTTATTATCTTCCATGTTAATTGTTTCATTACCGAATAGTCACTGATATCGTCCGTAAATCTTGAAATTTTGTCTTACTCGGGCTTCAGATTTACGTTGTTAAGCATTTAAAACAAATATAAAGAAAGTTTACTATCCAATTATGATGACAAATGAAAATATGTATATTATCTCAGGTTTTTCAGTTGATCCTTTTTGTCACAATGTGTTTCTGTGTAAAGAAACATATTTTTTTAAATAACACCATTCTTTTTCTGCCAATTAACAGCGTCAAATTCGATTTTTTTCTTTAATAATCACTGCTGAATTTAATCTTGTCTGGAAGTGTCAAGTGATATCTCTGAAAAATAGGGGTTGACCGCAGTCGAATGAATTCAATCGAGGGATAATAAAGGAATGAAAGTATGAAAGGGGACAAACGCCAATTTTTTTTATGAGATGTTGCCCTATTGAAAAAGTGGGAAGTGCCAGCTGAAAATATCTGTTGTGTTCATTTCTTGCAAGGTGTTGCTGCCAATAAACGCCAAGTGCTACAGTTTAATTTAGACTTTGTTTGTATTGTGGAGTTATTATTGAATAATAGAGTTGTGAAAAAGGTGAATAATATTGCCTTTAATTTGTAGTCTTAATTTGAATTTCTATGACAAACATTTTTGTTGCTGTATCAAAACAAAATTTAACTAGTATGATCACAAATAGGACGATTCTCAGTTTACAAAAAGATGTCCGATTTTAAATGCTACTTTACAAATTCGAATAGATTATTATTTTTCTTCAAAAAACATGAATTTTTTGTAAATGTCCAATTGTCCAATAGATAGCGAAAGAGAAGAAAATCTGATGAAGCAATACCACTATAACACAGAGTAAGTTACCTCTCAATCCAGCATAACTGGCTGCTATTACTCATAACTATTTTACGGGTTTTAATGCACTTTGTATAAGTAATTTTATTGCGGAGCTTTTTTTGTGATTTGTATGACTCATATTTAATGAATTTTCATGCGCCTCGTATTGTAATATTATCATAATTAAATTAAAAAGGTTTTTGACATTTCATGGTTTTGGCACTAAAATGGAATTAAAATCATTATGACTTTTCATAATTATTGTCTTCATCTTGACTATTCAATATTAGGAAATCGGTTAAATTTGTGATATTTATATACTTATAACTAGTTGTCACTTATAAAATACTTAATTTGGTTGTAAAAATCAGCGTCAAATGACAAGGAATCTACTGAAAGCTTTAATTCTATAAATAATTTATCATAATCGGTATCGTAATGGTAAAAAATATATGAAGGCATTTAAAATAATAAATTTTTCATATTTCCAAAACATTTCAATGAAACGGGTGAGATAAAAGTAGGAATTCTTTCAGGTTCAAGATAATAGTCATAGTTTTTTTGGTCAGATATTTCTCTTCACTTTTCTTCTAAATGCGCCATTTCTTTTGATTTTTCCCACTGGTTTACATCTGGCATATTTATTTTTATATAATGATTATGAAAGCTAAACCAACAGGTAAAACTAGACTGCTGTTCTTTATGATACAAACAAAATAAGATCCTGTTTCTTTGCTGTTTCTAATTTAGTGTCTATTTGATGTCAACAACTGCAAAAGTTATTAGAAATGTTCATGTATTTAACAACAGCATAAATTTAAAAGATAATATCATTTTTAAGTTGCACTTTATGCTTTTATCTAATATTTATTTTTTATTTCGTTTCTGCTAGTAACTGCATTGGATAAAAACTAACTGGTGTCTCTCCCGGAACCTTAATAATCCCCCCGGAATAAAACATTCACATACACCGCGCCAACTCCGGCGTAAGCCGAAATACTGCGACATACTGTAGTTATGACGGCGTTACAATAATATATTCGAACCACTTTGCCAGCATTACGCTAAAACTAATGCAGAATTACTGCTGGCGAATATCTGCTTAGCACTGAAACTGAAATAGTGGCGCTCCCGCCTCCTACCGTCTCATTGTACACACGACGCCGACGGCAGGGAGACGCTGATACTTTATGGTATCAATTTAGGAGCCGAGTTAATATAAGGATTTAAGAGCAAAGATTATGCATATTGCTGTTTTATGTAACTGCAATTCCGCTTTAATTAAGAATCGCAATTATAACTACCATCAAACGGCGCGTCTCCCAGTCGATTTTTTCGCTTAGATTTAGATGGAACGGGCACTAAATTTAATAAATTAAAGCAGCTGCTGGTGATATTCTCGCTTTATTGCCGAGTAATCCTTGAGAAATTTAATCATAGATATAGGTGGAAGGTTTACAACGTCTCGTATTCGCAAGCTCAATAAAGATGTGCGTTATTTCGACAGACGGCTGTTACTTGTATAACAAAAAATACATCATTCAATAAACCAGTCTTTTTTAACATATATTAAACATTTATGAGCAATGAAGAATGAAATTAAAGTACAACTCAATTTGGAACTCGTTTCCTAGAGGTATAGAGGTATATTTTCTAAATAGAAATTGTAATCATTAATTCAGAAAATACAGGGTGTTAAAAAATGAGTGTAAAATATTTCCGGAGGTAATAATATGAACCAAAATAAGCAGAAAAGTCTTAATAGACATGGGCCCGAAAAGTATAACGGTTGCGGAGATATGGACCACTATTCGTTTTTCAAACATTTTATTTTATTAGGAATAAACCGACAAAGGAAGCTTTTAACAAACAAAAAACAAAGTTACAGAAGATGTTCAAAGTGCCCTCCGTCCATTTCTAAGCAGGCACGACATCTTTCGTCTCAACGATATTCGAACTCTTTCCTTGGTTTGGATTTCTTGACACTTTTGATTAATCTGTAGCTGCAGCTCTTCCAGGCTATTTACAGGAGTACCATACACTAATGTCTTCAAATATCCCCAAACAAAGAAATCTAGAGGGTTCAAATCAGGCGATCTTGGAGGCCATAAAACAGGTCCGGCCCTTCCTACCCATCTATGTGGAAAAGTTTGGTGTAAATGCTCTCTAACGGCCATGGAAAAATGAGCTGGAGCACCATCATGCTAGAACCACATTTGTTGCCTCTGATTCAAAGGAATGTCTTCCAAAAACTCATACAGTGTGTTCTGCAGAAAGTTGAAGTAAGCAGCGCCTGTTAATCGGTTTGGTAAAACAACAGGACCTAGAAACCTGTCACCTACAATACCCATCCAAATGTTTAATGAAAAACGTGTCTGATGTCCAGATGATGATGCGTATTGTGAAAATTAAACACTCCATTTCTTGCGAACCCGGCCTCATCAGTAAAAAGAATGTTTGCAAGAAAACGATGTTCTTCAGCATCATGACGTTGAAACCAGAGTCAAAAAATCAAACGTGCTTGAGGATCATTTATTGGATTTAAGGCCTGTACTCGTTGCACATGGTATGGATAAAGCAGTTGCTCGTGAAGGATTCTCCAAACAAGAGGACCACTAATTCCTACCTCGGCTGATAGTCTCCGCACACTCGTAACTAGACTCTGCTCTACCAGTGCTAGAATTTCTTCTTCTGCTCTAGGAGTGGATACCGACCTTGGTCTTCCGGATAAATGGCACTGTTTGCTCAAGGAACCGGTATCACGCAATCTTTGGTGATTTTTTCCAAACTTGCGTGTGATGGAATCTGGCGATTTGGATAACCGTCAACATAAAGACGTCGCGCTTCGGTGGCGTTCCTATTAGCACGACCATACATGAAATGCATGTCTGTTTATTCTGTGTTAGAGTAACCAGCCATAGCGAAAGAAAACTTGTGTACTGAGAACAAGTATCAAATAAGTACTGTTTATTTCACTAAACATCAACGAACTATTATAAGAAAATACACACATTTTTGCAAAATAAAAAAAGGGACTAAAAAGCATGAAACTTTCCATTTCTCCGCAACCGTTACTTTGCAGACCCATGTTTATTGAGGCTTTTCTGCTTATTTTGGTTCATTCTATTACCTCCTTAAATATTTTACACTCTTTTTTTAACACCCTGTATACATAAATTGCAAATATTGTGGCAAAATCGGATTATTAGTACCGGACTATTTTTAAACTAGTTTTAAGATATCCAAAGAAGCCTCTTAATGTTTAATTATAACTAATCCTAATTTAATAATTTTTACATCTGCACTCAACACAATAACTTTAGACCGTTTTAAAGCAACTATTTAAATTTTAAATATGCGTACTTTTAGGATCATACGTTCTCAAAAAGTACGCAGGCAGGCTTTAAGAACCAGTTATAAAAATTACTTAATGACAATGACAATAAATCTAAAATGAGGATGTAGTTATAGTTGCGGCAGGAATTCAGACGACTTACGACACGGCTGACATTCCAATTTAGTGCTATATATAGTGCATAATATTTAGTGTTTTATATAGTTTTATTATTCTCAGTTGCAGTTAGTTTCTTGATGAAAATATACCTAATGAATTTTTCATTTGTTCGTATGACGTAAGTCGTCTGAATTCTTGACACCTGACAATTTTTCTTACTTTGCCGAATAGGGGGATGAATTAAATTATTATGTATTTTAATTTTTCATTGTATATAAATACATATTTTTTACATATATTCGTTACTTTGAGTTCTAATGACTAAATTTTAATATACACTTAAAAATTTCCAGCAAGTAAGAATATTTCTAGTAAAAGTAAGGACGGTAGGACACAAAGCGTGTAACCTTAGTAGTTGAGTACGCAGGGTGCCAAAGAATACGCATGCATTGGGTGCGTAATTTTATGAAACTTAGCCATAAAATGAATAGTACGTCGTAGCGAACTTATGTTGCAGTCGTTATATAACCGCCGATACATGATTTCAAAGGTTAAATACAGGGCTACACCACATTATTTATTGAACAACAGTCACGTAATAGCAGCTTAACAGTGAAGCTCTATGGTCACTTTGGATAGTGCGCACGCAACGACTTCTAATTCTAACAAGTAACTCCCGTAATCGTAACAATCAAAACATCAGCTCTTTTTTTGCTACTGATAAAAAAAGACAAATGTGCACTTTTAAAGGACACGTACTCCTAAGTGTTCTTACCTTAATTTAATATGAAACTAATTTGTTACTCATTAACGAGCAGTCACTAAGTTGAAGATATATTTGCAAGAATTACACAAACAGAACTACTAATTCTTAATTGAAATTAGATTTTAAAGTTATTTAGTTTCATTAATAATATTATTTATTACAATTTTTAAATATTTCTGTCATTATTTCTTTCACAATATTTAACTTACTCCGCGGATGGCCTCCAATATATGCTCTTTAAATAAATTTGTAATTATTTCAGATTCTTATAGCAAAAATGACGATAATAAATGCAGTTAAATTTCGAATAAAATAGCTTACATTCTGATATAGGTTATGAATCCTGCGTTGCAAGTATTACTCAACCTCAGAAATTGTATTTAAAAATTAATATTCTATTGCAAAGGTCTATTAGGTTCAAGTTGATAAAGTCAGATCATCTATCTTTATGCGTATTTGCATGTAGCTATTGTTTTTTGCAAAATCCTCTACAGTTCCTCCTGTTTTTATCTCCTTAACTTTCTTAAATCTATATCCTTTGAGATGACACTTAAGTTTAAGTTTATATTTTTGCGTAAAAGTCTTAACAAGTCCTTAATGAGCTGAAGTATTATCTATGATGTCCTTCTTTCACGCAATGTGTTCAAAGAAAACAGTCAATATTAACTTTTGAATATTTAAACGCGCCTGATGTGCTTTCTTGAGGCTGGGAGAACATCTGCTTTTCCTTCATAATGATTGAACTTTTCACTTCATAGCGGTAAATTTCTTATTTCTTCACGAGATATGATGACAAATGTGTTGTATGCCCCTTCAAAAAGGTTCTCACTGACTTGTAATCGATGTAGTTTCTAATTCATGTTCATAAGCCAATGAATAAACTTTGCTACAATACGACCCATTCCTAGGTTTTTTTAGGATCTCTTTTCACAAACCGAAACAAAAGTTGTACTATTCAATTATTTCTCGGATAGTTAATCGACTGTTGGACCACATAAGTTCGTTTGTTCGCCTAGCATGACACTTCTCGATCGATGTTGATGGTCGTCTAGATAGTTTAAAATTTCTGACTCATTGTAGACAACCTTTTAACCTTTTAAACTAGTTGGCATTATTTGAAAAGTAAACGATTTCTCTATGTTCACATAGAGAACTTGATGCCATGCTTTGTTCTTCAATGGGACTCATTCAGCAAGCACACATAGAAGCTTTTACCAATAGAATTATACTTCTAAAAGTAATGAGGTTTTATTTTCAATTTTCTTATATTTGTTGACATCTGAACATAAGCCATGAAATTAACTGCAGAGTAATCATAACAAAATCATATTATTTTATACTGTAAGGAATTTAAATCAGTTATGTCTATTCTTCATCTTATGTCTTATTACATTCATCATATTTAAGGCTGGGATTTTGTATACATATTTTTACCGTTTAACAGGGCTTCAAGCGAGGACACAGAACTCCAAGAAAATTGAAATAATTGGTTATTATTATATATCAACGTATTCACAAAGGTTCCCGCTAGTGCGTGAGATAATTTTCATTGCTCATAAAATCACAAGAATAATTAAAATAAATGTATCTGTACCTCAATTTTAGTCACACAGTTCCTATGCCAATATGTCACAATTACGGCAAAATTATCACAGCCACAGCCACCAAATTACTTCACTCACTAGCCAGGACATATAGGACAACTTGTGTTTCACTTTCAGATTAATATTTATTGCTAATTTTACATTTTGTGTCCTCGAGTAAAATCATAACATATGTGATATATCACGGCTTCCATTTTTACGTACGTCAAAATGTACGATAAACTTCAGGGAACCGTATGGTTCGGGCCTATACGGTTTGTATACTGTCTCATATGTCTGATTGATTCGCCGTTTCGCTCACTCAGGCTGTTCAATTCCTCTTCTACAAAATCCCTGCCTTAATGAATAACGTTAATCTTCAAGTTCGTTTTTGCATTTTATCTTTAAATTAATCTCACAAGGATGGTAGGTACACACATCTGATGTGAAATTGGAATCCTTACACTCTTATACAGGACAATGAGTTCATATCTAGCGTTGCGAGTTAACAGCATACAAGTAATAGATTTAAGGTTTGTTCCAATCACAGCAAGAATCAATTCCAAACTGTCCAGAACTATTCAGTTCAGGTGTTATTTTACTTTCGGCGAATGCGACGTAAGACAGAGCTGGTTAAACATTTCTGAACCAGTTCTCAACTTCGATTCGAACAGATCTTTAATTAACTTAGCAGACTCGAAATTTCATGATAGTATGTAGTTTGCATTATTTGAAAAGTCTAGAATCATCCATTTTTACACATAACATGGTGCTAACTCTGCTCTTCAGTGGAACTCATCGAAAAATCGTCAAACACCGTTAGAAAAGCAACTGCACCTCCACTTTTATGCAAAAGTTGGTATAACAACAATCGAAAATGTTCAAATGAGTGTTTTCAACCGGAAAAAGCTTCGATGATTAATTGCCGCGTAATATAAACAATTCTGTAACATTTCCACTTAACTTTGTACACATAGGCAGCTACCCTGAATTAAAAAATATTCAGTATTGTTTGAATTAACTGACATTAAAAATGTTTAAAATAGGTTAAATAATTGTACAAACATAAATATGTACACTTTAGGACACGTATAAGAAGAGGAACAGTTTGTGACGAAATCCGACACTTAGTACAAGAGTTACAACGATGGGACGTGTTACAAGACGGTATATCTATCCCAGACTTACCCTACTATGTTACCGTTATAATATTCAACTTCGCCCGTGTTACACAAGCGTTGTAGATGAATTGCTGACGTAGCTTCCATTTCTCATCTGATGTCTAGGCGATAACCTGGTTGGGCTCGACAGAGTATTCATCAGGAGCAAGGGTTATATTGTCACTTTGTGTAGCATACACGGCAATTTGTTAACACCAGCAAAGCTCTTTAGATACTGCTGTGTGCAATATTTTTAACTAAAAAATGGCTTGTTTCATTGTCACCCGGCTGTTGTCCGAGAAGTATATAAATTAACATAATAAATAATTGATGTCTTATATTTAAGAGTTGTTATCTTAATCAAAATCATTACTTAAATATTATTAAAAAAACTTATTTTTCATTAACAATTTGAAGTATTAACACACATTTTTCTCTTGTATTTAAGAAACAGCAAAGTAAATACAGCATTACATAAGAAATACATCGGTCAGTGGTCGCGCGGTTTAAGGCGTCAATACTTGAATCGATGTGGCTAGACCGGTGTGGGTTCGAGCCCCGGAGCCGATAGACCCTTTATCAGCTATATTCGTGAAGAGGAATGGCACCCTCTCTGCGGATATGGTAGGGTGGAAGAATGTTAGCTTGGATCAATGCGAGAGATTGATACCGGTCCACATTTGACTACCTCCCTAATTAATGAGGTTTGTCAGGTTTCCCTCATTCCTGCACTGATTGGTGGTTAGCGCCTACCAAAGTCGTTCCTGGGCGCAAATGTGGCCTGCTTAATAATAATATGCCGCCCCCTCTCCCGCACAAGTCTTAGACTTCTGGGTTAATGCTCGTGATTATAATGAGAGGTAGAGATATTATTATTATTATGTAATACATTTGTTCACCATTTTCGAAGTAAAATAAAAAATAATAGTTCTAAAGTCACAGAAATATATGCTAACTATTGAAATGCCTAAAAAATATTTTTGTTAAAAATAAACTAAAAGTAAAAACGTAGAAAGTAACCAGGCTAGTAAACGGTACCTGCAGCGAGATTAGCGCTTGTGACGTCATAACGCGGAATGAACTTGAAATGAAAAAGCTAAATTTATAAGAATGAATTTCAAATTAATTTGTAAATAAAAAATCAATATATACTAGTGATGTGGGAGCGTTCACAATAAAGCTCTGGCCATTTAAATGTTTTGTTTGAGTCTGCTTTACAATTTTTTATCATTTTATAGTACTTTTTATTCTTTGCAGATTGATCTTCTATTTCTACAGACTAGTATTGTTATATAGACATAAAGTAAAATAGTTAATAAGATATTAATATAATTTACTTATAATTTATTGTCTGAAGCTATTTATTTGTGGCATAATTTTAGTTTTTCTTTAGTTTTATTGGGTTTTTGCCACACTTCTGAAAAAATAAAGATTAATTAAGTAAGCCCTTGCGCCAAACTGATCAGTCAAGGGTTATTTTTGAAACTAAGTTTGCCTAACTAAAAAATCTCTGAAAAAAGCAGATAAGTAAAAAATAACAAAGATCAATATCGCGCACTTCCGTATTTTTGACGTTTCGAAAAACTCTCTGTTTTCGTTCTCAAAATAGTAGTAAAACTATTAAACGTATGTCAAGTTTGACAGTTTAAAATTTGTTTATCTGCTTCCATAGAGATGTTAAATGATTTTCATATTATTGTTACTTACTTCTTCTTGATACAACTGTAGCCAATGTTTACCGAACAGTTTGGCACACACTTATCTCCGTTCAACAAAATAATCGCGGTCTCTTTTAATTTTCTTTTTGTTGCGTTATCTTCCATCTCTAAAATTTTTGCCGAACCCCATTGAACAAAATGACCGTTTTTCCAAGCATGTTCGCAAATTTTGGAGGTTTCAAATTCCCGTCTTTTTATATAATTTTTATGTTCCTCAACTCTAACAGTGTGAGATTTTTTGGTTAGGCAAACTTAGTTTCAAAAATAACCTTGACTGATCCGTTTGGCGGAAGGACTTATTTAATTAATTTTTATTTTTCCAGAAGTGTGCAAAAACCCAATAAAACCAAGGAAAAATTACTTATAACTATTTAAGCAAATATACATTAAAATAGAATCAACCACATTATATCAGTGTGACTTGCTACCACGCAGACCGAGAAATTTTTGGATACAACACAAATGTGAGTGATATAAACCATTCATTTTAAAATTCAATGATACTTTAAAATACTGTTAACTGCATTTGTAGAAATCGCCACCGATTACGCAACTTTTGCTTATATTTTTTTATGTAGCAAACTTATTACATTTAATTATTAACACCTTATATGATAAACTAGGTTTCGTACCATACAGGGTATTCAGAACTTACATAAAAAAATATGTACGGGTACGGGTGCAAATACAATTTTGTAAAAAAAAGGGCAGTTAGAAAATGATTTAAAAATACACTTCTGCACGACACTGGAAACTGGTTCACTGTAAAACCTGATAAGGCGGCAAAGCATGCAATCGGCGACCGGACAAAAAATGGAAAGAAATTCCCAAGGAAAGAAATAAATAACATTTTACAACATCTATTTTATACAGCAAATTCAACTTATTTTGCCTCTATTGTTATTAATTATTAATAGAATTAATTTGTGGTTTTAAATAATATAATAGTTGGACATACCTGATGTTACAACAAAATTTTGGACCCGTCTTAGCCAGTTTCTACAAACTAACATAAATATTTCTGCTTTTGTCCGTTTTGAACTCGTTGGCTGCAACTATGATACGTTTGCGTAAATCATCAATACTAGATATCCGCTTCGGGTGCGATATACTTCATTTGTTAAATATCCCCACAAAAGAAGTCCTAATGATTCAAAGTCAGGAGATCGTGGTGGCCATTGTACCGATCGTCCAATCCCTTGGTATTAATGCTGGGACACGCTGTACATGATACGGATATAATTGGCCTAGAGTATAATAATAATATCTCTACCCCTCATTCTAATCACGAGGATTAGCCCACAAGTCGAAGACTTGTGCGGGAGAGGGGGCGGCATATTATTATTAAGCAGGCCGCATTTGCGCCCAGAAACGACTTACGTTGGTAGGCCCTAACCACCATTCAGTGCAGGAATGAGGGAAACCTGGAAAACCTCATTAATTAGGGGGGTAGTCAAATGTCAACCGGCATCAATCTCTCACATTGGCCCAAGCCAACATTCTTCCACCCTACCATACCCGCAGAGAGGGTGCCAATCTCTCCACGAATATAGCTTATATACGGTCTACCGGCTGCAGGGGTCGAACCCACAGTGATCCAGTCACCTCGACTCAAGTACTGACGCCTTAAACCGCGCGACCACTGACCGATGTAATGATGTATGATGATGCCACACTGCGCCTTGGACGTCCTAGACCTCCATCTATTCCACAATTCGGTTTCAGATTTTCCTCGCGTTGCACTACACCCACTGTACACCGCGGTAAAGTGTACCGCGTACATGTGTACAGGGAAATCGTTTATTAAAACTTTAAGATTTGATAGCACAGCAAATTACCCAATCCGGGCAGTATCTCAGAATGAAGATTTTGTCAGTTACGACTTCTATACTTAACAGGGCAGGGTAGTCCAGCAATGTGAAGGTTGAGAATACTACAAGTTCAATAATTTTTACTCGGAAACTATAAGGATTTTACCATTTTTTTTTACCATTTTGACTCCATATTTCATGACGCATATATTCCTACATTTTTTAGATAAGTTCTGAGTCACCTTGTATAGCACTTATTTATATCAAACGATACTCACAGGTTCGCCTTTACGAGTACACCATTGCCTAATTCAAGTCTTTGCACATGGATAAAAATTGTGACACCATAGTAACGTCCACAGTTGGCAGATTATGTGAGTCTGCATTTTGAAAACCTTTTCCATTTTACTATATTTCGTTATGTTAATTAAGACAATTACAAAACTAATGACACAACAGTACGCAAACTTCAGTAAAGATAGACCTATCAGAGTATTACTTGAAAACCTAACCGCTAATTCCTGTGCGCTAGTCTGTTCAGCCATGTGATGTCACATAGCGTTTCGCGCGTTCAGACCAATGTACAGTGCCTTCATAAATGATTCCAAGCCACGTGACTAGGACTGTGATTCTCGAAGAACAACACGTATGCAAATAAATTTCTTGTCTCCCAATTGCCGTAGTGAGGAAAAGGATATTCGCATATGAATTGTTCTGCGATTGATTTGAGAATCTCGACCCTGATCACGTGGCTTGTAATCATTTATGAAGGCACTGTAGTATTTCTTTGGTTACAACCAATTTCTTGATTTTTGCAAGTATTTTCAGATATAGGGTGTGTTAAATTTAAGTTATTTGTGAACATCCCTTTTCTTTACGGCCTTCATTAACCATATTGATTGTTGTTAGTAAAATAGAACCAAATACACTCATTGTTTTAAATAATGCAGATTTTATAGTGCCTTTACTACGAAAATTACTGCATTATGGAGAAAGAAGACTCAGGCGTGAATTCAAGCATGAAACCATGAAAGAGTATCTATAAAAACACAATTTTGATATGGACTTCAATGCTCCAGGTTTGTGAGGATTTTGCAAGTTTAAGTATAAGAAAAAACCTATAAAAATTTGCAATGAAACAAGATATACAGTATGCAGTTCAGAACTTGTCTAACGGTTTACCACAATGTGTAGTTTTTATGGCTATCATTTGAAAAATGCTATTTAAAAATAGAGAGCATATATTAAATATTATTAACTTTTGCCCATTCCATGTATTAAAAGCAACTATACCTGATAACCAACTAAGTATAAAAATGTGTTAGACTATTCACCATACAAATATATGTGTATGTATGTAAACTCTATAAATTTTAAAAAAGCTGAAAGCTCAGAATCAGCTATTATTTATTTATTTTCACACAGATTGCTGGTTCCAAAGATATGTATACATGGTTAACTATGACTAAGTACAAACATTTTAACCACGTGTTCAGAAAGGCCTAAAAGATAATAAAAAAAATTATTTCAGAATTTTAGCTCGATATTTAAAAAATGGGACAAAACCCTTTTTCTACGTAAAGTCGGCGCCAATGATAAGCATTAACTGAGATGGCTTAGAACCATAGATAATTACATCTGTCAACAATATCAACTACCATGCCGTCGTCTTTTTGCAGCGTTTCTAAATAATACCTGATAGATAGGTAACAGTTAAACCAGTTAGCTCTATTATTTTACATTTGTTTTTCATTATTTCATTGCAAACTGGCAAAACTACAACATTTTCATTCATTACAACTACTCACTACCGATAAAACACACTTCCCGTAGGTACAGCTAGATAAAATGCCTATTTATTATAAGCAAATCCGAAAAAACAAACCGACGAACTCTATTGTGGAAAAATATCTGTCTCCGACACATATTCCTTTATCTAATAACTATAAAATGTTTAAAATTAACATAAGGCACTAAACACTGAAGAAGAACAACAAACTATCACGTAAACACAGGAATTAAATTATGGCATGACAGTGACGGCGACCGTTGCATGACCGTTGCTTGCTGGTTGCCTACTCTGATTATCGCATTGGCGGCGTTAAATAAGGATATAATATCGAAACCAAATTCGCTCTATTAATAAGTAAGTATGGCATTTTTTAAAGACGATTCCGATCTTTAGCCCTTTTAAAATATTTGTACTTAGTCATAGTTAAACCCTGCATTACCGAGAAAAAGCAGATATTGTAAAGAAATGTTACTTAGTTATTAAATAAATAAGATAACAAATAAAAGTTGTATTCATTCAAAAAAATATAGAAGTTTAACTAAACTAAATCTCAGGGAGAAATTCCGGGATAAATAGAAATACAAAAAAAATAATAATGGCTTATAATGGTAAGTTATTGTACCGTTTCATGTTAATTATAAGTAATCGGTGGCCATTAAGCCATTCCCGTGTATTGTGGTGTTTCAAATAAATATTTATTAGTCTGGAACGTTTCTAACAACTGTTACGTGACTTTCGTTTTAGAACCATGAACTTGTATCCCATTCGGCGACCAAACCTCTTAGGGTTAATTGATCACCTGTACTACACTTCCACATAGTCATAATATTAAACGGATTAGGTAGTACATGCACAGAATATGAATATGAAAAATAACAATTTAGTTACTATCTAGGATTTGTAACATAATAACAGAGAGTATAAGTGATTCAGTCTTAAAATTTCAGTAATAAATAACTATAACTAGTGAAACTGCATAATGTTTTCCCTTACCTCTATTAAATTTCAAGATATTTTTAAAAATCTGATATATTTTCATCAATAGGATCACAAACCATTCGGCCATATTTGCTGTTCATATTATTATCCTTGTTAATAATAATTGTTAGTGTACATTAGTGTACAGTGAATTATGATTTAATGATTGAAACAAGTTGACAGTTCTCAAGTATATACCATTGAAATAATAATGACACTGAGCAGCAGACGTATTAACAACGAAGTTTAGTTTCAGCTAATGACTATTATTACTACAACTATAAGTATCCCTCAGGGTTCTGCTGCAGGCCCATGACAAATATCATTGTCTTTGTATATTTGGATATATTAATTCTTGTATAATAATAATACCTAACTAATATTATATTTGTTTACAATAGATATACATATGTGTCTAATTTCAGTTAGGTTTAGTAAAGAATTATAACATAACCAGATTTCATAAAAATGCAAGATATAATATGACATATTATATTAATTTGTCATATATCTATAATGTATTGCACACTTTTTGTAGTTTCAAATTGTACGTATGTTATATTAAAATTTGTGTCTGCAATTTGTAAATAGACATTGCCTTTGATATAGTACTACACCGAGAAAAGTTAAATTTACTCAAAAACTGTTAGATTAATAGTTTTTCACGGTTATATATGTCGAACTGAAAAACTACTTCACTTAATCTGTTATAAACGTCGACAAATATTTAATAATTTGTTATTATTTAGTACGTCGTAAAAATATTGGTTAGAGAAACCTAAAAATGTATTTATCATATCCACTATGTTGATTTTATTGACTGAATTGAAAATTTCAAACAACAATTACGAAACTGTTTATATGCCTATCATATTTTTAATCTATCATTCGAAAAGGTTAAACTTTGTGTTTGTCTTAACAGTTTTTAAATGTTATAGTGCGCGCCAATATTATTAGCAGGATAAATAGCATCGGATCTCTCTTAGCCCACATTATTGCACTGTAGGACAGGACGCCTTTGTAGAGGTGGATCCCTGAATCCCTTTCTCCGTTCAACCTCGACTACGTATGCCATCTATCCCGCCGGCTCTGCGAGAAATCTTCTCCTGTTTTCTGTCTCATATCCTGACAAAATCCGCTAGTAAGGGTTTGACTTTTGGCTCGCTACAGGATATGCGAAATGAAACAAGCTACATCTAGCGGTCAATAGATATTCCATGTCGCATGAAGTGCGTGCAGTACAAATAACGGCAATGACGTTCATTTATCAACAAAAATTCTTTTCAAGTAATAGGTTAGTTATTTGAATGAACGTTTTGTGTATTAAGGTAAAATAGTTTACACTTTGAATTAAAAGTTTTTTTGATTGGATAAAATTAATTCGAAATGTTTAATTTAATAATTAATAATTTGGCACCGTTAAATCAAACAAAATAACTGTTCATTTAATATCGGAGTAATTTTATGTCAAATAATAATTAAAATAAAAACAATAAAGAAAAATCATTGCATGAAATCATCAGAAGTTACACCCACATGAAAAAAATAGTTAATATAAAAGAATAACACGTAGATGGAACAAATTATGAAGTTGTTTAACATCAAACATGCGAAAACAACTAACAACATTTTTTGTTTGTTTTATTTCATGAAAAATATTCCTGTGACAACAATCAAAAAGTTGACATCAAGAAAACTGTTTTTTCGAGAGTTCGCCGTTTCTCAGTGTATATTTCTGCAAAAACGGTAGGTTTGGATATATGTTTGCTAAAAGCATGTAATTTTGATAATGTTTTTAAACGTCATAGAAAATGTGTGTCAAGCATTATTATATAATTAAATGAGGAGTGGTTCCTAACTTCCGGAAATATGATCTAATTTATTAGTTTATTCTTAGAAGTCAAGGTTCTGAAAAATATCCTCCAATTGAAACGGGTATAATATATCCACTCGTTTGGTTATTCAAATATACACGGAAAACAATGTCGTTAAAATTCACACAGATACAGCTCATACAGATCTAAATACAAATTATCAGAGCTTGCTACATTATTAATAGAAAGCACATGTACTCTGTAGGTATTTATTAACTATGATTTGTAGTTTACATTCTAGTAATATCGTAACAAGGTCTGACACAACTTGTATTGGGAGCTATTATATGTGTTGTTACACCTGTGTGAATTTTCATGACAATGTTCGAGTAAAATGTTCAAGCAAAACTTGTCAATTAATTCAGGAAATCAGATTTAAAAATGTTTCTAATAAAACAATACACTGTGACATAGTTTTCAGGTCAGATTTCATATGTGCATATCAATAAAAAAATGATTCTATTTATACCAAAAGCCAACAACAACATTTTTCAATTTTTAAAAGGTAAATTTTAGATAAATGACTTCTTCACGTGATATAGTGGCGTATGCCACCAAATGGTATCACTTTTGCTATGTAGTTCTCAGTGTGGACTTCTTGAAAGTTCTCCCAAGTTTGTGTACGTCCTTTATTTTTATCCCCAGGAATAAATCTTTACAACTTTCGTAGGATAAATCTTTATAAAATTGTCATGGGATTTTTAAAGTGAAGCCTAAGGGACAGTGTACGTAGACGGAGTACGTATTTAGAAAGGGAGGATTCCAACGTTTTGCACGAGTAGTACAGGTTCGGTTTCAAAACTTTTTATGTTCCTTAGTTCCTCATATTTAAATGACTATAAAAGGCAATATCTTGGAGGGACGAGAAACAGATGTAACTTATTAATATGAGAGCAGAGCTGTGCAACTTCGAGTGGTCCAAGGACCGCAGTAAATAAAATTGCAATTATGAGGGCCGCATCATAAAATACTTCGTATACAATTTTATCAGTAATTTGTAATAGGTATGAAAATCGTGTTTATTTGTGTAATTATTTTATTTATTCCGTGTATCAATATTGACATTAATATTTATGGTTAACAAACGAAGCAACTGTGTAAGTCATTTATCAGACAGGGAACACCTATATTTGAACTTTATAAATTTCACGTTGGAAAGCTGTCTTCGCAAAAATAAGTGCTTCCCGACTATAAGCTCATCATAAGGCTTAAGTTTCACAAGTTGAGGTAACGTTCTTCTGAGGGTAACTTAAAGAGTCCAATCCTATTTCGGTTCTTCCCTGGTAAAAAGGTTCTGACTGCAAATTACACAATTCCAGTTGCAAGTCTGCTTATGTTTTCAACAGAAATTGTAAATGATTGAGTAGATACTGAAATTTCTTCTTCGATTTTCTTAAAGTAACTGAATCAGTTATCGAATTACTCTGCAATTGTGTCAATGCATTTGAAAAGAGTTATATGAAATTTTCTCAAGAAGTCCTTCATTTTTTCACAGTTTTCTTTACAACTTGGAAAAAAAATAAAATTCATGTTTTTCTAGTGAAGGTTTGAAAAGCTTATTTATATTTTGAAATCTTCTTATATGACCAATACATGGGCAATATTATGTTGCTTTCCTTGTAACTTCATATTATTCATTAGGGTGAGGTGCCAGGTCTGTTAAAAATGCAAGGACTGATAGAAATTTTGTATCCACAATTTGATTTTGCAGTTCCGTTGTGCAGGACTTCACCTCATATTTAAGGAAAATGGAAATCTTGCTTAGAGCGAAGAAACGTTGCAAACAGTTTCCGGCGCTTAACCAACGAAAATCAATGTGAAGTCACAAGTCTCCATATGTAGCATCTATTTCGGCCATAAAATTACGAAATTTTCCACTTGATGAAAAATATGGGTATCATAGGACAGTTGATATTGTTTCGGTTTAAGAGTTCCACAAGTCCAATTTCAGTCCCTATCATCATAGCTCTGGCTCCGCCATACATGAACATTATTTATCGAATTCTCCATAGTCTCAGTACCAGCTTATATACAGCTTTAAAAACATCCATACCATCAGTTATACCATGGAGAGAAATAAGATCAAGCATCTACTCTGCTAAACTGAAGTCCTCTTGAATAGTTCAAATAAAAATTACAAGCTGACTGAGGTCGGATAGGTTAGTGCTCTCGTCCATGCAGAGTGAAGAATATTTACATTTTTCAATTGTGTCGTGCAATTTTTTGTATATAATAATAATAGATTAATGTGACCTACACGTATTGCAATTATTTGATGCGACACTGAGATTGCTGCTGAATTTTTTGACAATTTTTGTTTTATTGAATTGTTTTGCCATTTTGATTGCACAATTATTCTTATTAAATACTCCATCACTAAAAGATTTTTTAGCTTTAACAGTTTCCAGCGCTACTTTGTAAGAAGCGGCAATACTACTTGTTATAAGCTATTGAATTGATCTATTAACTTTTCAAATTATGCGCATTTTGAATGAAATGAAATTTCCTTTAAAAAATATTTTAATTAAACCCAAAAAATAACAAATTATGTATGAATAGACAGGGTGTTGCGCACAAGAAGCAACACAGATGTAGATGTGTGAGATTCCAAAATATTTCAATTTAACCAAACATACCTATATACAAAGTGGTACACAGGCGAAGTTACAGGCCTTGAAAGTGGGGTCAAATATTTCGAAAAACATTCTCTGAATTACTTTAACTTAAATGCCAAATTTAGAACATGATTTAGATTTATTATTGGTCTTCTTTTACTATGAGTTCAAGTAAATCGAAACACTACAATGTGTTTATTGAGAGTAAGTCACCTTTAACGTTATACCAAATTCTTTTTTACATTGATTGAATTTAAAAAGAATGATATCTTTTCGCACAGAATTTTATTTAAAACACTTTTTTTACCACTGTTAAATTTTACAAACTTTAAGGTTTTCAAGAAAACTTACATTACATAATTAATGCAAGATTTTAATAGTGTTTATTTGAAGAAATCAAAAGTCAATAGTAGGCTTTGTCTTTAAAATTTGACAGCAATAAATGAAGATGAACTGCTAGTAAGTATTGAACGTTTATTTCGAGTAACTAGATTACCAAGAACTTCTTTACACCGAACTCTTAAACGAAATCTACTACATCTATATCACAATCAAAAAGAACAAGTGCTATTGCCTATTGATATTGATTTAGATCAACGAGTAACCTTTTGCGAGATTAGTTTGCACAGTGTTTCAATTTATTTGAACTCATAGTCAAGGAAGACAAATAATAAACCTAAATCAGGTACTAACTTTGCTTATTCCAAGTTAAAGTAATTCAGAGAGATTATTTTTTCCGAAATATTTGGCTGCAACTTGAAGGCCAGTAATTCCGTCTGTGTGCAAATTTGTATATAGGTATGTTCGGTTAAATTGCAATATTTTGGGATCCTCTACATGCACCTGCTATGTGTCGGTTCTTATGCGGAACACCCTGTGATTATCATTAAATGATATAAATAAAGTATCAATAGGAAACAGCTAAAGAAAAAATTGTTTGTTCAATATTTTTTATAAAACAACTATAGATACCGTACCTTCCATTGACAAACAGCATAATCAAATTATCTTTATTTAACCCTTATTATTACTATTTGTGTATCTTTATTCATATTTAATAATTTTTTAAATACAAGGACACCTTAAACTATTCTCGCAAAAAAACTAGGTAAAAATATGTGACCCTGTTACACCAATCACTTAAAAGGATAATGCAATATCTTGAAATGTTGCACACCTATGTGTATAGAAGATACCCATGTAATTCTTCTTTAACAAAATAATATTTTACAAGTCCAACTAATCTCTTCTGCAGTTACATAAATAATTACCCACGCCAATTATATCGTCATGAAGTAAATCGGACCGGTTTTTAAATTTTAACTGAGTCATACACCGCGAATTCGAGGAATAACCGCCGAAGTAGGCAGAATTTTCATTGGAAGGTGTCATCCGAGGCGCTCTGCTTCATCCAGATGCAACGGCTCGATTTTTCCGATTTCATCATTTTTCTGCAGTTACTATCTAGTTCACCAATGCGGAAAAGGCGCATAGAACTTTGGGTGTGGGCAAGGTTATCGGTCAGTATATAAATATAAACTGTATGGCCGTTTAATTGTACCACTTGTTCACAATCAACAGAACGAACAAAATGAACTCTTTGGTAAGTATTGCATTTTCTGCAATTATTAGATCAATCCCATAAAAAGTCAGGTGTTTAGCTTTCATTGTTGCTCAAAACTACCACTTCTTGAGGTAACTGTTTAAATAGCTTTAATTTGCTTTTATTAGTTCTGATAGTTTTTCTTTATTTTACCGACGGCGGCGCCTTCGCTATTTCTAAATTTTTTCGAAAATATATTTTTTTTTGCTAACAATTCCTAATCCAAAGGCTTAAACAAACAATATTTTACCTTCTAATGCATACAATATTGTTCCTTATTATACAATTTCTTCATGTCCATTACTCTTTAGCGCAAATATAAAACTAACCTTGCATGAAATCAAGATAACAACTTGCACTTTTATGATCCGCTCAAATTTGTCCTTCTGCAAATTACATTACCTTTTGTACATTCGCTTATGCTCCATAAAAAGTGGTTTCTATTCAAATAAAGCTTGCAATCTTAATTCTATTTGTTTTTATTGATACAAAAAAAATGGTTTGTTTACATAGGTGATAAATGAATTCGAAATATAGTTACTTAGGTAGTAATCAGTTAACAAAACAATTTAATTCTTAAAAAATACCATACGGTTTCTAAATTTTCCATCTCATTTTTTGGAACATGTGAATTTTGTTTGACATAAAACTAATGTAGGGCAATTAATTTTAAAAGTAGCATGTTTTCATAAATTCGAAGAAAATCTTTAGCATAGCTTTGACCATCTATAAATCTATATGGGCCAGTCATTAAATTGAATATATTTCATTTTGATTTTAGGCTGGCATTCAAGCTAATGTGTATCAAATAGGATCTTTTAAAAATTAATTTTCCGTAGATTTAGTAACTATCTATATATATTTTATTTCTAATCTCAATTAGGTTTTAGAGTTCTTTGAACTCAACGTATTAAAATTTGGATGGCAGTCAAATTTATCAATTTGTAAGCATAATGCCCCCATACTTTCCACAAACTAGTTAGTATATGTTTTAGTTTTGCCATCATCGCATTATCCTGTTATGGCAGTTCTTTGTACGCTTCATAGGAATTTGCTTTTTAAGTTAAGTAAATTTATTGGTCACATAATATGATTTTTTAAAGTTAAAATTAATTGTCTCATAATTGTTCCATAAATGTCATTAAACTATATTGATTTTGCTGGTGGTTGTATAGAAAGATATTTTCGCAGACAATAAATGAGAATAGAAAATAGATGTCTGCTAAAATCTATGAAATTCTTCTTAGGAAGAGATGAAATATGTATTATTTTCTCCATTCCATCTATTATGAAATAATATTCTCATAGGAATAACCTAGACCATACTGCATTAGCGTATAGTGTATCATTTACTAATATCCCAATCGCATCCTTAAGATAAATATCTTAATAACAGTTTGCACTACCTTCTGCAGGCCGTAGCTGTCCTCCTCGTAGCCGTCGCCTACACCAGCGCCAGCGGAATTGGCCTAGGTGCAGGAGCTCTTCTCGCTGGTCCTGCTGGTATCCTTGCCCCAGGTTTAGGCGGCATCAGCGCCAAAGGAGCCATCGAAGGTGCCCTTGGAGGACAGTGGATCCCTGATGTCCCCGTAGCCGGACACGGTATCCTCTCCGGAGTCAGCGCTAAGGGAGCCCTCGAAGGCGCTCTTGGAGGACAATGGATTCCTGATGTACCGGTCGCCGCCCCCGCTGTAGTCGCCCCAGGTGCTCTCGGTCTCGGACTCGGAGTTCCCGGTCTTGGTCTCGGTCTTGGAGCCCATGGTCTTGGAGTCGGTCTCGGTGTCGCTTCCAGAGGAGCCGTAGAAGGCGCTCTCGGAGGTAAATGGATCCCTGATACTCATGGCAAATAGACATTAGTGTTGAAATGACTGAACATGATGTGTACCTATTTATTTTCTTTCTGTAAAATATGGTATAAGTTTTAAGAATAAAATTTTCATCTAAATTTAATACTCTTTATTATTTATAAATTCCGTTATTTCCTTGACAACGTTAAATGCAGGGTGATTCATTTATGGAATAGATCAGTAAAAAATATCATTTGACAATTTCTATAGAATGCTTGGTGTCTGGATTACGGGAGATACAAATTTAGTTTTTGTAGTATAACTTAAAACAGTTTAAGTTGTTTTGCAATTTTAAAAGTAACTTTATTTTGAGGAAGACCGTACAATTTTATAAAACGCTTTATTTCAAATAATCTCATAGACGTAGATATGGAGACAAGAACTTCGATTTTTATCATAGATCAGTGAGTTTTTGAAAAAATGTGTTATTTTGTTATACACCGTAATAATAGCATTTCTAGGCTTATCTGTATATTCTAATGCCGTTTTATATTGTATTCTTTAAGAACTGATAGTATTTGCATACTTGCACTGAAGTGTATTATTATTGTTTGTGATTAAATAGTCTGATTCCCAACGGTCATTACAAACTCGATATCCGTTCGTTATTTTTCTCTTCTGCGAATATATATTTTATTAAAAAAGAATTAAATTGGCTCTCTGCGTACCGCACAGCAGAACAAAGTAACTACAATTATAAGCAAACACTTGACCCTTAACAATTAACTTTGCAAAGCGTATTCCGTTTTCTCTCTATGAGTCTCTATTCCACACTATTAACTATTAACTCAACTCTGCTCGTCTCACTTGATTCGAGCGCGACCTCCAATGTTCCAGTAATATCATTTCGTCTTGTAGGTGTATGAATAACTGGCTTATGTATATTTTCATTTTTAAAGCATATTTCTGGGCCGCAAAAAATGCCATAGTGGATCACATGCAGCCTGTGGCCCTCATGTTGGATAGTCCTGATATGAGAGTATTAAAAATTGTAGATCTAAAATTCATTACAAGTGATAGCCATTTTTCTACCCCCATATTTTATTTAGTACACACACTTACACCAACCTACACACATTAATCTATAGATCAATTAAACCATACACAGACATTATTTATACGCAATTAAGATTAAGACTTGGTTTACTACATGGTTTTAAACAATATTTAAATTTTCGTATTACTGTAAGTCCAAATCTATAAATTTTCGTGCCTTGTATCTATGACAATTTTCTTTTTGGAAATGATGAGAACTACCCACTTTCAAAACATTCTGACCGAAAAACTTCCCTAATGACTATACGATTCTTTCAGTCTCCAAAATGAACAGCAAGTGCAAAGCAGTGTGAAAATATAATGTACGTTTTCATGAAGAGAAAGAATGCGTTTAGGTACAAGAAGACATTTGTGGTTTCGTCAGTTTTATCTCTGTTCAACTTTTTATCAAATAATATTTTTAAATAAGTTCATTTGCGATTTAAAAAAAGGTAAATGTAATTTTTCCCGATGAAAAATTTTCACGTAAACTTTTTTTTTATTAAAGCAAGGGTCATTGGATGTCTTTCGTCGCTGTAAGTTACAAATAATTGTGTAGTGTAAGTGTAAAGTATTGTTACTTAGACAAATGAAAGATGATAAACCAGTAATTATAAAACTCATTTTAGAGAATCTGATAATAGGGATAACTTCTTCCAAACATTTAAATGTGCTTGTCTTTAAAATAAATTTTTTTCCAAAATTATGTATTACCTCGAAATAAATAAAACGAAAACACTAGAGAAAGTTAAAACATGCTAAACTAGTTCGCAAAACTATCAACAAAAGCCTGGTTTACTGGATCGGCGAATTCCAAAGTCTCCAAGAACAACAAAAACTAGGCTCTGTAATTTCCGTTGATCGATTTGCAATTAGCATTCAATGTGTGTGTGATGACAAAGCCCCCTGCGGGCCAGTAATCGCGTTATCTAGTAGTCTCCAAGGTGGTAAATTCAACGAACCTCGAGAACTTTTGTCTTTGCTTATCCATTCAAGTGTCACCAAGGAATTGAACGCAACTGATATTGATAACATACTCTGGATGATATTTACTAGTATTTTCATGCATTTCTACAATAATTTGTTGTATTAAAAAGTTTGTTTCTCCACTACATTATTATTGCATATGTATCTCTTTAATAATTATTACTTACTTGATTCAGGTCTGCTCACACTATGATATTTATTTTTTACTGTATTAGAAAGGTATTTTAAGCTAATATATATCAAATCTTCTACAATTCTTATCAGTGAAGTCATATGTATGCTCTCTGATACCAAACATCTAGGTATGCTAATGAACAATTCCACAGACAAAGCTCTATTCAATAATTATCTAAAAAAATAATCTAGCTAAACTTATTAACCTAGTTTAATGAAAATATTCTATAAATATATAAGTGGGAACTTGAAAATTCAACCACAATAGATAGATTTTTTTAGATAATAATTCGATAGAGCTTTTTCTGTAAAATTGTTCATTAGCATACCTAGATGTTTGGTATCAGAGAGCATACATATGACTTCACTGATAGGAGTTGTAGAAGATTTTATATATATTAGCTGAAAATACCTTTCTAATACAGTAAAAAATGTTACAAAAGCTAATAATAAAGAATATATGGGTAAATATTGTGGGTGTAATTCAACGCTAGTCGGGGCTTTAGTCCGCAGAGTAGTTAGTTTCACACAATATTGTTAATACCTAAAAATATATAAAAAATATGATGATTACGTTACATCTTCAAGTTTTTATATAAACTTAATGTTCTTCTACTTATTTAATGATTAATTATTAATTTCTCGACATTAATGTGCCTGTAACCGCGAAGATCATATTTACTTTCCCTCTATCAAAGCTACTCTACGGTCATTTGGCAGTGGAGATCGAACCCACGATCTCAACAAAATATTTTAAGTTAGGTCACCGACCGATCCTTGTTATTTATTTATTTATTGGTACATCCTAACAGGTCTGACGACCTAATTACAAGAATATAAAAATACGCGTTTGTAATTATTGCTAAAATATAAGAAAGAGTATTACCAATAGGAGCAGGCTACTAAATAACAAAAAAACAAATTGGTAATTACTAAAACGTATTAATTAGCCAAGGACAATAAATGTGTAGAGAAAATTGTATTAAATTTATTGAGTAGTAAGGTCCACTCTAAATCAATTAAGGAATCAACACTGTTAGCTAGACGAAGCATGGCTACAAGAGAGGATTGGGAGGTGGTTAATGTTCAATTTTATCAAAAGCTTTACTAAAGTCTGTATATATACTGTCAAGTTGACTTTTCTTTTCTAATGAATCATAACCGTAATTAGTAAATGGAAACAAATTAGTAGATTTTTTAACTACTAAACCATGTTGCTCATCAACCAATCCATTTTCAACATTTCTATATAAGTGAGTGTATATGATTTGTTCAAATAATTTAGCTGAAGCACACATTATTGAAATACCCCTATAATTTTCCATGTAATACCTATCGTCTGACTTATGAATCGGAGCACATGCTGCTAGCTTTCATTCATTGGGGAAAGTTGAGGTTGAGTTATATACTGGATGTTTCAGTTTGATATGTCACAAACACGTGATCATATTTTGGGAATAAAAATAAGAATAAAAGTCTGGTAAACTTTTGTTCTAACTTCCTTCGTTATGAAGATAAAGGGGGTGGAATTATTTCTATAAATTAAAATTTTCTTTCAAAACTTTTAAACGGGTTAAGATATTGTTATCAAATTTGGGGTACTGTGTAAGCTGAGGATATTGCATTTGCTGCCAAAATATGGCTCTTTAAAATTAGATACAGGGTGAGTCTGTCACTTTGGGCAAAAAAGTGTGACGCCACTGGTTAAATTAAAAAAAGTAATCATTTCATAATTTTACAATTGATTTCTAATAAAAATGATCTCTTTCATTTTTTTTGTGTCTCTCATAGTTTGGCCACAAATTGAAATGTTTATGTGGAGCAAAATTGTGCTATTCGATTGTTAACTGCTATTGAACATATTAACTACAATAAGTAATATGATATTTTGCTTAATTTTGAAAATTTCTAGCGCAGTAATAATTTATGTATCCTATTGCCATAATCTTAAGAAGTATGTAGTAGTATTTAACACATTATTGGTCCTTTTTATTTATTTAAGATAATATACATACGATCAAAATTGTTATAAGAATACTTCATGTCAGATAAAATCAATATAACTTATTATTACTAAATTTAGACCCCTATCTAATAAAAATTTACAATAATTGTTCGAAGTGCCGTCCTTGAACTAGGATGCACGCTTCAGCTCGACGTAATAACGATCTCCGAACTCGTTCGAAAATCCCTGGGGTATTTAAAATTGCTCTACAACTATTTTGTATGCGAAGCTGTAGATCTTCAATACTTTGAACCTCTGTTTCGTATACCAAACTTTTTAAGTGACCCCACAAAAAGAAGTCAAGGGGGTTCAGGTCAGGCGACCTTGCTGGCCAAGCTACATGACCTCCTCGATGTTCTGCAAATAATTCCTGGCAGCTAAACTGAAGTGAGCAGGTGCCCCGTCCTGCATAACCCAGAGCAATACTCTTGTTGCAAGTGGAACCTCTTCCAACAATCCTGGTAGGATTTCCTCTAAAAAATGCGTATAGGCTCGGCCGGTTAAAAGTTTTGGCAAAACATGTGGCCCGATTAAAATATAATACCACACCAGATATTTAGCGAGAACTGCTGTTGATGCGTACCAGCGACAGTCCAATTAGGGTTCTCGTCAGCCCAGTAATGCATGTTGTGTGAGTTCATTATGCTATTTCTTGCAAAACTGGCTTCATCAGTAAATAATATGTGTGCTACAAAGTTAGGCTCTTCTGCACAACGGTTCAGCAGCCAGCGACAAAATTGTTGTCGAGGTGGATAATCTGCTGGAGTCAACGCTTGCACCTTTTGAAAGTGAAATGGATACAGCTGTTGATTACGAATTGTGCGCCAGACCGTTGTATGACTTACGCCCAGTTCAGAGCTAATTTTTCTGGTGCTTGTCGTTGGTTCCCTTTCCACCATTTGAAGAATCTGATCTTCAAAATTTGGTTGTTGGTGTCGCGGTCTCTCAAAAGCCCCTATACGAATTACTCTTTCCTTAAACGCGCGTCAACTGCCTGAAATATCCTTCGGTCAGGAATTCTTCTCCCAGGAAAGTTTTCTGCGTATAATCGTCTAGCTCAACAGCATTACCCCAGGCTGCACCATACATCAAATGCATATCTGCATACTCTTCATTTGTGAATGCAACCTGCGTCATTATTGAAAAACCACAGTAATCCGTATAATCGAAACTTAAAATATTGCTAACTATTAACTTAAAATATTACTGTTATAACAATGAAAGCATAAACTGCATAAACGCTATTTATCATAAATATTAACTGTCACATTCAAAACTACATAACAAATTGGATTTTGTTTTCACGGCATACTGAATTCAGAAGCATTGTCGCATGTTAACACAGTCGTCAAAAAACAGACTTCTATGAATATCCAATTTGTGACTAAACTCTGAGACACGAAGAAAAAGAAAGAGACCATTTTTATTGGAAATCAATTGTAAAATTATGAAATGATCACTTTTTTAAATTTAACCAGTGACGCCACATATTTATCTTGCCCAAAGTGACAGACTCACCCTGTATCTACGCCACTGCTTAATTTTAAAGAGCCATATTTTGGCATTTACTATACAGACGAGAAATCCTGCAAAATTCAAAAAATTTTTGTCTTGTGTCGCAAAATCAGACAACTCAAAGTTTCTGTTTCAAGTGCGCGATTTTAATATTATCTCCCAAAATGTCGATGAAATCTGTGGCATATTTACCGATAGAATACCAAGAAATTGACCATAGTAAGACGTTACAGTGTTAATATTAAAGAAATATAAAATGTTCATAATGTAGAAGGATTTATCTTCTTTAGACGATTAATCCTCGCGTTCTTAAAAATATTATGGTTATTTACGAAATTCGGATGCAAGGCTAAGACCCAACAAAGCATCCACAAATACATTATGTGTTTACACTAGGTACGATAAAAAAAATCATGTAAGAATTGAAGTAAAACAAAGAACACTTGTTAGGTAAGTACAGGGTGTCCAGCGTATCGCTCTCACTCGATTTGTGGCTTTAATGTCATAGTTACAAAAAAATGTCAAATAAAAAAATTGTGTCATTTGTATAGATGATTCGACGTGCCCGAGAAAAAAACAATAGAATATCGAATTAAAACAATTATTTACAGATGTTCAATTTTTTTTAATGCAACACCTTATGCATTTTTTTAAATTCTGAAAAAGCATACAATTCTGATTATATCCATATGATAAACTTATATATTTGTCCCAGTAGTTACTGAGATATAAAGGAAAATGTCGAATATATCTGATATATCAATACATTTCCTTTATATCTATATAAGTATATAATATGGATGTAATCAGAATTGTATGCTTTTTCAGAATTTAAAAAAATACATAAAGTGTTGCATTTAAAATTATTTAACTTCGGTAAATAATTTTTTGAATTCGATGTTCTATTGTTTTTTTTCTAAGGCACGTCGAATCATCTATAAAAATGACACAATTTTTGTATTTGACATTTCTTTGTAACTATGATACAAAAACCACAAATCGAGTGAGAGCGTTACGCTGGACACCCTGTACATCGTATAAATATAACATAAATTATGGTAGTACAGTAAAGAACAAATCAATACGTTTAAATCTAAAAAGTACATATTTAAAACAAAAATTGAAAAAAATACAAATATAAATATCTATATAAAAAACATCAGTACAAGTTTAGCCAAATAATGGTAGAGACAAATCAAAGATTTGTCACAGTGCAACACAAACACCCAAACATAATTTATATTAATTAGTACTATTAAAATGCTATTGATTGTTTGTCGCAGAACTGATTATTATCTGAAACGAACATGACGTTTTAAGGGAGACAATGTTATTCCACAATTTATGACCATTGTGATATAATTGCATTAAACAATTTAATTGACAGGTTAGCTGAATCACCTAAGTCATCCCTAATAAATATCCCATGTGTCAAGCAGATATAAATCGTATGTTGTCTGTTGCGTTGAAATCAATTAGTCCATCCGTGCGATTCATTTGCAGTCAGTGAAATTCAGTTTCATTAGCGACAAGTATATTTAAATGTGATATTATTTGCAGTGTCGTTTATAAGTGTTAAACATTGGAGTTTATTGAATTATAATATGGAAACTAGTATACAAGAATATTATAATTCAATAAACTTCAATGTATGCACATGCAGATTATAAAATTGGACAAAATTTTGACCGATAAACAGGTTTTGTTTGCTTAAACAAAAAGTATTTTATGAATTTAGTGTATTCATGAATGCCGATGTACTCATGAATATTGAGGATTTGTGATTACTGAAATATTTATTAATCGTGAACATTGTGCACTATATTTACGTAAGTTACAAAATCTTACACTATAACTAAACATATACGTTGAATAAGATAGAAAAAGCTAGGATACATTTTTTATATACACAATCTCCTCTTTCATTACGTGCACAGGCGGACTAAACAGAGCCCAAACACCGCATAAAATATACGTTATACCGTTGCGCCTTTACTTGATGTCCGACGGTAACCACGATTCGACGTTTTTCACATGAGATATGCAAATTAAGTTAACCCCTCTTAGAAACGTATCGTTTCTGTTTTACTGTATTGCACAGGACTAATTTATGTATTTATTTAGATAACGTTTTAAGCTAAATAATTTTTTTTATTATGAACATTTTCGGAGGCGGCGCCCCAGAGCCCTCATGCAGTAACCGCCACTGGTAATGTAACTTGTGGTCTCTACTCTAAATTTTTCCTTTTAAATATTAATTAAAATTAAGTATTACTCTACACATTGTAAATATTCAGTATTGCATACTTCTTATAGTATGAATACTTGAATACAAGTTGTTCCAAGTAATATATTAACATTTTTTAAACTAAGTACTTAGTATTTATGAGATAAATACTTATTCTGTATGCATTCCCAGTTCTGGAGAATAGTGTATTAAACAAGTTTAGAAAAGCAACATTTTACTACACGGATATAGCTTTTGAGTACGAGCTATAAGAGTTTAGTAAAACTGCTTTTTACGAGGTTTGTTTATACTATTTTCCACTTTATAAGCAAATATTGATATACAGGGTGAACCTTAAATAAGTACAAATATTTTAACCAGCAGTATAGTTCACTGTGTAGAACACATAATTAATAGTTGTTTTACAAAAAAATCAGAAATAAAAAAGTGAAATTTAAAATAATTTTTTTAATTTTTCTGTAGAAAACTTGTTGAGAACCGCCGACTTTCATACATTTATGAGTCATAGCGCTTCAGATTGAACGTGTAGTTCACAGTGTTGCCAGTGTTACACAAATGTCTTTGCTTGAACAAACTTTTAAATTTAATATGTTGTGTGAAAATCTAAGTTTTTCGTTATTATTCATAAAATAACTTAAGGAAATTGTATCTTGTGTCTCTTTCTAACAGTGTACAATTGCATTTAACTTGTGAAATGTGGATTACTGATTAAATAGTTAATTTTTTAACAAACAGGTAAGCTTGTGTGCACGTTTATGTATAATTTTTGAACATTGGACATAGTAATATCACGTAATATCTTCCTAAATTCTTTACGGTAGTATTTAACTTGCGGAAATTCATTTTTAATCGTTTATAGTAAGGTCAGTTAAGCAGTTAAAATGTATGTTAATATTGCTGCGTATCATACTACATACCCAACTTTACTGTACTTATGCTTCAAACAAGTATTTTTAAAATAGAATTAACCGTATTACTTTACTATTACGTTAAGGGAAACGTAATATTTATATTAGAGAAGATATGGCAACCTCAAAACAAATCATATGGTTCATTAGCTTGGTTAAGCAGCGGTCCTCAAAATGTGGGTATTTTTTTAAAAAAAATTAATATCTCCGTAAATATTAGAAATGTTTAAAAATGGCTTTCACTAGAGTGATCTATATGACGAACTACACCAGCAGTTAAAATATTTGTACTTATTTAAGGTTCACCTTGTATACAAAAGCATTACAAAGTTGGAAATTTAACAAAATGCATAGTATGTACTTGTGTAGGATTTCCGTCACCTAGTAATCTAACACGTATTTTACCAGTTAAGTTTCATTTTTGTGAGTCGAATTGATTCTAGTTATATATTTACCTTTTTGAAGTCGTTAGGAGTAACAATTTTCGTAATAATCCTATTTGAAATATTCAGTTATTGAAAACTGTTATCGTTTCAGATAAAGTGCCTTTCCTACTGAAAACATAGCAAAATTTTACTTGAAAAAGTTGTTCAGAACGGTAAATTATGGGGACCTGCAAAATTTCAAGAAGATCGGCCTGCTTTGATAAAATCTTTGTGCTTTGTTGAAAAATGGTTTCAAAATCAAACCTCGCCGATCTTCTTTAAATTTTGCACGTCCTCATAATTTACCGTTCTGAACAACTTTTTCAAGTAAAATTTTGCTGTATTTTCTGTAGAAAAGGCACTTTACCTGAAACGATAACAGTTTTCAATCGGTGCACTGAATATTTCAAATAGGATTATTTCGAAAACTGTTACTCCTAACGACTTCAACAAGATATACCTTTTTTAGATAAAACAGGTAGGAGAAGCGATTGTTTCAATAGCCAGATGGATACACTAAACAGCACAGAAGTTCTGCCATTTAGAAGAAACATGCTGTGCCATAAGTGGCGCCCTCTACTAGTGACGTCAAAATTAGTTCAAAATTCTTATTTGCCGTGCCAAAAAACATAATTGTGCCAATTTTCTTTTAAATAATCCGACAGGTTTCAAAGTTATTGAGATATTTCAAAAAAAATTCTAGCATTGAACACCCTGTATTTTTTAAACCAGCAACATTCGGTTAAGGCATATTTGGCTCAATCGCCATATTTTGGTGTGTAGTATCTCCAGTTCAGAGATTGCCCATTCCTAATAAAGCACCCTGTATAATAAGCCAAGTGCATTTTTAAAATGTCAAAATGACATATACGAAGCAAAGCAATTAAAAGTTTTGACTATGGAAAACGTTACTATGTTTTTGAAAGAGGCTCCAGACTATAAGTTCTTATTAATTATAGTGGTACTAATATTTGGTTCAAATGGGACATGTCGACATGCAGAATTGTACAATTTAACTGTATGAGATAGAAGACACGGGGGTAATTTTGGTTATAGCTTTACATGAAACCAAAACCAAAAAGAAGCGTGTATTTACCGTAGCAGCAGAGTGTAACGGATATGAATTTTATCATATGTATTTACGGTGGAGACCTCAAGAAAATAAAATACAATAGATTTTTCATTTACTATAGTCACTATAAGTGCACAATACAACCAGTTTTGCAAAAAAAATCACCAAAGAGTTGCAGCAGAATACTTAAAACTGCCAGATGCGTCCAGTTACACTGGCCAGTGCTTGAGGAGGAAGTCTGCCACCTTCCTCACTGACAGTGCAGCGGATATTCAAACACTTAAAAGACATGGAGGATAGCAATCAACTAGTATGGCTGAAGATTTTATCGAGGAATCATCAGTAGGTAATTATAGCCGGAACTGGGACTCCCCCCACCACTTTTGACCTTGGGTCGACCTTGGGTGACGTCATTCGTGACCTGGTTGACATTGAGAGGTCACGTCAGTGGCTGACATTCATTTGACCTCCACATATGGGAGGAGCTATTTGACATTGAGTAACTTTAAGTGATGCAATTTAATGAACAACGAATGCTCCGCCCACACTCCTAATCCTACCTTTAAAAGGAGGGAACGGATAAACTGAAATCATTTCGAGTTTGTATCTTCGTGGGAACGTGCATAACAAAATGTATTTGTGTAGTAGTTGTGGTAAAACGTTTACTCGCAGTGATAATTTACGTCGTCATGAGAGGGCATCTTGCAAAGCGAGAGTCACTAGTGAGGAGGAACCCAGTGCTAAACGTATTAAACTCGAATCCTCAAGTACTCAAACTATTAATTGCTGTAATAAGACTATACCCGCTAATCAAATAAATTCACATCGCAGAACACTGGAACATAGAACAATGTCCTGTACTCCTAAATGTGACGGCATTCAAATTATTAACTGTGCGTTCAAGCGAAGAATTATTAGTTATCGAGTGTGCAGCCAAAATCATCACATAGATTACAATTTTTTTTTAATGAAGTAAAAGAAAAGATATTGGAATTGTTAAAAGAAATCGTGAATGTGCACAAATCTGTAAAAGTCAATATGGAAACCTTCGGTAAATACGTTTTACCAACGCAAGAAATAACTGACGTTAAAGCTTTCAATAGTTCTAACAGAATTATAGACGAATCCAAGGATCTGAACAGTATTTATCAGGAATTTGTCGATTCAATGATATGTCAAACATCAGAATTCGAAGAAAAGATTCTGGTAAGTAATTCTCAAAACACGACGGATGCGTTATACATATTTACGTATTTAATGTTTTAGGTTGGGCTATCGTTGAAGTTTTATATGTTGAAGTAAATATAAATAAAAATAGTCCTCTATGTGCATCTTCATACATGAAGTTACCGAAGTTCATCGAAAACAAGAAAGCCGTAGTGAATATAAGAAATGAAGATCAAAATTGTTTCGCATGGGCAGTAACATCGGCGATGTATCCACCTATAGGTCCAGTTCAGGAGGTGTCTTCATATCCTCATTTTTCTACAGTTCTAAATGTGACGGGTATGGATTTTCCAATTAAATTAAAAGATATTTCAAAATTCGAATCGCTGAACGATATATCAGTTAGCGTATACGGTTTAGAAAGGAATTTGAGAATAATAAAATAAAATACGAAATAGTAGGACCGCTGCGGTACGCGCCAAAAAAATTACGTTATCACGTTAACTTGTTACTCATTACAGAGAATTGTGGAGAGAACCATCATTGTAGAAAGGAATGCATAAAAGTCATTATTGTTGGATTAAAGATTTCTCAAGACTAGTTTCTAGTCAAGTTTCACTTCACGAACATAGAAAATATTTTTGTGACGGTTGCTTGATGTATTTTAGCAGCGATAGATCATTATTACAACATCAGAGCAACGACTGTAATCACGTTTATACCACAACACCTTCAAATAACTTTCGTATAGATAAATTTGGAAAAAGCGTCCCCGAAAACATACTAAAATTTGAAAACTTCGAAACACAATTGAAAGTACCTTTCGTAGTGTACGCCGATTTCGAATCTATTCTAAAACCTTTCGACACTTGTGAGCCCAATCCTGCAAAATCTTTTACAAACAAAACGTTCAGTCACGAACCATTCTCATATGCATACTTAATAAAATGTTCATTTGACGATTCGTTATCTAAATTCGTATTATATAGAGGGCAAAATGCCGGGAAAGAGTTTATAAAACGTCTCGAGTCGGATTTAAAAGAAATTTATAACAAACATTTAAAAGAGATAGTTCCAATGATGCCTTTATCTAAGGAGGAGGAACAAGATTTTTTAAATGCAACTGTTTGCGGTATATGTGAAAAACCGTTTATAGAAGGAGAAGTAAAAGTCAGGGACCATTGTCATTTGACAGGCAGAAAGAGATACGGGGGCGGCCCATTCTGTTTGTAATTTAAATTATAAACTGCCCAATTTTGTTCCTATCATATTACACAGTATGAGCTCCTACGATTCCCATCTCTTTATTAAAGAACTGTGTTCTAATAAGGATAAAATAGAAGTTATAGCTCAGAGCAAAGAGAAATACATATCCTTTACGAAGAACGTGTATTTGCACGATTATATCGGTAAAGACGGAAAAGTAAAGAAAAAATATTTGAAGATGAGATTTATCGATAGCTTTAAATTTCTATCCACTTCTCTGGAAAATCTAGCTAATAATTTGAGCGATAATCAGTTTCAAGAAACGGTTAACCAGTTCCCGGACGACGAACAATTTAACTTAATCAGACAAAAGGGCGTGTTTCCTTATAGTTTCTTAACAACTTTGGATAAATTAAATAGTAAAATTTTACCCACTAAAGAAGAATTTTACGATAATTTATCGGAAGAACATATATCAGAAGCCGATTATCATAGGGCGCAAAAACCTGGAATATCTTTAACTGTCAAAATTTGGGTGAATATTCAGATACGTATTTAAAATCAGACGTTCTTATATTATGCGACGTATTCGAGAACTTTCGAAACATTTCATTAGAAAAATATCATTTGGACCCGGCACAATACTTTACCGCCCCAGGATTAGCTTGGGACGCCATGTTAAGGCTGACTACAGTAGAACTAGAATTAATGACAGATATTTCAATGATTCATTTCTTTAAAAAGGCATTAGGGGCGGTATAAGTCAGTGTTCGGAACGAAAACACGTCGCAAATAACATATTCGTTCCAAATTACAATCCGCAAGAGTCTTCTTCTTTTATCGCATATTTAGACGCTACAAATCTATACGGGCACAGTATGTCACAGTATTTACCAACAGGCGGATTCGAATGGTTAAGCGAGCAGGAAATTATCAATTTTGACGTCACGAATATCCCAGACGAGGGTCGTTACGGATATACGTTAGAAGTCGACATGGAATATCCATCGGAATTGCACGACTTACACAGAGATTTACCATTCTTAGCCGAAAGCATGGTACCGCCCGGTTCAAAATCTAAAATGCCAAAACTGATACCCAACCTGAATAATAAAAATAAATATATAATACACTTTAGAAATTTAAAACAAGCCATAAGAAACGGTTTGAAATTGAAAAAAATACATCGTATAATAAAATTCAATCAGAGTTGTTGGTTAAAAGCGTACATAGATTTAAATACGGAAATGAGAAATAAGGCAACAAGCAAATTCGAGAAGGATTTATACAAATTAATGAATAACGCAGTGTACGGTAAAACGATGGAAAACGTAGATAATAGAAGAGATATTAAACTAATAACTCACTGGGAAAGAAGGGGTAGATCCTTGGGGGCAAACACGTTGATCGCCCGTCCTAATTTTAAAACTTGTACACCGTTTTCAGAAGACTTCGTAGCCATACATATGGGGAGAACAAGAGCTCATTATAATAAACCGCTTTATCTCGGGTTTTCAATTCTAGAATTGTCCAAGACAGTATTCAATACAAGTACAGAAAACGTAAGTAAGGACGTGTTGGTAGAGATGATTCACCAAATGTCACCATGGAGCGAGGACGACTTCGTAGATCCTGAACCTAAAACTGCAAGCATAAATAACAAGAGTATACATCGACAAAAAGTCGATAAAGAGGGACCGTCTTCCAAAAGACAAAAAGTAAAAGAAACTGAAAAGCCCAACGTACGTCCTAACGTACTGAAACAGTTACTGCTAGAAGAGACGACGCTGGTGAAAATAAAATGGAAAAGGAAACGCAGAGTAATACTGACCGTGACGACGAATAATAACATCCCCGTCATCAAAGTCGACGAGGACCAGGAGAATTCCATCTAGACTGGGAAATATTTTCAAGAAACAGATATGGCTATATAAAAAGGCAATAACGTTAAAGAAGAAGGTGGTAACGGAGAAAGAGACGACGGATCGCGAGTTCGAGAATGTCCAACAAGAAGCAAGCGGGATATTGTTCGCTTAAACGAACAATTAACAGCCACTAATAAACGGCTTAAAGAAATAGGAGAACGTCGCGATAAAATTACAAAGAAAGTGAAGTGGGTAACGGAATCGTTAGGTTAAGTTAAAAGTAATTAAAATTTAAGTAATATAGTAGTAGTATAGGGTAGTAACAATATTGTAAAATAGAAGTATATAATTAAGGAACAGAAACATTTAACGGTTACGATAACAGTACCAAATAAAGAATAAATAGAATGCAACATCGTTGTTTGTTATCCCTTCCCTAAATCCAAAAGTACACACATTAAGGAGCAATAACACGAAAATTTGATAAAAGTCGACATGAATAAACGACGTAGGAAATGTCAAGTGAAAAAATGAGGTTGGCAACATAGAGTATAAAAAGTTAGGTTGGCAACATAGAGTATAAAAAGTAAGGTTGGCAACATCGGAAAGAAAGAGGTTGGCAATACCGGCAAAGTCGGACACGCGAAGGGACGTGCAGGTAGAGCGAAGCGTACCCAAGCTGCGTAGAAGCACCGCGCAAGTTAAGAGGGAGAACGTAACGAAGACCCTCACAAGATCAGGTAGTGAAATTCTTTCTTCCAACCTCCGCCGAGTGTACAAGTGTGCCGCGTAGAGTCTAAAGTGCAATTGTGCAATTGCGTTTTATAATTTTCATGTTTTCGTTTTCGTTGTTTCGTTTCTAAAACCTATTAAGAATGGTCGGTTTACGTCGTCCAAGAAAACGTGTGGCAGCCGAGGCAGAAGAACGCCGGCCTCAGCCGTTGGTGACGCCCGCCCAACGGCTATTACACCGTCAGTGGCTACAACCAGCCCGGCCACAGGCTCGTCCATCATCTAACGTACACCATCCCCAGGGTACGGAAATCTCCCAGGTATCGGCGGCCTCTACATCGTCCGGGACTGGGAGAGATCTAACCACGGCGTCTGTGGCAAAGGGCGACCTGGCAACGGGCGGTCAGGGAAGTAGCCACTTCAAGATCTCCACCGTGGTGCCGCCGATGTTGTCTCCTATGAGCAGCAATACCGAGGACGAGGACGAAGACCACCAGGTCCAAGTTCAAATCCAACAAGAAGACCAGGAAGGGCACGCTCCAAGATGGCGGATCCCACGCCGACGAGAGCAGACGCGATTGTAGGGGTCGAATCGTCGACGCAAGAGACGCCATCTAGAACGAGCCTCTATAGATGTGGTTACTGTCGCCGCGCAAGTTCACGTACCGGCCGAACCGAGACGGGAACGAGCGGGCGGTAGTCAACCACATCCCGAAGCCGTAGGAGAGGACGTCGACGAGGACGCGCAACTTTTCTCGCAGGAGGAGGACCTGCAGATGTGTAACGAAATAAAGCACTGGAGGCGCCGCCGAAGCGAGAAAGTGGAGAAAGTCGATCGCGATCTCGCAATGACCGATCACGAGATAGAGACCGTCAGAGAAAGACTCCAACAATTATTAGTGGGTCGTGAGGAGTTAGTGCGGAAACGCGATCGGCTTTGAGTTCGAGAATCGTAGAATCCATTTCGATTGTTCCAGAA
Source organism: Monochamus saltuarius (assembly GCA_025584915.1). Taxonomy (NCBI): domain Eukaryota; kingdom Metazoa; phylum Arthropoda; class Insecta; order Coleoptera; family Cerambycidae; genus Monochamus; species Monochamus saltuarius. The sequence continues at coordinate 66,018,446 of CM046722.1, read as the reverse complement.
TCGAAAACATAACTTCCCGGGGAAAACCAAGCGGTGCTGAGTATGATCCAGTGTACTGCGCATAAGTATCGTCGAAGGGTTTCGAGAGCGAAAAATTTTTAATTTTTATAAGTCGATAAGCCTTTAAAATTTTTAAATTCATTTTCTCGGGTTCTAAGCGCCTGTAGTACCTCGTGTAACGTGTCTAATTACTCGTCTAACCATTTCCTATCGATTGGTACCATTTTCAGTCCCATCCGATAAAATTTTTGAAAACCCATCTGAAAAAGTGCGTTAAAAATCAGAAAATTCAATAAAAATCTCTACTGTGGATTACTAACATTTCGGATATATGTGTAGCATATCGAATTACTCGTCTTGACATTTTCTATCGATTGGTACCATTTCCAGACCCATCCGATAAAATATTTTTGACGATCCATCTATATAGTAGTATTGTGAGAAAAAATAATATTTTTATAAGATGTATTATAATTAAATTTGCAATTAAGATACTGTTTATAAATTTAATTTTTAATAATAGTTACAATAATGATCACAGTGGTATATTACAGGGTTTTTTTTATTTAATATTTTCAATAATAATAATTTAACAGTTCTTTAAGTTATATCTTAACACTTGCTGTTTATTAACCAAACACCAACATTTTCGAAAATGATGATTTTCATCAGTGTACAAACAACCTACATTCTCACACAAATATTTATTCGCTCTGCAGTGTCGGCAAACGTTATTCCAACAATCCTGGCTATATGTGTTGCACGCTATACATCTTTGTATTAATGGTTGACACACATTCGATACACAGTTGATGCAACGATCTCGAATTATCCCCATATTAATTGCATTATTCTTAACCATATTCGCACATGTCTCGCATTTATTTGTGTATATTTTCTTCAATGATTGTTCAAAATTCACTGTTACACAATTAGCGCAAAGTCCAGTACAAGGATTGAGTAAAGGTTTGCTGTACGAACAGTAACAATTGTGACAAACCACTGCGTCCTCTATTTTGCATGGATATACACATATCTTTACCTTAGAATCCCATTCTTTCGGAAATGGCATTTTATTAACAAAAATTAACTCACTCACTGATTTTATGTATACTGCTGAAGAGACGTAGTAACACTGAACTCCTCCATCCTCAAGTAGCCAGTTTTATGCCTTTAACAGATGACGTCACATTACGCTTGAATATAGGATGATATTATCCCTTCCATGTGGGTAACGTCACAGAATATATTTAAAATGAGGAGGACGTCTATTTCAATTCATTTAGTTTTGATCTTCGAACAGTAAACAGTAAATAAAATGGCTGTAGGACAACCCCATCTTGAATTCCTGACGTGGTTGGCTACCACAAATTTTCAAGAAAATAGCGATGAAGAGGACCACGAGGTAAGTATTGTACTTGAATTTAAATTTATAATTTTTATTGCAGGTAACTTACATATATTTTGTGTTCATGTAGGTTGAGCCCCATAACGTTGGTGCTTTAACAATAAAGCAGTTAGTTGATGCTGGATTGGATGTCGTCGGGGACAGTGATGACGAGAGTATAGAAGCTGACGCCACGGATGACGTCGGTGAGGACCTTGTTCGTGGAATACATGTGGAAGCCGTAGAGATCTTCTTAGGACAGATGAAGTATTGCTCTATGATGTCTTGCATCGTAGTGCCAGGTGATAGGCTCTACTTCCTCTGCTATTGCTGCTTCGAGTGGTTCACGATCAATGCTGTCCCCACATCCAGATATCAGTGTATCGAATCGCACCGAACAATCAAGCGAGAGGAAGCCTTTACTTATACTTGCGATTCATGTCAACTACCCTCAACCAGCTGAAACTAACAGAGTGTTGCATACTATGTAATAGTAATAACTAGTGTGATGATTTAGGTTAAGTTGTGTAAATAGATTTATGTATATTGAATAATAGTATAGTATATTTAGGAAGTATATATTTTTTTCTATAATAAATAATATATATTTTTATCGCATTCATGTCTTTTATTACGGACTATATCTAATAATTAATTAGATCATTGAGAGAGGTATCTATGAAATTGAATAAAACATATATCAAAAATAAATGATTAAAGTAAAACTATACGTAATCGGTAGAAAATAGTAACTTAAGGAAATATGTGCAAATTAGTAGTTTCATTTGTATGTGAACCGTCAAACGGAAAGTACAGCATTTCATAAAAATGGGGATAATTGTTGTCGACGTAAAAGGGTTCAACTTAAAACAGTTCTATCCAAAGAAGATTACATTTATCAGTGGACAATACACCGCTCATTATCTATTGATTCCCCCAGTTGCATTCAATACACTAGAGAGACAATTGAAAAAGCGAGTTACATATCTACAGCCATATCACCAAGGATTAATGTTGGATAATATATTGCACAAATATTTATTATACTTTATATTATTGTTATTTATGATATGTTTGATTTATGTTAAAGAATACCAGAAGGAAATATTTTTCAAACGATTATTACAAGAATTGGAAACATCGTTGCCCCCAATTGTAATCAGTGTAGATACTCTATTACGTAATGTTTCTTCCAGTACATTTCCTGTATTTATTAAAAATAATCCATATTGTTTTTATCATAGTTACAATATATGTATAGCTTAAGGAACTGTAGGAATCTTTATAATTGGTTGTACACATACCTACCTAATTAAAAACATCTTGTACAATTTATATTTCTTTAATTCCCACCAATCTCTACTCAGAGAGGGATACCCACCACCATAATAATGTCTGAGATTCAAACTCCCCACTGCTAAGTAGGAGGGATGAGTGGATGATTTAAGATCTTACCATATAGTAGTTAGTAGAAGGAAGATTTTGAATATCCCTCCCACTCAAATGTAAGAGGAGGGATGGCTGAGTGCCTATATATACTCGCAACATGCATCAGTTTGGTAGTTCAACCGAACATCTACTTCCAATAGTAATACTTGTAACACTGCAGCAGCATCCATCATTCAACAGCATTAAAATGGCATACACACAATGGTAAGTAGAAGAAAAGTTTTGGTTATTATAAATTCCTTGATGAATGTGTGTCTATATACACTTACATTTTGTATTTGTTTGATAGTTCAAGTGCATATTCCACCATGAGGCCGTCCGACAACAATTCCCAGCCGTCTATCCTGGAGTCCGAAAACTGGGACCATGAATGTGTGGGGTCGTCCGACAACAATTCCCAGCCGTCTATCCTGGAGTCCGAAAACTGGGACCATGAATGTGTGGGGTCGTCCGACAACAATTCCCAGCCGTCTATCCTGGAATCCGAAAACTGGGATCATGAATGTGTGGGGTCGTCCGACAACAATTCCCAGCCGTCTATCCTGGAGTCCGAAAACTGGGACCATGAATGTGTGGGGCCGTCCAACAACAATTCCCAGCCGTCTATCCTGGAGTCCGAAACCGAAAACTGGGACAATGAATATGTGGGGACCTACAACCCTATTGCGTCCACAAACAATAGGATGGTGATACGGACCGCCCATGCAGTCATAAATAAAACAAAAGCGGAAAAAAGGCGTATAGGATGGCTGAGAGGGCTAGATTGTATGGCCTTGTCAGCCAACAATACAAAGCAAAAAGTGACATGTTAATGAAAAATAAATATTAGTTTATATGTATATAATCTTATTTTATTTATTATTTTTTTTGACTTGTAAACATTGTAATATACCTATGTACACCAATAAAGGAAATTTCTTTTCAAAAGATTCTTTTTTATTTCAACTTCCTTTCTATTTCTAATACAAACAACAATAAAATAAATAATAATAAAAAAAACAGTGCTATACTTGAAGTGTAATTTTATTGTAATAAAATAATAATAAAAAAAGAATTATGTCCCAAATACATTGTAAATATATTAAACTACGGCTGTCTTGTTGATCCACTCATTCTGATATGATGGTAGTCCAAGCCATTTGACAAATAATTTATTATCCTTTTCTTTCAAAACTTTTTCCACTAAGTAAACATCAGAGTATTTAGTCCTCTGAAGTTCGTACTCATAAAAGCATCCTTTAATAGGTTGACCGTATACATCTTCTATCATATATGTTACGGATTTGTTATATTTACTTTAATAATTTTAAAAAGTTCCGTTGAATAGTTAGCAGTATATCCCTTTTCAAATACACCTTTAAATTTGCTAATTCGAACCATGTCACCAACACAGAATTTTGCTTTTAATGCTACTTTGGGATGATTATATACGCTTAACTTTGTTGTATGTTTTACATCAATGGGTTTCATCCCTGTTGTACGATGAACTCTATTATTGTAGAAGTTTATAATGTTAGGAAGAATATCAAACCATTTGTAATTGCCTCTGGCCGAAAATTCTTTGTATAACCAATTCTTTAATGTTCTAATGACACGTTCCACAATAGCTGCCTTTTTGTACTGAACGTTGAATAATGGTTTATATTATACTGTTCCATTAGGGATGAAAATTGGCGGTTATAAAATTCAGTTCCAAGATCTGTCTGTAAGTGTTTTGCAGAATAATCAGCTTCTCGAAGTATATTTTTCATTGCATTATGAACTTCTCTGGCAGTTTTATTCTTAAGTGGCCTGGCCCAAGCATATTTGGAATAACAATCAATTACTATGAGTATGTATCGATATCCTTTGTTTTCTTTAGCAAAACTTTGCATTTCTGCCAAATCGGCTTGCCATAGGTCACCAAATCCTTTTATTATAGTTCTCCTTCTTCGAAAATTTCGTCGAGCGGATTTGTGTAATTCATTGACAATTTGTCGTTTTGTATGACTAATGAACATATTGTATTCCTATATAATTCAAACCTTGTAATACGAGTACATGCACATGTATGTGTCGCAATATTCTCTTTTATAATGATCATTCCTAACAATTGGCACCTCTTATGATTCAACTGGTTTTAACAATATAGATGGAAATACTAATCTACCTGTATCTCTAGGGGATGATGTTTTGTAATAAGTTGCTCAACTTTTTCTATGTCAAGTGCAAAGTCTGACAAATCTTGTAGGAACTTATTATGAGCTTCCCAATATTTGTCTTTGTCACTTTTAATTTATCCAAATCAATTTTCATATCGCTGATCGTTTCATCCGTCTTAATTTTGATATTTTGAAATATTTTTGTTACCTCATCCACGATTTCATTTCTTTCCGTCTTTATGTAAGCTACCAAGTTATCGGTTATGAGGTTGGCTGAGTGTTGTACAGCGGAAAGGATATCAGTTTTACAGGCATCCATAAGTAAATTGACATAGTTTAATGTTGCTCCATCCTTTTCATCTGTCGGATCGCCAATATTTTTTAATTGTTTGCCTTGAATGTCATATTGCTTTTCACTGGTGAGCTTGAAACCAACACCCTGTGGACCGCGATGACCTACACAACGACTTCCTTTCGACGCCCAAATTTATCTATAGAGCTCATCGTTGTTCTTTCACATTCAATGTTTAAACTGCTAATAATTAATGTGTGATGTGATATATATTTATATATTTTTATCTTCTATAAATGTTATACTTGATTTTTGTTTTTGTTTTAATATACTATACCCTCTTCACGTAATTCTTCGATTATAGATAATATTTCATTATCATGACCGGAATGACCAGCTATTTTAGAACTCCATAATAAACGTAAACGATCGATTAATTCTTTAGGTTTATTCCAATATATAAAATCTATTGCTTTATGTGTATATAGTTTTCTAGTTGGTATTAAACCGGAACCTTTTGTAGATCGAAGCATCATTCTGTATGCTAATACTGGTTTAATAACTTCATTATACTTTTTCGATCTGCTGCTGCGATACCCTTGTTTTACATTGTAGTTTGTATAAGCTGCATTTGTTATATTTAATATTTCTCCATACAACCTCTTGTTTTCGTCACTAATTCCCTGTCCTCTGCTACTTACATCTGGAGGCAATTTCAGAAATAGTAAATCATAGAGTTGCGAGTTTCCTCGTAGGATCTCATCTTTTGACCATTTTTCCAAAGAGTAATTTTTCTATCTGAAAATCGCACTTCGGTGTTACCGATCATTAGTTTTCCACTCTCGACATCGATATGTACTCCATATATGGTATCAAAAGCAGTTTCGCCGGCTCTTAAACCGTTAATGTAATTTTTAACTGATTCCGGTACATTTTTGCTATCAATGCTAGATGCCAATGAACTTGGAGGCGTATCTAACTGATTTGATGTATCTGCTCCATGAAAAGAAGAATCAAAAACCATTGTTTTATCATCATCATCATCATCATCATACTCTTCGGCGTGGATAGTTTTATGCTTGATAGGACTGCTGAAACTGCTTCTTTTAGGTTGTGTCGTCACTGCTGGAGGTTGAGGTTTACGATTTGTTTGAGCTGCTGCGGATATGCTTCTTAAAGGTTTTGTGATGGGTTCATATATCTTTTCTAATGCCACTTTATTTTCAATATGTCTGTTTTTAATCAAGTTGAATTTTTTTCGAACTGCGTCTGTCACTTCTACTAATTTACGTTGTAATTCTATTTCGCTAGCATTATGCGTGTCTTTATTGTTGTCAACCTTCTTCATTTTTTGATGCGAACTCGACATTGTTTGATTAACAAATAACGTTAAAATTTGTGTGCATTACGGATATATGTAACTATCTAAACCTTTTCGATATCTACCTTCTTCTAATTTGCTGTCCTTGTCGATAACTAAGAATCCATATTTATCTTTCCAGCACTTGGCACACATCTCCTGAAATTCTTTAAATGTTACGTCTGGTGAAACGTGGTCTTGAAATATATGATGCATGTTCATTTCGTCCTGTTTAAACATGACAATCCAGTTCGAGTTATCCCTGATAAGTTGTTTTGGAATCCTAGAGTATGTTTGAGCAAGATAGAAGCAGTCTACAGATTTATGACGACCCATACTAAAGTACGATCTAATAACATCTTGTTTTTCACATATAACATCATCAAATATAAACACTGAATTGGGTTTAGCATCAGAAGGTTCAACGATTTCAGCGTTATTATTAAACATATAGAATTCCAATCCTTGAATAGGCTTTAAAATTTTGCGCAAATATTCGTATTTCGGTTGATATAAAGACTTTGAGTATAAATATATATTGGCAAAACGTAATCCGTGCGGATGCGTAATGAGAGAAATCATTACATTTGTTTTTCCACAGTTAGAAGGACCAATTATAAGGCCTCTAATTGTTGACGGTAAAAGTGGACCATGGCGTTCATGGTTAACATTTACCCCACAACCCACACTTTCATCTAAATTATCTACAGAAAATGTTTCGTTTTGTTTTACAATCCGCATCGTTCGAGTGTTCAAAACGATATAAAAGGAATTTTATTGTGTATCTGATATTTAATTGTTTGTTGGCATTACATGTGAAAACTTGTATTCATTTTAATGCCGTCGGTCAAACAGTTCAGACGTAAATCGCAGAATTCAGTGATTGGGACAGGATTTGTTAATTCATTGATAAATAAACTTCCCGTTGAGCTACATTTACCGGGAGGATATCAATACTGTGGTCCTGGTACAAAACTAAAAAGAGATTAACCAGAGGGGATCCGGGTATTAACCCTCTTGACGTTGCATGTAAAAACACGACTTAAGCTACGAGCAATCTAGTGATCTATCTGAGCGACATAAAGCAGATTACGAATTAGAACAACGTGCCTGGGAAAGAGTTAAATCAAAGGACGCTAGCATTAAAGAAAAAGCAGCTGCTTGGTTAGTTACCAACACTATGAAGACAAAACGGCGCTTAGGTATGGGATGTACATCCACGAAAACAATTACAAAAAGAAGGAAGCAAAAATAAGAAAGTCAAGAGAAAATGAGTGGAAAAAGGTTGGCTTTGGTAGTGGTGTTGTTAGTAAAGTCCGAACTGAATTACGAAAAGCCGGAGGTAAACGATTCCTGTCCAAGGACATCCGAAAAGCTGCACAATTTGCATTAAATGCTGCACGAAGATTTACAAAAGCGTCTGGTGGTAAACGAAATATTCGAATTCCACGAATAATAGCAGTTCCAAAAGTTGGTGGAATTTTACCATTAATACCTATATTTGCTGGGCTATCAGCCTTAGGAAGTCTAGCTGGTGGTGCTGCAACTATATACAAGAGTATTAATAACATCAAAACTGCTAGAGATCAATTAGCTGAAACAACGCGTCATAATAAAGAAATGAAAGCCGTTGCCCTTGGAAAAATGGAAAGGGGTTGTATTTAAAACCGTATCGGACTGGATTAGGATTATATCTGAAACCAAAGAATTCAAAAACTTCTAAGCTCTTTACCTCGAAGACCTCTCAGTAACATCGACATTAATTATTATGTTGATATTATGAGAATTCCACACTTTCGAGGCGTATTTATGCGTGATAATCTTCCAGTAAGCGGTCCTCACCATAATGAATCTGCTGTATTGAATCTGGATAGTAGAAATGGTATGGGAACGCACTGGGTAGCATACAAGAAGTTAGGTAATACTGTTAACTATTATGACAGTTTCGAAACCTACCCCACCTAAAGAACTTCTTAAATATTTATATCTTAAATCAAATCGCCAGATAAAAATCTTCTATAATTATGACCGCCAACAAAAATTTAATACAGTTTGGTGTGGCATCTGTGCTTAAGGTTCCTAAGTGACAGTAAAAATAAAATCAACCATGGCTTATCCAGTGACTCCAAAAAGTGATCGTGAATTGATTAAGAAAATGGGACATTCTTTGCGTGCTTTCTCCAAGCACAAATCTCTTACAAAAATGACAAAGGAACAATTGGCAGACCTACCTAAGGAGGTAATGATTTCCTGTGCTGCAAATGAAATAGCTCTAGTGTGGGATAAATTACCGTTACATCTACGAGAAGACATTGATATATTAAAGTACCAATATTGCTTAGAACATTATAATAAAGATTACGGCCCAGATGAATCTGTAGATGTGAATGACGGTCCTGTGCCAAGAAAACTTTTCTGCTGTTATTGCAACGTGCACGATGTTTCATTAGCATCGGATAACAACGTTAGTGCGAATATAGTGATACCCCCAACAAATTCACGAAAGAGACTACCTCTCAATTGTTGTTGTAATCATCAATAAATTATTGTGTGAATACATTTTATGTATCAGTCATGTCTCGCACGTTTACCATCACAGGACAGTCAAGCGTATTAAGCGCTGACTTCTACCCACCGATCGAATTAGATATACATAGTCAATATGGTTTGGGACTACACGGTTTCTATTCCTATAATTCAATATTAAATATTGATGAGAAAAACAACATAATTGGATTCAAATTCAAGAAGGATCGTCCGTCACCTTTATTAAAATACCGCCAGGTGCTTATGAACTTTATGAAATAAACAAGGCAATTCAAAGAATTATAGAACCCATAATCAAACTTAACAATAAGAGTTCTACGTTCAACATTGATGATCAATTTATGTTAACAGCCAACAATAATACTCTTAAATGTGAAATTCGATCGAAATTCGATTTCGATTTGACACCAAAACACTCTCTAGCAAGTGTTATAGGATTTGAAAATAAATTATATTATGCAAATCTTGGACATCAGTCTACGTTTCCAGTGGATATTATGAAAGTTAGGATCATTCGCATTGATTGTAATATTATTTCAGGAGCCTACATGAACGGTGAAGAAGCACATACTCTTTTGAATTTGATATGGACGTAGAACCAGGTTTCAAAATTACGAAGGAACCACAAAATATTATTTATATGTTGATAAGACCTGAAGGGCGGCAGTTTATCGATAACATTACACTACGTATATTAGATGATAACGGTGCTCTGGTAGATTTTCGAGGTGAAAAAGTTATTGTAAAATTGGAGTTAAAAAAAGTTATATTGAAACAGTGAGTCATAATGGGATTTTGCTTTAATCAGAGAAATCAATCGTTGTCCACACCATCAAGAAAACATGATAAATTTATAAACAATTACCCAGACCAGTTTATTCTACGAAAGAACGTTAAGCGGTCAACATCTAAATTATCAACTAGAGACCGCATTTTTCTTCAATCTATTGGACTGAAATTGAAACGTTAGTGGTTATAATCATGATACCAACAAGTGCAAAGTTGGATGTGTTCGATGAGCCTTTATTTGACAATTCACTTGTTAGTTTACATGAGCACACGTACAAACCGTATGGATCACCATACTATAGAAATTCTGATGAAATACGAATTCCCATTCACTTCCAAGATCTTATTCTTGATATAGCCGAAAGTTACATCTATATAGAAGGCAAATTTACTCCTAGCGATGTCAATAAACCATGCTACCTATCCAACAATGCGTTAGCATTTCTTTCGATGAGATTCGTTATGAAATGGGTGGCGAACAAGTAACTGTTATTCGAAAACCAGGTATAACATCTACAATGAAAACTATGGTGTCATGGGGCAAACACATTTGAAAACGCTACTATCTTATGGATGGGGTTTAACACAGAAAAATCAAGATATTTTGGATACCACCAGTCATATTTTTAGCGGAAATTACCTCTAAAATATCTTATGGGATTTGCCGAAGATTATACAAGAGGCATCCTCAACACCAAACAAGAGCTTACATTGATAATTGCTCGATCATTTAAAAATTGCTATTTTGGAGAAGTTGACGCTGATCTAGAAATTAATAAAATAGAATGGAGGATAAGACACATCATTCCTGAAGACAGACAAAAACTGAAGCTATTAAATCGCGTTAATAAGGGCGGTGTTCATGCTAAAATTAAGATGGCCTATCGTATGTGGGATTTATATGAATTACCGACACTGCGAAAGACATCTACAGATATATGGGCTATAAAGACCACTAACAGTTTAGAAAGACCCTGATATATCATTATCGGTTTCCAGAGTACTGATAGTTCTGATAATAGAAGTAAAGACGTTACTCAATTTATCCATGCAGATATAAGCAATATCCGAGTTTATTTAAATTCTGAAGTGTATCCATATGAACGTTGGAATTTAGACTTTGGAAAGAAACTGGATTCTGCAGCTTACTATGCTTATGAAAATTTTCAACGCAGTTTCTATGGTAAAGATAATTCTGAGCCAATGATGGATATTGAGAATTCCGAAAAACCCACTCTTTATTATCGATTGTTCGCATCAACAAGACGCCATGAAGTCATCCACTGTAGACATAAAGCTAGAATTTGAAACTCGAAAGAAAAATTTTCCTGAAAATAGAAGAGTGTATGCATTGATAATTCACGATGCTTATTTAGCTTACAATGCTTTGGATGGTTCTGTACATAGTGGATTTATGTAATCTAATGAATTACTTACGTGTTCCATTATGTTCTTAGTTGTTAGTTAACGTATTTTATTATACATGTGTAGTTTATTTATTACTTTTGTATTAATTTTAATTTATTTATAGAATGTGTTTTTTTGTGAACTCTTGTAGCAAATAAAATCAACAATAAAAGTTTAAAATGATATATTTGTTTTATTAATAATACATCACAATAAAAAAAGATAATAGTTAATACAGTACAATTTATTTATATAATATACAATTTGTAAAATAATGTTAAGTTAATGCTTAATTACATAAAAGTTTATTATAATCACATATTTATTATATTATTCTAGAAATATTAAATTATACAAGTTATATGAAAAAATATAAACATAAAATTAAAATTATCTCTATGAGGTTTGAGTGAAAGCCTCTTCATCATCATTGTCCTGGTCATCTTCAGAATCAGTAATAGATTGCTTAGTTAATTGATATTTTTGGCAAATTGCGTCAGGTAAATACTCGAACAAATGTCCTCTAACATAACCCACTAAACCGATCTCTATCATTTTTCCACAAAATTGATCCAAATTTAAGAGACCTTCGGAATAATTTATACATAGTTCCCAACCATTGTTGTACATTTCGGCTTGTTCTTCGAGCCACCTGACTTTTCTTCATCATAACAATAATCCAGATCATAATTAGTAGCGTGTAGTCGATCAAAACTCAGAGCATTTAATTCACTTCCCAATCTTTGAATAGCTGTGTCGATATCTGTGGCCTCGACCCACTGTTGACAAGCGTAGTGCATCCACATTTTGTTATAGCTGTAATAAAAGTTCTTTTGATTCAATACAACGAAATATGTTATTGGTTATTTACCCATATTGGATGTTGTATTGGATACAGTTATGAAAACTAAATATATTTACTACTACTAGATATTTAAAACTAATGTAATTATTCAAGAAGTCCAAATTTTAATAGAGGTCTGCACTTAGCATCTTTAAAATGGCTTACTTTGACCTATGTATGTCAAAGTATATTTTGCTTGTGTAAAATTAATTTTACTTAAAGTTTCTTCTGATAAATATTCTACAACCCTCTTGGGTAAAAAGCATTTGAACTTGCGATCATTATCATCAAATAATGTGGCTAACACACACTTTCCATATCTTGAATTCATCATAGACAATGTAAAAATTAAATAGGGTCTATTTATTTCTAAAGAGGTAAACTGTCTTAGAGATATATTTTCAAAATCACTGTTAATGTTATTATTAATCTTATTTAAATCTTCACATGATAGAGCCATTGTTAAATGCACTTCTTTTCTTTATCTAATTAGTAATAAATATAATAATTGCTCTCACTTGAAACAACTGTAATCACAACACCAATTTTACTGCACTTGTTAACTGCTGTGCTGGTGGTTAAACTAGTATATGATTTTAGTCCACAGACCCTTGGATTATATAGAAATGATTTTATCCCCTCCAACTTTCAAACATACACATCAATACATTCCATGTCAAATAGCTCCTCCCATATGTGGAGGTCAAATGAATGTCAGCCACTGACGTGACCTCTCAATGTCAACCAGGTCACGAATGACGTCACCCAAGGTCGACCCAAGGTCAAAAGTGGTGGGGAGTCCCAGTTCCGGCTATAATTATCTACTATCATCGTCAATAAGTTGAGAATTTCAAAAAGTATATATTATCAGCAAGAACTAGTGGCACCTCAAGATGATTAAGGAAAGCAGATAGAGAATCATAACAGTTTTCAGGAAGAACAAGTGGAATTGAATAAATTTCGTCTTGTTAACTTTTCAATTTTGAATAATTGTACTTTTAGTACCTATATATAACAATGTTTCCAATATTTAAATAAACAAACAGTTTTTTATTAACGGTGGAATTACTATACAGTAAAGTGACATTTGAATGTAGTAAAGTGCCTCTTTAGTAAACTATTTTGAATTTAGTAAAATAGCATATTATCAGTGAAAATGCGAAAAATTAAATTATTCATTCAAATTATTAATCATTATTATTTATCATTCAGAATTAAATTATGTGTTAGACATAATAAAACGATGCTGGGCTGGAATATTATAATATTTTATATTAAAAAAATCCTTTGTTCGAATATATTCTCATCATCGTTCGCCAACGCCTACATAGATATTGCACGATCATTACTTGAGCCCCGGAAGTGTAAAAGAGAAGTCTGTTTACCGCAAAATGAACCGATGCCGTAAATTTCAATCTGCCCCAACAAAAATTTAAGGCCCAGATTCGGGTCCCACTTAATTCCAACAATTCCTCGATCGTACATTCAGCCGAACTGTCAAACTGTATCACAAATGTAATTTGTTTTGCAACTTTGAAATCGACTTTGCGAGGCGAAATATTGCTAAACTATACACTTCCGAAGGAACCAATCTAAATTTGTTTCCTCCCCTACATATAAAACAAAGCCCTGAACTATCGACCAATTCCGATACATGATACAAGCAAATATTCAATATCGGATCTCTGGCAAACAAACCTTCTGACATCCCGCGTCGACGGCGACGGCTATATAGGGGGAATTTTATATTGATATCGATATTACGTTGCAGAGGTACAGAAATGTGAATAGCTTTATAACTATATTCCCAAATTTCATGATTTATAAAACAAACTGTCAGTAGCAAATAATCATAATAGTAGTAAAATGCACTTGAATTACTAAAATCTATATATTAGTGTAAATAGAGTGTAATAAGCTGACAACCTATATACAGGCTGTCTCACATAAGAGGGCCACTTCCATGTATCTCGCTTAATATGCGAGACACGCCAAAAATCTTTAAATATTTTTTGTTGAATTTTTGGAGGTTAAAATTTGAGATCCATGGCCAACTTTATGAGTAATAACAAAAAACCTGTAAAGTACCCAAACTTTAAGGCAGTCTAACTTTTTTATTTTAAGAGATAGAGAAAACTTATTGGTAATAAATTTTGATTACAAAACTGATACCTTTCACCTGATATAAACAGATTTTTGGAATATTGTATGTGGTTTGCTGCGCCTTCTAGGCGGACAAAAAAAATCTATCGCCACAAAAAATTGCCTGTTTTTTCGTCTTTCATGCAATATACTACATGTTGCCCTTATCTTTTGTATTTATTACAGTTTTTTCAATTTTAGTTAAAAAAATGTACCTAAATATTTTCGTGTTGCTCAAGATAATATAGAACCTGTCCTGCCAACTGCAAACAAAATAATAAATAGAATGTACTTTTTTATGCAAAATACAGATTTTCTTATAATATTATTATTTTATTGGTTTTCACATTAGAAGCAATTGGGTCTTTAAAACAGTTTCTACATTATCTTGAACAACATGAACATATTTAGGTACATTTTTTATAATTAAATTAAAAACTGTAATAAACACAGAAGATACGGACGACATGTAGTATATTGCATTAAATACGAAAAAATAGGCAATTTTTTCTGACCATAGCCTGCTTCGATAGATTTTTTTTGTGTTTGCCTAGAGGGCGCAGCAAACCACATACGATATTTCGAAAATCTGTTTATATCAGGTGAAAGGTATCAATTTTGCAATCAAAGTTTATTACCAATAAGTTTTCTCTATCTTTTAAAATAAAAAAGTTAGACAGCCTTAAAGTTCGGGTACTTTACAGGTTTTTTTGTTATTACTCATAAAGTTGGCCCTGATCTCAAATTTCTTTGCGAGCATAAAGGCCTCTAAAAATGCAACAAAAATATTTTGACGTATCTCGCATATTAAGCGAGATACATAGGAGTGGTTCTCTTATATGAGACAGCCTGTATATAAAATTCTGGTGTCACAGTGTTAGTGGCCATACTCGGAAACGGCTTGATCGATTTTTATGAAATTTTATATGTAATTTCGGTAGGTCTGAGAATCGATCGTAATTTATTTTTCATACCCCTAAGTGATAAGGGTAGTCCACCCCAAATATTTTTTTTAATTTTTTGGACAAAATATTTTATTTTTATTTTTTTATGATGTGGCATTAAAAAATACATACACAACCCTTAATTTCCACCCTTCTATGACAAACCCCTATTTTTTAATAGCCATTTTAGTAATTTAATCATTTTTAACCCTGGTCGTTAACTGATCGATTATCATTAGATCAGTTATCCCCGCCAGGCGTCTACCGGTGTCACTTCTCACCCAGTAAACAGCATGGAGTAGGGATGAGACTGAAGCCGACTATCAAAATATTCACTAGAAATAATTCATATGGCAAAATAACGTTTGCCGAGTCACCTAGTAAGATATATAAATACAGTGTGTTTAACTTCTCACCTTCACATCTTCATTCACACTTTTTTCTATGAACTCGAATAAAGGGGCTAAGTGAGTATTCCCAAAACCGAAACTAATGTTTCTATAATATTTACAATTCCAGAGGGAGATATAGAATTTGTACATATTTTTTTGGAAATTTTCAGCAAATATGCACGCAAGTCTACGTTCATCCAGCATTTATCACAACCGAATTTATCACGTACAGGAATTCAAAATGTGAGTAATAAATAACATAGGTTCAATTCCTAAAAAGAATGCCGATTTAGACGATGTTCTGCAACCTTCTTGCAGATGCATTAGCCAACATATCGATGCTGAAGAGACGTGAAGGTTGGTGTTCGACTTCTGTGGCAGAGGGGCAGGTCCATAGAAAATTCCATACAAAATAAGCAGGCGATATCAAGTAAAATTCTCGGGGAGAAGCGAAATACCACTTTCATTCCAAAATCTCAGTGCATCAGTAGCACCGGGATGCAGGTGTTCTCTTCTTCCAATATTGAAGTGAAAAAAAAAAATATATGTTCACCTAATGTCCAATTATCCAATTTGAAAGATAGTGTTATTAATATCTATAATACGTAAATAATTGCCATTTAGATACTGAAATGATAATCGAAATGTCATTATTATGCAACGATTTTACGAAAAAAACATATTATTGAATAATTCTATTCATAGCATAAAATTCAAACAAGTAAATAGGTATAACTAATTTGAAAACACATGAAACATCAAAGACAAATACCCTTTGATATAACGCAAACAGAGATCCATTTAAAAAATCTTAAGAAGACTGATGTCTTAGAAAGCAAAAGTAAATCTGAAGCAGTTATCCGCAGCTCCACGAACACAAACTAAATTCAAGCGCCTCCATTTTATAACGTGGCAACTTTGAATGTGTTTAAACTAAGCTAAGCCGCTTACAAATGCACTCAATGTTGCACGTTCTCCTTCGCAAAATAAATCAGCAGGTTGAAATACCATCTATTTGAAGTAGACTCGCATTTGAAGGGTGTAGTTAAGAAAACTGCCACTTTAAACTAATGCGATTCTCTCGTTTCCTATTTTAGAATACCCATTAAAAAATCAATTTACTCGGTGTCATTCACTTCCAAAGATGTGGAGTGTTTATAAACGCCAAATCCGCCTTTTCGCCGGTGACAAGGAAAGCGGTGCGCGTCATAATTCCACCTTGAATCGTTTTGAAATTAATTCCAATATAAGAAAAACACACATTCTCCGTGGCAGCTCTTCGCAGTTTATTTCTAAAGGTGTTAGGTGCTGTTACCGTATCTACCATAATGTATTTAATTTTGAATTATTGCAGCAGTAATTTTTTTTTACTGTTTAAGAAAGGTATTTTAAGCTAATATGTATCAAATCTCCTACAATTCCTATCAATGAAGTCATATGCATGCTCTCTGATACCAAACATCTAGGTATGCTAATGAACACCCACAGACAAAACTCTATTCAATAATTATCTAAAAAATGACGACGACGATTTACTAACCTGACCTATATATGTAGTGGGAACTCGAAATTCAACCACAATAGATGAGATCTGATCTATTTCTGCATTTTTTGGATTGCTTCATCAGGTGGTAATTTTTATTGGATTGTTTGTGCAAAAGTTAAAAATTTGAACAAAAATTAAAATTTAAAGACACGTAACAATTTTTGGCCTCTCTACCAACTAAAATTAACTAGGAATAATACTTATCTTTTGTAGGAAGTCACTTAAGGTCGTCGTATTTCACACCGTAAAATGATCAAATTTGTGGTGTTTCTAGATACAGAATTTTGAGTAAAAATATCAAAAATAAAATTCTTTATGATTTCTCTACTTTCACTATTTAAATTCTCCGCATATATAATAGTTTTTAAAAGCGTTTATCAGACACACATTATTTTGCTATTCTAACCTCATATTTTAACCTAACCTAACCTCACATTTTAACAATTATTTTCACGTCACATATATATACAAAAGTGAACAATCTTATATGCAAAATTATGTAAGTTTATGTTATATATTTACATCTACAAATAAATGGGAAAAATATGTATTTTGAAAAATTTCTGTACTTAAACGTTTGTTGTTTAGATCGCTTTTTCTCGTTATAATATATCCATTTTACTTCGGTATCTTTGAATATTTGCAGGTGGCATGAAAAAACATTCCTGTTATTTGCTTAACTCTATATTATGCAGTTCTTAAATGTCTTAAGTTATTGGTAGGGTATTGTTATATGGGGCGCTGCATACTAGTGAACTATTTCCATATTAGTAACACTTCACCATGCCATTGTGAACGTTATTTTCACTAAGCCAAAATGTCACTGAAAAATGATTTATATAAAATTACCATGATTATCATTGGCTTTTTATGCTCATAATTAAAGCCCTCACTTTAATGGTTGCAGAAACCGAGTTGCAAATATATAACTACAAAAGTTAAAATCAACATCTTACCTTGCAGTGGTAATTTATAATATCCAACATTATTAATATTAAGTTTGTTACTTTACAAAACACTGTACATAACTATTCACTCGTAGTACTGGAACAAAATTGAATAACCAGCAACTGCTGCAAATGTTTAGATGTTAGGCTGTGTTGTTTGTCGTTAATAATCGAGCTAATAATCCATTTTGGTTTCGAGAACGTTTCAACGTCCACAGCAGTCACTGCGGTATATTTAGTATTTATAATTTTTCATGTATGGCACATTTAGGGTTCAGAAAAATCTTCTATTTGACATCAAGAAGATCTACTATTCGGCATAAAGTCAACTAATTCCGGATTGTTCTGTAAAATGGTATAATTTTTTTCCCTCATACGTTTAACACCAGATCCTTAACTAGGAAATTTTGCAAATATGCAAGTCTACGTCCATCCACAATTGATCACAAGCGATTTTTTAATCAAGTACAGGAATTTAAAATGTACTACACAAGCAGTGGATACACGGAGGTTGACGTTCGACTTCGGTGGCAGAAAGGTATATATGTTATAGCCAAACCACGAAACTCCGGCGCTCCTTGGTTTGACTAGTCAATCCTCAGGTCTGACATAGAGTCTTAGTCAAAGCCGAAATCAAAGAAATTTTTCGGCGTCTGACTAAAGAATTTTCGTCAAACCTAGGAAAGACTAACTTCATCAGGCAAATGTCGAAACTCAATTTCATGAAATCGAGGTTTGACCAGTCAAACTTCAATTAGGTATTAGAATGTCTTAGTTTGTTAGATTAGGTATTAATAAAAACGACAATTTTTAATTATAATGTTTATTGTTTTAATCATATGTAATTAAAATAAAAAGTTAGTCTTTATTCTCACATGGTGAGGAATTATGACATTTAGAATTGCACAATAAGTTAGATCTTGTATATTTACATAATTTTGAAGAGCATTGTTTATTTCATTGTCATTTTATAAAGCCTTGGCCCCAAATTTCGGATCTTTTGCACTGATTTCTCTTAGAGACAGCTTAACGTCGGGTAGGTACACCTTTCAAATTAAGAAAATTTTCTTTGCATTATTTTATTTGATAAAAAGTGTGTTTATTGTTCCGTGTTTCGTCCCTACTCTGTAGAAACCATCAATTGTTTTATCTTGTATGATAACTAAAACTCTATCGAAGCTAGGAATAGGTATGGTTACAGTTTGTCCAATCTCGATTGTCGGAAATTTTTGTTCACTTAATTGTTTCATAACATTAGCCTGAGCTTCAATTGCCTTTTCTTTATTTATTTTTCTATTTTCTGTCTGTGCACAACGTATGCATGTAACTTTACTTCCGAAGCCTTCATAGTCTGCACCAAGTGTGCTGTCAGCGCACACAACATGCACGACCTGATTACAAATTATGCACGTATGTGCGCCTGAGCTCTCAAGGTATTGAAATCTCATCTGAAGTTAATGTTGACGACGATGGTCCAGGTGGTCCATATCATCTCTTTGGGCTTAAATAAAATTCATTCATCAACGAAACATTATTGAAATGAATAATTAAGTAAATCCAAAATTCCACGTATTGTGCAATTCTAAATGTCATAATTCTTCATCATGTGAGAATAAAGACTAATTTTTTATTTTAATTACATATGATTAAAACAATAAACATAATTTAAAATTCTAATACCTAATTTAAGTTTGACTGGTCAAACCTCGATTTCATGAAATTGAGTTTCGACAAATGATCAAATTAGTCTCCTAGGTTTGACGAAAATTCTTTAGTCAGAGGCCGAAAAATTTCTTTGATTTCGGCTTTGACTAAGCCTTTATGTCAGACCTGAGGATTGACTAGTCAAGCGCCGGAGCTTCGTGGTTTGTCTTTAACATATAGAAAATTCCATACAAAATAAGCAGGCCATAGCACGGAAAATTGTCGGGGAGAAAGGAAATACTTATTTTACTTTTAAGCACATGTGCGTAAAAGAATTGTTTTAAGCACATGTGCCTAAAAGACTGTTATTTCGATACTAAAATCAGTAAAATGACAATCGAAATGTCATTATTATGGAAAGATTTTACGAAAAGTAGATATACTTAGGAGCACCTACTTTATGTAAAAATTATACAGGGTATTTTAATATTCCATTGTACATTACGGTTGAATTTCTCTGTATCAAACTTTTTGTTAATGAAAAATCGCAAACCAGGTATTTTGGGTGATGTGGCTCAACACACTTTAGATTCAAATTCAACTCGCCAAACTATATTAGCAAGATACTTGATTCAACATAGAAAACATTTTTCAAAAGTTTCTCACTTTCATTAATATTGTTTTTTAACAGTTTCAGCCATTTTCTTGCGATCTTCGTAAAATCTGAGGTGGTAAAACTGATCAGACTCCAAATTCTGATTCAGAGCATCAAAATACATAAGAAACACACCTGGTCGAGATCAAAAAAACTTTTTGCAATTTTTTTAGGCTTACTAATGGTATTCTCCGTGCTTTTCAACGATTTTTTGCCTTGTTCAGCAATTTATCGCGATATTTGCAAAATTTGTTGGTGATACAACTCAATAGCAGATCCGAAATCAGCACATAAACATACATATAAAAACACACTTGATCAAGGACAGAATTTTTTTCTGAATTGCGTTCAATAACTTGATTTCTTGATGTTTTTTTTAGTTTTCTTCAGATTCGTAGTACATACCACTTTTTGTGTATACCTGTGTAGGAATCAGTAAATGTTAATATTTTGTATATTATATTCTACCTACATTGTAAATTTTAGTTATTTTTATTTGTATTGTAATAGCACTTTTTTTATTCGTTGCTTCAACAACTCTTTAAAACACAGGTTCGAATGAGTTATATGTAACCGTGCAAATGTGCTGAAAAGAAAATTCCCGTTAAACGGATCCATAAAAAAATCTTTCAAGGTGCAAAAGTCGAAAAAAATTTAATAAGTGACTGTTTCAAGTCAACCATTATCTCGTATCCTGCTTTTTCCAAAGCAGTTCGGAACGCGATACTATTATTCATTTATTTGTATGCTTTGTTTCTTCCGATGGATTTCGACGGAAGACCCACTCATTTTTCGCAGTGGCGCTCTGCTCAAAGAATAATTTCACCCCCTCGCGAGCATAAAATTCATTTCTAACTAACTGAACACAGAACGTTTTTCTTTGATACTTGAATAAACAATAAACATCATAGGATTGGAAATAAAAAGGAACGCCGGGAAAAAGAGCATGGCGATATGTTCGGCGAGGTCCCCAGGCAATGAAGAGGGATCACGGCCGTCTGAAATATACTTGCTTTTATGAACTCCCGGCAGAAGTGACGGCGTCATTTTTACATTTCTTGTCTTCGGCTCTCAGCGTTCTACGGAATATTTCCACTTTTGAATTACGTATTAAGGTCCCTACTTCATCTACTTAACATATGCGGATACCGGTCTCGGTCTAGACTACGCCACCGTTGGATTCTCTGAATGAATAATTTCTACTTTTCGTATATTGTTCTAATGTATAAGGAAGGAGGTGAGCATTAGGACCTCGGAAGCTATAAGATATACTGAAGCGCTTAAATTATAACAAAGTTGGCTAATTTGGTGCTCTTTAAAAATTTAACAAGTTCCTTCCCAAGATAACCTTTTTTGCTCGGTGTTTGATAGTTTTGAAGGTATGACTGTTTCTTTATAACCATAGATGCGTAACACATCCCACTTATCTTTAATTGAAATAATACTGTACGATTGCGAAAGCAACAAAACAAACAATCATTTAATAATTTTCGGTTTTTTTTTATTTCACTAATCAGAAATAATCCAGTAAGCAAATCCAGCAGTTCTCATTTTTTGCTGAGTTGTTTATGATATTGACCCAATACATAATAAAATTATGACTTTTTTACAAAATACTCTTCCTAGGCTACTTGAGGATTTACCTTTGCAATTGAGACGTCAAATATGGTTCATGCACGATGGTCCTAATGTAAGTTGTAGAATTATAATTTTAGGTCATGTGTGCATGTATCAACTATTATTTCAAATAAACAAGTTATTAACTGAACGTCTCCCCCCCTGTACTTAGGCAGCCAACTCGTCACCTTCCGAAGTAGACAGTGACCCCCGTGGCAATATGTCTCCATGAGCGGATCACTCTGTATATGTATAGATAATCCTTTCGATATTCGTCATTGCTGGTTTTCCAGTACACTCCTTATACGAAATACCATCACTGTAAACATTTTACCGGATTGCTTGATTTGCATTTACCTTTTTCCTCTTCCGCAAAGCATAATAAAGTAAGTGTATGTTTCGGCCGTAAAACCGTGATTGACGTCTAGATTCGGCTTCCTTACCGATGTATTATAAAACCCAACATTTAAGTGTACGGCAAGAGCGTCGTCTGACAAAATAGAAAAACTATAAAATCTTGGGTGTGATGCCTCATAAAGAATCGGCTTAGGGTGATGGAGGGGTGGTGCTCAGGGTGGTTTCCTCAGTCACATAAACTAGCCCAGTCACCGCGGAATTGCGTATTTTTACTGCACAACCACGGCTGTAAGAATATTTTATATGCGGGGGCGCGCTATTGGAATTCCACTAAAGTTGCTTTTGGGACAAATCCGAATATTTCCCAGGACTTACCGCCACGCGCTTTTTAAAGATTCAGTTTACTTCTTAGGAGTTTACAAAATGGATTGCAGAGTGGAATATTTTGTCACTAGAATCGTAATAAGATTGAGTTTTCATTCATGTCGTACGTCATGGAAATATAGAAGTGGTGGTCAAAAGGGATATTGAAGAGAATTTTTACGTCTGTGCTGCGATAATGGGCACTTAATATTAATAAACATTAAGATAATACCGAAAATTCTCAATTTTTTTTATTATTTTATATAGCGTGGGTCAAAATTAAGACATCCTCTCAGAAGTATATTCCTCTGATAAAAATATGTTGAACAGTTATATGGACATACCTAGGCTTAAAAACTATTATTTTCTAAGATACAAGGAGTTTAGAAAAATTCAAATTATGTTTTCGTACGGTATGATAGTTTTATTCAGTCCAACGCATATACAGGGTCTTCAAATAAAGAGAGCTTAAATACTATATAGAGTGAACCTTAAATAAGTACAAATATTTTAACCAGCAGTACAGTTCACTGTGTAGAACACATTTTTGAAATAAATCTTATAAAACAGCATATGTCTCAAAAATATTGTAAAAATGTTTATACAGCAACTATACAACCAAAATTGGTACCATATTATAAAACATTTTAATCGCTCATGAGATTTTCTAAGATCTGTTGGAAACTATTAAAAAACTGTATAATAGAACAACTAAACAATTTTATAAGGGCTCCATTTTGGCGTCTTTAGTAGCAATAATACATTTTTATATAAACATAAAATCCATCAATAAAAGTAAATTATTTATTAACTGTATCGTAAAGATATATGAAAGAATAAACTAATGAGCATCTCTGTTTAATAAAAATGTCTGCAACTGATATGTTTTGTGGTGCGTCAATATTATTTTATGCGTTATACTGCACTTTTTGAAAGCAATTTTTATTGCTGAGAAAATTTTATTGTCATTTAGTACCCGTCCATATCTAGTGTATTTTACAGACGTCGCGTGTTAAGTAATTATTTACAATATTCATCATAATTAAAATAAAAAAGTGTTTAAAAACAAACATGTATTTCGGACGCAATACGGCAATAAAACATAATTGTAGTATAGCCTGAAATTTATAAATCTGTTTCGCTGGTTGGGTGGGCACCTTGACTTCGCCCTATGAGTGGAAGTCATGCCCCACATCCTTCTTTATACATAATAATTGTACTTCCAAGAAAGAATTAAATGCAACACTATTATTTACCTGCTTTGTTTTACTTAAAGGAAGACATCCTCACTGAAAGACCGTATGTATTTTCTAAAATTATCACGTGTAATAAAATATTCTAAATATTCTACAGTACAGTATTGGAAGAACTTGTTCTTGAGGGTGCGTCAGAAAAGATGGGGGCGATAAAGCACCCTCTTCCCCTGAGCTTATACATTTTTAGGCGTCGTTTACAATAATACCATTAAGGATTTGATCAAACACAAAAAATAATACGTAAAGAATTGAAAAAGTCATTGCGGATAAAGAATTTGAAAAGTTCAACTTCAACACCTTGTATATTTTTAGAGGCTTTTTTGCATATAGGTAAGTAGGGATAAATCATCATATTTTGTCGTCAATAATACGCAGTTATGGTGTATAGTTACACCTTGTATATTCCTGCTACGTAAGCAAATAAATACAGGGTTAACTATGACTTAGTACATATATTTTAATATGGGATAGGGAAAAATAAGAATTAACGGAATCACCCTTCAAAAAAATTCCAAACTTATTTATAAAGCCAACAAAATTTGTTTTCAAAACTATATTAAATCCTTATTTATCGCCGTCACTGACCTTCTGTCAGCCGCGAGGTTAGGTATATTCTGCCAAAGACAAATGTGTAAAACATAGTGACAGGTCACCGCATTGACACGTGTATCAGTTTAAGCCGATTTGAAAAAAATCTTTACAAAATGTAGAATTTTATTAAATGATTTAATGAGAAATACGGTATGGTAGCACATAGAGGCAGCACCTACCTTACTAATATTTATTTTCAGGATTGATAATTGGAGATATTTTAAGAATGTCGAATCATCTTCTGTTTTATTACTTGTTTAAAACCTACAAAGATTTTTTTACTTCCTGTAGACTTCACCTTCCCTCGATCGTTTTTTTTTGTGTAAGGCGAGGTACCTACTTGGTTTGGCTGTCATGCTCAGGTCGATTACTTACGTCGGGAAAAGCACAAAGAATAACAACACAATACACGTAAATGTACACAAATACATCAAAACACTGCCACACGTTAACCGCCACAGCTGTCCGATGTGGTTCAAAAAGTATTCAGCATAATATTTTATATACTCGGGAAACGTCTTTGACGCTGCCGCACGATAATATGCACTTGTCGTACTCCCATAAATCAGCACCTTATCCGTCATCTAGGCATTTGAATACGACATGTTTGTGAATACAAAAAAATACATGAAAAATTAAATTTGCGAAAAACAAATACTGAAACATTATTTTCAAACTAATCAGAGTACCGTAACCGCATACTTACGTTATTGACATCTACAGACCACATCTGACGAGTGACGACATCTGTAGGCCACTAATGCAAGGTGCACTCACGGCCTTAAATTTTTAAACTTCTTGCGTTGTTGGGTAATTAAATTCTGTTAATACTAATAATAGCAACAATATTAACAGTAATCGACGATATTTGCATGAAATAATTAATGTTTTAAACTATAACATCCCAAGATGTTTACAGTGTTCTGTAAAAATGACTCTTAGATTATAACTAACTTCGCGTTTTCTGCATGGTTTGGAGCATGGAAAGTAGGCAACTAGCAATGCAGTATTCATAACCTAGAACTTACTGTTACTTTAAATCAGCTAAATGACTAATTTTAAACGTGTTATAGTAATTAAATAAAGTATTTTATGTCGGATATGTTAGTGGATAATTATGATGAATCTGCAAGGAGTGAAAATGTAGTTTTGGCAGTGTGCAACGAAAGAACGAAGAACGAATACAAAATACTGTAGCTAACCGGATTAGCTGTTATCTATCAGGTACTTAGACATTATTATTATTAATAAAAATGTTTATTTTCGTCGTTTCTACATTTGACTGTAAAACACGACCGCATGGTCCATGTCGGACGATGATTGATTGTCGTAGGCGCCGACTTTCCATAGGAAAAGAGAGTTTCGGCCCATTTTTTAAACAACGAGCTAGAATTCCGAAATAATTTTTTTATTGTCTTTTAGACCTCCCTGAGCACGTGGTTAAAATTTTTGTACTTAGTCATAGTTGACCCTGTATATAAAATTTAAACTATTACTCCTAATTAAAGCAGAACGGAAATTCATAATTTTCAAAACGTAGCAGAGCACGTGATAGAGTAATGTCATTCTTTTAGTGTGCGATTTTTGGTAAGGTAAAAATAGATTTATTAAAACAATCCATTATTTGCAAAGACTTTTTGTAGGTAACAGATACCCAAATCCATAAAAAAATATATATTCGTATAATGTAATACGGCAACCTATTATGTCAGAACTTATTTGTTGCGACGGTGGTGTAGTCATGGTGATATCAAATAAATTGAACTGAAAATAGATGTTTTTTGGATTTTTCTCGTAGATAACAAGATTTACGATGTTGTAGGAACCAGCCAGTTATAGAAGCCAAAACATGCATACTCAATTTTATAATTGGATTGTAATGTACATATCAAAAATAAGAAGTAAACATCCTCCCATAACGTGACAAATATTATTTTTCACTGTGGAGTAACATTTAGTCAACATTTAGTAATATTTGTTGTTGCTAGGTAGGTACTTACCATTTTCTTTGATTAAACCTTAATTGAGGCCATCAGAAGCAAAATGTCAAAATCGCGAGGAGAAGTACGAACAGAACAAACTTTTATCGATATTTTTATTAGTTTAACATATTTAACAGACAATAGGTAATTTGCATGAAATTTTGAAATGCTGAAAAGTACTGCTATTTTATTATATACCGATTCGGAAATTGCGGATCTTTACAGAGAAAGTAGAAACTGCCGCTTCATTCCAGGGAAGGTACGAACTTTAAGAGGGGAGGCGACATGCATTGGTCTAGCATTCCCCACTACTACGGTAATTGGTTCCGTATCGTCATTGCAAATCTAACTGTCACATCAACTGATGCCAGTGTTGTCAGATCTCATCCATTCCGAGGAAATCTTATGCTTTCATATTTTGATTACAAAATCTCATGCTTTTTAATAGACACAAAAAGAAATAATAAAATTATTAAAATTACTCTTTGAAATCTACCAAAGCAAAGACCTAACGAGAAATAAAAGGAAAAATCGAGGGCAAAATTGAATAGATAGAGGTAGGTATCTACAATATTTGGGTACTTGAAATATCCTTTATTGTGGACTGCTCTCTTAATAATTAGCAATGAATACATAAACGGGTATGACAGTCTACGGATATGAGGTGTGTGTGCTGTATTCACGCTGTATTGCAGTGATTCTTAACTCTATTCCGTAAGGGTACCTACATTTTCTGGAAACAACAGATTTTACGACCCGTGAGTCACCCTGCGTCACGTCAACTGCGCCTCAACGTTCGCCCGGCCTAACAATAAAATAAATTAGAAAGGTTACGTGGTTAATAACTTAAGTACCTGTAACTACCTACTTACAATGTAATATTATAATAAAATAGCAGAAAATAATGATTTTTAATGAAATAAAAATGGCATTACAAAAGTAATTGAAAATTACTTGCTTCTTTGAAATTATTCTCATGCACTGAATTTTTCCCACCTGGCAACACTGCTTGATGCAAACACGCTGTGGTGGAAGTATGCGTGTAGCATGACACAAATACACGCAAGCGGCAAAATACAATTCACCATCAAGATCCTCACTTTCCAAATCTGTATAAAGTATGTACTTTACAAGAATATATTGCTAATTCTGTAAAATTGTTTTTACATGAATTATTTTATATAGCAATTTATTCAAATATAGTCACGGGTTCGGAAACAACATTCGGATTGGTCTACGTCACAGTGTATGGAAACATCCATGGTGACACATGTCAAATTGTCAAATCGACGTAGGTTTAGTTAAGTCGGTTAACGAACTGGTTCCGTAATGTGTAATCTGTGGTTAGCGTCGAACTTTGTGGTCTTTGTGTGGTATCCAGCAATAAGTTTTGGACTGCCGAAGGAGATGGAACCAATAAAACACAAATTTTATTAGTATTGTGTACCAAAGTGCAAAAACACTACGGTAACCACCCCGGAAAAAATATTCTTCTCGGTTCCTAAAAATGAGAAAATGCGTCAGAAATGGTGCATTTCAATGAATAAAGACGAAAAAGAGAATGCAATACTATCGAACGCAACGGCGTTATATTGTTGCGTGGACCATTTCACCGTAAGCCATTTTTCACTTTATTCAGTGATCATAAGGATATATATTTTAAAATTAATAGTTGGAAGAAAATATGGAGAATTATTGGCAGCACAAATTAAATGGGAATGTACAAGGACTACAACTAAAAAAAGGTGTAATAATTTAACTGTCAAGGGAAAGTGGTACCTGAGCAACAAACAAAGAGATGCAAAACGTAGACGTCTTGAAATTATTCAACATAAAATTTGGATTTTTTTCCAGAAATGAAAACATTGACAATGAGTTAGTTTTGGACAGTTTATCTGATTGTCCTTTAACAAATCCACTCTCTGTTGCCATTATTTACTATTATTATATGGATATTATACACAATGCACACCAACAAAACAAATAATAATTTGACTTTGACAGTTCGATTTTGACATTCATGTCACGGCATATACAACATGCCGTGCTCATATTCTGTGACGTCACATAATCGCCATTTTTTGTATTTCTCCCGTTTTTGTGATTGGGAAAGCTGTAATAAATCTATTTTGCAGAGAATAACTTAAAACTAACACAGTACGCATAAAATGAACTGAATAATATTTTGGTAATAAAAAAAATATATGCAAATTGCCTATTCGGTTGCCTTAAATTTGTAATATTTTTTTTTTAGTTTATTTTATGAAAAAAGGAGGATTGGTTATTTTTACTATAAACTGAATTTTGAGGAATCATCTAGGCCATCAACGTCTTCAAGAGTTTTGAAGCTAAAGATGGCTTGGGCTAATTTGCATTCCAAAGTACTAATATTGGAAATGCATTTGCATACTGGTTAAGCCATAATGGCATATTTATGGATTAGTCATTCATTTTGCTGCTGTATGCCTGCCTCAATTTAAATATTCTTCATTCGAACATAGTTGGTGCACTGCAACTGCGCAATTGTGCGCATTTAGTCAGGCGGAAAGATATACAGGGAGTAAGAACCATTTCAGAGCAGATACAAATAGGGGGTCCTAAAATATTACAATATATTCAATCATACCTATATACAAAGTTGCACACAGGCGGAGTTACAGGTCTTCAAATTGGGGCCAAATATTTGAAAAAAAATTAATATCTCTGAATTACTTTAACCAAATTTGGTACATGATTTAGGTTTATTATTGATTGATTTTCTTTGACTATAGTAGTAGTAAAGTGCGGGCGGCCTTAGCCTGGCAAGTAGGCCACACGTGGGCCCTTTTTGCCTACCCTGGCATCCCATCACCCCTCCACTATTCGCCCTCGGCCTTCCTCGAACCTACCCGACGTCCTAATGAACGCCAGGATCCTGGTCCATGGTAGGCCCCTCATCTCTTCCCTCTGCAGCTCCTCGGTGCCAAAGATTCTATATCTTAGTCTTCCAAGAGCCGCACAGTGTCCTAGAAAATGGATAGGGGTCTCTTCCCCCTCTCCGCATTCCGGACATAAGGGACTATCCTCTATGCCTATCAAATTCAAATGCCTCCTGAGTCTGCAGTGGCCTGTCAGACCATTTGGTTCAGGGACCTTCGACTAAGGCTCAGCAGCCACTTCGTCCTAGATTTATTAGGTTCATTGAAGAAGTCATGGGCCTGTCTACATTCCCCGTTCCTTCTCCAATTCCCTCCTAGTGTTTGATAGGCCCATTTATTAAGGGCACTATTCACACTACCTCGCGTAATTCCCAAAAAGGGTTCGGGTCCCTGGCACGGTGCCCCAGATCCAAGACGAGCCAGCAAGTCAGCCGTCTCATTACCGGGGATCCCCTTATGGCCAGGAACCCAGACCAACTCCACCTCTCTTTGTCTGGCCAGGGACTCAAGGGCATCTCCACACTCCTGGACAAGACTAGATCTAGTCACCGGAGAGCTAAGAGCCCTGAGTGCAGCCTGGCTGTCCGAGCAGATGATTCTTTGACTATAAGTTAAAGTAAATTGAAACACTACAAAGGTGTTTATCGAGGGTGAGGCACACCTAAAATTATACCAAACTTATTTCCATTGTTCGAATTTAAAAGAAATGAAAATATCCCGCCCAGAATTAATTTTTTTTTTACTCTCCTCGGCAACTTGAAAATGGCTGGAAAATTTACATATAGCAAGTAAGTTGACATGTTACTTGTTTAGTAATAGTAGTAACTTTAATGTAATTAGTAATTAAGTCTTATTTGTTTTATTTCACATCAGTAATCCAGGTTGCCTAAGTATAAGTATAAATGTACGCAAATTAATATTTTTATCATTGCGCGTTTTTGTGGTAAAAAAGAAAAACTCTAAAAAGGAAGCAAGAACAGTTCGCTCTCAACGGTATAGAACAATTAACGCGTTGTATAAAATCCGCTAAAATTAATTAGTGTATCGTCTTATTAGTGTTCAATTTAAATCCAGAATTCAATTTGGGGATCCTGGGGGATCCATTTTATGAACACCAGGCCGGCCGGCCCACACTCCAACAGAAGACTTCAGGTGAGTTCTTCTTTGCCACTCGCTATTTGTTCTTGTACATGTAGTTAATATCTTGCGCGTCGCTTTGGAGAATATTATCTAATATTAATGATAATTCCCAAACATATTTTGGTCAGACTTCGAGCCGGATTATTAATAACATTTATACTTATTAGCTACATGCGTACAATTATGCTTTTTATTTGTAATTGGCAAGTTAGTAAATTATTAAATTAATTATTTTTTATTAATTTCATTCGTAGTTTCGATCACAATTCACATAATAAAATCTCAGTAAATTAAGCATTTCTTATACTTAAATATTTATATTACTTATATATTACTAAACTTTTCTATTTTAAACTGCTGGCCGCCATTTGTAGGCGTGGGTTATCTCTCTTAAATTCAAACCATTTTTAGTTGTACATTAGATACATTATTCGAACAGCTATTTATTGTTCACTAGTTATTTTACAATTATGGAAAAAAATATTAAAAAATTTAAAGCTTTACGTCAGGAGGCAATGGATCAGTTGCATCAATTACATAATATTGCTCAGACAGCTATTGACAATATAGCTTCAAGGAGAATATTTAAAGTTAGATGTGAAGATATTGCAGAAATAAATTCGGAATTTAAGGAAAATCAGTCCAATTTAATATCGCTTTTATCAAGTGTTGAGGGTGCAGATATTGCAGTTGAACAAAATGTTAGAGATGCATTTTATCAAGAATATTACGCAATTAAAGCTATTTATGTCGACATCTTTGAAAGTGATGACGCAAAAACCGCTGCCATGTCTGAAAAGCCAAATGTCAAGCTACCTAAATTAGATCTGTTGCATTTTAAGGGTGAATTACGCAATTTTACTACTTTTAAAGATATGTTTGAGTCTTCAGTACATAACAATACAAATTTAGGTAATATTGAAAAATTTAACTATTTGTTATCGTGCTTGTCCGGTCCCCGCTAACTTTAGCAAAACGCTACCGCTCACAGGAGATAATTATCCTATAATTTATAATAAATTAGTATCTCGCTACACTAATAAACGTGTATTAGCTAATTCTCATTGGCGCGAAATTGAAAATTTTAAAAACTTACTTCTCACGATACATCCTCTGTTCAAAGAATTTTAGACGTTTTCAATGAAAATTTGAGCGCTTTAAAAAATATCAACTTACCCGTGGCACAGTGGGATTTCATTATAGTCAATAAGATGTTAG
This sequence comes from Monochamus saltuarius, assembly GCA_025584915.1. Lineage (NCBI taxonomy): Eukaryota > Metazoa > Arthropoda > Insecta > Coleoptera > Cerambycidae > Monochamus > Monochamus saltuarius. The sequence goes on along the minus strand of CM046722.1, from coordinate 65,986,518 downwards.
AAAAATTAGATAATGAAACAGCAACCGCTTTTGAATTGTCGCTAAAAGGTAATGACATTCCTACTTACGCTTCTCTCATTGAATTTGTTGAACGCCGTGGCCATGCAATGGAAAATTTAGCTCTTATAAATTCCCCCGAAAAATGCAAGAGATCTGAAAAACCCAATCGCTTTAATAGTTCAGTTTTTCTGACAAATTCCGAATCTACATTTAATTGTTTATTGTGCAATAAGTCACATCAGTTATACAAGTGCCCTGAATTTGCCAAGAGATCTGTGAATGAGAGATATAATTTTGTTAGAACTAAAAGATTATGCACTAATTGTTTAAGTTCCATGCACGTTTCTCATGCTTGTAGGTCAAAATCGACTTGCAGAATGTGTAACAAACGCCATCACTCGCTATTACATTTTGAGAAAACGCATACAAATATGACTTCCACTGTACAGGATGACCCTGTACAGGGTGGCTCATCTTATAATATATCACAAGATGGACTTATGTCAAAACGCTATACACAGGGTGATTCATTACAAGTGGAACCTTCCTCTTCCAACGCAAGTGGTAGTAAAAATTCTACATTGATTCCGCCTGTTACAATTGCGCAGTCATTCACCGGAATAACTTCTCGTAATACGGGAGTTTTATTATCAACAGCACTTATTGAACTCATCGATAAGTGGGGAAATTTTCACGTTTGTCGGGCTCTGCTTGATTCGGGATCACAAACTACATTTATTTCGCAAGAATGTAGTAATAAATTAGGTTTGCCTCGCTCTAATCTGTCATTATCAGTTCATGGTTTAGGATCTATGCAAACATTATTAAATTCAGGTACTGTTAATACTGCTTGTCGACCAGTTGGGAAGTCTGGGCCGCTTTTAGACATAGTAGCAGTTATTCTACCAAAAATTTGTGACGCTATACCGGCTGTGAAAATTCGAGAACATACTTACCCACATATTACAAATTTAAATTTAGCTGATCCTACTTTTCATATACCGGGAAAAATAGATATTCTCTTAGGTGCTGACATTTATCCGCAGATTTTAGTAGATGGTTACGTCAAAGGAAACTTAGAACAACCTTTCTGTTTAAATACAATTTTTGGTTACGTTCTAATAGGTAAAGTAAAAATGAATCTCTCGCAACAAATCAATTCATTTCTTTGCAATACTGATCATGAATCATTGGGACACATTTTAAAACGCTTTTGGGAGTTAGAAAATATACCTAACGTCCACGCAGTCTCAAAAGATGATAGTACATGTGAACAGTTTTATTTAAATACAACAACTCGCGACAAAGAGGGACGCTATATTGTAAGTTTACCTTTTCGTGAAAATGAACCGCATTTTGAAAATTCTCGCTCTTTGGCACTTCAACTTTTGTACTCGCTTGAAAGACGATTAACAAAAAATCCCTCTTTATATAAACAATATGCATCCTTTATGCAAGAATATCTGGAATTGGGTCACATGGAGGCTGTCCCACTTTCAAATATTTGTGATAATAGTTTTTATTTACCGCATTCTTTTGTGCTTAAACCAGATTCTCTTTCTACCAAGTTACGCGTAGTATTCAACGCATCTGTAAAATTACGATCGGGACCGACGCTTAATGACACTCTTTATATCGGACCTAAATTGCAAACAGATATTGTACATGTTCTACTTAAATTTCGACTTCACAAATTTGTATTTACCGCGGACATAAAACAAATGTACAGGCAGATATGGGTTAATACTTCACATAGAGATTACCAACGCATAGTCTGGAGATTTTCTCCAGAGGAACCTGTAAAAGAAGACCGCTTGAAAACTGTAACATATGGTATATCTTCCGCTCCCTATTTGGCCATACGAACACTTTTAAAGTTAACTGAGGACGAAGGTGCCGCTTTCCCTAATGCTGCATCTATGTTGCACTCCGATATTTATATAGATGATATAGTAACTGGTAGTTCTTCATTAGAAAACGCAAAACTCTTGAAATCTGAATTGATTGGTCTTCTTGCTCGTGGAGGTTTTCAATTGCGAAAATGGGCGAGTAATGAGCCGAGGTTACTCGATGACTTTCCCACTTCCTTTCTGGCGAATGATTCTCATTATTGGGATGAAGGAAATGGTTTAAAAATTTTAGGATTGTATTGGCGACCATCTTCTGACGACTTTTCTTATCATGTAACTTCTGTAGCTGAAAATTGTTCTAAACGCCAAATTTTGTCTGAGTTGGCACGCATATTTGACCCCATTTTTATCACCTATCACATTTTTTATTAAACGCGTTCTCCAACATTTATGGTCTGCTGGAATTAATTGGGATGATACTCCACCGGAAGATGTTCTCCAGTTTTGGAGACGATTTCGAGAAGAGTTGCATCTTTTATCAACTCTTCAAATTCCGCGATGCATCCTAGATAATTCTGATTCTGATCTTCAGTTACATGGTTTCTGTGACGCATCTCTTCATGGCTACGCCAGTGTCGCATATATTCGAGAATGCAATTCAGATGGAGTAGTTAAAGTTCGCTTTATTTGCTCAAAAGCTCGAGTTGCTCCATTACGTCGTATCTCTATACCACGCTTAGAGCTCTGTGGAGCAGTAATGTTATCAAAATTAGTCGCATCAATACATCGGATTTATCAAGGCAAAATTAACTTTAATCGGACTTATGTTTGGACTGATTCCACTATCGTGTTGTCTTGGATTCAATCTTCTCCCCATCGTTGGCAAACCTTTGTGAGCAACCGAGTAAGCTATATTCAGGAAAAAATCGATTCCACTCAATGGAGATATGTTCAGTCCTCCGAAAATCCTGCAGATATTGCTACTCGTGGACAGTTTCCTTCCGAGTTCATAAATAATAAACAATGGTGGACAGGTCCTGCTTTTTTAAGGAACTCCTGGACTTTGCCTTTCGATTCGGCGCAGTTTTCTTCCGAAGCTCTCACTGAGGCTAGGAAAGTTTCTTTACATGTAGTAACCGAGGAACATTTACTAGATTCTCTTCTTCAACGCTTTTCTTCCTTTGCTAAAATCCAAAGAATTTTGGCTTACGCTCTCAGATTTGTTAATAACTGTAAAAATTCTAATTCTAAAACCCTTTCATATTTGACGCAACATGAGCTTAATAAAGCAGTGTTAACTTTAGTTAAGCATACGCAATATTGTAACTTCTCAGTACAAATTGAACGCTTTCATAAAGGTCTTAAAATATCTAAACCTTTACGAAAACTAGGAGTTTTCTGCGATGATTCCGGACTCCTTCGGGTCGGAGGTCGATTGAGACATTCTTCGTTGTCACATGACCGTAAACATCCACTTTTACTTCCTCGCAGTGGGCGTCTTACTACTCTTCTGATAGAATGGTGTCACCTAAAATATCTTCATGCTGGTTGTCAGACAGTTCAATTCTTGTTAGCACAAACCTTCTGGATTTTGTCATCACGAAGAGCAGTTAGGACGGTCATCTCTAAGTGCCAAACTTGCTGGCGACAAAATCCCCGATCTTATCAACCTATCATGGGTGACTTGCCGAAATTTAGAATTTCAGAATTAAAAGCATTTTCACATGTGGGAGTTGATTACGGTGGTCCCTTCCTTATCACTATGAATAGAGTGAGAGGTGCGAAATCATACAAATCGTATTTATGTCTTTTGTCTGTATGAGCACCAAGGCATTACATTTAGAATTAGCCTCAGATTTAACAGCAGATGCATTTTTAGCAGCGTTACGTCGCTTTATTGCCCGTCGGGGACGCCCCAGTCACATTTACAGTGATTGTGGTACAAATTTTGTAAAAGCTCAAAAAGAGCTCGCTACATTAATGCATTCCGCAGCTGCTACCGAAGCTTTGCAATGGCATTTCAATCCGCCCCATGCACCACACTTTGGGGGTATATGGGAAGCCGGGATTAAATCGGTAAAATCTCATCTAGCACGCATTGTAGGGCAACAGATTTTGACCTATGAAGAATTAAATACAGTACTAATACAAATAGAGGCATTACTGAACTCTCGACCGCTTACGCCTCTAAGTAATGACCCGCACGATCTCTTGGCTTTGACTCCCGCACATTTTTTAAATCTTCCACCGCTCTCTTGCCTACCTGAACAAAAGCTGTCAGATATACCAGTAGGCCGCTTATCTCGCTGGCAACTGCTTCAGCGCATTCAGCAGGACTTTTCATCACGCTGGAAGAAGGAGTACTTACATACTCTGTCCCAAAAGTCCAAATGGACTTCTTCCAATACTCCCTCTCCTCAACCAGGTGATTTGGTCTTGCTGAAAAATGAACAGATGCCTCCTTCAGAATGGTCTCTTGGTCGTATCGTTGAAGTATTCGCCGGCGGTGATAATGTCATTCGAGTCGCCACTGTGCGCACTAAAAATGGACTCTTCAAACGACCCGTTGTCAAATTATGCCCGTTACCCCCTTCTCATGATTGAAAAAACGCTTACGCCTTTTTTGGGGGGCGGTATGTTTAGTAATAGTAGTAACTTTAATGTAATTAGTAATTAAGTCTTATTTGTTTTATTTCACATCAGTAATCCAGGTTGCCTAAGTATAAGTATAAATGTACGCAAATTAATATTTTTATCATTGCGCGTTTTTGTGGTAAAAAAGAAAAACTCTAAAAAGGAAGCAAGAACAGTTCGCTCTCAACGGTATAGAACAATTAACGCGTTGTATAAAATCCGCTAAAATTAATTAGTGTATCGTCTTATTAGTGTTCAATTTAAATCCAGAATTCAATTTGGGGATCCTGGGGGATCCATTTTATGAACACCAGGCCGGCCGGCCCACACTCCAACAGAAGACTTCAGGTGAGTTCTTCTTTGCCACTCGCTTTTTGTTCTTGTACATGTAGTTAATATCTTGCGCGTCGCTTTGGAGAATATTATCTAATATTAATGATAATTCCCAAACTATTACTTGTGTAGAAGAAGTGTGGAATAATATCGTAGAAAAATATCAAATCGAGTAATTCCCCATAGACAAACATTCTCTAATGTTGTAAGACGAACTGGGGAGACAGGATAGTTTTTTATTAATATCCAAGCGTGTCCTAGTGTAATAAGGGTACAAGATGAATACAACATTTTGCAAACAGTTGAAGATGAACTGCAAATAAGTACTAAACGTTTATCTCGAGAAGCTGGATTATCAAGAACTTCTGTAGATCGAATTCGTTTAAACGTAATCTACTACATCTATATCACATTCAGAAAGTGTAAGAGCTTTTGCCTCAAGATTTGGATCGACGAATGTCCTTTTGCGAGTTTATCTTGCATCAAGTTATTAATTTTCACAAGAAAAAATTCTTTTCACTGTTGAGACTTGTTTCGTCGTAGAGGAATTACAAAAATCCACTTTTTCAACACGAGTTTAAGATAAATGTTTGGGCCGGTATTGTTATTTGATTGGACCAGTTATTTTACTAAATAGATTAAACAAAGTTATTTGTAATTTCTACGAAGTATTCTCCTTGATTTAATCGAAGCAACATAGACTAGAGTTTTGGTTTATACATGATGGGGCACCACCTCGTCTTAGTGTTACTGTTAGAGACTTTTTAAATTTTAAGTTTCAAAATAAATGGTTAAAACTCAAGGAAATAATTGTCCTCTAAATTAGCCACCCCGATCGCCAGACCTCAACAAATGTGATTTTTGGGAACTCGCCAATTGAATTTCAAGAAGATTTGTGGAATTTTACTACAAATAAATGTAACGTTATAAGAACCGATCATTTTTTAGATAGAGTAAATTTAAATTTTCCGCAAAAAGTAAATTTTATGGTTCAGAAAAAATGGTGCCAATTTTTAACAAATTTTAAGACAGAGTGACGTTTTGGTTTCGTCTAATAAACACTATTATTATTATTATTAACAAGAGCAAAAAAGTGTTTTATATTTAAGGAATAACTAGCCCTCAAGTATTTCAGATATATAGAATACCCAGTAGAACATAGGGATGTGTTAATATGGAAAGGGATATTCCTAACAGGTTATTGGTAAATATTACACATATTATTCATTATATTCATTAATTATATTTCATTATCCTACTAGCAATTTTGGCACATTTTGTGTGAAACTTATAAAAGAGCTAGTATATTCATCGGGAAATTTCTGCTTATGGAATTACACACTGTAAAATCCCATCTACACTATAAGTTTCTTTGCAGTGTAACCTGAACTGATGGGCCAAGTTTGGTGTAAATACTAAGCCCTAGACAAAATGTGAAACTTATAATTTTTTGATATCTAATAATATTCTTCAATCACTATCGTCGTACATATGATTAACGTTTAAAAAAATGATCTGCTGAGAAAGCATTATCAGCTTTCAAGAAGCTGTTTGAAAAAGTAATGGTATGGGAAGGCCTTCAAACATTATCGATTTACGTAACGACTCAAACATATGCAACCTCATCAAATTCTACCAATTACTGCACATGATGGATTGCCTTTTAATGCCTAAATAAATATGGCAGGTATTAAACCCACTGAGGCATGATATCTTATAGATGACTTTAGGGCGATAAAATATTTAAGAATTGCTTACTGCAATATATCCAAAAAAAATATTTATTAGTTATTTATGCAACAAGTACAAAAAGTAAGTGTTTATTGCACGCGACGTGAAATTGTCCAACGAGGCCGGCAGGTCGAGTAGGACAACCCGTCGAGTGCAATAAGCACTTTTTGTACGAGTTGCATACAATATTTTTTCTACGTTCATGCAAAAACGAAAAAATGTTATTTAGATGACAGTAAGTCTAGGAAAATGTGACATCGATTTGAACGTTTGTGTTTGTCATGATGACAAAACGCTATTGTATTGCACTAGTGCAATAAAGAACCACTTTTTCCACTAAATATAGTTCAATAAAGTTTTGTTTTTTTGCATGAACGTAGAAAAAGTAATTTAGAATATTAAGCTGTATTTTTAATTACTGATATACAGTGCTTTCGAAAAGTAACGAATAAATTAATTATTTTTGAAATTGAGAAGTTTTCGAAAAAATCCCCTAGCTCGTCGATTTTGTTTCATAAAAGGCACTTTTTGACATACGACACATTTGTGACGTCATCGTTGTTCGAGATATGACGTCGTCGACAATTCTTTTAAACAGCAACCCCCAATTTTGAACATGCCATTTGAAAGAGCGTGTCATTCTACATACACATAATGAAAAATTATGGTGTTATATAGCAAAAATTTCAAGAAAATTATGTTTGAAGATTTTCAAATTTAATTTTCACCGAAGTGTATCACCCGAAAAGGGGGCCGATTGAGAGGTCAGCCAGATCGCCTGATTTGACACCTCTAGATTATTTCTTGTGGGTATACTTAAAAAGCTAAGTATACGTTACTGGACCGGTTAATTTAGAAGATTTAAAAGCAAGAATTAGTCACGAGATACATAGTATATCTCCTGAAGTTTCAATTTGGTCGATTTTTTACATAATCATTATCATTTTCAGTATTGTGAAAATTAAATTTTAAAATCTTCAAACATTAGTTTCTTGAAATTTTTGTTATGTAACACGATAACTTTTCATGATGTGTGTGTAGAATGACACGCTCTTTCAAATGGCATGGCCAAAATTGGGGGTTGCCATTTAAAAAAATGTTCGAGATATGACGATGCCGTCATATCTCGAACAACGATGACGTCACAAATATGGGTCGAATGTCAAAAAGTGCCTTTTTTAAAAAAAATTGACGTGCCAGCGGATTTTTTCGAAAACTTCTCAATTTAAAAAATTATGAATTTATTCGTTACTTTTCGAAAGCACTGTATAATATTCATATTGGTTGACATTTGTAGTGCTTTTATTGATATCAAAATTTATTTCTCTTTAAATAAACTAATAAACAAGGTATTTTAACTAATCAATGCAATGCAACATTTAATATTTTTACAATCAGTATATTCATTCATTCCCTGCTGTCCTCAAGATTACGAAAGAAGTTTTTATACACAAAAAGGGGTCCACTGATGACCCATCAAACTATAGGCCTATATCCTTGACATCTGTTCTACGAACAATTTTGGAAATACTTTTAAAAATTCAATTTAATTCTTACTTTGAGAAGAATGGGTTGTTTTATTATAACTAGTGTAGTTTCTGTAACAAGAGGTCCTCAGCTCCAGCAATTATTCGAAATGTATTACGATTAGTTCTGTCCAATTTTAAAGTTAGTAATATCACTGATTGTAGCCTATTTGATTTGACAAAAGCTTTTGACTGTGTCAGTGATGACATCTTACTAAAAAAAACAGTTTTACTATAACTTTAGCACTTTGCTTCTGGAGTCATATTTGAGAAACAGGTTTAAATAAGTTTAATGGAAATTAATCTGACAAATTGGCTATTAAGTATGGAGTGTCGCTAATGAAATTGCTTTAACCAGTGATAATAATCGTAATACTCTGAAAGAAAACATAGGTAGTAGCAACAAATGATAAAGGAGTGGTTCCATGCAAATAAATTCATATCCTCTCTGAGACAAACTGGTGATAGAGCTACTAATCTCAAGCTCTCAGGCAAAATTTTTTGGGATATGCATTGATCAAAGGATGACTTTGGGAGCAGATATTTTTCCAAAAATTTGTCTAAACAAATTCTTTTTATTAGGGATATTCTGCTGACTCAGTTTCAATTAAAACTAAATTAACAGTTTATAATGATATATTTCATTCTGACATAACTTATTTAATTGTAATGCATTCGAATTATTACCTTGAATACAGAGCTGGCTGTAAGAATCAGTTTAAAAAATATGGTATCTTTACTCTTTCTTGTGTATTAATTCTTGAATGTCTCATTTACATTAAAGAGAATTTAACCAGTTTTGAACAAAATAATTTCTATCAGAAACATTCAACGAGAAATAAAGATCATATTAAACAAGATTGATCCGAACTAGAAATGGTATGAACTATTACTGTATTAAATAAATTTCAAGTGAATGCCAAAAACTTGTGTATTGTACATTATGAAAAGAAATTAAAAGAGTTCCTTAAAGTAAAGACATTTTACACCTTTCACGATTGTTAATAATTTTCTAGACTGGCCTTTACACTCTTTTCCTCTATGTGATGATTGTATTATATTGCTTTTTTTATTTTATTTATACATAATTTTGTTGTAATTTGTCAGTATTGTGATTTTTATTGGTTTTTTGTATTATTAGTTTATCTTAATTATGCTTTTAGCTATTCTTTTTTTGGGCGTGTGTAAACATATTTCTATGTAATGGCATTAATATATTACTTACTTACTATTATTATATAATGTTTCATTTATGTGGTTTTTATGCCATTAGTTTTGCATATTTGCATTCATTTCTACCGAATGAAAAATTCTCGAAACAGACAAATCTTCTTTATACTGCTTTTATGAACTAAAACAGCATAAAATATTGCATAGTAAGCTTTCTACCACAATTTCAAACGTCAAGGATTATTTTACAGGAACTTGCACTCAGCTTGAGTACGGCTCTCACCTTTGCAGCGGTACACGTCTTTAGTGGGAATTTATTTTCATTCAGTGTTATATTCGAATTCTTGGATGGCTGTAAACGTTATTGGGATCCAATGAATCAATCAGTGTCTCGCTGTAGTGGGATTTGGGTTGCCTCAGTTGGGTTTTACTTTTTCTGCTTTTACTTTTACATAAGGTTAGGTATATAAACTGTAGTTCAAGAGAATGTGGTTTTAAACTCTAACACCCAGGCAGATTGTTATTTTCTCAAAACACTATTATAGACTAGTAATTAAACCTGTTTCTTAAGTTGTTTTCAGTGATTCAATCAATATTAGTTAATTCTGAATTGTCTTAATTGAATATTTCATTTTATTTTAGAATACATCATTGAAAAATACTGAAACCCTTAAAAGGATGAGAGCAATCATAAAACTGAATTACTATAAATTATAAAAGTTACCCATAAGTTAAGAACTATAACAACATTAATTAACAATATCAATGTAAAATAAACGCATCACAGTTAATTTTAGCACCTTCCCATTTAACAAGTAATATCTTTGTACGTTAGGTCAAACTTGGTATAGATATGTAGTTATCAGGTGCAGCATAAGTACCACCCAATTTGGATACTAACAATTTTTTTAAAATATATTCAATATAATTTGTCTAAAAACTGTAACAACTTAGAATTATAACATTAAACAGTAGTATCATAATTTTTTGTATCAGTAAAGACTTATGTGTATCGTATGATACAACCCAAATTAGTGTATAACATTTTTATCTACTGTTACTTAGTAATATAAATTTTGCAGTTTTACAAATAGTTAGCACTAGTGCTGTAATAGATGCTTTTAAAGCGTTAGTGCTGTACTGTAAAAAAAGTTTTTATTACATTTTTCTGCTAAATGAAACTCCGATTTTTAGAATAGTAATTTATTAATTATTAAAAAAATATTATAAAGCTTATTATAACATTAATAATACACTTTGTATAAGTAGACGTGATGGAGCTGTTTAAGTTCGAATTTCCAATCCTTGTTTGACCCAGAAATTATTTAAACTATTTTCAGAACGTTCTTGTGTCTGCACTTATACAGTATTTTTGAGAGGTCTTTTTACTGTATAATGTATATAGTAGCAATCTACACGACTGACTTTAAACCATTATAAATTAATTTTGTAGTGATCGCAAGAGAAATATTTGAGAAAATCCTTACAGCAAAAAAAGTATTTTATAGAAGTTATTTGAATTATTTTAAGAAAGTTCTTACGTCATTTTTTAAGCAGCACTTTAGTTTCGGAAATCTGTTTAGCTGTATAATTACAGCAATATTTGTTTTATAAATGCTGTATAAAGATACGTTTGTTCGACAATAAATCAAAACTGCTTCTTAAAGGTAGTGAACACGAGCAAACGATTTTCTACAAAACATAATGCTCCTATGTTTCGCTTTTAAATAACATTATAAGTATTTTAAATGCTTCTGAAGTGACTAAACTCTTTTATATTTTATATTTTCGACATCGAATTTCAATAACAGTAGTTATATATAAGTTTTCTTTTCATTTTTGTTATGAAATTATTAAAAAAAAATAGAACAAAAAAATTTGGGTATTTTCGGATCATTATAAAATTTTGCCTTATTTTGAGGTCTAGAAAACGCAGTTAAATTTATGCATACAAGATAAAAACACGCCGTATAATAAATGTGATACATCTAAACTATATATAATGTCATTTACTTTATAAAATAATGTGGCCCTAAAGTAGAACCATAAGGTACCTCTCTAGACATAATTCAAATAAAGCATTTGATATTAAAAATATTTCGTAAAGAAATTAATTTATTAAATGAATGGTTAGTTACCACTATTTTAAAATTCAAATTTTAAAAATCCTTTCTATTTCTGCTTGATATTTGAATGACAGAAATCTAGTACAATTTGCATGTGCTATATTTTTGGCATTTTTACTATATTAGAAAGGTATTTTAAGCTAATATAAATCAGATCTCCTACAATTCCTATCAATGAAGTCATATGTACGCTCTCTGATACCAATCTAGGTATGCTAATGAACAGTTCCACAGACAAAGCTCTATTTAATAATTATCTAAAAAAATAAGCTAGCTTAATTCACTAACCTGGTTTAATGAAAACACTATAAATATCCAAGTTCAATTTTGAAACTGTGGGAACTCGAAAATTCAGCCACAATAAATGAGATCTCACCTATTTCTGCATTTTTAGGATTGCTTCTTCAGGTGGCCTCCTTTAAGTTGAGTCTAATATCTAACTATAAAAATTATTATACCGCAGTGTAGTTAGTTTCACACAATATTATTAATACCTAAAAACATATAAAAAATATTTTTGGCATAGTTTCACACTTTCATTTGAATTGCATTGCAATTTCATTTTGGATCTATTGTGAATCATCAATAATATGATGGTAATTACCTCAAGAAACCCTGTTTAAATTGTGTGATGTGGACATTTTCGTTCTACAAATATTCTTAGAGTTTTCTCTAGGTTGAACATTGTTTGTGACGCCTCTGAATATCTACTTTTCTATTTGCAGCGCCGTTTAATTAATTTCTTTTTTATTTAGAAAGCGGTATCAGGGACGAGATAAGTAGATGGGTAGCGTAATTACCTCATTGTTCTGCCGGTAATCTTAAATTCTCTTTCTACAATGGAGAACTAATTTTTGAATAAATTAAGCTAATTTAGTTCGGGTTTCCGAAGAGGACGAAAATATTTATCCAACTTGCAGCGCGAAATAATGTTCCTCTTTGTGCGGGAAAATTAAAGAACAACATGAGACTGAATCCAGTGTAAATTATCGAACACTTCAAACTATTCCCACAGAAATATTCTCGATTCAACTATGGAATTCCATCCAAAGTTTAATTATAAAGACACAAAGATGTTCGTTGTCAAAGAAAACATGATGCGCAAGACATATTTCCGGATGGAAGTTGTTTGGTCTTTATTTATTTTCCTTGTTAGTCCACAAACAACCGCAAAAATATAAATTACAGCGGCTATATGGGGATAATCACGGTACGTAATGCTAGATTCGTCTTTGTAGCCAAGTTTGCAAACGTGTTACCAACAATTTAGTAGTAATTTCATAATAGGGGAGAGTGGGGTATTTATGCGGTAAAACAGTCTCTGTTCTCCTTTATTCAAAAAACAAACTAAGATTGCAAACTTAATATATTAAACCAGACATAATAAGTCTGTTAGTGAAATACAACACCAAAATTCTCATTAATTGCAATTTATCAACAAAACCCCCTTTTCCTTCATTTTCCAAAATTGACGTTTGGTTGCAATTTAGAATTAATAATTTATACCTCTTTAAATTGAGACTTAATGTCTAAGTAGGTAAGTGGGGATTAGCAATAAAAAAAATAATAAAAGGAGGTCCTCATTAAACAAAAGATTAAGAACTGCTGCTCTAAACCAAACATTTTAGTTGCTAAGCAGCTTATCGGTACTAACTAAATAAGTTATATTTTTGGCTCCAAGAGAAAAAAAATACAACGGAAATACTCATTGAGTTTATTCGTAAACTATGAAGAAGAATTTATAAGCAATTTGTTAAATACAATAAATACCACATATATAGACCCAGTTTTTGTTCCTATGATTATTTCTAAAATGTTTTACAGCTTCCAGGTGCATGAATGAGTAAATGTCCTATTTCCATCAGTTGATCAAATTTACGACTTGTTTAACCAAGCTAATCATTTAAGGTGGTTTCAAACATAGTTTGAAGAACTACTTACAAAGTTAATAACTATTTTTGAAACATCAAAGCAAGAGAAAGACATCATTAAGGAGGATTTATTCTAGAACTGTTAAGAGATTTCTACCAAGACTTAGTCGCTAAGTTCCCTATTCTGAATAAAATATATCTAACTATACAGTACTGGTCTATATTAATATAGAATTGGATGATCTCCTCTGAAACTGTTAATAAGTGTAGCCTATGGATATGGTTTGATTAAAATCATATAATGGCGCACTACTTATTGCGAAACATATCCATGCATATATTTCAGTCCGCAATCTGATTATGTTAGTATAATATTGTTGAGGTTCTTATAAGTACCCCTTTACTAGTTTTCATCTTTTCAAATAGCTTTAAAAGCAAATCAATGTCAAAAGTCATCCAATTTTTACAGTTTGATCAGAGATAAGTTGGTATGAGCAAATAACTTTAATAATTTCTTTGTTTCAGTGGTGGCGCAAGATGTCCAAGCTGTTGAAGGGAAGAGTGTTAGTTTACCGTGCGACGTGATACCTCCAGGCCATGATAAAGTCTACATGGTGTTTTGGTTCCAGTATGGTTCTGGCTATCCAATATACAGGTGAGTCAGTGTTTAATACACCTACATTTGTACAAATAAAAGTATTTTTGACATTTTGTAGATCTATTTAAGGTCATCAAATTCCATGACCATATCTAGCGTCATAGTTTAATGTTAAAAATTTCTATATATTATATAATATCATTTCATGGCCTGCGGAAAAATATACCCCTTTAACTTACAAATACCGTTTCTTAAGCTGTAATTTACAGAGTAAACAATTTTTTGCTGTCATGGTTAAAATAATTAATATTAATTGCCTCCGTTTGACTTCCCCCATTTAGTTAACAAACATGTTAGGAATCAGCATTATTGAAGCGCCAGTTTTTTATAATGAAATACTGTTCCATCATTTTATATCCATTAAAATAACATTAGTGTGCGATAACTGTGTTTACATATATGTATATTACAATTACATCAAGGTACATTAAATCTGTTAAAAAATGAGGTGAGCTGTTATTAGGGGTATGTTAGAATAAATTAAAAATACAAAAGCTTACAAAAAGAAAGAATTTCTCGCTTTTCTGTTTACCATTAGTAGACTTTTTAATATTGAGGTAATATCTAAGTTTAGCTAAAGTACAACACAATTTACTTTTGAAATGATTCGCTCCTTTAAATCAAATGTTAGTTTCTAAGTATGATAAGAATTATTTAAAAACTTTTATTTTCTGAACAATTGGGAATAATAGATAAACTAAACACATTCATATAACTTTAATTACTATTTTTCAATGCCTTAGGGGTTTTATTTGCCCTACTGTACCAAGTTGATTTGTTTAATATCCCAATGTTAAGACTAGTTGATGTAAAAATTGATATTATTTTACTTTTTATCACCCTAAAACCTTTACGGGAGATTTGGATTTCAAATTCTCATTAATAATAGATGAAAAAGTTGTTCATAGTAGTTCATAGTGACCAATTTTTATTAACAATACTGGACACTAATATAAGATATAGGTCACAAAGTTTAGTATAGCTCCTAGTTGTAACAGATACAATAATGAGACGTTAAAATCGTACATGTAAGCATCACGATTACTGCAGCAATTTGATGATTTTACTAAATGCGACATTGTTTTCCAGTTTATGTAATTTAAGTTTAGATTTTGTGAGTACAGATGATTGACTGACTGTGTCGCGACAAAGCTACTGCTGAGTACCACTGAAGCCGACAGTAAAATGTTTAGATTATATACCTGTTGAAAAAATAAATTCTGAAAATAAAGGCTGAACATATTTTCCTTTGGAAACAGTTTTTGGTGTATTACGAACAAATACAATTTCCTTATTCAGAATTCTTCAAATTAAATTTTCTTGAAAGTAGAAATACAGGCAGTGAAAATATACAATTTGAATCAAATATTGGTAAAATAAAAAAAAATTCTTTATATATGTATTATTGCTTATAAGTGTTCATAATATTGGTGTTTTGGGACTTGTCGTACATATAGACATATGATAGTATGAGACTCTTGAATCGTTGGACTTATACCTATTTTTACACTGGTTCGTCTATCGGCCCCTATACTTTAAGTAAGAATATCGTAATCAGTTATAGTCAGTGGTGTCTTCAGGAAAACGACCATACCTAATAATAACATACTATTAAAATAATCTAATTTAATACCATGAGCTATGATCAAAACATACTTTAACACTAGCTAAGAGAAGGCCTACGAGATGTTTGTCCTGTCAACAATCCTTCCGGGGAAGTTCTAGTTGTCTCTTTGAGGAATGCTTTTGGTTCTGTAAGGTAGAGCGACATTTGAAATCGAAATGTTGTAGTCGAAATATATTCATTTGATTTCGACTGCGTAAGAGCTATCGAGTTGGACCTCGATATTGAAATTCGTAGTTGACGCATGCGTGTAGAAGTAAAGAGGAGGGCTTAAAATGTAAAGGCGGTAAAGACGGTAAAGACATAACACATAATCATAAGTTTTCTGTGCTGTAACCTCTTAAACATAGATTAATTCTTTATTTTCTGTGTGTCATGTTTTAACAACAATTTCAATTAGCATGAATCTACAAATAATACAAGCGGGTGTCTTTCTCGGAGCCGCAATAGAAGAAGAACTGCAAAGGTAAATGTGTCTTTTATATTGGATATTTCTGACTTGCTT
Organism: Monochamus saltuarius; assembly: GCA_025584915.1. NCBI lineage: Eukaryota > Metazoa > Arthropoda > Insecta > Coleoptera > Cerambycidae > Monochamus > Monochamus saltuarius. Next base: position 65,970,490 of record CM046722.1, on the reverse strand, counting down.
ATTTTGTTTTAGGCGATTATTTAATTATCAACGACGTGTTGTACGGGATGCGAGTAACCCTTTTCAAATACCTGATAATATTTTTAAAAGACTTTACAGGCTACCAAAAGTTCTAGCTATCTCGATCTTATCGATGAGCTAGAGCCATTTTTGCATGATCCAATTACCTGCCAAAACCCTTACTACAATACTATCGGTCACAATTTGGGAATTCCAGCATTTATGATAGGAATTTACGAAATTCTCTCTCTAGTTTTATTGTTTTATATCACAGATTACACGCCAGATGTTTCAGAAAGTTAGGTTAAGTTGTTTTGGATTGTTAAGATATGAAACGTCAATTGGGTATTAAAGTCGATATTCACTTAACACGACATGTTGCCAGTTTGTTTCAAGCGCGTCAAATCGAGTAGCTTGATTTCGATGTACCAGGATGTCGATGTGAGTTACTGAATACCAAAAAATAAGGAGATCGACATTTCGATTTGAAAAGATTTCGATTCGACGCACATATTTCGACTGAAGTTTCAGAATAAGGCTGATTGTCTCGAGGTCTCGACAGACAATAGCAGCTCCGACACAGACTGCCTATGGTTCAGGAAAATCCACCTGGAGCTCCTTTATACCGCTTGGTAGTGTTCAACGTGGTCAGTTGGTCTGGTAATAGTATCGATGGTCGCTTAAGACGTATCGATTAGGACGGTATTTTAAAATCGTATCCAAAAAACCTGCAGTATCGTAGAAACTTATGCTAGGTCAAATACTTTTCAAGTGGCTTTTCAAGGTTAACATAAAAAACACTCACCTTGTACAACGCCTTCTACACCTGTATTTAAATACAGTGATAGCTGATCAGCAAATATCATTTGCCATTTTTAACTAACTATTGAAATTCAGTTCTATTGGCATTTAGTTACTTGATGATTTATTTTATAGAATGGTCTACTACATACAACTTCTACAGTGTTCAGAATCTAACAAAGCGAAAATAAATTCGATGGCAGTCGTGATTTTAATTCTTAACAGTGTTGACCAATGAGAATTAAAAATATCTTTGAACACTAACCAGTGCGTGTGGGCCATGGAAAGGAAATGAATGGATAAAGATGTTTGATATTACCACAGTTGCTTCCTCTATAAATTGCGGACTCAAGTACAATTGCGAATTTTACATATACAACTTTCTTATTAAATTTTAAAGAAATTTAAACCCATGACAAGGAATTATTGAAATTAAAATTAACTGATATAGCTGATGAAAAATTATTTATCAAAATAAAAATTCCAAATATTTACTAACACCAAAGTTATAAGAGAAGTGTTACTAGAGGAACTATAATTGGTTATATCTACAGTTTTCTACATCTCCATATGTTCGTTGTTAAAAATAGTAACTGCATATATTAACTACGGGGCAGAATGAAACTGTTTCTAACATTGAAAATTCGGTGGAATAATAGTTACTTCTACATTTGCGAATATATCAAATTGCAAAGATATAGTGATCAATGTTTGTAATAAGTTTATTCTTTACAGTTAATAAAATATATACAATGTAATTAATAATTGTATTAAATAAATTTCAATTTAATTCCAACTCGAATTAATGTCAAATTTTATTACAGTTTTCTTACCATACTAGTTCAATAAAGACAATCAATCTCATTTAAATATGTATTGTAAGTTAATTTAACAACCGTTGATATTTCGAAATTCCAACACCAATTTTTGTTAAACCGTAATCGTACAATAAACAAAACAGATCCCGTCACATATTTATATAAAGTAAAAATAGTTTAAGAGGGGATAGAGAGCAATAAGAATTAACGCAATTGTCCAACAAATAATTTCAAAAATTATTTAACAATCGAATTTTTTTTTCAAAACTACCTATTTATCGCTGTTTCTGACCATCTGTCAGCCGTTACGTTAGGTATATTCTGCAAGTCAAAGGTATTAAAGGTAGTGACAGAGCACCGTGTTGTCACGTGTATCGATTTACTTCGCTTTGAACGAAAAAAATAAATATTTACAAAATATAGATGATTATTTAATGATTTAATGAGGAACACGATATGGTAGCATAGGGAGGTACCATCTCTACCTCTGCCTTACTAAACTAAACTCTATTTTTAAACTAAGAGGAGCGAATGCCAAAGACAAATTTACACTCCAAAATTTACTAAATACTACCCTAGATAGCATCAGACTATCAAGTATATACTCACTGCAAGTGTTTAACCTCAATTTGAGTACAATAAGCTTTCATTACTTTCAAATGGGTTTATTAAGTACCTATTCAAAATAATGTGCAATGAATGATGCACTAATTCTAGGTTTATTTAACTTTTGTATATATTTTTTTAAAGTAGGTAGGTAGGTAGGTACTTCCTACATAACATTGAAAAACTGAATATGAATGAAATAATTTACTACGAACCAAACATATATAAATGATTGATTCCAGTTCTCACTTTTAATTTTATTTTTATTGATTCACATTTTTACAATAATTAGCATTGGAGTAATCATATAATGGTGTCTTTGTTACTTTGCATTGTTGTACTTCTACAAACTACGTTTATTAAGTTACCGAATAATTGCCAAATAACTGATAACTGAACTTAGTTCGTAATATATCACCTGCAGGTGTTCAAAGGAACAAAATAAGTTTTTATAATTTATAATATTATTGGTAAAAATGAGGGACAATTCATGTCTTTAACAATTTTCTGAATTATTTGATGAGTCAGTATCCATATCACTCTCGCTATTATTAATTGATATGATTAAAGGTTCAATGAGATCGTCCATAATTCCGTCAAGTGTTCTCATTTTTTCTTCCTCCTTAATCACGCGTTCTACACACTTTTCCCAGTTCATATTTGTAACATTATTAAGGTATTAGTTGTTCCCTTACGCCTTCCAATTTATATGTTTTATTTTTGCTTGCCACTTCATTCTTCACGTGTGTCCAAATCAATTCTATAGAGTTTAATTCACAATTATATGACGACCTTTTATTGCGGTTAATATTTTGTCCAAAGTGGAGATCTCATTTTGAAAGAAAAAGCTGTGTACTATACGCTTTATGGAATTCTTCATTACTTCATCCAAACATGTAACAATCCCAGGTCGTCCACCACAGTGTTTGGAAGTAGACACCTTTCCAGTGGACTTATACTGTTTATGGCTCGATATACTGTTGATTTTGCAACACCTAGAAAACTATAATGTTTAATATAGTTCAACAGTAGATAATGTTTTTTCATATATTTTCAGGTATTAACAATATTGTGTGAAACTAACTACTCAGTGGACAAAAGCCCCACCTGATGAAGCGATCCTTATAAAACGTAGAAATAAGTGAGATCTCAATTATTGTGGTTGAATTTCGAGTTCCCACTCCAGAGGTTAGTAAATATTTTAAATTTTTAGATAATTATTGAATAGAGTTTTGTCTGTGGATGTTCATTAGCATACCTAGATGTTTGGTATCAGAGAACATACATATGACTTCATTGATAGGAATTGTAGGAGATTTGATACATATTAGCTTAAAATACCTTTCTTAAACAGTAAAAAAGTAGATAATGTTAATATAAATTTATTTAATGCCATCGCTATTTTGGATACAAGTTGGACAGTTTTAAGAGTAAGTTCATCATCTAGGCTTTTTTTGTACACATTCAATATTGCCTGTTTTTTTGCCAGAGATAAATGCCACAAACTGAGTTGTTTTAGTTTCCTTGGGGGCGACGGCGATGTAATTCCTGCATCTGCCTTACTTGTGGTCGGCACACTACCATCTATATCCAATGGAAAATAGTAAATAACGAATGGCGAACAATATAATAAGTTGTTTAGTTCTGATAAGAACTGATTTATACGTAACTGAGATAATAATTAGATAGAAAAACAGGTAAAAACACAATGACAACCTTCGAAATTTTATTATTATTATTATTATTATTATACATGGAATAAGGTTAAGAAATTTCTATGTAGCCCAAATTTAAAATTATACATCAATAAAAGTGTAAATAAAACTAGTACAAGAGCAAAAAAAAAAATAATGTGTACGCGTAATATAAAAACAAAATAAATGTTCATGGGTTTCTTCTAAACAGCGAAGCATCAAGTCTTTTCTTGAATATAGATACATTTGGGGAATTAACCACGTGCAATGGCAGAGAGTTCCTTGTCGAAAAAATGCGATTGGAGAGGAAAGTTTGCCTGGTTGTTGATTTAAAATTTTCTTTCTTTAACTTCAAGCCGTGGCCCCTCAAGCGTTGATCTGGATTTATTGGAAAGAGTTGGCGAATGTCATCACTAAAAAAGTTAGTTTTCAAGGCTTTGAAGGTAAAGATCAAATCTCCACGAAGTTTTCGATCAGCAAAAGATGTCAATCCGGCGGAAAGTAATCTCTCTTCATAGCAAGGTCGCATACGTCCAAAAGACAGTCGTGTAGCATATCGTTGCACAGATTCCAATAGATTTTTATCTCTCACGAGGTTGGCATTCCATACTGGCCCAGCAAATTCCAGCAAAGGTCGGACATAGCATTTAAAAAGGCGAACAAATACAGGAAACGTGGATTTTGCAAAAGTCTTCTTCAAAAGGTAAAGTTTGGAATTTGCTTTTTTACAAACTGCAGCTATGTGATTAGACCACGAAAGATTTTCTGTAATAGTAACTCCAAGATCATTATAGGATGATACGATATTAAGTGGGATATTTTGTAAAGAGTACTGGTAACGGGGGTTGTTTTTCCCAAGATGGAGTACAACACACTTATTTGCATTGAGAGGGAGCATCCAGTCGTCGCACCATTGTGCAATGTTGTTCAAATCTTGTTGAAGTGTTGCCTGATTCAATACTGGGTTAGCATACAGTTTGGCATCGTCAGCATAGAATAGAACTTTGGAGTCTATGTGAAGTACTAGGTCCGAAACAAACACCAAAAATAAGAGAGGGCCTAACAGCGAACCCTGCGGTACGCCACTAATTACAGGACGAGGGGATGAAAAGGAGTCACCAACCCGCACACTAAAAGTTCTGTCACAGAGAAAAGCATCTATCCAAAGGAGAAGGTCACCACGAATGCCGAAATGAGTGAGTTTATATAATAGTCTTTTCTTAGGCACTCTTTCAAACGCCTTGGCAAAGTCTAAGTAACTAACGTCCACCGGTTGCTTGTTATCGAGTGATAAAGACCAATCGTTGACGCACTGCACTAAATTTGTAAAATTAACCAATAAGAAACCAACATTTTGGGGCGCAATATTCAAAAGGCTCCTCTTAGTTTAAAAAGTTATAATATTTATTTCTAGAATTGATAATTGGAGAAGTTTCAAAAATGTAGAATCATTTTCTGTTTTCTTACTTTGCTTTCAGTAAAACTTGCCATTGCAAAGATGTTTGTACTTGCTTGTTACTTCTTCTTCTCTCTACCATTCTTTTTGTTTAAAGCAAGGCACTCGGCCCAACAACCACGACCGTCAAAATACATGGAAACACTGTCACACGTTTACCGTGGCTATACAACCCGTGGCAGTTGTCTAATGTCGTTCAAATTCATCATATGTTGTCTACTCGGAAACTGTCTCACTGATAATATGCTCTTGTCACACTTACCATAAATGAGAACCCTCTCCGTCATCTCGGCATTTGAATACGGCGTGTTTTTAAATACCTATAATGAATGAAAATATTGTTTTGGTAGTGTGCAAAGAAGGAACGATGAGCAAACGCAAAATGCCGCAGCTAACCGGATTAACTGTTATCAATCAGGTATTTAGGCTTTATTATTATTAAAAAAATGTTTATTTTGTCATTTCTATATTTGATAAAACTGTATAAAATGACCGCATGACTGTTGACGTTTCTAAGCCATATCGGAGGTGATTGTCATAGGCGACGATTTTCCGGAGGAAACGATGGTTTTGCCTTATTTTTTAAATATCGAAGTAGAATTCCGAAATATATTTTTTTATTGTTTTTAGGCCTCCCTAAACACGTGGTTAAAATTTTTATATATTAACAGCAGATAAAATAATTTTCACCATCATTTAAACTCATGCTCATTAACTGGCAGGAAGAAGACGGAATTCTACAATTGTGGAGTTGATTTTTGAAGTAAACTGTTAAAGTGCTAAGTTTACTTAATGTCAACTTATGTTTTGTAATTTTGTGTTCTTTAAACACATCCTTTACATCCCCTGCTCATCTAAGTACTGCGAATTAGTCACTCTCTACTATTTTGAAACGTGGGATATAGTGAAAATAAATGATCAAATTATACTATTACACTCCACAACTAAATCAAGACATTTCATTACCCAAAATTGTGCGGATATAAATCAAATATGGGATTTCTCTGAGTGCAGTCCTTTCTAATAATATATCTACCCCTCATTTTTATCATGAGGATTAGCCCAGAAGTCCGAGACTTGTGCCAACATTCTTCCACCCTACCATACCTGCAGAGAGGGTGCCAATCTCTTCACGAATATAGCTTATATACGGCTACCGGCTGCGGGGGTCGAACCCACAGCGATCCAGTTAACTCGATTCAAGTACTGACGCCTTAAACCGCGCGACTACTGACTTCCTATTTTCTTTTTATCAAACTAAAATGAACTACTTACGCTCTTTGCGTGTTTTCTTATTAAATATTTTAGCATGAGATGGTACTTTAAACTGTTTATAGTATACGCTTGTTAAACGACTTATCAGTTCGTAACAAAATCATCATTCCTCTCATCCAACACAACTTAAACGACTATGAAACTTGATTACTATGTGGAAACATAATGAAAAACTGGAGTAGGGCAATATATCGCCGAATTTTATGACAGCGTCCGTACCAGCTTTATTTTAACGACATTGTTATCGAACGCGAGGTGTGTCAACCTGAATTTTAATTGGCCGTAACTTTTTATGGAACATATTTGTCTTTACAAAGGATAATGACAGACGCGGCTGTACCAAATTCGCTGTAAAACGTCGGAATTAATCCCACTGTAACACGGTTTTTGGTCGCCGTATGCAATGCCCGCTCGACTCTGCCACTTTGTAAGTAAATTGATTTATTTTTTCGTGCCACATAAATCCGGGCCACGTGAAATAATCAGTTATGAATATATTTGTTTCTGCTTAACATGCAAATGGTATGCGACGAAGATGCCAGGGCGATATGTCTGCCACCGAATAACGGAGATCGACACACGAAGATTTTTTTTTGAGTGTCTGGTACAGTGAGTCCCATCTGATTTCTCAATATTCTAAGATAAAGAAATATGAGATCAAACATGCTTACTTTTTGTTTAACTATTCTTATTATTTTATTGTATAATAACTGAAAAAAAGAACAAAACTAAATTTAAGGCGGGGATTTTGTAGAAAAGGAATTGCACAGCCTGAGTGAGCGAAACGAAGAATCAGTCAGACCTATGAGACAGTAGGCATACAACTCGTATAGGCCGGAACCGTACGGTTCTCTGAAGTTTGTCGTGCACTTTGACGTACATAAAAATGGAAGCCGTGATATATATTATGATTTTACTAGAGAACACAAAATGTAAAATTACCAATAAATATTAATCTGAAAGTGAAACACAAGTTGTCCTATATGTCCTGGCTAGTGAGTGAAGTAATTTGGTGGCTGTGGCTGTGATAATTTTGCCGTAATTGTGACATATTGTCGTAGTAACTGCGTGGCTAAAATTGAGGTATTTTAACATTTATTTTAATTATTCTTGTGATTTTATGAGCAATGAAAATTATCTCACGCACTAGCGGGAACCTTTGTAAATACGTTGATATATAATAATAACCAATTATTTCAATTTTCTTGGAGTTCTGTGTCCTCGCTTGAAGCCCTGTTAGACGGTAAAAATATGTATATAAAATCCCAGTCTTAAAACATTCTCTACACACTGATAAATAACTTTACTTTGGCATTTTGTGACGAGCTTATAGTTTTTTTACTGTATTGTAGAGGTAAGCTAATACAAATCAATTATCCTACAACTCCTATCAACAAAGTCATATGTATGCTCCCAAACATCTAGATGTGCTAATGAACAATTCCATAGACAAAGCTCTATTCATTAATTATCTAAAATAAAAATTAATGTAGATAAAAAAATAGGTAAATTTACTAACCTGGTTCAATGAAAACGTTCTATAAATACACTGCAGCAGAAGCCAGAAAATGTGTTAATATTATTTTTGTAGCCATATAAAAAGTGTGTACAGATGAAATTGAAAAGAGTGAAAATTTTTTACTTAAGCAATACAGGATTATTCAGAACTTATCTGAAAAAAATTGGGAATATATGCGTCACGAAAAATTAAGTCAATATGGTAAAACAAATTTTTGTAAAATCTTATAGTTTTCGAGTAAAAAATTATTGAAGTTGTAGTATTTTCAACCTTTACCTCGCTGCGCTACTGTAGTCTCTAACCTGACGATTCCGAATATTGAAATCCGATATTTTCTTGTAGGTATTAATCTTTTTTGTGAAGCGAGTCTTTACATTTTTCAAGTTTGTAGATATCGTTTTAATTTATAGCGATGTGAAAGTGCTTACATTTACACAGTAAACATGTGCGAAATGCAGCTACTTGTACCGCGGTGTATAGTGAGTGCAAGTGTATGCAACGCGAGCGTGAGAAATTTGAAATATAATCGTGGAAGATATGAAGGCCCACGGCGTAATGCAGCAGTGTAGCGTACACACGAGACTCAATTATATCCGTACCATGTACAGTGTCCAAGCATGAACCAACGGATTGGACGAGGAGGACAGGTACTATGGCCATCACGATCTCCTGATTTTAAATCATTTGGAATTATTTTTGTAGAAATATTTAAAAACTTAAGTGTATCCTACTGAATTGGACATATCCTATTGATGATTTATGCAAACGTATCATAATTGCTGCCAATAACTTACGAGTTTAAAACGGACAAGAAGCAGAGACATTTGTGTTAGTTTTTAGAAATCCAGTAAGACGGGCCGGGCCCTAAATATAGTTTTGTTTTGTGTTATTTATTTCTTTCCCTGAAAATTTCTTTCCATTTTTTGTGCAGCGCCGATTGTATTCTTTACCGCTTTATCAGGTTTTACAGTCGACTGGTTTCCAGTGCCGTGCGGAAGTGTATTTTTAAATCATATTCGAGCTGACCTTTTTGTTTGTTGTTTTTTTTTTACAAAATTGTACTTATAAGTGTCCCATGTACATTCAAATATTTTTGTTTAGATAAGTTCTGAATCACCCTGTATATAGAAGAAATGCAATATGAAAATAGGGATAATAATTGTCACAAACAAATAGTACGTAACTACAAGTGGTACAACGCAATCTCAGTGACTGTACAGTTAATTATAGGTACTTACGGTACTTACTTATCTGTACCATTTTGTGCCTGCATTTGTCTTATTGGATGAAATAATTTAAAATTGGTAACATTACATTAGCAACTAGAGTACTTGTCTTATCGTGGCTTTCAACTTAAGAAGTCACCTACTAATATTTTTTTAATTCTTTATCGACTTGGTGGAACGGTTTTCAAAGAGAAATTTTACATGTAGACCTTAGATTATAGCAAAAAATTGCTAAAATGATTAATCTAACGTAATAGCTGTATACAGCACATGACACGTATTTTTACTTGTAACTAATAGTTTATTTGAAGTTACATTTATTTTTCTGCAACAGTATATCTTTAGGTTGTTTGACAGGTGAGCCGCTCAATATAATCAAAACTATCGTTATATCTGATGAAAATTATTTGAATGCATATAACACTCTTTTATGACAATAAACGAGAACTTGCTAGATTTTATTGGGATAAATTGCATTCGTTGCCTAAATTAAAAGAGGAATCACATATCGGGTTACGCGGCCTTCACCGTAGTTTCAAGGAAAATTTGGCAGCATTGCGGGCACTAAAAATTGCCGACTCGTTAGAAGACTTCATTTTACTTAGTTTATTTTAGAGAAGCTAGACTCGAATACTAGACGCCTGTTTGAGGCTGAAGTTCGGGACCTAAAAAATGAAATCCCTAAATTCGAAAAACTTGATAATTTTGTTGAAAGCCAATGCCGTGTGTTGGCTTCGGAACACTTGGGTCAATCTTCAACTCATTCAAATTACAAACCTAGTGCAAATACTGCTCGACAAAAATTGGTGTCTTCATTCGTAAGTACGTCGGCAACTCCTTGTTTCATCTGTAAACAAGACCATTTCATTTATCACTGTCCTATTTTCAAATCAAAAACACCACAAGATCGTTATAAATTAGTTAAAGAAAAGAAACTTTGTATCAATTGCTTGAAACCACATTCAATTAAAGCTTGTCCTTCACACTCTACTTGCCACAAATGTAACAAAACACACCATACATATCTACAGTTTGAAAATTCGATAGCATCTCCAGCAGTACATGGTGATGTGCAACAACCAGTATCCCCACTGCACCGAGTGCAGTTGCAGTCCCTTCTGTCAGTGCTCTTTCAAGTACTCTCTCCCGTCAAGCGGCCTTGTTGTCTACTGCATTAGTTGACATTCGAGATGATAAAGGATTGACACATACACTTCGTGCAATTTTAGATAGTGGCAGTGAAATCAGTTTCGTTTCTTCCAAAGTTGCCAAACAATTAAATTTAAAACCTGTTCGTGATAGGGTGCAAATACAGGGCGTTGGTGGTATTTCTAATACCATTTCGTCGAATTTCATTCGTGCCAATATAAGCCCGCGCTATCCATTGCAGTGCTCGAGGGTCGGAATAAATACAATTAAAAATTACATTACAAAACAAAAAGAATAAATGAGTGGTACACGAACAGTATATCTTTAGGTAAATTAGGTAAAAATACTTTTAGATTGCACCGTAGTTCTTTTCCATTCCACTTTTTTATTAATTAAGATTATTCTGGAATCAATAAAAAGTAATAAGTTTGCAATTTTTTATTTTTGTTCTTAAAAGTCTACAATATCAATTGTGCCCCCAGAATTATAACATAACATAATTTGAGATTTGACATAAAAAGTATTCTCAGGAGCACATTTTTTTTGGGGGGGGGAGGAATCCATCATGAAGACCCAGTGCTTGGTGTCCATCAAAAATGAGTACTGCCGGACTCGTACCGGCTAAAACCCCTCCCGAAACCAGAGACCATAGAACGGACTCACCTTATCGGTATGCTTCACTCCATGGCCCTGTTAGGTACTTCTTAATTTCACCCCTTTCCTGCTGCGATCTTTCGTCAATTTGCTTTTGACACATTATCTTATCCACTAGATTCTCCATCTTTTTTCCAGTTGTCTTTATTCGCCAGCATGGCGTTTACCAAATTCGCCTCACTTAGAAGCTCTCCCACTTCAATTTCAGTCGCTAGTCTCCATTGCGCCCATCTTTCACACACGAACATTGTATGACCTGCCGTGTCCGTCTGATCACAGTACACACACAGATCGTCCCTAGCCTTCTTAACACCCATGGTCGGTTAATATTTGAGACAGGTTGAAATTTACGTCTTCGTGCTTTCTCTTAACCCAAGATCTAAGTTCAGGGATAAGCACCCTTATCCAGGTGCCTTTTTCTGCGGACTCCCATTCCTCTTGCCACTTATCAATCATACCTTCCCCAACCTGTTTACGAATTTCAATGCTTAACTGGCCTCTCTCAAATAATTGCCTTCTCTACTACCCCAAGTGACAAGCAAAACGTAGCGGTAACAAATCAATTGTCAAAACAACAATTATTACAGCAAAACGCGAAAATAATTCCAGTAACACAAATATAATAACACGGAACACAGGGATACTTCTGAAATACTAATGAAAGACAAAATTTATTAGCAAGCAATATTTTTTTCGATTTCAATACCAGTTGAACGTAAGGAATCAACAGTTTGTAAGCAACCTTTGCCATATAGGGATCTTTTCTTTCTCCACAAAAAGTGTGTGTCACTGTTTGTGGGCATTTCTTTCAATTATGACACAGTAAATGCTGCATACTGCTCCCAGCTACTTCATCCGACAGACTGCCCTTTCAGCAAAAAAAAAGAGATGACCCTGTTCGAAGTGTGACGTCCGCCCTATAGCCCAGATCTGTCACCACGTGACTATGACAAATTTTCTGACAATAAATATATTAAAACTCGTCATTCTTAAGAGAAGCAATTAATTTTAGTTTTTATAATTTTAGACATACTTTTTAACGAGTTAATAAAAATTTTTATTACGAGTTGATAATAATTACGTCTTAAATTTCCCTCAGAAATCTTGAACTTGCACTGAAAGCCAAAACTTCCAAATAACCTTCTTCTTTCTTCACCTGTCCAGGCCAAAAGTTATAAGAAAGTACAATTTTCTAGAAGGTTCCTATACAAGGCATTTTCTTTCTCTCCCCACTCCGAGACAAGCAAACTCCTGCGTTGTTTTTATTTTTTCCTTAGATAATTAACTTCTCCGTGAAAATTTGTTTAAAACTTGCTCCATAATTCCGCCTTAATAAAGTTTCAACCCCAGCCTATATCCTTGCTGCAGTTAAAGAGAAAATAAATATAAATCAAGACCGAGAAAGGTAAATACTATTCAAACCCATGCAGCTTACTCGGAAATCTGGCCAAAAACTTTTGCATTATGAGACCGTGTATTTTTTGTTTATCGCGTCTGTTGTTGAAGTTGGGACCTTAATGGTTCCAAAACTCCGTGAAACTTCAATTATTGAGACAATTCCAACGGTAGTCTCGGAGTAAATCTGAATTTAGTCCTTATTTCGCCTTCGATATTCCGTTTCGATGACATATGAAACCCATTTGCATGGAAATTATTTTTAGTTCTTATCGTGCGGGTGTTACGCTATTATGATGAATAAAGATTAGTTTCTACGTTAATTTATTCGTTTTAATGTATAGGAAACAATACCGTAAAATGCGACTTTGATAGCTATCATTTATCTACTAAACGCAGTTTAATTACCATATACTGTGCTGCATATTAATATAAAGTGAGTAGTTAAAAGGGGCACTAAATGTATGCCTCTGAGGGCAAATTGTTTTAAAAGCTACAAAATTTTTCTACTTTCTTTGTTTAATTGAGTATTTCTGCCACTGCCATATAAACATATTAACAAATAACCCCTTCCCAACCAGCAAAACAGTTTTATGTGTATTGCACCGAACATACTGTCACGGGTTATCTAACCCGACTTTTTCTTTTTCCAGAAAATCAAAGAGTTAATTTCTACTATTTACTATGTTTACTAAATACTCTGTACACTACTGAACACTATATACAATTCAACTAAACACTATTTCCCTTTGAAACTCCAGGAAAATTTCAATTAAATACTCCAATTCAAGACTGAGTGACTTGGCCGTTTATTCTTCTTTCATAGACCATACGAACATTCCAGGTATTTTCTAGCAGCTCTAGATCCATTTCTCGAACGATTCTTGTTGATTCTCAATATTCCAGTCGCGTTTCGATACACGGCGTTATTTTGATTGTTTACCAGCATCACATGAGGGCGATCGAGGCAATCTAGCGTTTTGCGATACCACAGTGGTCGAATTGGGTGCGAGCGGGGCAAATCCTATGACAATACTATTGATGATTTACGCAAACGTATCATAGCTGCTGTCAATAACGGACAAAAAACAGAAACATTTATGTTCGTTTGGAGAAACTGGGTAAGACGGGCCCAAACATCAGATATGTGAAACTATTTTATTAATTAAAACCTCAAATCAATTCTATTAATAATTAATAACAATAGGTGTTATAAAACGTTATTTATATCTTTACTTGGAAATTTCCTTAATTTTTTGTGCTGTTACCGTTTACATTCTTTGTCATGTCAGATTCTACAATGGACCAGTTTCCAGTGCCATGCAGATGTGTATTTTTAAATCATTTTTGAACTGCTCTTTTCTATTTTTTCTTTACAAAATTGTATTTGTGTGAGTCCTCTGTACTTTCTATTTTTTTTAATAAGTTCTGAATCACCCGTATAAAAGAATATTTCTTTTCCACAAAAACAATTATTAAAAAATTATACTCAATAACTCCATTAAGAAATTTGCTGATAACCTGTTTTTTTTTCTCCTTTAATCAGTAACCTAAATAAAAATAGTTTTAGCTTCATATTCCTACAATTCAACTGTTATTTATTATACAGAGTGAATCTGTCATAATCATTCGGAAGGCCTAAAGACAGAAAATTAAGAAAAAAAATACTCGACCTTTCAAAAGATAAACCAATCACCCCATAAGAATCGGTAACATGACGCTCCTGGTACTTTACAAATTTTCTGATAACGCGTACGAGTATTGAAACCAATAGGCGAATTTTTTTCAGCTTCGGTTCTGGTTTCGGTTGACATAAAATTGACAGATTTTTTGACACTGGTTTTACTTTGGTTCTAAATTCATGACGTCATCATTATTGCCAATTGAATGCATTGGCTCTGTGGGGTTATGCTTTACACACGTTTAAAAATATTTGTTAATCGTTAAGTAAGTAAACCAAAAATTTCAACCGCCACGATTTGGGTGGTTCTAAAATTGACAGACCGAATTGCTGCCTTGACGTCAAAAGCTTCCAATAGAATGCCGTTTTTATCATTTTGGTTGACCTTCAAGTAAACCGATGCTGAATAAAATTCGCCAAATAGATGCCCAGCAGCGTTGCCATTTAGGGTCACATGCATTTTGTCGGTATTCATTAAGCGTTTTGTCAAGTTCTGACATAAAATTCGCTCATCGTAACTCTAGCTCAAAAGCTTCGCAAAATTTTATAAGTAAATCGTTTAGGGTAATTATTTACATTAGCGTAAAAAGCTTGAATCTTAATGAAAAAAATCCTACCCCCCTATTTTTGAAGGTGCTGAACACGAATCTAAAATTAGTTTTGTGTTCTTGTCTAGTTTTCGAAAAAAAAACTAAATTTTAACATCTACGTATACATTACGTTAGGTTGAAATTGCCATATAACGCTGACAATAATCATGTGATTTGTGACGTCATGAAAAAATATATGAAAATGTAATTTTGGAAATAAGAACATGCATTTTACGTTAAAGCCTGCTAAAGCAGCCACTTACGTTCAAATAGTATCAGACGATGAAACACGAGGCAGACAAAGCCAGAAGATGTAAGGGAAATTGCAATGCGCTAAGCAGAACGGTCGAGTTGACGTGAATTTAGCGTTGCTCCTTAAATACAAAAAACATTTCAGCCTCTCTTATTAATGTAACCTAGTGCGTATTTGATTTGATTTTACTATATATGTGATGAAAAGTCAATGAATTATTTTGATCCGTTGGAGTTTCGTAATTTCAATATTAAATATTTTTTATGTTGAAATTTAATAAGTTAATTGCATAGATTTAAAAAATAATTTACCTATAGCATTAATTACACTATAGGAAAATATTTAAATTTGGCAACGTCGCGTCAGATCGACACCAAGTAATGATTTGAAAATATTTTTTCCGGTGTAAATATGAATCGCCCTGTATAACATACTTATTAAGCACTCATTTTAAAATAAGAGTGGTAGATAATTAATATATAACAGCACATTTCACATATTTAATACATTTGCACTAGGCATAAAACAGTCTGAAATATGTTTGCCTATAGTAATATAAGTTTTATCAAATTGTAAAAGAAGTTTTTTCCTAGTGACCGACAATAAAAAATTAAATTGTATAGAAACTACACAATATGGCTATATTAAGAAAACAAAATCATGACATAAAATCTCTTTGAATAAAATCAACAATCAACTACAAATAAGCAACTACTGGGAATGTAACCCTGTTTTTATTTATTTATTTATTTCGATAGGTAACTCAACAGGCAATTCAATGTTCAGTCAAGATTACATAAAAAATACAAAGTCGTTGTGAGTACTTACATTAAACCTAAAGAAACTGTACAAAAATATAACAGAAAAATCAATCTCCTGGAGACTATTTTTTTTAACGGTAGTGCGACAGTCTAAGATCATATGGTTCATAATATAAATTTATGTTAAATCTATAATTACAATATCAACAAATCTTTCTGAACATTTTCAAGTCTATCTATGTCTTTGTAACACAAAGGACTCCATGAAAGACTACCGTGTTCCAATTTACTTCTAACTAATGCATTATACAAAATAATAATTGAAGAAGGGTTATTGAAATGCTTTGGACCCCAGGTGAGAGCCTTATGGTATTCCAAAGGTAATACTATGATACTCAGAAAAGTAATTGTTCAATCTGACACAGTGGCTTCTGTAAGTGATATAAGACTTCAGCTAACGAAGCAGTTTCCCATGAATACCGAAATTTTCAAGTTTAGTTAATAGTGTCGGATGATGTACTTTGTCAAACGTTTTTGAAAAGGCGGTATATACAGCGTCCACCTGCATTTTATTGTCCATAGCTTCAAGAGTCGTGTGTGAAAAAAGCATTAAATTAGTAATAACAGATCTGCCCCGAAAATATCCATGTTGATAATCATTTATTAAATGTTTTATTAAAATAAAAAACTGTTACATTTAAATTTAAAATTTTACTAAACAAATTTAAACGTATGCCAGTGTTTTCTGACTTATAAACCATGTATTATCTTGAAGAATATAATTTTTACGGATTTGTACACAAATAAAAGTAGACACCCTGTATGATATACCAATATCAGTCGGTACTTTGATGTTTTGAGATCAAAGCCATACCGCCGCACTTAAATACTGTCGCAAAAAATGCCCAATTACGAGGAACTTAAAAAAGTAGTTTCATTGCAATAATAAGGCTGCTTATTATATAAACAAAATATTTGTAATTTAATAAATATAAATATTATAAAACGACTATATGTTATTTTACACTAAAATAGGAAATAATATAATCTATATTATTTATAAGTTACAAATGATGCAATATAAGTTTTTACTTGCTCTTTTAATGCAGCTTTCCCTGGACTCCTACACGAACATGTTTGTGACGTTTGGCAGTCTTGATCTAAAATATAATAAAAATGCATTATATTCTTGTTGTACTGTACTATACATACCATTTTTATTATATACTGTTTGTGCACAGGTATCACTTAAAGTCGGCAAATCAGTTTAAATTTCAGCATCTTGAAATTTTTGCGCCAACATAGTTTTGGTACTATTGTTGTCAGAAAATCTGCCTGAACCAAAAATGCTTGAGTCCAAAATTTACATGACACAATTAAGTACCTACTTCCATAATTATTGCACGTTACACTTTTTTTATAAATACGAGTACAAAGAACATACTTGTTGGTTCATACAAAAACAATGTTTGATGTTTAGTTTAAACCAGGAGTAAATCTTTAATTTCGTAAACTTTGATAAAACAAATTGTTTTTAATTTATAATAACATCAAAATATAATATTTCAAATGAAGATTCTAATTTTTATCGGCGTACCTCGTAAACTTTTACATCTTCCTCTATATTTCTCTCCTCTTTCTCTTTCGTTATATTAGTTGATGAATTATAAAGTACATACCTTGCTCTATCCTTTGAACAAAGGAAGGGAAAACGTCTCGAGGGACAATAATTATTTACAGTACAATATATCACGGGCATTTTTAGAAGAAAAATAAAATAAAATAAATACTAACAAATATTCAAAGTTTTTCGTCTCACTCTATATCGATTGCACACAACACGTTACAGTTCTAGCGTCGGCCACCGTGTAGGTGCCTGGGTACCGAACAGTCCCCGAGACGGGTGAGGAGAGTGGAATTGGTAAGGCCGGACGTGTTCGAGAGTGATACAACTTATACATTTATTCTGTACTTCGTTTATATTCAGAATAATGTAAGTATATCCGTTTTAATTTGCGAGATACTGAGAACATGATAGATAAATTAAATCATAGGTGTAAATTTCACTGTGGGCACCTACCGGAAAATATGTTACGGAATGTAAACAAATTTAAACATAGTTCGGAAGCATAATTTTCATCAGCGTGTATACACCAAAAGCGCAATCCCAACAATATGTCGGCGCACAACAAACAACACGTAAATTTAAATTTTCCTAAAACCAATAACTAGTACACAAGGGAATTAATTGTAGCTACGTGTGCGCTAATTAGAACACCTATTTGTTATTGGATGCATGGCACACTGAGACTAGCTAGTTATTTTGCATGATTTAGTGGTGGAATGGTTCCATAAGATACGCAAGTCGTTATGTATGCCCGTACTATTCTGATCAGCAATAATACTCCTATATAACATCAATTTGCTAACCGAGTTTGTTAATCTGGATATATGTTGATTAGTGAATCTAAAACCTCAAAATGTGTATGCATATTATGTTTGAGTAAATGTGTCTGCTAACATCAGTATGACTATCGCCAATTATTAATACAGTTTTTAATGAACAAACTTCGAGGGTGAGTAGAAAATTAATGGCAGTTTATTATATAATCGTTATAATTTTGGGGCTTTCTAAGGAATATACAGGGTGTTAAAGTTTGAAGAAAAAAATTGATTTTTTGCTATAATTACTAAAGTAATGGAGATATTTAAACCATACTTGGTATACAGTGTAGTTGGATAGTGTCATAAAATGTGAAAATACAAGCAGCTTGAACAGTCAGTGGCGGATATATGGGCAGTTTGTATCTTTAATTTAGGGGAAAATGTTGTATCGCCCTGTATAGTGTTAAAGTCTATAAAATTGAAAATGTGTACTTTAATTTCTAACAGAAACCTTATGCTATATTTTTTCGTTTCATTTTTCCAAGTATTACACAAATCCAAATGAACAGAGCCGCAGTAAATAATTTCCTCAAGCGATGCCAGGCTTGTATTGACGCAAATAATGGAATTTTGAGCACTTACTCTAATTTGTAGTTATTGATAGTATTTGCAGTATTTTATTTTAGTTTAATTGTACTTATTAAATATCTGTGTTGTGAAAATGTTTGGTTTTTATAACCACTTATATGAAAATTATTAATTTTGTTTTAGCTCTAGCGCAGTTTTTTAACTAATAGAAAACGTAATTTAATCATAGGTACATATTTTCTCGTTTCGGGTATCATTTACGATCAAACATTATTACTAATAATGATTAAGTTATTTACCGACAGGATCAGTGAAATAACTGAAAAAAGTCAAATTTACTATGTAACCGTAACATATACGAATAATATAAAGATAGAGTTTTGGTTAAAAATTAAAATACACATTTAAAAATGTTATAGACTTTAACATTACACAGGGTGATATAATTTTTTTTCCTAAATTAAAGATACGAACGAACTGCTAATATATCCACCACTGGTTGTTCAAAATGCTTGACATTTTCATATTTTATGTCACCTTAACTAACTACACTGTGTATCAAGTAAGGTCTAAATATCTCTATCACTTTAGTAATTAAATACATATACAAGAAAATCAAATTTTATCTTCAAATTTTAACACCCTCTATCTTTTTTATAAAGCCCCAAAATTATGCCTATTATATAATAAACTTCCAATATTTTTCAAAGTTCTACTTACCCTCGAAGTTTATTCATTAAAAACTGTATTACCCTGTATATTTGAATATATGTAATTTAAGTACGTAATTTTTGTTTCATAAACCAGCACTAATAAATTAGAAAGGGGTTGAATAGGTAATAGATATTTCCAATGTATATGCACTAAATAACCAAAGTAATTGCTACATAATTAAAATTATATTTTTTCCGATCAACATTAAAGGTGCAGTTATAATAACAGCTGTCAGGCACTAAAGTGTCATTTTTACTGCCCAGACATTAATAGTTATTTATGCAACAAGTACAAAAAGTAGGTGTTTATTGCACGCGACGTGAAATTGTCCAACGAGCACTTTTGTACGAGTTGCATACAATATTTTTTCTACATTCATGCAAAAACCAAAAAATGTTATTTATATGACACTAAGTCTAGGAAAATGTGACGTCGATTTGAACGTTTATGTTTGTCATGATGATAAAACGCTGTAGTAGAATGACAGATGAATGCAATAAACATTTTATTGCACTAGTGCAATAAAGAACCACTTTTTCCACTAAATATTGTTCAATAAAGTTTTGTTTTTTGCATGAACGTATAAAAAATATTTTAAATGCCGCTAAATTAAAAATTTAAATTTGTTCTTAAACGAAAGTAATTGTATTTATTTTAAACATTCATAGAGAAATTAGAACAGCCTGTAAAGGATATCCCTTGCCCTGTTTGTTTTCAAACATTTAGTTCGTCTACGTAGGTTGAAGTGTTTTCACTAGTTTATGAACTATTGTGTCTTCCAAAATGGCTGAATTATTTAAAAAACCGCTTCCAGCGCTTGATGTGTCAGCACTTGATAACTACTAACTAATATACTAACTAATTTACGAGTTATGGACTCCCCAATGTATCCTTCAGCTACCGTGGAATATTTCATCATCATCCACCATGCATTTTGAGAGTTACGGTATCAGCTCTTGAATTTATTAATAGTGTAGCTAAAGTTCTTCGGAAACAATGACCGGTATATTCGTGAGCATCCTTCAATTTGAGAACCGTAGCAACTTGTTTTGGCATTTTCCCAAATGTATGAATTCCCATTGATTGATTATATGTTTTATCATTGACATATTTATCAAAAATCTGTTACTTTCTATTTGTGTAGATGCCATATTTCCGATATAGGTCTAAATATTCTCTTACAATAAGGGATCACCTTTTCTTTATTTTTGTAGTTGATAGAGTGATCAGAAATCTATTTCCCATATCTTTAAAATCTCCAATTTTTATATGAAGTAATTCATCACACCGACACGCTCCAGATATGGCAAAAGTCTTTACCATCTAAAGTAAAAATAGTTAGTGTTATTCGTTTACAAATATATTTTGTACCTAAATACGTATCATCAGGAACCTTTATTAGAATGTTTTAAATTTGTTCATTTTCTAAAACGCGAGATTTTCTAGCGCGATATCCATCCGTTTCAATAATATTTTTTAATTTTAGATACTTTCCAATATCGATGTTGTTGTAGACTTTGAAAGTAGCTCTGAGTATCGCATATATTGACCATAATGAAAAATATTTCATACTTGTGCTTAATTCGAAAAAATATACCAATACTATATTTTATGAAAAAGACAATATTATTCTCAGCCCGGTAATCAATAAATTTGGTATACGTTTGACTGACTAAATAAATTTTCTGTGTATTGGTCCGTAATATTCTGGTATATAATTGGAACTAATTTTGAGACTCTTATATTACTTTTGACGTATCAATTTTCCAGGCAATTGTAAGTTGAATTTGTTTTGATTTTCCTGGAATTTTATTCCTTCTCTGTAATCTCTTGATCAAAGCCTTCCCTCATCTGACTTTTGATATTACTTTTATATCATATGTGGCTTATCATGTATATATTTTTTCTGGTTGTTTTCTGATATAATTTCCCTGGTGAAATTTTCCTTCATATACGTAGTATACATGTTTGGAAAGTACAAACGTTAACTGTTATTTGCAGTAAAATAGTTATAAATAAACTCTTATGTTCGGGAAGGTAGAGAAAGGAATTGACATTTCCGCTATTGCCAGGCTTTGAAAATTTGTTTATATTAAATAAATAGCTTGATAAGTATTAAAATTAAATAAACTACTGAAACTGACTCTACCTTCATCCTTGGGGCAATTTTAGAAGCAGTCCAACAGGTTTTCATTAATAGTTATATCATTTTCTGATGTTGTAAAATCAGAATTGACAAGGGTGCTTTGTTTGCATTACCACTATCAACTTTCAGTATTATATTCGTAATATTTTCTTTATTCAAAAGTGAGTTTTCCACCACAGTGCTCGATCTCCAATCTCCTTGTCTTTAAAGACAAGTGAAGTCATCACCGCCGTCAACTAGGGTAGCAGACGTTCGTCATAATACGTGTCCACTACAGTCTTTCCAGTTTTCCAGCTTCAAAAATTTTGCCACTTCTTGCGAGACGGCACTGATTTTGTGAACACCGACCACAATTCAATGATAATTTATATTAACATATTTGAGAAAAAATCGATGTTCCACCAATTCGGGTGGACGTAAAGCAACATATTTTCGATAAAAGCTAAAATAATTGCCTCCCAGCACAGTAAAACAACGTGGTCGCTTGGTTTTGGTATTAGGAATTTATACAATTAAGGCGGATTTCACATCTTCAACATTAGCAATTGTTAAATTGACCAAATCACTTGAAAGGCATTCACCTGTAACCCCCAATATTAGGACGGACTGTAAAGTTTTTAAAAGTCTATAATTCTTAATTTTAAAGCGTTTAGCTTCATTATCAAGTATGAATTATCAGGTAACCTACTCAAAAAGCAACTGAATTGCTCCTTTGTAAATACTCGCGATATTTTTGGTATTTTTATTTTTTTTATTTTTTTATTGGTATTTTATCTCTTAAAAAAAAAAGCACGCAACTTAGTATATATGCTTATATCAATCCCATTATTTATATTCAATGTCGACTGCAACATTGAATGTTGTGAAAGCGTTGATGGTTTCATTTTATTTGCTTACAATACATCTTAATATCTTTTCTTTGCACGGAACCATAACCCAACTAACATTTAAGCCTAATAGACTACTACACAAGAAAAATAATCCTAAATTGAACAAGATTTACTACTTTCTTCCATAAAAATAGTCTTCAATGTTACAAAATCTTATGACCAAAATTTTAGTCAAAAATTTGTTAACTAAGAGTAATATAATGCCTTCCAAGTAAAATGAAATATATGTCAATTTATACAGTTCAAAATTACATATGGTTTACCTATTCTATGTTTTCAAATGCTAACATTCCAATAACGTGTAAGACGAAGTTATAATTTACTTAATTTCGCCTAGAAATCTGTCTTCAATATCCAAGGATTTTTCAAATATTACAATAGGTAAATATTTACATATTTATTACGATATCAAAATACTTATTTTAGTCTTCAACTAGTAGTTAAAAATAAGGTAATAACTAGTTATTTTGCCCTATTAAATCCTTCAATTGGTTTCTTTTATTTTTATTACAATATAATCCTATTTTCAACTTTGTTGATAACTTGTAAGGCATATTTGACCATTTCAATTAACCTAATAGAAATATTGTTCTATATTATGGTACAAATTTACTTGTTAATAATACTTCGACGTAAGTGTGTCTTATAAAGGTCTTTTAGGGAACAAGCTTCTTGTTATATGTATTCCGACAGATCTTCATGTAATAGCACGTAGAAATTGTTTTGTGTTTTGGCGATCTGCAGTTAAAACTAAGCCCTACACAGTATTAAAGAGTTGTAAAAACAAGTTTAAGCCGACACTGCATATCATGTAAATCAGTCTAATGATAATATATCGATAAATACTTCATATATAAGTATTCTTATGACTGTTATCGTGTCAGATGAATTCAGTAGTGCACGTGAATTGAAATTCGAATTGAATTCCGTTCGAAAATATTTATTTTGTTTTTGTTATTACGCATATATAATATTATTGGCTTTAATTTGAAGTTTCAATCACAAATCCAAGAGTAGAATTTTATATGTAGGTACCTAGTAATAATTTAATTGGTAATAAATTGCCATAAAATATCTTCATTTGGAGGAAATTTCAACCACAAAGTTAATATTTTCCTGTGACGTCAGCATTGGTATAGGCAATCTGCCCTATAGGTTAAAACATACAGACAAATTGACTTCAAAGTTGATTATGTTTGAGCGGCCATATTGTTATAAACTAAATGTTTTGTTCATTATTTCTAATTAATTACTCATTAAAATTATGTTAATACAGATAATATTAGTTAATACATTTATGACCAAAGATTATTAAACACATTTTATCACGAAGTACATTCAGATTTTATTTTAGGTTATTCTTCAGTATAGTAATATTATTAAAAAGCAATAGTAAAAATGTATATTTATAAGGGGCGTTATTTTTATGAAAGTTTGGTCATGACATTATACGAAAAAATTTCCTAGGTTGTACAATTTGATGAATGGAAACCAAAAATACGGACTTTATTATATTAAAATCTAAATATCTATAAATATACTAACTCCTACTCTACTTGTAGCTTAGTAGCCTGACTTATAGTCTTTCTTTTTCTTCCTATGCCTGTTCGCTATTAGAATATATAAAATGAAACATATAATGTTGTCTCTCTCTGGCAAAAGTATGTCATATAAAGGGCATAATTAGGGTAGATTTTGGTAATAATGTCTTTTACATTTTGAAATTTTAACATAAAATTGGTCCGTATTTCTTTTAGGTCCAATTATCTTATTGGTATAATATTCTTGCCGACCAATTATTAACTTCCATATTACTTTAGTTTTTTTCCCCACATAAGGAAAAAGGCCAACGAATATAGGTAAACTTCCCTTATATGGAATTGGTCATAAAAAGTTTTTGACCAATTCAGAGGTCAAGTTAACGTAATTTTAACTTTAATTGTTTGTTGGGAATACGTTGGTAGACACATTCATAACCCAACTAGCAAAATAAATTTAATAAAAGTTGTATAAATTGCTATAAAATGAATATTATAGGAGCTTCAAATTCATATAATATGGTTAAATGCCTTTATACGATACTTATAGAATCGAAAAGAGACCACTTTTATAAAACACTTTGGTATCCTAACAGTTCTATAAAAAATGTATACCATACTTTTAAAACAATTTTATACAGCAACTATTAAAACGTTTTGTAGTTTATATTTTGGTATCATTTAAAGAAACATTATATTTTTAGTGAAGAATAATAGAACCAAATCATTTTAAGATTGGCGTTAACGCAGATTCATAATTTGTACTTATATTTCAAAACGGGATCATTTGTGTACATGGTAGATAAGTATAATATTTTCATTTCAACAATCAGTGTTTCAACAATGAAAATTTTATTGTGCCGCAAATTCTATTAATAAATTATATATATTTTTTACTGTTTGAGAAAGGTATTTTCAGCTAAAATATATCAAATCTCCTACAATTCCTATCAATGAAGTCATATGTATGTTCTCGGATACCAAACATCTAGGTATGCTAATGAACAATATTGTTAATATCTGAAATTATAAATAATTGTCACGGATTTCCCAATCCGTCTTTTTCTTACTTCCAGAAAAACAATCCGTTAATTAATCACTTCTTTATTAACTGCTCAGTACACTATTGACTACTAATTACAGGTCAACTAAACACTTATTTAATTAATCGCTATCTAAATCGCTTTGATCTCTCTAACTAAACACTTCACTTTAGACTGTAATACAAGACTTATACAAGACTAACTAACTCGGCCGTTTATTCTTCTTTTATAGACCCAACGAATGTTCCAGGTATTTTCTAGCATATCTAGACCCATTTTCTCGAGCGACTGGAACGCTTCTCGTCGTTTCCCCAACATTCTAGTAACGCCTCGATTCACGGCATGTTGTTTGTTTACCAGAATGGCGTAGGGGCGATCGGGGCAATCTCAGGCAATTCGCGGTGCCACAGTTGTCGGTTTGGGAGTGAGTGGGGCAAATTCAGTGACAATATATATATTTGTGACAAAAATTATGCGCTTTAAAATTATAAAAAATAAATTTAAAAGATATTAAAATTATGCTTTCTTTAATTTATAATATCGTTGTGTAATTATATTTAATGATCTTGTTACAAAATAGTCTTCCAAAAATAATAAAATTATGTTAGATATAATTTTATAAAGACTTTCAACTAATTTTACATAATGGCAGCTGTCGCTGATTCAACAAATTTTCATTTAAAAATGACGACTTATAATACAATGATTTTATTCCACATAAAAGCATAACAAAATATTTTAGTGTAAATTAGAAGTTTATACGATAAAATGTTTATAATAATAATAATAATAATAATAATAATAATAATAATAATAATAATAATAATAATAATAATAATAATAATAATAATAATAATAATAATAATAATAATAATAATAATAATAATAATAATAAATCTTTATTCACATAGGCCTACAAAGGTTGTGAAGCGTCAAAGGAACATGTGTTCACGGATACATACAACTAATACTAAAACTTAATATAGGTGATTAAAATTTAAAATGTGATATAAAACAAATAAGACATTACAAATATATGTTACATTCGGTATTACCAATAAACAACAATAATTTTAAAAGAGGTTGTAACAAGTGGAGTTTATTAGCTAGTTATTTAAAAGAACTCATTGAATGTATAATAACAATTAGAGGACAAAAACGAGTGCAGTGATTTTTATACTTCATGTAGCTACTAATCTTTCTAATTTCCATGGGCAGACAATTATATACTCTACTGCAAAAGTGAAAAGCACTTTTCTCTGAACCAGCTAGATTTATGTTTTGCCTATAAATAGCATTGGCAGTGCGTATATTATATTCGTGAATATCACAATTTCTTGAGAATTTATTAAAATTTCTTTTGATGTATAAAGCTGCCTCATAAATACACAAACAAGGGAACGTTAGTATGTTATTTTGTTTAAACATTGGCCTACATGAGTCTAGCGGACCTAATGAAAATATAAGTCTAATTATTCTCTTCTGCAGAAGAAAAACTCTGACGGAATCCACAGCTTGACCCCAGAATATTACTAAATACTTCAAATGCGAGTAAGCTAATGCATAATAAACATTTAATATGTATTTGCGATTCATTATGTGACTAATATTTCTTAAAGCAAAATATGCGGTATTAAGTTTAGATATTACATGGTGTATTTGACTTTTATCTACATATATGAAGACCTAAAAATTTTGTGCATAAAATGTTTTCAAGATTTTTATTATTTAGGTTCAATCGAATATCCCTTATTTCACGTCTTTTCTTAAAAATGATGTATTTGGTTTTATCCGCGTTTATAATCAATTTGTTAGAATGGCACCACTGCCAAAAAAGTGTTAGGATGTTATTAGCTTTTTCTTCAAGTTCGCTTAGTGTGATAGAAGAGACACTTATAGTTGTGTCATCTGCGTACATAACCAATCGAATATGGGGATCTGCAATAACATTGATGTCGAGGTCATTCATAAACAATGTAAATAGTAGGGGTGCTAGAATACTACCTTGGGGTACACCAGAATTCAAATTCAAAATCTCTGATCTGTGGTCGCCCAATTTTACTGTTATTTTCCTGTCTGAAAGAAAAGAATAAATAAACTTATCTAAAGGTTCTCTTATTCCTAGCGAGCTTATTTTTTTTAACAACAATCCCTTGTCTATGCAGTCAAATGCTCGGGTAAGATAAAAAAAAATTACAACTATAAATTGTTTTTTATCTAAAGCTTCATAAATATAGTTGGTTAGATCATAAGTTGCAGACGTTGTGGAACGTTTAGCTGTGAATCCATGTTGATTTTGTGACAGCAAATTATAGTTAATGAGAAAATTAGAAATTCGGTTAGATATAATTTTCTATATAGTCTCAAATACATTTAATAATTTGTCTGCGCTAGTACATAATTTGAATCGAAAAAAGTTGCCAAGTTCTATACAAATTTTGATATCTAAAATATTATCATTATATATATTATCTATATAAGTATTATTAGTTAATTATAATAATAGGTATTTAATTTAAAACTAACCTACCTATTGCATTACTAAAAAATTAAGTTAATGTGAGTTCTCGCACATGAACACCATCATTATTTATATAATAAAACCTATATCTAAAATTGAACGTCGGCACGTTTGACTGGAAACGATACCTTAGGAGTTCAAAAATTAGGGTTAGGTTTGGAATTTTATTACGCGGTATATAGAATAATTTTGTTTTCTTAAGCCACAATTTTGTTCCATAATATATTTATAAAATAAGGAATAGTTTTATAGATTAAACACAACTATAAAACTATTTTATAAATAAGCGCATTTCGAGGCAAAGAAATAATTTTATTAATATCCTTATATATCCTTAATAAAACATGTTCATACAACTATTTTATAAGATTATAAATAAATGTCCTTTGCCAAAGTATACAATTTCTTTCACAATATATTTACAAACCTTATAATATATAGTTGAAAATGTTGTATAACTTATTATAATACTTTTATAAAAATTTTAAAGAACTAAAAATTATTTGTCCTATAAAACACGGTGTAAAAACTATTATAAAACAATTTTACATAATTACTTTCTTCAGGAACAAAATTATGGAAATTATTTGCTCTATTTTAATCAAACTGTTCATTAAACAACGCAATTCGATAGTTATAAAATAATTCGCTTCTTTTAAAGTTACATTTTGCTAGTTGGGAATTTCTGAGACTTCTTTGAAAGAAGATTCAAAGAAACCTATATCGCACCCTTCAGTATCTCCTCAGATGCACCTAAATCTCATTAGATTCCATTTTAACAGATTTTCCAGTAAATTGAACCACAAATGAACTCTGTTAGCAATATACTTACCTACTTTGCTTTATTATCTAAATTTCGTTTGAATGTTTTCAAAACACAAATTAATAATAATTGAATCGCAGATTTCGGTCGGAGAAAAAATTGCATGGTTTATTCGGATTAAAACTGTAGTTTTGGTCTCGCAATTTTATATCCGCTCGCAAATTCAAAATTTACTCTCCACAAAAGTGAAATTTTTTATCCTAATATAACAATATACTATTTTATGTAATTAACTACCGTAATAAAGCAGTTGGAAATAATCTTCTAGTTCGAAAAATAATTTTGAACACATTTAGTGGCTAATCCCAGAATACACAACCAGAGGGTCTCTGTCGGAGCATAGAAGTTGGTATTTTCACTTACTAAGTCTGTTTATCAAGACGAAGAGCT
Organism: Monochamus saltuarius; assembly: GCA_025584915.1. NCBI lineage: Eukaryota > Metazoa > Arthropoda > Insecta > Coleoptera > Cerambycidae > Monochamus > Monochamus saltuarius. The sequence continues at coordinate 65,941,574 of CM046722.1, read as the reverse complement.
TCGTGCTGAACCTGCACGGATGCCACCTTACAGAGTAAGGCAAAGTTGCACAAAACTTTTATGAGCTTAAAACTTTTCAGGCGGTGTCCCCTTCATATCCTGAAATATTAAAAGAGCTGCAGCTGAGTTTGGGCAATATCCATGTGTTAATGTTGTCAAATTGCCGTCCGGAAAATTAGAAATTAACAACTCGACTGGGTAACTTTAAGCTCCTTACGTTTTTAGTACTTTCTTGAAAAGTTCATATCGGTGCTCTCCTGGATGGTTTTTCAGGGTTTTCATGATGTATTAAATTTCGTGGTTTTATGTCGTCTACCGTTTAGTTCTTGATTAGAAGTGTTCATTAATTTTGTAAACAAATATAGAGTGCAAGGTTCCACACAAGAATAATGAGAAATAGATGCAGAGCTTACTTAAATGTGTGTCTGCAAATGTTTTAAAGGAAAATAATGAAGAAAGGCATATTTTTAAAATAACCTCAAAGTCTTTTATCTTATTTTACTAATAAAATGGTCCCTCTACTGAAAATACTAAATAGATATATTATACAGGGTGGCCAGATGAAAACGAAATAGAACCATGTTCAGGAACTGCGTCAAGATTGTAGAAAAACGCTCAGACCCGTCGATTTTAGATTAAAGCGGGACATTATTTGCTGATATTTTTGACTACGCCACTTTCACCTCCAAGCAAGGGTCAGCATCACCCCAAAATATTTAAATGGCATTGGGGGTTGAGTAATATTTATTTTGAAGGCTCTTACAACAGACTTTAAATTTTATAATCCGCCCAATACTTAATAAGAATTTTTATTCTAAAGTACAAACAATTACTAACGGTAAAAGTCTCATTCATTCGAGTTAAGTACGCCAATGGTATAAATTTGGTATTTCTTGTGTTACATTGGTTATTGGCGATTTGTAGGGGAGATAATCTATAAAGTTATATATTAAAATATCATGAATTTCAAAACAATTAAAAATGGAACCGTATTATAGTGAAGTATATCAACTATTCATTTTCAGTAATATACCATATTAATTTAATAACTATTTATATGTAATTATTTATATGGCATATATCAAACTCTTTACTTAGAAAAATAAAAATCAAGCGGATTAAGGTTGGATGATCACCAAGTAATTACCCTTTTCATTTTCCAAGAAACACGTAATCTAAATATTGTTGAACATATATTGTAAATTGTAGATAGATGGCGTACCATCGGTCGTTCCTTCATAGATTGGAATCGAGCTTTAGTCTTCTAATTATTCTTGAGACAGTAGCTTTGTCATCCAGCTATCTATGTTTGTTTTTCTTTCTTTCCAATAGTAGATATTGCGTGATCTTCAGTATGGTTCATTATAAGGGCTGAGGTCCATCATTTTCCTGATCTGCCCTAAATATGATATCCTCTACTAGAACAGTACTCAGAAGTTTTTTAAGTTTGCAGTGTCTTAAAAGTAGCCCTGCTACTATACTTATTAACCTGCGACTGTGGTTTAGTATTAGGGGTTCATTGAAATCTTTTTTCTGAGCTCTATTTATTGCCTCCCCATTTCTGCTACTTTTTTGGAATTCAGTTCTTTGTTTTGCAGAAGATCTGACAAATTTTAGGAGATCATAGAACCTTAGCTTTAAATATCTCACAGCAATCAATACTGGGGTTGTAGAACATTTTCTACACTATTGAAAGTAAAATGATCAACCAAATAATATCAAAATTAGAAATAGCGTCCGCCTTCTTATAGTTGTGAATGCCATGTTGTCTTTTTCATTATCCTTTTTGGCTCAAAAATATTGATCATCTCCATTTACATCAGATCCCCTAGTGGGTAGCACAGTTCTAAGGGAGTCCCATGCACACACACATACAAACACTGTTCATACGCTCATTTTATAAATGTTAGATGGCGTTACAAATTGCGTTAAAGTATAATAGTTGAAAATTATGAAGAACTATTGAACGACAGATAACAATGTAGTTAGTAATAAATAGAACAAAAAATAACGGGATCGCTACACAACCAACGACAGTATGTATATCTGTATGTTAGGTTAAGAGACACGCGCGGTGCAATAGAAATAAAGAGGCTGACCAGCTAGCCCAGAGTGCAATATTTTTTGACCTGGTCCTCCAATATACTTCCCTTTGTTGAAGTTATCAAAGAGGACATCCACAAAGAGTTTAGGAAATGATGGGATGAAACAACTAGCTAAGAAGTTTCTAGAGTGCTTCTGCAAGGATACAGCCAAAAAATACCTGACCTAGCAAATATGTGCTTAGTAATAGGTAACCAAACTGAACATTGTTGGTTAATAAGACAGTATAAAAAGAACTGTGAAATACCTCTTTGTAGGAGTTGCGAACAGGAAAATGAGAGAGTATTTTATATATTCTATGAGTGCACAAGAGTATTCGTCAACAAGAGAATCCATATTGGAAAAACAATTTTATGACCTGCAATAGAGAGATTCCCTGAGCAACGTCGCCACCTTTTTCTTTTTAATAGGCTGGTTAGCACTCAGGTGGATTGATCTCTTAATGAGAGGAAGTGCATGCAGCCTAATGAGACCTAATTGCTGTAGCAACTTTTTAAGCTACCCTCCCCACAATTCCAGGATCCAGATGCTAAAATGCTCGGGAGTGTTCTCAACTTTTTCCAGGAAATAGATATCAAGTGGAGTTATAGTGCATCCGTAAATTTGAAAATATTATAGCAAACGGTTTATTCTTGCTGTACAATTGACAACTTCAAACAACTGGAACTTTTTTTATTTCAAATTTTGTGAACATTGATATTGTATTTTAACCGATATAAGTATTGTTAGGGTTACTACTTTTAGATATAAATCGTCTGTTTTCCTACTTTTGGAGATAACTTTAACATTCTACTAGTTTTGTAGTTTTCATCATGTTTAATATCGTCATAATTAATATCGCAAAATCAATAACTGGCTATAGAGAATAATGTCATACAAAACGACCCTAATACTTTTCGTAGAAACTGAAAATACAATAATTAATATACAAGATGACCCATTTACAATAATGAAGTTGGTGACCGGTCGTTTCCGATATAACTGGATATGCTGGAAAGTTCTAAGTATTTTAGTTAAGTTTGCTCCATGGGCTCTGCCAAAATTTCACTTTTCGGATCAGTGTCTTCCCAGATAACGATCGACGCAGTTCCTAGTGGAACAATCTGTCTAATATACATATTTTTAATTATAAATAAAAAATGTGCCAACTCATATAGTACACCAGACACGGCTTTATACTAATTCCTAACAAGGAGACATTTTCATCACGTATATTAAACGGGAACTCTATATCTACTGTGTATGTAACGTTATTCCATCTAGTTCAAAAGGTTTGGTCCTTTTGAGTTTCCTAGTTATTTCTATGTTTCACATCTGTTATAAAGGCTACAACGTTCACACGGCTCTACAATCACCTTTCATATACTTTTCTGTAAATAAATCCATGTCCATTAGTTTAACAACCGAGGTCACTGCTGCTGTTTTATGGCAGTAATGCTAAAGAGTATTTACAGCTTCATTAATTTATTTTCCAAACTATTTGAATTTTTCTTTTTCATTAATTTTAAAATTAAGCAATTAAATGAGTATGTAAAAATCATTTTATTGACTGTTATATTTATATAATTACAAATATTTAAGTGAGAAGTATGATTCGCAGCATTAAGTTCTCACAGTACTGGCGCAGCATGATTTGTGATTTCTGAATATCATGATTATTTTATGAATTATCTAATGAGAACACGATATTGTAGCACAGGCACGTAGAACCTATCTTATATTTATTTTCAGGATTGATATTTCAAAATATTTTAAAAATGTTGAATATTTTTTTTTACTTGTTTACATTAAAACTTATACTTACTAAGTGCTGCAGGGGACCTCTCTTTCTCTCCAACGTTCTTTTTGTTTGAAGTTAGTAACTCGGCCCGTCGACTACGAGCAGGTGGATATCCTCCATCGGTAAAAATCACCAAGGGTAACAAAAAAACACAAGCAGATATATAAAAACACTGCCACATTTTTACCGCAAAGGTATTATTGCAGTTGTTCAATGTAGTTCAAAGAGCATTCGGCATATTTTATCTACTCGGAAACCATACACAGAAGTACAGAAATAATTAAATTTGCTAAGGAAACTACTGAGAAAATATTTCAAACTAATCACCGCATGTGAAATTTTATTTTTTGACAGAATCTGATGCAGTCGTCATCTGTAGGCCACTAGTGTAGGGTATACTTCACGTCGATAAACTTTTTAACTCTAGAGTTGTTTGGGAATTTAATTCTGTTAATACTAGTAATAGTAACAATATTAACAGTAATCGACAATGTATAAAGTAATTAGTACTATTTCAAGCTATAACATCCCGAGATGTTTACAGTGCTCTGCATTTTTTTACCCCTAGATTATAATATTCTAAACAGTGACTAGTGTTCTTTGATGTTTGGAGAGTATACAACTAGTAATGTAACATTCAAGGTTTTGGTCCAATTCTAGTGACTAATTTTTAGTTTCAAACATTTTATAGTAATTAAATAAAGGAATTTATGTTGGGTACATATATTTGTTTCTCTAGAGTTGAGGGCCCAATGGAGCTACGGCAATCGTACAAGATTTTATAATTACAGAATAAATATATATTTTATTTAACACGGACTCTATATTCTTTTATTAAATAACGCTGACAGACCTCTAATGAGCTAAGATGTAGTTTTGGCAGTGTGCAACGAAGGAATGAAGAATGAATGCAAAATACTGCAGCTAATTAACCGGATTAACTGTTATCTCTCAGGTTGGTATTATTATTAATAAAAATGTATATTTTCACCGTACATATGACAACGCTGTCACAACGCATTGTAGTAGAGGGATTTAAACTATATCGGACGATGAATGTTGTAAGTGCCGATTTTCTGGAGGAAAAGAAGGTTTTGCTTCATTTTTTAAACATGTAGCTAGAATTCCTGAATAAATTTGATATTGCCTCTTAGGAATCTCTGAGCACGTGAGTTTCGTACTTTGTCATAGTAAACCCTATTTAATTTTTAGTTATCAAAGTGTCCAATGTTCTCAAGAACACATCTGGAACCAAATCCAGCAGAGCTTGGAATATTCTAAAAAAGTCAAAACCGAGCTATTCATAACTGTACACATAATCAAGAACTTATTTAACTTATAACCAGGTATATGCGTTAACAGTATTGTTCAAAATATCCCAGAAATGAATCTATTGTAAAATTTGTGACTATATATTGAGTCCAAATTATAAAGTATTTCAAGTATTTGAACTTGTATGTATATTGAGACAAAATGAAATATCAGACATGCTATACCAATGAAAAGTTAGATTATTAATAATTGTAACATATTAGTAAAGGTATTATTGTTGTTAAAATTAAAATTTAGTAGAATAGGACAGAATAGTATAAAGATGGACAATACAGAGCATATAGGTTGATTATTATAGTGGAAGTTAAATAAATTGAACATTTTAGCAAATAATACATAGTACAATTTTATCTAATTATAGGACACATTTATAACTGACTTAAATCCAGAGCTAAGTATCGAATGAACAAGTAAAGATTATAGATTAATTTCGTACATATATCGACAAGCGTCGAGCAAATATAATAAAAATATCAACATTTAAAGTAAATAAATTTTATAAAATTTTCAAAAATGTCAAATAAATTCCATAGCCATGGACAAATATCAAGTTTCAAGTTGGCTTCACAAGACCTATGACAATTTGCGTAAAAAGAGAAATATTTTAGAATATTTTAACATTTAGCTATAAGCAAAATTGTAGACATTGAAAAATATATAGTAAGTTAAGCAGTGCAGTGAAAAACGTTGAAACAGTGCATTGAAATACTCAATAAAATTATATGTATGAACCATAATGTGTATGTAAACTGTAAAACAAGGGATCAAGAAATCATAATTAAAAACCTAAAATTTGTTGACTGGTAAGTGTTATGTGGTTTACTGGTAACGAGCTAAGGAGCAAATGTGCAACGTTGGTTTAGAGCTCTCCGAAAATTAGGCAAATTAGCAAGAAGAAGCCAATAAAGATTAAATTTAGTACGCACGTTAAAAGATAATTGCTTGGCAGCTTTAGAAAATGATATCCAGGTCCAAGCTAAAAATTTTGGCAGTCCCATCAGTAGGTGAAGCATTCTCCAACATCTGTAGCCCCACATCACTGTTATGAGGGATTTCTAGATGATTTCCAATTGAAGACCTATCAAGACCAACGTTAATACAAGTATGTTACATGTTCACAAAATTTAAAAAGCGCTAACTAGCCATTAAAGTCAACAAAATATACAGTCAAACATACTCACAACACTAGTAAAACAATAAAGATACTTACCATTTAATGGGCCTTTTTCACATTTCTTTTTTATTCTTTTATTATAAAATATATACCTAGTTATGCCTAAAAAGTATTTTAAAAATTTTCTTCTCCCGGTATATTTTAAAAAAATCAGTAAAATTACCATATATTTTAAATAACGCGCCATTGACGTCATACTCCAGTATCCAATCAACGCTTTTGTGCTCTGTCTTTGTCACGCTCAGATCTGTTCTGCCAAGTCATCTGTCAATTATTGAAGTGTTTTTGTATAGTTTTCGTGGTGTTTAACCTAACTTTCGTTTTGTGTTTGGATTAAATTTCATTTAAAATGAATAAAATCGAAGAGGGATATCTTAAGGCAGATTCGGACAACCTACCAAGAGTTGACAGTGAAATGGTAAACGATTTCTACGTTACAGCCAAACTACACTACTCAAAACATAAACACTAACCATAACCTGACTTAATCATCTGTCATCAGTTGATTCAAGGCGGCGTTGTCATATTTAGCGAAAAATACCTAAAAATTATTTTGCTCCAGGGAGTTGATTTGCTTTAGTAATAAGTTATGGAGAATATTTATCTAATGCCTTTGTCTAATAAATATAAGTAACATATTTTCATTTCGAAATTATCATTTCAAAAAATTAAAACTGTATGTGGCAACGTGGAGCTGTTCTTTAACTTCTCCACATTTAATTTGCTGCTGGAGTGTGACGTCAGCGAACCGCGCAGTTTAAAATGATTTATGAAGATCGGTCACTTTGTAGTTGCATAACTTCGCTAAATTACAATTTTTTAGTAAATTGGGTCGAAACTACCTTTACTTATGTACCAGTATAACGCTTGATGCCAATAAAACAGTAAAATTAAATTTAGTGGAAAAGGCCCATTATAATAATAGTCACTTTTCCATTTACCATCAAAAATGATGTTATATTGTGGAACACAAAGCTATTCCTGTCAGAACAGGGACCATTTAAAATTTAGTATATCAGCGAACACCAGTTTATAGAATATCACAGAATAGCATACTTTTGGAAGTTATGTTCTTTATTTTAACATTTTAATTCCAAAAGATAGGCAACACTCAATATTCAGTTGCATTTAGATGTATGACAAATTTAAATAATCTTAAAACGTATTCAAGAGTCTGAGAGAGGGAAGTAATAGCTAAATAAACTTTTATGTCTATATCATTTATTAAAAGTTTTATCAGATAAACATTGTTAATTTTTTAATGATCTTTATTTGCTCAAGTAATATACAAAAGTTACATAAGTGTTTGACGAGCGAACCGACTATTAGAGATAAAAAAGAGTCTATGTTCTACAAGCAGCTAGGGTAGTTTATCAAGGTAAGCAATAAAAGAGTTTACAAAAATTTGTAGACCAATTGATACTGTTTTTCTCTCTAAAAGACACATACACACACACAAAACATAAAGCAGAAATAAACATGAGCAAAACATTAAAAACAAATTTAATTCAAAAAGAAAACACAACTTTTCCTCAACACAATTTAAATATCAGTATAATATATATGTTTGAATAGATACTCTTTTACAATCGAAGTATACGTATAAAATTACTATTCCTCGAAATTTTCACGTGAAAAGCATATTTTAGTGCAGCGTCTCTCAGGACTGCATACGGAATTTTAAATGCAAATCACCCACAGCGTATGGATTAGACAGATAAGTATCACCTGAAATAGTCCCGCTCGTCTACCAAAATCCCGAACTTCTCGGTATTAAAGTAGTCGGTTAATTTTATCGTAACGTTTCGGCTAAACTATAGGAGCGCGTCAAATCCATGACGGAAACGACAAGCCATTTAACTAGTCTATTACATCGCGCTACTCCTAATCTCCTTATCTGTCATAAAATCGTATCTCAACCAGTTAAACGCTGAATTACTTAAGCTAACTCAAAGTGCTGTTGTAGATGTGTCTAGTGAAGTCTATATCTACTCGAGTACAGTAATACAATGTACCAAGGCGAAATTAAAAAGAAATAAGTCAATAAACTTTCTTGTGCTGTATCCTTTCAAAAATCGTAATGGGTAAATATGTACCGGGAAATTATTGAAGCTTAAAAATATGTCAAAGTATATCGAATTAGTTGTTTTGAAAATGGTATCAATCACATTTTTAAAACTTTTGACAAACTAAACTAAAACGTCTTATTTTATTATGATTTTATGTATAATAAAATGCATTCGAAATTTGTGGACTCGTAGTCTTGTAAAAAATGATGAATAAAAGACTGGGAAAATAGCAGAACTGTTTACTATAAATATTTATTTTATAAAACTTAAAGAAAAAAATTTACAGAGCAATATTTAAGACACATCATGATAATCATAATCATAACAATTAATTTAAGTTTCACTGTATGTTGTTTGTCATTAACAGTATGATTATAAAAATAATAATTTTATTGTCCAGTAAGTACAAAGCACAGAAAAAGACCACCTGATGGTGGTATAGGACTAGACACAAAGTAAAAACACATAATTTTGGTGGATTGTGCTCCACTATATAACATATATCACACAAATACATTTCACAATAAAAATCTTAAAAACATCGATCATTTGTTTTATTATGTATTGGTATACACAAATATTGGCCTTCTAGAGTATTATAATTGTGATTAAAGTTATTTAGTTTGAACGTGCCATGTTAAATTTAATAGAACATAATGTTTCTAATATATACACGACAGCGGCAAAACTTGCAGCATTTTGAAAATATTTCGACAATATGCATATTTTGATGCACTTACAATGGTTCTAATGGCTCTCTTTTGTATGTTAAATATTCTTTCAAAATTATAAGGGGCCCCCCAGAACATTTTGCCATATGTCTAGACACAAATTCGCATGGTAAGAAGACATTACAGTTGACATAATTAAAACATTTCTTAACCAATACAAACAAAACAGATCGACAACAATTTGCCAAGGAGGTCACATGCTCAGTCCAAGTTAGGTATTAATAGGTACCCCCAAGAATTTTGTTCTTGCGCAATAGATATATTTTTAACTTTTATCAGATAACTCTTATCAAATAATGATGAGACAAAGTGATGAGAGTAAAATTAATGAAATTTGTCTTGAAAATATTTAAGAACAATTTGTATTGGTTGTATCAATCTAAAAAATTATTACACATATTTTGAGCTGATTTCATTAATTCTACTATCGATTTTTCTGACATAATAAGAGATGTATCATCCGCAAAAATTGTCAAGGTATCTTCATCTATATGTTTAGCCAAATCATTTATGTATAGTACAAATAATAAAGGGCCAAGAAGGGATCCCTGAGGAACTCCTTTATCTATGTCTAGCTCTTCTGATTTTATTCCATTTACCTCAACCAATTATTTCCTATTTGAAAGATATGAAACTATTCAGTCACACATCTTTCCTATCAACTTTATAGAAGTGAGTATCTTTTGAGATATACTTTATGAGCTATTTCAAATTGTCAAGTTTCTTTATGTTAATGGGGCATTTTCCATTATATGCTTTATGTACAATGCTTAGTAAAGCAATATAGCGATGGCAAGTTTCTTTAAATAACAATTGAGGGACGTAAACCCACCAATAAAGGGACAATTTTAAAGACAGAAAGTGTTAGTTGGGTATCTTTTGGAACTCTTTTAGTTAACGCATCCGTGTAAAGCAGTATTCTTGAAATTGTACTTTAAAAATAATCTTATTGTTTGATGTCGCAATATGTTTACCATATTCTAGTAGCGTATAAACGGTCAATTTTGTATCCGTGTGTTATAAAATGGGCATAAGACATTCACTCATACCCTTTTCAATGGAAACAGGTTACTTATTTCGATGGCAACATATTAGAGCTATGTCACTGATGCGCTAGTTATATAAACTACGTATCAAAGTGAAGAGAATATGATGGTAAAATCGTTATATAAAATTAGGCGAATTAGACTTTTCATTGTAAATTTATAAGACCTTGAGATTTGTAAAAAAAATTGAATGACGAAATAAACAATATTGCTACAATAATGTAGTGGCGTCCAATATATTTTATATCTGCTAGCTTCAAAGTCATTCCAAGGTTCAAGACAAAGATAGATATACTACTGAACCATACTATAGTACATTTATGCGTTTGAGGTCGCTGAACCTGAATTCATTTAACCCCATCAGATCAAATTCAAAGTTATTTCAAGATCAATTCGAAATATAGATATGACAGTTTACCAAACCATCATACATTTACGTTTTCTGAATTGGGAAGTTATTTAAATCCATCAGGCCAGCTTCAAGGTTATTTCAAGGTCAAATGGAAAGATATGTATGCAAGTGTTAATAGAATTCCAAATTTGGATCCAACGACCCCAAAAATATAGACGTACATTGGTTTTGTCCATTTGCACCTTTTGATTTGACCTTAGAATGACCTAGAAACTGACTTGATAGGGTTAAATGCATCTTACAATCAGATCCAACGACCCCAAAAACATAAATGTACAACGGTCTGGCTCACTTACATCTGTATCTTTCGATTTGACCTTCAAATAATCTTGGAACTGACCTGATGGGGTTAAATGAATCCTTGATTCAGAATCAGTGACCACTAAAAGAGATATATCATAGTCTGGTCCACTTAGACATTTTACAAATATATGCACATTTCAAATTTTATATTGCTTCCTAGTTAGATCACAAATGGAATTCGGTTCTATAATATGGTATCCAATTTATAATATACATCGTCTAAAATTGGAGTCCATTCAGAGACATGTTTTAAAGTTTTTAGCTTTTCTGCAAGATGGTGTGAATCCCCCACAAGGTTTTAATCATAGTGATTTTCTGAATCGTTTTGATATGGAAATACGCCGTAATGTCTCATTAATTTGTTATTTGTATAATATTCTAAATAATAAAATTGACTTATCGGTTTTGTTGAGTAAAATCTCAATTCGTGTATGACGCCAACCTCAAAACAGCAAACTTTATTTTACTCTGGTATTTCTATGTCCAATATGTTCGCTAAATCTCCAATATATTTGATGTGCAAATGTGTTTAATAAAATTGGAAAGGACTGCGATATTTTTAAGGATCCTTTAAATGCAATTTGTAAACATGTGTCTCGCTTAGGATAAGTTGTTTTTAATTTGTATTGTTTTAAGTCTTTTTATTGCCTACTTGTTACTCTGTAGTACATATTCCTGTAATTGGGTTTAATCCTGTTTTGATAATAAAGCATTATTATTATTATTATTACTTATTTATTACTTACGTTTCTATCTTTCGCTTTGACCTTGGCATGACCTTGAACCTTAGGCGATGGATGGACGTCAGATACGGATTCACCGTGTGAAAATACATAAGAATATTCTCCTAGTCCGTCGGACAAACCATTTTTTTGTGGTGATGTGAAATCATTCAAGTTTTTCTAATATACTTAGTATCTATCCTTATTTCTGTATTCGTATGGCAATTTTTTTATTTTCTGTATTAGTGATTCACTATTGATTTTATAAATATATTTGAATAAATTTCTCTTTCCATTACTACATACAAAAACAAAATTAAGTTTTGTTCAAGCTTCCAAGACAACTTTAAGTGAAATTAACAAGGGAATGTACAGAATAAGAATATTAACATTGGGATACATATAATTAAGTTTTCTATGTCACATAGTGTATATTACCACCGAAAACCATTCCCGGAGATGGAACAAGTAACCCGATAGTTTCCCACCTCAGGAACTCGATAAACACTTACGGAAGACACACATATACGTGCGTCCTGATGGGGTATCATCGCCACCGCCCCATTACCAAGCGCACGATTTCATAACTCGACACGTGGATATTGTTGTGGCGTGTTACCCGGTATGTACGCTTACATGCACGACACCCCAAACGACATTTACAAGAAAATTGCCGCTATGAAAACTTAAACTGTAGGTACACGGCGCCACTAAGATCAAGCTCCATAATTATTAAACTATTATGGCAAGTTGTTTCCGGAAGGTCGTGTTACCAAAGATGAATTTCTTTATTTTACATTACATTATTACCCTCTCTCTAATTACTGCTTTGTATTATTTAATTCTATAGCGCATGTGCCTGGTCTACACAAGGCTAGCTTAAGCTGAAAAAGTCAGCTAATGCTAGCAACTCTAGCTCCAGGTAAACTGAACTAGCTTAGTTTATTAGAAAGCTAGTGAAAAAGTGAGTAAGCTATTTGGATCGGTCAGTGGTCGCGCGGTTTAAGGCGTCAGTACTTGAATCGAGGTGACTAGATCGCTGTGTGGTTCGACCCCCGCAGCCGGTAGACCGTGTATAAGCTATATCTGTGGAGAGACTGGCACCATTTCTGAGAATATAGTAGGATGGAAGAATGTTGGCTTGGGTCAATGTGAGAGATTGATACCGGTGGACATTTTACTACCCCCCCTAATTAATGAGGTTTTTCAGGTTTCCCTAATTCCTGCACTGAATGGTGGTTAGAGCCTACCAACGTAAGTCGTTCCTGGGCGCAAATGCGGCCTGCTTAATAATAATATACCGCCCCTCTTCCGCAGAAGTCTTCGACGTATAAGTAAGCTAGAATAGAATGTTAGAATACTAGCCTGATATCCTAGCTTTTAAAACTAGTCGCGTGTCTCGTGATTAGTTGATTAATCCCATAATAAATGCTCAACCGCAGTAATCAAGCGGTGACATTGGGTCATCTGTAATCAGCACAGCTAAAAAGTTGGCAGTTCAAATTTCCGTTTAATACGTTCACGGCAGATTACCCGAATTCGTTCAGGTTTGTTTTGCTATGCCAGCCGTCAAAATACGTCTCAAGTAGCATGGCCTTTCCCTTCAAGCAGGCCCTTCTCTCATCAGTTATCATGTTCGCGTAGGATGGTGTGTTTGAAAATGCAATTCAAATTGGGTGAAACAACATTTCCTACCAGGAACAAGAATTAATAGTGATACACCGCGGTTGCCCCCATAAAGACATGTTTTCCGAGTGTGTTATTCAATACTAATCACGACGTGAAAGCCTGGGTGGAAATGATAATAAGGAATTTAATTTTGAATCACTTAAAATGAGAAAATAAAAAAAACGTACAAGCTCAACTTGATTCCACTTTCAAAAACATAATGAAGATCGAGTGTTTTTATACTTTGAGTGATTTCTTTTTATTGTAGTAGGTTAATTTAACATATAAGTCTTGACAATTCCTATACATAGAACTACTTTGTCTGAAGGAAATAAATTATTATTATTATAACACAATCCCTGATACTCAACATGGTTTTCTGCCAGGCCGATCTACTTTTACAAATCTTTTGTCATCTGTAAATTATTGGACATTACAAATGGATAAAGGTTTTTCAGTTGCTGTGTTTTATTTTGATTTTACGAAAGCATTTGATAGGGTTCCAAAGAATCAGCTTCTCTATAAAGTGGAACACTTTGGAATACGAGGATATTACTTGCCCGGATTGATCCGTTTTTAACCAATCGATCGTTTTATGTCAGAGTCGACAATAGTAGATCATATCGTCAACCAGTTATATCGGGCGTCCCTCAAGGTTCGGTGTTAGGACCTATTTTGTTCCTGATATATACTTCAGATCTTCCACAACACCTTAAATCTATGCATGCATCTTATGCGGATGATACAAAAGTATTTGGCGATCCAATAAGCAATAAACAACATCTTCAAGATGATATTGTAGCCATAGAACGCTGGTGTGAAAACTGGTTGATTTCTTTGAATAAAAATAAATTTAGTTTTTTATACATAGGTAAAAATAATCCAAGACACATATACATCTTTAGTGACGCGGGGCCAGTTACATCAGTTGATAGTCAAAAAGCTATATGAGACATATATTCGCCCTCTGTTGGAATACTGTGTTAATATATGGTCTCCTTCTCTCGTTAAGGATATATCTTTACTTGAAGGCGTACAGAGAAGTTTCACAAAATGAATACCTTCCGTTGGTAACTTATCCTATCACGACCGTCTCCATGAACTTAATATTTCTGTTCTAAACAACAGACAATTTCGAGGCGACCTTATATTCAGGCTTATCGGATACTATGTAGTAATGCTTATTATAACAGTGATTTCCCAAATTTGTTCCACTTCAATTCGGATCTGCGTCTACGGGGTCAAGAGTTTAAATTATCTAAAGAAAATTTCAAAACTTCTGTCTTTCCAAATAGATTGTTTAATCACTGGAACAACCTACCTTCATCAGTTGTGTCAGCACTTTCCATAAATGTGTTTAAAAATCGACTGGATGAGTGGATGTCACGGGAGTTAATGTAAGTGCGCGAGTGCGGGTAATGGCCTTTCGTTGGTTTTGTGAAACAAAAATATTTATTGTAATGACATTTTTGTGTATTGTTATTTTATTTTTGTATATTTGTTTAATTTACTGTCCACTATGTTTTTTTTTCATGTATTTATAAATTTATGTTATGATTGTTACCTTCTGGACATTATAGGCCTCTGTCCTTCTAATTAAATTAATTTCAAATATCTTACAGGTAAATTCAAATTAATTATAAATATTTTGCTCCCTTTCATTCGAATTAAGATCGTTATGGTACTGCCAATAACGACAATTAAATAACATCCTCATGTTATACTTAATTACAATCAGGGCGAAAGTTAAGAATTCAAAATATAAGCTAATACCCACGTAAGTTTTAAACTTCATCCTTAAAAAACCACTTTGCTTCCCAAATTCATTTTGAACTCTAATTGTATTACTCTGGATATTTCAATATTCATTTTGCTAATGCACACTCTCCCTTATCCCCCGTCTTGCTTCAAAAGCGCCTCGCGGAATGTGGTAGCATATGTTTTATTATTTCTTGGAGGGCCGTTCCAACAAAAAGTTTCACAAAATAGCGAGCGTATTTCGGAATCTTATATTTTTCAATATAATATTGAACGCGTACGTGAATGGGGGCGACATGAAATCACCTTTAGTCGGTATTGTTGGGTTAACCGGAAATAGGTGGAACGGCGTGTGAACTCGCGGTATAGCGAGTCTCGAGCTTTACATGAATTGGGTTGCGAGCGTCGAAATGTCTGCGAGTTTTGGCCACGCTGTGTGACTAACAACAAAATGTAACTTAGAGCAGCAGCGAATGTGTTCTGTATAGGAATAAAACAAGTCCGCTAGATTTGGAATTTGTTTTAAAGTTTCGTTTACCATTGTTTTGGAATTAAAGCTATAAGCTACGTTATACGTCATATTATATTACCTTCCTTGTCGCGTATAATTCTGGTTGGTTGCTTAAATTGAACTGAAAGTTTAACGAGACCACTAAGACACGTCTATGTGTATTGAGTAACACGGCTTCAAATAACTTCCATAACCAACAAAAGCAATTATTTATTATTTTGTCACTAGTTATTGCTTAGTTCCCAATTATATAATAGCTTTATAATGTAGTCGAGCTAACATTGTAAACTAAGTTGTAGAGTGCGTAAGAAGTTTTCTGACCTACTGTAGTGTATCAGCATATTTAAAGAAAATATAAAAATCACTTGTCGTTTAAAAATATGTTAGTTAAGTAATTGAGTTAAATGTTTCCACAGTGATGAATTGTCTCGTTTTTAAATTATTAAATACATACAAACTTGATTTAATAATACTGTGAATTTCGAAATCTTCGTTAATTTAATAACTATTTAGGCAATACAGGGCGATTCAGTTATAATGTCAATAATTTTAAGAGAAGATAGGATAAGATAGGAAAAATTGAGTATAATACTAATAGACGATTAAACAAATTGGTAAATGTGCCTTTGCGATACGGGTTCTGGGGGTGAATCAAATTGCGGCTGACACTAATTTTATTAATAAAGTGCTATGGACGGATGAGTGCAGTTTTACTCGAACTGGCATTTTAAACAGGTTAGTACCATACTACTTAAAAAACAATAATTTTCTAGGCTAGATGTACGTAACTACAAACTGAATAATTAATTGTACTTACGAGTAATACTAAAAATTCATATTTATTTGTAAAACGTAGTGAAAACGAAATATCAAAATGATTAAAATGTAATAGCCTAACATTCAAAAACATGTATTTATTATCTACATTTGTTTTTATTAACAAATAAATCAATATTTAAGGAAAATTCATTCATGTATCTAGATTAAAAAAAACAGTTTTACTCCTTGTCGTTAAATATCAGTACAAAAACTAGGTAACTAGGTTATTGACCTAATAATACGGTAGGTCAAGATTCACTCTCGATAACTTATGAGCATCAGATCAGAGGCGAGTCATTTCGGTCTTGGACAGTTTTCTGTTAACAACACGATGGTTTTTTATTGCTTAGTATTTAAAATCGAAACACTTTTCAGCTTCTCTTAATAATTTACCCATTGGGTATAGGTTTTTTATGTAAATGCACGTAATAGGTTTATTACTCGGTTTATTATTAGATACGTTGGAGTTTTGTGATTTCAATGTAACTAAGCTAATTTCTTTGCAGTCATAACAGCTACATTTGCTCAGAGGAAAATCCACAAGCTACTTGTCGGTTTAGCTTTCAGAGGCGATTTGTTGTCAACGTATGGGCAGGAGTGTACGGGTATCGTTTGATTGGACCGTATTTTCTACTGGAAAATTGAGTGGACCGAGTTACTTGTAATTTTTAATAGAATTATTTGATTATTTTATTGGATATTAACATTTTAAATTATTATTGGCTGAAGTTGAACTTAGCAAGAAAAAATGATATACTAAAATAGTCAGTACAACCGTTTATTTGTGATCTATAGATGATACTGCAGGAAACAACTACTCCGCGGGCTAATGCCCCGACCGGCATCGAATTACACCTGCAGTATCTGTGTGAACAGCCAAGAACCCTTGTCGGCCACTCCGCCAGACTTAGACCGGTTTCGGAAACCGGTCTATGTCTGGTGGCCCAGAGCAAGAGGTCTGCAGTTAAGTACCTACGACATTGTAGGTCGCTTCCTGCAAGTCGAGCCGCTTAGGCCGAGCAGGAAATAGCATACCAGTTACATCTCAACCGTTTATTTGTGATGTCTAAAAAAAATCCAATAATATCAAATTCAAAGGAAACTGATGTTGAAATCGAGATTCCATTATGGCATTATTAGCATCTCTGGAAAAATTAGCTTTGTCGGTAAATCATATGCCAGCAGTAACGCTAACAATTTGTTCAATTTTTTGCAGTGGCAAAATTGTAGCCGAGCAGAATAGTCTTGCGGGCAGTAAGGTTTGAACTCTTTGTATGTGATACATGAGTGGTTGAAGGTTCAGAGCGGACGAAACTAATTTATGATTCACATTAAGATTTGCAGCGATCTTCCAAGTAGTAGTATTTGGGTCGTCTTCAATTTCGTGTAGACTAGCTTCTTCCAACTCCTTTCTGAAATGAGCCTGACTCTGAAAGATGTTGAAAAACAGATCTGAACATTCTTGGATTTGATTTCCATCTGTAAGATCATAACCATATGTAAACTATATTGGCAATTTCAGCATATAAATATGCATAAGCCATTATTAAAACTTTTTATTAAATAAGCTTAATGACAATACACAATATTAAATAAGATGACGGCTAATCGTTGTAGCTAGACCGCTGTTGGTTTCAGTCCCGCAGCCGGTAGACCGTATATCAGCTATATTCGTGGAGAAGATTGGAATCCTCTCTGCGGGTATGGTAGGATGGAAGAATGTTAGCTAAGGTCAATATGAGAGATTGATACCGGTCGACATTTGAGTACACCCTCCTAATTAATGAGGTTTTCCAGATTTCCCCCATTCCTGCACTGAATGGTGGTTAGATCCTAGCAACGTAAGCCGTTTCTGGGCATAAGTGAGGCCTGCTTAATAATAATATGCCGCCTCCTCTCCCGCACAAGGCTCCGACTTCTGGGCTAATTGCTCTGATTAGAATGAAGGGTAGAGGTATCATTATTATTATTAATTTACGCACTTGATCGAATAAATCAATTTTGTTGTTAATCGGTTTGAAATACAAAAATAGGTGATATATATATATTTTTTAGCAAATAATAAACGATTCACGCCTCCACCACTGGTAAGCTTCTAATTTTTTGTATCATACTAAAAAGCACATCGAGTTTGGTTAAATTATCTCAAGCGGTTTAGAAACTAAAAATTAAAAACTGATTTTTATTTTTTATTTTTGACCCGCTGTAGCAAAAAAACCTTATTTTTGGCCATAGAATACGCCTCTGGATTCGGAAACACTCTTTATAGAACCAATATGCATGTAAAATAATAGGCATGTAACGTAAAACACCAATATTGTAAATTGTTGACTACCTGGGTCTTCGCCCATTAAATTATAATTAAATAACACATTTTTTCCGGAAGAAGTTATGAGCAATTTTCTCACAAACTAATAACATAAAATGGCAACCCATAGTAGTAGATTGAATTAAATCATAAAACTAAACCACTAAAAGCTTTTAATACGTGTAAAAATTGTTAGTCGTCGTAAAATTAGAATTGCGTCGTTGTACGCCAAGGGATATAAAACAAGACGTGTATTGCACATTCTTCCCGAATAACACGGATGTTTCTTCGGCTGCATTTGTAACATAAAATTAAATAACTAAGCAACAACGCCGCCCTACCATATAATAGTCCGGAACGGCCGTTGGAATGCACGGAATTCGCAAAGTCGCAATAAAAATCCTAAATAGCCGGTTTTACTTCCTGCGGAACAGAGAGGTTTGCTACGCTGAAGAGCTGATAGTGATTCCTGACAGGCACATATTTCAGCGGGGATAATGCGACCATTCCAAGACAGCCAAATTAATGTCGTTTATTTTGTGTACAGGGTGATATCTATTTATTCAAGGAAACAAGATTTTTCTCTATGTCATTACCCATTAAAAACAAGGTATAATTTTTACATTAATAATGGTGATAATTACAGGATGTTCACGGTTACAGTGGACAAGAAATAACTTATTTTTTATCAATAATTACCCTATGATTGACGTTTTTCACCGATCGACATTAAAGACGTAGCTTTAGTGACATCTGTCAGGCACTAAAGTGTTACAATGACTGCCTAGGCATTGATTTATTGCCTATCAAATATGAAATATGTAACAGTTAGATTTCAATACTAATCACGTATTGATCGAAAATTATTTTTAATATATCGGGTGATGTAAATTTGTGTTGCACAAGGTAAAAAATATAAATCAAATTATAGTGAAATTTGTACCATATTTGTTGACTTCCCTTTGTGCGTTTATTGAAATTGCATTAAATTCTCTCCTGTGTAATCATAGGATTAAAAATTATTTTTCCGGCTTTGATGTTCAAGTGACAGCGACCTTTTGTTACACGAATATCTGAATTTCTGTAATTGATTTAACAATTAATTTAAATTATTACTTGGAACGTTGTTTTATTTATTGTAAAACTATAGCGAAATTAAAACAGCGTGTAATCTCTTGTCCCGTTTGTTTTGAAAGATTTACTTCGTCTATGCAGGTTGAAGATGGTTTACTAATTATTGAATCTTACAAAATTGTTGAATTATTTAAAAAATCTCATCCAGCACTTGATGTACTTGCAGTAGTGTTTTTGTTTGCTTACAAGTGATTACGAGTTATAGACTCCTAAATGTAGCCTTCAGCTACCGTTGAAGACTTTCATTCACTATGCATTTTTAAAGTTGTGAAATCAGTTTTTGAATTTATTAACAATGAAAATGAATTTCTACAAAAACAATGTCCGGCATATTCGTGAGCATCCTTCAGTTTGAAAAACGCGGCAGCTTGTTTTGGCATTTTCCAAATGTATGAAATCCTATTAATTTATTATATGCTTTACCATTCGAATATTAAAAGAATGTTACTATTTATTTGTGAAGGTCTTGTGTATTTGCCATATATATCTAAATATTTGCTTGCAATAAAGGATCCTCCTTTTTTTTGTTTTTGTAGTTGGCAGAGTGATCTGCAATCTTTCCAATATCTTCATTATCTCTAATTTTCATTTTAAGTAATTCATCACATTGACACGCTTCAGATATGGCAAAAATCATTGTCACCTAAAATAATATTAGTCACTATTCTTCATTTACCGAAATATTTTGTTTATAAATACGTTTGTACCTAAATACGTATGCTTTTAATTTTTATACTTTCCAATATTGTTGTTGTTGTAGACATTCAAACTAGTTGTGAGTATCGTATACTTACTCGTATTCCACTTCAAACTTATGCGTCATCTCAATACTTTTAAGTAAGTAAAATATCCGCGTTATCCAACTAAACTTATCTGAACAGTATTTATTCTTTCAACACCTTTATATAAAGTAACCCAAAGCTCTGTATTAATGTATATACGTCAGATGGAAGATAAAATTATCCTGGTAGAGATTAGACCGTCGTTGAAAGGAGTTGAAAATATTTGTAGAAATCGTGTGAAAAAGCGGCTGTACTAACATCAACTTCTACGACGTTCTCTCAATCTTATGGAAGACAAACTAATTTTCATATAAATTATTACAAAGGCAGATTCCGATGAATATGTTTTAGAATGTCAAAAAAGAGGATCAGTAGTAAAATAATATTTTCTAAAACATTAGTTACAGTACCCAAGTAGATATTTCTACTTTAATTTCTGATTTACGTCGGTATATGATTTTCTGTTTTTCAGCGAACATTAAGAATTCCTTGCACAATTATTGCATTCATTTCACTTAATTACTTTCTTAAATAGGGAATACATTTAATTTCATGCCTATTTTCTAAATATTCGATATTCAAACTTAAGAAGCGTATGTAAGATCATAAGGAGTGTTTGTGTTACGAATTTTACTTAAATCGGATAAGTGGTTCAAAAGTTATGAGGGAAAAACGAGAAAAAAATTCCTACCTATGCGTTTTAGGAAATAAATTTATATCACAAATGAACATTATTTTAACCTGTTCTATCGATTCCTGTAGTTATCAAGATTAAACCTGAATCGCTCTGTATATATAGGGTGTCCGGAATGAGAGCCTTAATTTTGCTATATGATAAGTTGTACTGAACACAACATATTTGACTTAACAATTTTATTTCTTTGACCAACGGTTATTAACAGAATTATGACAGCAAACAGGTCTTGAATATGTGACAACGTCGCTCACTTACTATCTTAGGATTGTTATGTTTTATACATAATTATTACAAATAGGTACACCTAAACATATGTACTTACTGTGAATGGTTTTCTTAGAGCTCTTTTCACAACACAGAATAATAGTTACAAGTGTTTAAAATGACTTCTGTTTTGCGAGAACCGTTTACTGTCCCAAAAGTTTCGTAGCCAAAGAGCTTTGTCTAGATTTTCCGTAAATTAACATGCGACGCAGCTGGTTATGGTTACTATAAATTGTTCAATTTTGGTTTATGTACACTCACAAACATCAAAGAAAAATGAGACAAAAATGTACGCACCAATATGACTAATATTACTTTTAGGTTTTCAGCAGCAGCCTGACACTGCTACGTTGTCGTACGTTACCGTTTGACGAGATTCTCGGCAACAATTATTGGTTACTGCATTAATACTAATCCAACCCACTGATATTCCTGACACCCTGTATTTTCAATTCCAACTTAAAAATTACAACGTATGAATCAATACAAATAATATACATATATAAAAAAAATATTAATATCATACGGAATTTTATCTATGCTCATTTATGTAATATTACCTATACTGTACTTATTTCATTTACAATTTTATTATATAATCACATAACTTTATGTTGGTCACAAATTGCCAACGTAAAGTTATGTGAAATTACATACACATTTTTATCAATGTACTAGCTGTTTTATTGCTTACCGTTTATACATTGGAAATGTAACGAAAATGATACTCGTAATTTCGTTATAGCTACTGTCACTAATCTTTTAGATAAGTATGTTTAGATATCCTGAAAGGTAAAAGAAAACTAACTTGTTTTAGTCAAGTTCTTGCTAGAGATATGAGAAGGAAGATAATATGTGCAACTTCCTACTTTCCAATATATCGTCTTTCGATAAGGTAAACAAATACGCTGGCATATGGTGCAACCGGAAGAAGAATTTATTAAAAATTCTTCTAGCAGAAAATAAAGTTTGTAGGGTATGCAGTTCGGATTATTGTGTATCGATTTAGATGACTTCCCAACTTCATAGTTAACATTTATTGCTACTTTGAAGAGTCGTTTTTCATATTTACCAAAAGCGATATAAGGCAGTGATATAGTATGAACTAGTCACTGGAAAATCTTGGAAAGTAGATATTTAGTGCAGTGCGTAGGTTTTCACGGCTGGTGTTAAATACTTTCTGGGCTGTTTTGCCGTGGTCGATGCTTAATTGCAGACGTTTCACCGTACTCAATAGATGTCATCTTCAGTGTTACCGCGGTGTTTAAGTCTAGCTTTTATACTAGTCCGTGCGTCAAGGTTGGTTAGTTTGGTGCTTAAGATGACTGGTTTAGATGTGTTACAGATGGCTGGTTCAGATACGCTCCGGTTCACTTGTTTGTTCTCAAGCAAAATCATGTAGGTCTAATCTTAAGTCCTTCGTCCCTGTTCATGTTGTACGGGTATTGAAGAATCTCCAAAAACACCCTTCGTGCAAGATAGTAATACCCATTGGTACGAACTAGCACTCTAGCGTGCTTTAATGAGATTCTGTGTCTCTGTTATTGTCTAATACATTTCAATAAGAAAAATTTCGAACAACTCTGAATATCGCATATACTAGATATTTTATTAAAATTACTACACATACTGTACAATGAAGACTTTAGCATTACATTTCGGTCAGTGGTCGCGCGGTTTAAGGCGTCAGTACTTGAATCGAGGTGACTGGATCGCTGTGGGTTCGACCCCCGCAGCCGGTAGACCGTATATAAGCTATATTCGTGGAGGGATTGGCACCCTCTCTGCGGGTATGGTAGGGTGGAAGAATGTTGGCTTGGGTCAATGTGAGAGATTGACACCGGTTGACATTTGACTACCCCCCTAATTAATGAGGTTTTCCAGGTTTCCCTCATTCCTGCACTAAATGGTGGTTAGGGCCTACCAACGTAAGTCGTTCCTGGGCGCAAATGCGGCCTGCTTAATAATAATATGCCGCCCCCTCTCCCGCACAAGTCTTCGACTTCTGGGCTAATCCTCGTGATTAGAATGAGGGTAGAGATATTATTATTATTACATTTGTGTTTGGATGATTGAGATGAAATGTAATATTCTGTCTTAAATTTAGTCTTGGTATTAAAGAGCCAATCTGGGAAAGTATTTCTGAACAATCAATTTTCTTATCAAGAAATTTAAACAGGAACATGATTAACGAGCAAACTCGACGATTTTCTAAACTCTCTAAGTTAAAAATCTGTAACAGATACTTGTTGTCTATTACTCTTACATGATAATCACCAATTTCTTTATATAATAAATATTATGTAAATCTTTGTACTTGCTCCACAACACGTTTATGAGATTGATAACAAGAATTTCATATTATAGACCCATTTTAGATCGTACAAATGAATAATATAAAGTCTTTAATGCTTCTATATTTGTAAGAGATTTACAGTTGCGTATAATGAACCCCAATATTCTTACAGCTTCTTGTGTCTTCCTATTTAAATGTTCATTAAAACGTATTTCGTTATCAAACTATATACCTAAATATTTAATTGTATTTTCACGTAAGAAAATGTTATCGTTTATATAATACTTTATTATTAGTTTCTCCCGTATAGGACACCACTTTACATTTGTATATGTTGAGATTTAAGTTGTTATTAATGCACCACTTTTATATTTTTAATAACTCATTTTGTAACATTATACAGTCTTGCTCAGAATCAAATGTTTAGAAAATGTTTAAATCATCAGCAAATATTAATTTACAACGTTCTATATTTGTTGTTATATGATTAATAAACAATAAGAAACAGAAGCAGCCCTAGATTGCTACCCTGTGAAACACCTGAAGTAGATATATATTTCGTTGACTTATAACCGTCGTAATATACATATTGTTGTCTATCAGTTAAGTAGAATTGAAATAATTTTAATACATGTGTGCTAAATCCAATTTCGTCTAACTTTCTTAAAAGTATATTATATCAATCCGATCAGTCTGCCCACGGCTGTCTAACGCATCAAAAAGATATTGAGTGAAGATAAGCAAGTTGGCCACGGTTGATCGATTTGTCATAAATCCATGCTGATATGGAGAAATTATGACTTTTGTTGCTTGGAGTAGTCTGTTATACAAGATAATTTCAAAAGCCTTTGCAAAATTACACAGTAAAGACATTTGTCGATAATTACATATATTTGATACATCACCTGTCTTAAATATAGGATAAACTTTTGCAATTTTCCAACAACTTGGGAATATTGACGATTTTAAAGCAAGGTTGAATATAATAAACAGTGGAATATCCAAAACTCTAATTAAAAAAGACTTATCAAATCAGGGCCAGATGTCATTTTATTCTTTAAGCAACCTAAAGCATCTTGAACTTCCGACATAGTTATATTTTCAATATTAATAGCATCATTAACTACGTAGCTGCCATCAGCTTATGTATCGTTATTTGTAGGAGCCGCATAAACAGATTTAAAAAAATCACCAAAACCATTTGCAATATCTTGTGGGCTATCTAACATGTTATCCATGTATATCATTCTACCAGGAATTCTTGTTTGTTTCTTTTTACATAACCGAATACTGATTAATTCTTGAAGGCAAATCTAGTTTTTTGGTGGCTGATCATTTGGTACAATCGTGGTTTGATTTGGAATATAATTTTATAGATACATTTTCTCTATCGTCATTTCTTTGTTTGAGTTCAGACTGTACGGATTTTAAATATTCGAGTTGATGCTGTGCTTGATCTTGGCGAATTTTAACTCTGGAGTATCTGGTGCTACTAAAGTTATTCTTATTACGTAAAATATTTGAGACCATAGCATTAGACAGGAGTCTAGGATGTTCAGCAGCGGCGGATTTTTCAGACTGGCATAACCGTAAGTATTTAGTATTTATTAAAATATAAATAGATTTTTAACTACGCAAAAGTTATTGTTAAACCAATTACAGAGATGCAGATATTCATGTAACAAAAGCAAAATGAAAATTTAAAGGCAACATTGTCAGTTCAACATCAAAGCCGGACAAATATTTTTTAATCCAATGATTACATAGGAGAGCAATTTAATGTAATTCCAATAAACGCACAAAGAGAAGCCAACAGATATGGTACAAATTTCACTATAATTTGATTTCTATTTTTTACTTTGTGGAACGCAAATTTACATCACTCGATTTAATAAAAATAATTTTCGCTCAAAAATCGCTAGGGAGGTACGTGATTAGTACTGAAATTTGATTTTTATGTATTTTATATTTGATAGGCAATAAATCATTTATTTCACAATACCTTTCATTAAACTGAAATGTACTTTAGAAATTAAACTTTTTTGCAATTTTTTAATGGACAAAGCGCGTCTTTTTTGTCATCTTGTTGCGAAATACTTTTATGTTCTAGATCGCCAAAGCCTTTTTTTTGTTGTTAAACATAAAACAAATCTCAAAATAATTAGTATATTTTTAAAAATATGTTTACGATTTTATTAATTAAACTATATACACTTTAAGTAACATAAAATTTCAGTATAAAACAGTAACTAATAATAATAATAATCTTTATTCCTTCTAAAAAATATTACAATTTTTGTAGGAAGAGGTTCTACACTATGTTCGGTGACAAAAGAAAGAACCGAACGACTTACGTACATAGAAAATTCAAATAAATAAATAAAAAGCGATACTTAAGATACAAATATTGTGTTAACTAAAAAAAAGAGTAAATTAAGAACAAACCCACAAACAATTAATAGTATATTACTGGCATATCATTCACTGAGCACAAAAGAGCGAAGTCGCAGAAAACCCATTATGAAACCAGCCAACAACTTGGCACTAAGTAAGTGTTAAACCATCGAGCATAGCAATAAAAGAATTAAGTGTTAGATTTCTCAGTTCTGGGGGTTTTAAACCGACGTAAATAGGACACTCCATAAAAATATGTTCAATGGTTTCTAATTTGTGCTGGTTGCACAATGTACACAATTCAGAAGGATTGATAGAGTATGAAATGCCATTAAAACTAAAATTCATACAAAATTTGTTGCAGAGGCGGAGTTGTGAGATAAGTCTAATAATGTAAATAGGCAATTGAAGTTTCAAATAAGATGTGGTGTCTCTTGTTATATTAAAGTTTTTATACAGAATAGGTGTTGTAGACATCATAACTAAAGCTATGTCTCTCTGATAAAGCATTTCTTTATATTTTTCTAACATGGTAGGCATATGTCTTTTTAGACGAGAGCAAGTCAAGTTGTCCAGGACATCCGCACAATCTATATTGTGAAGCATTTGTCTGACTTGAAGGAGCCAATTATAACGAGTGTCATCATTTAGTAGTTGCAGCTGCCTGTGAAAACACGCACGAGCATAACGATTGGTTTCCATTGCCAAAAGTTTAAGTAACCAGTTTAAAGCCGTTTTAAAAACCAGTAACGACAGACTGCTAATTCCTATTTCAAGCCTAACAATATAACCAGGCGTGTTTTGAGGCAACAATAAAAGTCTTTTAAAAACTGACTTGCACCTTTTCTAACAAGTCTGTGTAACGCAGTCCCCAGACTTGCAAAAGAATTGGTTAAGGAGTTGACAATGATCGAGTCATACAGAACTAAACGTGAATCCCAAGAGTTTATTTTGGATTTGGCCATTAGAGAAATGACAGACCCAACTGCTTGCCTAGCCTTTGCGACCATTGACTCGGTCATTATTCGAAAGAGGCCAGAGGAGGAAAAATTACTCCTAGATAGGTACAACAATTAACAGTTTCAACAGGTTGATTATTAAGTAGGAAAGGAAAAATATTACTGCGACCGCCACGAGAGAAACACATGATCTTAGTTTTTGAGTGTTAATCGTTAATTGATTTAGTGCTACGTACCTTTCCAGGATATTGAGTTTACGGCAAAGGTCAATTTCTGAATCAGCCAATAGCACCAAATCATTGGCATACAAGAGCATAAGTATTTCGTGACGGTTATCAATATTGAGGCGACGAGCGACGAGCAGTAACTATTATAAACAGGACGATTAGGTACTTTGTACTATATGTAAATAAATGTACCAATATTGTGAGTTAAATTTATGCCAGATCCAATGCTGTCAGTTATCATAGCTTTTAGTTCTGTGCGTTCAATGAGGTTGTTGCTGTAATTGCTTAAGTTTACTGCGTACATTATATTATTGGCAAGTTCCGTAGGCTCTGCTGAAGATGGTCCCAATTTATTTGCGATTGACATTTTGTTTCTATATGTCTCAGCTACAGTACTTGAGTACCACCCTTCATGTCGTTTAATGGTGCAGTAAGCAGTGCCTCGTATAAGTTTCCAGATGAGGCAAATTGAGTTAAATTGCCATTTTTTTTTTCACACATTCTTAACACGTTTTCCCTAACATACTTCATAAAAAATCTTCGACTAGTAGTAACTGCCGGACGTAGCACAGTATTTGCGGTATATCTTCATTTGGTCTGGACTTGAGCAAATATCTCGGAGTATGAGTTTTGGAATCGGAAATTCTTATAATAATAATTGAATCGTCTTCTTTATCACTGGCCGTTATATTTAGTGGCTTATCTGTTCCCAAAGCTCCATAAGCACCAATTATTAAAATGACCTGAAGAGTTGTCCAAAACTAGTTAAATTGATGGAATTATTAATTTGAATTACCTTTTCTAGCAGAAATCTATTATCAGGTGTTTCTTGCAAAAATCTCTCAATTTACTCTTTTGTTATAATTTTTGACATTTTTTGGACGATACCCAACTGATTTGCTTTTCAACGTTTATAGTGTTGAAAATTTCCTGATATTTACATTTTCATTGGCATTCTGTATACTTTTTAACATGGAATATACTGACCATAACACCACCCTTTAAATGCGTTGGCAATTTCGTACTGTCTCGACGATTTTTTGGGGATTAATTGTAAAACATCACTTTGTGCCGCTTCCAATACTTCCTCTGGTAAATGCTCGTCTTCACTTTTCAAGCTGATTTTAAACACTCGTAGACTATGAATTACAATATGTAATTCTGATATTGCTTCTTCAAACAACTAATTTTTATGTTTATTAGGTTGCTATCGTTAGGATAGTCACCGCGCTTTATCTGTCTTGATACAAAAACGATTCAAACGATTTCAAATATAAATAAAATTGTTGTACATAACACAGTTGTCTTATTTTATTGCAATTGTCGGAAAAATATTGTTTGTATCTCAAACGCGAAATATTGTTGTCTTCTTGAATGGATATTTTGTCTCGTTAAGGCAACAATACACAGCAAAATTACAGGCAAAAATACCATTTCGCGTTGTAGATAAAAAATAACTATTTTTCGCAATTTTATTGAAAAGTTTTGTGTTTTTTTATAAAATATCATGAAAGATTGGCTGACTAGTTTGTTTACACGTGAGTCAATTATATTGTAGGGTAGTGTGATTTTAATAAGGACAGTGTATTGTGTACTAATATTTATTATCGCTTGCGGTTGTTTAGCACCCCCAATGTTATACGATGGGTCGGTTACAAATTTGTGACTGCCGTCGTACCCATAATCTAGGTAGTTCCTCGAAGGGTCTCTTAAAACCAGTGTGTTTTTTAGTTTTCACCATGCAGAACCCTGAGATAAGATTTATAGATACGCCGGTCATGTACCTACTTATATAATATTTACAAAACAGGATATCTACATTTAGCACTTAAGAACAGACGTTGAAATTGAAACATAGAACTAACGAAATGATATGAGTAGTCAATTTATATATATAGAAAGAAATATTTTAACTTATACAGTGTGTACAGAAATATGTGCGTGCAGAACTAATGAAAATATGAAGTGATAATATACAAAAATAAATAAGTTAGTTTATACAGGGTGGATATAAATATATAAGCCGCCACATTATGTTGCCATTGTACTTCACTTTTATACGTACAAACTGTAATCTTGATCCTTGAAAATTAGATATGCATATAGTGAAGCATGCTATTAGGTGGAAGCTCATATTTGCTAAGTGTTTCAAGTCAATAATATCTAGACAATCGGAAGAAGTGTTGTCTTACTTGTTCTTATTATAATTGTATGTATTTCTGTAACAAAACAAAAAATAAAGTTCTAATTGCGTAGTTGAGAAATTATTTCGAATATACTGAAATTTATGAAATGTTGGAGATAATCTAATACTTATTCTTGAATAATATATATATGTTACTGCAGCAATTAGAGTAAGCGTACGTACTGTTGAGCTTATGTAAAGCGTAAGTTAGACAAGTATGTTCCACCATTAAGAAGTATTTATAGAAAATTTTGCAAAAACTACATTAGATGTAAAGGAACGTTACACAAAAAAAGAAATCTGAAATGTAATGTGGAGGTTCTGTCAGTTAAGTATTTAAGGATAAATATCTTACGAAAAAATACATTAACATTAACGTACACTATTACCTACTTAATTGAATAATCCATGTAATGACTGACTTGGCTTTTGGATAGATAACCGCTAGGTAACAGCCGTTGTACGGTGACCTTTTATCCAGGGCGGTATTAGAATTTATATTTCCACTACTAAGACATTTTACTTTCATGATTTTATTAAAATATTAAAAATTAGTTGAAATGAACAAGAAACCTTATAATATATTTTGAGATCATCAGCACATAAAAAAAATTGCATTCTATAATCATTAATAAATAACACAAATAGCAGTGGCCCCAAGTTTCATCGCTGTGGGACTCCAAACGAAGAGCAGAAATACTTAGTCAAAACCATTAATATAACTTATTGCTGAGTCCTGATATAATCTGTACTATGTACCATCCCCTCTCTCACACAACTCTCTAAACAGTCAGATATTACTTCAAAAGCGATATGTGTTGCTGTTAGAAATATAAAATGGAAAAGCGTCCATCAATCAAAGTAGTGAATTTCTTATAACGGAAATGACTCGGGTATTATAATAACAGGAAGTTGAGGTTATCATCGCCGAGAATTAGGATGACCGAATTTAACCCTGGTTATTCGTGACACTGTCATATGTTTTATGAGATGGGTACCGCCCTTTACCCTTTATTTGTAATACGTTAAATGGAAACGCTTGGTCAGACATGTTTTGTGTCCACTAATTTTAAGTGATAAATACTAACATCCTTTTCCTCTAAACTTTCTTGATTACAAGAGCTATGAAATATTATGCACCAAGTGTATCTTTTAATTAATTTACCACATTTAGATTAATTTGAAAAATCACTTTCATCATGAGATAAATTCCGAAAATAGGCAATTCTATAACATTTCCTCACAGAACATATTTTTCAGGAAACATATTTAAATCATGGAATATTAATAGATAAACATTTGATTTAATTTTAGTATTTGCATTTTGTTTTCTTTATTATGTAATAGGTAATAAAGGTACACCTACGCCATCTATTATATTTTCATGGCTTGAGGAAATAGTAATAGATAAATATCACAGTCACAAAAAAAAATATGCACCCGAGATCCGACCCTTGGTTCCCCATGTATTGGCTCCCGAAACCGATCCCGGAGTCGGTATAGCCCAAACGTTTTATATTTGCGCGCTACGGTAAAAAAAATGACCAAAATTTGGTCATTTCCTGTAAATAAGCGCAAAACTTTATATCCGTGCCATTGCAGGGTCCAAACATGAATCAGTTGTTGGATAGGACCTCGCACATCCTAATTGTCACTTGAGGGCCACGAATTGGCATAAAATTGGCCCTAAAAAATTTCAAATTGTCAGGAAAAATCATAAGATGATTTCACCGTATTCAGTATCTAATTGATTTAAGAGGATTGTCTTCATGTAGCATTGCACAGTGAATAATGACAAAAAAAAAGAAAAATTAAAAAAATATATATAAAAAAAATTAAACAAAAAAGAAAAAAAGGAAAAAAGGAGCTACAATACTTCCTACGTCAACGTCGTTAGCTTTGAGTTACGCCAAAGGAAGGTAATTGTGACCTGTTCACAAATGTTCATGGAACTGCAACGCTGCTAACGACGTTGACGTAGGAAGCATTGTAGCTAATTTCTTCCTTTTTTTAATTTTTTTCATTTATTTAACTTTTTGATTTTTTCATTAATTTTTTAAATTTTTCTTCATATTTTTATATTTTTTATGTCTTTATTCGCTGTGTAATGCTACATGAAGACAATCCTCTTAAATCAATTCGATCCTCAATACGGTGAAATCATATTACGATTTTTTCTGACAATTTGAAATTTATTAGGACCACTTCTCTGTCAATTCGTGGCCCTCAAGTGACAATTGGGATGTCCTATCCAACAACTGATTCATGTTTGGACCCTTCAGTGGCATGGAGATAAAGCTTTGTGCTTATTCCCAGGGAAAGGCCAAATTTTGGTATTTTTTTACGAAGGGGTATACCGACCCAGGGATAGGTTTCGGGAGCCAAAAATACATGGGAAACCATAGGTTGGAGCTCGGACACTAAACTTTTTGTGTGGGTCTATGGAATTTTATCATTTAATATTGTTAAGATTATTAATGAAAATTATATATTAAATTCTAAAGTTAGATGACTTACTAATTTGTCAAACAATAATGATAAAACTTCGGAAATATCTTCGTAATAAAGAGTTTACTTTTAATTTTTGATTCATAGGTACTAATTATTCGGAATTATGCCAATTGCAGAATTATTCTGACAGTGACATCGGTGTCTCAAGAAAATTAGAGACAAACTCATAAAGGTGCTGCCGAATACATATTTTATTTCATTATTATTATTATTATTATTATTATTGAAGACAGTACGTAAGGACATAAGGAGAGAACGTGGGAAAACCGTTCAGTGCCGAGCTGATTTAATCACTCGTGTATATACGACTTGTTCTACTGTTAGGTGTCAAAATAGGTTCTGTGGAAGCAGTTTTTTTCTTTACTCATTTATTTGACGTGACTGGCTGAGATTCTCCAAAAAGTTTTTGACGAGACCACGATGCGAGCGAGTCCAGCCGTCAACCATCTAGTGCGTACGTTTACGTTTACAACAACTAGAAAATTCTTCACTAAACAAGAATGGGACAAGTATGGTCCGCAATACGCCTATATCGCGACCGCATAGTACGCTTCCTCCTTAAAACTGATAAGTTTGTATTGACTTCATAATATATTGTCAATATTTAATGTTTAGAAATTAATTTTATAGAAAATTCAAATATATTACTAGGAAAAAAGATATTTCATATCATTCATATTTTCAGAAGAAAATTCTCTCTGATTTGTTTATTATTACTTTGTTCAATGTGCGTTTTTAAAACAAAAAAATCCTACTTACCTATACGTATAAAGTTGATTTAATACAGAGTCTACGTTCGTTCAGAATCAACGCTGGTAAACAAAACGTCGCTTAAAATATTGATTTCAAAAAGTACGAAGCAGATTGTACAACACAATCTGCCTTGAACATTCAACACTTATTTTTCAACTGCTAAAATACGTTGTGATCGCCCGGGACCACCATCTCGTCCACGATTTGCACTTAAGTTACCAGCATCACGTCCACGTTGCACCACTGCCGTAAAAATATCGTGATTTGGCGTATTCGATCGGGAAATCAATATGCAAACAAACGCGAAGCTGTCAATTCATTTTGTCTAACTTCACCATAAATAATAGTCATTCACGAGCCATTCTGAAATTTTTAAAGATTGACACTGCCACCATAAATAAATACTACTGATCTCGTTCGTTTACCACCTAGAGTGCATATCCCCACTCCAATTCTATTCGCCATGTAGGTGTGTTGCCACGTGCTCCGGAAAAATTTGTTTTCTTTTTTTTGTATATCAGAAGCCGTTGAAGTACAGTTGCCCAGCTATGTTATACTTTATACTGTTAGAAGCTTTAACATTTTTTACGAGAAATCTATTAGATTTTTATTATAGCTTTTTTGGTGTTATTGACTTCTTATTTAAGAGTCCATATATACTCAAAGTTTTTCGGATAAGTTCTGAATCACCCTATATTCAGCGAATTTTTGTCTCTGATTAGCTCGGATTATTCCCTAAAATACTAAAAGTGCAATCTCCTCCATACAACCTTCAGAATATTCCCTATATTGCACACCTGGGAATCCACGAGCGTTTATAACCAAAGAGTAAGTGCTAACGATCAAACTGGACCGTGTTATAAATTATTCAAATGACCACTAAGAAGGTAAAGGCCCCATGATAGCGCCGCCGACCAAGGCAAATTGCGTTCTCATCCCCCATTTTAATACTTTCCATTCTATCCTCGATCCTAGATGCATTATTTACCCGCGCAGAACGCCACTTTATGTGAGCTGCATATTTACACGTTAGTAACGACCAAATGTACCCTTCCCGCTTCTCCGTCAAACTTTACTGTTTCTACTTAAATAAATCTATATCCTACTAGGTAATTTCATTTATTCGCCTTGTTACGCGGAGATAACATTATATAATCGTCACAAACATCAGCTAGGGAGATTTGATGCGCACATTAAATAATGTTTAGTGGTCTACAACCTGCGTGATGTTATACTTCATACTTCCGAAATGTCTGCTTATTCTCAAAAGAACAAAGGTTTTTTTATATTATCTATCTTAGGTCAAATTTTAAATTTCTCTTTTATACCGAATATTTTAATTATGAACAAAACATGATGTAACTTTCACTAGCAATATATGAGCAATATAGAAGGAAGCAATTTCGCATCTATTTCTTCATTCTTGTTTGGTTTATTTATGTTTATTTGGTTGTAATTTTGTTTTTTCTTTTATTTTATTGTTTAATAAAACTACTACACATTATATTTTTATAAACATCATGATTTACATACCTATGCTCTTACAGGGGACTTACAAATACAAATTTGTAAAGAAAAAATCAAAAAGGGTAGTCCAAGGATGATTTAAAAATACACTTCTGCACGGCATTAGAAATTGGTCCACCTTAAAATTTGAAAAAGCGACCGGACAAAAACTGAAGAAATTCCCAAGGAAAAAAATAAATATCATTTTCTAACGCCTATTTGACACCTACAGTAAATCAACTGCTTTTGCCGGTATTGTTAATAATTATTATTAGAATCAATTTGCGGGTTTAATTAATAAAATAGTTTGACATAGAACAACAAAATTTCGGGCCCGTCTTGCCCAGTTTTTGCAAACTAACAACAAATGTTTCTGCTTCTTATACCGTTTTGAACTTTTTATTTATTGGCAGCAGGTATGATACGTTTGCGTAAATCATCCAGTGCCCACTTCGTTGCGGTACATTTAATCTTTTAAATATCCCCACAAAAGGAAGTCCAAAGGATTTAGTCAGGAGATCATTGATTCCTTGGATACGCTGTACATGATAGGGATATTTTTGAACTTCTTATATGATACGTCACACTGCTGCAATACGCCGTGGACGCCCTGGGCCTCTATATCTTCCACGATGCGGAAGCAAATTCTCCGTGTCACGCCTGCATTTACACTACACTTGTACTTACTGGACACAATTGTAAGAGTAACTGCATTTGGTACATGTTTACCTTGAAATAGTTCTGCTAGAGCATGTTCACTTGATCATAAATTAAGACGATATCCATCAACAGCGAGTTACTATACACATAAGCCATTTCTAACACTTGCAAAACTGATGTAAATACTCGCATGACAAAAATGTTAATACGATAAATAATCATATATTTGAAATTGCGTGGCTAGAGACTACAGTAGCTCAGTGATGTAAAGGTTGAAAATTGTAAGATTAATTGACTTACCTTAAGGAAAATTAATCTGAATTTTCCGAGCTTGTCCGAGGATATAATTACATTGTAGTCCCGCTTAACCTACTCTATCAGCACGCATTGTACAAAGACAAAAAAAGGTTGGTTTTTGTCCATTTATTATCACAGTGTCCCCTTGGATAATCATTCCGTTGTAGTGGTTGTCTGTCAAAATCGGTACTATTACGGGAAAAAAGGGGTGGGGGTAATTATATCCTCGGACAAGCTCGGAAAATTCAGATTAATTTTCCTTAAGGTAAGTCAATTAATCTTACAATTTTCCTTCGCTTGTCCTCGATATAATTACATTGTAGATGTTCAGAGTAACCGATTTTGACCTTGTGCACATTAATTTTTGGAAAATAAATGATGACAATAGCAACTCCTATTTATGGAAATATGGATATTCTACTGTAGCCTTATTAATTAAATAATTTCTTAAGATTAGGTAATAGCAAATTATACACTATTATATGATACTTCCAACTTATTTTGATTCATTATAAAAATATTTTTAATATTTTTTACCAATAACAATATAAAATTTTATTCCTGATAATTAGGATACATATTTAGGTATAATGAGAATAGCTTTAGTACATACATCGTTTGGTGTTTAAGTTTTAAGGCGCCGTATTCCTGAAAAGTGTTTTCTACAAATATAAATAATTTTAGACATTTAAGAACTGAATAATATAGAGTTTAGCAAATAACAAGGATGTTATTTCATGCCACCTGCAAATATTCAAAGGTACCGAAGTAAAATCAATATTTAACATCAGAAAGCGATCTATCAATGAATTTTTAGGTACTGAAATCTTTCAAAATACGTATTTTTTGAAATTCAACTATAGATGTAAACATTGTTATAACATAAACTTACATAGTTCTGCATATAAGATTGTTCACTTTTGTTTATAAGTATGTGAAAATAATTGTTGAAATGTGGGGTTAGAATAGCGAAATTATGTGTGTCATATAAATGCATTTTAAAAGTTATTACATTATTTGAGGAAAGTTTAAATAGTAAAAGTGGATAAACAAAACATCAATAATTCTATTTTTGATATTACTTTTGCTCTACGAGTTTTATTTTCGAGATTTCAGTACCTAAAAACACCACAAATTTGATCATTTTACGGCGAGAGATACGGGCACCTTAAGTGGTATGTATTGTCTATAACAATTGAAGCACGCGTTAGATGCAGCGGACGAATCTGCTGCATTTTTGTTCTGTTCTGTGGAATGTGTGGACTATTAGTCGGATCCTGAGTGGATATAATGAATTGAAAATAGTAATAGATATTCATCACTCAGAATACTCAGATTAAAAAATGCCCTTTTGATTTGTCCTGCCTACTAGGTACCATCAAATGTTGTTTCAATATAGTGTACGCTCCAAATCTAACGCTGGTTTTTAATATTATATTTATATATAATACATATATATATACACACATATATACACATACATATATACATATATTATTACTATTTTATTTAAAAATATTCTTATATTAAATATATTGTTTTTTCTTTTTTGACGTTCTTCAAGTTTGTATATCTACTAATTTTTGAGATATGGCCAATATTTATAAATAAATGTACTTAGCTAGTTGATGTTAATAATTTTTATTCCGAAGTAGACACTTGACATACCAATTTTAAAAATAAGTTTTTTAAAACTTAAATTTGCAATTTCTATTAGTTATTGACACAACCAACAATTTTCCATTGATTTTTGGCAGTTTCATAAAAGCTTACACAATCTTCATTGAAACTGAAATAAGTACCTCTGAATTAATTAAGTCTCCTAACAAAAAATTGTATTCAACAATTGATCTAGTGAACAGCTAAAGGACGAAAAGACACAGATGCTCTGTAAGGACTGTCTTTCTAAATTAAGAACAGGAAGCAACTCTGACCATGGGTGCAGCCAATTTCAAATCCAAATTTTAGACACTCCGTGTTTTAATGAAAATCATTTTTCTCACTGTGACAAGAGTGAGTCGTTTCAAGTAACTGATTGTTTAGGATTTGGAAGGCAAAAATTAGAAATGCTTACATACATACTAAGTTTACCGTTAATTTATAAGAATTTAATACTGAGTCGTCCTTTAATGTATTGAAAGACATCCATAAAATTTCCTTATCACCAGGGAAATATCCTTGTCAAAAGGAAGGAAATATGTAAAACATATTTTCTTAATTTACAGTGAAATTATAGACGGAGTATCTATCAGGATCTGGAAACCCTGTAATATATTTTATACATTCAAAACTTAGCTTTTTGGCATCTTAAGCTTCCCAGCTATGTAATTTTAAAAAAAAAAAAAAATCTATTCTTAATTTGTCTTGATATACAGAGATATTGATTTATTGTCTGCTTCAATATTAAAACAGTATAGCAAATGTATATAGCATAAACAGAATTTAATTTCCTTTTTAAACCAACGCCATAGTTCGGAGTGGCTTTATTTAAAATATCCGAATATGACACTGCCTCGTCGATTTGTACCAGAAATCTGGTTGCCTATTCTTAATAAAGTACGAGCGTGTCTCATACATATTGTTACGAAATGGACTGTATTTAGATTGGTTCAGTTGTTACATATGATTGTATGTGTCGCCAATAAATAGAACGAGGTACAATGTATAATAAAAGAGAAAAAAAGAACTGTGGTTTTCTTACCTAAGCGGCGTCTTCTTACACTGCACTCGGAGATGGTTGTCTAAAGGAGGTAGGTTGATTGCAATAGATCTTGCAGTAACAAAACAGTAGTTTTTCAGAGAAAATATAAGAGCTACAATAACACACTAGAGCGCGTCAACGGTTTAAGCGAGAGTCCTTTTCGTTTCTCGCGGACATTCGCCAGTAGCGGCGTTGAGAACCACAGCAATTTCGCGGTAACAACTTACAATTAAAACAAAACAAAAAAAGAGATGAGATTCTTAGATTCTTAAAGAGTTTAAATTTAATAACAAATATTGAATTAATTTAGCAAATTTAATTAATAAAAAAGACAAAAACGGAACATAACCGCCCACCTAGAGTGTCTAGAAAAAGACACTCTAAACAGGAGATTGCATAGGTAATGGACACAATTTAGTAACTGGTCGTTTTAATGTTCCTTGAGAAGTACGAACAGTCACAACTCTTATAACACCATCAGAACCGGGATGAGTGTCTACAATTCTGGCTAATTGCCAATGCAACGGAGGTAATAATTCATTTTTTACGAGAACCATTGTTCCTACAGTTATATTTTCACTCGACTCTGTCCACTTTTTGCGTTGATGTAGGGTGTGTAAATATTCAGTATGCCAACGGGACCAAAAGTCTTGATGTAATCTTTGCAATAATTGCCAGCGATTGAGGCGATTTAAATTTAAATTTTGAAGATTAGGTTCTGGAATGGCCGTGAGAGTGTCCAAAGTTAAAAAGTGTCCGGGGGTTAATGGAGTGAGATCATTAGGATCAGAGCTAATAGGACCCAGGGGTCTTGAGTTTAATAGTGCTTCAATTTGTATTAACAGTGTGTTTAATTCTTCGTACGTTAAAAGTTGTTGCCCAATGACGCGAAATAAATGAGTTTTAACGGATTTTATTCCGGCCTCCCATAAACCTCCAAAATGAGGTGCCGATGGGGGATTAAAATGCCATTCAAGATTTTCTTGGGTACTTGCCTCTTGCATGATTCGAGTTAGATATCTGGATGCGCCAACTAGGTTGGTGCCGCAATCGGAAAAAATGTAGTTACATCTGCCTCTCCGCGCTATAAACCGTTTTAAAGCAGCCAAGAAGGCTTCTGTCGACAAATCAGAAACCAACTCTAAATGCAGAGCTTTAGTAGCAAAACAAACAAATAAACAAATATATGCTTTAAGGGTTTTGCTGCCACGAACTTTACTCATGGTAATACGAAGAGGTCCGCCAAAATCCACACCAACACATGAAAATGGTTTCAGTTGAGAAACTCTGAGACGAGGCAAGTTACCCATGAGAGGTTGAAGAGGAGTGGGGTTTAATTTCCAACATTTTTGACATTTAGAGATAACACTTCGAATTATTCGTTTAGCACCTAAAATCCAAAAGTTTTGACAAATTAGAAAATGTAATGTTTGGGTCCCTGGATGAAGATACTGTTGGTGAGTACACTGAATAAGCAAAATAGTGAAGCGATGATTATTAGGGAGCAGAGCTGGAAATTTTCATTAATAGAGAGGTTGGACTGAGCCAATCTACTACCTACTCGAAGTATACCTTTATCATCAATAAAAGGGCTAAGCTTGCGAAGATATTTACTAACCAGTTTGTTAGATCTTAATGCAGAAAGTTCCTTGGCAAAAACTTGCCGTTGAACATTTTAACGAGAATAAAGAGAGCGTCGTGAATTTCAGAACTGGTGAGAATGTTAGAGGATTTTTTACCTGATTGGGAGGTATTATTAATAAATTTGAGGACATAGGCAGTAATGCGTTGAATTTTAGAAAGCGATGAGAACTGGTCTAAGAGAGTATCCATAAAATTAATTTCTACAGTAGTGGTCAAAACATGTTGTTTTATTTCTGGCAAAAGAGTTTCATTTGTCGAAGATTCTGAGAAAGATTGTTTTGGCCAAGAGTCAGAAGATAGCGATAAGAAAGCCGGCCCCGCCCACCATGGGGAATGCTGGAGAAGTTGCAAGGGTAACATTCCTCTCGATGCGCAATCAGCTGGATTATCTTGGGAAGGAACGTGACGCCAAATTGTAGGTGAAGTTTTACAGTGAATTCGACTAATGCGATTAGCAACAAATTGTTTCCATTTATGAGGAGAAGAACGTATCCAAGATAGAACGACCGTCGAATCGGTCCATGCGAAAACTTGAAAATGACAGCGACTTTCTAGCAGCTTAGAGACATATGAAAGAAGTTCGGCTAAAAGAACGGCTGCGCAAAGTTCAAGACGAGGAATCGAGAGTGTTTTCAAAGGAGATACTTTTGATTTGGAACAGAGAAGAGACGTACAAACTTTAGAATTTTTTACAGATTTCAAATAAATAACTGCAGCATATCCTTTCTCAGAAGCATCTGAGAACCCATGCATTTCAAATGAGGTTATTGAGAGAGATAAACAACGAGGAATATTAATTTGGGCTATATTTGGCAATTCCTTTTGAAACTGTAACCAAATGTCGACTACATCTGAAGGAGGACTTTCATCCCATTGTAAACCGAGCGTCCACAGGTATTGTATTAACCTTTTAGCAAAAAGTGTCAAAGGACTTAAAAATCCAAGTGGATCGAATATACGAGCTATCTCAGAGAGAATATTGCGTTTTGTACAGTCTGAAGCTATAGGAGTAACATGAAATCGGAAAGTATCTGATACTGGATTCCACTGAAGTCCCAAGACCTTCACATTAGACGAAACATCAAGATCAAGCGACCTTTCAATTGATTGAGAAAAGTTTTCCGCTATAAGCGCGGAATTATTGCTATTCCACTTGTGAAGTTCAAAACCTGCACTTCGAAGTAAATATATTAATTCTGTTTTTAATTTAAGAGCTTCTTCTAAAGAATTAGCTCCACAGACAATATCATCAATGTAAGTACTATTTTCGAGAGCCTGACAAGCCAGTGGAAAACGATAACGCTCATCCTTGGCCAATTGTAATAGAGTTCTAATCGCGAGGAAAGGAGCAGAAGAAACTCCATAAGTAACAGTATTTAAAACATAATCTTGGATAGGTTCATCTTGAGAAAACCTCCAGACTATTCTTTGAAAGTTCTTATGAGCATCATGAATTAGAATTTGCCGGTACATTTGCTTAATATCAGCAATAAAGGCTATAGCGTAAAATCGAAAATTCAATAAGATAGCTATTAAATCACGTTGCAATTTAGGACCAGAGAGAAGAGTACTATTTAGAGAAGATCCAGTGGCACTTGCACTTGCGTCAAACACTACCCTAAGTTTAGTCGTGATACTTTCAGGTTTTATTACACAGTGATGTGGAATATAGTAAACATTTAAGGAAGAATTGTTCATTACTGGAGACATATGGCCACGATCTAAATATTCACGCATAAAATTGGAATATTGTTCATATAAAGAAGGATCATTAAGTAATTTATTTTCCAGAGATAAAATCGTCGAACAGCTAAAGCTCGAGTATTTGAAAAGAAAGGTTCTCCTGAACGAAAAGGCAGACTAACCTGAAATCGGCCAGAAGTATTTCTAAGATATGTTTTCGAATATATATCTTCACATAACTGGTCTTCAGGAGAGAGATGATTTTGCTGAGGTAAATCTTCTATTTCCCAAAAACGCTTTAAAGAATTTTCTAAGGAAACATCACAACAGCAGAGGAACGATTTTATACAAAATGTTTGAGAAGATACAGATCCCATAAGAATCCAACCAAGCGTAGTATTAATAGCTACAGGTTCACCTGATTTACCTGTCAGGCGACCATTGAGTAAAATAGAGGAAAATATATCAGCTCCTAACAATATATCAACAGAGTTCGGAATATTAAATTGTGGATCAGCTAACTGAATATTTTGTATGTGTGTCCAGGAATCGAAAGAAATTTCGAATTTGGGCATATCCTCACAAATTTGAGGTAAAATGAGACTTTCGATAATAAAATTATTAGGTTGACTTAACGAACGAAAATTAAGAGAAACTCCTTTAGCGGCAGAAGAAGACATTTGTCCTAAACCTTGAATAGAAATAGAAAGATCGAGTTTTGATAAACCTAAACGATTACAACATTTTTCAGTGATAAAATTGGCTTGACTACCAGAATCTAAGAGAGCGCGAACGACTTGATAGTTGCCCCATTTATCGAGGACTTCGATGCGAGCAGTAGAAAGAAGAACTACTTTTGGAGGAAACTAAATTAGTTAGAGTAGTAGTTTGCGAAGTGCTTGCCACAGAAGAGTTATTTTGTAAAGGGGCGGAGTTAGGCGAAGAAACAGAGGATGTGGAAGCATTTTGCATTGGAGAATGTATGTCATCAAAGTGCAAAAGAGTATGATGTTTTTTCTTACATTTCAAACAAGTAGAAGAAGAACTGCAATGAGTTAGAGAATGTTTAAATCCAAGACAATTTATACACCATCTTTGAGTTTTGACAAAGTTATAACGTTCTCGAGGTGAATATGAAATGAACGTGGGACATTTATATATTAAGTGATCTAATTTGCAAAGAGGACATTGTTGAGTATTTTTTGTTTCAGCAAAAAATGATGAACGTGAGCGTTGGGAACTTGGCGAATTTAACCATGACGATTGAGAAGATTTAATTTTAGAGTTTTCCCTTTTGTTTCTATTACTGTTGGAAGTCATATCTTGAGCTCTAGTTAGTGCTTTACATTTTTTCAATAAAAACTTTTTCAAAGATTCAAAACTTGTGATTTCATTATCATATTCAAATTCAAACTGAGAAATAGTATTAGAATCTAAACATCTTATAAGTTTATTAAACATGGGATAATCCCAATGAGCAACTGGAAAACCCATATTTTCGAGACCGCTTAAATTTTCCGTAAAGGTATTCAACAACCTTTTAAATTTTCAGGAGAAACATCATTCTCAGTTAATTTGGGAGCATTTTCGATTTCTTTATAATATGAATTAGCTAATTCGCGTTTATCTTCATAATTAAGTTTAAGAGAATTTAAAGCAATTAAATAATTTTGATCAGTAAGACGATGGTGTTTAACTATACTTAAAGGATGACCTTCCAGGAAGCAATTAAATAAGAAAATTTATCTATATTAGAGAGACTATTATTTTTATGAACAGCGGATTCAAACATATCAATAAATGTTCTCCATTTCTTAATATCTCCGTCAAATTTAGTTAATTCTAATTTAGGGAGCTTTATATTGGGAGTATTCGAAGAGAGGTCAGCAACTACATTCTTGGTTTCAAATAAGTTATTATAAATTTCTTTAATTTTATAATAAGAGGAATCAAAATCTTTGCGTATAATTGTTTCGCTTGCTATATCATAATCTTCCAAAGTAGAAACAATCAAGAGAATACTTTGATTATGCTTTTCAAATTCTTCATAAATTGAATCTAAGTTACAACAGCGAGATTTAAATTGAGTACGAATATCATCATTTATAAGAGCACTCTCAGCTACCAATCTTAAATCCTCTACGCGATCAATACAAATATGCCTAAGAGCTTTTAATTGTTTAATTTTATTGGTTGCAGTTGACATAATGAAGTGAAATTGCGATTGTAAAAAATTAACTAAAGTGAAGAAATTTAGAGAACAATAATTCAATATAAAATACACTATATTGCAAAATATCGAGTGAAACACACCATAGAAACAATGTGTTTATTAAACTACCGATAATTTTTCTCACTAGGTATAAAAATATCTAGTTTTATAAATTTTTAAAGAAATATTCAAGTCCAACAAATACGTTAATAAAGTAGTATAAGTGAAAACAGTTTAAGCGATAAATAGTGCGAGCAAAAAATTAATACTGATAGCAATGAGTTTAAACTACAAAAAATTTTCAGAGGAAATATCTAAGAATCTCACATATATATCTATAAATTAACAATGCACAAAATCATATGCAATCAAATAAAGGATCCGCATAGAAGGATCAAAAAAAATGTTACGAAATGGACTGTTTTATAGACTGGTTCAGTTGTTACATATGATTCTATGTCGCCAATAAATAGAACGAGGTACAATGTATAACAAAAGAGAAAAAAAAACGGGCTGTGGTTTTCTTACCTAAGCGGCGTCTTCTTACACTGTACTCGGAGATGGTTGTCTAAAGGAGGTAGGTTGATTGCAATAGATCTTGCAGTAACAAAACAGTAGTTTTTCAGAGAAAATATAAGAGCTACAATAACACACTAGAGCGCGTCAACGGTTTAAGCGAGAGTCCTTTTTCGTTTCTCGCGGACATTCGCCAGTAGCGGCGTTGAGAACCACAGCAATTTCGCGGTAACAACCAACAATTAAAAAAGCAAAAAAAAAAGAGATGAGATTCTTAGATTAATGAGTTTAAAACATGTTTTAATAACAAATATTGAATTAATTTAGCAAATTTAATTAATAAAAGAGACAAAAACGGAACACATATTGTTAGGGATTTTAAGTTTGCTATGCATAGCTTTTGTAAAATCTTTCTTAGATTATTTATAAAAGGTAGGTACTTTATCCAATTGTGGAGCTTTTGATTATATCTCTAACGGTTTTTTTTTTTTTGTAGGTATTGATTTTATATTTTGATCTATAAGTTTTCAAACTACCATTGTAATTCATGTTTTATAATATCTGAAATTTACCGTTATTTATTTATTTTTGTAATTTCGAAAACACTCCTTCGGTTATAATTACTTTATTTTGTTTAAAACGAGTTTAATTAATTTCTAAATTTTAACATTAAGTTTTTTACATCCCTAAGTCTTTCTGCTGGTAGTGATATCGACTTTTTACATGAACATTAAAACAAAATTAAATGCTGTTAAGGTTTCAGTATACCTTTCTCTGTAT
Organism: Monochamus saltuarius; assembly: GCA_025584915.1. Classification (NCBI taxonomy): domain Eukaryota; kingdom Metazoa; phylum Arthropoda; class Insecta; order Coleoptera; family Cerambycidae; genus Monochamus; species Monochamus saltuarius. Next base: position 65,896,637 of record CM046722.1, on the reverse strand, counting down.
TAATTTAATTCCATAATTCCGAAGCCCTTAGTAGCCCAAGAGCAATCTTATTAGTTATATTGTTATATTCAATTTTTAACAAGTAATATGTTTACTCTAACTGATGACAAATGACTAAATGACAATTTAGTTGGTTCAACACATCTAAATTTCAAAAATATTGAAATAATAATAGTTAACACATCCAGTACTTATACATGTCTTTCTTTCTATTTTTAACTGTAAAACATGTTACATCCTTATATATACACTTGTATACATCCAACACTTCATCCTGGGCGCCCGCAGAGGGGCCAGTAGGAGCAGTACCCCTCCCCCTCTGAGATTTTATATCTTTTATATATGTATATATACACATACATATGCACGTTTCCATTCTGGCTTCCACTGAGAAATTTTTCTGAGGGCGCTCAAGCCGTTCATAAGTCTTAGAGAAACAATATTTATTGCAAGGAAACCTTGTATTAAATCTAGATATATTTTAAATATTTTAAGAAATGACACCATTTCAGATTTGTATTTATTTACTTATTATTATTTTTTTTTTTTTTTAATTCGATGAACAACGCACGTTATCCTTGGAGTAGTGAAGGTAACGAACCCATAGTACTATGAAGTCACACGACTTCTTTTGTTATTATCACACCATTTTTACATTTTTTAAAAGAATAACGTTATGCCTGCTGTAGTGATATTAATGAACCAAAAACTTGATGAAGTCACACGACTTTTCCTTTTACACCATTTCTTAGTTAACTGAAGACTAACACACGTTATTCTTGCAGTGGTGTAGTACCAAGCACCGGATTTTATAAAGTCACACGACTTCTTTTAATTTGAAAGTCACACGACTTTTTCTTTTACACCATTTCTTAGTTAACTGAAGACTAACACACGTTATTCTTGCAGTGGTGTAGTACCAAGCACAGGATTTTATAAAGTCACACGACTTCTTTTAATTTGAGGTGTGTATTACATTCTATTTTAACATGTATTAATATGTATGATACCAGTACATTAGTCCTATATTTCGTGTATATGTTACATAAAATATGCATCTTTGAGATCTATTTACAGTTTCATTAAAAGTTTAAGATATTTCTACAACCTCTCTAACTCAAAATGAGAACCTGTAACAATTCGTTTTGTTGTTCTAGATTAAATATATATTATGCATACACACACGTATACACGTTTTTGTTTTATCAGAATTATTATTGTCTTTATACTGGTTTTGTGGAGTTTTTATTCTGAGATCCCTAGACTGCATGGATTTTCTGTGATATGGAATCTAAATTCGTTGAACCCCACAACAATACTATATCGGCATGTACCCCCAAGCATTAATTATTACTGTCGACAATATGTCAGCATGTGCATCTAACATTTGTTGCACTATTTCAGACAGTAATGTACTTGGTTTCTTGGATTGATGTGCTCTACTTTGATTAATTTGAATTAACAACTATGCAAATAATTGACAGACCTCTGTCTTCAACCGGATAGACTATCTATCTACTGTTGTAAAATACCCATGCTCGATAACCTGTATTGGCAAGTACCTAGTGATATCATTAGATATACCTGCTACGCTATCTATAAACTCAATGGCTATTTCACAATTATTATTTTTCTATTTATTTATTTCTAGGAAACTAGCGTACTATCCTTTTCTTTTTATAATAAGAAAATACATTCTCTAAGAGTTTATAAATATTTTATGGAATAGCACAGTGTCTTAGTTTCCTGAAGAATAACACGCATTATTCTTGCAGTAATGACATAAACAAATCCAGGACTTATATAATGGAGTCGATCGACTTATTTTTATTCTAGGTGTAACGCACGTTACATCTTATTTTAAAGCATGTATATATATATATACACACATACCTTTATTTCTCCTTGTAGAAGCTAAACATTCCTGTTTTCCAGAGTTGATTTTTTTTTCCCCCTTTTCTGTAACTCCATTCATTTAACTACATTATCCTTTTTATCACTGAAATGTTATTTTCTCTTATTTTCCACTTGATTTCACTTATTTTCCACTTGTTTTTACTTATTCCACTTGTTTTCACTTATTTTTACTTGGACACTTCACTGTACAACCGTCACTGACAAGCACGAAAAACGGAATGATTATCCAAGGGGACACTGTGATAATAAATGGACAAAAACCAACCTTTTTTTGTCTTTGTACAATGCGTGCTGATAGAGTAGGTTAAGCGGGACTACAATGTAATTATATCGAGGACAAGCGAAGGAAAATACTAGATCTTCAATAATTTTTTTCTTGAAAGGACTTTACAAACATTTTTTTTTACGATATGGATTCAATTTTTCATGAAGCTTCTATTCCCAAACTCTTTTAGATAAGTCCTGAATCACCCTGTATAGCTACACATTTTCGTCTGCATACAAAAGATGTTCGTATTTAATATAATACGAAAGGTCATTTACGAATAACACAAATAGTAGCGAGCCGAGATTATATCCCTGGGGTACTCTTGAAGCAGCAGTATACATATTAGATTTGTATTCATTATATGCGACATACTGAAATCTGTCTTTAAAGGCCGCTTTACATTTAGGCAATGGAGCATGCAATGCAATGAAAACTATTTTGCAGCAAAATCTTTCATGCAATATTGCAAGGTGTCATTTGTTTTACACTTATGCAATATATTGCCAAATTAGTAAAATGAAAATGATTTCGATCTGGTCTTCTGCAAAACCATCGAAACATACCGGTGTTGTGTACTGTGGTGTGAAGTTTCAATCAACCTAGAGTTTCAATGGATGAAATAAAAAAGAAAATTATTATGGTTAATTGAGGTTAATTCACTTTTTACTTAATTCCTCACTGTTAGTTTCTTTTGTGTAGGATGGCAAAACTGAATATTACCAGAAAAGCAACCAGAATTTCGCGTGCAATGCAATCAAATTAGAGCAGACTCTATATTCGTGCAATGGACTGAAAATTGCGTCGGTCATTAATTTTAACTTTAATGCGCATGCGCGCATGCAATATTTCTTTGCATGCAATAAGAATTGCATAGATGTAAAGCGGTCTTAAGATAGGATTCAAATAATGTCAACAAAGCCGAACTAAAACCAAATGTTTCGAGCTTTAACGAGAGTTGAATGACTTATCGATTTGTATTGTAATATTAACAATAAACATGTAACATCCCGGAAACCGTAAAAGTTAAGTTTCCTTTATAATATATTTTTGAGAAGCTCAGTTGAGTGTCTTTCCAATGGCGTAAAGATATGTAAGTTGTTCCATTAAAAAGAAAAAAACATATCGAAAACACAATATTCAATTGTTTTTGTGATATTAGGTATACTCGCGTCAAGAATTTAGACGTCTTACGTCATGGTTGACATTAGGCAATTGTCTTTATTGTCAACGTAATTTTCGATATTTGGTCGCGTTAAAACAACAACTTTTTTGCAATTTAATGCAATATGTAATGCAAACATTTAGTGTAGTATATAGTTTTATTACTCTCAGTTGCAGTTTCTTATATATTTTAATAAAAATATAATGAATTATTCATTTGTTCGTATGACGTAAGTCGTCTGAATTCTTGACGCGAGTATATATGCTTTCAAAATACTTAAAAGCTCCTACAACGATCATGCTTACACCTTCTTTTGTACTAGAATAACAAGGAAGAAGAAAAGTAGGAGGGAAGAGGGTCAATTTCCGCGTGACCATCGTATACAATATTTAAGAGAATAGCCACGACTATTGGTTCTTGTTGGCACTGTTTTGCAACGTATTACTATTTATAATTTTAACAGTTGAAAATGTTGTAACTTAAAATTTATTAAGCAAGCAACAAATATACCTACAAATTTGGACACTTTAAATACATAGCTGCCCTTTAAAACTCTTACAATTTACACTATCACATAAATATATGCTCTTAATATGTCATTTACTTGCAAAGGAAAGACGTAGGTAACTGGTATTGAATATTTTTAAGAGGTATAAAGTAAAACGGTTGTACCCCATCGCGGTTATTGGTCGTTCGGCTTTGAGAGGTTGCAACAAAATCTTTTGAGGCTTTGTGGAAGTGGGATCTGTCGCAATTCGGGGGCGTTGATAGACTTTCGATTTATGTAGATGTTTGGCCCTCATAAAGGGCGAAGGAAGAAGGGTTTCTGAATTTATGTGTCACCGCTAACACTGCTCTGACAAAGGATTTAAGGGCGAGCATGAGTGGGATGTGGTATATCAGCTACGCATATGTACAGGATGTTTGTGAAATTCTTTGATATAAGATTTATACAAACGTGTAAATGCCAAAAGTAATATGTTTAATTAAGACAAGAGTATTTAAAAAAGAATACTAACGTAGTTTGGATCATAAATTCAAACGAAAGAAATACAGAATACATTAAAGACCTGCACCAGCTCGTACCGTCACCTTCAACAATTGTCCATGCATGTCGTATCGGTGACTTGCAATTTCTATGCCTGACTGCGCTAGTCCGACGTAAGATTTGTTCCCACAAAAGTCAGGGATCGGTTTCAAATTATTAGAACCTACCATTTAAGTTGTGGATGTGTCACTGATGTGCCACACCTTTGCTTATGAACAACCTTTATCTATTTATTTTAAACCAACTTCAAGTCTTTCGTCAGATGACACTGCTCTATGTTTTGATGCTGCAGGCAAAGGCAATTCAAGTTCGAAACAATTTCTTTGTGACATTTGGAAAATGCTGAAAAAAAATGCGTTGATCTCTCTCCAGTTCAGAAAATAATTAATGAAATTTACCATACAGCTTTCTCTTTTTATTGGTAAGGTGAACCCAAAACTCTCAATTTCCTAGCTTCTACCTCTTCCTCCTCTTTATACAACATCGTTAAAATAAAAATTTCTTCTTACAAGCTACACTAAGGTACTACTACCACACACGTAACATGCACAAAAAGTTGCTGCTCCGTGCTGGACAAGTGTGCGAAGTCGTGCAGGTTTACAGGCCTGCGCTGTGCTGGTATGTGCAGACATAATGTCCGTGATCTTAAGATACCAGGTTTTCTATAAATAAACGAGTTTTAGTATATATAACATCCTGGAAAATACAAACCAATTGACATAGTATCGTTACTATACTAAGTAATTATAAATATCTAAATGACGGTTAAGTTTTATATAGCAAGTTCGGTGTACAAAAAAAAATGCATATTATCATCGTAGGCGGTCGATGGATAAGCGGTTTAAAGCATCAGAATCGATGTCTGATTTCGGGTTCGATTCCTGCGGCTGGAAGCTCGTAGATTAGCCATACTTTTAAAGAGAATTGACACGCTTTCTGGAGGTATGGTATATACAATGGAAGAACATTGGCTTGGGTCAATGTGAAAGATTGATACTTGTCGGCGTTTGACCATCCCCCTAAGGAATGAGGTTCTTCAGGTTTCCGTCATTTCTGTTATAAATGGTGATTAGGGTTGAACAACGTAAGTCGTTCCTGGGTACAAATGCGGCTTGCATAATAATATGCGGCTCCCTCTCCCGCACAAGTTTCTGAGTTATAGGCGGCGTCGCCATTAGAATGAAGGGTAGGAATATTATTATCATCATATCACATCACAGCAAGGACAAGTGATATACTGCGCCGGAGAGGAGACAACGAACATTACGGGTTGCGAATTTACAATAAGCATAAAGTCAGGATCAGTTGTATTGGTCGATATACCGGGTATCTAAGAAAACATTATTCCGCTAGACTTTTGTACTGATTTCAAGTTGTATTTTGAAGAAAATAATAGTTTAAGTACAATCTCTTAAGAAACAGAGATTTGGAGAGATTTTGAATATATTCAATTGTGTCATAATCATATTTTTGTGAGTGAAGGATAGTTTTTCTTAGAAATAAACGAGGGACTAAATGCAGTTATTTAATTTCAGTAATGTTTATTGGTATTAACATTCTGACATTCACAGATTTACGTGACAATGTCAATTTTAAAATTGTTTTAACAGGTCCTTATTCATTTTGGTTCTTTTGATTAATTCTGATGACACTGAAAAATAAACTTTAAAATTTCTGAAGGACCTCATATTCTTGAAATAGTATTTTCTACAGAGACAAACGATTATAACATCTAATAACTAAATTATAAGGCTCTGCAAATAATGGGAAAGATATTTCATTCCATAGCAATAAACAATGGTCTAACAAATGAAGTTTTAGATAAGGATCGATGACACAGTTTTTAAGTCTAGATAAACTTTTTATACTCATAATATAAACTCTACAAGTCGTTGTTAGAAAGCTTACAAATGTATGCCTTGTATAAAAATTATTTCTCTCATAAATATAAACTTAATAAGCCATCTTTACAAAGCTTAAATATTAATGTCTTGTATAAAAATTATTTTATAAATTAGATTCAATATAGTTAATTTCAAACAAAGTACAAACAAAAATTTCATATTAATTTCAGCTCATATTTGATTATACGTGAAATCAAGTTGTCAGACAAAATTAATCACAACTACCATGAACACTTCTCACGGTCTATAGTCGTGAATCAGTCTGTACGTTACTTATAATTTATAAGTAAGGACGTGAATATAATTCTGAAAACATGGCTGTGTGGATTACAATAGAAAGAAAGGTGTAACTTGCAGCTTTTTAAAAGTGTATTCGATTGAAAATTTAAATAGTAACAGTAAATAAACAAAAGATCAAGAATTGAATTTTTTTATTTGGTTCAACATTTTTTATCGAGAGTTCACTACCTGAAATCATCATAAAATTGATCAAATATAGCTATCTTAACATGTTTTTTTTTTAAAGCTATTACTAGGTAAAATTTTGTTACGGTATTTTTAAAATCAGTTCTTGACAAAAAAATATTGGGTTGCTGTATCTTACAAGATGAAACTTTTCCTAGAATATATACAAGGGTGGGTTTGCAAATTACACGTGACATATGAATTATAGTATGTGAATTTCCGTACAAATGAAATCGAAAAGAGTATACTGATAGAAAAAGACGAAATAATGATATGGCAAAGAAACTATTAAAAATAAATATTAAGAGATCAGAATGTGTTTCGAAGAATACAGGGTTAACTATGACTAAGTACAAAAATTTTAACCACGTGCTCAGGGAGGCCTAAAAGACAATAAAAAATTTATTTCAGAATTCTAGCTCGATGTTAAAAAAATGGGGCAAAACCCTCTTTTCCTACGGAAAGTCGGCGCCTATGTCATCAGTCATCATCCAAGATGGCTACATATGTCAACTACCATGCGGTCGTTTCTCACAATGTTGCCGAATGTAGAAACAACGAACTGTGAACGCCTCGATATTTAAAATAATAATACTACAATATTATTATATGCAAACATGGTCGATTATTGTGTGGACAATTATTTTGCTAATAAAAATTTCTTAGTAAGTAGGCATAAATATATGTTTTGTAAAATGTAGATCAGAAAGAATGTAAGAAGAAGAGGAAGAGGTGTGTCAGAGTTGAGTTGTTGTAAAGATAGGAAGTGCGAATTAAAGAAAGTAGTAAAACGTTATTGGGTATTTATTTAATTAACAAAGAAAATATTACCCTAACAATTGTTAATATCGTTACTATTATTAGTTTTCAGTATTTGCTTTTCGCACATTCAAATTCGTGTAATCGCGGAAATTACGGATATGGTACTAATTTATGGGAAGTGCGACGAAAGTGCATATCGTGCAGCAGCAGAATATCAAAGACGTTTTCCAAATAGACAGAATATGCCAAATCCTCGTACATTTGTACGAATTGTACAACGTCCACGAATGTTGTTTTACACGCGCTGTAGTTTTAAATACGTATGTACATAACTTGAAAATAAAAAATAACCAGATTCATACTTTTTAAAATTATAAGAAAATTCTATTTAAATTAGTGACATAAAAATAAAGCATTTTTAAACTACAATAGATATACCTACAGAAAAAAAGTATTTTTTTATTTATGAAATGGTCGAGGGAAACCAAGACGTTCCCAGCAAGTATAACAATTTTTACTACAAGTTATAATGTACACAAGTTAGAAAACAGAAAATAATTCAACTTTCTTGAAATCTCCAAATATCAGTCCTGGAAGTATCAGTAAGGTAGGTTTTACTCTCAGTGCTAGGTACCATATCGTGTTTCTCATTAAATAATCTAGTATTTTGTAAATAAAACTTTCTTTAAAAGCGCCGTAAATCGTTACACGTGGCAACGCGGTGCTCTGTCACTACTTTTGACAACTTTCACTTTGGCAGAACATACCTAACCTCGAAGCTGACAGGCGGCATAGTCGCCGAGAAATTAGGGGTTAATAAGGTTTTGGAAAAAAATTTTTTTCGCTTTATAAATAAGTTTGGAATTTTTTTGAAGGGTGACACCGTTAATTCTGATTTTTTCCTATCCCCTCTTAAAATATTTGTACTAAGTCATAGTTAACCCTGTATATTAAATTTTAACAAAACATGGATGCATGAAGGTCATACGGAAAGCGGTACGATATGATCTAATAAGTGGTAATGTATGACCGTTAAAGTGACAGTGCTAATAATCAATAGCGAATAGTGGGTATGTATTCTAAAGCCTTTTGTCCTTTTGTATGCGTATTTGCGCGATTTTTTTAATAGTGGGAAAATCTCTACTTGTTTTTATCATTTTCATCATGAAATTACCGTCGTAGATTGTTAGAATCTCTAAACAAATTTAACCACATAATAATGAAAGTAGCAAGAATATTTGTAGTGTTTTACTGTTTCGCAAAATTTGTCAAAAGTTGAGATTCTTCCGTCATAAATAATTAAAACAGAAGAACAAAAATTCGTGCATTTCGCGTCCATGAGAACAAGGCATAAGTGTGATATCCGCGGCGTTCGCATCAGGTAGATTTAAGTAGGTGGTGGTGGGCAATCGCCGGCCAAAAGGAAAACATTATAATTTCTAGAGAGCATGGCACAGGGGACACATTTAAATTAAATTGTTAATGTTAAGTTCAGTCGACGTCCACTTATTTTTCATAATTTTGTATGCTTTGAACTCTTCGCAAGTGGCACGCTTAAATAATCATGACACTCTCATCTTCCGTACTTATATCTGTGTTGTGAATTACTCATCCTCTATTATTTTCGACCTTGGGTAATTGATAATAAAAACTTTATGGATGTTATGTAATGCAATTGTTTTTGTTGTTTTTGTATATATTTTTATACAAGCCAGTGATTTGCCACATTATTTATTTATTTATTATTTATTTATTTATTTATCAATAAGGAAAAACACAACAGGCAAAGTAGCCTAAAAAAGTGTTCCACAAAGTAAGTAACAAAAAATTAAGAGAAATGGGTGTACAATGTTGGAAAGACAACAACACTACAAAAATGTAACATAAATACACTTATCAAATAAAAGAGAAAAAAACTACATTATAATTAGAAAAAATAATTTACAAATTTGTAAGAAAAACAAAATCTATTTCTGAAAATACCTATAGTAATATTAAATATATCCACATTAGAAAAATTCGTATTAAAAAACTTACACATTCTATTATTTGGAGAATTCTGTCCAGATTGAGTTTTACAAAATTTTATTGAAAAAGGGTGACATACTCTAAAATTGCAGGGAGGCACATAAAAATTAATATTAGATAAAAGTAAGGGCGAGTCTACATAGCTATGGAGTATTTTATATAGGTACATCACGTCACTCAATTCACGTCGATTCTGTAAAGAAATGATATTAAATCTCTTTTTGATGATTGCTATAGAATTTATGTTATATGCTCCATTGACTTTGTAATCTAAGAATTTAAGAAACTTGTTTTGAACAGATTCAATTCTAGAAATGTAAATATTATACTGTGGGGACCAAATTACAGAAGCAAAACTTAATTTACTTTGCACATATGCGAAATACAATGTTTTCAATGCCTCAGGTGATTTAAAAGATCTGCTATTTCTTATAATAAAACCTAACATCCTACTGCCTTTTGCAACGACATAATCAATATGTGTGTTAAATAACATTTTGCTATCAAACATTATACCTAAATCTTTGGTTACAGAAACTTGTTTCAAATTAATTTGATTAAAATTATAGTCATATGAGTATTTATTAATGTTCCTAGTAAAAGTAATAAACAAGCATTTTTCTATATTAAGATACAGTTTATTCACATTACAATATGCAAATAATCTATCAAGATCAGATTGGACAAGTAAACAATCAGCTAAACTATTTATTTCAGAAAATATCTTTATGTCATCAGCGTACATTAAAAACTTACTATAATGAAAACATAAATGTACATCATTAAGGTAGATAATAAAGCAGTGGTCCCAAGTGTGAACCTTGGGGCACTCCAGAAGTAGTTACATAAGGAGCTGAATGAAATCCATTTAATGATACAATTTGTGATCTGTTGAAAAGATAGGATGAAAACCAACGAAGGAGACTTCCGTGCACACCAATTTTCATTAATTTAGCAATGAGTATGTTATGATTTAACTTATCAAACGCTTTACTGAAATCAGTGTACACGGAATCCACCTGTATCTGAGAATCCAGTGCAGACAAAATGTGTTCGGAGTAGTTTATTAAATTAGACTCTATGGATCTATTAGGTAAAAATGCATGTTGTTCCTCAATGACACCAGGCTTTACTTTGCTAGGGAGAAAATGACACTATTTTTTCAAAGACCATGCTGAATATATTTATTTTACTAATAGACCTATAGTTAGTGACAATATTTTTATTGCCAATTTTGAAAACAGGAATTATATAAGCCTGCTTCCATAACATAGGAAAAACACATTCCTCAAATGATTTATTAAAAATAATAGTCAATGGGACATATAAACTGTTCGCACACCTCTTAACAAAAAACGACGGTATGCCATCAGGACCAGCACCCTTATTTTCATCCAAATGACTCAAAATTTCTAAAACCTGTTCAGTAGTAGCATGTATATTATCAACTAAATAAGGTGTACAATTTTCATAAAAGTTAGTAACATTATCGAAAACAGTTTGACTATATGGTTCAAAAGAATTTTGAAAAAATTTTGAGAATAAATTACTTACGTCACATCCACCTTGAGTAGTGACATGGTCATACATCATAATATTAGCAATACCGCTACTACGATTTTTGACGGATATGAAATGCTAAAATTTTTTAGAATTACTAGGCAAACTATTCTCTATAGAATGTAAATAAACTGCTTACATTTTTTTCTTAATAAACAAAATAAATCATAATGAGTCCGACTTTTATATTTTTTCCATTCTTTATGTACTTTATTTTTTTCTAAGATATATTTAATAGTATTAAATGTGAAGTAAAGAGGATATTTACCATTAATTTTCTTTTTTGGAACATGATTATCAATAATATCAATAACTTTATTATAAAAAGTGTCCACTGATTGATCCACAGACTTATTTTGAAATAAATTGTCCCAACAAATATTTTCCAGCAGATTATTAATAACATTATAATCAGTTTTCTTAAAATTTCTAAAAAAAAAATTTTATTTGTGGTGGACATCTTCATCAGTCAGTGGAAACTGGGAGTGGTTTAGATTTTTTATTAATTACATTAATTTAATTTACAAATTGACATTCTGGGTTTATCTATAGTTCGCAATGATTTTACGTTACCATTCGCCCGATGTTTCCGTTATCTACAAATAAAATTTTCGCAGTACTAAACGACAATGTAGCAAACCCGAAGCCCGAAGCTCACACAGCATCGGATTACTATGATAGCATTCGTCGGTGTTTGATATTTGCTGAGGGGTATTAAAAGGTCATTTGGGGATCTGGCGGCTCTATAAGGCCCCAAATTCCTGATCTACAAAATACCTTATTTATCATGCACACATCACGGGCATATTTGATGGCCACATTTCGCGGCTTCGGGACTAAAGCATCGTAAATTTAGAATTTTACTGTTGTCACATAACCACGTTCGTATCAAAGGCGACAGCCCGATTCTTATTACTCAATAATGGAAGTGGCGCGGCGAATACACCGTTTTTATGAAGTATTAAATTTAAGTCTGATTGGCTTGAACTTCCATGCATACAAGAAGAGGGATTTGCTGGGTAGGTGTTTTATTGGTGGCATGAAGCTCCCTCCTGATCATGCTTTATATAGACTCTGGGCCCCGGGAAGCTGAATTCGTTTTAAATTTTCATATGCACCTACTGGCTCTAGACAGTAAAACGAATAAACCTCGGCAAACGTTTACTCTTTTCCAGAAAATTTTTACATTATTCATTTCGGCCCGTACAAAGGCAAAGGTGCATATATGTGCCTGCACTTTATTTAAATATATATCTGTACTTCCAGCAGATGTACAGAGCCTGGCTTACCTAGTATTTTGGATTCATTGGTATTACGTATTGCTCATAAATTTCTGATTGCACTTACAGATTATTCAGTTTCAAAATACTATTACTTAAACGTTATGAGTAAGTTGAATAAAAATGTAGGCGATAATTCCGCTTATTTAAAAAAAAGGTGACTGTTAAATTGATTAAAGTCAAATGTGTTAAAATCGTCCAAAAGGTGCCAGCATCCTGGAATTATGTAATGGGAAAGGTTCAATTAATAAAATTAACTAAAAATGTAAAATTTTAATCGTATATAAAATTTGAATAGCAAAATTTAATTGTTATAAATAAAATGTACCAAATAAATAGAAAAAAAACATAGTACACTGAAAAAAATCTAGACAGTTGAGAATATTATACAAAATAATAAAACAAAAAGACAGAAATTATTTAAAATATGATTTAAGATGATTAAGTCTGCTATCAAAAATATATATGCACAAAAAAAATATTTGCTCATAATATTTATATATCGTCAATTTTCTCGTTTTCTGTTCATTTTGGACAGCATGTATGATAGGCAATTAAGAATATTATATAATCAAAACAAAAAAAATCTAAGATGAATACGGTTGCTACCAAAAATATCTATGCACTACAGTTCTTTTATAGAATGCAAACAATAATCTACAAAAAATATTTACGTCTAGCGGTGACTGGAGAAAGAGTGGCTCATCACAGTCGGCATCTTCATATGCGGTGAAGCTCTTGTAGAGTCAGCACTGATGCCGACAGTGTAGGGTGGTGAAAAGTTTGAAATCATGATCACAGATCACCGTTATCTGAGTAGCAGTTCCGACCCTAGCAACTGTAATACCGCCAACAGGAACCGAATCGGTATATTACCGGAAACAGGAGGACTGATAGCTGATCCACCCACCACAAAGCCTAGCCCGAGAACAACAAGAGGTGGTCAAAAAAGAAGAGTCACTTTAATTTTGTTACTGGTAGCGACCTTTTACCTTGATCACCATATAACAACCCGAAAAGCCACTATTGATCAAATATTATTTAAGGCCTTCCAAATATTGTTCTATACAACAAAATGTTTGACTTCCTATTGGCTACGTTTTTATTTACAAAACACATTACAAATTTGTAACTGAGTAATTCAATGCCGGTCGGGGCATTAGTCCGCGGAGTAGCTGTTTCCTGCAGTATCATTTACAGATTTATTGGCTCGTCGCCCAGGGCGAGAGGTCGGTCTGCATTTTGCACCTGCTGCAATGTAGGTCGCTTCCTGTAAGTCGATCCGCTTAGGCCGAGCAGGAAGTAAGCAGACCACTTATATCTCACCTCATTACAAATTTGTTTGTTTTAATTTTCAATAAAATAATGGAATTATTTAAGTTCAATATGCATGAAGGGCACAAAAACTATAAAGTCTGTTTCTCTGACTTTAGTGACATACAGGATGAAACATTTCAAATGTTACAGAATTTATTCTGATGTAGATTTGAAACTGTTACAATGTTATTCTACACACATCCTACTCTTTCTCCTCATTTTGTTGCATCAAATTTTCATCTCTTCTGGTTTTTATTAAACAACACTTGCAAACCACCGAATTTCATCAGATATGGAATAGAAAAACTGCTATATTATAGGAGAGGTAATCACAAACAATGAAGGAGATTACTGACATTCTTCAATAATTCAAATATAGGGTGATTCCAAACTTATTTTAAAAAATATGTAATGTACAAATACAATTTTGTAAAAAAATAAATGAGAGCAATTCGAAAATGATTTAAAAATACACTTCTCCACGGTACTCGGAACTGATCCCCTGTAAAACCTGACATTGCGCAAAACAAAGCATGCAGTCGGCGACTTGCACAACAGTAAAGTATAATAAATAATGAACGGACAAACAATTGAAAGAATTTCCTAAGGAAACAAATAAAATAAAATTATATAACATCTATTTTATATCTGCAAATTCGACTGCTTTTGCCGTTATTGTTATTATTCATTAATTAATAAAATTAATTTGTGATTTTAATTAATAAAACACGTCCCTACCTGATATTGCAACAACTGTTCAAAATTTTGTCCATCAATATGTACACATTTGGGCCCGTTTTACCCAATTTCTATGAACTAACACAAATGTTTCTGGTTCTTGTCCGTTTTGAACTCGTAAGTTATTGACAGCAGCTATGATACGTTCGTGTAAATCATCACTATTACCAAATTCGGGCAAGTCCAAAAGATTTAAGTCAGGAAATCGTGGCGGCCATGTTACCGATCCTCCTTATCCAATCCATCGTACTCCTTGAACCTCATTAAGGTATTACCGAACATTTTACCGAAAATGAGGAGAGAGCACCATGGTTCAAGAATCACATTCATAGTCGGACAACTAAGGGCACATATTCCAGATGTCCAGGCAGATCATTTCGAAAGAACTCTGATTGAACCTCATCCATTCGATTCGGTAATATGAATAGTCTAATCAAACGAGCATCAACAATCCTAAACATTTAAGTAAAAGCGTTGTTGAAAATGATTCCGTTAAATAGCGTGCGAATTTTCAGAATCCCAAACATGAGTATTATGAATATTATACATCCCGAGTACGCGGTGTAGAACTAACTACATCTATCGGCCATTCGCTACTCCATGCCGACTGAACCGCCGGATGACTCTAGCTGTTGCTATAGGTTTTCCAGGTGTAATTCAATGCTGGTCGGGGCATTAACCCGCAGAGTAGTTGTTTCCTGGAATTCCGTGTTTGCAAAATATCGTTTCTCGCCGATCACGATAAAGGTCGACAGCTTTCAATGGTGTCTACTGCATGTAGAACGCTTCGTGTCTGTGACATTCTCAGTCCGGCATGGAGTAGCGAATGGCCGATAGATGTAGTTAGTTCTACACCGTGTACTCATGGTCCCTTCTGTCGGGTTAGACAGACTAAACAGCTAGGATTATTCGTCGGATACCTCAGCTATGGCATACTGATGAGAGCTAATAAGCTCGAAACCGGTATATGTCTGGTGGGCTTCTGACGAATGACTCTAGCTGTTGCTATAGGTTTTCCAGGTGTAATTCAATGCTGGTCGGGGCATTAGCCCGCAGAGTAGTTGTTTCCTGGAATTCCGTGTTTGCATTATACATCCCATTCCGTGTAAAATAGCCTCATTTATAACTAACATGTCAGCTGTAAATATTGGATTTTGAGCCTTCTGTTGCAGCAACCATTCACAAAATCTAATTCGTAAGAAATAATATCTTGCTATTAATGCTTGGACACGCTATACATGGCACGGATATAATTGAAACTATTGATTGATATATTCCATGTATTTGTTAAGCGACTTGCCTGATAGTCATTACGAAACTCTCTTCCACACTTTTTAAAATGTGTTCCGCAGTTGCTGCAAGACGCCATGGATGACCTGGAACTCTGGGGGTCTATTCTTGACTTTCGAAGAGTAATTCGTATGCGAATTACACGGTTATGTTTCTCTTATTTAATGTTGTAAGAAGAAGGATAAAAGTACCTAATTCGCAGACGTATTGCTCTACAAACATTCAAGAATAGACTCCCTGGATCTTTTCCATGATTCCGTTACAAATTTCCCGTGTCACCCCGGATTGCATACAGTGGTAATAGTAGCATTTGGCACATGTTTACCAGGAAAGCGTTCCGCGTACAGACGAGAAGCTGCTTCTTACTTTGCCATAAATTAAAACGATATTCATCAACTCCCAGTTGCTATACACGTTAGCCGTTTGTGACACTTGAAAAACTAAAGTAAACACTATCACTTGGTGCAATTTGTTATGTTCTGCATTTAATGAGCATAAAAATACCGAATTAATAATAATTACTGTTTTAATTACTCTATACCAAAGCTATACAGCGTGTTTCATTATATATGCGCAGGACTTCAGGATGTGATAGCTCGTCCAAAAAAAAGTTTGTATTAACTTACCCTCTAAAATTCACAATTTTCGAGATTGAAATTGTAAAAATAATTTCGTTTTTTGCGAATATCTCCGGAACCGTTGATAGTACAGAAAACAGCTTTTGTAAGCATTTACTACTCATAATAAGCTATGTTCTGTGCGAGAATTTTTCAGTCATAATTATTGGTGAAGATTTTGAAGGCGAAGTGGGTGTTTTCTCCCCAACTTCTACGCCACTGGAAAAGTACGGTTTGAGACGCCCATTTGAACCGCCAATGTTTTCTACACAAAATCTACTCTTGCTCATAAGCTCTAAAGCTGACCGTTTTCGATAAAAATATACTTTTATGTTGAAATCCATTGTCAATTTTTTAAAATAATTTTTTTTTACTAATTAAACAAAATTTATTTAATCGTTAGAACAAGGAACAAAACCAAATGTTAACTTCATAGTTGCAAAATTAAAAAAAAATCGTACACAGTTAAATTAAATGTCCTCCGTTAGCTTCAATGCACGCAGCAATTATTCGACGCATTTAATTTAACTGTGTACGATTTTTTAATTTTTTTATTTTATAACTATGAAGTTAACGTTTGGTTTTGTTACTTGTTCTAACGATTAAATAAATTTTGTTTAATTAGTAAAAAAAAATTATTTCAAAAAATTGACCATGTGTTTCAACATAAAAGTAGATTTTTCTGACGAGGGTACATTTTTTGTGTAGAAAACATTGGTGGTTCAAATGGGCGTCTCAAAACCGTACTTTTTCCAGTGGCGTAGAAGTTGGGGAAAAAACTCACACTTCACCAATAATTATGACTCTCGCACAGAACATAGCTTATTATGAGTAGTAAATGCTTACAAAAGCTATTTTCTGTACGATCAACGGTTCCGGAGATATTCGCAAAAAACGAAATTATTTTTACAATTTCAACACCCTGTATCTCGAAAATTGTGAATTTTAGAGGGTAAGTTAATACAAACTTTTTTTCAAATTTTTGACCAACGAGCTATCACATCCTGAAGTCCTGCGCATATATTATGAAACACCCTATATATAGACGAGAGTTAGTTAATAAATATAGTTGGATAATAGAAATAAATGATTTTCCACATTATTCCACAAAGCATTTGCAATTTTTGCTTTGGGTATATCAGGAAGTTTACGTTAAAAATAACCCAAATATCCCCAAACTAAGCAACCATGACGCAAAAACTTTTAAACGCCGTCGTAACACTCCCATTGCCTAATTACCAAACAGACCGTAATGTTTCGGCAAACTAAAACACAGCAACACGCAAACACCTGTGAACGTTGAAGTCATTACCTCGGACTTTATGTGACGGTTATTCGGGAACAGGATCGCTTATTTCGTCCCAAAGAAGGACCTCCGTTCGGCTAGCACTCCACGTTTTATGTAGATTCCTATTTAGGTCCCCGGTCGTATCCTACCGGCGTCGTTCCCGAAATTAAAGACGTGAAGTGAACCTCCGCATTCCGATGGGCCGTAACCAGTGTTGTCCTTGGAAAGTAATAAGTTTGCTCGACACACCTATGCTGTTTAATTTTAGGCCGGGACCAGAGCACGGACATCATGTTGTTCGTTGTAAAATCATTCTATCATCCAGAGTGTTCATCAGTTTTTCTAGACAAAAATAATAAATGTTATTTGTTGCTAGTGACCTTTAGATTACTGTAGAGGAAATTATTTTCTGGTGATAGGTCAGGAGAATTATAAAGAAAAACAATGTTTTACATACTGCCAACGTTTCGGCCTAGATTGGGCCTTCTTCAGGGCTCTACAAATTACAATTATGTTATACCACTTTTGTAAAATTACTGTGTTAAAAACATTGCACACATTAAAATTACAGCGAAACAATGATTTGCACAAAATTGACGAACCATTGTTTTCCTGTAGGTACTGTTACATATATGATTAGTTTTCTACTTAAATTTGGACAATTTTGATGAAAATCTTTGCATTATTTTTCGACTAAGAAAAACTTTACACTACAGGTAATAGTTAGATTGGTTGATCATTCTAATTTGTTGTTCTTATGTTTGTTATTAATTAAATTTAGCTCGTCTTTACTTTATCAATCAATTTCATTTAACAACCAAGGTAGATAATAATTAAAATTTTGTTGCGTGCAATGTGGTTTAATGTATTTCTTATTTTTTTATATTAATTATTTTACAGTAATATTATAAAATTTGTTTAACATGTAATTGTAACATGTAGAGCTCGGACGAAGGCCCAATATAGGCCGAAACGTTGGCAGTATGTAAAAATTGGTTTACTTTATAAATTTTTTGACTGAATTTCCCCTACAATCAAAATAATAAACCTTTTCTTTTTTATACAGGGTATTTCAAAAAATCATAGCAATACTAGTATTAGTAGAACTAACTGATTAATCATTAAAAAATATGTGCTCAATAAACGTATGTCTTTGAAACGTTCATTTTTAAGATAAAGGGCGTGAAAGATAATTTTAGTAAAATGTTTCTGATGTAAATTTTTTATAGCTCAACACATTTCGTAAAAATTTGGCACAGGTACATTTTTGATATTGCCGGATTCACTGCTGCTATCAGGTATTTTTTTACAAAGTAGAGATTCTAAGTCAGGTGTTCTCCATTATAAAGCACGTGACACTTATTATGTAAAAATACATTTTACACAAAAATGGTGCTCTTAATAAATATGTCAATAATGCATCGATTTCAAGGAAACCGCAGAAAACTGTGGTAATGCTGCTGTAATAAAAAAAAAAGTTTTTTTAACATTTTTCTATTAATAAAACTCCACCTTTCAGAAGAATAATTTATTTATTAAAAAAATTATTATAAAACCCAAGGTTTATAATAAACATTAATAAGACATTTTCTACAATTACAAATTTGTATATGTGAAGTAGATGTTATGGGGCTGTTTAAGTTGGAATTTCCAATCGTTAAATCCATGTTTGATCCCATGATCTTCTTTGCTACATATTGGTTATTCTTTAAATACTCCTCAACATAACTTTCTGCATATAAGAAGATTTCCAGCCCCCATGACGCTTTAACAAGCAACCGCCATCAACCATAATGGTGGCTGATGACTTTCTAAAACAGTGTCCAATGTATCATTTAGGTTTCTTTAGACTTTAGCAGATAAATATGCTTTTTTCAGTGTGATATTTTTGGGTTAGGCATAGTTATTTTCAAAAATAAACCTTTACTGATCCGTTTGCAAGAGCTTATTTAATTAATCTATTTTTTTTACAGAAGTGTGGCAAAAACCCAAAAAACTAAAGAAAAAATAAAATTATGCCACAAATAAATAGCTTCAGACAATATTTTATTATTGTTATAATATATAAAAAACATCGATGCTCAATATCCGGCCAACGAAGAGACGCATATCTTCTGCACGTATCCAAATATCTTGGTTACTTGTTTTTTTCATCAACTATACTAAATATGTGCTGCAATTTAGTCTTTGATTCTTTTATAGTCACTATCAAAGTTTTATCTAAATTTTGAATGTCACCTATTGTTATGTTACATAATTCTCCTTTACGACAAGCTACACATATGCCAAAAATCAGTACCACCTAATTAAAAAAAATAATGTAAGCACATTCTATTTTACATTTGAAGAAGACAACTTACCTTTATCATTAATAATATTTCATCTGAGGCATCTCAAAAAAGTGCCAATTTCCTTTCTAGCCCATATTCTTGACTTCGTTTTTTCTTTCTAAGGATGTTATTAGTCTTGAATATGGATATTATGATGTGAAAGTACCGTTGCTCTTAACATGGAATAATACGACCATAAAGAAGATGGCTTGCAGTTCTCTAACCGTTATTTTCACGCGACGGGTTTTAAACGTCTACTTAACACCCTTGATATATAAATAACTCTTGTGTGACTCGCAGGTTAATTAAGTTACGTATGGAACGAAAATGTATATATGAAGTACTGACATTAATTTGACTCGCCCTGTATGGCCTTTCATTTTTGACCACTAGTTTCTGGACACACTGTATAAACTCTAAACCTTTATACACTTACCTGAGATAGTAAAAAATCTCATATATTGGCATTCCCAACTACATATCCATTTTCTGAATGCAAATAAACATTTGCTACTTTTCCTGTTTCCTGTCAATAACTGCCTACTTCTCATTGTGTACACACTATAATCTCGGCCGTTACTTCTTCCTTTTTTGTCTAGTACCACAATATTATTTTTAAAAGAGCACCTAGTATGAGGTTGACTATAGAACCCCATATTTATCTTCTGTTGACGATTAGATGTGTTCCACTTTACAGGTCTGTAAATGATCTAATCTATTCTGTTATGAAATATTTATATTCAATTATTCTTCAAATATACCCATAGAGCAGATATAGTTTTATATTCCAGCAATAAAGTTGAAACTTACGGATTACCTTGGCACTATTTCAATAATAAACAAAAATTTCTAAGATGAGATGCCGTAAAATATATTGGCAATAATTCAGATAAAATGCAAAACTCAGTTATTATTCTCAGCTTTATTCGCTAAGTTTGAATAAGCTCAGTCATAAAAAACTTAGTAAGTATGAGAGAATCATAATGTTCTCTTTTCACTTTATGATGAAACAATATTTAAAATTTTTACAGCAGAAACATTACCCGCCATTCCTTATTTTAAACGACGTCTTAACATTACATTTTTTAAGATTAATCGCCATCAATAATGTTTTACTGAGATGTACTTCCTCTTTGTTTTGCGCCATTCAGAAGGAACATTTTTAATGGAAATAATTAAAAACGGTAATCTTAACACGCCGAGTAATTTTCAGTTGTATTGTAAAGTTAATCTTTGGCAATAATAGCAGTTCCAGAAAAATTTATGGCCCTCCGGCAAGTATAATGGTTACGTTGCGCTGTTATCATCTTAATTAAATATTCGTAATTATTTAATTAAAAACCAGATCATAATACTGCTCTTCTACCCTTTCTTTCTTCTATTCACCCTTTCTGCATTACATGAAACCAAGAGCATCATATTTTGCTACTATTAAAGGTGTAGTAAATAAAATACTTACACATAAAAATATAATATAATAGTTATTCATGCAACAAGTACAAAAAGTAAGTGGTATTTGCACGCGACGTGAAATTGTCCAACGAGGCCGTCAGGCCGAGTAGAACTACATGTCGAGTGCAATAAGCACTTTTTGTACGAGTTGCATACAATTTTTTTTCTACGTTCATGCAAAAACCAAAAAATGTTATTTAGATGACACTAAGTCTAGGAAAATGTGACATCGATTTGAAAGTTTATGTTTGTCATGATGACAAAACGCTATTGTATAGTGACAGATGAATGCAATAAACATTTTATTTCACTAGTGCAATAAAGAACCACTTTTACACTAAATATAGTTCAATAAAGTATAGTTTTTTGCATGGACGTAGAAAAAATAATAATTAAATATATAAATTATACACATAACACAGCAGCAGCACAGCTTCTAAGCTCATAACACGATTTCCTATTTGGTTAAAATTTGAACAGAAAATGTCTAAATCGTGGTCTGTGTTAGAGTTGTTCAGGCACACATTATAAAATGAAAAAGACTTCAATATATTTATAGGGGTATATATAAACAAAAGATATTGACAGTTCTAATATCGCATCTCGGTATCGTATAAATTAACTTGCTTGTCAATATAATTGAGTTTATTATTTAAAATCTTATATAAAAATATTATCGATGCCAGTACTCTTTTCTTTTTTATCTCACAGGTATTTACACGCTCAACAACATCATGTGGATAAACTTTATATGAAAATACACTCTCAAGTATAATAATATACTGCTAATTTTATTAAATGCATCTGAATCCTATTTTAGATGTTATATTGCCAATTTGTTTTGAAAAGAACAATTTAGGATCAAAATAAACTCCTAAATCCTTGATATAATCAGGTCTATACAATACAACACCATATATATCACCATATATGGATAGTAAAAAAATATAGCATTTTTTCTCTTGTAAATGACATCATAGCAAATTTTAATGGAATAAGTGGAAGTTTATATATTTATTTGACACCTTAACTAAATAGTTAACAGGTCTTGTGGTAGGTTATAACAATTATCTATCATAACCTCAGAAGACACTTTTAAGCCGTCGGTATATCATAGGTGCTCAACACGAAGGTCAGATGTGATATCATTTAAAAATAGATTAGGGAGATGAGGTTGTAATATAGTAAATCTGATTACATGATATTATACCCGACGTATACCCAAAAACCGTCGAGTGCATAACACTCTCAATAATTTTACTAACATTCCAAAGAATAGAGATAGGCATATAATTAACAATCACATCTCTATTCCATTTATTAAAAACGGGACAAATGCGTGATAACTTGTATTTATCTGAGAAGTAAGATAAGTGAGTAATTAGAGTAAAAACATATGTGAGTGGTGGTTTTACAAAAACATTGGAGGAATCAGGAATAAGAGATGCAGGTATACAATCTGATCCCATAGTTAATTTCGGTATAATTCTCCTAATAGCTTTGAGCACTTGCTCCTCAATGATGGAACTAATACCAGATATAAATTATGCTATTTTGAGTAGTTACCAGGTCATAGTCACCAACCTTTGCTCAATCAAAAGATTGAGAAAATTAATCTGCATAACTATTCACGATACTCAGAGGATCAGCAAAAATGTCGTTGTTGTATTCGATCATGGACGGAATAGACGACGTATTATTTTTAAAAACTATAAATGTCCAGAATTTATTAGGATTGGTAGCTATCTCAACGTCCATAGACTGCAGGTACAGCTTGTAAGATAATTTGATGTCACGCTTAACTTGTGATCTTAGAACTGTAAATCTTTCATAGTCAGAGTTATAAAACAGTTCCATGAAATGTTACAGCTTTATTTTTCTGGTTTAACTTATGAATGGTATCTTCGTTAAACCACGGAGGATACATACGATTTAGGGGTATTTTTACGAGGTATAGGTACGCTTCTCAAAAACTATTGAAAATATTGTAAATAGTCAAGCCACCTGTGACCGTATTATGATGTTCAATGAAACACTAGTCTCATTTAAAAATTGCATCATTGAATGCAGTTAGCTTATAATAATTGTGATATATTGGAGTAATGAAAATCGTAGATTTTGCTACTTATTTATTTTCTTTAACGCACACAGAGATAACATAAAACAACGTCGAAATTGGCTCTTTTATAGCGAGCGCTGTACAAAAAAATAAAAGAAATAAATATACAAAAACAATATCTGACCTAGAAAAACATACACTACTCTACATAAATTTATATACAAGATGTTTGTCAAATACATAACATTTTCCCCCCACAAACAAAAGTTACAAAATTTACAAAACACTTGACACAATCCAAAACATCAATTACATTAAAAAATATATATATACTAATTATACATAGGTTAAACGTTCTGGAGGTTTAACAACTCTCTTAGGTCTATCAGTATCAGAAAAGGAAGGAGTTTGGATACTTTCCTGATCATGTGATGTGTGTGACCCATCAAAATTTTGTGTATGATTTTCGGAAATTTTAGTATCATGTAAGCCACTCTGAGCGTTATATTTTATAATCTGATTAGTATGACGTTTCCATGTTGTTCTCAGTTCCGGTATTCGTACAAAATAAGTACATTTCCCAATTTTTTTTTCAATTACCCCTGGTATCCAAGTAACCCTGTTCACTACTCGATAATCTTTAACAATTACCTTGTCCCTGGCGTTAAAAAATCGGTTTTTCTTTCCTTTAAAATTTTTAACTTGATTGCTTTGTTCTCTCTTAACTTTACTTTTTATTTCATTTTTAATAGCAGGTCTTAATAAACTAAAACGAGTTCGTACGTCCCGATTTAACATTAGAAATGAGGGTGACACTCCTGTCGTACTATGTACCGTGTTCCTATAATCGAACAAAAAATTATTTAATGCGACCGAAATGTTCAAATTTTTATTTCGACCTAAACTATTTTTGAGCGCATTTTTAATTGTTTTTACAGCATTTTCGGCAGCTCCATTAGACTGAGGAAAAAAAGGTGCAGTGGTTATATGTTTTATCTGATATTTTTCTAAAAAATTTTTAAATTCATGACTGGTAAAACTCCTAGCATTGTCTGATATTATTACATTCGGTAAACCGAATCTAGCGAACGTACTGTGTAAAGCTGATAAGGTAAAACTAGATGTAATTGTATTTGTTGGAAAAACTTCTACCCATTTTGAGTGTGCGTCTACAATTATAAAAAAATATTTATTTAAAAAGGGACCCATGTAATCAATGTGGATTCTGGAAAAAACATTTTCTGGCCATTGCCAGGGATTTAATTCAGATTTTGGCGGGCTTTTTTTATTTACCGAACAAAATTCACAACTGTTTGCAAATTTCTCAATATCTTTATTAATGCTCGGCCAAAAAAAGTACGATCTGGCAATATGCTTCATTTTTACAATTCCTAAATGAGACATGTGAAGCTGAGACAAAATTCGATTTTTTAATAATTGTGGTATAATTATACGATTGTTCCACATTAAAACATCATTTTCTATAGTAAGCTCGTTACGAATTGTATAAAATTGTTTAAATTTTTATCATTTTTAGCATACTTTGGCCAACCTTGCGTTACGAATTTTTTAATATCCTGTAAAATTTTATCTGCAATAGAATATTTTTTAATTTCTTCAAAATTTGTTGAAATTATATCATTATTCGAAAAAAAATTAACGTAATCTACATCTACTGATTCCCAGATTTCATTTTCGACACTATTCATTGGCAATCTAGACAAAAAATCAGCATGATTATTTTCTGACTTAACATACTGCACTTTATATCTATAATTTGAAAGTATGACTGCCCAACGACGTAATCTGTTCGCGGAAAATTGAGGAATACCTTTCGCAGGATTAAAAATAGATATAAGCGGTTTATTATCTGTCACTAAAATAAATTCTCTATTATATAAATATTGATTAAATTTACACAGAGCAAAAATAATTGATAAACCCTCTCTTTCAATTTGTGCATAATTTTTTTCAGCATTGGTTAAAGTGCGCGAGGCATACGCAATAGGTTTTTCACTACCATCCGGTAAAATATGAGAAAGCATCGCTCCAATGCCATATGGACTTGCATCTGTGGTTAGTTTTAAGTCATATTCAGGATTGTAGTGTGTTAGTACTTCCGCTGACATAAGAATAATTTTACTTTGGTAAAAGCTTCCTCACATTTACTAGACCAGTTCCACTTAACATTTTTTTGTAGAAGTTGATACAGTGGGCTTAATAATGTTGCTAGATTGGGAACAAATTTGCCATAATAATTAATCATTCCTAATACTGACTGCAATTGTTTAAGCGAAGTGGGAGAAGGAGCATTTTTTATAGCCAAAATTTTATCTGGTGATGTATGCAAACCTTCTTTGTTAATAATATGTCCTAAATAACTAATTTCATTACAGAAAAAATTGCATTTTCGGGCAAAACTTTTAATCCGACATCTTGTAACCTACCTAATAATTTTCTAGTCTTACCGTATGTTCTGTTATATCCTTACCGCAAATTAAAATGTCGTCTAAAAACAAACGCAACCATCAATATCTTGTATTAAAGATTCCATTATTTTTTGAAATTTCGAAGGAGCGCACGCCACTCCGTAAGGCAATCTTTGATACTGGAAAAGTCCTTTATGCGTCGAAATCGTAACCAATTCTTTCGATGCATCATCTAGTGGTATTTGCGCATAAGCTTGGGATAAATCTAATTTTGAGAAAATGACACCGCCTTGCATTTTCGAGAACAAATCATCAATCTTTGGTAACGGAAATTGATCAATCTGTAATACAGGATTTATAGTAATTTTAAAATCACCGCAAATTCTTACAGCACCGGATTTTTAATAACAGGGACAATAGGTGTCGCCCAAGGGAATAATCAACAGGTTTAAGCACATTTAAATTAATTAAATTATTAATTTCAATTTCAACTTTCTCGCGGATACCAAAAGGTAATGGTCTAGCTTTTATAAATTTTGGTGTAACTGAACTGTCCTTTAATTTTAAAGAAATTAAACCTTTATTAAATTTTCCTAACCCTGGAGAAAAACTGAATCAAATTTTTAATTAAGAAATCAGTATCTCTTTCTGATGCAAAATTTACTTGATTGATACTAAAGTTAAATAAATGCATAAAATCTCTGCCAAGTATAGGAGGTCCACCATTTTTTATGACAAAAATATCCAAATCCTTTACTACCTTATTGTATTCAATTTTTAATTTGCACATCCCAAGAGTTAGCATTTCATCACCATTATAAACATTCAAGCTTTTATTAGCGGGAAATAATTTATACATAGGAAAATTTTGTTTCCAGAAAATTTCCGAAATAGCTGAAACGCTAGCTCCTGAGTCTAATTGGAAAGAATAAACATTGCTATCAATATTAACATTAACTAAAAATGGATGTTTAACAATTTTTCCTCAATGGAAAATATTTCATCAGTTTCAATGAAATTTTGTGCATTTCTATAGTTATGCCTACCCTCCATTTTGATTGGCTTCTTCTTCTTCTTCGGGCATACCGGAGCTAGGTGTCCTTTTTCTTTGCACAGATGACAGCAATAATTTCGAAAACGACAGTTAGAGGTCGCATGATTCTTCCTGCCACAACACGCACATGCGCACTTCGCACTAGCACTAGCACTTACTTGCGCAGCTGCGGATGTCCCAGGTTTCGGTTTCCGGGATATGACGTGATGAATCGGCTCCAATTTGACTGCTGGGGAATCTCTCCTGCCGGAAGTCTCCGCCGCCATTTCAGCTACCGCCACCTCAATGACGTCAGCAAAGGTGCACGTGGTTTTCTCCTTAAATAATCTTGCTTGCACTGGCCCTTTATCGAAACCAACTATAAATCGATCTCTGAGCATCATGTCGATTATGTCCTCTTTAAAATCACAGTTCAATGCCAAGCTTCTTACTCGAACTGCCCACTCGTTAGAACTCTCTTTTATGTCCTTCATTGCACTAAAAATTTAGCACGAGCCAGAAATGGAAGTTCTGCCACTTTAAAATGTTTGTTAAATAACTCAACTAACGATTTGTAGCTTATTTCTTCAGGCAACTTTGGAAGAGATAAGTTATATATCAGCTTGTAAGCATCCTCATCCATGGAATTTAGCAGTATAGCTCTCTTCTTACCTTCATCTTTGATATTATTCACTATAAAATAGTTTTCTAATCTTCTTTTATAGATAACCCAGTCGCTATTTTCAGCACTGAATTCTCTTAACTGTCCATAATATGAAGGATTTTCAGCCGTCATTTTATTCGTGGATTCTACACACTAGTGTGTAACACAACTCGTCGCCACTGTGATATATTGGAGTAATGAAAATCGTAGATTTTGCTACTTATTTATTTTCTTTAACGCACACAGAGATAACATAAAACAACGTCGAAATTGGCTCTTTTATAGCGAGCGCTGTACAAAAAAATAAAAGAAATAAATATACAAAAACAATATCTGACCTAGAAAAACATACACTACTCTACATAAATTTATATACAAGATGTTTGTCAAATACATAACAATAATTGTTATAAGCATTTAAGTGTAGTCAACACTAAAAGCAACCAAAATATAACACTACAAAATTATTACACAAATTATATAAAATTAGATATCTTAACAACAAAATTGTTCTGATTTTTATCCAACATGGCGTAATCCTTAAACTACCAAAATATAAATGGTCGTGGGAAACAGAAATAATAATATAATATTGACATCGTGTTTACTCATTTAACAATGTTTAGCTTCCATATTATTACCAGCATTGAATGCATTATCGGGGCATTAGCCCGCAGAGTAGTTGTTTCCTGGAATTCCGTGTTTGCAAAATATCGTTTCTCGCCGATCGCGATAAAGGTCGACAGCTTTCAATGGTGTCTACTGCATGTAGAACGCTTCGTGCCTGTGACATTTTCAGTCCGGCATGGAGTAGCGAACGGCCGATAGATGTAGTTAGTTCTACACCGCGTACAAATATTCTAATTTGTACGTAGGTACATACCTACCATTTTTCTAACAAATAATCTTCAATAAAAACCTAAGTAAGCAATGAAAACAAAAGTTTGTATTATTATTTTGTTGTAGAATCATTTCATATCTGTAGATACCATTATTCTGAACAAAAAAATAAAGAATAAATTTTTTTCATTTGAGAATCCGTTTTACAGATGCAAATTATTTCAAATTGAAAAAATTTTTTTTCGACGGCCCATATCTCAAACACCTTTGAACCCACAATGATGTAATCTTGTGCAAGGGGGTTCTAAAGGCGCTGATTAAGAATATCTCTAGTTTTCTTCTAAAAAAATCCCTAATACTTTTAAATCGACCCCCTTTCTCCATCTTAGAATCGGACGCTTCTGACTATAATCAATATGGTTACGTCTAAAGACCCTCTATATAGATATACATTCACCACCCTAGTTTCATAGTATTCGGATATCAGGTGAGCGAGATACCAGGGTGACTCCATAAAAAGTGGGACACATTGTATATCTACTTTTCACATATTTTATAATAATGACTGCAAACATTTTGAAGACATTTCTACTTATTTAACTGTTTAATAAGAATTGTATGTAAGCAATGTTTGCACCGATAATATAACAAATATTTAACACCTACACTGATAAAATTAGGAAGAAATGCCCATATCTACGCCCATATAATATATTTAATTTACATTATATCATGGAAAAATCAAGGATACGTGTTTTTACATAATAAAATTAGGAATAGGAATAATGTGGTGATACAATTTATTATCATGAAATTATTTACTCAATTTATTATGAAATTTTATAAATTTATTCATGTGATTTCATGCGCAGAGGTACACCAATCTAACCTTTAAACCTAATGCGTTTTAGATAAGTGTGGTAACGGTGTGGTAGAAAATATGTAGAATTCATTAATAAGGACTTTTGTGGGATATTTGTAAAAGAATAATTATAAGATGCCAATATAATGTAATAAAATTCGTAAATAAAGTAAGAACTATGTTAATACCTATGTTTCTAAGCCATTGAACATCATTAATTTTGAACAACATAATTTATTTTTGTGATAGTAAAAATAGCATCTAACAGTTTGCTACAGGTATTAACTAAAAATCCGAGCTATTTTTTTTTCACACAGATATACGTCTAAATTCACATTTAGAGGATGAATGGGCAAATTCCATTAAAAAATCTTCTTACACAGAAGTTATTTCTGCTGATAGCAAGACGTTATTAACTATTTATAAATAAAAACTCGCATAAAAGTAAAAAGTTTCTCCTCTTTTTTATACAAAAATAATATCAATATATTTTTAAGATGGCTTCTATTATACTATTCATGTTAAACAAAATGAGAATATTTGCAATGATTGATGAACTCTTTGGTAATTATTTTTTTAACATATGTAGATATATGATTAATTATTTAATTTTTTTATACAATAATATATAACCACATATTATGTAATATAAAAAATTTAAATTACTCTGCAAAATGTATAAAGCAATACAAATTATGTGAAATTACAGACAAATGTTTATCACTGTACCACCGTATAGGATATTCTCTCCTCAAAAGGATTGAGTTGTAGGGAATACTAATAAAATTATTTTATAACTGGTCAGTTAATCGCAAAAAAAATATTTTATAAATGTTCGCAAATTCATAAATAAATGCCGAAGATAGTTATTGTGAAGCTGTTATAAATTAATTTTGCTATGGAAGCTAAAACATTTTATAATAATTGTGGTATAAACGTTTATAAAACAAAGAACAAAAAATTCTACAAAACTTATCACAATTCTGCTGTGAGAACATTGTTAAGTTATTTATAGACCAATTTAATCGAAAAACAAATATTTGCATTGGTAATTTTAATAAAATAAAATAACTCCTTTAATACAGTAACGTAGTAGTGCAATAACAGTAAAATTTTATAGAGCAACTTTGTCAGTTGGGTATGCGTTAACGTACAACTCTTTTTACTCGACTTCACATTGGCGCATTCGCCATAATATAGAATAATTAATTTGTTCTTATTTGGATAAAGAATAAATCAATCTAAAATTGATGAAATTGAAGTTTACTTAAATTTACTCTTCATTAAAGTCACCGTAAAATCGGCTTAGATTTTAGCACGTCCTCAATTTGACATTAAAGGAGAGCAGTGCAGTTCTATTAAAAAGCGTAGTATAAAATCGCGAACTAATTTCTAAGTTAATCCCTAGCAATTACCTCAGTCGGCGAAAAATTTATTACTGTCTAGCAAGCGTAATGGTTACATTTCTTCCTGGTAATCTTAATTAAATATTCGTATTTATTTAATTAAAAACCAGATTATTCCCGCTTAGAATATAAAATTCCGAGTCTCAGCTCATTATGCACAGTATTAAATTACACGAGGAAAATTACCTGCCATCAAGCCAAGGCTTATGATGACAGGTGAGTATTTTCGCCGTACAATGGACGCTCGTGGTAGACTAGGGACTGTTTTCCCGTTCCAAGCACTCCTCTTTCGATCATTATAAGGACATTTGTGTACTTTGCGATAAAATCTGTGAATTAAATTTATTGTAGTTAGTACTTGTCACGGCAAAGAACAATTTCCTCCTTCGCCTGTGTTTAAGGTACTAAATAATTTAATCGCGCTAATTAAATTAAATTACTGCAGAATTCACTTAGAATGTTTTATTTGCACTAATTATCTTCATGTTATGATTTATCAGATCGGTCAGTGGTCGCGCGGTTTAAGGCATCAGTACTTGAATCGAGGTGACTGGATCACTGTGGGTTCGACCCCCGTAGCCGGTAGACCGTATATAAGCTTTATTCGTGGAGAGATTGGCACCCTCTCTGCGGGTATGGTAGGGTGGAAGAATGTTGGCTTGGGTCAATGTGAGAGATTGATACCGGTTGACATTTTCCCCCTAATTAATGAGGTTTTCCAGGTTTCCTTCATTCCTGCACTGAATGGTGGCTAGGGCCTACCAACGTAAGTTGTTCCGGGGCGCAAAAGCGGCCTGCTTAATAATAATATGCCGCCCCCTCTCCCGCACAAGTCGTCGACTTCTGGGTTAATCCTCGTGATTAGAATGAGGGGTAGCGATATTATTATATTTTATTATTATTATTATCAAACCCCGTTTACATCGACTTGTTTAAGAATTACTTAAAATGGATATAACAACTAGCAAAATACAGGGAAGGCCAGAAGTACGGAATAAAATTAATATATTTGGAATGAGTGATTTTTTCAAAAACGCCGAAACACGTTAACTGGTCTTGATTTTTTCCCATCTTTCGGTTATATAATAATTTTTCTTCAACCCCCTAACCCCAGCTACCCCTACTTTTTCTTTTAAATGGACACATAAGGCATGAGGGGGCTCGTTGAAAAGCTTATAGAATATAAATAACAAGTTTTTTTTTCATTTAGAAATTGAAACAACTAGATATTTACAAAAATAAACTCAATGCTGAAAATGTGCTCCATTTACTATTTGGCATTCTCCAAGACGATAGTAAAAGCTGTCTACAGCATTCTGAATGACTTCAGCTGGTAAATTATGCATCTCCGCCCTAATCTTGTTCTTTAAATTCTCAATATTATCCGGTCTGTTCTGGTGGTCTCTTTCTTTCAAATATCCCCAAAGATAATAATCCAGTCGGGGGATCTTGGTGGTCATTCAACTGTACCTCGTCTACCAATCCACCGATTTGGAAATATTTCATCTAAGTATCTTCGAACATCAATACCAGAATGTGGGGGAGCGCCATCTTATTGGAACCAGTTTCATTTCTTTCATTCGGTATATCTGGATCAATTCCATGAGAAAAATTCGCAGCTAGAGCAGGTATCAGGTCAAATGTGTGGAAATCCAGAGCCTGTGGCAGTAAGATTTTCTTCAAGATTCTGTTGTCGATAATACCTGCTGCGTATGCGATTCGCATGTCCAGTGTGGATTTTTCTGGGACCAAAACCGATAGTTGTACCTGTTAACCACTCCATTTAAATAAAGCGTACCTTCATCTGAAAAAAGTACGTCTCGTTGAAAACCATTATTGTCTTCACAATGTCTCATCATTTCCTCACAAAATTGTAATCGCCTATCATAATCGTCTTCCAAAAGCTTTTGGACAAGACACAACCTTATTTATTGTATTTCTCTTGTTTCAAAAACATTCGAATTTCAGTTCGAGAAGCATCGTGATTGTGGGCCAATGAAAAAAATGAAGTATGAGGATTTTCAGCAAGTTCTAATGTCTCTAATCTGATTTCTTTTCTTCATTCAAAGCACGTGCCCGTCCAGTTTTGGACAAAGTCTGTACTATACCGTGTTCCTCAAATTTGTGAAATATTTTACTAACTGTCCCTTACGAAATTTGGTTTTCGGGACATTTCGCATTAAATAAATCGTGCACTTCAGCCTGACTTCTTATTTTGTTTTTTTTTTATATATATATTTTTAGGTATTAACAATGTTGTGTGAAACTAACTACTCTGCGGACTAAACCCCGACCAGCGTTGAATTGTTGAATTACACCCACTGTAGGTTATCTGATTTACTTTTTTTTGTTATGCTGGTTCGATAACCCTATTTTTCTCTTCACGGCTCAATTGAGTTACAATCCAGTGTTTTAAAATATTTATTAATAAAATACAAATACCAATGAGTACACAAAACTCAAACAAAATGAATGCTCTCGCAGAAGCGTCGTGCTGTGAGCAAGTCTGGTCGAACACTGCCCTTCGAGGGCCTCTAGTCTAGTCAGACCGGCGCGAAGTTAAAAGCCACACAGGGCCGTCTTAAGGACAAACCGAGGGACAAACTGAACAACCACAATATCTACCCATATATTCTTTATTATTAACTTTTGAAACATTTTTTACTGCATTAGAAAGGTATTTTAAGCTAATATAAATCAAATCTCCTACAATTCCTATCATAGAAGTCATATGTATGCTCTCTGATACCAAACATCTAGGTATGGTAATGAACAATTCCACAATAATTATCTAAATAAATAATCTAGCTAAATTTACCAACCTGGTTTAATGAAAACACTATATATATCTAAGTTCACTTTTGAAACTGTGTGTAACTCAAAAATTCAACCACAGTAGATAACCTATTTCTGCAATATTAGGATTGCTCCTTCAAATATTTAACTATAAAAATTATTATACCAATAAATTAAAATTATTTGAAATTAAATATCGACAATGTCAAAAGTGATTTTAACCTGTAAATGAATTTAATCTACAAAAATTACTTGGTCAAAGTACAGTGCCTACACCTGTGACACGAACTTAATTTATACCACTACTGAGGCAGTATTTAATGTATACAGTAGCCGAATCAAAGGTGCAGTTTCAAATTAGTGCATTAATTAGTTCTGGCAAGCCGACCTGCTCTCCGGCCTGTAATTCATTACATATACACAAACACCACGCCAGTTTCCGGATTGGCTTGTTATTGCACCTCTATGTGTACTCAGGAGGTAAAGGTGTTTCTATTAGACCCCTTCCTGGCACCAGAAGATAATATTTTTTAGAAAGAAGTCCAGGAATTGTCGTTTTTCACTTCTTTAAGTACCTATATTATAAGAGATGAGATGGTTCGCTAGTTTAAACATTTTATTATTGTTTGTCCCTATAGTTTTAGAAACTGCTACAGAAAAGTAAATGCTGTAGTTGTCTAAATATACAGGGTGTCCGGAATATGATAAATTACACCAGACAAAACATATTTTAGAGTACCATTTTTCTTGTCTGAACAGACTATTGTCTGAAGCTATTTATCTGTGGCATAACTTTAGTTTTTTTTAGTTTTATTGGGTTTTTGCCAAACACTTCTGAAAAAAATAAAGATTAATTAAATAAGCCCTTGCGCCAAACGGATCAGTCAAGAGTTATTTTTTAAAACTACGTTTGCCTAACAAAAAATCTCACATAGTTAAGAAGAATCGGTAATAAATTTAATATTCGAACAGTTTTTCACACAGCTTATACTTTACGGTCATTTTTGTCTAAAACGTGTCCAAAATATGATATAAAAAATTCAAAAAAATGCATCTACAGTATGATTCAATGGGGTTCGGCAAAAATTTTAGAGAAGGAAGATAATGCAACAAAAAGAAAATTAAAAGAGGCCGCGATTATTTTGTTGAACGGAGATAGGTGTGTGTCAAACTGTTCAGTAAACATCGATCATTGTTGGCTACAGTTGTATCTAGAAGAAGTAAGTAACAATAAAATAAAAATCATTTAACATCTCTATGGAAGCAAATAAACATATTTTAAACTGTCAAACTTGACATACGTTTAATATTTTTACTACTATTTTAAGAACGAAAACAGAGAGTTTTTCGTCAATAATACGGAAGTGCGCGATAGTAATGTGATTTTTGTTATTTTTTACTTATCTGCTTTTGTCAGTGTGAGATTTTTTGGTTAGGCAAACTTTGTTTTAAAAAATAACTCTTGACTGATCCGTTTGGCGCGATAATTAATCTTTATTTTTTTCAGAAGTATGGCAAAAACCCAATAAAACAAAAAAAAAATATTATTAAACTATATTTAAATATTATGGCCATCGCCAAGTCCGGACCTGAGATATGGGAACGAAGTGCAGGGTATAATAATAATTTAGTTAATAAATTTTGGCCATAAAACGGCACGCATTAATATAATGAAACATATTTTTTTCAGAGTGGTATTGGTTATTTACTGACCATACAGAATGTATGAGCCACAATAGACCATATGGTCGTAGTGGAAGGCTGCGTAAATGGCCTACTCTGAACATAATCATAAATGTATCTTGCTAGAAATATTATTTTTTATTTTAATATCAATAACGACCCACGAAAGATTCCAGCATGTTTCCAACCACCCTAGTTAGTTACGTTTTTGACCAAATCCATCCCACGCAGGTTTTCTCGTCCCAGCTTTCTCAATAGCGTAGGATGATGAGCTTCAATCGACAGGTCTGGTAACGTATCTCGGTTTAATTGGCGATAAATTTGCCGTTTAGCTAGTTATATGTTAGAGTGACGTTTTGAAGTGATTTGACAATGAATAGTGGAGATGACGTAATTCGATGGCCTATTAAATTGCAAAGCCGAGCATGCATCACTTTGCAGCAATATGCGCTGTTTATAATTAAGAGCCGCTGCACTGGTTTCGCTAATTCCTTTTGGTCCAATTAGAGGCCGGGTTTTGGTAACATCAATCGTAGGTTGCCGTGCGGCTTTTATTTGTTTTGGTTGCCTTCACGTTCAAACCCGCGCGATCTGCGATAATATTTATTAAGATTGCTCCCTTGATAATTCAAAAAAATATTTAATCTACATCTGTACAAATGCTCACTGTTTAAGTAAAAGTTATTTGTTTATTTTTTTTATTGTATTTCTTTGAGTGAAATTTATAAAACGCAGGAGACAGAGCATGACAGAAATACATTAGTATATAGGGTGGACCATTAATAAAGTATAGCGCAGGAGCAACATCTTTGGAAACAAATATGAAAATATAGTTATATATGTCTTGGTAACATGTGCTATAGAAATAGTCAAATTATTGTTTTGTAATAACTCGAGTAGTGGTAAAGCTTTGTCACCAAATTTGGTAGGGAAATATTTCTTAAGAAAGGCAATCACAATTTACATACTAAGTTAGGTTCCGTCATAGAAGGCATCACATTAGCAATGCCTGATAATAAATTTCTCTCTTATATTTGTTGATAAATCGTTCTGATTCGGTTGAGTTACAAAATCTTATCCGGGCGTCACTACGTAAAAAAGAACTTACATCTGGTAGAACAATAACAAACGATAATAAAAAAAATATTTCCGAATTCTAGCTGAATGTTTAGAAAATGGGGCAAAACCTTCTATTCCTCCGGAAAATAGACGTTATCGCCCAAGATGGCTTGGATATGTCAACTACCGCACCAAATACCCATTTATTCTAATAAAACTGAAATTCAAGGAATACTTACT
This sequence comes from Monochamus saltuarius, assembly GCA_025584915.1. Taxonomy (NCBI): domain Eukaryota; kingdom Metazoa; phylum Arthropoda; class Insecta; order Coleoptera; family Cerambycidae; genus Monochamus; species Monochamus saltuarius. Next base: position 65,860,140 of record CM046722.1, on the reverse strand, counting down.
TATAGAAAATTTGGAATGCAACCTCGGCAGTCTTTAATTATAAAATCTTGTACGATTGCCAAAGCTGCGTTGGGCCATCGACTTTAAAAAAACAAACAGCATATAACAGATATTTGTATCCAGCATAAATTTCTTTATTAAATTACTACAAAACATATAAAACTAAAAATTGGTCACTAAAAATAAATCATAACCTTGAATTTTGCACTACTGGCCAAAGCTTAGAATATTTTAATCAAAGTATCAAAACAGGATTTGAACAGAACACTATAAACATCCCGAGATGTTATAGTTTATAATAGTACTAAATATTTTAGGCAAACATCGTTGACTATTTTTAATATTGTTGTTATTATTAGTATTATTAACATAATTTAATTCTTCAACAACACAAGAAGTTGCACTGTGGCTTACAGATGGAGACTACATTAGTCCTGCCAAAAATAAAATATCGGGTACGGTGATTACTTTGAAAGAATTGCATATTATCGTGTGGCAACATAATACTAAATACGTTTTCCGAGTAGATAAAATATTATGCCGTATCCTCTTTGAACCACATTGAACAACTGGTGTCATGTCTTGGCGGTAAACATGTGGCAGTGTTTTCATGTATTTGTGTACATTTGCATGTTTTTTTTGTTACTATTTGTGATGTTTTCCGATGGAGGAAATCCACCTGGTCGTGGTTGTCAGTCGCTTTAAACAAAAAGAACGTTTGAGGGAAAGAGGTCTCCAGCAAGCATTCAGCAAGTACAAAATCTTTGCAATGACAATTTTTAATGTAAACAAGTAGGAAAACAAAAAATTAAGTAAATCATTAAATAATCATCGTTTTCTTGTACATAAATTTTGTTCTTTTAATGCAGTACACCGCATTATCACTAGGTATTACTTTGACTTTCGGAATAAACGCCGCGGCTGACAGAAGTCTAAAGTCGGTGATAAATATAGGTTTCATATAGTTTTGACAAAGAAAATATTTTTATATACAAGTTTGCCAATTTTTTGAAGAACGATTCCTTTAATACTTATTTTTCTCTATCTCCTCTTAAAATATTTGTTCTTAGTCATAGTTATATAGATTTATTGAAAATAATAATTAATAACAGAAAAGAAATAGACGCAATAGGTAAAAAAGACAATAATAGAAAATAGAATTCTAAAATATGTGTTAACATACTATTTGTGGAAACTTTTATTGAGATGATGTAAATTTTTACAATTTATACAAAAATTTTAAGTTATTTTAATGAACGCTCCTCGCAGGTGATTTGGCTTTTAAGAAACTATGCATATTATTGAATAATTTTACACGTCAAATATTATGAAACTACACCCTACTATAGCTAATTACAATTTACTTTTGTTATTTATTTTACTTTCACTATTCAACCAAATATTTTAGTTTCTTTATTTTTACTAGAGACAAATTCAAATTTACACCTACTTTTTAATTATAAAACACCTATGTTTTGAGATATATAAACAGATGTTCACTGCAATTATTACTCTATTTTAGTTGATCTATCTTTCAGATGCGGTTAATAAAAACTTAATTGTCTGTATCAAAATCTTCATATTGAACGCTTATGTTATCGCTTCATTTCCGGCGGTAATGCTTAAGTTCTCAAGTGTTAATAGGTCTGCTCAGCATCCGATAGTTTCCATATTTTATCGGAGCAAATAAGCTTAACTAAGTTTAAGCATTCGATTATCGAGAATTCACAAAGTCGACGTTGCATATTTCTCACTCAAATGAAATTTTGACCCTTTAGATAACCATTTCGCCAATTTAAAGTTATAAAATAAAATTACTGAAAACAAAACCTACAAATTGTGGTTAATACTATTGCAGTAATAATTAGGTACCTCATGTTCCGCATAATTTTTCATTTGCACAGACTGGAACGTCATAAATATCCATTAAAATATGAGCACAGTTGAAATACAATACACATCTTATGATTAGTATCAGGGATTATTGAAAAACATGCTCAAAATTAGATCATAATATACTCCTAAATCTTCCTTGTTGAAGGATAAGTTTGTCTAACCATTAGTATAGCATTTGATTAAACGTTCAGAACCAATTTATCCACAGCATAACATCGTTTAAGTTTAAATGTTGTAAATTAAATGCATCAAGTTCAATAATTACAGAACAAAAAAAAATATCTTCAGCAACATCGGCATAGAACATTTAATGTAGCACAATATTTTTAATACCAATTGAAAACATTCAGGAATAGAATATTGCGGAACAACTTAAATCTGAGCGGCTTCAACAAACATGCCTCTTGAAATTTGGGTAAATTAGATTCTATTGGATAACTTTCATCAATTAAACACATTTAGATAATAATAATAATCTGTAGTCTAGACCATCGAATAATTTCATGTTATAGAGAAATCCATATACATGACATTCACCTGATTTTCATCATGAATGATCTCAATGATGTGGTATACAGATTCAATTCGTGACCATTGTTAGCTTCTTCTGAATAATAAGTAAAACACATGAACTGATAAGTAATGGATAAACTAACCAATGACACATTGAATAAATTAATACTTTTCGATAGAGAGTAAAATACAAAGGTATTTGGTGAAGTAATGTCAGGAGAACAAGACGGATGGGGTATAACCTAGCAAGTGAGCTCCAATATTGCTTGTGTAGCGTTAGCAGTATGTAGATGGGGAAAATCTTTGATCATATCTCCTCAGTCTGTTTTCTCAAATTATGACCACAGCGGGACGGAGTTGGTGGCACTAAATCCTAACAATGTTGGTTGTATTCCTCAGAAGTAACTCATTCTAAACAATGTCTTATTTTTTTCATGAGATGCGCATTAGCTTACGTGAATGAGTATCATTTCTTGCTCGGTAAGTCAGTCTGAGAGGTTAAGCTATTATTTATGTTTTTAACGATTAATTCATTATTTTTTGCCCTCAGATACAATCTGAAATACATTCAGACAATGTTGTTCATTAGCTAAACGATAAGTGGAAACTGAAATGAAGATAGCAAAGAGACTTCTAACATGAGGCACCAATAGACCTAATTTATAATATTTGCTATATAATGCAAATATCTTGCTATAGTCGCAGTCTGTCATACTAGAATATTCCCATGTTGTCTATCGTAGACCACCATAAAGCGTTTAAGTGATTTTCTTTAAATTGTCTTAGTTCATCTTAAAATGTCTTATTTACAACCAGAACACCATTATCGTACTTTAATTTCACTAATAGCCTTATCTCTGCAAAAGCCACATACCACTCTGTTATTAACTTGACAATCAATTTATTTTGCATATGGTTATGTTCACAAATTTACAAATTTACAGGCTATTAAACACAACAACAATAGTCTCCTTGATTTTTACATTTGCAAACGCAGAATTCCAGAAAAACTTCTGTGCGGGTTAATCTATAACAAACAGTCATTCATCAGCAGCCCATCAGCTACCGGTTTCCTGCAATACCGTGTTTGCAAAATATTGTTCTTTCCGAATGCGATAGAGGTCGATTGCTTGCAATAGTGTCTCCTGCGATGTAGAACGCTTCATGTCTGTAGTTTTAAATAGCTAAGGTTATTCGTCAGATGCCTCACCTATGGCATACTCATGAGAGCTAATAAGCTTGAAGCCGGTATATGTCTAGTGGGCTGCTGGGGAGTGATTTTAGCTGTTCGCTATAGGTTCTTTAGGTGTAATTCAATGCTGGTCGGGGTATTAGCCCGCATAGTTGTTGTTTCCTGGAATTCCGTGTTTACAAAATATGGTACCTACTGCGATGTAGAACGTTTTATCCCTGTGGTTAAAATGACAAAGGTAATTCGTTTTTCAAAGAAGAAAAAATATGCTGAAAGCAATAATACTTTCATTATGTTGAATCTCTTTGCAACTAATAAAAAATCGTAATAATTAGAAAATGATTCAACTACAAAATAAGTGAATTTCTGCTGTCGTAAATATTGAAAGGTGTAAAAGGAAAAGTATTGAAATTGATCAAAATTTCTACAAACTTGCGCATTATGTCAATGCAATAATTTTCGACGTTATCTTCTGTCGTCCTTTTATATGAGACATGCTGAAATGTCCCAACAATCGAAGAATGTATGTTTAGACAATATTAGATTAGTAAAATATGAAAAAAATAATCTCTCACCAAGATGTGTCGGGCATAGTACTGCATATTTTTGATAGGTTTTTAAACCATTAAGACTCGTTCCTTCAAAATATTGAAAACTAACACAGATCCATTAGGTACCTTGCGTTGTAATGGGAGTTCTGGGCAACTCCTATTACAATGACCACCTTTATAGAAGTAAGGAAACCTCATCGGGAGCTTGATTTATAAACTTCTCAACGTCTTTATGAAATGTCTTCACTTTCTTAGGTTGCTCTTCAAAACCGCAAGGAATAGTTATTTATGCAACAAGTACAAAAAGTAGGTAAGTTTTTATTGCACGCGACGCGAAATTGTCCAACGAGGCCGTCAGGCCAAGTAGGACAACACGTTGAGTGCAATAAGCACTTTTTGTACGAGTTGCATACAATACTTTTTCTACGTTCATGCAAAAACCAAAAAATGATATTTAGATGACACTAAGTCTAAGAAAATGTGACGTCGATTTGAACGTTTATGTTTGTCATGATGGCAAAACGCTGTAGTGGAATGACAGATGAATGCAATAAACATTTTATTGCACTAATGCAATAAAGACCCACTTTTTCCACTAAATATAGTTCAATAAAGTTTTGTTTTTTGCATGAACGTAGAAAAAGTATTAAACCTACAAATTAAACACGCGGCAATAATTATTTTTATAATATGACACTATAAAACTTACTTGCTAATATCTACTTTCTCATAAATAAATAACGTTGACCTCAACACCGAGTATCTAGACCACAAGAAAGGTGGTGTGTACTTTTTTCTAAATCTATTAAAATATACTTATATTATCATGGAATATTCTTAATCGATAGCTTTAAACTTTTGTCTAAGCTTATGCGGCGTCTCCCGTCCAGCCATTCTAGAATGTATGCTGCAGTTCACTTGCAGCGTCATCATATTTTAGTTTTCGATTAAGCACATTGTCCCATAAATTTAGATGGGTTCAACTAGGTTAAGGATCTTTCTGGTAATAGACCGAACTTACTCGTAAGTAGCTGCAAACAGACAGGATTCAGCGATGCTCTCTGCATGGTGGAGTGTGAACTTCAATGGAGATGTTTCCTATGTAATCGTCTGATGCTCAATTCATTTACTCAAGCTGTTAGTTCGCTTTATTTTAGTCGATGCAAATTCTTGGAGTATTATACATCTGAAACTAAACTGCACAGCTTAGGTCATTACTGCAGACAAAGGGGATCCACTTCTGAATACCCCACAAGAAAAGTTGCCTTGAGTGAAACCCTAGCAAGTTTTGTGAAGTTGTAATTTCTTGATGAGGAGCAACTGCTTTGCTGCTGTGTATTCACCAACAACTTTCTTTGTAAATTTACCTAATATTTGACGTAATGTGCATTCAATATTTGCAACAGCCTGCTCTCGTACTGCGATGTGATAACATCAAAGTAGTGCGGACAGTTTACTTTGCCACCAGGTGGCCTTTAAATTTATAATGTGTACAATTTTATGATACAAACCGGCCATAAAGTGATGGCTTTACTATCGCTCGCTAGATAATATTTATTGATTTTTGCGAGTTTAGAGGTGGATGTTAAATTTAAATTTGCGACTCTGTGACACAAAGTAAAAGAGAACGTTGGAGAGCATAATTCAAGTGCAGCGTTAACGAAGAGATAACTTATTTTATCTTCTTACTCTCCTCTTTTTTCTGACTCTATTGTCCTATTCCAAGTAACGATGTTGTTCTATAATTTAAGAATGTATTGTAAGCATATTTTTGAGAAAAATCAAAGAAAATGCAGCCTGTAAATTTATGGTTGTATTATGCTTAATAGTTCCATACTGGTGAATGAAAATATCGATATTTCAAGGTAAAGATGAATTGAGAAGCCGTTTTATAATCACGTAGTATCGATTGAACTTTTGTTTGTAGATACAGCAAGCTCATATAGCTTTCCTGAAACTATCAGCTAACGGTACCTAATAAACCAAATAAGTCCAAAATTTTTAAACCAAAAAAGGTGATAAAATTTCTACAAACTGCTGTAGATGATGTTTGCATCTGTAATGCTTGTTTCTCCCTCGATACCAAAACTAAGAATGATCGATCGTAAGAAATTTGGAGACAGCGCCTTAAAGATTATACGAAAATACATCGTATTACGGCAATTGCCTTTATTGTATTTTTTTTAATTAATTTTATTTATAGTAAACTGTACCTATGTTACTATTCTGAATAATAGAGAGCGCTTAATACAATTTGGAATCGCGCTCGAAACGAAGCCATGTACGCTATCGTGTCTTTTTTGTATAAATGTTTTTTCTAATTGTAACGAAAAACGATAGTGTGTCTCGAGAACTTTAGCAATTGCTATCAATAAAGTAAATTATAATAATAAATTAGTTTTAAATCGTTCTATGCCATCCCAAAAGTAAACCACAGTCCACAAAAAGAGGAAATTCCCTCACATAACATTTTTGGTCGCTACGAGCCCGATAAGACGCAGCAAGTTGCAGTTGGAAGCCAATTTCCACGAGCCAGTTCACGAGGCAGTTATACGAGGGAGGTCACGAGGAACAAAGAGTGAGTCATCCTTCCAGTTTAACATTTTTCCTTTCAATTTACTTTCGTGTTACTAGTGCGATGGCTGAGCTAGCAAAATTAAAAACTCAAAGAGGTCAGTTAAAATCTAAATTAACAAGAGCCAAAAATTACTATGATTCTATAGACTTAACAACATATGATGATGTAATATATAACGAGTTAGTTGTACGTTTGGAAAAAGTAGAACCTGTTTTTGAGGAATTTAATACAGTTCAGTCAAAAATAGAAATTTTGGGCAATATCGAAGCTGAAGATGAAGAGCGCGATGAATTTGAAAATTTTATTATCGATTAATTGCAAATTTCAGAAAGGCAATAAAAACAATTTCTTTAGCAAACGCAAATACACGCGATTCTATCAATGTTGCTAATATTTCAAGTCTTGCTCCTTCAAGTGATCAAACAATAAAATTACCGAAAATTAAGTTACCTATGTTTAATGGTCAGTACGATCAGTGGTTAGAGTTTCGAGACGCGTTCAGTGCAATAATACATAACAATAATTCAATTTCCAATGTACAAAAGTTTTATTATTTACGGTCCTCACTAGAAGGGGATGCCTGTAAAATAATCGAGTCAATTCAAGTTTCAGAGGCAAATTACGATATTGCTTGGCAATTACTTAAAGACAGATTTGAAAATAAGAGGCTTATTGTTCATAATCATGTCAAGGCTATTTTCGATTTACCCTGTATACAAAGAGAAAATCATGTTCAGTTGCGTAGTCTATTTGACAACGTTACAAAGCATTTACGTTCGTTAAAGGTGCTAGGTGAACCCACAGACAAATGGGACACATTGATTATACACGTAATAACAAATAAATTAGACCAAATTACGCGCCGAGAATGGGAATTGTTTAAAATCAAGGGTGCACTTCCATTCATGGATGACATCAATGCATTCTTGAAACAACGTTGTGAACTTTTAGAAAAATTAGCTTTGAATCATATTAACAATTACAAAGATATTAAACTAAAAACAAAAATTATTCTAAGACATATCTCAATACTGATAACAAGGTGACAAAAATGAGTTGTTATTACTGTAAAAACCTCACACTATTTATAATTGTGATTTATTTTAAAACAGTCACCATCATGTAGAATAAATGAAGCAAGAAAACACAATTTGTGTATCAATTGTTTAAAACCTGATCATACTGTACAGGAATGTATGTCTTCAAACTGCAGGAAATGCGGAAGGAAACATAATACAATGTTACACGTCGAACACCGGGGAATGGCAACAGGCCCGGCCAACGATCCATCTCCTGGTACAAGTCGGGACGGCGTGAGTCTTCTTCAAGCAACGATTCGTCAGATAAGCAAGTCACCGTCGGGGCTCTCTGGGCACGCTGTCGCGGGCAGCGGCGCCGTAGTTTCGCAGGTTTTGCTATCAACCGCCATGGTTCGAGTTAAGGATGCGCGCGGTCAATTTCACTTATGCAGAGCGCTGTTGGACAGCGGCTCTCAGAGCAATTTTATAACTGACGCGCTGTGCAAAAATTACATTTACAATTAAAACACGTTGATTATTCTATTGCCGGTGTCGGTCAAGCTTTAGCTAATGTAAATTACAAGAGCGATATTCAATTATTTTCAAATCACAATTCATACAATGTTGCAATATCTTGTTTAGTGCCGCCACGAATAACAGACAATTTACCTACTATTTCATTTAATAAATCTAGTTTAAATATTCCTAGCAATATTCAGTTGGCAGACCCATTATTCAATCAATCGGCTTCAGTTGATATGTTATTAGGAGCAAATATTTTTTGGCAGTTATTATGCGTGGGTCAATTTCAATTAGAAAATACTAAATTAACGTTACAAAAGACGCGATTAGGTTGGATCGTAGGAGGAATATTAAATTGCCCAGATCAATCCAACAAGTTAATTAGTTGTTTCAATGCTGAGTTAAAAATAATTTTCTAGACAATCAACTTACTAAATTTTGGCAAGTAGAGGAGGTTCAATTTAAGGCTAGGCTGTCAGAATCGGAGCAATACTGTGAATCTCATTTTTTAGACAATTTTAAGCGATGTGATGATGGTAAATTTATAGTTTCAATTCCTTTCAATGACAATATAAACCAGTTAGGTCAATCTAGAAAATTTGCCTTACAACGTTTCCTATCTCAAGAGCGAAGGTTAATAAAAAATTCTGATCTTTATTCTGAATATAAAAAATTTATGGCTGATTACGAAAAACTTGGACATATGTCACCGATACAAGAACTCAACTTTGAAAATGCATTAAATTATTATCTGCCACATCATGCCGTTATACGCGATTCTAGTTCTACTACGCGAATTCGAGTCGTTTTCGATGCTTCGATGAAATCTGATAGCGGTTTATCACTTAACGATACTCAATACAGCGGTTTTCCATTGCAAGATGATATATTTTCCATAATTTTGAGATTTAGGAAATATAAGTTTGTATTGACAGGTGATATTTCAAAAATGTATCGCATGGTAATGATCAATCCGGAACAACGACGATTTCAACGCATCTTTTGGAGAGATGATCCGACTAGTGACTTAAAATGCTATGAACTGAATACCGTAACTTACGGCATGGCTGCAGCGCCTTATCTTGCAACGAGATGTCTTTATCAAGTAGCTATAGATAATGAACAATTTTATCCGTTAGCGTCTAATGTCATTAAAAATGACTTTTATGTCGATGATTGCTTAACAGGTTCGAACTCTGAAATAGAATTAATACAGATTCAACATGATTTAAATAAGATATTGTCAAGCGCAGGTTTTGAGATGAGAAAATGGCTTACAAATAAACCCGAATTGTATAATAAATTTCATTTAAATAATAATTTAGAATCAAGTATAGTACAGCTAGGTGAACATGAAGCTAATAAAACACTAGGCATCCTGTGGAACGCTACTGTAGATAATATTCAATATGCGATTTCTGACTTCGATAAAAACTGTATAACCAAACGGACAATATTATCAGTAGTATCTCAAATATTTGATCCTCTAGGATTGTTAGGGCCCTTTATAATTATAGCTAAATTATTAATTCAACAATTGTGGCAAGCGAAGATCAGTTGGGATGAGTCAATTCCTCAAAATTTGCATACAATTTGGAATCAATTTAGGCACAGTTTTCACGCAATAAATGATATAAAAATACCACGATATGTTCTTTTATCAGATTATATTTGTATAGAATTGCACGGATTTGCTGATGCTAGTGAAAGGGCATATGGAGCTGCAATATATATCTTATGTGTTAATTCTATTGGACAACGTTCATCAAGATTACTGTGCGCAAAATCAAGAGTCGCTCCTATCAAAAAAATAACTTTACCACGTTTAGAACTGTGCAGCGCAGTATTACTTGCTCAATTAGTAGAAAGGTGTATGGAGTCTCTTAATGTAAACCTTGATAATTTTTATTTTTGGTCCGATTCAACAATTGCGCTTTCCTGGATTAAGGCTGCTCCATCGAGATGGAAGACCTTTGTAGCAAATCGGGTCAGCGAAATACAGCGTTTAACCAATATAAATGATTGGTACCATGTAAATTCAAGAGACAATCCAGCAGACTTAATTTCGCGCGGTTTAGACAGTAAAAAATTACTAACTTCTGAGTTGTGGTGGACAGGTCCGCCCTGGCTTGCTAATCGCGATCTGCAAAAGGAGTCACAATTAGTAAGCAGTGTAACTAATTTAGAGAACGTACCCGAACAAAAATTAATTAACTGCGTCACGATTATGAACGATAATCTTAATTTATTTAACCGATTTTCTTCTTTGCGGAAATTGCAAAGAGTTTTGCTTACTGTAAGCGATTTATTCACAATGTCAGAGCTATTAATAAATCAAAATTAGGCGGTCCGTTAACAAATAAAGAATTACAAGGGTCACTATGTGAATTGTTACGATTAGCACAACTAGAAGCGTTTCCTCTAGATTATGATAATTTAAAAAGGCATAAGCCTTTGAATAAAAAAAGTAGTTTGTTATCTCTAAATCCGATTTTTGATGACTTTCAGCTAATACGAGTGGGTGGTAGGATTCAAAATTCTAGTAGCGAATTCGATAAAAAACACCCTATAATTTTGCCAACAAAACATAATTTAACTAAATTGGTATTAGAGCAGGAGCATTCTCGATTATTACATTGCGGTCCAACGATGTTACTCTCTTCTATTAGGGAACGATATTGGCCAATCTCGGGGCGCAATTTGTGTAAAAATCGTACGTCAATGTGTCACTTGTTTTAGGGCAAAACCTAGCTCCGACGAATATTTGATGGGAAACTTACCTGATTTTCGTGTAAACCAATATATACCATTTTATAATACGGGAATAGATTTTGCAGGGCCATTTTTAGTCAAGGACCGAACCACAAGAAATGCTAAGTTAACTAAGGCATATATATGTTTATTTATTTGCTTAGGAACAAAGGCTGTTCATATTGAACTCGTTTCGGATCTGACGACTGATTGTTTTTTGGCTTCCTTTCAACGATTTATCGGAAGGAGGGCTAAACCATTGAACATATATAGTGACAATGGAAAGACATTCGTTGGTGCAAGCGGTAAATTAAAAGAAATTTCACAATTTTTCGATTCTTGTTCTGAAGGAATCATAGAATCTTTGGCAAATGAAAATATTACTTGGCATTTTATTCCTGCAAGGGCTCCCAATTTTGGCGGCATTTGGGAAGCCGGAATTAAAAGTGTGAAATATCATTTAAAACGTGTTCTAGGTAACGCACATTTAAATTTTGAAGGTTTATCCACCGTTCTGGTTCAAATCGAAAGTATTTTGAACTCCTGACCATTATGTCCATTGTCTTCAAACCCTGATCAATTAAATCCTCTTACCCCGGCTCATTTCTTAGTGGGAAAGACACTAACTGCTTTACCAGAACCAAGTTTGGTTAACATTCCTGTTAACAGATTAAATCACTATCAACGACTCCAGCAGCTAGTGCAGCATTTCTGGGCCAGGTGGCATAAGGAATATCTAGCCGAGCTACAAACCAGGGTCAAGTGGAAGCAGAACGTCCACAACTACATCAAGGAAGGTACTATCGTGTTAGTAAAGGAAGATAACGCTCCCCATGAGGTGGCACATTGGCCAAGTTCTTCAACTTCATCCAGGCAAGGATCATGTGCTTCGAGTGGTGAGCTTAAGAGTTAACGGTAGTGTAGTGAAACGCCCGGTTTCTAAACTGTGCGTATTTCCTTGAAAGGGATAATATTGGGTGAAAACCAATTTTGAAACAATTATCATGTTTGTTATTTATCTGTAATTGTTTCTGTTGTTATACTTATTATTGAAAGTGTATGTCTATACCTTTCAAGGCGGCCGGCATGTTACGGCAATTGCCTTTATTGTATTTTTTTAATTAATTTTATTTATAGTAAACTGTACCTATGTTACTATTCTGAATAATAGAGAGCGCTTAATACAATTTGGAATCGCGCTCGAAACGAAGCCATGTACGCTATCGTGTCTTTTTTGTATAAATGTTTTTTCTAATTGTAACGAAAAACGATAGTGTGTCTCGAGAACTTTAGCAATTGCTATCAATAAAGTAAATTATAATAATAAATTAGTTTTAAATCGTTCTATGCCATCCCAAAAGTAAACCACAGTCCACAAAAAGAGAAAATTCCCTCACACATCGCCATAACAAATTCTTCATCAAATATCGACAGAAGAAATGCACTGTTCAACCTGTGGAAATAAACTTCATTTATAAAATTCAACAGAAGATCGCTAAGTTTTTAAAACTGCCGAAGGTAGAAATGTATACTGCACATTGCTTCCGACGATTTGGTGCAGACTTGGTAAGAGTAAAGCGGTTGGCAGTCTTCTTCTATAGCAGAAACATACATTAAGGAATCAGTGGCCAACAGAATTGCTGTATCAGAATGCATACTTAACAGCGTGGAAAATCAGGCCATTGGCGCCAATACATTCGTATCCTGGTTGGAACAAACAAAGGAATATTTTCTTCCCATGCATAATTCTTTGAATGTTAATTGTGCTATTACACATCACAAATATAATACAATCGTTTTAGAAAGGTCAAGCGGGCAATAAAACGTTGGTAAGACGAAATTTATACATTTATTTAATTTCAACTTATACCTGCTTATGACAATGATAACTGGGTAGTAGCTGGCGGGCCAGCCGAAATTATGCTAGGAAGGACATCTTTAGGAATGCATGTGCGGTGGAAGGAGTAGTGCAGGTATGTCGGTACTCAATTATCTCTAGATGTAAAGGGCCGGCTGGTAAATGTTGCAGGGTAATACTGCAAAATGTTTACCACAAGTTTCCTACTTTGCTCGTTCGAAACTTCATGATGAGCCATTTTCAAATTTCGTTGAAACCGTACTACAAACATACCACAACAGAAAACAGAACGCAATAAAATGATCAACACAATCCAACTATTCCACGTTCGGCTCTGTTCAACCGTCAGTTTTTCACAAGAAGTACATCTTAGTAGCCATCCTTCTTTAGTGCAAGTAATTTCTTCGTAACATTAGTAGTATATTACTAAGGGGCGTATCTGAGCATGACTTAGGTATATTATAAACAAGTAGAAAGGGCTCAAAGGTATATGTCGGGTTTAACCAACATTTTATTGCCCATTTCGTCTTCCGAAAATTATTCTATTATAGTTGGTAATGATTTAAGTGGTTATAAGCTCTTACTTAAAAAATAAAGATCTTTATCTATCCTTGGTGAAAAGTATCATTTTGTTTACCCTTGCAGTTAAACTACTACATTATCTACGATTTTTAATAAATGAAAGGCAACTTTAGCATTAGCTAGACGAAAAATAATAACTAAATATGAAATTTCCAGTTAATCGCTACCCATTTGGAACATGCGTGGCACCCTTGCTGTCGCGTCCGTTATCGCCCGTATTTAAATTCCGACAATACCATTCACTCACCTTTATTATAGAAATCCTAATAGAGATTTAAATAGGACGGAGGTCACTGGACAGAATATGGCGGAAGAATTAAGTTCTTAATGTTCCTCAATTAGCTATTCAGAGCGGGTTCCAATGCGACCAAGAAAATGCAGATGGCAACGTTCGGGATTGTGTGGGTTAAATGGATGGGGATTATCATAGAATTTACGGAATTTGTATAGGTATTCACCGGTGAAAACGCTACTGTTGCCCACACCGCATGCATATCCAATATTAAATTCAAATTAGTTTATTCGTTTGATCTTCACACTCTTCAAACGGCCACACGGTCGGATCACTGAGTTTGTGTACAATTCGCTAATTGGTCAAAAGTGCCGTGGAGAGTGAAACGAGATGTTACTGAACTAATGGAAGTTAAACTGGTTTTAAATTAGTTGCATATTAGAGAGATATATATGTAACCGGTGTAATTACCTTCCCAGATTGTTAAATGCACCATTATTGGTAATATAGACATTGTGCACGTGTATGACAAAGGAAACAGAGAGAGATAACGTTAAAATTACGACTTTGTGCACCCCGGCATAGTTGCCACAAATAATTCCGAGCGCATATTGACAATTCCAGTTGATGAAACTTGCCTACAATTAAATCAGGATGACAAAAATTCTGTTCATCACAGATTTGATACTGACGCATCCTTTTCTTAAGAATCTAGATAATAATTTAATTAAAAAACACCGAAGAACTACAAAAAACACAAATTCCGACTAACAGCAACACTGTACATCGAAACGTACTACTCTGACTCATACCTAATAGCAATGATTTTCAGCCAGTACATAACTTTTTCAATTGTAGTAATACTCTATCTAATTAATCTATGTTTATGTAGTTCAATTCAGTATATTATTCCAATTTTAACTTTCACTATGATATGTAATTTAATTATTTTAAATGATCCTTATCATCTAGTGTATTGTCAATTCTATAGACTTTAATGTGTTTTTCCCCAGTTTTGACGAGTGTAGACGCACTTATGTAGTAATAAGAATAAAAAATAATGAAGATAGTAAATAAATAAATATATGTATGTACAGGATGTCACCTAACGGAAGTTACATACTTCAAGGGTATAATCTAGAATCCAAATAGTGTCGAACTGACCAAACTTGCTTAAACGTCGCAAAAAAGATACAGGGTTTAAAATTTATTTTCATGTTTTCTCCTTAACTCAAAACTAAATAACCAGTTTAAACAAAATTTGCTGTTGCTTAGTTTCTCTTCACGACGTGTGCAGTGACAATCCTGTTAGGTTAAATACAGGGCGTTCATTTTACTACAACCCTTTTTATTTTTCTGTAACTTTTACGTACCTTTAAATTTTTACATGCAACTATCAGAAATAAGTAGAGAAACTTATTCTACACAAGAAGTGTATATCTATAAAAAGTTGAAATTATGCTCGATTATGAAAATAATACAGAAAATATTTATTAACGCACCCCGCATTTTTTCGAAATAACTACGTATCCATAACATGACAATAGTTCCATAGAACACTTATTATAAATTCGTAGACTTTTTCCTACTGCTACCTTTTAGTTTATTATGTTATTAATTATGTTATTTTTTTGTTTATTATGGATACGTAGTTATTTCCAGAAAAATATGGGGTATGTGTTGTTGCATGTAAAAATTTAAACATACAAAAAAGTTAGAGAAGAATATTCACACGTATAAATCGTTGAAAACTAACGACCTCTATCTCGATACGGCGATAACGACGATAGTTTCTACGGCGATGTAGAACGCTTCTTGTCTGTGGCTTTTAGTCCGGCATGGAGTAGCAAATAGCTGCTAGAGGTAGCTCTGTTACTGCATGTTACTCATGGTCCCTACTGTCCGGTTAGACAGACTTAAAACAGCTCAAGTTGTTCGTCGGTCATGTCACCTATGGCATACTGATGAGAGCTAATAAGCTCAAACCCGGTATATGTCCGGTAGGTCGCAAACTAATGACTTTTGCTAGAGGTTTTTCAGGTGTAATTCAATGCTGGTCGGGGCTTTAACCCGCAGAGTAGTTGTTTCCTGGAATTCCGTGTTTGTAAGTAATATGAAAGCTGTAAATTCTATAAAAGCTGATTTGATTGGTATGAATTAGTGCTGGGATATCGAACCTCAATGTTGACCATCGATGGTGACTTCTAAAGCAAACATCGATGCCTTAAAACATCGGTGACAAAACATTCATGTTTTCTTAACTTCGGTACAGAATTATCCTTAATTAAGATTAATAATTATAGATAAATATATTATACTTTATTTATGAAACATTAAAAAAAATAATATCCAGATATAAACATTATTAAAAAAAATAACTTAACCGATAATTCCCAAAGTTAGTCGTTGGACTTCACCGTAATATATGGACGTATAAACGTAAACGTATGTGTAGTTTTAAAACTACTGAATTGATCACTTTTAATATTCGCAATAAGCTGTAAAAGAAGAAGCGCTCGTATTTCAATCTATTTAGCTTTCTTATTCAAATTCACAGATGGTCAAACAATTATTAAAGGGGCCATTGTTATACGCAAATTTTCAACAAATTTCATAGTTGCTTGTTGGAATTAGACTATCACTAACAAATCTGAGTAAGTTAGAAACAATATCTCTTCACTATGTCAATTATATAAGTATTCTCCAGGTTGTATAACAATCTCCAATCTGACAAGTCATTTAGAATAAAAAAACATCATTTTCAACTGTTATGTTTTATCATAAAATCTCATGAATTTTACAGGTCACCTGCACAATGAAAAAATTATTTAAGACATTATAAAAATTATCACAACCCGCAGAATTCTTTTAAAAAACTAGCAACACTTGAATTGATGTAAATTATTAAGTATTTTTCACGGTGTCTGGAACAAAGTGTACATTTCACGGATTTTCATGTCCTCTAGCGCATTTTCCCCCAAAAAGTTAAAGGAAATGATTAAATTTCAGCATTTTAGTACTACGCTAATAGGAACCTCCACCTACTGAGTGAATTTTATTTGTGCATCTGTAAATACGATTCATTGTCCTTGAAACGTCTTTATATAATTTTTTTTAATTAATGCTTTTATATTTGTGTCAATTATGTCAAATAAAATATTACCAATACTTAAGTATTTGCTCTTTTTTCGACATTGGAATCGATGTTTCGGTCTTTTCAACATCGACGATAAACCATCGAACATCGACAGAAAAACATTGATGGTTATGAAACATCGAATATCGTCGCCCAGACTATGATGAACAGAAACACGTACATTATTTATTCAAGGCAGTACATTATTTAATTTAACGATAAATCTACAAATTATCTTTTAATTTAAAGAAGTGGAAATAGAGTTCACTGTATAATAAAGTGTCTTCTGTGCCCCAGCAAATCTCACGATTTTTACTGTTTACATAATTTGTGACTAAATTTCGACGACTAAATCAGTTTGTGTACACTTTATTTGACTTCTAGCTTAGCCTTTCTAAATTTAATCCGTTTCGTCGAGGAAAATCACGTAGCATGGCATTTTTTCTGCCACGGCTAGGTGATATAGTCTAGGAGCTCACAGGAACGCACGTAGAGATTGAAAGCAAGCGCCACAGTGTCATCTTATTTGTATGTAAATCCTTGTGAGCGGGTATCTGCGAATCGCCTAAGGCTTATTAAGGATTCATGAAGGAAGGCCACCAACAGTACACTGAGAGAAGAGTTTTTCGACAAAAACTCTCATTATTGAGCATAGCGTTAAAGCATGCATAAAATGAATGGCTGAGAATTGTTTCCACATACACTGAAACAAAATTATTATGTAAATTTACCATCATTGTCATCGGCTATCTCCTTATTATCACGGCAATTTTGCTTACCACGTGTAAAGTTAGTAATGTTCTGTAAAATGTTATTGAAATTATCAGATAATACATGTAAAAATTTATTTTTACAGTGGAAATTCCGTATACCTACCTTTATTACTGTTTCAATTAACTAATTATCAGTAAACTTGAATGCAATTAAATAATATTTAAGTATACTTACTTATGTAAAAATTATACCGGGTCTTTCAAAATTAGACGGCATTCTGTTAATGAGAAATTTCTATAAACATGAGCTTGCCAGGTTTTGTTATCAAGATAAAAAGAGCTTTAAGAATTTAAGTAAAATAAATGTAGAAGATTTTTTCTTCTAATTTTCTAAAATGTTCTCTTATGTAAAGGATGGTCGATGGAAGAGAAGACGAACTTGGCAATAAATCTAGGTATTATGGTACTGAGATCAATTAATCAATCAATAATAAGATGCATAGGCATACTTATGGGATAGGCACTTTACCAGTAGGAACATGGAGAAAAATAATTTTACTTTACGGTTGATTTAATGCCGAGTTGTCTTCTTACATACTTACAAACATATACTGTATAAATTTGAAGTGTTATTGCACTATTAATATATAAATTATAAAAGCATACAGTATATGAGAAAAGTTAGTGAAAGATAAACATGAATAGGTAACAATATTTTCAATCATGTAGTAATATTTATGAAATATATATATTTAAGAATTTCTGCAATTAAATTTTTAAATCGCATTCAGACATTATATTTTGGCACAACTAAGCCGTATATACACTTCCAAAAATATCCATATCCATATCCAAAAAATATGTCATACAGATATGACACGATTAACAATGCTCTAACTGGTTGTATAACATTCTAATTAATCAAAATTCTATTGTTATCCAAAATAAAGGACAGCGTCCGATATCAAAATCTCTAACCCACCACATAATTAATTGATTTGATTAACGGCTAAGGTTAAGGAGAAGTTTAAGTAGCCACCTGTGAAGTTCGGTTCTTGCCTTACTGTTCTCTTGATGTACCCAACGCCTAATAGCCCAAAGATCCAAGTGGGCGGGTTGCTGTCACGACCAGAGGTGACATCTAGGGCTGGACTCATCACGCCAATTAATGTTTAATCTGGAAGGTGGACCCAGACCGCGGGCCTGTTTGTTATTATGTCGTTACATCGCGGAAAATGACCCAGATCATCGGAGGATTAAACCCGTGTTGGGGATCATAGAAATGCCCGGTGGGGCCACCGAGAATACCTAATGGTTTTCTGATAGATGATTGGACTAAATTTACGTACGGCTTCCATGAATCATAGTTACAAGTAATGAATCATTGATATTTTTGAGTTGATAAGATTTGTCACTGTTTCTCTATATTTTTTGTTTATAATTCATAGGTATATTATTCTTATAAAAGTTCGTAGGACCAATAATTATGTGAGGATATACGGGTGTTAGAGGTTTGACTGTCCTAACTTAACAGGCGATAATATACGTCAAAGTAAACTGTATAGGAGTATATGGTTTCAGTCGTAAACCCAACCATTTTCGCAAAACAAATTACCAAATCTCCAATTTCATGTGTAAAAATTCAGATAATTAAGAAATCTCACCATAATTTTGTACCACTTCTTTCAATTTGTTTATGTTTAGCTTTAATAAAACAATTTTTTCGTGAAAATCAATATATATATATATATGTGACAACAGCGCGATGATGTACTCAAGGACAGGCCGGGAGCATAGACATTTTGAACATAACTTGTGATTATGTGTTATGTTAGTTAGGTATTTAAAAATGCCAATGCATTTTGATTTAGGTAAGTATTTGAATTATTGATTTTTCTATACGCAAGTTATGATTATTTCTGCGACGTGAGTCATCTTAGAAATTTTTATTACTAATTTTTCAAATTCCTCTTTATGTTTCTATTTTAACCATTTAAACATTACCAAAATTTAACCACTTATTAAAAAATTCAATAATTCCACCATTTTCTGTTCAAAAATAAAATTCACTATCACTAAAAAACAAACTGACGCATGGTAAGCAACCCGCAAAGGCACTCAACTGGCACAGCGGGATATTCGCACTGTTGCCACGTTGTTATAAAATTCCTTGATATAACAACTTGACTTATTTGAAAAACGGATTGAGTTATGCCCTTATACTATTTAACTTTTTTGTTCATTTATACTTAGTCTACCTTATACTGAAGTGATGACAGAATCTAACGCCCTGTATATATTTTAACCGTTTAGAAATTTATTATTCTCTATCTACTAGAATATAAATTATATATACCATTACTAATTATTATTATTATTAATAACCTTGACAGTTGTAGGCAAAATATTGTACGCATACATAAGATACTATATTACTATTTGACTTCGGCTTTATCGTACAAACTTCACATGTGTATAGTAATAATGTTGATTTACGCATTTAAAAATTTCTTAATTTCATCATCGTATTATACTCAGTCTTCATATCTCCTCTTAAAATTAAAGATATTATGATCAGTATCTAAAAAAAAATGTTTTTTAATGTACAGGGCATTCATACAAATAAAATTTTTGTAAAAAAATCAAAAGGGGCAGTTCGAAAATGATTTAAATATAACCTTCTGCACAACTCTGGAAACTGGCCGTAAAATCTGATAAGGCGGCAAAGCATGCAATCGGCGACCTGCAAAAAAATGGAAAGAAATTCCCACGGAAACAAATAAATAACATTTTCTGACACCTATTTATTGCAGCAAATTCAACTGCTTTTGTCGCTATTGTAATTAATTTTTAAAAGAATTAATTTGTGGTTTTAATTAATAAAATAATTTAACATACCTGACAAACTAAATTTTGAGCTCGTCTTACCCAGTTTTTACAAACTAACACAAATGTTTCTACTTCTAGTTCGTTTTGAAGTTACCGGCAGCAATTATGATACGTTTGCGTAAATCATCAATAATAGCTTTCCACTTCAGTGCGATACGTTTCATTTTTTAAATATTCCTACAAAAAGAAGTTCAAATAATTTAAAGTCAGGAGATCTTATCGGTCCTCCTAGGCCAATCAATTGATATTAATATTTGGATATGCTCTACATGGTATGGGTATAATTGAGGCGTGTGTATCGTCACACTGCTGAAATACGCCGTGGACGCCCTGGACCTCCATCTCTTCCACAATTTGGTTTCCTTGCGTTGCACTACATTTATACTCACTGCACACCGCGGTAAAAGTAGCTGCATTTGACACATGGTTGCCGCGAAATGGTTCTGCTGAAGTATTTTCAAAACGCCATAAATTAAAACGATATCCATCAACTCCGAGTTGCTATACTTGTAACCCATTTTTGACATTTGAAAAACTAATATAAATACTCGCATCACAAAAAAGGTTAATACCTACAAAAAGTAATCGAATTTCAGTATCCGGAATCGCTTGGCTAGAGACTAATGTAACCTAGAGATGTTAAGGTTGAAAATACTACAACTTCAATAATGTTTTACTCGGAACTATGAACTGGACTCTCTTATTCTATCTCTAGGGGGTTTATTCAGAAGTAAACTCTTGTTGTCACTATGAATTCTTTATTTAATATTTCCAAGTTTACAAAATGTTTCTTCAAAATACAAATCTTTCAAAATTGACAATACCTCCAAAAACCTTGACAACCCATCTAAAACTAATTAAATTTTTATCTTCGCCATCTATGACGATCCACCTCATAACCCCCTTACTTAAATAGATTTACAAGTATAATATATTTAAGTAGACACAAGGAAACAGCAGTGAAAAAAAAAACAATTTAATTATGCTACCATTGGTGCTTTATATCTTTTAAGATTAATGACGTTTTGTTTAGTAATATCGTTTTTATTATTACCTGATATAAGATAACAATTAGGACCGGCCTGTCTGAGAACCTGGAACGGACCTTCATATAAAAGGAAAAATTTATGTATAGTTCGTTCTTCTGCAGAGGACTGTTTATGAGATCGGACTAGCACTTGATCACCTATTTGAAAAGATTCAGGACTTCTATTGGCATTGGCCCTGGAAGCCCGTCGTTCTGCTTTTGTTTGTAAGCGACGTTGCGCTAATACCCAACACCGCTCTAGATTTGGTGGACATACTTCCTCCTTTGGAAATTCTACTAGATCTTCAAGGACTCGCTTCATGTCTCCCAGTTTGCAAAAATAATGGACTATAATCAGTACTGTCATTTATATTATGGTTTAAACATTTTTCTATGAAATTTATCGTGTAAGCCCATTTCGTATGCTTTTCATTACAATAACATCGTAATATACGCCCTATCTCCCGATTATACCTTTCCGTAGGGTTTTCTTGCGGAAATTACAAAGAAATAAATTTAACTTTGACATAAATTTTTTCTAACTCCGTTTTTCAGCGTCGAGCTGTAAACTGCGTTCCATTATCACTTAATATAGCTGCCGGTTTTTGTACATGCAGTATATAATTATTAATAACTTTATTGAGAATTGCAATAGTTGTTGCTTTTTTTAGGGCATAGAGCTTTACAAATTTGGAAAACGCGTCCACTATTACTAGTAACATGGTAACCCCTCCACGCGACATTGGTAACGGCCCCATTAGATCTAAACAAACTAACTTCCCGGTTTTTTACAACTATAAGGATTAAAATAATATATTTTACGATATTGACTCAATTTTTTTGACGATGTTTACTGAATCACCCTGTATATTCCACTTATTGCGTAAATAACTATTATATAGGTAAAAATAAAGTTGCCGCTGCACTATACGTAGTTTTTGTGCGAATTATATTGGAATTAGCTTCTTCAAGCCGTTTATTTGTACAGCCAAGCAAAGCGACTTGACAAAGTGCATCGCAGAAATAACGGAATTTCAATTTATGACAAACAGGCAGGAAGTTCTTTGCCAAAGCGAATAAAATAACATGCTATGTATGCACTACTCTCTTTCATCGTGAATATCCTAGAGAAGACTGGTAGGAATTATTAAAACGATATCCTTAGGTTAAAAGCAGCGAAATAAATACTCCAAAAACTCAGTGTGTCAATATTTTCTTTTAGATGAAAGAGGAAAATTCAAGTTAAATTATTTTGCTAGCAAAGGGTCGTCGTTGATGCTATGATATTCTACTGGATTTCCAAACAGGTTAGATGGTTCTTGTGTCTGCTCTAGAAAGGAATATTTTGCTTACATTCTTCAATTACGAATTTCTGTTTGTTTTAACGAAGTAGAAAAATCCTATTTGAAAGTGCCATTCTAAGATGAAGAGTAAGTTTGACAACAGTTTTATTGTCTTAAATAAATGAAACTGCTATAGCATATTTTTAGCGAGCGGTTTTGGTTCTAAGTTTTTTTAATACTGGATGTAACAAAAATTCAGAGGACAAACTTTAAGAATATCCAGAAAATGACACCGGCACGCAAAAAGTGTTCTGTACTTTTCACCAGACTCGCCTACAGGGTTAACTATGACTAAATACAAATATTTTAAGAGGGTTAGAGAATTAGCAAAATCACCCTTCAAAACAAATTCCAAACATATTTATAAAACGATTTTTTTTTTCGAGATTATATTAAACACAATTATGCGGTCCGTCCGCCGCACGTTTGACGGTACAGGTTAAAGTAGACAACCAGCAACATAACGGTAAAATTTTCTGTCATGTCATAATTTAATTCCTGTTTTTACGTTGTAGTTTTGTGTTCTTCTTCAGTTTTTAGTGCCTTTTTATATTTTAAATATTTTACATTTATTAAACAAAGGAATTTGTGTCGAGCACAGATATTTTCCCACAATATAATTCGCCGCTTTGTTTTTCTAGATTATACGACAAGACTGCCGCATGTGCATTAAAAGTTTTCTATTATCTATTAGTAGGTACTTAATCCTTGCATTCGACTTTCTTATAATAAATAGGCATTTTATCTAACTGTACATATTTGAAGTGTGTTTTAATGGTAGTGAATCGTTGTAAGAAAATTTAGTTTTGCCAGTTTATATTGCAGCTAACTGCATTAACTGTTATATACCTATCAGGTATTATTACTACGACCGCATGGTAGTTGATATTGTTGACAGATGTAAGTCTATGGATCTAAGCCATCTCAGTCGATACCTTTCATAGGCGCTGACTTTCCGCAGGAAAAGAGAGTTTGGCCTCATATTTTTAATATCGGGCTAAAATTCTGGAATAATTCTATATGGACTTTAAGGCCCGTCGCAAAATAAGACGCAGCTTAGTGAGGTGACGCAACGTGTGTCACGGCGAATTTTTGTGAATGTAAGTAATAATACGAGGGTTGTCCCTAATTTAAAGTCTCCAATGTTTTTTCAAATAGTAAACATCTTTTTATTGCAAAACTAAGTACATACTCTGAAAGCTTGGACTTTTAGCTATTTTTCAACGTAGTCCCCGTCACGATCAATGCATTTTTGCAGTCGTTCTGGGAGCTTTTTCATACCCGCTTCGTACCACTCTCCCGCCGACTCGCGCAGGAAGGTATCGACGGCTGCCTTCAGCTCTTCGTCGCTGGAGAATTTCATTCCTCCTAAGTGTTGTTTCAGGTTGGGAAACAAATAGTAGTCACTAGGGGCCAAATCTCCAAATTTCGTCACTGACTCGTCCGAAACTGAAGGACGCCCGCGGCCGGCCTCGTCATGCACGTTTGTACGACCGGCTGCAAACTCTCTACACCACATTTTTTATGTCCGTACACATCGGTCAACTGACGATGAATTTCAATAGGGGGTGACCCCTTAAACCACAGAAATCTAATCACTGAACGCAATTCACACTTGGCAGGAGCGTCGATATCTCCTTCCATCGTTAACGGCTGCTAAGCCAAGACCAGTGATGTTAACCTTTTAAAATTTGTCTCCTACGACGAAATATGAAATTCTACCCTACTATAAATTTCCCTACGCTGCCTGCCCAAGCCCAAGTTAGAAATGTTAAAATTCTGTAAAAAAGATAAAGCGCTGTTGGCATATTATTGTTTACAAACTAATATGAGAAATGATCCATAAAATCTTATTTTCTTTTAAATGGTAAAATAGTAAGTATTTGCGAAACTTATTATTTTGTTAAAGTTCTTTTTCCCCTACAAAATAAGAATATTTTCTCTACCAACCGATTTATTGACAAATTTTTCCTACAAGTAGGGAATTTCCCTACGTGTTAACAACACTGGCTAAGACTCCAAGACTGACCGTCACAGCGAGGCAGTGACCAGCCAGAACACGGTGCTGTTGTCAGATTTAAGCTAGGAGAGCTTGTTGGAGACCTTAATTTACGGACAACCCTCGTAGTTATTCCGCATACTTCTTCGCAGCGTGACGTGACGCAGTTTTGGCTCAACGTGATCCTGCGGAACGCAGTGTAGTTGCCGCAGTTTTAGAAATCACGGTGCGTGTTTGAAAACATGGAAAAAAAAGTTTTGTACGATACAAGCCATGTATATCATATCATATATATTTGAAAAAATTACATACAGAACAGATATTCACAATATAAATATAAGATTTAAAAATGTGTTATCTGTACCTATTCATGTAACATCTTTATTTAAAAGTTGTTTTAGTTATCAAATAACTAAATATTATAATAAAATACCCCATTTCATAAAAACATATAAATTATAAATTTTAAATCTAAGATAGAAAATCAATTGCTGTCCGATAAATATTTTTAATGTAAACATATTCATGCTGCCACTGTTTTACCATTTTTTTGCCATTTTTTTGCCATCTTTTTTATTATTTTTTTACCAGTAGATTATCTATTAATCGTAATAATTGTTATCGTTGTTATGTTTAATTATTGTAATAATTGTACTTGTTAGATATAGATAGCTTTAGTTCAAAATATTATTTTGGTTGAGTGGAAGAGCAGGTTTGATCTGAACTCTGTCATTTTGCAATTTGTTAACTATTATTTATATTTGGCTATATTAACTATGTGATAAACTATTCTAATTGCAAATAAAATCATTTATTATTATTATTATTTGCGCGGTACCCGCGCTAGCAGTTTCCTCCCGCAGAAAACTCACCGTGACTCACGCTGCGTCACCTCACCAAGCTGCGTCTCATTTTGCGACGGGCCTTAGGTATCCCTGAGCACATGGTTAAAATTTTACTTTATAGTCATAGTTAGCCCTGTATAGGTATTTTGAGGTACTGACTCCTAATTTGAAATCCGCTTAGCTGAAACAATAAAAATTTTGAGTCAATCGCAAGAAATAGCAAAAAATCACGAGACTGAGAGCAAAACATTTTGTTATGTGTTTCTTATATATTTCGTTGCGCTGAACTCAAATCTAAAATCAGCATTGCTAAAATAATTAAAAATAATTTTTTTGGCTTTCAAGAGATAGACACTGTAAAAATACTATAATATTGTGATTAACCACAGTACCGGAAGAATTTTATTAAATATTATTTTCTATTGCATAATAGGTAATTGAAATCTGAATATCACCATTACTTTTTAATGTTCAAAATTAGTTTTTTCGTCTTTTAAACATTCTTAAAACATGGTATATGCCCTTAATTTTGTTTATAGTATTTTTGATAAACCATATAATTCTTGCTTGATTTGAGCGCCACACGTTGAGCAAGAATATAATGAAGAATATTAACAAAAGATTCACACCTAAAAAATCTAAACAACTTAATAGCTTTTGGAAAATTATATCTAGATACAGTAAACGTAATATTTATTTATTTTATTTATATTGACAAGTAAATCTAGAGAATCAATTGGCACAATTTTCAACAATAATTAGTATATCAGCATACATAATGTTAAAACAAATAATGAAACCGGGTAAGCGATTGACGATGATGATAATTATGATAATAATTATGAAGATAATAACATTGATAATTACAATGGTGACGACAATAGTTATGATATTGATGACGAAAATGATATTGATATTTATGGTACTGAGAATGATGGAAACGTTGATTTTCACGATGATGCTGATGGTAATGGTAACGATGATGATAACGGTAACAATGACTATGATAAAGATTATTTTGATGATACAACAACTGAAGTCAGATTACTATGATGATGACATTTTTAGTGAAACTATCAGTCTGAAGTTTGTTGGCTGTCACGAGGTACCAAAAAGTAGTGTCTCGTTTATGGGAATTAAAAGATAAGGTGAGATTATTTCTCAAAAATAATCAATTTGCTTAAGATGCATTATGGCATAATCGGATGTCACAAAAGATATGAGGCATTTCCATATCCGGAAAGACTTTTTGAATCCGTCAATTAAGATTTATTTTAAGAAGACATGTTTCTTATTCCACAACATATACAACACAGTTTTCGTGAACAAATAATGACTGGATAAGAGATCTACTTTTAGTAAATATTTAGGAACTACAAGGATTCACAGCTGTAGAAAAAGATAAGCTTATAGAAATATCTACGAATATTGCTTTAACATTGCTGTATCAAAACACGACACATTCAAATGTATGATCTTGCTTAAAAGAGGATTTTCCAGAATTATCAATAAGAGTTCAAAGTATTGATGTCTTCTGTGACGACATATATATGTGAAAAACATTATCTGCTCTCTTTAATTTAAAAATAAATACAGAAATCGGTTAACCTTAACCAACGTGGAGTCAGAACTTGGATTGTAAATTTCAAATATTAAACCAGACATAACAAGGCTTGATGGTGAAATACATGTTGTCATTAATTATTACATTTGTTTATGTTTTATGAAGTTACAAAGCTGCTAACATACATGTAATTAATTTATCTTCCTTCCCTCAGAAATAATATTTCATACTTTTTAAATTAGGACTTATATATAAGCAGATAACTGGTGGGTTTGCAACATCAACAAAAAATATTGAAAGGAGGTTCACTATAAACCAAGTTTATGAACCGTTGCTTTTAATTATTGGTCCCCAAAGTTATTTGTCCTGTAGAGCACGTGCCAATTTTTTTTGTTTTGGGTGGTTTTCTAATATTGAATATTAGAGTAGTAGTTAATATAGTTATTTATGCAGCAAGTGCAAAAAGTAAGTGTTTAGGAGTAGGACAACACGTCGAGTGCAATAAGCACTTTTTGTACGAGTTGCATACAATATTTTTTCTACGTTCATGCAAAAACCAAAAAATGTTATTTTGATGACACTAAGTCTAGAAAAATGTGACGTCGATTTGAAGGTTTATGTTTGTCATGATGACAAAACGCTGCAGTAGAATGACAGATGAGTGAAATAAAGAACCACTTTTTCCACTAAAGTATTGTTTTTTGCATGAACGTAGAAAAAAATAATTGTTTACTATGAAATTAATAAAAATTCTTAAACAGTTTGATGTTTGATAAATATATGTATAATAAAATAATAACAAATATTTCAATAACGAAAGTATAACAATCATTTTATAAGTAAAACGAAATAGGTTGATTGAACTCAGTAGAATATTCTAACAATTAATAATTCAAAGCAATTCAGTTTTGTGTTTCATCCGTCAACGGAGAATAATCCCATTATCGATCTCGAATTTTCCCATGATTAAAGTATGGAGTTATATAGTTCCCCAAATCTAACTCCAGGCCTTCATCATGTTTCATAAGCATTTGTTTCTAAATAAATAAAATTTTACTTCATAGGTAATAATTGTCTATAATAATAATAATAATTCTACCCCTTATTCTAATCACGAGGATTAGCTCAGAATTCGAAAACTTGTGCCGGAGAGGGGGCGGCATATTATTATTATTATTAAGCAGGCTGCATTTGCACCCAGAAACGACTTACGTTGGTAGGCCCTAACCACCATTCAGTGCAGGAATGAGAGAAACCTGGAAAACCTCATTAATTAGGGGGGTAGTCAAATGTCAACCGGTATCAATCTTTCACATTGACCCAAGCCAACATTCTTCCACCCTACCATACCCGCAGAGAGGGTGCCACTCCTATCTACGAATATAGCTTATATACGGTCTACCGGCTACAGGGGTCGAACCCACAGAGATATAATCACCTCGACTCAAGTACTGACGCCTTAAACCGCGCTACCACTCACCGATAAGATAGTAGACATCTATTATTTAAGTACAATTTTTGTTTTCGCTGACATGGACCCCTTGCAGTTCTGGGGTCGACCCCTAGGGGTCGATCTAGACCACTTTGGAAATCATTGCTCTAGATCATAAGTTTCTGCCGGTAACATTTATCATTCACACCGTGTACGAGTAGGATTTTAATATGTATTCCTTTTACGATTATTGAGCAACTTCTGCAATTCCGTAAAATATGGAGGCCTGTCTTTCACAAGACAGAAATTCTACACACCAATAATAAAAAAACTTCCCGAAACTTGATAATAAAAAAGTTTGAGAGCTTTTTCCACTTCTTGTTACATAACTAGGTAGAAAGTTGTCTCGTTCCCCTCATATATAAACAAGAATATAAAGTTTGGAGTTCATATAAATAGAATCTAAAAAATAGGGAGCGTTCTTTATTACTTAAACTCGAAATTAGATTAATCCACGAAAATAATCTTTTGAATTATGTAAAAAGTTACATTAATATTTATTTATCGGTGTGACATTGCAGAGCCGGGAGAGAAGTTGTAATAATGTGTTTCTGGAAGTTGTAATGTATAAGTTGCATTAAATGGGTCATAAAGAGGGGTTGAAAAAGTTGTGAAATTATTTAGTACCTACAAAGAACAAACACAATTTTGCTCCAAGTGTTTATGAAGCAATTAATATTTATAATGGAATGCATTTTGAGTGAAACTAGTGATCTAAAACTTTATGTAAATATGATAAATAACAGTTGGAATAATAATAAATATGGGATACAAATATACAGGTACTTCAGTAAAGAGTGAGCCTAATTTTAAAGCTAGCTTCCTTGGACAAAACAATGTACAATTTTACCTTTGTACAATTTTGCTCTCTTAAGAAGTTTCAAATGGGACACATACGTTTAAAAATCAATCAAAGGTTGAGAAGAAATTAACAAACTTTTATGGAAAACGTTTTATTTAGAGTTTTATTAGCGCTTATAAAACCTTTCACATTACGTTTTAAAAACGTTTTATTTAACTTATTCTTCAACACTAATATAACATATATATTGTTACGAAAGCTCACCTACCTTTTTAGTTGGTTAATTATGTTCCTGTTTTCGTTAGAATTTATAATTTTTGTGATGCCTTTATTTTGACGTTTTCCGGAATATTCCAGGCTATATTCTATTTGTTTCTCGACACGTTCTCGAAATCTCAGAAACTTCGAGAACTGTAAAAACATATATAAGCAGATCATTCTCGGCCGCTGAGTCAGTTTGTATTGAACAGCCAAACGCGAGTGACAAACGTCAAAGTAAAGTATTTGACAGTTGTGAATTTGTTGAAGCAGATTTCTTGTATTTATCAAGAGTGACAATAAAGATTATTTGTCTACGTGACGCGTTTCAACGATAACTAATTACGAGGTTACTATATTATGGTACAATTTTGTTTCCAAATTATGGTATTAATTCAGTGGTGATTAGACATACCAGAATTTCGAAAAACAGCTACTGCCTAACAATGAATCTACACTAATGAAACATATAGCAAGCAGCCAAGCTCAACGTTCAGGTGGCCAGGAGGTACCAGACATATACCTACAGGTTTCTAGCTTGTTAGCTCGTTAGGTTAAACCATAAATGTGACATTCTATATCTAGCAGATAAAAGGGTAGAAGTACCGAAGGATACGAGTGAGTGATATACAAGTGGCTACATCTAGTCGTCATTAATTTATATTTTGCCGTTTTGAACTTATATTATACCAACGTTATAAAATAATCGTATATTTCTAGTGTTTACCTCAATTTATTTCATACATATGCTTTTAACTAAAAATAAACGTTAAACTTTCAACGTAAAACGTTTAATCGACCACTACAATGTTGTAACTACGTTATATAAACGTATATGTGCCCATCAGGCATATTCTGTACTTATACTATATGCAGCTGTGTAAATAAATAAATTTCTAATCCAGAATACAATATGATTTGATAATATAATTTTCTCTTGCTACAGTCATCATGGATTACTGTGGCGATGGATAGTGGCTAATATCTAGTTGTATTTAAATTGTATTACCTAGTATTGTATAAATTGGTTATAATAAAAAAACATGTTGCACTTAAAATGCATTCAAATATTACTAAAATATAAACCTGTATTGTACATTTAAATACACCGGGAAGTAAACGATACCAGATACCAGTTTCGATGTTAATTTCTATCTACAGTTGAAAACAGGTGCAGTATCGCATACACAGAATTCCAGGAAACAACTACTCTGCGGGCTAATGCCCCGACCAGCATTGAATTACATCTGGAAAACTTATAACAAATAGCTAAAGCCACTCGTCAGCAGTCAAATAGACATATACCGGTTTCGAGATTATTAGCTCTCATCAGTTAGTATGCCATAAGCGAGCTAACCGAAGAAAAAGCTCAGCTGTTTTAAGTCTAACTAACCAGACAGTAGGCACCATGAGTGACGCAGTGTAGCAAACCTACAACAACGTTTTAAAAACGCGCTAACCTTAAAGTATGGTCTACTCTTAACTGAACATCCTGTATAATATATTTCGAACAACATTTTACTGGAACTGATATTGTCTCTTGTCAATTAAATGTAACATATAATTAGGTAGTTTTTTTCAACCTGTACGGCAAACGC
This sequence comes from Monochamus saltuarius, assembly GCA_025584915.1. NCBI lineage: Eukaryota > Metazoa > Arthropoda > Insecta > Coleoptera > Cerambycidae > Monochamus > Monochamus saltuarius. The sequence continues at coordinate 65,828,780 of CM046722.1, read as the reverse complement.
ACTTTTACACGTCCATCAGAACTCCAGGGACTCATTTTATCAGCTGGCTGTGTGACCTGAAACTCTATATGTTTTCCGTTGTATAACGTGTCAGTGGAGCATGTGTGCCATTTCGCACGGTTATATCTTACCCGTAAATAAACACAAATATTTGCGCAGGGCTGTCAAATATAAGACATATCGGTCTCCGACGCTATTCACAATACGAATATATGCGAAAAAAAATACGTAGCACCGTACACAGGAACGTGTCTCTGACAAATTCTACTTCATATTTCAACATCTCCCACAGTCACGCTATTATTTAGCTTGCCGATGTCGATAAATTTTTTTAGTACTTAAAAGCCAAACTGATTGCTGAAACTTTAACACCGTAAAAGCATTTGACGTAACTGAACTGCCACTATGTAAATTTGTAACTGAACTTGGAAATGGACGAAATTATCATAGATAAAATAAGAAAAAAATTATGTAAATATGCAAACACTGGCAAATGACAATTTAGTGGGAGTACGAGGGTTGCCCGTAAAATAAGGTTCCCAGTGATTTTTCACAATGAAAAACATGTTTATTGAGATTGAATAATACATTCTTGGAAAGCTTTGACCATCTTCTTTATGCCTGAATTATAGAACTCTCCCGCCTCGCCGCGAAGGTAATTTAAAACCTCTGATTTCAGTTCCTCTCCGGTTGTGAAATGTGCCCCACCCAGGTGTTTCTTCAATTCGGGGGTAGTAGTCACTTAGGGCTATGTCTGGGCTGTAAGGCGGATGTGTGACATGATTCCATCCAAATTTGTTGATGACATTGGCTGTTACACGGGCGATGTGCAGACGAGCGTTGTCCTAATGGAAACGCACTCCCTTCGTGAGCATACATCTCTTGTTTTGAATCGCACTGCAAAGCTTCTTCAACGCCCCTATTGACTATTGTACCGGCAGGCATGAATTTGCACAGCAATAACCCCTTCCTGTTCCAAAACATGCTCCCTATTACTTTGCCGGCAGACAGTGTTTGTTTGAACTTCCGCGGCTTCGGCGAGTCTGGATGTTTCCAGTGATGGGATTGTTGTTTTGTTTTCGGTGCCATATAGTGGATCCAGGTCTCCTCCCCTTTATCAATAGAGTCCAAAAATTCGTAATTTGCACCTGGCGGGAGAAGCGAGTGAGAACTCCTTCTCTAACAGCTGCCAAGCCAAGACTGATCATCGCAGATAGCTCGGTCTTGCGGGGATAGGAAGAGGGGGAACCAAGCTACACACCTCTGCCGACAGATCCCGCTTAAGAGCGTTGTTGTTGATTGCAGCTCTTTGAGAACCTAATTTTACGGACAACTCTAGTAGATAAATAGCACAAAATAATAAAATAACAGTCATGAATACAATGACATTTTTAAGAACTTCTTCACAATCGTTAATACAAAAAGCAACGCCACGGCGGTATTACAAAAACAGGGTTGTCATAATCAAAATTTTTATTAGGTATACAACATTTTGTATAATTTACATCTCTGTGACATCATCAGCAGTCTTGATTGGAATTAAATCAGGTAATTTCGAAACAAGAAAACAATTTTCAAATTAACTCACTTTGTTGCTGATTTCATTGATGTGTTTGAACTAAGCCCCCCTTTTTTTGATAAAATAAAAAATAAAAGTTGTGCCGAATTAGTGCTACATTTTGTCGTAAAAGCTTAAAGAATAATAGTAGCCATTTTCCTAGAAAATAAAAAAATCTAGTTTTACTTTGTTATCTGCCTCCGTTCTCTGGAAAATCCGGAAAACTGAAATTTCCTATAACCCCCTCTCCACCCAATGTTATCACAATCCATTATTTTTCGATGTGCTGAGTTGATTGATATCTGCTCCGTAGAAAATTAAAAAAAAAAAATGAAAATTTTCTAGCCCTCCACATTTAGAAATTTCAATTTTCTTTCGATGTATATAAAATTTCTTCAAAACGGCACAATGTTCGGAACAACTAGCACAACTCAGTACATTAAAGAAAAACGCCATTTTAGCAAAGTCCACGGGACATTGGCTAGTTCTGCATTAAGGTGACTATGTACTCTTCTAAATTATGAACCTACCTATAATATTATATCAACCTCCGCATCAGTTCATAGAGTATAGGCGTAGGAGTAGGTTCCCATCAAGTTATAATTGAAAGGTGGATGATTTTATTCTAAGAGAAAATATATAGTTATATACCTACTTTAATAACGTCTCAAACTACTGATACAATTCCCTTCAGTAAACTTAATCTAGACGCAATAAAAATTCCCTTGTAAATATTTAGTTGCCATAACATGTCAAAAAAATACACTTTTTTGATGTTTACTGTTATGAAGTTCATCTCATGCAATTTTTTGTCAGGCTACGATCCCACATAGGCTTTATTCCCTACTGATATTTGCTCGTCATATTGGAGAGATTTATTGTCTGCTGAAGTAATCAGTGTAATGAGTAATTTGACGTATTGAAGAATTATTAAAAGAAAATGTTGACGTCACATCTAAAATAATTAGGTACCTAACTAAAATTGTCTACCTGATAGTTTTCACAGATTCTATATTTTTAAATGCAATATTTGGTACATAGTTGAAATATTTGTTAGATTCTTTATTAGAGTATCCTTTGAAAGAATTTATGAGGTTTTTTTTTGGTTTTATTGAGATAAAGGATTTACAGTGTATATAGGGAAAGTGGAAATGAAATAAATAGGACAGAAAGTCCTGTAATTACTTGCGATTATATCGTGGTAATAATTAATATCTATTTTCATTCTAATCACGGGGATTAGCCCAGAAGTCGGGAGACTTATGCGGCATATTATTATTAAGCAGGCCGCATTTATGTCCAGAAACAGTTTACGTCGATTGGCCTTAACCACCATTCAGTGCAAGAAAATGGGAAATCTGGACAACCTCATTAATTAGGGGGATGGTCAAACGCCAACCGGTATCAATCTCTCACATTGATCCAAGCCATCGTTCTACCACCCTACCGTAACCGCAGAGAGGGTGCCAATCCTCTCCACAAATATTGCTGATTTATGGTCTACCACCCGAAGGATTCGAGCCTCTCTACCACCTATCGGCATAAACATCAACTTTTGATTAAAATAAGTTTGGCTACTTTGCATTGTTTTGCGGCAGGAATCTACTCTTACTCTATGTAGCATTCATTTCGATACACCCTGTATAATACAGCCGTATGTTATTTTTTCCAGTAATAAACCTAATTTATAGAATTGTATGTTTTAGAAATTGTACGGAATGTTGATTTAAATGAATTGTTGAATTCTGATATTGTTCTGTAATTATATTTCTGTCGTCCGTTTTTTATAACAGACCGAATACCGAGCTTTGGAACATGCCTTAGGGATTTTATGTCTTCAGACTGCACGCATAATTCAGTGACGTTGTTTGTTGCCAAACATCCAAAAACAATTTAATTAAATTCGAGGGAACCTTTTTAATTGAAAAATCGTGAGAGCAGGTTGCCAGAATGGAGAGAGACGAGTAGAAGGGTATTTCATAACTGATATTGCACAAATTCTACCTCGTTAATTAATTTCATTATTCATGTAAATAACATCCCGGCTGTCGATGAATCCAAGGTACCTTTTCTCGAAATTAAAAAGTCCCCCATTTACAAGATAAAGAGTGCGCTACCAGCCATGAAAATTTAGCATGCCGACAGTGTCGAATTCGTGTAAGAAATTCCGTAGAAAGCTGTAAGAAATGGAACTGGGTTATGTGGATGTGTATGCGAAGCGGTATTAGCCCTGCCCTGACTTTGGGATATACAAACCTCGAGCGGGATCTTTGTGTATTCTGATGTTTGTTTGTTCTGTCATGCCTACCTAGATCAATAGTGACCTTGTCATTTACAGATCTCGCATGAATAATAAATATCTATTTCGGGATAATTCGACATAAGGAATCCAGAGCGTGTTAATATCTGCATCGATTTTTTTCTCCATTTTGTCTTACTTGAAATGTTCTCTCGCATTTTCTTATATCACAACTCATATGATTACTAAAGCTGAGTTTGGAGGATAGTAGAAACGGTAAGAACGCAGATTAATCAAATAATTTATAGTATCTAGTAGTCACTGGCTACATGCTGGACCAAAACAACCACATCAAGCGAATTACCGTACTGTAGGTACCATTGAAAGCTCAGGATCTCTATCGCCTACTACTCTGCAGGCTAATGCCTCAACCAATTGCTGATCGTTTGCTAATCGCTATATGCGCAATATCAACACAGCGTTGCGTTTACAACTTTGTAAGCTGACACGGCTGCCTTGTGCCTGCCAAAAATTAGTATTAAATTTGAACGTCAATAGCATTAACTTTATGTCAGCCAGTCAGATAACATGTAAATATGTAGTGAAAGCTTTTAATTTGGACAGTGTTTGCAAGTGTTGTATTTGTAAAATACTACTGGTGGTATCAATAAAAACCATGTGACATGAAAATTCAAGTTTCACTGGAAAAGATGTAGGTAATTTAATATACAGGGTGTTTTTAAATGAAGTAGCAAAAATGAGACCACAGATTCCTTAGGTTAGATTTAACTTAACATACCTATAAAAACTGTTTTGGTTTTAGGTAAAGTGCGTTTTCTGCTGAAAATATAGCAAAATGTTACTTGAAAAAGTTGTTTAAGAAGATCGGCGAGGTTTGATGAAACCATTTTTCATCAAAGCACAAAGATTTTATCAAAGCAGGCCGATCTTTTTGAAATTTTGCACGTCTCCATAATTTACCGTGCTGAACAACTTTTTTAAGTAACGTTTTGCTGTATTTTCAGCAGAAAAGGCACTTTACCTAAAATCAAAACAGAAATGGTTACTCCTACTGACTTCAGCAAGGTATACCTTCTTCAAATAAAACAGGTAGAAGAATCGATTGTTTCGATAGTCAGATGGATACACTAAGCTTCAATAAAGTTTTGCCATTAATATTGGACATGTTCAGTATATTTTATATGAAACGTATACAAAAACCAGAGTGTATTGCACTACATAAGTATTACACATTGAATAATCTCATTTACACAACAAATTTATTTGCAGTGTATGTTTGTAGATTTACTGTATTTATCTTTTGCATAATAATAACAATATGTTAAAAAATTATGTTTTACATCCATATAAATAAAAGAGAGATTATTAACGAGTACGCTCTTTTCTCCAATCACAAACTGCATGGGAACTACACCGTCGTTCATAAATAAGGATTATCGTGATATTAGTTTAAATATCAGAGCGGCGATAAAATCTTGGCCAAATCCTCACGACACTTCTCCATTCTAAGTAGATTTCCGTGGAATCCAAGAATGGAAATGACCTAACATCAGCACTCTTGCAGCGGGGACTAATCAAGAAATATGGGGCTGTGGTGGCCCACGGCAGACGCTTGAAGATTGCCACTATAACTTCTGATTGAGTAATATCGCAGACAAACGTTTTATCTGGAGAATCAGCGTTGCGTTAGCAGTACGCAGCCTGCGTTTCATGAAGAAAATATTTATTTTTTTGCGGCATGCTGCGCAAAACTTTCGCCTGCCACAATAAATTCTTTCATGTCTATGTTCGGTCGTTGTCACTTATCTACGAAAAGGTTCTCTAACAGCTTTGATAAGTTTTAATATTTGGATATTTATTTATTTATTTGCAATACACTGTCCAGACATAATCTAATTACAGGACAGGAAAAAAACAAACAAGTAATAACAAACAAACAAAATAAAATCGGGTATACAAAATTTACATACATATTAAACATTACAAAAAAATATGTCTAAGAAATAATTGTAACATATAACAAGCATTGGAGCATTATTAATAGCATTAGTCCTGCATGTGGGAATATGAAACATAGAAGAACGAAAACGCGTTGCTAAATTAAGTGGTGATAATTTAATATAACAAAGAAGTTCCGGGCAATCAACGAGATTATTCAATAACGTAAACAGAAAAACAACGGAGTAATATTTGCGACGTAAAGACAATTCAAACATTAACATTAAATCTGGATAACAATTGTTCATTAGAAAATCCAATTGGGCAACATATTTTTGGCTGTCTTCTTGAGTTTTTTTTTATTTCTAAACACTACTACTCTCTACGTATACTTTCTCGTTTTTCTTCTTTCATCTGCACTTATAATAATCTCAGTGATTTTGTAGGTAATAGGTTATATCTTTATCCATGCTCTACAAAGAATCATGCTCGTTCTTATTTTCATGTTTATTCTATTCTAGGATCATATGCTCTATAAAATTGCTTTGAAAATTTCGTTTTTCAATGTTACTGTTACTTTACCAAAAGTCAAACGTATACATGAGTAAGAGATAATCTGAAAAAGCCAGACGTCTTTTGAAATATCCTCATAATTATTATGTTAGAAACTAGGAAATTCTGCCTGCAGACACCTCTTACCTAACGATTCTAACCATCATTCAGTTCAGAAATACGAGATAACACAGGGAGACAGCTAATAGCCAATTGGCACTAGTCTTTCACATACACCTAACAACGTGACGCCATTTACCTTTTCATATTTAAAGAATTGGATTGTTCTCGATCTTTTACTCATATATCAGGTACAGTAGTCATTATTATTACAGGTCAAAATATTACACAGCCAAAAAATCATATTAATAAGTAGAATACTTACCGTCATTGTTAATAATGGTTTAACTAAATGAGAAATAATTGCATTTTATATTTGCAGTGTAAAATTAACAATTTTTATTAGGTGCATAAATTATAAATTTGTCAATGTAATATTATGCAGCCCAGATAACAGTACCAACAATGGACAATAGAAATACATGTTACGTTGAATTTAATACCATGTAAATATCACATTCTACTAACGAATCGTATGCTGAATTTGTTTATGTCTCTCGTTGTTATAATAATTATTTTTGTACTAAAAGTGAAGTGATAACTACCGCTTTACGTGAGGCACAGTGCGGCAATTATTATCACTGGATTTGCCGAAATATTTTTAATAAATAAAATTTATAAAAAATGCATTTTTGTTGGCTAAAATTTTTCAGCAAGCCCAGTGACAATAAGTGGCGCAGTCGGTAGAATCTTACAGCCGGATTCATGAAACGGGCGTAGCGTTAGTCGGACTAACCAGCCTTGCGCCTATTCACAAAACATGCGTTGCTAGGTAGGCTGTTTATTTACGTCCATATATATATATATATATATATATATAAAGCTGTTTACAGGCCTTTTAGGCCCAGAGCTGTGTTATTCTCCTCCACTCCATTCTGTCCTTCGTCTTTCTTTTCCAATCCGTTACATTTTTCTCTTTTAAATCTATTGCCACTACCTCTCTTCATCACTTCCTGGGTCTCCTTTTTTGCTTGTAGTTAAGTTAACTCCTACTATTTTCTTAACTGCCCTTTCATCCTCCATACGTTCTAGATGCCTAGCCACTGCACTCTCCTGGCTTTTACAACTTCGTCTATTGTTGGTGCCTGGTACATTCCATATATTTCCTCATTATTTCTCCTTACATAGCCTTCCTCTGTCCTCTTACCACCTAGAATTCTTCTTAAGATCTTCCTTTCCCACCTTAAAAGGTTTTCTCTTGACTTCTTATTGAGAACCCAGGTTTCACTACCATACAGCGCTGTCGGTCTCAAAATTGTTTTATACATTCTAAATTTTACTCGTCTGGACAAATTTTTGATTTCAATAAGTGGTTGACTGCTGCCGAACTTCTGTTTGCTTTTATTATTCTCCTATTTATTTCTTGTTCCTCATCACAGTTAGCTGTTATTAGCGCCCCCCCAATACACATATTCTTGAACTTCTTCAAACTCCATCTCTCCATGCTCTGTTCTCAATTTAAAATTTGTATCCTTTTTTTGTTCTCCTATTCTCAGCAGCTTACTTTTCTCTTGATTTATCTGCAATCCCACTTTACTTGCTTCCTCCACAAGTTTTCTCGTTACTTCTTCTAATTCCCTACAATCTCTAGCAATAATGGCCACATCATCTGCATAACTTACTATTTGGTGACTTTTAAACAATATGTGTCCTTCTCTGTTCAACTCACTATCTCTTATGACCTTTTCTAGTACTAAATTAAAAAGAAGCGTTGAGAGTGGGTCTCCTTGTCTCAGTCCTGTATCAATAGTAAAGCCTTCCGAACATTCACCTTTTATTCGTACTTTGGCTTTAGTATTTTCTAAGGTCATTTTCAATAGCCTAATCAGTTTAGTTGGTATCCCAAATTGTTCCAGAATTTTACTTAGTTTATTCCTTTTGATCGAATCATATGCTTTCCTGAAGTCCACAAATAAAACCATTGCTTTGATCCCATACTCATAGCATGTAGTCAGCATTTCCTTCACCATGAAGATTTGGTCCGTTGTTGACCTTCCCTTTCTAAAACCTGCTTGATACTCCCCTATTTGCCGTTCTGCTATAGGTTCTATTCTCTGCTTTATTAACGTTGCCATAATTTTATACCCTATATCTAACAATGATATACCCCTGTAGTTTCTGCAGTCCGTTGCATCTCCCTTTTTTAAGATTGGTATAATCATAGCATCTCTCAATCTTCAGGCATACATTCTCTTCTCCAGATCATTCGTATCATTTCGTATATTCTTTGTCTTAAATCCTCTCCTGCGTACTTAATGTTCTCTGCTGTTATTCCGTTTTTCCCTGGACTTTTGTTATTCTTTAAAGCTTCTATAATTATATCTATTTCCTTTTTTGTAGGTTCTTCTACTTCCCCTTCCTCTTCTCTTCCCGGTATCATCTCCTCGTGCACCTCTTCTTCCCTTACATTCTCTTCATTCAACATATCTGCAAAGTATTGCCTCCATCTTTCTCTCACTTCTGTTTCCTCTCCAATTAGATTGCCACTTTCATCTCTCACATATATTACTTCCTTCTTTATCTTTTTCCCTTTTTATCTCTCTGTAGAAGTTACGTATTTCTTTCCTCTTGTAATGTTGCTCTATTTCCTCTATTTTCTTAACCTGCTCTGCTCTCTTCTTTTGTCTAAACACTTTCTTTGCCTTTTGTCTTTGTTCCCTGTATTTTTCCTTATCTTCCTCTTGTAGTGACTGAAGTGCTTTAATTCTTAGCTTATTTCTCTTCTCCGCCTCTCTTATACACTCCTCATCCCACCATCTTTTCCTCCCTGCACACTCTTTTTTTGGTATTACTTTCTCACTTGCTGTTTGTATGACATTTTCGATCTTTATCCACTCTTCATTTATATTTGCTTCCAATATCCGTATGTTTTCTTGCAAACCTTTCCTTACCTCTTCTTCATACTTCTTTTGGGTTCTCTCATTTTGTAATGTCGCCATATCTAGTTGTCTTTTTTCCTTTGTAATCCTTTTCTTTTAATAGGTTTTTATCTTCAAATCTATCCTTACTAGATAGTGATCCGAGTCTATATCTGCCCCTCTGCATGACCTAACATTTTTATTAAGCTTCTGTGATTCTCATCTATGCAAACATGATCAATTTGATTCGAATATGCTCCATCCGGAGAGGTCCAGGTCCCCTTATGTATGTCTTTTCTCTTAAAGAATGTGCTCATTATTTTCATTTTTGTTCTTCTGCAAATTCAATCAATCTACGCCCATTGTCATTGCTCTCTAGGTGTTTACTTTCTGTCCCTACTATACTTTCATACATCCTTTCTCTCCCTATTTTTGCGTTTGCATCCCCTACCACCATTCTTACTGTGTTTTTATTCAGCTTTCCGTAATTTTCTTCTAGCTTCTCATAAAACTCATCTTTTTCTTCTTCTGTTTTTTCTTCTGTTGGCGCATATATATTTAATATCTCTATGTTTATTTCTTCTCTGATTTTAATCATACATAACCTATCTGAAATTGCTTCAAATTTAGAAATTTTATCCCTCAAATTTTTATTTACTAAAAATGCTGTTCCGTATCGCCTTGTTTCTCCTCCGCTCGTAAAGAATAAATAATTTTCTAATTCCCATGTGTCCGTCTCCTTTATATGCGTCTCCTGTATCGCTATTATGTCCATTTTGAATCTATTTGCCTCTCTTTCTAGGATTTTTAATGATCCTTCCTCATTTAACCCTCTTACATTCCATGTTCCCATTCTCATTCCTCTTTCTTGATTTGTGTCTTCTTGCTTTCCGTCTTTTTCTGTCTTCACACTCTCCGTCCTTCTAGCTTCATTCTGTATTTTTTTCTTTCTGTTCCTGGTTCTATTTATGTCGTTTCCTTTTCTCATAACCGTGTCCATTGCCAGCGATCTTTCTTTTATGCTGAGTGATATATCTAGTTTTTTGCTTCCTTTTTTCTAGCCTGCTTGCATCATTATTCCACTTCCAAACCTCATTATCAATTACGAGTTTTTGATATCCTACTTTTGCTACCTTTCCTTCCATCCTCACTTCTTTGGCTTTTATTCTTAGTTTCCTTTGAATTTCCCTTTCTTTTTTGCTCATATCATCGTTAATATAGACTTTGGCAGCTCCTATCTCCTTTAATTTACGTTTATTTATCCTATCCTATTTTATTATCCTTATCTTGTCCTCGAAGTTTTTTAATTCTACTAAAAATACATTAACTCCTATTTTCGTTACCCCTTCTGTACCAATCTCCATATGCATTGACTTTCTTATAAACTCTTCTATCTGTCCTTTTAGCTCATTTTGATCTAAATTTTCTCTAATTTGTAGGCCTTGCACCACTATATTTTTCTTCCTTTTCTCTTTATCTATACTCTCTACTCTTTCTTCTACCTCTCTCATCTTATCCCTAAGCGCCTTATTTTCCTGCCTCATGTCCTCAATCTCTCCTCTGAGTTGTCTTATCTCCTCTCTATATTCTTTCTCTTCTCTTCTCACCTCTTTTACTTCCTGTGTTAAGCATTCCAGCATTCGCAGCACCTTTTCCATGTTGTACTCCATATCCCCTTTCTTTACTGGCGAACGTGCTAGTTTTTGCTGCAACTGAATACCTCCGCTACTTCTTCCATACTTCTCTTTTTCTTTCCCTCATCTGTTCCACTGGCATCACTTTCGGTTTCTATTTCAATTTCTTCCTTTCTTCGCTCGGGTGTCCTTGTTACCCTTTTACTGACCACCGGTTTTTCAGTTTTACTTAACATTTCCGACACTACTGGTTGCCTATCTCACTTGACACCAGTTCGCTAAACTACCCCAGTTATTTCCTTCTGCAATACGTCTTTGCACTACTGGTTGCCTACCTAACGCGCGTGACAGAGCTGTCCTCGTCGACCGATCGGAGACTCTCTGTCAATCTTTGTAAGCAACACTGAACCTTATTGATGACCTACTTTCACTAACCTCCGAAAAATTTCTGTCTTTCTTTTACTTTTACTCTGTTATTTCCAAATTTTCTTATTCGACTGCTTGCCCCTTTCCTGCACCACCAAAACTCACACTATTTGTATCCCAAAAATAACTCGGCACGGTTCAAATTGGACTTTAATGCCGGAGCACTTTTGCGACACGTACATACACTAACGCGATCGAGACATTATTTTACGTCCATATTAGGCCAAAAGTTAGACCCAGTATTGTACCTGTCTAAAAATCGCGTAACCTCGGCCTCTAGTTCCTTGCGTTTCCCATTGTATATTTAGTATTTATATTCAAGAACAGTAATTTTCAGTGCTACGGATTAGTTAACATATCATAAAGTAAGTATTATACATAGTAGTGAATAGGAGTATGCCTTTTATTTAAATTGGTGCAACAGATGTGTACATTTTTCGCGTAACCTCCGCTAGTCTGACTAACGTTACGCCTTGTTGATGAATCCGTATGTAAAAGTTTCAAATACCTTTGAAGCTGATCATTTTTCGTTGTTGAAGTATTCAGGTGCCTAATCAGGTGGGTATTTCCAGATTTCTTCAGAAATAATTGTCAGGTCCTACTTGTTATAATTTGGATAATTTGGTTTATTTTATAATGTCGTGTTTTGTTTGAAAACAGTCATGGGTATTGGTTTAGAACATTGATGGGTTTCCGTACATTGTGTGGTATGACAAAACTTGTGTACTCGTTGGACATAGTTGGACATGTCTAGGCAGGTAGATTAGAGTATCTCTGGAAGTTTATGGTGGTTTGTGTTGAAATAAATTTGAAGACTTTCTGGTCTCATGGTATTGTAGAACCTAATAGTTTTTTGAATCAAGTGAAAAAAAATTAATGTTTGCTTTGTTGAGAAATTTTTTGGAATAAACTTTAATTTTTGCAAATGACAAGTTTTTTACTTTTTGGTGATTTTTTAAGAAAAAAAAGCACAAGCTAACTAATACAAAGGTTTAAGCAAAAACTTAATTTGTAGTTGTTTATTTTGGTAGATAATTGTCTTAACATCAAAAGTAGATTATTTGTAAAAAGTAGATACAAAATCATAGTAATAGCAACACAATACAGGACCCAAGTAACCACTAAAATGGCAAGACATAAAATTAAAAAAAGTTACCATTCTTACAGAAAATGTTGAAATTCACCCCAATGAGCACGGATACATGCATGGCATCGACGCGTCCAGATTTCAGGTATCCGCCTAATTGTGTCAGCAGATTCAAGTATATGGTGTTATAATTCTTCCACTGTGACAATGCGAGCACTGTAAAAAAGAGACCCCTAAAATAAAAGTCCATTATGATAAAATCAGGAGATCGTGATGGTCGCGGCTTAGGACTAAAATTCAATTCATCGTTGTGGAAAAATTTAATTCCAAAGCGCTGTTACTGTGTGATGAAGCCCCATTTCGAAGAAACTACATAACTAAGGCAATCAGTTCTCGTTCTTGGAATAAGTAAGGGTCAAGAAGGACACCGCCAGCCGAAACATTTATTGAGAAACGATGTAGAAAATTATCTAGTTTTACCTAGTCGCGTGTGGTTTTCATCGGCCCATATGTGCTTATTATGTTGCGGACTTATAATCGAGAAAATTTATTCGATTTTCACATTGTTGCAAAAACCATCCACAAAAACTCATAATAATATGTTGTGCACAATAAACTGGTAACATCTGTTGAACGGGATGTAGATGATTTGGATGTACCAGCTGATGTCGTAATATGCGATCTGCGGTGCGGACAGAGCGAATAGCATAGCAGTAGAGACGTGTGCTCTTCGACGAGTCTTATTTGTGTAGTCTTCTTCAAGAGTTTCGATCACTGCATGTTCGATTTAGGATTAACTTGCCTGACAAGTTCTTCGTTTCGTGGAATATCTTTCTCGTAGCCGCTGAACAGAACGTGGGATTGTATGCAACGAATTGACCATTGTTGTCTGTACAACCTAGTTGCTGCGAGCGCATTTTGCCCGGCTGCACCATACGTTAGAATCATATCTATACGCACTTTTCAACTTATTGGGCCAATGTTCACCCTATGATGCTGAATCCTGATCTAAGTGAACGATAAAAAGCCTCCACATAAATTATTTACATACAACATACATTAAAACAATGTTAGCTCGACTGACCTAAATAAAATTGCATAAAATGTTCGGGTTGCTTTTTGCTGTATTATTTTATGACTCTTTTATGAAATGCTAAACGCAATACACCAGTTGTTTTTATGAATGAACAGGACCGCCGTTCATATTTTGGCGCTTTTTGCAAATTAAGATTAAGCAAATTAAGAAGTTAATTTACATAAAAAATACGTACAGACCGAACTTTTTGATGTAACACTTTCTTATTATAAAGATTGTCAAGAAGCAGTCCTCTAATTCTTCCGAAATAAATGCAACATAGATTAAGAGTAGATCCCTGACAACAAAATAATGCGATATTGTCAAACTTACCAAAAATTTTGTTTGTGATATTTGCAAATAAATTTTTTAATAATCCAAATATTTGCATACATTTTGGAGATCGGGACTTTTTGGGGGCAAGAAATTCAAATTTGTTTCTAATTATTAGGTCACTAGTAGACCATCATGCTTTCATAAATGATGAATTTTTTTACGGCTTAGTGTATCGTTAAATCTATAAATGATACTGCAGGAAACAACTTTCCTGCTAATACCCCGACCGGCATTGAATTATATCTGTGTGAAACAGCCATGAACCCTTGTCGGCCACTCCACCAGACATAGACCGGTTTCGGGCTTGTTAGCCCTCATCAGTATGCCATAGGTGAGATGACCGACAATTGAACTGGCTGTTCCTTCATATGTAGTTTCACATATAAATCGAGTGCAGGTGAGATGTAACTGGTCTGCTACTTCCTGCTCGGCCTAAGCGGCTCGACTTGCAGAAAGCGACCTACAATATCGTAGGTACTTAACCGCAGACCTCTCGCCCCGGGCGATGCGCCATTAAATCTATAAATGATACTGCAGGAAACAACTACTCCGCGGGCTAATACCCCGACCGGCATTGAATTATACCTGCAGTATCTGTGTGAAACAGCCAAGAACCCTTGTCGGCCACTCCACCAGACATAGACCGGTTTCGGGCTTGTTAGCCCTCATCAGTATGCCATAGGTGAGATGACCGACAATTGAACTGGCTGTTCCTTCATATGTAGTTTCACATATATAGCAGGAAGTAGCAGACCAGTTACATCTCACCTGCACTCGATTTATATGTGAAACTACATATGAAGGAACAGCCAGTTCAATTGTCGGTCATCTCACCTATGGCATACTGATGAGGGCTAACAAGCCCGAAACCGGTCTATGTCTGGTGGAGTGGCCGACAAGGGTTCTTGGCTGTTTCACACAGATACTGCAGGTATAATTCAATGCCGGTCGGGGTATTAGCCCGCGGAGTAGTTGTTTCCTGCAGTATCATTTATAGATTTAATGGCGCATCGCCCGGGGCGAGAGGTCTGCGGTTAAGTACCTACGATATTGTAGGTCGCTTTCTGCAAGTCGAGCCGCTTAGGCCGAGCAGGAAGTAGCAGACCAGTTACATCTCACCTGCACTCGACTTATATGTGAAACTACATATGAAGGAACAGCCAGTTCAATTGTCGGTCATCTCACCTATGGCATACTGATGAGGGCTAACAAGCCCGAAACCGGTCTATGTCTGGTGGAGTGGCCGACAAGGGTTCTTGGCTGTTTCACACAGATGCTGCAGGTATAATTCAATGCCGGTCGGGGTATTAGCCCGCGGAGTAGTTGTTTCCTGCAGTATCATTTATAGATTTAATGGCGCATCGCCCGGGCGAGAGGTCTGCGGTTAAGTACCTACGATATTGTAGGTCGCTTTCTGCAAGTCGAGCCGCTTAGGCCGAGCAGGAAGTAGCAGACCAGTTACATCTCACTTAGTGTATCGTTGCCGATCTTCTTGTAATTTTGTACGTCGTCATAATTTATAATTCTGAATAACTATTTCTAGTAATATTTTGCTGAATTTTCAGCGAAAAGGACTCTTTACCTGAAACTAAACCAGTTTCTACTCGGTACACTGAATATTTCAAAAGGGATATTATTTCAAAAACGGTTACTCCTAACGACTTCAAGAAGGTATACCTTTTTTAAATAAAAACAGGTAGGAGAATCGATCATTTCAATAGTGAGATGGATAGACCAAGCCGCAAGAAAGTCATTTAGAAGAAGCATGATATGCCATAAGTGGCGGGCTCTACTAGTGACGTCAACATTAGAAATACATTTCTCACCTCCAAGAACTCCGAATCTCCAAAGTGTATGCAAATATTTCGATTTTTTATCAACTTTTGACTAAAATAAGTTTAGTAATTGGCATTATTTTGTCGACAGGGATCTACTCTTGCCCTGTGTGGCATTTATTTCCGGACACACTGTATTATCAGCGTCACCCTACATAATTACCAAGTTTTATATGTGAGATATACGAGTAAGTGATCTGCTACTTCTTGCTCGGCTACATTGTAGTAGGTACTTAACCGCGGAACACTCGCCCTGGGCGATGCGCCTTTAAATCTATAAATAATACTGCAGGAAGCAACCCCCACCAGCATTGCATTACACCTGCACGTTATATCTCACCTGCACTCGATTGATATGTGTACATACATATGAAGGAACAGCTAGTTCAATTGTCGATCATCTCACCTATGGCACACTGATGAGGGCTGACATGCCCGAAACCGCTTTATGTCTGGTGGGGTGGCCGACAAGGGTTAGGCTGTTCACACAGATACTGCAGGTGTAATTTAATGTCGGTCGGGGTATTAGCTAGCGGAGTAGTTGTTTCCTGCAGTATCATTTATAGATAAGTTTTAGATGCATAGATAAGAAACATCGCATTACATGTATGAAATTATGTTATCACATATTTGTCGATACTCGGTAGATACTGTGAAAAGTTAACATCACATTAGTACCAAGAAGAAACATAAAAGTAATATTGGCTTTCGTTCTGTTCATTCCACGTCCTATTCCGTACCACTTAACACTCCATTTTTATAAAACGGCGAACGACTATGATAACTCTTTCATCGCTTCGGGATTCATTTGAAATAATAATATTGCGCCACCGAAATTGCCGCTACATTTATTATTGCAGTTCGACCGCTAAGAACCCAATAATAGTGGAAATCCTGATCAAAATGAAGTTATCCGCATGACGGTTACGTTTTACTTTATTGACTTTTATACAATAAGAGATTCCATTCGGGACTAAAACGCTGCAATATACTATTCAATAAAATGTTCAGTTTTTTATATAAATTTTCAAGCGGGAAACTTTTCCTCTGGTTTCTTTTCGTTTCGTGTGAAATTCCAATAATTCCATTTATACTTTGCTGCAAAAGGAACAGGCGGAACTCGTTAAAATCGACGAAAATGCGAAAGGATTATGAGGATTTATCGCTGTCTAGGTGAACTGGATTAAAACTTGCAATTCCAGTATCTGAAAATGTAAATAACCTTAAAAATACTGGAATATAAGCACGGCATTCATTAAATTATTCGGGATGCGCAGGATGACTCCCCAGTACTACATTTAAAATTTAAACGTAAATCAGTACGTTCGCTATTATTTTATTTGACACAAAGCGAGAAAACTTAGATGTAAATTGCCAAAAAAGGAACAAACGTAACTGAAACAATTTAACTAAGGGAAACCTATTTCAAGATAACTTATTTTCAAAGGTAAGCAGACACATCTAATAAATTGAATCCTGCAGAAAAGGAAACGAAGTCAGACGTAAAGTATTGCCAATGCAAATCTTCACTCATTTAATTAAAAATGAAATTTTTCACAGACACATACCATAATTTACATTATCAATCACGTCTTTTCTTGAGTCTAAGATAATGGAATAGTTCTAGAACAAACTAAAATTGGAAATCGCTGAGAAAATGTTAAAATATTTGTAACTTATGCTTAAAAAATTACTGACTATTAGTAATTACATTTTAATTGAATACAACCAAAATGAAATTGATTTATGAGAACTAACTGAATCTATTATATAGATTATTGTGTATAATAGAAATCATGGCTTGTGATTAACAACATGGCTTCAAAGATCAAAAGGAAATAAGAAAAATAGTAGTCGAGATATAATAGAACTGGAAGAAGGAAGCTTTATGAATAACTACCTAATCATGGATTAGGACATCGCTTCAAAAATCAAAAGTAAATAAAAAAATTAGTATTAGAGATTCAATGGAACTGAAAAAAGGAAGGTTTATGACTGACTACTGAACCAGACAGAGAAACAGGTGCTAAAGTAAAGTGAAGGGACTGAAGGGCAAGTAGTAAAAGGTAACCCAGATTTGCTGTATTTAGTGTACACATATTCTCCGACAGCTAAAATGCAATAAACGACTCGTCAAGTAGGTTCAAAATATATTTGGGACTGTCAACAATTGCTAGATTAACTGATATCATTAGACCATCATGATTAGGGTCTGTTGACTGCCAGAACATATACCTATTGAAATAAAGTAAATAAACTTGATGATAATAATAATGATGAAGATGATGATGATGATGATGATAAAGATGAGTTTTATAGTTATAAAAACATTATAAGCAAATACTGTGCTTTATTAGTACATTTAAAAAATATTTTGCACTATACCAGGTGACTCAGAAAGAAGTTGTGAACTAGCAATTCGATTTTATTTAATGAATTGTATTTTGATTTTAAAATATTAATATGGATTTGATAATTACTTTTATATGGCGTTTTTAGAGTTTATGTCATCATGTAGGGGGAAGATTTTTTTTTAGGATTTTTATCTAAATGCTCTGCATATATTGCTTCTTCAGAATCCAGTTTAAATAAGCTTTTAAATGAAAAGCGATTATTTTTACAAAAAGTTAATACTGCAAAGTTTATCGTTTGGAAGTCTGTGCATCGTTGTTATGTTTATGTTCAAAGCGAATGGGCCAATAACTAATCTGCGACTTTCTGGTCTATTGTGGCTCACATTCGTATTATACTTCACCCAAAGGATCTAGCGTCTTTTTGAAGCCAATAACCTTATTGGGCGAGGTTTTTCCAAGAGGCGTGTCTTGCCAAATCTCGCTCCATTCCCCTGCTGGACAGTGACATAGTATATGTTCTGCCTATTCCTCACTCTCCAAACACAATCAGCACTTTGTCTCTTCAGCCAAGCCAAACTTGTGCGTGTGTCTTTAACCGGCAACATGAAGTATTATGAAGAAGTGGTAGATACAGGAAGACCTTGAGAGCAGCTGACGATGTGGAGCTAATTGCTCCAGTTATCGTCAGACACGCTTGTCTCTGTAAACCAGAGAGTTTAGCTTTGGTTATCCTTTAAAGACCTTTAGACCAAAAAACTATCGAGCCGTATGTGATAACTGTCACATACAGTCAGTACGTTTATTTAGGACTACTTCCTATGGCTTTCCACAAATGCGTCGACACGTTCATAGAGACATTCTGGCTTTGTGAATGACTTTTTCCATATGGGAGTCCAGTTGAGTGTCTTATCCAGAACAGTTCTCAGATATTTCTCTTCCTCCGCAAATGATACTGTCTCTTCCAATAAATTGGGGGGTCTTAAATTGGCTAATTTGCGTTCCCTAGTAAAGGGTAGTACAACAACTGTTTTGTGGGGGTTCACAGACATCTGTTCCCTTTCACATCAGTCTGGTACTCCGTTTAAAAGTTTCTGACGCATAAATGAAATACTGTCTTCAGATATACCATTTTCCAATATGATCAGATCATCAGCATATGCCTGGACTTCGACTTCCCACTCAGAGGGGATGAAAAGCAGGCCGTCCACGAGAAGTGACCACAGCAGGAAAGAAAGAACCCCCTTCCGTCACCCCCTCGCGGTCCTGACCTCCTCCCCCTGCAGGGTTCCTGTTATGATCCTATTCACCAGCATTGCTCCAATTCAGTCACATATAGTAGACTATATTTCTCTAGCAGCTGCTGGTGTATAGAGGGAGTCTAAAAGGCCATTTTTAAATTCCTCTTCGATATCAAGGAATGCTGCAACCGCAATCTCCTTCTCTTCAATTGGAATTGGGTGATTTTCCCAACGAGGTTATTAAGTACTTGTTCTGTCGATTTACTAGTCTGATAGGAGTACTTGTGAGCATTGATAGGGATAGACACATATACACTTGCTTAATTTGCATAACTAAACCGACAAGGAAATTTATTTACGAGTAATAGTTAATTTTTGCTTCCATATGCATCATATTTTCATAATTTTGCCACAACTGTAACAGTCTTTACGTACATTATACTTACGATTTTCTTCTATTTCTTCCCATTACCACTGATATAAACGATTTTAAAATATTATGAAGAAATAGGTCTCCAATTCTTTAATTATTTCATTTTCTTTTTATTTATGTCAGTACTAGCTCTGACTTTCATTTATATGAGTATGAATATTTCAGTTTCTTTTCATAGTAAATTCCAACTGATCCATAAGCTTTTGGGAGCAGTGTATAGAGTTTATAAGTCGTCAAATGTGCTTAATATTGTGCGCTGAGTTGCTGTGTAATTCATAATGGTTGGGCGTTTTAGGGGCATTACTTATTCACATTTTTCTTTTACAACGCTTTAAACATTTCACTTAAGCGCATTACTTTCTACTTTTAGGAACTTTCAGTATTAATATTTAGATTCTGACGCGTTTGTTTTTTATTAAGGCATGGCCTGTGTTCCAAAGTATACAACGCGGTGATGCTTTTATGTTTGCTTTGGTAAGTAACTTTTTTTATTATACGCTGAGGTGTGGCGTTAAAATTTCGACCATTTACTTTTCGCTACATTGTTATGTCTACATTAATGTACATCACTTTGGAGCTAATTTCAGTTTCTTGTAAGAGGTAAAGGAAAGACTTATTAATATCAGTTATTATCTCCGTGTTTTATTTTTTAGATATTCTAACTTGCTCGCGAATACAAGTTGAAGAAGAATAATTAATATGTTATAATAAAAAGTTATTTACTTTATTCACACAACAACATTTTTACATCCTTACTGCTTTTGTTCTAAATATAACCACATATTAAATAAACAGGGAAAATGTTATCTCTTCACTTTCATGTCACATTTAGTATGCTTAAGTGTAGCAGACATCCTCATAGAAAATTAAAAGTAATGGTTTACAAAGGAGTAAAATATAATTATGTGGTGAAGGAAATGCGCTACGAAGCTGTAAGTTTACTTTGAAAATTTATAATAAGACATTATTTGCTGTTATGCTATTTTCATGATTATAAGTAATGTAGTATTTTGGTCTCATATTCAATAATAAGGAAGTACTACGGAAAAAGTGTAAAAACCGTCACATCATTTTTTGCCGAATTGTTCTGCATTTATTTGAATGAAAAGTAGTCACATAAATTTAAACAGTTTTAAGGAACTGGTGCAAGTTAATTGACTGACTTGACTTGAACTTTTTCTCCGCAAAACTTTTTCTCTACAAAATAAACAGAAGTGTTAATTGAAAATAGTTGATAAACATACGTAAGAGAACATTTTTACAGCGTAATTTCTTTTCGAAGAAGTAAAACCGGTTCTGAAATACATCTCCATAGAAGCCTTCGAGAAGCAGGTGTTGGAATCAACAATTTTAAAGCCAAAGTGTTGGTTCAGATATATTGACGATATCGTCCCTTATGGATGAAATATCATAAAAGGACTTCTGGATTACATAACCGACGTGAGATTCACTATGGAGTTAGAACGGAATGATTTTTGTCTATTGTAATATATCCTTCTGGTGAGAAAATGATCGATCCCCAGTTTTATCACCACTTGCCACATAAGCAGGGCACAGTCAACACTTTAGTGTATTTAGTATAGACAACTTGTTAGTCACAATATTTGGAAAAACTAAACATTATTTTTTGGGAGGAAATGAATAAGCCAATAGAAATATTTAACAGGTCTCCAGAAAGGTACCTAAGACCTAGGAATAAAGGCATTTATTTCTAACAGACATGTAGCACCCAATTACAGAAAACACAAAGCCATAAGTGACAAATAACAAACATATCTTAAAAAACTAAACACTATACAAAAAAGCTACAGTTGAGTTATTTAAATACATAAACATTTATGACAAAATACAAGAAATACAAGAAAACAAACCCTATTATGTAGTATTAATATGTGCTATAAAACATATCTTGATTTTAGAGATTGTATCAAATATAATATCACAAGAACTACAAATCAAATTTATATTATCAGTCATAACATAAATAGGTGACTTGAGAAGCAGATTGCTATGTGGAGTGGATACTTGTAAAAGACGCTCATGTCTACTTCCGATTCTTGGAATATAAAAACTAAGTTTACTCAGTAACTGAATACAATCAAGATTGTTGTGAAGTAAGTTGTATACAAAAGAGAATGATGCAATTTTGAGTCTTGCATGCTGGGATAAAAAATTATATCTATGCAGCAGCAAGCAATTATCTATACCTCTTTGAGGATATATATATATATTGTAATAAAATAAAATTTCAAACCGTTTGAATAATAATAAAAAATTGCCACATTTTGTTAAAACATGATAAATTTGTTTAAAATAATTATTGATGGTAAGAAAAGGTGTAATTTTGAGAATAAGTAGTATCTACAACAATTAAACATAATGTATCATAATAATCATATAATAAAAATTAAATCATTTCAATTTTAAAAAGTCAATACCAGCAAAATTTATTAAAATATATGTTCATAGACACATATAAAGCAAAAGTACATAATTAAAATCAAAATTTATCACAGAACTAAGCATATCAAATGACAGCTAAAAATATAAGGATGACACTAATATGCATTTAGTTAACATACGAGTCAGATATTAAAAGAATTTGTTAAAATAAATAAAATTTCCAACATCAGATTTTAAATTTTCTATAAATAATTTTTAATTTGACATCTGTCAAAAATAAGGACGTGGACACATGTACAAGATAGACATACTTATAAAAACATGATTAATTAATTTTCCATATTAAATATAATGAAATTGTAAATTATAAAACATGGACATTATTAAAATATGTAATTAGCAATAAATAGTGCAGTGAAGTGACAAAATTAAAATCAAAAACGATATATTAAAACATTGTGAAAGTGACTTAACAAACAAACTGAAAATCTAGAATCCGTATAGACTTGAGAAACAAAAAAGTTGTTGATTAGTTACGAAGAAATTATAAAAGGGAGAGCATCGTTTTTCGTTAGCGTCCCCAATATTTAAAAAAAATTCAACAATTTTAAGAAAATAACATCCCAAAACGTAACTCACCAGAGAGGAAAAAGTAAGGTTACATTTTCTCCATCACAAGAAGTTCCTGAGAAATTTCCAGCAGTCCCAGTTTTGCCAGGCCCATTTTCATCTGTAATTGGAATCCACAGCGGATATTTCCGTGTGCGCAGGAGATTTGAACTACAATCACAAGTACCAGGTACCAATTTAATTTGTGCACAAATATAAGAAACTAGCTAGAAATATTTCGACTAAGAAATAAATATCAAAACAGTCAGTAAACGTAGCAAGACTTACCTACAGCATTAAAACATAAATAAAGGCCATTTAAAACATTCAAAATTATTAAAACTTCACACGATTTCGCAATGCATGCCATAAATGTCAAATTTTTATTTCTATAACCTAGATGACTTTCCTTTTCTCAAACTGTATTTTTAAGGTAAAGATAGGCAACTGCTGGTACAAACAAAGAGAATATTGGTTGTCTAAGCTTAGAAATTAGAAAATAGAAATAAATTAAATATCATATAGACACCAGGATAAAAATTTGATTATACCATCATTTGTTTAGTTAAGAAAATATATAAGAAAAAGCCCATGTTTCTATTCCAAAGTTTGTAATTTTTAATGTGGAATATAATTAATTATTTTCAAAGTTCATTATAAAATATTTGATTTCCTCCTAAAGAAAATAAAACACAAAATTAAAAACAAATCCAACATTTTATTCTGTGTTTAGTAAAAGCTATAGTTTAGACAAAAATAAAATATAAGATAAAAAATATAAGCAAAAGTAAGTTTTCTCTTTACAAAGAACCGACTACTGAGTAGAGTCAAGTGCTAGCCAGGGTAAGAGATTAAAAACATAAATAAAGGTAAGGAAAGAGTTTTAAAGAGCGCCATAAATTTATTACATAAACACATACACATTTACAAAAACAAGATTACAAAATTATACACACATAAAAATAAATAACAATATATGCCATCTTCCTTATAACAAAGATACTTCAAAAATCGCCTTTGAACAGATTCAATTGAATCAATATAATTTTGATATAGCAGGTACCAGATTAGTGAACAGTATTCCAACTTCGAACAGACCAATGATTGAAATAATAATTTCAAAGCTGATACATTCTTAAAATTTTTACAGTTCCTAATAATAAAATCAAGTGACTTAGATGCAGAAGATACAATATTATTTATGTGCTGTTTGAAGGTCAAGCCACTGTCAAAGAAAACACCCAAGTCCTTGACCCCATCACACCTATTTATTTCTGTCGAAGCCAACTGATAATTATAATTAATAATAGTTTTCCTCCTAGTATATGATACATTGTTACATTTAGATATATTTATATGTATGCGATAACTTGTACACCATACCGAGAGAAGATCAATGACTGATTGCAAATATTGGCAGTCAGAATTATTAATTATCATATGAAATTTTAAGTCGTTAGCAAAAAGTTGTATGGGACTTTTAATTAAATTAGCTAAATCGTTAATAAATATTAAAAATAGTAAGGGGCCCAAATTAGAACCTTGAGGAACGCCAGTATCTACAGGATGAGAAAAAATTTTAACAAAGATTTAAATTCCAAGAAAAGCCATTGCGATCAAGTTTGGATAACAAAACATAACAATCAATCTGGTCAAATGCTTTTTAAAAATCAAAATAAATAATATCAACCTGTTTCTGATTATCCAAAGCCTCACTCAAATACTGTTTTCCATAAAGCCGTGTTGATCGGGGGACACATGAGTTTTAAATATCGAGTAAATTTGATTGTATAAAATTACCTCAAGCAGTTTCGCAAAGTTAGAAAGTATTGATATAGCTCTGCAATTGCTAACAATGGAGGGATCCCCCATGTTAAGAACACACGAGCAGTTTTCCAGACATCTGGAAATTTGTGGAAAGAAAGTGACATTTTAAATATATGAATCGAAGGCTTAATGAGAACTCGCGTACAGTATTTAACTGCAAAGCTTGGAATTCCATCTAAACCGGCTGTCAATTTATCTTTTAGTTTTTTGGAAGCCCAAATGATATCTTGTTCTGTGATCATATGAACAGAAATAATAGAATTGTTCTACATTGGCACAGCGTTTACAAGAATCCTACTTACACTGATAAGTATGCTGCGTCTCATTATCAACCGGCTCAGAAACAAGGTATAGTCAACTCCTAGTTCATAGAGTACAAATCATTTGGCTAGATCACTTGGAGGAAGAACTGTATCATCTACGATCTGTTCTCAGGGAAAATGAATACACCAACAGGAATGCTGAACAAGCCATCAGGTGGGCGCCAAAGACTAGGAAAAGGGAAGTATATCTAGAAACAACCTATCTATCCTATTTATAAGAATGTACTAACACGGTAGGCTACATATTAAGAATATACATTATCAACACCATCTACAATACCTCGAGAAATTTTTGTGAAAAAGAGGCCGGAGAAACTCAGAAGAAAAATCGGAATAATTTCAACTGTGAGGAGGCCTTAGAACTATCTGCAACTTGGAAGTGATTCATCCGAGGAAATCAAGTGTCCGAACTACTGGAAATCATGAACCGGAACGTCATGGATCGCTACTCTCATCATATATAAATACCTATCAAAGAACTTGAGCTCCAGTTACTTCTGGAGAAGAGAGTGATATGTTTCTCGAAACATCAGTAATACAAAATCGACGACGTAGCAACCCGTTCTTCAACCAAACCGGAGACGCGTTACCATAATATTGAAGAAAGATAAGTGTCAGAAGAGAGAACAACAGCGAGAAGCCCACAGTTGAGGAATGAGTGAACGCTAGATGTTTAAGGGATCTGGATAAAACCAACGTTCTCTGATAGACGAGAAACAAAATTCTTATTTAGTCTGTACAGAAACGTAACACATATCGACAAGAACCTAAATTATTTGAACACGAAGACTTAGTAGATAAAATAGATTCATACGCAAAATCAAAGACCGGAACATCGCATACCAGTACACATATCATATAAAAACATCAACCAGTAGACTTATTTTTCACTGACAGAGTTCCTTCTGAAAAAGAAAGCAATATGTTTCCCGAAACTTTAAACTTGCTAAACCGATGACGATTCAACTAATCCAAATTTTTCTATCTTTGTTAAAATTTTACAATAGGATAACTTTTGCACGTAGGTGACTTTAATACTACTTGAGTGCTTGATCACAAACTTTATCTTATCTCCATAAGCATTCGAGTATTCAAAGAATCAGTTTACGAAAAAATAAACCTTTATTTTTGGTTATGTTTATCCTTGAAAGTCAGTGTTACACACTGTAAACATTTTTCTAGCATGGACATTGTTGTTATAAAATGATAAGCCAAGTACACATATTTTATTTTCAATAACGCTTGGTGATATTTATTTGCGGTGTTAATATCTATTATCCTTTAAATTAATAGTATTATGGAACAGTTTGACAACCAAACTAAATCGGATTAAAACTAATAAAGCGCAAAAATTTAATTTTTAAATATTATGGCCAGCATCACATTCCAGTTATATGCGGAGTTGTGGTCGAACAAAAACCAATTCAGTTTTTAATAAAACGATGTATCTTGTTCATTGTAAAGGATTATCCCAAATTCATTTGTACGTTACGATGAAAAGTGGCCACACATAAAACAAAGCAGATATCTCTATTACACAAACCAGAATAATATGTTCGAGCCAGTTAATCCCAAAATGTTAGAACGGAACATAATTTATCTAACTCTAACAAGTTTCGAATGACACACGAAATCCAAATTAGATATAATTAGATTTTACTTTGTTATTTATGGCCTGTTGGTTTGTATGAAATGCCAGCATTGCTTGATTATTTATTGTTTTAGGACAACCCAAACTGACCTTGCTTATGAGTACACCTGAAATCCCGACAAGCTTCGTGTGAACAAATAACATACACCCAGAGAAAATAATAGAATTGAATTAGACACATCCTTTCACCAAAATGATCATCGGCCTAGTATTGTATTTGTGAAATTACTTTTGTGTAAATCTGATGAGAGAAAACCACATAAATAAAAGAAAAAACACACTTGATGGTCTATATTTTCAAGAATTATCTAGTTTCATTTTCATAATTGCAAAAATAATTTCACATTGTTCCTTCATGTAAATTTATTTAATGTCATAACTGCTTAAATAATGTATAAAACGACATTAACAGTAGATATTGTACAAATTATATTTATATTACCCAGCAAAAGTAGGCAGTAGAGTAGAGATAGAGGAGAGTAGGAGCCTAGAATTCATTCGGTGTCGGATGCTGGCATCTGGAATAGTGAAGATGATAGCAGAGAGACTACAGTATTCAGGCCCCATTGGGCCCCGTCCTAACACGGTTCCTCTTATTAACGAGATGGCAGTGCACTCACAGAGTGCATGGAGTACTGTCTGATCTTTCTGTTCACAACCCCTACAAAGAGGTTTTTTGCACGTCCTTATGTAATAAATATGCGACATTAACCAACAGTTTAAATAGTTATCACCAGGCAAAGATTTGTCCTATGCATGGCCATGTACCGTTTGGCTGTATCGTTGCAGGAGTACTCTAGGAATTCATTAGCAAATTGACAGCTGTTTGTTTCACCACACCGTTTCCTAAACTCTTTCTGGGTGTTCTATTTGATAATTTTAGCAAATGCTGACAACGCAGGTATAATAGAGGAACCAAGTCCAAAAATATTGAGACCCAATGCACTCCTAACCGGTTTGCCACTTCCATTGCACCGCTTGTGTCCCTTTATCCAGCATGTTATGCTGTTGTTAAGTGATTGTCTGCTATCTGTGTAGATTCTGATGGTGTTGTCCGTCAACGGGCAATTTTTTTAGCGGTTATGGTTATACCTGCTAATTCTGTTCGTACCACGGTATCATGCCTATCCATTGCTCACTGATATTGAATATCTAATGATCTGGAATAAATTCCACATTCTGCACCTTCCTTCATTCATACATCTGTGAAGACGTTGATTACATCTTTGCTGGCGGTCTCCTCATTCCTGATAAGTACCGTATAGGGTCTGTCAAACACAAACTTGAGAGAAATTCTGTTAGTACCTGCCTGCAAAAAGTATATCTTCCTGACAACTCCATAGCACGGGTGACTTCAAACTTCTCCACATTCTACATCTGGCATAATACCAGTATTTTTGAAGCGAAGCATACTTGTCGCAGCCACTTAGATAAATATCTAAAGCTGGCAGTTATATACTCGAATCAAGAATTCAGACGTCTTACGTCACGGCTGACGTTACACATTTGTTTATATTGTCAACGTAATTTTCGATATTTGTTCGCGTTAAAAACAATGTTTTATTGCAATTTAGTGCAATATATGATGCAAACTTTTAGTGTAGTATATAGTTTTATTACTATCAGTTGCAGCTTCTTAAATATTTGGATGAAAATATAATGAATTGTTTATTTGTTAGTATGACGTAAGTCGCCTGAATTCTTGTCGCGAGTATAGCATCAACTCCATTGTTATGATGAGTGTCGTGAGCATAGCTCCAGCTATGCTTAGATAGGCAATTCCTTGTATCTGTCTTAGCTTTTGTTTAGCTGTCGTTTGTTGGACTTTCGGCCACCAGACCACAGCTCCATATACTTTCGTAGTTCGTTTGAAAACTTTACTTTATAGACGTCGGCTATTATGAACATAGGTTCATTACCAATTCAGCCATTTAGAGGCTATAATAAAAAAAGAGTTTGTCCATCAAATTTCCTCTCACTTTCTATCAAACAACTTTTAAATCTTCTTCAATAACCACGTCACATTCACAAATTTGTTTCGTGAATGAATCATCTATCAATCACAGTATTACAACTGTGAAAAATAAAATGTATTCCACATTCTTCTGAGGCATACACTTGAGGAGCACAAAGCATTGATGACCAGCATAATACTTTTGCAGATGTTGCTAAGATCATTTTAGGATTGTGCTAAAAATAGATTCGCCTAAACAAATATTAATTTTAAAATGTTAAAAAAAATTGCTACTAGTGGCGGCATGTGTGTAATTTAAACGAACTCGTCTCTCAGTGTAGAACATCCGATTAGCAAAAGTAATTAATGTCGCTGAAATTGTTATGGAGCGGACATCCCCGCAGCACTAGCTCAAGTATTTAATTAATAATGATTGCGAACCCTTTCTTTGATGCTGTGCTATACGGGAATGCCATTTCCCTTTTAATTTTCTATTTAATTATGGTGCAATTAGAAGGTAGTCAGGAGGCTATACTGAACAAAGGCATTTTTTCTTTCCTGACGAAATCTGCCTTTGTTTTGTTGTTCTACCATACTAGTCTATTGATACAGTTTCTATTATAAGTGAAAATATCCAAATTCTGTTATTTCCAATAAAAAATATATAATCAACATAAATCATTGTCTTTAGTTAATAACGTCATTTACTTAAGAAAAATTTTGTATTAATTGAACTTATTACATATAAATTATCAACAAACATGTGAAAAAAATCCATTGAAATCGATTTAGAAGGTTCAGGAAAAAATTACAAAAAACATTCTAAGCCCAATTTCAAAGGAAACTCGGGCCCTATGTTTAGAATTTTGAAAAAAATCGGATTGATTAATTTTTTACGCAGATTATGCGCCCACTTTATTTCAGAGTATTGCTGAATCACCCTACATAATATATTCCATCATAATACAGGGTGTCCGGTAAGTATATGGCATACTTTCGCGAGTGTATAAGGGAGGTCAAAATAACACTAATTTGTCATAAAAATTGTTTTCCTAAAGTGCCCCTTAATGGAGATACAGAGCCCCTAAGAGGTACCCAGCGATTTACCTTTTCGGCTCTAACTTTTGACCTGTATAATTTAATAAAACTTTAATATTTTATGCAGGCCATAAAGACTCATAAAACCATACTACAGTAGATGTTTTACACTGTCAGGGAAGTCAGGAACGGACTTACCACCATACTCGTTGGGCCAACATTTTGGCAGATGTCATTTTATAAAGGTGAAAACTGAATTTTTTAATACTTTGGTCATTCCTCTTTAAAAAAGGTACTCTACATTTGTTTCGATAAAATTGACTGTTTTAAAAAAAAAAGTTTTTGTACAACACGTCATTGAAATAGTACATCAGAATAGGTGCAATAAAACACCAGTCGTTTTTATGACGTTAAAAATATGTTATTGACATGCAATAGTGCAGACAAAGCACCAACAAAGGTCCATGGTTAACGTATGGGCGGGGATTATTGGGAATCATCTCATAGGACCGTTCTTTTTTGAAGACAGATTAAATGGTGCCATGTATTTGCAATTTTTACAACAAAGCTTAAACGGTTTATTAGAGAATGTGCCCTTAGAAATTAGAAATCAGATGTGGTTTATGCATGACGGTGCACTGCCCCATTTTAGCAAATTAGTTTGTCGGCACTTTATCGATGGATAGGTCGAGGTGGCCCCATTTTATGGCCACCGAGGTCGCCCGACATAACTCCATTGGATTTATTTTTATGGGGAAATTTAAAGAGGCTTGTGTATTCGACGGCAGTTCACACCAGGGAAGACCTGATAGAAAGAATAAGACACCATTTCGACGAAATTCGAGCCAATCCGGAGATGTTGTTTCAAGTACAATTTGCTCAAGTAAACAAAAAGAAACAAAGCTTTCAAATTTTTTAAAAGGCGAAGCTTTCAAAAGTTCTTCGGTGCGGTAAACGTCGATTTGGAATTGTATCAGAATAAATATCAACATACTTGCAGACTGCTTGTTCATAAGATAGATGTATATCAGCATTATTGTGATGTAGTAATAACTAATTTTATTATTTTAATACGTATTATCAGTTATTGTGTTATTCCGTTAGTTTTGTATTTAAATAGCGTATGTTAATAAACTTTTGAAAATTAAATAAATTTCAAGTCAATGTTTTAACGTGTAACGTACAAAAACTTTTTTATTTCGAAAACGGTCATTTTTATCGAAACAAATGTAGAGTACCTTTTAAATAAAAATGACCAAACTATTTAAACAATCAGTTTTCACGTCTATAAAATGACACCTGTCAAAATTTTGGCCCAATGAGTATGGTGGCAAGTCAGTTCCTATCTTCCTGACAGTATAAAACATCTACTGTAGTATGGTTTCATGAGCCTTTATGGCCTACATAAAATATAAAAATTTCATTAAATTATACAGAGCGGTTCAAAAGTTAGAGCCGAAAAGGTAAATCGCTGAGTACCCCTTAGAGGCTCTGTATCTCCCTTTAAGGGGCACTTTAGGAAAAATGTATGACAAACTAGTGTTATCTTGACCTCCTCTATACACTAACGAAAGTATGCCATATACTTACCAGACACCCTGTACACTCACATCTTCAAAGGTCTATAATAATCAATAAATGAACAGGCATACTGTCCCACTCTCCTTTCTACTACAGTCAGGTCCTAAAGGGTTACAGTTATGTTTTTTGATAGGATATTTTCTGCCAAGGTACTCAGACAGACATGTTCAATGGTATTCATGTATGATGAGTTTGCTTGCCACGTCAGTCTTCCTACACCGTATTTTATAGCCTTTGCACGTGTGTGACTTAGCACTTCTTAATGTTCAATAAAAATAAGTAGAGTACAGTGATCAACCATTATACCTCTCTATAACATTACTGATAAGTCTTGATAGGGAAAAACTTCTCTGGCAAAAGTGAGTCGCTTCTGTCTGCTTGGACCCCTCCAGGCCCATTCCTTCGTCCTGATTACCACTCTGTAAACTACTCATCCAAAGAAAGGACGTTGCGTCATTGTGGTTAAACCAAATCGCTATGCTCCTGAGTTCATTGACAGCATCTTCTTATGGTACTTATCGAAATTACTTCCTCATGTCGGCAAAAATTGACTTCGAAGGGCTGTTACCGATATCCGTTCATCGATAAATAGTGGAAACAGAATCGGATCTCTTTCAATCAAGCCAGCAGAGCTGGACCTAGACTCAATAAACGTTGATGTAAAAATAATTTTATGTGCTGGATCGCCTTTAAATAAAATATACTCGTATACCTACAATCAAAGTAAGATATTGTCACGTAATAACGTATGTGACTCTATAGTAGGGAGTCTGGGACTTCCACCAAATGTCACAGAAAATGTGACCGTCCTGCACCACCTATAAATATATAAAAATAATACCTCTCTTATATTCTTGGGGTACTCGCTTGGCTCCTGCGAGAGGTATAGAAACTCAACCTTTTAATAAAAATACAGATTTATTAAAACATAATAACCATACTTACAATAATGAGACCTTTCCGCTGGGGAGTATCTCTTCTAAAGATCAGAGCCAGCCAACGGCTGACCGCCGACCTTTGGTCATGTACTGGCTCGCTTTGGCCCAGTTTCAATAGTATTTATACACATTCGGAAAATGCTGACTTCGTCAGAATTATACTATCTATTGAAACTATGTGAACAGCCAGCAAGTTTATCGCTTGGTTCTTAGAGAGAGCAAGAAGGATAGACATAGTTTGGTTTGATAGTAACCTTTGCAACTTGACACATTTTATTGCTTTGAAATTCACTTGTGTAGGTTTTTAATTTAAAATAGTTAAAATATGTGTCCAGTTGTAAACCATCTCTCTAAGATCCCCTTTGTTGACATTATTTATTTTTTCAGCTAAAGGTCACTTATCTATATATTGCGTCTTATGTTTGCAAGACTTCTTGTCGTCGCAATATTTCTTGTCTTGTCTCTCAAGACTTTTTTTAAATCTTGTTTTGTAATTCGAACTGTCGAATCTTGTCTTGGTCTTGTTTTGCGAGACTAAGACCAAGACAAAGCAAGACAAGATCCATATTATTAGGAAATGGTTACAGAAAAAATCCTTAATATATTAGTCTTAATTTTAACTCAATTTTTTGATGTGAGGACAAGAATATGAAAGTGAAACAGATTACTCAGCTTATCCAACTTATCTTTTATTATAATATTCGTTACCTTCACAACACCTTCACGCACAAGGATTCACTTCATTAATAATTTTTACATTCAAAACGGTCCAGCTTAGTGGATTTGTTTATAATATCTGGATAGAGTCAAGTGTTCTCCGCTCGTTATCTCAACTCAAATATTGAACACGAATCCAGCCAAAAACAGATGTAATTCTCTGTGCGTAGGCATCTTTATATATTAATCTAAATATTTGATCTATGAAGCAATGAACTAATCAATTCAATTAAATAGATAATGCATTCTAATTACTCAAATCCTTTCAGATATTAATTTCAATTCGGTGTTCAGTTTGGTAACCATATTCTGCAGTTTCCGATATTCATCTTATTAGGTTTGCAATTTGTGGAAATCGCTGATTCACTATTGTATATATAGGTATGTGCTGAGACGTTCTAATTTAATGGAATCACGAATTGTTATGGCTTGATTTCCTTTCTTTAAAATTCTTTTAACGATACTTTTCTCAGCCGCTTGCCTTGAGGGCTTCGTTAGAGGGAAGTTTGGGAAGCATCAATATTCCTTAGAGTGCCACGTTAAACGAACTCCTTGATTAGCTCTTGTTGCTATGTTTCCCATTACTTAACTGTTGCAAGAGATGTGGTGCCGTCTATTACCACGAAAGATGAACCGCATTGTTCTCAAATTGAGGTTTAAATTAAATATAAGAAAGTAATCGCTTACAAAAGATAATTTACAGTAATCAGTTGAATTATAAAAAATATCACGCATAGCCACCAGACAGGAGATTTATAAAGCTAGTAACGGACGGTGAGCTATAATATATATCTGATATATTACAGAAATATTGCTTGTTATTAAAATGCATAGAACGTTACGCACTGACGCTATACTATATATTTATATGTATGCGGTTCACTTGTCTGTAGGAGTATATATTGAGACAATATAAAAATCAGCTTCAATACTTATGAGAATTTACATGTTTATTTATAAAACCATAAAATAGAATAGAAATTATTGTTGTTATAAAAATTAAAACATAGTAGAATTATACAAAATAATATAAAATTGACAATGCAGAGCATATAAACAGTTATTGTAGAGTAAATTAAATAAATTACCATTTTTGAAAGAAAAATAGTTAAAATTCATTAAATATTGGGACATGATATCATATTTTTGTATAGTACATAAACAAAAAGGACTTAAACCAAGATTAAAGTATATAGAAAGAAAAGAACAGATCATTTAATAACATCATACACATATCAACATAAGTCAAGTGAAGATAATTAAAATATTAGCAATTTAAATAAATAAAATTTGTAAAACATTTAGAAATGTCAAATAAATATCATAGACAGGGACAAATGTCAAGTCTAAAGTTGGCTTAACAAGAGATATAACAATGCACATAAAAAGAGTAATATTGAAGAATATCTAATAATTAGAAATAAGTAAAATTGTAATAACATAAAAAAATTTTTTCATAGTTTTAAGTTGTGTAGTTAAAAAAAAAAAAAAAACAGTGCATCGAAAAACTATATAAGATCATATGTATGGACCATAATATGTGTGCATATTTTACAACAAGGCATCAAGTTATCAACTTGGTAGAAAAATAGAGGAAAAACAAAAGTTTGTTGATTAGATACGAAAGAATGTAAGAACGGGGAGCGTCGGTTTTTGAACAGAGGTTCCAGAAAATTTAGAAATTAGCAAGAAAAAGTCCAAATAATAGTTAAAAGTAATACTCACGTTGCAAGAAAAGTGTCGAACAACAATATAAACAGAGATCCAGATCCAAGACAGAAATTTGGCAGTACCATATAGTGGGAAAACCAATAATCTGCAGCCCAATCACCAGTTCAGAGGGAGTTCCAAAGGATTTCCAGTCGAAGTCTTATAAAAGGAAAATCAACATCAGAAAGGTATTTTATGTGCACATAAATTCACAGAAATTTACGTAAATTTTATCAGAGAAAATAAACGCTAGCTAGCTATTAAATTCACAAAATAGACAGTCACAGACTCTAAAACTTATTAAAACAATAAGTTACTTACCTTAGTATAATTAATAATCTTTACTTTTCTATTTAATATATTAAAATTCGTTATTTAGTGGAACATCTGTCAAAAAGTTATGATTTGCAAATATAATACATTACCATCAATGAACATACACTAGCAGAATACCATAGAATCACGGATTTTAAGAATGTTGTATCCTATTAAGTTAAGAAATTTAAAATATTAAAGATAGGCAACTTTTAATACACAACTGCCTTTAAAATAAAATTTATATGTTACCTATTAATTAAATGTTCATAAAACGTTAAATATTCTTGAATAAGTAGTAAACAAATATCTTATGAAATAAAAATTGTCCATTTTAAATTGATATTTATTTGAAAGTAAGATACAGTGTGTTAAAAAAGATTTGACTTGACGAGCGAACCGACTACCAGAGTCTATGTTCTCCAAGCAGCCAGGGTAATTGAATAAGCATTAAAAAAATATATAAGATACAGGTTTGTAGTCCAATAAATACAATTTTCTTTTATACACAAAATACACAAACACAAAACATTACAGAAACACAAATACAATTTCAACACAAATATTAATTGGCGCCCAACAAAAATTTCATTACACAACAATATTATTATTATTTCAGTGTTAAAGATACCAATTCAGATTTTGGGCTATAGAATCATCACCAAAGGACTCGGATATATCTCAGACAACACAATAACAACTTTTCGTAGCTGGAAAAGCCCGAAAATTATTCCAGAACATATAATCTGTTTGAATTATTTTTTACGTTTCGTTTGACGTTTGTTGAATTTCTACAAGGGCGTAAACAACAACAAATTAGTTTGACATTTCTGGCGCAAAACGCATTTCTGCTGCCATTTGTCGAATGTCGAGAAAGGGGCGTAACCTACTCGTTCTATCCTTGTTCGACTCGAAAAAATCTTCTATAAAGAGGCGTAACCGACTCAACTATCCTTTTCCACATCAAAAAATCCGCCGTTTTAGGCTGAGGAGTCTCGGGAAAATGGAAATTTAGCTAGGAAAACGCGAAAAAATCAGTATCACCGTAGGCAATCTAGAAAGACGGCGAAAGGCGCAGCGTTTAGCCGCTCAGCGCTGCTCAGCTCGCAAAAAAGCCTTTGTGACGGTAAAATGGGCAGTTTTCGAGTGTGCGGGCGAGAGTTACCTACAGCTTTCAATATATAAAAATATAAGACTTTATAAGATCGTAGCTCTTTCCTCTTATTCCTACTAATTCTAAAGTTTCTGAATTTTTAATCAGGCGATCAGAACCGTAAGGAGAATACGCGGTGTAGAACTAACTACATCTATCGGCCGTTCGCTACTCCATGCCGGACTGAAAATGTCACAGGCACGGAATTTCAGGAAACAACTACTCTGCGGGCTAATGCTCTGCATGTAGAACGCTTCGTGTCTGTGACATTTTCAGTCTGGCATGGAGTAGCGAACGGCCGATAGATGTAGTTAGTTTTACACCGCGTACTCATGGTCCCTTCTGTCGGGTTAGACAGACGAAAGCAGCTAGGATTATTCGTCAGATACCTCACCTATGGCATACTGATGAGAGCTAATAAGCTCGAAACCGGTATATGTCTGGTGGGCGTCTGACGAATGACTCTAGCTGTTGCTATAGGTTTTCCAGGTGTAATTCAATGCTGGTCGGGGCATTAGCCCGCAGAGTAGTTGTTTCCTGGAATTCCGTGTTTGCGTACGGAGAATGTTTTATTTGTGAAGAAGGGTGTATATATGATAATCATCGATCTAAATATAAATATCTATACAGGGTGTCCGAAAACTGTGCACAGAAATAAGTATGGGGCATACTACTCGAAAAAAATAATGTGTCAAGTTCATGTAACAGTTTATGGAAAAGTCAATGTTAATGGAGCTACATAATCTCAATGTTAATTTGGTTTTTTTTTGCTAGATCTTTTTAAATGCTTCATCGATTTTTGTCAAATTTACAATGTTAGTTTTGTAGAGATGTAGTTTTAGGTAAAATATTTCTAAAATTCCAGCGCCCTAAGGAGTAGTGAATCTCATTTTTTTTGCGATGTAAGCAAAGTGTACTTTGAAAACAATTAAATGGAAGCTGTAATAGTATTGCTTTGACGGTAGTTTTTAATGCCTCGTTCATACAAACTAAAAGTAATAATAATAACAATAATAATAATAATGCTTTATTGCCCAACAGTACAACCCCAATAATAGGACAATTACATATATAACAATAGGTAAAATAATATTAGAAATATAATAATTACTAATAAATGAAAAAAAAAATAAAAAACAACTAAAGGGAATAACTTTAAAGTATTACTACTTAACAGAAATCTTCATTTACAGTACGTGAAATGGCTAACAAAATAGATTTTAAGCTGGTATGATTTATATCACAGAGATGCGACACTGTATTAAATAAGTTGCACATATTGTATAGCGGTGACTTAAATAAAAGATTAGTTCTTGTTCGCAAGCAATAAAAAGTATCAGTACCTCTAGAATTATGCCTAGGAATTAGAAAATCAATTTGACTCAAAAGCTCAGGACAATCAATTTGACCATGCAATAACTTATAAAGGAAAGTGACTGAATTTAATTTTCTCCTCAAATCTAAACTCTGAAACCCAAATCTATCAGTCAGTTGCCTATAAGGAGTGCCTCTTACAGGATAAACATGATCTATCTTAAGACATAAATATTTGAGAAATTTTGTTTTGTGGTTTTACAAGTAACACTCTATGACATAAATAGAATGGGTTCCAAACAGTAGAGCAGTATTCTAGTTTAGTTCTGACATATGAAAATATAAAATAACAAGAGATTCGATATTAGTAAACGATTTACAGTTGCGAAGTATGAAGCCATAAGCCTTCATTGCTTCATCCACCTTGGACACGATATGACATGAAAAAGATAATTCCTGATCGAAAATTACTCCCAGGTCTTTGATTTTAGTCAAACGATTAATTTCGATGTTATTAATTATGTAACTATAATGACAAGGAGATTTCTTCCTTGTAAAGCTAATAACATTGCATTTTGTAGCATTTAGATGTAAATCATTTAAATTACACCAGGCTTCAATTTTGGCTATTTCTCCTTGAAGACTAACACAGTCATTTAAGGAGGAAATGATTGAAAAAAATTTTAAATCATCAGCATACATAAGTTTTCGGCAGTCCAGAGTGGCAGTAAGGTCATTAACAAATAAAAGGAATAACAGTGGACCCAAATTCGAACCTTGAGGTACTCCTGACTTCGTAACCTATTTAATTTATATTAATCTTGGTGGAACAATTTTTGGACTGGTTATCACGTTGTCGTTTTAAGCTTCCTTGATGTTTGCAGAGCCATATGAAAGTTAAAGTAAAGTTTCAAAGTTACTTCTGTCTAACGTCAATGAAGCTAAACTGACGACGTGGCGACGAGTCAGATAGTTCTACCACAGATAAAATATTGAAATTAAATATCTATTTTGTCATAAAATGTCACGTTCCTGCCTTTACCTTGTATGAACGAAGCATAAAGTTAATGTAAAATTACGGTCAAAGTAATGCTATGACATCTATCAATCAATTATTGTTTTTAAAGTACGATTTACATGAGTCAGAGCTTCGCAAGGTGTGACTTAAAAAAATATCTATAAATGGGCGAGAACACCAAGGACATATCAGAGAATCCTACCTAGGTAAAGATATACACTCATTAATTATATTACTGGCAGCGATAAGTTACCTAGGCCACAGTATAACAACCTAAAAAACTATTATTGATTAAATAATAATCTATTCAATGATAATACCACAGAAGCTAACTAAGCAATGAAGTAATTACAGTACTAACTTTCAAATGTATCCTTTCCTTCTTTAACTACATATTTTATCTTCCTGCACAGTAAAGATACAATCCTCAGAAAAAATCTGTAGGTATTTCGTTTTCAAAAGTGATTGCGCAATAAATATTATTTTTGTATTAACACATTAATTTTCTTCGCTGCCGCAGATAAACTTTTAATTTTGTTGTTTGTTTGATCTCTTATGACGTTTCTACTTAAAATCTTTCTAGATCGATATGGCTAGAAAGTGTTGCCTTCATAATTAAATTTCACTAAAGTGCCACTCCAATTCTAACTATATGAAAAGTAAATTTAAAAAAGTTATTTGACATTACCCTAATGCTAACCTTTATCAACACAAATCCAAATCAGTTTCTTTTACAAAATTAATTTACTTACCGCAAAACTATTTGAAATTCTTAAGCAACTATTTGGTCACCGCCTAAAACCAAATTGATGTCCTTTTGACTGAATCGTTTTAATTGGCTCGAACTGAAACTATCCTGAGAGACCTTTAATATGTTACCATTATCCTTAGCATGTCACATGCTGTTGTCATCAGCATTTAATCAATAAACTACTACCTAATTTTAGGGAACATGATACGCCATTTAAGTTTAGGCTATGGTTATCCTCGTCGAAACCAAATGTTAGGGGACGTAGAATCAATATTACTTGCCAGAATACCCAGATTGCAAAAAGCATTACATTACATGCCATTGTACTTTCCCGGTTTGAAAATTATTTAAATAATCGAAAACAAATAACAAAAGTTCATGATACTCTTTCTGAACCTATTGTTAATAACTTTGGAATCCCACAGGGTAGTGTTCTAGGACCCTTTTTATTCATAATATATTTGAATCACATTGTGAATTATACTAAATCAAATTTTGTACACCTTTTTGCTGATGATACCCTGATTGCCACTGTGGACACTGATCTGTATGCAGCTGTAGATAAAATCAATACCGACCTTGCAAATATTGAAATTTACCTAAGTAGTAATAAATTAAAACTAAATGTCCAAAAAACTAAAGTAATGATTTTTACAACAAAATATAAATATTCTAAAATTAATTTAAACACTCTTAAAGTTACTTTTCCTAATACAGCTATTGAGTTTGTAGATAAAATAAAATACCTAGGATTTTACTTGGATTTAAACTTCAAAGAACACTTTTTATACATAAAAAATAAGATATTAAAAATACTATACCTTTTTTCGAGAATATCAAGATGCCTATCGATTATGACAAATATTACCGTATACAGATCAATTCTTCAACGACATTTTGAATATTGTTCCAGTATCTTCTATTTATTGGATAATAATATGAAGAGTCAGTTATAAGTTTCGCAGAACCGTGGAAAGATTAGTTAGTAATGGTGTACCACAACATCGTATACTGGGTGCAATGCTATTTATATATTTTATTAATGGCATGTGTTGCATAAGGATTGAGATGATTGCTAAATTCACTTATTGATGATGATGATGTCAATAGTATTGGTACAAATATTAATAAGTTAATAA
The DNA here is from genome assembly GCA_025584915.1 of Monochamus saltuarius. Lineage (NCBI taxonomy): Eukaryota > Metazoa > Arthropoda > Insecta > Coleoptera > Cerambycidae > Monochamus > Monochamus saltuarius. The sequence continues at coordinate 65,788,635 of CM046722.1, read as the reverse complement.
AATTTATAAATCAATGTCTTGTTAAAGTCAATGAATGGTTTGTAATAATAAAATAATGATAATGTAAACAAATGTTAATATATAAGTAAATATAAATTATTTTAGTGGTCAGAATATTAAATTTGATGGTCAGTAATTTGCAAACACGGAATTCCAGGAAACAACTACTCTGCGGGCTAATGCCCCGACCAGCATTGAATTACACCTGGAAAACCTATAACAACAGCTAGAGTCATTTATCAGAAGGCCACCAGACATATACCGGTTTCGAGCTTATTAGCTCTCATCAGTATGCCATAGGTAAGGTATCCAACGAATAATCCTAGCTGTTTAGTCTGTCTAACCCGACAGAAGGGACCATGAGTACGCGGTGTAGAACTAACTACATCTATCGGCCATTCGCTACTCCATGCCGGACTGAAAATGTCACAGGCACGAAGCGTTCTACATGCAGTAAACACCATTGAAAGCTGTCGACCTTTATCGCGATCGGCGAGAAACGATATTTTGCAAACACGGAATTCCAGGAAACAACTACTCTGCGGGCTAATGCCCCGACCAGCATTGAATTACACCTGGAAAACCTATAGCAACAGCTAGAGTTATTCGTCGGATACCTTACCTATGGCATACTGATGAGAGCTAATAAGCTTGAAACCGGTATATGTCTGGTGGGCTTCTGACGAATGACTCTAGCTGTTGCTATAGGTTTTCCAGGTGTAATTCAATGCTGGTCGGGGCATTAGCCCGCAGAGTAGTTGTTTCCTGGAATTCCGTGTTTGCAAAATATCGTTTCTCGCCGATCGCGATAAAGGTCGACAGCTTTCAATGGTGTCTACTGCATGTAGAACGCTTCGTGTCTGTGACATTTTCAGTCTGGCATGGAGTAGCGAATGGCCGATAGATGTAGTTAGTTCTACACCGCGTACTATTGATGGTCAGTATGTTGAATGAAAAATCGACAGAAAATGGAAGAATCCATTTTCTGTCGATGCGATAGAAAATTGGTAAATTGCTGCCAGAGTATGCCAAAATTTTAGTATACAGTACATTATTAAAACATATTTTGAATACTATTCATTTGTATTGTTTATGTGTCAGAATTCTTACGTTCAATAACTTCAAATTCTACAGAATAGGTGTATGCGTATTCCGTTAAATTGCAATAAATATACGAGTATAAATCGAAAGCAGTTACAGCTTGAATGGATGTCTGTTAAAGACTGAATTCAGTTTAGGACACTGATTTTGATTCATAAATTGGTTAATTACAGGCTACCAAAATATTTTTCTATTTTACAATTTAATATAAATCATATAGACATATACCAATGCAACCTGAAATGTACTAAAAAAGTATTTCTAATGCTGCAATAGCTGTTTATAGCAGATTGCCAGATTGCCAAATCGACCAATTGTAAAGAATAGAATAGGTTACGTCAAAGAAGCAAGAGTAAAGACTATGTGGAACGTTTCGTGGAAACTTTTACAGGAAGCAAGTACTATAATAACTGTAAGATCACGATTCACCCGTTTAACAGCATAGTATTTAAACCTGCCCGACATGCCCGCGATTCAACCAGTAGGGAACTGCAAACAGATCCATGTAAACGTAAGACCAGTTTAGTTTCGTTATGTTTGTCAGAAGTAAACCGAATAATATTGCATGAATTCTACCATATTGCTGCTGTACAATTAGTGTGGATAGGAGGCTTGGCAGTTGCCTGTCTTTTGGATTTTCTTTAAATCGAGAAAAATAACGGTGGCTCTCCAACAAATCGCATTTAATATAATCCGGTGTTGCTACATTGCCAGTATTGAAAGTCAAAGCCCTGTATGCTATTTTCATAAACTGATATCAAAAAGAGGTGAACATATTACTTCAGCACGGCTGTTTTTAAAACATACCTAATAGATACTGGAAAACAGAAACCGGTAATTGGTACGACAATATCCCTATTGGAAAGAACTATTAATGGATGGACTAAATCGTCTGCTGAGGCTATTTAGCCTGAATGTAAAGAACAAAAGATAACAAACCATTCGAACAGGTCAACTGCTGTTAGCGAATTGGCAAAAAAAGGTGTGCAACAAGTGCTGAAAATTACTGGCCAGAACAATCTAAATTCTATAAAACCATACTTAAACATCGATCAAGCACACCACAATAAGTTCATAAATACTATATGCGGTAATAGATCTTCTATACTATAAAAAAGTGGCCAATCTAGTGTTGGTTTAATTTTAATAACAGCATCTTTATCTGCTGTACTCTTGCGACTGTTGACCGAATATCCTCTGATATTGTCAAATTTCTCTAGCTCTTCGTCGAGCTGTTACCAAGCAAGGTGATTTCTATTACTATAAAATTTAAAAAAAATTCCGATTATTGTTAAACTGCCATGCTTATGAAAAGTTGTATAGCAACTTATAATGTATGAACATTCTTAGGAAACTGCTTTTAAATTTTTCTCCACTATAAAAGCCGAATTGTATGTGTTCCGTGTTTAGTTAAAATTTGTGTTTTTTATTTGTATCTCCAAGTGAAAAAAAAAACATATAAAGTGAGTCGTTCTTCAGCAATACAGATTAACTGTTTCAACTTTTTACTATTTTTAAGCAAATTGTAGACTGGTCATTGTGCAGGAAACATTAATTATTTATTAGCTGAATGTAAGTACATATTTCTATAACTTATAAAAATAGAACGTAAACAGACGGTGATGACCCTGTTTAATCTCATTGAGTTTCTGCTGTTCCCCGAGGCTTTACTGATGCACATATAAAACACCTCAAGTTTACTGTGTAGAAGATAAAAAACGGAAACAGCGTTCTTCTCGGCTTAATTTAGAGCTCCTGATTAGGGAATATACGGAGTGAGATAAAATCGACATTTATTAGGGTCTTCTCCTTCTCGCTGTTACGTCTTCGCCGTACTTACTTTTAAATTGGTTTATCAGCTGTAACTGCAGTGGCATTTGCAGTGACTGTGCATGCGAGCAAAATCGCAAAGACATTTCCCATTATACGAACGTAAGGAAAAGAAACGTATTATAAAATGTAATAAACGCAGTGAATTGTGTGGGTGCAAGGACCCCATATTTATCATCAGTGTAAAAATAAAATAAACAGTAAGAGTAGGAATAGTAAGAACAGAGGTGGGCAAACATTTTTAAAAGACATTATTATTAATAATTATGACTATCATTTCACTTGTTATCAAAATTTTATTTTGTCGCACAAATGATGACGAATAAAGATTAACGAGAAATAGCTTCACATACTTAAAAAATATTCAAGCCATTTTCATGTAAATAAAACACTTACAAGGAAAAGAAACATTGACATTTCCATACATATGCCTAAGTACTGAGTGATGTCAATTTTTTTTAGCTTTGAGTTAAAAGCCAACTATGTTTAAAGTCCCACATATTTTTAATGAGCTTTAGCATACACCCACATATAAAAATCAACTTTTCTCAAAAACTGTTGCCGACAACACGAATTTCAACAAGAGTTTGAATTTTTGCTATGAAATTATCAAAATGCCATAGCAAAACTGCAAACTCCAATTCCTACACAAATTGAAATTGTAACATAAATATTGATTTTAAACAACATTGTTTAATAACATGTTTTTTAATACTTAAAAACAAAGGTAGTTTATTCTTGAACGATTTTATATTTACCGATTTTCTGATCAACCAGTAGATGCAAAATAAAAGTTCTCTATACCACCTGCATTTTAAAGATAAGCAATAATTTTATCAGAGAATGAATTTTTCTCGTAAAATGAAAAATAAAAATGTTTTACTGCCCGATTCACAAAATTTGTGTTTAAATTTAATTTAAATTATAATATAAATTTAAATTTTAAGCAACTTTCCTTAATAACATATTTTTGTATTGTTAAAAACAAAGGAAGTTTATTCTTGAACGATTTTTATACAGTGTTAACTATGACTAAGTATAAATATTTTAAGAGAGGATAGAGAAAAATAAGAATTAACGGAATCGTCCATTAAATAATTTTCAAACTTATTTATAAAGCAAAAAAAAAATTTTTTTTAATTATATTAAATCATAATTTAATGCCGCCTATGCGACTTGTCCTCCACACGTTTACAGAATCAGAGTAGGTAAGGTAGGCAACTAACAGCACGCCCGTAAAATTTCCAGACAAGCCATAATTTAATTCCTGTGTTTACCATGTGTTTACGTTATAGTTTTGTGTTCTTATTCAGTTTTTAGTGCCCTTTTTAATTTTTAAACGTTTTATAGTTATTAAATAAAGACATTTGTGTTGGGTGCAGATACTTTCCCACAATATAGTTTGCAGGTTTGGTTTTCTAGGTTATGAGACAAGACTGCCGCTGTGAATCTATTCCTATCTTTCGGTTTTGTTATAATAAATAGGTATTTTATCTAGCTGTACCTACAGGAAGTGTGTAATATCGGTAGTGAGTGGTGATAATGAATGAAAATGTTGTAGTTTTGCCAGTTTGTAACGAAATAATGAAAAACGAATGCAAAATAGTGGAGTTAACTGGATTAACTGTTACCTACCTATCTATCAGGTATTATTACTAATAAGAATGTTAATTATTGTCGTTTCTGCATTTAGAAATGCTGCAAAAAAACGATCGCATGGTAGTAGTGTAGTAGATACTGTTGACAGATGTAAGTTTTTTTATTCATGGATCTAAGCCATCTCAGTTGATACTTATCATACGCGTCGACTTTCCGTAGGAAAAGAGGTTTTTGTCCCATTTTTCAAATATCAAGCTACAATTCTGTAATAATTTTTGTATTGTTTTTTAGGCCTTCCTGAGCACATGGTTAAAATTTTTGTACTTAGTCATAGTTTACCCTGTATTTACTGATTTTCTGATTACCCTGTACATATAAGATGAGAGTGCTCTGCGTCAACTCTATTTTCAAAAAAAGTAAAATTCTTAATGAAGAAAGTGTCTCGTAAATTGAAAAATGAAAATATTTTCCACTCTACCTGTGGACATACATAACAGCTTTATAGGCCTTACATACTCATGACTGTCCTTTCCTTTTTCCTTCTATTCATGGCTGAACCACGCCTTATTTCTACCCTTACTGAAGTTAAATCCTACTTGCACGCCTCTAACCACTTCTTTGCGCCTCTCCTCTTGCCAAGGCTTGTTTTGCATATCTTCTATCAGACATTCTTAATACATAACCCAACCACCACAATCTGGAAGATCTAACTATCTGCCTTATCGATGGATTTCCGTATAGAATTTTAACTTCTGCATTACTTATCCATACTATCTCCTGTGCTCTTACGCTACCAAATATCTTCCTCAGTATTCTGGTTTCCCATATATTCAGTTTTTCTTCTGCTTTTCTACTCATTATCAAACCTTCGATACACCCATACTTGCTTGGCTCTTTCTTGATATCCAATTTCCTTCATTTCATCGCTTATGCTGGTTTTAGTAACTCACAAGCACCCGAATTCTTTGACTTTTTTAAATTGATATGTTCTCATCTTAAAATGTTCGTTAACACATAGACCATATTTTTTCGCTGTTTGCTGTTAGTCTAAATATCCTTACTATCTCTGTAGTTATTCTTGCCATGAGTACTACGTATATGCATACGCAAATATTAGACTTTTGCTTCTATCCTGATTCCACATTCTCAGAATATTACTTCCAGCACAGCATTAAACAAAAGTTACTCTAAACAAGAGATCCCCTTGTTTGAATTCCTTCGTTACTTCGAATTTTTCTGAAGAGGAGCACCCCCACTACCACTCTCTTTTCTGTTTTCCTTAATGGCATTTCTACCAATTGGATTATCTTCTTTGAGACTTGCATCCAGTTGAATGGTAGAGCTCTTTGTGAGCGAAGAATAGGCTTATTTAAAGTCGATGAACAGCAACTACCTGTATTTGTTCATATAAACCATTAGTTTTAACTAAAAACCGTTATTAACATCAAAATATGAACCTTAAGATCCTTATAATTTTTTCATAATCTTATCAAAGTTAGGAATGAAACAAAGAGACACGTTGCATATTTACAGGTCTCCTTGTCATTTTGAACTTCAACCTTCAACTTAACTCAAAATGTAATGTTTTTTTGAGTCCTTGTAGGTCTTATACTATCGTAGAATGTTTCAAATGCTAGTAGGGTGAATGAGGAAGATGAGAATTCCCCGCACCTCGGAGGAGTAATTAGAGACTATATTCGAAATAATAACCCAGCATAACCCACATCCTTCGAAACATAGTTACATTTCGAAGATTGAATCGCAAGCGATCCACTTACTAATTATCTGTTCAGTTCGTCACATACCTTCGTGTTGAGGCAGAGTTTAATCAGTTTATTTATATGAAGTGAAAACAGTGGTATGATACAAAACTAATGAGAGGTTACCCCTTAATAATCCGCCAGAAGTGCGGGGTGGAGAAACGCAATTGTTAGCTTAAGATCGTTCGAGTTTCGAGAGAGGAACGTCGTTAGAGTTTGTAATTATAATTACTGGCCCTAACTTGCGCCGAGCCACCGCATTCTAACGAAGCCAACTCGGAATCGAATATCGTAAAACCAGATATTGCAACCCAACTATGTTTCCATTATATAACTCCTAATGCCGACCTATTGTCGGATTGCCATAATTATGTTAGTTGGTCTAACTCCAGTTACGTTAACGCTGATTTTTCGGTCCATAAACTTTCAATTTTATATTACGATTAACAAATTCCACTGGTTTTATTCTTATCCTCTCACAACCAACATTTTGCAATTTTATAAACCAAAGCACAGCTAATTAAACACTGTTGAAGAAATGTTTTCCTCATAGAAATTTAAAAACATGGTCTTCTATGAGAACACTATTTTCAGTATTTTCTCTATACAGGGTGTTTTTAAGTGAAGTAGCAAAACCACAGATTCCTTAAGTTAAAATAAATCGATTTAACCTATATTCGAAGTTGCATAATATTTGCAGATAACTTCTTAAAATATCGAAATATTTACATAAAATTTGTAAAACGGAGGTTTTTGCGCACGATAAATTTAAATTTGTTTCTAATTTAGACGTCACTAGTAGAGGGCGCCCACTTATGGTACATCATATTTCTTTTAAATGGCAGAACTTCTTTGCTGCTTAGTGTATCCATCTGACTATTGAATCAATCGATTCTCCTACTTGTTATATCTGAAAAAGGTTTCCCTTGTTAGTCGTTAGGAGTAACAGTTTTCGAAATAATCTTATTTGAAATATTCAGCGCACCGATTGAAAATTGTTATCGTTTCAGGTAAAGTGCCTTTTATACTGAAATTACAGCAAAATGTTACTTGAAAAAGTTGTTCTGAGAGGATAATGAAAAATATCGGCGTTCTTGAAATTTTGCTGAATTTTCAAGTAACATTTTGCTGAATTTTCAGCAGTAAAGGCACTTTACCTGAAACCAAAACAGTTTTTACTCGGTGCACTGAGCACTTCATATAGAATTATTTCAAAAATGGTTACTCCTACCGACTTCAGCAACCTTTTTCAAATAAAACAGGTAGAAGAATCGATTGTTTCGATAGTCAGATGGATAAACAAATAAGTTATGCCATTTAAAAAAAACATGGTTTGCCGTAAGTGGAGCCCTCTACTAGTGACGTCAAAATTAGAAACAAATTTGAATTTCTCACCCGCAAGAACTCCCGATTTACAAATTTTATGTAAATATTTTGATTTCTTAAGATTTTATTTACAAATATCGAAAATAAAATTTTAACTTTGACACCCTGTATCATTTTTCTTATGCGACTTGGGATATAAGTATGTTAGGTTAAATCGATTTATTTTCACCCAAGGAATCTGTGGTCTAATTTCTACTACTTCATTTAAAAATACCCTGTATATGAGTACCAGTACGAGTGGGACGGACAGGGGGAAGGATGAGCTCCTCACAGAAAAAAATTGATGTCCAAACCACCTACGTGAGCCATTGATCATAGCGAATATATCTTTGTGGTCACCGATAAACTGTCTCTAGCTGGATCACATTGAGTTATGAAAAAATACGAGTATGAAACAAATCGCTTGTAAATTTCAGTCTCACAAAAAAATATTATTATTGCTTCGCCATAACCTAAAAAAAAATTAGGTTTTTCAGCACTATTGAACACATATAACCTTATAACTCAATTTTTAAGCACAAATCCCAAGATGTTCACCTAAAACCCATAAACCAATCACCCCCATAACCCCATATTCACAACCTTATAACCAATAAATTCAATAACTGCGTTACGCAATAATTGAACTTATCTTACATCACGCGATTTGCCAGTGCTCTATAAACAAAAGATATCCTACTCCATAAATCCTATAATCCCATAATCTCTTAACCATAACCAATAACCCCATTACTCGGAGCAGGGTTTTATAAACAAACTTCATCTCATTGGTGCTAGTTCTACCTGTATGTGCATCCAGGGCTCTCGTTACCAAGGAAGATGGGACGTAAATATGATGACTGATATTTGTTAGATGCTAAAAAGTGATGTACCAGAAGGAGAAAAAAAGTAAAGAAATCTTTTACGCAGATCAGAAGAAAAGAACACTCAGTAAAGAAAATGAATAAAAAATAAGTATAAGTATGTCCCTAGTTCATCTATGTTATCAAATACCCTTTTAAAGGCTACTTGATGTACAAAATCCTCGTGGTTATACTGTCTTTCGGACAACTGTTATTGTCTACATTAGAGAGATCCCCTTGAGCAACGTCACCACCTTTTTCTCCTTAATAGGCTTACGGTGAGCGCTCGATGCAAAGAGATATAGTTTTCGCTCAGTAACTCCTCAACGAAAATGATAAAAATATGCGGTTTTTTTAATAGACTACAAATACTATTTTACGTCGGCGCTGTGTTTTGAAATTTTGAAAATATGCAAAATTCATTTTAAAAAAATTTATTTTAAACTTTTTCAAAATTTCAAAACACAGCGCCGACGTAAAATAATATTTGAAGTCGATTAAAAAAAAACCGCATAATTTTATCATTATCCGTTAAGGAGTTACTGAGCGAGAACTATGGGTTTGTTCCAACACAGCAAGAATCGATTCCGTACCGTCCAGAATTAGTCAGTCAGTTTAGTTGTTAATGTACTCGGCGAATGCGACGTAAGACGGTGTTGGTCAAACATTTCTCACGGTACTGAACAGTTCACGACAGTTTTTGGAACAGATGCTATATATCGTTTGATAGAGCACTCACCGTAAGCCTTAATAGGCTGGCTGGCGGCTCAGGTGGACTGATCTCCTAATGGGAGGAGGTACAAGGGGCCCAATGGGGCCTAAGTGCTGTAGCCTTTTTGTTACCATCCCCTTAGTTCCAGAATTCCAGAACTGTAATTGTTTATGGTATTATGAGGTTGTGAAGTTATGGGGTTCTTGAGTTGTGGGGTTAAGAACACTGATAAATCACGTGATATAAGATAAGTACTGAGTAACACGGTTATTGGATTTATTGGTTATGAGATTGTGGGGTTATGGAGTGATTGGTTTATGGGTTTAGAGGTTAACAGCTTGGGTTTTGTGTGGGGGTTATAGGGTTATATGTGTTGATATTTCTTATACTGATTTTTCAAAGGCATTCGATCGATTAAAAAATGTGGCCTTACATTGACTATGCTACATCTTTTACACTATTACCTTTCTAATAGACATCAATATGTATATTTAAGAGGATTCATGTCACGCAATTTTCCGGTTCTGTCTGGTGATCCTCAGAGATCAATCTTGAAACCACGGTTATTTAATATTTTCATTAATAGCATTGCTGGCTGTTTGAACGTTCCTCATCTTTTATATGCTGATGATATAAAAATATATTTAAGGATTGCGTCGATTTGCAGGAAAGTCTTAGGTCGGCAGGTTTAGCCTTTGGTGTGACTCTAATGGATTACCTCTGAATATTGAGAAATCTTTCACTTTTCTCGTAAGAGGATTAATTTTGATTATCCATACAGTATAAATAACGTGCGTCTTCATAAACCTAGCTTTAATAAAGATTTATCTACTTTGACCAAGAGTTGAATTTTAGCCCTCACATAAGTAAACTTATTTCAGAAACTAATAAAAGTTTAGGTCTCGTGACCTTTCTAATTTTGATATCATTAAAATGTTATATAACTGTTTCTTGAGATCAAAACTGGAATATTGGTCACTTATTTGGGCCCCAAATTACACAAACCATATCGATCTGCTGGAGAGAACGCAGGGAAGATTTTTAAAGTTTTTATATTATAGAGAAAGTAACACGTATCCTGCTATAGGTTATTCGCTGTACTTATTACTTGAAGAGTATGGTTACAAATCTGTAATGGTTCGGAGTAATATTCATAGTGTTATTTTTTCTTTTTAAATTCTTACGCGCTAATTTCGACTCTCCAGAATTATTGTGTAAACTGAATAATAATGTGCCTAGAGCTATTACTCGCACTACTGAGATATTTTATTTAACAACTGTAAAAACGAATGCATTGCACTATGTGATGTGACGAAATTTTTTAAATTTGCAGGGAGCATTGATATTTTTCATACCACTGCAGTTAATATTAAGAAATCGTTTCTAGTGTTGTTTTTATGTGTATTTTTTTTCCTTTTGTTTTTTCTTTGTTTATTATTATTTTGTAATTAACTATTATTGGTTTTCCATGCTGTCTAATTGAGTTTTTCCTGTTGAGCAGATGTAATTTTAAATAAATATATAGATAAACCCTGGCGTAATAGGATTAAACGTATTTGAATTCAGCGACCTCAAAAACATATGGTAAACATAGTTGGACCTTCAGATTTGAGAGAGAAAATTTGTGGGGCTGTGTTATAGCTGACAAATAAGATGGCTTGCAATATTTCTTAGGTAAGATTTTAAATATGTTCGAAACTACATTGCATACTACACGAATTATGAATATTCTGCATTAGACTTACAAATTTTGATTTGTAGATTACAAAAAGTTACAAATGTTTATGTCTTTGAGGCAAAAATTATGTAAAATCTTTCATTTTTTAAGTTATCGATAATCTCCTTGATGACCGATTAACAAACTGCTGGACTAAACTAGTACTAAAGTGTATTCAAATTTCAGGTTATTTGAAAAACCTGAATTATATATCAGATCAAATAAATAAGCATCGTAAATCTGCTAAAATAAATAGGATTTTGTTTCATAAATTGAACACTGTACATTTTTACAAATACTCTTGTTACCGTAAATGATACTGCAGGAAACAACTACTCTGCGGACTAATGCCCCGACCGGCATTGAATTACTCCTGCAGTATATGTGTGAAGAACCCTTGTCGGACACACCACCAGACATAAACCGGTTTCGGGCTTGTTAACCTTCATCAGTATGCCATTGGTGAGATGACCGACAATTGAACTGGCTGTTCCTTCATATGTATGTTTACGTATAAACTGAGTGCAGGTGAGATATAATATGATCTTGTTACTGTTACACTATACATATAAACTTGGCAGATGTATCTATGGATGTACGCCTCTGGCAGTGAGTAAAGTAGTCGTGTAAATTAAGTGCTCCATTATTTCACCCAAAAGTTGGGCAATACTGAGTATTAATTGCACATGTGAACTTTAAGTTGTGTTTAAGAACTATCACAAGAGATCCAAATAAGAAATTAGCTGAATTGGTAAGCAAATAAATAATTTCAGTACTTAGTAAACAAGAACTGAGTCGCGATCGATAAAGTCGCGCGGCCGCAGCAATCACTGAATTATCAGCGAATATATGTACTAGGTTTTGACCATAGGCGGGTTGCTGGGAGTTGTTTAAAGTTGAAATAAAAGCAGAAGAGGCGGTATAAACGGCTGTTTAGGCTAACGGCTGCACTGATAGGAGTCGGGTCTCTGACGGGTTGACCGGGATTAGGCTCCTTGCGCGGTGGGCTCGTTTTGTAAAAAAAGAGAAAGAAGAAATACAGAGAAGAAAATTAAATACTGAGAAAAATGGAGGATGACATGGATTATACCTCAGACGAAAGCAAACGTAAAAGACAGATAGGAGATGAAGAGCCATTTAAAAAATCAAGAAGAACACATAGATCACCACTCAAAAGTAATGATGATATGATGTCAAGAATGTCAGAAATGATGACTTTAATGAAAGACTTAGCAGTAGACGTAAAAGAGATAAAGTTAGAGCAGCAGATACAAGGAGAAGATACTAAGTTATTAAAACAAGAAATAAAAGACTTGAGAAAGGAGCAAAGGGAATATAGAGAAGAGATACTGAAGTTAAAAGCAGTAAATGAAAAGGCGGTGAAGGAAATAGACGACCTCAAAAGAGAAATTAATATAAATAATGAAAGAATAAGGAAATTGGAAAATGAGAAGAGGAAGAAAAATATAGTTGTTCAGGGTATGATAATAGATACAAACGATAACAAGTGTACAAAAGAGGCAGTGGGAAGACTACTGAAAGAAGAGGTAGGAGTCGACGTAACTGTGGAAGCGGTAAGAAAATTAGGGGGAAAAACTTGTTTGGTGGAACTTAATAGCTATGAAAACAAAACTGATGTGATGAAAAACAAAAGTAAATTAAAGAATAGGAGAGGAGACATAATATTTATAAATGATGACCTAACAAAGGAGGAGAGGATCATACAGAAACATATCAGACAGAAGGCTGAAGAAGAAGAAAAGAAAGGAAAAAGGACAAAAATAGGATTCATGAAACTGATAATGAAGTGTGGAAATGGAATACATGTGAAGGTAAACTGGAAAAAATAGAAAAATTAACAATACGACAAAAACTAACCAAAAATAGGGCAGAAATAAATAAGGAGGATGCAACTGGGCAAGGAAATGGACGACGAATAAATAAATTCAATATGGTGAAGGTGAGAGGTGGAAGAAGGGATCAAAATAGAATAAGACTGGGTACATGGAATGTTAGAGGGACATATGAGGAAGGAGCGCTAAAACACCTAATTGCTGAAATGAGGAAGTACAAATTGGATGTATTAGCACTGCAAGAAACGAAACAAAGGGACAAAATGATAACAAATGTTGAAGATTATATATTTTTTAATAGTGGAATAGACAATAGAATGTTAGGAGTAGGTTTTATAGTTAGTAATAAATTTAGAAATGAAATTGTTGAGTTTGAGGGAATTTCAGAGAGAGTATGTAGGTTGAGAATTAAGGGAAAATATAGGAAGTTAAGTTTAATAAATGCACATGCACCATCTGAAGGTAAAGATTTAGATATTAAATCAAAATTTTATGAGGACCTAGATGAAATTATAGGAAGGATTCCAAAATTTGACATAAAATGTATATTAGGTGATATGAATGCAAAAATCGGGCGAGAAGAAGAATTCAAATGTAACTGGGGGTAAAAGCAGACATAGTACGAGCAATGACAATGGGAAAAGATTGATAGAATTTGCACTTGAAAATAACATGAAAATTGTAAGTACGTCATTTGACCATAAGAATATATATAAAGAAACATGGATATCCCCCGATGGAAAAACAAAAAATCAAATAGACCACGTACTTGTTGAGGGAAAACATAGAAGATTAGTGACTGATGTGAGAAGCTTCAGATGAGCTGATGCAGACAGTGATCACATATTGGTGGTAGCAACAATGAAACAAGAAAGACCGTCTAAAAATAACATTAGAGAAAGGAATAAGCGGAAAAAGTACGACGTAAGGAAATTAGAAGACGTGAATATGGCAGTGCAGTTTGAACATGAAATGAGAAAACTGCTTGAAGAGACACCTCAGCGGGAACTTGTAGATGAAGAATGGAGACAGATTTCAACAGTAATGGAAGAGGTAACAGGAAGAATGTTAGGGAAACCAGGGAAACAACAAAATAATGAATGGTTTGATGAGGAATGCAGGCATAGTCTGGAACACAGAAATAAAGCAAGAGTAAGATTAATGGAGGTACAGAGTGAAGATAATAGGAGAAACTACGAACAAGCAAGAAAGGAAGCAAAGAAGAAATGTAAACAAAAGAAACTAAACCATTTAGAGAGAGAGTTGAAAGAAATAGAAGAATCATACAAGAACAAGGAACTGAGAAATTTCTATCAGGAAGCAAAGAAAAGTAAAGGACAGAATTCAAGACGCCCTCATTATCTCAAAGATAAAGAAGGACTGCTTATAGGTGAAAAGAAGGGAAAGTTAAACAGATTTGCACAGTATTTTGAAGAATTATTAAACGAAAGGGAAGAAGAGAACGAAAACACCATGGGAAGAGAGGAACAGGAAGATAATGACATGGTAGAGACACCAACTAGAGATGAGGTGAAAGAAAACATAAAACAACTGGGAAATAATAAGAGTGGGAGAAAATAATATACCAGCAGAAATTCTGAAGTATGGAGGAGAAGAACTGATTACTAGAATATGGCAACTGATACATAAGATTTGGAGTGAAGAAAGACTGCCAGCAGACTGGAACAAAGCGCTCATCATACCCATACACAAGACAGGACCGAAGGAAGATTGCAATAATTACCGAGGCATAGCAATCTTAGATGTAACATACAAAGTGTTAGCTAGAATAGTTAAAGAACGACTGAACAAGTATCACAACGAACAAGTGGGAGAGTACCAGGGGGGATTTAAAGCTGGCAGATCGACTGTAGATCAAATCTTTATTATGAAACAGCTGCAGCAGGATACCTATGAGCATAATCTAAGTTTGCATATGTTATTCATAGATTATAAACAGGCATATGACACAATTAGAAGGAAAAGCTTGTATGAGACAATGATAAAATTGGGGATTCCAAGCAAGTTAAGAAAATTAGTGGAAATGACTATTAGCGTAACCAAGAATAAAGTAACAATGGAAGGTGAGATATCTGAGGAATTTATAGTAAAGAGGGGCCTGCGACAAGGTGATCCGTTGTCCACAGTTCTTTTCAACCTAGTCCAGGAAATGATACTGAGGGAAAGTGGCATAAGGACAAGAGGCTTGATTTTTGGTAATAGACACCAGTGTTTGGCTTATGCCGATGATGTAGTCCTAATGGCAAGGTCCAAAAAAAAATAGTAAATATATTTAGATTACTAGAAAATAAAGCAAAACAATATGGATTAAGTATTAACGAAAAGAAAACTAAATATATGGTAATGAACGATAGTAACGGGAATGGAACTACCAACTTGGCCATAAATTGTATAGGAAATAAAAAGTACACAATAGAAAAAGTACAACAAATTGAATATTTAGGAGTAACACTATCATGGAAAGGAGAAGAAGAAAAAGAGATAGAAAAACGATTAGCAAAAGGAAGTAAGGCTGCAGGAGGGTTATCACGGATTTTAAAGGCAAAACATATACAAAGAGCTACAAAGATAAGGATGTATCAAACAGTAATAAGACCTACAGTTACCTACGCTTGTGAAACGTGGACAATGAACAAAAAGGAAGAAATCAAACTTGAAATATGGGAGCGCAAAATTCTAAGGAAGATCTATGGAGGAGTAAAAGAGAATGGTGAATTTAGAAGACGGACAAATAAAGAATTAGAAGAGTTATTCAAAGAACCGAATATTGTACAGATTGTGAAAATGCAAAGAGCTAGATGGCTGGGTCATATAGCCAGAATGTCTGAGGACAGATGGGTAAAAAAAATATTAATGAGAGGAGAAGGAGGGAGGAGAAGAAAATGACGACCTAGAAAGAAATGGTTAGAAGAAGTCAAAAAGATTTAAGAGAGATAGGTGTTACCGTCTGGGAAAAGGAGACGAAAGATAGAGTAAAATGGAAAAGGAGAGTGAAAGAACTCGTAGCCAAGGGCCACTAGGCCTGTAGTGCTGAGATATAGATGTATCTCTAATAATCAGTGAGATACCCACCTGACTATGCCCCATTGATAATGATTATTTTGGTCATTTATATCCATCATATTATGGAATAAATTTTTCAATCCTTTACAATTGTGCGACAGTTTTTCATTCAAATATGTTTAATGCACATTTGCCGCAATATAAAGGTTTTCTCGAACCAGTATCGTATTATGTTCATCTCTCTCTGCAAACATGGTAGGTTGGAATAATGCTGGTTTGGGTCAAAGTGAGAGATTAATACTGGTCGGCATTTGACCATCTCCCTAATTAATGAGGTTTTCCAAGTTTCTCACATTCCTGCACTAAATGGTGGTTAGGACCTACCAACGTTAATTCGTTCCTGGGTACAAGTTCGACCTGCTTAAAATAATATACCGTCCTCCCTCTGCCTTACACTCAGATCTTTGGGCTAATCCACATGATTAGAGTCACGGGTAGAGATATTGTTAAAAATTTATGAACCATCTTCTCTTATGATGTATAATGAAGTCTTTTCATTAGTTAAATTTAGAAAAACATAATTTAGAAGGTGTCTAGACTGATGGTACATGCGACTCACTGTTGTAATACATAATACGAGCAAAATAACTCACAACGAGGATGCTTCCCAGTGACAATGCAGGCGATAATTCTTAATAAAGCAAAAGTTTTATTATCGTGTTGAAGCAAGGCTCAAATAGAAAAAAGGGCGATATTTCACTTTTATGATCATCATGTATAAGTGCAATATATTTTTATACTGCGCGAAAATATATCTCGCGAACAAAGCAAAACAAAATCAAGCGAATTTAACTCAGGTTTAATGTAGAGTTATCTAACTTGTTTTAATTATATTTTTATCTCCCAGGGAGGCCACTATAAACACACACACACGCGGACTGCAGTTAGTTGTTTATTGCGTTCGTTATCTACAAAGCGGAATTTAATATTTTTTACTGCTTAATGACCTATATAATGTTTAATTAGCCCATCTCGTATATAACCGTAATCTGAAATGTTTTTGCCTAAATTTTTCCGCTGCAGGAGAATGCCGGCAATAAAGACTAAAATATAACTGCGTGATATTTTCTCTGTGGCGGTTTTCGCTTCGAAATTCGTAATGAGAAAAACTTGCCCATTAAATTGCTTAATAAGCGCCTCTCTCGATACAATTTATCTTCGGTTTTTAATGGAACTCTCGTGTTGTATTGTCCTAAGTTCTGGTCACAAACAGTACTCTCTTACATCTTGTCAGCATTAGCCGAACTTGTAAGTCAATAGTCACAACGTTGAACACTAAACATTAAATCCGGTTTTGGTGAATTCCTCATTTCCATGTCTTGCACTGTTTTGGTGCCCTTTATGAGTTACACAAGTAGGTATATACCGGGTGTTCCCTCTAACACTTTCAGCGCTTATATCTTAGAAACCATCATAGCCAGTGCGACGAAACTTGGTATACAGACACTAGGTGGCGCATAGAATCTGATGATAATATCAGTTCTTTTACAGAGTCTTTCATTTTTTGGTAAATCGATTTAATTTTGAGTTTTTGGTAGTAAACTCCGCTAAAACTTATGTTTGAATTGAAATATACTTAATTATTCTGAAAAATTAACAATACTGTGCACTTTTAAATTATTTTCCACTTTTTGTAAGCTACTTTGATAGTAAAAATTAATAAAAATAATATAGATATATATTTGAATTGTCACGGAATTTGCCCCACTCACACCCAAACCGACGACTGTGGTCTCGCGAAATGCTAAGATTGCCCCGATCGCCCCTACACGATTCTGTTAAACAAATAAAATGCCGTGAATCAAGACGGGACTGGAAAAATCGGGAATCGACGAGAAGCATTCAAGTCGTTCGGGAAGATGGATCTAGAGATGCTAGAATATACCTCGAATATTCGTTGGGTCTATAAAAGGAGAATAAACGGCCAACTTAGTTAGTCTTGTATTACAGCCTAAATTGAAGTGTTTATTTGGAGAGATCAAGGTGATTTAGATAGCGATTAATTAAATAAGTGTTTAGTTGAGTTGCAATTAGTGTTCAGTAGTGTACTGAGTAGTTAATAAAGAAGTGATTAATTAACGGATTGTTTTTCTGGCAGTAAGAAAAAGACGGATTAGGAAATCCGTGACAATTTGGTGTCGGAAGTGGATTTAACTGGAAGTTTTAAAGAGCTTTCTGGAACCCTGTTCACAAAGCGGAATTTAAGTGGAAGTTTGAAGAACTTTCTGGAACCTTGTGCGTGGGTGGAATAAAGACCCAAGTGTGACATATCACCGCACTCGTCGTGACTTAAGGAAATGAACGGTGGTATTCGTGAAAGACGATCTCGAACATTCTAGAACTTTATACGGGAGTTAAACAAAGACACAATTGTGACATATCACCGCACTCGTCCTGACTTAAGGAAGTGAACTGTGCTAGTTGCGAAGGACATTCTCGAACATTCTAGAACTTTGTACGGGAGTGAGACAAAGGCCCAAGTGTGACATATAGCCGCACTCGTCGTGACTCAAGGAAGTGAACGGTGGTATTTGCGAAGGTCATTCTCGAACATTTTAGAACTTTGTACGGGAGTGAGACAAAGACCCATGTGTGACATATCACCGCACTCGTCGTGACTCAAGGAAGTGAACGGTGGTATTTGCGAAGGGCATTCTCGAACATTCTAGAACTTTGTACGGGAGTGAGACAAAGACCCATGTGTGACATATCACCGCACTCGTCTTGACTCAAGGAAGTGAACGGTGGTATTTGCGAAGGACATTCTCGAACATTCTAGAACTTTATACCGAAGTGAGACATAGACCCAAGTGTGGCATATCACTGCACTCGTTTCATTGTAAGGAAGTCAACAGTGACATTTACAAACATATTTCTGGACATTCTAGAACAATTGAAATATAGTGAATGTCTGTAACGAGAAGTCAAGTCAATATGGATGCACAGCTGGCGAAACTGTTAGAAATGATGCAAACGATGCAAGAACAGGGGCGTATGATGCAAGAAAAGTTGTAAGAACAAGGACATAAAATGGACGACCAAGCGAAGATAATGCAAGAGAAATTAGAAGAACAGGGACAATCAAAAATTTTAAAATTTAACATAAAAAGCGTTTCCAAAAAATGCTCAAATTTCATTGTTTTATCATGTAAAATGTGCCTTAAATGTATATGGATACTTATTACTTATTTTATTGTTAATTAATAAATTAAAATTTGTAATTCTACTCAAATTATTAACCAGAAATGTTTAAGAAATAATGAATAAGTACTTAATAAAGGGTTAAGTTAATCAATTTAGACATTAATCAAAAAAGTAAGCCACAATATAGGTTTTAAATTGAAATTATGCTTATTGCAACTGAATGACAACTATAATAAAAAATCACTTTTACTTTTGTGTAACATTTTTGAAAATTATTTTAACCAACATTTATTCCATGTTTAAAATTAATTCTAACAAAATGTCTGATATTTTTCGAAAGAATTTTTTGGTGTCCTATGTTACAAATCGTTTTATTTCGTAACTTGTGGCACTACCCACATATACCTGAAAGATAAAAACAAAAATTACAAGTTACTATCTAGCTTTAAATGACTTCTGGTTAAGTAAGTTTACAGGTGATTCTTTCTGGCGAAGGCCAGTTGCTTTTAGTTTTGTATCATATGAAATATAGAAATTGTAGTACATGGTTTACTATTTTACAGATGTATAGTCCTTCTTAAACATAGTGTATCAATCAGAGACATAAATAAAGTGTTGAAATATGTGGACACAACAAACTTATCATCAATCATTTCTAGATTATGCTTAGTAATATTGGTTTTATATGATGAGTTCAGTTGATGACTTTCAAGGACGTGCACATTATAATCAAAAAAGCTTTATGAGTCATTTTGTTCGAATTTACATCTTGTTAAATAAATATTCCATAATTATTATAGGAGTTGGAAAACGGAATACTCCAAAATCCTCAACTCAAGTCTTACGTTCTTATCGACAAGTCTCAATAACATTATTGCGCATACGTAAATTACATTAAATACATTATTTAGCGCTATTTATGTGCAATAAACATACTTTATACCATTAATATTAGATAATTCATAATTTTGACGTTTACCGATGTTAGTTTCTTCTGTGTAAGTCTGGCTCAAGGCTATACACATTTTACATGACTAAACAATGAAATTTCAGTACTTTTTGGAGGCGTTTTTTATATTAAATTTTGAATGTTTATTTTTAGAATGTGTCCATAATTAAGTATATTTCAATTTAAACTTAAGTTTTAGCGTGGTAGACAATCAAAAACAATTTACTAAAAAATGGAACACGTTGTATAAGTATCGATATTGTGATTAGGCTCTATACTCCATCTAGTATCTGTATACAAAATTTCGTCGCACTGGCTATGATAGTTTCTAAGATATAAGCACTGAAAGTCTTAGAGGGAACCCCGGTATTACGAGTATTGCTGTTTTTGCTCAAATATATTCTGATCCTACACACCCTACTTGGTCTTCTTCCAGGTTATGGTAGAATAAAATATAACCTAATATCGGTATGCTGTTTTTAATGATGAATGAGTTTTTATTTTCATTTCATTGATGTAATAAAAAAGCTAG
The DNA here is from genome assembly GCA_025584915.1 of Monochamus saltuarius. Classification (NCBI taxonomy): domain Eukaryota; kingdom Metazoa; phylum Arthropoda; class Insecta; order Coleoptera; family Cerambycidae; genus Monochamus; species Monochamus saltuarius. Next base: position 65,768,126 of record CM046722.1, on the reverse strand, counting down.
CATTTTCTTGCAAAATTAACTTGAAATATGCATTTCTTTAATTGTTGTCTAAGAGCTTTTGGAAGATGACTATGATAGAGGTTTGTAGTTTTGTAAGGAAATGATGAGACGGTGTGACGAAAATAATGGCATTCCACTGAATATAATCTTTCCAGATGAAGCAACCTTTGTGAAACTTATATGCAGTGGCCTCAGAAAATAATTGTATGGGCAGTTATCACTAACAATAGAATTTTAGGGCCATTCTTTTTTGAAGAAAACCTGACAGCTTAACCCTACCAAGACTTTTCAACGTTTGGTTTAATGCCTGCTCTAGCTGTTATTTTTCCTAACAAAGTAGATTCAGATATACCCAATGAAACAGTTTGGTTTCAACGAGACACCGCTCCCCCACATTTTGGTGTTAATGTTGGGGGATATCTTGATGAAATATTTACAGGTTGCTGAGTTGGACGACGAGGTACAATTGAATGACCACCAAGATCTCCTGACTTAACGCAAGGAGAATACTTTCTTTACGGATACTTGAAAGATAAGGTTTAACAAAATAGACCCGTTAGTATTGAAGATCTAAACAACAAGATTAGAGTGGAGTCAAATAATATACCGGCTGAAACCATTCGGAATTCCGTCGACGGATTTTACCAACGTTTGGAAGCATACCAGGTAGAGGATGGAGGACATTTTCAGCACTGACTTACAACAAATTACCTGTAGATAGCACTGAAGTTGTATTTGTAATTGTTTTATTTTTAGAAGAGTTGTTTTTTATATCATAAGAACCACATAAATTAAAAAACTGTATAGTTATATTCAATTTTCCGTGATCTTTATAACGAATCCATAAAACGACATATGTTTTTATTTGAAAAAAAGTTGCTAGTTAGAAAATTATTAATTTTATTCTGGATTTTTGCCCAACCCTGTATATTCAGACTAAAGTTACACAGATTATATGCAGCTAGTTAAGTTTAAGAGTTAATAGCAATATTGTATTGTAAAGAATTGGGTTGCTCCATAAAATGCTTACAAACGAATTCACCAGTCCCACTTTATAACATTAAAGTCAATGAATCGAGAGACACTGACGAATTTAAGACAAATGTTGAGGTTTTTCTAGAAGCGGCTACCTTTTCTTATAGAAATTACGATAAAAAGTCCACACGGGAACGAACGGACAGCATTAACGTTGATATATCACGGAGAAAACTGGAAAAACCATTCGTAGTCGAGGGGTTCCTGAAAATTTTATGCGCAATTTCTTAGAACAGAAGGTGCAACGAAGGTTTAACCGATTGCTTTGGCGTCTTTAGCTACTCGAAGTTATTTATTATTTCCTAATTCCGTTAGGAGATGTTGTCCAAATTGTAAACCCGTAAAGGGTTGAGATATTTAATTATAATGACTTTCGCGCTAATAGCAACATATTTTTTTTGGTAATAAAATTAAAGTAATAAATCTATAATAAAACAAATCTTATTTATTTATTAATATTAACATTTACATCTGTGGTAAGCATTTGCACAAGTTATCGATGTCTCTTCTTGTAAGGAACAGCTATATTTTCCTTGGATTGCCCTTGCAATATCAAGTTTGTTAGATATGGACTCCTCAGCATAACTTTCTGCTACAGAGGAGCTTACCACTATGCCATTTAATGGTTGTAAGGTCAGCACCTTTATTGGCCAACAAAGTTGTTGAAGTGTGTCTCATACAATGGCCAGTATATGCTTCTGAGTTTGCGATATTCAGAAATTGCGCACAAAGAAATATATTTTCAGCATATTTCAACAGCTTGCGTTTTCTATAATTGTAAATTTTCTTGAAACACCCCTCATGGTGTCAGGTATTGAAACAAGTAGGTAGCTGCCAACATCCTCTAAGTCAGTAATTTTCAAATTTGTCAATTTGGAGCAGCGACAGGCCCCAGAAGCCTCCATTATTAATGCAACATAAAAAAAATCATAGTTCACTATATACCTAACAACATGTAAAAGATAAAGAGGTATTATCTAAATCATTAAATATTCTTTATCGGAAGCCCCAGTTAATTTTTTTTCAATTTGTGGTATTTCCAATACTGCAGCTTTTCCTTTATATCCTCTCGATTTTCTCTTCAAATAAGCAATAAACTTGTTATATTTTCCAATATCTATTTTTTTGAAGGCCTTTGTAGCAGCCTTCAACATAGAATACTTTGACCACATAGATGAAATTGCATATATTTTTTTCAAATTTAAAATATAAGACACCACACCACATGACTTCTTCATTTATTGTCATTATTTTCAGTTTTTTCCTCCATTCGTTAAATTCGGCGAACACTTTTTCGTAAAGTTGCCTGGATTTCGCTGGCAATAAATAGAAAATTTCTTCTTGAGCTTCTTCGAAAACAGCCACAGGAACACAATTACTTTCTTACATTTTTACCAAATTCAGATAGAACTGTTTACTTCCCGGACTGCTGCTGCTGAAAAACACAATATTCACATTTTTAAAAGATCTTATCTTTAAATCTACAAAATCAAGCCTATAAAAACTAATTATAATTATAATTAACAGTAACTGTGCAATGTGAATTTTCTTGGAGGCTGAATGCAGGAATACCTTTAGGGACAGAATCTTCACTAGATACGGTAGTGGTAGTGGATATAGTTTGCTGCTTGGTCTGAAGAACCTGTATAAAGTTTTCTCCATTTTGAATCATCCTTACTGCTTTTGTTTTGTTTTCTAAGAAATTTTCAATGTATTGTTGCGTAACACATGAGCTTTTCCATGCACTATGACACTTCAGTGTTGATAAATCAGCTCCCGCATTTGCCAAAAAAGTAGCAGATGTTCTGCGGAAGCAATGCCCCGTATATTTTTCTGGATGTTCCAACTTCAAATATCCCGCAATTTTTTTGGTGCCCCCCCAATGGTATGTATGGCCGCTCTTTGGAAAATACATGTTTCTCTTCTATAACCCAAAAAAAGAAAATCTTCCTTCATTTTTTAAGTCGGAGCTTAACGTATTTTCTGAATATTTCCAGAAAGTTTATTCCTTCATTATTGTCGTCACTCAATACAGTGAATACCTGTTTTGTATTCGTCTTAAAATCGGAATAGTTGTAATTAGTTTGGTGCCACAAACTTCAATATCTTTTAGGGTCATATGGTATACCTCTTCTCGCCGACAACCACCAGCAATGCCTATCATTGCGATTACCTGTAACAATAGAGAAAATGGTTTAAAACTGATTGTCAAATTGATGAAATTTCGACTAACGAAACCAAGAAATCTATATTTGTAATTAATTGACATTGAGTACCTATATCATTCAAGATGCGCATTGTTTAATTCAAAACTAAAGAAAAGGTTAAACTTGTTTACCTTCATCAAAAGATACTCTTCTGTTTGGGCTTCCTTCTTGAATCTATTAACTTCTTCTCTTGTTAGAACTTTTGATTTGTTTGCCTGATGACCAACTGCTTGCCTTTTTAAGAAAGCCACCAGTTTTGGATATTTTGAAATATCACCTCATCTTTCTTTTACCATCAGCATAGACTTGAGCATCGAATATTTTGCCTACATTGTCGCAAGATTCATCTTTTTTGAGATATCCAAGAAGTACGCCAAAAGGATATTCACATTCAGGCCGCTTTCCACCTTATAGGTTTTTCTCCACACGTTGAAGAGCTGATATTCCTTCTCATAACGAGCAGAAGACTTCGTAGGCATCAATTTACTGGTTGCTTCAGCACATTTTAGCTCGATTTCTTCCATTGTTTACGAAAATTCTCACAAAATACGCACGGGATGACAAACTGTAAAATTTGTTATTTTTCTTTTTACATCACTAAGCTAAATCAAAAGCTATGCGATAAAACAAGAATCGAAACCACGCTAACACCTATATACAGGCAGGTTACGTAAAATAAAACATTAAAATTTAATTTTAATACAACACAGTATGAAATAAAACGTTGTACGATACACGAAAACGTAAATAACTATTTTATTGAATTTTTATAATTCTGAAAACTCAACTATAATAATTATTGTGATGTGATAATGGATAATACGTTGTATTACATTCGTGTTTTAATTGCCTTTTGTCCACTTAAGAATATTAAACGCTCAAATACGCTACAATAAATAACTATTCTTCCTTAAAAAAGGCGTTTTATTATGTGTAACAATAAATTTATTAAATGTTGCATCATTCATTCGAAGATAATGTACAAAACCAAGTAATTCACGTCATTGGGTTCATTGTAAGTATTAGATATAAATGACTATATTTTTCTTTTTTTTCTACTATTACGTTTTTTTAATAACATACTAGAAGAACATACGTAGAAAATACCCGGATCGGTCCGGGTAGTATGTGGTAAATTCCGGGTCGGCTAGTGAATAGTCTGCTTAAGATGTAATCAAACAGTTTTGATAAATTTTTGCGTAAAATATAAAATGCAATAATTTTCCCTTATTTCAATTTCATCCTCAAGCAGTGGCTGGCGGCTTCTGATGTTTTCAGTAGAGGAGACGTGAAGCGAAAAACCTCAAACTATCGTTTTATAATTACATTTGGCATATTTCCTCACCCACCCTTGAGGTAGTGCCATAGGCGCGTTACATTTTTTAAGTCACATTTGTCAAATTCATTAATTAGTAATGTAAACAAACTGTCCGCGTCTCCTCCAGTTGTTACGACATAAAATCCAACAAATCTTTCAATAACTCCATGTATTACATATCTAAAAAATACTGATAGCTGTGACTTACATGTAATATCAGTGATTTCATCTATTTGCCAGGAAAATAAGTCACAATTGTTTAATGCTTCATAAATTTTACCTTTGACAATGAATCTAATTCTCTCAATTAGATCATTTTGAATAGTTTTAGAAGTTCCCGAAAAACAGTGGCATTATCTAAGAAATTTTGCAAATTAGAATCGTATATTTTTAAAAATTTATTAAATCTTTAAAGTTTCCCTGATTAGAAAAATCCGCTTTTTTTATCATGACCGCGAATAGAAATTTCTTGAGACGATAAAAATATTACTACATCGATTAATCTATGTAAAATATCTCTATTGTCACAGACGTTCTCATTATAATTTTGTATTTATATTTTGTGAGCAGAATCTAAAGCATTTACAATATTACGTTTACCCAGCACTTCAAATTTAATACGCGATGAAATGTGTTCCTGAGATTTTTCATGCCTTTCGAGACCTCATGTTATATTTTGCAAATTATTAAAACCCACCCTGCCCCAAACGGATAAATTATCATTAGTAAATAACAAACATTGCCAGCAGTATAATTTATTTCTAAATCCCCTATTTTGTTTCTCACCTATTACAACTAAAGACGGCAAAGAAGGTGTTGGTCTAGATTTTTGTTTAATTATCAGCTTTTCATCGTAACAGAGTATGAAATCCTTTTAATAGCAAATAACACAGGCACACAAAAAAAAGTTCTGTGCCCGAGCTCCGACCTATGGGTCCCCATGTATTTTTGGCTCCCGAAACCGATCCCGAAGTCGATATAGCCCAGACGTTCCATATTTGCGCGCTACGGTCAAAAAAATTACCAAAATATGCCCATTACCTGGAACTAAGCGCAAAGCTTTATCTACGTGCCATTGAAGGGTCCAAACATGAATCAGTTGTTGGATAGGACCTCGCACATCCCAATTGTCACCTGAGGACCACGAATTGGCAGAAAATTGGTCCCAAAAAATTTCAAATTGTCAGAAAAAATCATATGATTTCAGGATCGAATTAACTTAAGAGGATTGTCTTAATATAGCATTGCACAGTGAATAAAGACCAAAAAATAAAGTAAAACTAAGAAAAAATAAAAAATTAAAAAAGAAATACTTCCTATGTCAACCTCGTTAGCTTTGGGTCACGCCATAGGAAGTAATTGTGACCTGTTCACAAATTTTTATGGAACTGCAACCCTGCTAATGACGTTGACGTAGGAAGTATTGTCGCTCCTTTCTTTCTTTTTTAAATTTTTCTTTAATTTTTTTATTTTTTTTATTATTTTTATTTTTTTATGTCTATTCACTGTGTAATGCTACATGAAGACAATCCTCTTAAATCAATTCGATCCTAAATACGGTAAAATCATGATTTTTTCTGACAATTTGAAATTTTTTAGGACCAATTTTCTGCCAATTCGTGGCCCTCAAGTGACAATTGGGATGTGCGAGATCCTATCCAACAACTGATTCATGTTTGGACCCTTCAATGGCACGAGATAAAACTTTGCGCTTATTTCCTGGTAACGGCCAAATTTTGGGCATTTTTTTGACTGTAGGGCGCAAATATGGAACGTCTGGGCTATACATGGGCAACCATAGGTCGGGGCTCGGGCACAGAACATTTTTTATTTTTGTGTGGCTGTGAATCTACAATGTTCATGCAACTAGAGAAGCTGTTATTGTCACTTTGAGCACTCATTTTTTAAATAAAGTTTTAAATACGTACCAGTAAAATGTAAAAGATTGCTTGTCAAACACAAATTATTAAAAAACACTTTTAAATGACACAAAAACACTATTAAGTTACACAAAAACACCCGTTATCACAGAATCCCGCGAAATTAAAGATCATAGATAGCAATACAAATGACAAATGGTATATGTTTTTGTTTGTTTATTTCCGATTACTGCCGAGAGGGTCGAAGCTTCGCGACGGGTGATCACGTTGTGGTAGAAAGATGGCTATATTAAGAAACCTACATGTTAAAAAGAGATGGTTGATGCCGTTGATGGCAACTAGAGGCCAGTGTTGAGATTTATCTGCGGGTATATTGAAGCTATCCCTATCGTTCAAGGTCACGCACTGTTAGATACATATATGCAAGCGCTGGAGGATTACCGCGCTTAGCGGCCAGCAGCTCGACTGGCATGGGCTACATATTCGGAGAGCGCAAAATTTCAAGCACATTCAAAATTCACGTATTTATTTGCTCACTCGAGATCTCAATTAGTAATTAGTTGCATGTGAAAATAGATTTATAACAAAATAAATATAAAAATATGATATACGTAGGTACGTATGTTATTTAAAATAAATAAGAGACTTTTTCTTAGCAATGCTACAAACACCGCAGAGAAGGCTTTGCCTCCCCTGCCTCCTCTAACAAGCCGCCACTCAAGCCGGGTCAAGTTATGTTGCAGAATGGAATTATAAAATCTATTATTTGCCTAGTTATTAAAATATTTTTATCGCGTTGTTAATTAATCTGCGAATAATCGTATTTGATTTCAGTAGATAAATTGATACAAACAAGCAGTAATACGGTAAATAAATACAGATTGCGTTGAAATCATTAGTGAACCGCAATTATTATTTCAGTTTATACCGTTTTATATACTCTGGAATATCCGTGGAAAGTGCAACGGTTTTGTTTTTTGTTTTTGTTTATATGGTCAAATATTTGATATACTCGTACGTTTTTCTCGAAACGTTATCAACACAGTTATTATTACTCACGTACGCAATTCTGTTTTGATACAAAAAGCACAGTTTAAATTATATTAAGTAAATATTGGATAATTTTGAATGTATTTGTATGAAAATTTAATAGCTTACATATGCAGCTTTTGATAATTCCATTACCTTTACAAAAGAGATATATACGTAGATAAAATAAATTAAAATAAAACAATAAACTAAAATCACTTACGCTCTAACAATTTTACTAGGAAATTGGAGATGGGATTGGAGATTATTTTCGGACCAATGGCATTAGTTTGATTCTTTGAATGGATTATTGGTTTCTGTTGTTGTTACAGTATACCATTTGCGTGCAAAATTAGCAACATTACTAATAAATTAAAGACCTATCAACCTTTTCATTTTATTGATGACATCATAAAATTAGAATATCTTCTGGAGGGATGCTCGAAGAAAAAGATAATGACGTACTAACACTTTTTTGGCAATGGTGTCACTCCAACAAATTGATTAGAGACGTGGACAAAACCCACATTATATGTAAGAAATGACGTGCAATAAATGACATTCGATTAAACCTAAACAATAAAAATCTTCAAAAAACTTCTTGCACAAAATTTGTAGGTCTTCATATAGATGAAAATTTAAAACAGAGAAACCACATACGAGTATACCAATATCTAAACTTAACACCGTATATTTTGCTTTAAGAAATATTAGTCACTTAATGAATCCCAAATACTTGAATTAAAAGTTTATTATGCATCAGCTTACTCGCATTTGAGGTACCTAGTAATTTTCTGGGGTCACACTGTGCACTCCGTTAGGTTTTCGAGAATAATTAGACTCATATTATCATTAAGTACAATAAACTCATGTAGGCCAATGTTTAAACAAACTAACATATTAATATAACTAATATCCCTTGTTTGTCTATTTATGAGCTTTATTTATACATTAAAAGAAATTTTAATAAATTTTCATGAAATTGTGATAATCACGATAATAATTATAGAAAAACTTTAATGTAGTTAGTTCAGAGAAAAGCACTTTTCACTTTTGCAGTGGAGTATGCAATTGTCTGCCCGTGGGAATTAGATAAATTAGTGCCTATATGAAATATAAAAAACCACTGCACTCGTTTCTATCTAGTAACTGTTACTATACCCTAAATGACCGCGTTTTAAATAATATTTTAAATTTTAATTACCTATATTAAGTATTAATATTAGTAGGAGATTTATCTGTGAATAAAGTTTATTATTCTATTACCTTTCAAATGCATATGTAAGTAAAATAATAACGTATTTTGATTTACGAAGCAGAATTCATACTTAAACATGCCCTATTTTGATAAATTTCTTTATTATATTTTCAAATTATCATTTCATGTCATTCATATCACATTTATTTCAGTTTCTACTTTTTTTTATTTGACTTTTAATATATCTTTTATACTTGATATACTAACATAAAAACAAACGGAAAAATATGTTAACAGATGGCTAAAGAAACTCAACTACAAAAATCAGTAGTTGTAGACCACAATATATTCAGTATATCTAGATAACACTAGGATTTTGAGGCTTGTTTTGCTTCCGATCTCTATCTGTTCTCTAACAGTTCCAGTTCCTTTCTTTATATGAGCAAATTCAACTTCTTATGCCGTTAATATTGTTACTATTAATTAATGAAATTAATTTGTGGTTTTAATTAATAAAGTAATGTGACATACCTGATGCTACAACAACTGTTCAAAATTTTGTCTACTGACGTGTAAACACATTTGGACACGAGTTACCCAGTTTCTACGAACTAATGTTTTTGGTTCTTGTCCATTTTGAACTTGTAAGTTATTGACATTATTGAGCCTCGTGTATAATACGCCACATTATTGATTAGGACATTTCTTGTACTTGTTGAGCGACGATTAAAAAATTATTCTCTCATTTATTCTCTTCTGACAACTCCTGATTTTGTGGCACGATTCTATAAAATATTCTGTATATATATAAACGTCTTCAACCTTGCGGATATAAAGGCGAAGGGATAATGTCACTTTATACAAGCCCATAAAAGATTCCGGAATTGAATTTATTATTTACTATGTGAAGACTAACAAGCATCTGACATCCACCAAGGATTATGGAATATATATTCCGTGTCGTGTTTTTTCGCTCAATTTTATGAAAAATCAAACCCCATGTCACCGTAAAAGGCTCCATTTCGGCTATCAATACGTGGAGTATGCTTCCATACATCTAATATAAATAATAAATCTCCTAATGTATTTTGTAAGGCGAGCTTCTTATTTCTTTACCACTGGGATTAAGTTGTAGCTTTAAAACCCATTCAAAATAATGTTATTCAGATCTTCTCGTACCTTTCTGCATAATTTATCGCTTTTAGTTGCAGTCGTATATAAACATGCGAAACTGCTTTAAATCTGCATGAGCTTTAAGACTTTATTTGCACACTATTTCGTGATATTTTTATATTTGTCTTCAATTATACCACCAGAACTTTTACAAATTAAGATCTTGTAACAATTTCAGAAAATTGTAACCTATAGAAATTTTAACGCAATTATCACACTGAACCGGTCATTTATGGTTTCATGCAACTATTGATTATAAACTAGTTGCGGCAAGAATCCAGACGACTTACGTCATACCATACCAATTAGTAGGTATGCTATCTGTACCTCTCAAAATGGCTGAATGTGCTATCTCTGAACAATTGTTTGAATATTATGTTAAAAATTCTATAATTCCTTAGAATCTGTCAGGTTTTCAAGAAGGGTTTAGCTCTGCAACATTATTGGCTAGTAAAACAGATGATATTTTGATTGCTATTGATAATTCTCAAATTTCATCTCTCACTTTACTAGACATAACTAAGGCGTTTGACTCAATTGACATCAATTGCCTTATAGCTAAACTTCAGTATTACAGTATTTCTAGTAATACATTGTGTTGGTTTTGCAAATATTTATGTGATACAGAACAATATACTAAGTTAAGTACTGTTTCCTCGATACTTACTTCACCTTATAGATCAGTTGGTTCTGGTGTCCCTCAGAGATCTATATTAGGACCCATTTTATTTAACATTTTCACAGCTTAACTTTTGATTCATCGTTAAGTTTTTCGATTCATGTAACTCATATGTGTAAGAAAGCATTTTTGTCCCTAAAACAGTTGCAAGTCTTTAAAAAGTATCTAAGTTTTCATATTTATAAAGAATATTTTATTTTTTTTATTTTAAAGAATAACAAACTTACATACTTATGTAATAAAATAAACTGGAGAGATTTCCATATTTGGCTTCTCATTGATTGTTCTGTTTATTGTATTTAGGGATTTGGTATTATTTTAGTCTTTTTGCTTCAGGATGTGTTGTAAATCAACTTTGTTAATACACTTTCCTTTGTAAAAAACGTATATTTACTATTTTTGGAATGTATTATTATATTATTACTATTAAATGAATAATTCATTACATTTTTATCAAAATATTTGAAACTGAGTTGAGAATAACAAAACTATTATATACCTACTACACTAAATGTTTGCACTATACAGGGTTAACTATGACTAAGTACAAAAAATTTAACCACGTGCTCAGGGAGGCCTAAAAGACAATAAAAAAATTATTCCAGAATTTTAGCTCGATATTTAAAATATGGGGCAAAACCCTTTTTTCCTACGGAAAGTCGGCGCCTATGATAAGAATCGACTGAGATGGCTTAGACCCATAGATAAAACTTACAGCTGTCAACAATATCTACTACCATCGTCGTTTTTTTGCAGCATTTCGAAATGTAGAAACAAAAATTAACATTCTAATAGTAATAATACCTAATAGATAGGTAACAGTTAATCCACTTAGCTCCAGTATTTTGCATTCGTTTTCCATTATTTCTTTATAAACTGGTAGAACTACATATTCGCTCATTACAGCCACTCACTACCGATAAAAGACACTTCCCGTAGGTACAATTAGATAGATTAGATTCCTATTTATTATAACAAAATCGAACGAAACGAATAATAGACGTAACCGCGGGAGTCTTGTCCCATAACCTAGAAAACCAAACCGGCGAACTATATTGTAGGAAATTATCTGCACCCAACACAAATATCTTTATTTAATAACTATAAAACGTTTAAAAATTAAAATAAGGCACTAAAAACTGCAGAAGAACACAAAATTACAACGTAAACACAGCAATTCAATTATGACATGACAGGACACTACTGACACTGACTAATGAGCGACTGTTGCATGCTTGTAGAGTATGCAACCAACCAATTGGCGGCGTTAAATAAGGATTTAAAATAATATCGAAAACAATTTTTTTTGGCTTTATAAATAAGTTTAGAATTTTTTTGAAGGGTGATTCCGTTAATTCTTATTTTTCCCTATCACCTCTTAAAATAAATGTACTAAGTCATAGTTAACCCTGTACATATATCACATTAAATTACAAAATATGATTGTTTTCGAAAATTATGTCGATACGAGTAATAAAAACAATTTTTAATTCATTGATACTACACTTAGCCATGCCTAGTGGTGTCAATTTTTATATAACAGAAAGTATGCTTATAGAGTACTTGCTCATATTCTAATCCAATTATGAATGAAATAAATAAAAAAAGTTTAAAAATTAATATGTTAGATCACGACAATTGTAATATAGTAACAGATTCATTCACGCCGCAAGAATTTCTTGGTCAAATTTTTATGTCACCTTTGTCATAAGATTTTTGGAATGTTTAATATTTTGCATTTAATAACATTTTTTGATGGTGATATTAATTCGTTTTTTTTCACATTCAAGGATATTATCCTTAATAAGCTAAACTTTATACTTTGACATTTGTCAGACATTACAGAAAATTGACTACTTTTTTAAATTTCAATGTATGAATTACTCTACGACTTATGGAGTTAAACAGTACATTTATCAGATACATTCTTTACTATAAACTATTAATAATGTTTTTTTTTATTTCAGGTAAACATACAGTATAGCTTAAGGATACCAATATGTACTTCATTTCCAGTAAAGGTAAACTATTTTGACAACATATATTCATGTATTTATAGAATTACTTTACAATTCAAAATTCAATTTCAAAAATATCAAATTTGCCATTGAAGCTTATTAAATATAGCATGTATTTTAATGGCAAAATTTACAGATTTATTCTGTAAACTTTGGGATAGGTCACGGTGTACGATTGTATTGCTGGTTGCATATTTACACTTCTCTTGATTCGTTTGATCCATATTGTGAGATCCATTAAGAATTTATGCCCAAAGTTCAAAGTCGATTTTATTACAAATACATCAGCAGTTTAAATTCGTTTTAATGAGTGTCATTATTATAACAATTATTGATAGTACGTACTCAAAGTTATTTATGATGTCTAGAACAAGCAAATAAATTTAAATTTGGCAACGTGGCAGCCAGGCGGCCAACGAATTGTCAGTAACAACCTGAAAAAGGGTTTAATTGATGATTTTAACATATTTTTCCAGTGTAAATACGCATTTCTTAATTGTGACATTAACGACATTATGACATCCTATATATATATGGTGTAGTTTGATTGAGTACTTACTCCATAGTACGTAATATTTACTAAAAAAATTATCATCTTTGAATATGTGGTTATGAACGGATTACGGCAGCTATTGCTGTTACTTCCTTCGCTTTACTTACTTTGGGAATAAATAAGGTAGTAAATCAGTGTGTAAGTACATAGATAGTTTATTTTTAAAGGAAGAGCCTATGAATAATTAGAAAAGGAAAACGAATTAGACAACCGAAACTGGATCCATAAGTGTTGCAGTTATGACTTATTACAACTATACAGGGTGAGTCAGTCATAATGTCATTAATTTTAACCACGTATTCGGAAGGCCTAATAAAGACAGAAAATCGAAAACAAAATTTTTACTCGACCTTTAAAAAAATAAACAAATCGCCCTATAAAAATCGGTAACACGACGCTCCTGGTACGCTCCAAACTTTCTGATGTCGCAGCCATATGATAATCTAATTCCGATGGAAGGCATCGTTGCCACATGTTTACATACATAACGTCGTCTAACACTTCAGCGTGCGTATTATTCAAATTTGCCACCATTTAGTCGCACTTTCCGCATTTCCGCATTTCTTTCCCCCAAATTTAGAGATCACACCACACATTAAGAGGGGGGATGGAGAGAATAAGAGCAGTAGTTCGTTTATTTCGGTCGTGTATTGGTCGTCAACAAAATGCATAATTTTAATAATATAGAATATGCGGAAATGCTAGTTTTATACTGGGAATTTTTACGAAATGCGAATGCCGCTGCTGTCGAATACAGGAGACGTTTCCCTAATAGGCTTCACCCAAGTGCGCGAACTTTTGTCTAAGTGTTTCAACGCGTTCGCGATACGGGATGTGTTAAACCGCGCCGAGAACTTGCTGGGCATCCTCAAAATGACTTAAATGTAATAGAAGATGTTTTAAATTTGGTTGTGGAGGAACCTACAATTTCTAGAAGAACCATTTCAAGGCGATTGGAGATATCCCAAAGCAACGTCTGCAGAATATTACGCGAAAACTCATTGCACCCGTATCATTTTCAGAAAGTTCAATCTTTATAACCTTATAATTTCACCATTCTTCTTTAATTTTGCTATTGGTTACAAAATCTTTTTTTTGCTGACCCAAATTTTATTAATAAAGTGCTGTGGACGGATGAGTGCAGGTTTACTCGAAGTGGAATTTTAAATATGTTAGTACCATATACTTTTAAAAGCAATAAATTTCTAGGCTAGATGTATTTAATTACTAATTACAAACTGAATAATTATAATATACTTACGACTAATACTACAAATTCATATTCAATTGTAAAACGTAGTGAAAACGTAATATCAAAATTATTAAAATAACGTAACATTCGAAAACATTTATTTATTATCTACATTTGTCTTTATTAAAAATAAATCAATATTTAAGGAAAATTCATTCATGTATCTAGATAAAAAAGTTAATTTTACTCCTTGTCGTTAAATAACAGTACAAAACTAGGTAACTAGGTTATTGACCTAGTCTTGGACAGTGTTTTGTCGACAACACAAGGTTTTTTTACTTTGTATTTAAACGCGTTTTAAACGTTTTTTATGTAATGTACAAACCTAAATGGTTTATTACTCAGTTTATTATTAGATACGTTGGAGTTTTGTAATTTCAATATTAAATACTTTTTAAACCACCCAAGCTAATTTCTTTGCAGTCATAACAGTCACATTTGGTCGGACGAAAATCCACACGCTACTCGTCGGTTTAGCTTTCAGAGGCGATTTGTTCTCAACGTATGGGCAGGAGTTTACGGGAATCATTTAATTGGGCCGTATTTTCTACCTGAGAACCTGAATGGACCGCGTTACTTGCAATTTTTAATAGAATTGATTGGAAAGCGTTCATTGAACATTAACATTTTAAATTATTATTGGCTGAACTGAGCAAGAAATAATATGAGATTCTAAAATAGTCAGTACAATCGTTTATTTATGATGTCTAATGCCTAGGTAGGTAGGTAGGTACTAGAAAAATATTTCAACTTGGCAACATTGCATCAGGTCGACATCGAGTTGAACTGTCAGCTGTAACCGACCAAGGCTGTGAACGGTCAGTGACAGTCTGAAAAGGGGGTTTAAATAATGATTTGAAAATATTTTTTTTCGGCGTAAATATGCATTTAGATTTTTTTTTTAATTGCGTATTCGCATTATACTCATTATTCCCTCTTAAAATTAATGACATTATGACTGACTCACCCTGTATAGTGTGGACCACTCAAGTTTCTTACTACATAAACATAAAGTTTTATGTAGAGGAAATTATTTCCTGGTGATAGGCCAGTTGATTCATAAAGAAAAACAATTTTTTACATACTGCACACGTTTCGGCCTATATTGGGCCGTATAAGTTACAATTATGTATTATACAACATTTATAAAAATATTGCAAAATAGTTAATATAAAAAAAAACAATAAAAATAAGAAAAATAAGAACTATTATATGTTTTTAAATGAATTATTTTGCAATATTTTTATGAAAGTTGTATAATATATAATTGTAACTTGCTTTACTTTATACATCTACTGATCTATCACCAGGCACTAATTTCCTCTACGTTAACTAAAAGTCACTAGCAACAAATAATAAAATTTTATGGTTTTGTGAACAAGGAGGACAAATTTTATAATAAGATAAATCTACTTATTATAGGGCTGCAGCGTATCTTGTAACCGTGACTGTACCTCTTTTATTCATTCATTAATAAGTTGTAACTTAGAAAAGCGTCCATTTTAGTCGCAGAAATGATACGCGTGGGATAGCGTGTGTCACGTTCCTCTAGCAGGACTTGAGGCTCGGTAGAAAAATACTTCTGGAAGCGCTTCAAGCAGGACAGCGACCTGCATGTTCTATAATTAATTTATAAAGAAATAATGTTTCAAAATTAAATAACTATAGTCGAGTCCAGAATAATAGAGAGTCATTAATTAACGGTACTTAAATGTACAGTATAGGAGACGAGAGTTACAGGGAATAAGATTCCACAGGGGTATGACTTGAGAAGGGTTCTGTGAACACCGAATTACCAAAAATATGATAACGTTGAATATAACACTTTAACAGCTTACTTTGAAAGAAATTATGCTTACCCGTAGAATACCGTCATTTTAGGCGGCGATGGCCTACCACCACCCACTTATACCTACCTGATGCGCATTCCCCAGATATCAGACTTTAATACATAGTACACGACACTATTTACAGACACCGATATGTACTACCTGTTACTAGCACTGTCAATACAACGGTGACACGTTAACATTTGTTGTCGGCTAATAAGCCTGTTAGTGGACGAGTAGGAAACAGTTTCCAACCATCAGACATATGCGCATTGCGTTTATAATGCCCACATAAAGGTGAACATTTTTGTTTTAGACGCACTGCTCATCCTTCTCATGGTTAGAAACTGACCACACTACGTTCCATATGTGGCAATACAGTACTACAGTTTTGTCATGGTATGGCCTTCATTTATCTATCTCCCGGAAACGGTAATGTATGCAGAACGAAAATGTACTTTTACAGCCGCTATATCAGGAAGTACGCAAAATATATTACTTTTCAGAAAGGTTTAAAAATGCACATTTTTTTAATTTAAGCCACGCACCCTATACTGAGTGTTGAAAAACCACCCTGTATAATATATTTTGTATATAAAATATATTCTTCGATTCAGACTTCGATTTTCTAATATTTGCCTTTACATTTCTTCGCCATATCACTGTTTCGTTTTTTTTCATCGTATTCTTTCTATTTCATTTATAAAACCAAAATTCAAGTCAGGCATAATTCGCAAATTCACATTTCTAGATATTCCAGGCAAGATTATATTCTGCAAGATAGCAATCTGAATTGTTTTATTGCTAGAAATTCATTTTCAAAAAATATCATCCATGAATTGTCGGCATATTTTATATCAACCTCTATATTCTTCCTTCCGTGAGTTTTCTACATAATATGTCAACCGCACTTATATTTTGGTCTAGAGCTCTAATCCCTACATATAATTTTTTTTATCATCCGATATTACTCTTACTAGCCTGGGCGTGTACAATATCGAAAATATTCTGTAGAAGTTAAATTATCGTCTTAAGAGCATAAACACAAAATGACTAATAAATTAATTACAGTCAGCATTTGTTTTACAGTTCAGTATGAGTTTAGAAGAAATATAACTACATTTAGTGGAATTGCTGACCTCATTGGTGATATTGTTGATGGTTTGGAAATAGGGCACACTTCAACAGCTGTGATGTGTGATCTATCCAAAGCTTTTGATTGCCTGTGAAAATGAAGTACCTCAGGGCTCGGTACTAGGATCAATTTTAATTCTTATTTATATAAATGATCTTCATTATACAACTGTCGACCACTGCCTTAAAAATGTCTTTTCAAATGTTTGTTTTGCGTCGGTTAAAACCTTCTCTCTCACCCTGTGTGCTCGGAATGGCTTATTTAGCTCTGATTCATAGTCATTTGAATTATGGTGTTGTTTTTTGTCGTGTGAGTGTTCAGCTTACAAAAGATGGCTATTCGCATTCTTAGTAATGCACCAGTTATTGTCAGCCTCTGTTCAAAAAACTGAAAACTCTGCCTCCGACATGTTTCTATATTTTCCAATCTTTAATTAGCATCCATTCTAAATATTCTGATTTTCACACACATTCCATCAATCACTCTTATAACACAACACATTCAAACAATTTAGTTCCATCACGTTCTAGAATTAAAATCACAGAAAACAATAAGCTTGACCTCAAATTGTATAACATACTTACAACTCGATTTGCAAACACTAACTTCAGGTATATGGCTCTGAATCGGTTTAAACTATTTGTGAAGATATATCTTGAAGACACTTGTTTTTATAGTGTACAAGAGTATATCGATGGTTAGGACATGTACTAATTTTATTATTTCTTTTAATGTTCTTAACATTTTAACTTGTGACTATACATGTACATTGTCAATACTCTACTTTACTCTAAATTAAAATAGTGAAAATATATACCGATATTACCCCATGCGCACGCCAATGGTAGTGCGGTGGACGGAATAGCTGGATCCGCCAAAGCGTGTCTACCAATAGGAATTGAGCATTCCGACCTGGCGCATTCGTATTTGCTGTCTAATCGACTTTGCTATGCAAGATTTGTGGCACTTAAATTTAATGCGGTAAATACAGTGTGTCCAATTAAGTTGGCACATGGAAAACTTTTTTATTATTGATTTTACGAAAAAAGTTATTCTTGATAAAAAGTTCTGCATAGCCTAAAGTCTAAAATGAAGTAAACAGATTTCAATTTTTTGCAGTCGTGTACGAAGTATGTCGAAAAATGTAAGTTTTGCTCAGGAGAAAAGTACCCTTATTTTTATAATTTCGACAGTCATTATTAGGAAAAGTTGATCCTAATTTAAAACTACAGTTAGATATCCAATATTATCTAAAATTTATCTAAAATAATAAACAGATTTTGTTATATTTACAAGCCTCTGTATTAAATTGATAATTTACGTCTAGAGATCGACATTAAATCTAGGATGCGCTGACAAACCAATGACATTTTGACAGCTTTTTGACGTTTCCTGTCAAAAATTCATTGGTTTCAGTGCATCCTAGTTTTAATGTCGATCTCTAGACGTAAATTATCAATGCTTATACAGAAAAGTTGGTAAAAATAAAACCTGTTTTTAATGGTAGATGGATAATATTGGATATCTGGCCCTAGTTTTCAATTAGGATCAACGTTTCTTAACAACGATTGTCGATATTATAAAAAATAAGGGTACTTTACTCTTGAGCAAAATTTACATTTTTCGTATACGACTTCAAAAAATTTAAATCTGATGACTTCATTTTGGGTTTTAGGCCATACAATTTTTTTTTCAAGAATCAGTTTATTTCACTTTATATAAGCTGTATCTATTTATCTTTCTGTTAATTGCTTTAAATGGTAAGCGGGTTGGGTTTATAGCATGAATAACTCTATTATTTGAGACCTCGACTATAGATTATGGTCAAAATTTGACGGGTATTATTTGTGAACTCATTTTCACAAACACATAAGATCAAAAACCCAATCTGGATAAGAACAGAACAGTCTAACTTCTGAAAAATATAAGGTACCTAGTACGAGCAAAATCGGAAATAAAAAATAATAGCAAAAAATTTATAGTCGATATTTTATGAAAAAATCAAATGAAATTAAATTCCAAGGTACTGATACTGACGTAATAAAACTTATTTAATCAAGACCACAGAAAATAGTAATAAGAATTTAATATTACCGATAATATCGTGTTAAATAAATGAAGATTTAATGACAGCAACAAGAATTGGGTTATCCTTAGAAACCCTTCGATTAATATTAAATAAAAATCAAGGGAAAAATTCAGCTGTGCTATGGCCTTTCTTCCCACGCACCCGCGCTCCCGCCAAACCCTCGGGAGGAAAGGGATAAAAAGCAAAAGTCACGGTGTCTACACACAGAAGCGTATAATCTCCCGTTATGACGGGGAATGTTACTAATTCAGTTTCTGTAAGACAATGCTAACCTGGAACTGTTATTTGATCCCGTATAAGATTGAAACGTATTCGACCAGCTCAGACCTCCGAAATGACGACGTAATCACAATAAAACCGGCCGTCCAGGTAACGCAATAATGAAAACCGGACCATGCCGTAAATTGGAGGTTTAACAGCCCCATCAATTTTTCACGAGGCTGACTCTGCTTCACGACAGTCCAAGTTGACGTTTCCAAAGCCTACTTATTAATGTGCGAGAGGCTTAATCAACACTCCTTGGGCAGAATTTCATTTGTTGACAAAAACTTAAGACGTTTAAATTGGCGAGTCCTATAATAAGTGTCTAAGAAAATGTATGTTAAAGTAGAGAAAAAATAACATGTTTTTATAAATTTATTTGTATTTTAAAATTTTCATAAATAGGACCCAGATATAGGTAACGATTTTTAAGAAATCTGAAATAAGATAAGAAAGAATCTTAGATAGATGAATTAATGAAAAACTTTTGGAGCACATTCAGGTAGTTGTTTCCGTTGCATGTATTTTCAAATAAAGGTATACAGTGATGAATAAGAAAAAGCAGTAAAAAATATGTAAGAAAATCACCGCGGGTAGCCGCATCACGAAACCAGATGTAAGTTTTGAATTAATATCTATAGCTTTGAAGAGTTTCCAAAAATTTTTCAGTTTGAAATTTATGATTTCACAATATATTTTTTAAGCCGTGACAGATCTATTGAC
This sequence comes from Monochamus saltuarius, assembly GCA_025584915.1. Lineage (NCBI taxonomy): Eukaryota > Metazoa > Arthropoda > Insecta > Coleoptera > Cerambycidae > Monochamus > Monochamus saltuarius. Next base: position 65,747,747 of record CM046722.1, on the reverse strand, counting down.
AAAATTTCTAATGGCTTTATATTCCTCCCAAGCGAACTCGAATTTAAAGCGTTTATATTTTAAATAAGCTTCTTTTCTTTAAATTGTTCATATATTTTTAGTTATCAGTGAACCAAGGGGCAGGTAACTTAATCAACACTCCTTGGGCAGAATTTCATTTGTCAACAAAAAGTTAAGACGTTTAAATTGGCAAGCCCTATAATAATTGTTTAAAATAATGTATGTTAGGGCAGGTAAAAAAAAACATTATATTCTTAAAATTTAACTTAACTTTTTGTTTTGTTTATAAATAGACGTACCCAAGTACGGATTTTTTTGAAATTTTAAATAATATAAGAAATAAACTTCGATTCATTAATCTAAAACCTTTGAAGCATTTTGAGGTAGCTGTTTCTGTTGGATGTACGAACATCTTCAAATAGGTAAAGGTATCTACTGGTATACAATGATGAGTGAAATAAAGAAGTAGAAAGAAATGTAAGAAAATCATTCACACACATCCACGGAACAAGATGCAAGTTTTGAATAGATATTTAGAGTTTTGTTGAGTCTCCAGAAATTTTTAGGATCAGCCTTAAATTTATAATTTAAGAATATTTTTTCAAACGTCATACATTTATAAACAAAATTTCTAAGGACTTTATACTCCTCGACTCGAATTTAGAGCGGTTATAGATGTTGTTTTTTGTTTTTGTTTTTGTTTTGTTTTTTTTCATTAAATTGATCATATATTTCATCAGTAAACCAATAGGCAGGTAACTTGGTGATACTAGTTGTTTTAATAGTAGCATGAATATCAAAATCTTCACTAATACTAGTATAAGAAAATTTACATTGCGTCATCAGCGCTATTCATATCATAGATAGTGTCATAGGGTACAGAATGCAAATCCCTCAAGAATGATGCATAATCAAATTCAGAATAATCTCTGTAAGTTTTTAATTAAGACAGACGCGTTTTCTTAATAATTAAACAAGTCACCACCATGTAACGTTCATTTTTACATGAAACGTTCCCCTGTATAATAATCTGCAGTGTAACAGATTATTTATGATAATTACTGTAAATTATAGATATTGTTTTAAGAATTATATTTAAAAATATTTATTTTATGTTACAGATCACCTTAAGAGGCAGGCATTTTGTCTCTATCAGCGATTATATCAGTTTCAGAAATATAGGTTTAGAATAATTAATTAATATCAAATCTTATTGGTTCATTCATGTAGTTGGTCATAATTTATTTCACATACGTGTCAAGTTAATTATCTATTTGTTTATTTACAATTGCTTCAGTACGGATCACATAAACATGTAAATTCTAAGGTGGGTCATTTAAGTTGGCACGATAGGTCACCTGTTCAAGGGAACTGATGCGCTAAGCCCTTTGCTTTGCAGCTGGCACGCGGGTCGAGCGTGATTTTTTAACCTCCATGGCGCGACTCGAGAGCTCCAAAACCACAAGGTAAAAATTGTAATCACATATTATATGAGTCATCCATCTAAAACAATATCAATATATTTTCTTGATCATTTAATTTATAAAATAATAATTACTTTCAGATTTCAAGAATATTTTTGGGAATTTTTTATTAAAATAAAGAATTTCATGTGTTATAGTTTATAGGGTGGAAAAAAACATGTATGCTTTAAATTTCATTAATAGGGTCATATTTTTAAGTTTTTTATGTTCACAGTTAATTGTCAATTTACGGAAATCGAGTTAATACCAATATTTTTGTCGAATATTAATTAATAGTTCAAACGGGAAGGTAATCCAACAAGTGTGAGATAAATTGTAAGTAGGGTATAATTTCAGATTTTTATAAAAACTTAATAATTCTTTTACCATTATAATTATATATTTATTTATAAAACTTCTTTTAAAATAAACCAAATATTTATTTACCCTAGTAATAAAATCGCGAGCTCAGGCCAGCCTACGACTTTATCAAGCGAATTTTGTTTTCCTCTGTATCCCAAATAAATATTTTGCCGCCCATTGACCAACGGTGATTTGTTTCCGTGTTTCCTCTTTGCGATAGCTAGAAGGTTGTTTCAAAAATTAGGAAGCTTACCCTATGGGTCTTTTTAGATTGCTAAATAAACCTAAAAATGATAGTCGTAGGATACCAAGAGTTTCCTATGCGACAGATGCAGTCAAGAGCAGTGACAGCAGATATAATGTTAAGTTTATCATTAACCAAACAGGTGATAATCTCCACTAAATCTTTGTTATGATCCTCAATTTCAATAAATCTTAAGTCATTGAACTGTATGGTTATATTAATCGATAAAGGATAATCGCACAACAAATATTTACATTTTTGAAACATTGCCACTTAGATGATATTTTAAAGTAAACATTCTCTGTACTTCAATGTGGAGAATGCTATTTGGCGAACAAGTTGAATCGTCCAAAATTATAATTATTTGCGAAAGTTCCAATCCATACCTCCTATCTACAGGCAAAAATCAAGATATTTCGCCTTATTTAAAGTATGAAACTTCTGCATATTTTGTTTCAAAATTTATTGAATGTGGAATAATTATTTTGCTCTAAAATTAGCATAGTCAGTTTCTGATTAGCATAAATAGTATTCCAAAATAAATCTTGGCCATCTCTAGCGCGAGATTTTTAATTTTCTATGTAGGTTTATAGGTGGTAGAATACGCAGTTAAATTATTGTGGGTTTAATAGATCCAGCAGTTTCTCACGAGACTGGTCCTGCTTCGTGACTATCCTAGTTGGCGTTTCCAAAGCCTACCTCTTATTTTGAGAGGGCTTAATTAAATTTCATTTGTCAACAAAAAGTTAAAAGTTCAAACTGACGACGAGCTCTATAATAAGTGTATGTCAAAGTTAATGAGGGAGAACAAATTATTGTTTTTTTAAATTATTAATACAGGGATTAGATATAGTTATTGAGTTTTAATAAATCTAAAATAATATAATTAGCAAACTTAGATACTCAGTATAAATAGTTCCCAAAATAATTCTTGGCTGTATTTTATCCTGCGATTTTTAATTTTCGTCACAGATGGTAAAATATTCCGCTTAACAAAGCCTTTTTCTGTTATAGATTTTATTCTTGCTGTACCGAGAAATCCTATTTACCTGTTTGCAATACAAACAGAAACGTCAGATGCTATAAAATGTATTTAACTTTCTTTATACAGCACTGGTAATTTACGTAAAAAAGTTAGACGTCGATATCTCCAAGACCTCATCATTTTATAAATACTACCACGGTCCACAAATAAACTTATCTTTTAATGAAAACCTCATGTTTATCATCCCTTTAGCAAGACGATGTGAAACTACTCTAGTATAAAGATAAGCTTGTTTGCTATATTGCCTTCGCGATGGCCTTTTTTGTCGTGTATGAGGTTTTTTGCAAACAGAGGAACCTCGCTCGTTATCTCTGCTTTAGTACATTTAATGGTAGATGCCCGGCCACTCAAACAACCTTTTATCTGCTGCAACTGCATTGTACGAAATTAAAGCTTCACCTGGAGCACCGGATCTGATTCACGAGTCTATTGATGTGCGGATTGCGTTGTAATTTGATACTTTACTTTGAAAATGCAAGAAAGCAGGCGAATAAATTATTCGAACAAATAATATATTAGCAGTGCCCCGTGGCGTATCCAGATATATATAAAAACTGTTTAAAAAATGAGCCTAAATATTTGCTTTTTTCATCTGATCCAACATTGTGTCTAAATTAAGATCTCTAGCTTCGTTTAGTAAATTTATTTTTTCTATAGCTGATTTTGAATCGAGTGTAATTGAAGACCCGAGTGCAAGAACCAGGCAACTCCATTTTTGGCTACAATCGACTTAAATACATAGGGGGATTCTAAATAATCCTATACATAATTCGGTGCAAGAACGAGGTAGATCCGATGAATAGTAAACCCATGACAATACATTTTGGAGCTACTGGTTTTTACGTTAGGTGTATAAACCAGGCAACTCCGGATCTGCCTGGTTTTTGCACTGTTTTCAATTCAGACATTAAAAATTCTACTTATTGAAGGGTGATAAATGTAGTACTTTACCACCAAATGAATACTTATTATACCATAGTCCCTTGGCTTTAAGGATAAAAAGTTGAAAAACCAGTGGCGTAGGGTGGACTAATCTAGACGTGGGCGAAGTCGCATCAGCGAGGCCCTTTTCTTCCGCCATTGGATCCTGAATAAACTGAATATTGTGACACATAATAGCTACATGCAAGGTCACAGTGTGCATCAATTTTGGTTCAAATATTTTCATACAATCGGGAGAAATTAAAAAATTTATATTTTACAAAAAATGTTTGTATCTTGAAAACAAAAGGCGATCGGACATTAGTGTATATAACTTTATTTATTATTTTTTGGTCCTTTATCGCGTGATACTATGCATTGTAGTTTTTTCAATGTCACCCTGTATATTTTCAAGAAAAGAATGGTGAAAAATCAGAAAGTGTTTACAAAGTTATTCATTTATGATTAAACTAGTTAAAGTAGTGAAGTCTGGATGATCTGAAAATTTCATAATTATGAGGTGTTTAAATGCTAAAAATAATTATTTTTTGTAACCTCTTCAGTACTAAAAAATATGTCGATAATAGAGCAGGGTATGCAAATTAATTATAGTACGTGTGGTAAAGCTTATTCTTAGTAAGGTCTTTTAGGGTGCTATTCGTACTATTTAGAGTTCATGGCGTTCTGTTTTAAATCAGCACCAAGGGGGCCTCGCGCGAGGCCCCTTTAAGTGCGAGGCCGTGGGCGAGGGGCCGCTTTGCCCACGCCTAGCTACGCCACTGACTTTAGCTCAAGAATATGTCGCTAAACGAGACTTTGATTTTTATGCTAATCTGGTCATGGAGTCTAATCAGACTGTAGATGAAGAATCCACTTCTGTGACCGATGTAAGTGAATAAATTTATTTGTTACATAAGTTTGTTTCATTTGTTGCTCCCAATATTCTGCAATTTCGGTGCAAGAACCAGGCAGATCCATTTTTTTAATGTTTCTTTTTAAAAAAAATTTGGAAAATAGCAGATATCACAAATTTTCCTCAGAAGTGGAAAGATTGTATAATATTTTCTGCATAGAAAAAAATTCACTAATTTATTAATAAAATTAAAGGATTTGTATAGTTTTTTGTATTTTTCTTAACTTTGTAAAAATGGAGTTGCCTGGTTCTTGCACTCGGGTCTTCAATTACCAATGTAACGTTTTAAAGTTTTATTGACTTTTGTTAATAGATTTACTAAACCTCTATCTTGGGCTGACGGTAGCCGAGCGGTCAAGGCGGAAGCGGCCGGAAGTTGGTTCGAATCCAACACGGGGCAGGAATTTTTCTGTCCTACCCATGGATGCTTGTGATTGTAAGGGTGGAGGGTAGTATAAGTTAGTAGGTAAAAAGGGCCAAATATGGCCTAATTACCAGTAAGCTTAATTACCTTTTAAACCTCTATCTTTTAATGGGTTCATTTATATAATATGTATGTGTTTTACTGGATCTGAATTTTTTATTAGTTTACATTTCTTTCAATTTTTGATTTGAAAATGTACAACGTAAGATTTTGATTAGAAAAATTTAAGAGGTAGTTAACTTTTTAAAATAACGTTTTTCTTTAATAAATCGTTTGTAGCTTGTTCATTCAGATAACGTTGTATGCATATGCAGTTTTAAAAGTACTCATCAATTAAATACCAGGAACTGATACAAATTACTTAATGCAAGAAATATTTAGTAGATTATTTGTTGTCTTTTCCTCTCTCTTTTCAATTTTCCCATTCCAATTAACTACAACTTATAAAGTTGAACGATCGATGTCAAGAAAGCCATATAATTGTTAGAATACTATTTTGAATTGAAATAGGAATGATGAATTGCTTGATCGAATTTTTATTTATTTATTTATATAAAAAAAAATAAAATAAAAATATATCTACCATTTAAAATGTGTGATTCATAACTGATTAATAAAAGTTTGGGAATAGATGTGTCACAAAGACTGGAGTCAACATCGTAAATTAAAATTTTTTATGTTGGTTTATAGTCATGGTTAAAACTACTAAAGTTGTAGCATTTTCAACCTTTACATCGTTGGACTACTGTAGTCTCTAGCAAATATTGAAATCCGATTGTAATATTAACGCATTTATGATAGTGCTTACATTATCATTTTTCAAGTGTCAAAAATGGCTTAAGTGCATAACAACTCGGAATTCATGAATATTCTTCTAATTTATGGTGAAGTAAGACATAAAGGTTTAGCAGCTTCTCGTCTGAACACAGAACGATTTCCCCGCATAGACATCTGCCAAATGCAGCTACTTTCATCACGATGGTGTAATGCGAGCCTGACACAGGAAATTTGCAACCGAATCGTTGAGGAAATGTCCAGAGCATCTACGGCGTATTGCAGTAACTGAGGAACGCATTTTAGAAAATGTTAAAGAGAATTCCCGAAATAAGTGTCCAATGTCCCAATAAACAGCCATTCAAGCGTTAATACCAAGGAATAATCCCTTACGAATTAGATTTTGTGAATGGCTACTGCAACAAAATGCTCAAAAAACCATATTTACAGCCAATTTGTGAGTTACAGATGAAACTATTTTTACACGGAATGGGATGTATCACATTCATAATACTCATGTTTAGGATTTTGAAAATCCGCACGCAACGCAACGAGAGCATTTCCAACAATGCTTTTCCTTAAATGTTTAGACAGGCAGTGTGGATGATCGCTTAATTGAACCATCCATATTACCAAATCGAATAGATGGGGTTCAGTATTTTCGAGTTTACTTGTGTGAATGGTTTTAGAAGAGGATTTGTCTTATTGCAAAGTTATGTTATGTCGTGAGATAATTACCCTACATTTCTGTATAACACTTTGTACAATGACACTTAATGAATCATGTAAACCATATATCTTCCTCCTCGTTTACCACTCCAAAGACCCAACTAGGTCGAGGTAGTAACTGCCCTTTTATAACCCTTTCCATTTGGGGAGATCCTTTCTACGCCCATCTAACATTTTTTTAAATGAATAACCCTTATTTGTACTTACCCCTGTAAACATACCGTAATCCTTTTTAAACTTTGGGTATTACATTATCTTTAATTTCCTCTAGACTTACTGTACAATTCTCGACAATAAATTGAGTGTAACAGAAATTACATAAGTTCTCGGAAGTAGAAAGAAATGTTATTTAGAAAACTGTAATGACTAGTGTAGTAGTATAATATGCACATGAACTGTACAACCCATAACTCTCCTTAAAGGTAATTTTTCCTCATACTGTTTCCCGTTATTAAATTTTTATGCCCTAGTAAATTATTTTCTTTTATTATGTTTAACTATTATTAAAGATCTTATTTTTAAACAATATTTTACCTGCAAAAGCGGAATTTCAGGAACCAACTGCTCTACAAGTTAATGCCCCGACCATCATTGAATTACACCTGATAATTTTTCGCTGTAAACAGGATGGATCATTAATAATGGTAGGCCACAGAGCAGGGGCGATATCTTTGAGACAAAATATAGTTATAGCTAAATATGTCAAACTTAATAAAAATGTTGCTGTGGAAAAAGATTTAATTTATATATTGAAGTGGCAGGATAGCATTTCGACGGTATTACCTGAACTTAAATTATTATAATAACAAAACTTATGTGACAAACTCAAGGAGGTATTAAATACATTAAAAACAGTTTTCTCGGAAACGGTGTATTTTATCGTGACATAGTAAGACCTTTGTTAAAGGAATTGTTATTACATTCTAACCAAATTTATTTATTTGACGCCCTGTAAGCTCGCTAATTTTAAGTTTTCGAAAAAATATTATAGGGCTTTGTGGCATTAATTTTACGTGAAGAGGATAGAGATCAAATTCGTTCGCAAAATGAAAAAGTGCAATACGTACTTGCAAACCCTGATTACCATGGCACAAAAAAGGGAAAACTCAATAAGTAATTATAACTTGATGTGTAACAGCTATTAAAAACCAAAATAAAGTGTATTCCGCCATAGCAGGACTAATTTCATATGTATCCAAAGGGAAGGTCTATTTTTTACTGTATTAGAATGGTATTTTAAGCTAATATAAATCAAATCTTCTACAATTCCTATCAATGAAGTCATATGTATGCTCTCTGATACCAAACATCTAGGTATGCTAATGAAAAATTTCACAGACAAAGCTCTATTCAATAATAATTATCTAAAAAATAATAATCTAAATAAATTTACTAGCCTGGTTTAATGAAAACACTATAAATATATATGTTCACTTTTGAAATTGTAGGAACTCGAAAATTAAACCACAATAGATGAGATCTGACCTATTTCTGCATTTTTAGGATTGCTTCTTCAGATGGCCTCCTTTAAGTTGAGTTAAATATCTAACTATAAAAATTATTATACCAATAAATTTAAATTATTTGAAATTAAATATCGACAATGTCAAAAGTGATTAACCTGTCAATGAATTTTAAATTAAGCATGACAAATACCTACTTAAATAATGTTTACCCTTTATGTAATCGTTTTTTATATATTTTTAGGTATTAACAATATTGTGTGAAACTAACTACTCTGCGGACTAAAGTCCCAACCAGCGTTGAATTACTCCCACAACATCTACCCATATATTCTTTGTTATTAGCTTTTGTAACATTTTTTACTGTATTAGGTATTTTAAGCTAATATAAATCAAATCTCCTACAATAGGTCAGATCTCATCTATATATTGTGGTTGGATTTTCGAGTTCCCACAATTTCAAAAGTAAACTTAGAGTGTTTTCATTAAACCAGGTTAGAGAATTTAGCTAGATTAATTTTTTTTAGATAATTATTGAGTAGAGCTTTGTTTGTGGAATTGTTCATTACCATACTTAGATGTTTCGTATCAGAGAGCATACATATAACTTAATTGATAGGAATTGTAGGAGATTTGATTTATATTAGCTTAAAATAATAATAATATAAAATTACAATAATAGCAAATAAGTTAAAATTAAAAACATAAAAAAACAACAATTACATATCTAAAAACTGGTCGGCAAAGAACTCGTTAAAATCATAAAACGCTTTTTCTTTGAGATATTTTTTAATTCTGAACTTAAAACAATTTATATCTAGTGACTGAATCTCGGTTGGAAGTTTATTAAAGAATTTAATACAAAAATAATTTGTGCCATCTCTGGATTTCGCTAATCGAAGAAAGTTTGGCCTGAAATTATGTCTTTCTCTAGTATGGTGAGAATGAAAACTTTCCTGTCGAGCAAATCTATGTTCGTTATTTTTAATGTAAATGAGACAATCAAGAATGTATATCGACAGCAGTGTAAGAGCATTTAGCTGTTTGAAATGCTCATGCCAATCTTCTCTGTATTTTATTCCAGCAATTATTCTTATACATTTACGTTGTAAACTAAAAATTTTTTCACTGTGTGTTCATTTTCTTCTCGGAGTTTCCGGACACTCTGTATAAATGAAATTAAACGACTGAATGTGAAGGTAGCCTAGAAACAAACTGTGTCATTATCTTTAATTAAGTTAGTTTGTAGATTATGTTTTTACTATTTTTTTTTGATTTATGACAGATACAGTGCCTTCATAAATGATTACAAGCCACGTGACCAGGACTATGATTCTCGAAGAACAACTCGCATGCAAATAGATTTCTTGTCTCTCTCAATTGCCGTAGTAAGGAAAAGGATATTCGCATATGTATTGCTCTGCGATTGATTTGAGAATCTCGATCTTGATCACGTGGCTTGTAATCATTTATGAAGGCATTGTATCTTGCTACCAGTTTATGTCAAGTGGCAAATGCTTTTATTAGGTTCTAAAAAGGAAATAACAATTGATACAGCCTCTTCCGCATCACATTTACACCGTAGAGAAAGATATGCGACGATCTAACCTGGTTAAATTTTCAAGCAGAATCAGAGATAAATGCCAACAATTTTTTCAAATTTACGCTGTAGCTCGGGTCGTTACTTCACCAGGCTGACGTTGAACGTTAAATATTCCCCTTGTTTCTTTATTTATTCAAATCCCGAAGCAACCCCACAATCAAAAATCTCCGTCGTCCTCACTTAGTTACTTCCTGCCACTCTCGACATAACTGAGGATTTTTTAATAAGACGTCTTGCCATTAACCTTTCTAGGGCATATTCACACATTAAGTGGGTATTTCGTTTGTTCTAAAGGAAATTTCACTGTGTGAGCGTCAGAAGTTTTCGGGGCCATTTCTTTTGCTCGTGTGCCTTTGATCTTCACAATGGCATTTGTAATTCAATGCACGTGACCTCGCCGCCGGTAATTGCTGGGAGACAGTCTTCTAGGGTGCTTCTCTTCCCTACTTTCGAGACGAAATACACTGCTCGACAATTTCTAGAAGATAAAAAAAGATAATGCTTACAGTTAATATATTAGTTAGAAATATAGAGATATTCAGGGTATTTAAAAAACTTTTATAAATGATTGAATTACACCGAACAACCTTTGTCGACCACACCACCAGACTTAGACCGGTTTCGGGCTTGTTAGCCCTCATCAGTATGACATAGGTGAGATGACCGACAATAGTACCTGCTGTTGAGTAGGGCGCACATATGCATACGTGCTAAAAATTAATAATGCTTACTCATGAAAAGCTTGTATTCGTATACATTGTCCAGTACACATACGGCAAGGCGTACATTAGACAAACAGGTAGATTCATTAGCATGATTTTAAAGAACCACAGGGGCCATCTAAGGAATAATTGAGATGATAGCAGGTGGATGCAGGGTCATATCTGGATAAAACCAAGATTTTAGTGAGAGAGAGAGAAACGAAGCCTAGGACTACCCGCAATTCCGCGTCAGAGCCCGGAACTATACAGGCGAGTGATTTCAAACCACGCTTATATCAAATAGAAACATCAATCTGGGAACTTGATTCCATTTCAAAGTTGGTTCTAAGAAAGAATGAAATATGTTTATCATAGCGTCAAGTAACCAAAGTCAACGACGTAGACTAGAAATTGTTCAACCATTAATCCAGGATATTTGCCTCCCAACGATCTAGAACAGTTTTTTTACGCTTCCCCTGATGAAATTCGTTGGTTTAGAAGTAAAGAATTCAGCGAGGAAATTTTGAAGCGTGATATAAGTATTAAAGGAATTTTCTCGACGGTTGCTTGATAGAGAATGGAAGTGATGTTAATCAGACACACCAAGATCAGTAGAATGGTGTTCTTGAATAACTTATTTTGTGTGTTAACAGCATCAACTGTTATTCTCTTCCCAGTTTTTTTCATACTGACCAATTTCACAATTGGTTGAGAAGCACCATCATCAGTTAAAGCAATCATTCAATCGCATCAAAATCAGATCAGGTTTCTGAGCGTGTAGAATTTTCTATGCTAATTGATTTTCCTTGAGCGATAATACCATTTTCATACTATACTTCTTTTAGTGGCGGTGTTTTCTCCATGAAGGATACGAAAGATTCTAACGGCATCCAATACATTTTCTCCTCTATTAAATTTAAATCAAAGATTATATCAGAAATGCTTGATTTTTTTTCTATTTACACCTGGTCTACATATCTACTCTGTAACCAAACTTAAAAAATATACCTAATCGATTGTATTTATTTATTTATTTTGTCCGAAAATACATGAGTATTAGATAAATCATTTCAGTTTGTATTTTCGTTCATTTCAGCTATAAATAGTACCCTGATTTTTTAAATTTCACATTTCTATCGTCGACTAGTGTACTCCCAACGCCGAAGTAGGTGTATTTATTTAACAAATTTAATTTCTCTACTTCATTTTACGAGGTGGGACAAGATAAAGGCAAGTTTGTAAATAGATTTGAAAAGTTACTTTGTTGATATTTGAAATAATCTTAATTCGAGTTACCAACTCTGGCGAACTTCGGTGACTTTGAACCCTTATGTCGTCCTTTACAGGCGGAAAGTTGTACCGTGTTATTAACATTTTTTTATACAAACTTCCAGGTAATTAGTTTGCCTATGAAAGGGGTCAAATAACTTTTGTTTCGTTTTTTTTTAAATAAATATCAGCGAACTGATTAATATATATTATATACCTACATATTTTATTAATTATTAGTGTATTTGAATGAAATATAAACCTACAAGGTAGATTTTTAAGTTAGCATGGCTGATATCCTTTGATAGTTTAATTGGTTACTTTAAATTATTTAAGCGAAATAAAACCATAATCGATTTTATTTGCTAATTCATTAAATAATGCTTAGCAAATAATGTTCGAGATAATTTTATGCCAATCGAAACCACGATGCTTAGTAGCCCAACGCCAATGGCGGTACCTTAGTTTGTAATTTCGTAAGATAGTTTTGCATTTTATTGCAGTTGCATTTTCATTTTTGAAATGCATTTTTTTTCCTTAAGAGCGTTTTGTTGCTTTTGGTCAGATATATACGTGCCAGTTTAGTGACGGCACTTATATTTTGCACATTCTGTAGATGCACAACTTAAGTATTGTCTTCCGCTCGCTACCACAAAGTATAAACTATAAATGGTTTGTCTTTGCACTATATCTATTGACATATCCTTTCACAAATAATCGATTCAGATATTTTAGTTGTGAAAACGGGAGACAACAGGTTTGTAAAGGCATTCAGCCAAAACGTGGATGCATTTCTGCTCATTTATGATCTTCACAAACAAATTCTCTAGTATTTTCATATATGTCATTCCTATGTGTCAGCATGTAACCATTCATTTTTAGTTTTGCATTCAACCCTACTGACAATGAAACTTTTCCTGGTGTTCTTATAGATGAGGATTTACAGTGTGACACACCAAACAATATTTAGGAATACTCTTGGATGTTTTCATTTTTTTAAATTAACAAACAGGAAACAAAAGTCACAAAAAATGCCAACGTGCATTATAATCCACACATAACTTTATTATAATCTTTTTGTAAACAAACAATATGACAGAAAATCTTCAATGACAGCGTGACGTCAAACCTATTCTATGTTATGATAACATTAGAAATAACACATTAAAAATAATGTGCATGACTTTTATATTGGTTTACAGGGTAATCTTTCAAACATATTGAAAGGTTAGAATATGTGTCTGGCGGCAATAATCACAATAATTAAAATATTAATATTAATAAATTGCCATGGAATATCAACAAAACCAGGTGGCCGAAAACGCGATATTATTGGTGTGACGTCACACGACGTTCGGCGCAGTTTATGTTTCCGTAGATACGGGTGTAGGTTACGGCGTTGCTGATGTAAACAGGCGTTTATTGTGTGTTGCATTTTTGTAGCATTTTTCGGTGATAGCTAGTATAAATACTGTGTAAGTAATGCCATAATTATTAGTGGTGATGTGGCCAACTTACGGTATTGTTAAACGTAACTTATTGTTTTTGTTTACAGTACAGATTCGCTCGTGAAAATTACGGCAACAATGCTGTTGGTTATGTCCAAATAATTTCCAATTCAATTTTACGTGAGGTAGATATTTATAAAAGTATGCGATCTGATATCACATTAAACTGCTTGTTTTAATTTGATTTACTTCTTTAGTACCTATTTTTTTTTTAATTAATATTTGCTACTGATTTCATTTCTGGTTAAACATTTTAAATAATCATTACTTTCAAATATCATGTTTTCAGAATAAAGGTAAAGGTAATTTAATGTGGTGGAGGCAGATAGAAAAATTTTATAAATATCTCAGATAACGTTCTGCATGTTGCAAATGACAGCAAATACAGAACATGTTTGGAATCTGAATGAATCGCTGAATACAATAAATGGAACAATGTAAGTCTGCTTTACCATTGATTTTCTAAATGCTCTATATACATTATGGTAGCTTAATAGAAAAGTTTAGTTGATTTGAACCTACTTATGGATTATCATCACCTTACACCACATTTTTCTTTTAATTTTTTGGCACGATAAAATATTTTTTATTAGGCATGTTGTAGTGTATTCGTACATTATGACATAATGGACTACTTCTTCCATTTTCCCGGTGAGATGCACTTTCTGTGTCCATTTTACGAGTCTATTTTGCAACTTTATTCAATACCAATGTCGATTAACACAATAACACCTAATAGTATCACAACTGACAAATTAACACTTCTATACGTATGTACTGCATTGTCCGAAAATGGAAATCGTATGCAGATATAAAGGACAATGCAGTATTTAGTATACACGTGCGAACGTCGTCTGACTAAATTTTTAAATGCCGCTTTTAATCTTATTTTTCCACAAAATTGTCTATAATAAACACCATTTCGATTAATATAATACATTCTTTCTTCTCCACGTATTTGGAAAGATCATTTCAATTTCTCCGTTATGAGGCTAGTATAACCTAATTTTATAACTGTTTCCTGTTCCTGGAGCCATGGAAATATCCGCCACATATTTCTTAGAACTTTCTCTAAATTCATACGGTAATATATCATATTTCTGACTACCCGGTACTATTACAGATTACAGATTGTAGTCTTTACGACCTAACAAAGGCGGTTGATTGTGTCAGTCATGGTATTCTGCTAAAAAACTGCATACCTAATTATAACTTCAAGAATTCAAGTGTTTCACTGGAGGGGTCATTTCTCACAAATAGATTTCAGAATGTTTATCTTAATGGCAAAGTTTAAAAAAATGGCTATCAAGTATGGCGTGCCGCAGGCATCCGTTCTTGGGCCTGTGTTGTTCCTTATATACATAAATAATTTGCCAAATAGTGATAATCATTTTAACTTTGTTCCCGGATAACATAACCATTTTAAACACCAAAAATAACTACAATATTTTGAAGGATAACGTTTTAATAATTCATCACAATATTAGACAGTAGTTTCTTGCAAATAGATTATTCCTTAACAGCAACAAATCACAGTCACTTTCCCTATGCCATATAGGTCAAGAAGCATTTAACTATACCCCTAAGGCCAATTTCTCTGGACTGTCTAAGAAGCTACGTATCTAGAGTCATTTTTCTAATAAGAAGTCTTTGCGATTCCGTCTCGACAACAACTTTATTAACGGCCTACAAAGCAGTTTTTCATGTCAATATGATTTACTCAGTACTATATTGGGGTCATTCTGCTAACATTTTTAGTTTGCAACGAAGGTGTATACGAATTATTGCCGGCCTCCAATACAGAGCTGATTGTAAAAAGCAGTTCATTAGATACGGCATTCTTACCCTGTGTATTTATTCTTGAATGCCTTGTTTTCATTAGAGAACATCTGATTAAATATGAGTTAAACAATTTATATCATGAACACTCAACCAGAAAAAAACTTTCTACGATTGAACAGAATTAGAGATGAGACAAATTATTATTGTATTAAATTTTATAAAAAAATATCCAGTCAATGTAAAAAATCTTTGCTCCATTCATTATATAAGTAATTTATAAAATTATCTTGAGTTGAATGAATTTTATATACTGGATGAGCTTTTGGAATCATAACATTTCAGATCTAATTGTAAATTATAAATCGAAATGTAATATTTGTATTTTATAGTTGTTTTTTATGTATGGTGTGTTTTTATTTAATTTTATTGTAATTGTATTTTAACTCTATGCTTTTAGCCATGTTTGTTCTTTGAGATGTGTAAACATTTTATGTAATAGCATCAATAAATACTTACTTCCTTACTTACTTACTATTTTTTAAGCAGTAATTTGTAATTTTTTTGTTGTATAATGGAAGATTACGTAATTTTTATACCCCAAGTAGAGAGCTATCTAGTATAAAGCAAAACCTTTCGTAATATATACACTATCCACGCGTAAAACACAGCGATTTACGACGCAAAAACGATCTCCAGCAAGGATAATAGGCGCCAATTGCCTTTTCCCCTTTCGCGATTCCTGGAGGCACGGTAATATCCGCCACACATTTCCCAGAACTCTCTCCAAATTGACACGCCAATATATCATATATCTGACTACCCGACGAAAGAAATACTGCGCATAGTTTACATCGGCTCATTCTCGCTCGCTTACATTTCCAACTTTGATAAAAGTTATGTACACCTGCAGGAGCACACCGCAAAACAGAAGGATGAATAACGCCGGCACAAATGAATATGTTTTCGGCGGTGAAATAATTCCGTAGTGAATGTAATTAAATTTATATGGTGTGTGCAAAACAATACATTTTTGGCGTTTCGTGTGGGTAACGTGCAGAAGCGGGCTGTCGCAACCCACAGCCGTATGGTAAAACATTGAATTAAAATTCTCAGGCACAAAGGGAAACATAGACAAGTTATTAGTGATAGGCTGACGGTGGCAGTTTTATCTGAATTATTGTAAATATTAATTTTAACATTTGAATTCTCATTACTGTGAACCGTTAATGTAAGCCCATGTTGTTGCTTAACATTGTATTAGTTTTCAGAAGTTGACAAAGAGGTGGACGTTCCCGGATTTTCTGAATGGGATGACATCTCCACGTATCCTTCGGCTACGGTGCTGCCTTTCCTTCCTATTATTTTTTTTGAACTATAGGATGTCTACACCTGTATTTGCTAGCAATGTAGCTGAAGTGCGTCTAAAACAATGTCCTGTAAACCTGTGAGCATTTTCTAATTTAAAAAAAAGCCGCTATTTTTTTTGGGAAAACCTCCAATAGCATTGTGGCCACAAGGCTGATTTGTAATCTTGCCATTCCTTATTTGTAAAAAAAACGTTCGGGGCCAATGGCCTCGTGAAGATTATAGTATTTCTTTATTATTGTTATCCATTCCGATTTTGTAATTGCAAATGTTCGGGAAGTGTAGGTTTTTGTTACAGCAATAACTGCCATTATTCTCTTTCTAAAATTTCCAGATCACCCATTTTCATATGTAGGAGTTTCATCATTTCAATAAAATATGCAAGCAGTATCGGTTCTGAAATATATTGCTAGCCCTTAATTGCACACCATTTAATGTAAAACGAAAAATTTTTCTCGTATCTTTCTTTGCTTTTCTCCGGAATTATTTTGTCAAGCGCAGTGTCCGCAGCTTCTCGGACTTCGGGAGGAGTGCAGGTTAATTCAAAATCGGACTTTATGTACTTGTTTATGTACAAATGGTAATAAATCTACTATGTCAGCCATATTTTCTCTTTATGGTGATATAATAAAGTTTGTTGAGGCAGGCGAGTGCCCTGTTGGGATCTTTTGTGATCTAAGTAGGGCATTCGACTGCATCAATCACAATATATTACTGTCGAGACTTTATGAATATGGTCTGAGAGGTAAATCATTACAATGGATTTCCTCGTTCATTAGATACAGAAAACAATTTACTTCTATTTACTATCGAGATGATAATTATGTAACATCTATTACATCTAAGTGCAGTTGAATCAGGAGTGCCACAGGGATCGGTGTTGAGTCCTGTTTTATTTATATTATATATTAATGGTGTTGAGACTATACTGGATAATGCTTGCTTTTCATTATATGCAGACGATCTCTCTCTGGTCATATCACACAAATTTGATATTGATTTACAAAACAAATGCGACGAAATTTTGCGGTCCTTATGTGATTGGTTTAAACAAAATCATTTATATTTAAATAGTAGCAAAACAAAAATTATGCGCTTTCATAATCGAAAACAAATGTGTGGACCTGTATGTGTAGAAGTTAATAATTCTATGGTTAAAAGTACCTCAGAACCAATAGAATTTTTGGGTATTATGTTAGATGAGCACTTGACTTGGAGGCGACATTGTGTAAACCTTGTTTCATTTTTGAATTTAATGAATTTTTTATTTAAAAATGTTAATTATGGCTTGGGTAGATTCTCGTATTTGTTATGGCATTTGTTTGTGGAAAGATTCTTCTCTGTCTCAAACAGTATTTAAGGCCCAAAAGAAGATTTTAAGAACTTTAGCTGGTCTCTCAAGCACTCATACTTGTAGGGGTCTTATTGTTGTGTTCAATATTTTAACCGTAACATCATTGTATATTTTAGAGTTATGTGTATATACTTATAAAAATAAAAATAAATTCATGCTTAATAGAGATATTCATTCTATAAATACTAGACATCAGTTTCGTTTACCATTTGTAAAATTATCAGTTCCTTCCAAGTCACCTGACCATATTGGCTTGAAAATTTTTAATGTACTAGTGATATAAAGTCAAGTGAAAACTTGCTTGTCTTTAAGTCCATTCTTAAAAAGATCTTGATACGTAAGTGTTTCTATACTCTCCAAGAATTTTTCTCTGACATGTAGTATTTTTTTTATATATATATTGACTTTATTTTTGTATTCTATTGTACTGTATTGACTATTGCTGTACATTTCTTTTATAATGTCAAATGAGCAAAATAATATATATATCAAATCTCCTACAATTCCTATCAGTGAAGTCATATGTATGTTCTCTGATACCAAACATCTAGGTATGCTAATGAACAATTCCATAGAAAACATACATATGACTTCATTGATAGGAATTGTAGGAGATTTGATATATATTAGCTTAAAATACCTTTCTTAAACAGTAAAAAACGTTACAAAAGCTAATAATAAAGAATATATGGGTAGATATTGTGGGTGTAAATCAACCCTGGTTGGGGCCTAGCCCACAGAGTAGTTAGTTTCACACAATATTGTTAATACCTGAAAATATATGAAAAAACTATACATAAAAAGTAAATTTTTTTATTTATTTAGTAGATCGTTATGATGTTTAAATTCATTGATAGTTAAGCAGTTTGACATTGTCGACATTTCATTTCATATAATTTTAATTTATTGGTATAATAATTTTTATACTTAGATATTTGACTCAAGTTAAAGGAGGCCACCTGATGAAGCAATCCTAAAAATGCAGAAATAGGTCAGATCTTATCTATTGTGGTTGAATTTCCAGTTCCCACTCCAGAGGTTAATATATATAGAGTGTTTCCAGTAAACCAGGTTAGTAAATTTAGATAAATTAGATTCTTTAGATAATTATTGAATAGAGCTTTGTCTGTGGAATTGTTCATTAGCATACCTAGATGTTTGGTATCAGAGAACATACATATGACTTCATTGATAGGAATTGTAGGATATTTGATATATATTAGCTTAAAATACATTTCTTAAACAGTAAAGAATATTTTGGTAGTTAAATAAGAAATAACTAATTTATTGTAAGTGTGTGGAGATGTGGTATATGACTAAAAGAGGAATGGAGCACTGTAAACGATGACCTATAAGAATAACAAAACATGAAATATTATTTTTTTAAATTCATTGTACTTTTATTATCTTAACTAATAAATTACAAATTACGTCTCTATCACAAATTATGACAAATAAAAAATAAACATTATCAGTCTCTTAGTGCAATGGAGTATATGAGATTTTTAGTGAGTCCATCTTTAGCTAACACAGACAAACTGGATGGTTTGCCCACTTGCTCACAATTGTCCGTGTGAAAAACATGGTGTGCTAAGCCACAAACGGACATCGTTTGGCCTTGGAATCCATCAGTTATCGGCCAGGGTTAAAAATGATTAAATTACTAAAATGGCTATTAAAAAATAGGGGTTTGTGATAGAAGGGTGAAAATTAAAGGTTGTATGTATTTTTTAATGCCACATCAATAAAAAATAAAAATAATTTTTTTATCCAAAATATAAATAAAAATGTTTTGGGTGGACCACCCTTATCACTTAGGGATATAAAAAATACATTACAACACATTCTCAAACCTAACGAATATAAATATAAAATTTCATGAAAATCGGTTAAGCCGTTTCCGAGGAGTATGGCATCTAACATTGTGACACGAGAATTTTATATATAGATTTAAAACCCAATTGTTACTATTTAAAAAATAAACGCGAATTTTTTTTAATTTCCTCTTTACTGAAATACTCTCATTTTCTATTTTCGTGTTATTCCACAATACTGTTTTTCTGGTTGGGATTCTTACATCTTCTGGCAAACTTCAAGTTACTAGATGGGTGTTCTCCAGCATTGGTCGGGTAGTTTTAATAGGCCGTAAAGCTATTCGACGTTTTTTTCAGATGATGTTTTCCTTTCGGGACGACATGGATTTCTTGCACTTCCCGGCATTAAACGGACATCCAAAAGGGGCGAGTGAACAAATTCAAAGGCCAGCGATGCTGCGGCGCAGCGCCCATCCCCATCAAACATTAAAATTTATTCACTCGAACGCAACCCGGCAGCAACGAAATATTCAAGCTTTCGTGAGTTTGTATTCATAATTTATTAGATAAAGTTCCACATTCGTGATTTCACAGTTAGTATAAAATAAATGTCGCCACGAAGGGTGCCGTATTTTATGGGTCATATGCCAAACGGAGTTGAATAAGTAGGTTGCACCGCACAAAAGACTATGCCCACAATGTTGACTAAGGAAAACTTTCCGATTATTTTGTCGGTAGAGTTCCCAGCCGACTGCATGTTTTGGTCGACTTAGTTTTATTAATCATTCCGTGTGGGAGTCTCCTATTATAAATTCGTTGAATCAAATCAAATTTTCCGCCATAACTCTACAAAACTGGAATCATATACAAGATGAATCATTAATAGTAGTAATGCCAACGGCTGATTTTTGTGCCGTGAAAATATAGCAGTTGAGTTGAACATGCCTTATTCTATTATTGCTCCTTTTCGTTCTACAGGGTGTAAAAATGGAATATACGAGACGCAGAAAATAGATGAAGGTTTGATATTCAGAAGACTACAGTGAATAGGGCATCCAAAGCGAACAAGAGATAAAAGGACAGTGAAAAGATAGTAGATCATAAACCTATAACTATACGAAAAAAAGGTAAACCGAGGAAATGATGGAGAGAGGCAGTTGCAATAGATCTAAGACAGAAAAATGTAATGAACTACACTGAACAAATGATTTATGTAAATTTAATAATATTATCATTGGCTTTTTTATACTATCATGATAATTTTAATGATTTGTAAAGTTACTAATGCTCTGTATAATTACATGTAAAAATGATGTGAATTTTCCGCCATGATACTATATGACTTATTAATAATGAAGGGTTATTTATTCTGATATCGCTTCTTTTCGTCCAACAGGATGTTAAAGTTGAAAAATGGAATATACCAGACACCAAAAGTAGATGCAGTTATAATATCCAGAAGAGTGCAGTGATTAGGGCATCAAGAAAAAACGGAAGATGAAAGGATACTGAAAAAAATAGTAAAGAAAAGAAAATGTAACAGACTGTACTGAAAAAATTAGTTATGTAAATTTGCCATGATTATTATTGACTTTTTTATGCCCATAACTATTATGATAATTTTACTTGTGAAGTTATTAATGCTCTCTGTAAAACAGATAATACATGCAAAATTTGTATGTATTATTACCATGGAAATTACGTATCCTCGTATAAAATATGTAAATTTATGAATTTTTCGTAAAATTAGAATGTCATTATTCATTTAATGCATGAAAAATGTTACTTTTGTATTTTTGCCATACAAATTGAATCGCTGAATTGTATTTTACAAAACGTTCAGACGATAGATGGGTTTTTCTATGAAATTTTCCACCATGATGCAAGATGAGTTATTAATAATGAAGGGCTTTTGTTATCGCTTCTTTTAGTTCTACAGGATGTTATAGTTGAAAAATGGAATATAGCATACAACAAAAATAGATGAAGGTGTAATATCCAGAAGAGTGCAGCGGCTATGGCATCTAGAGCAAATGGGAGATGAAAGGATAGTGAAAAAAATTGTAAAGAGTAAGCCTATAACTAGTTCGAGGATGTGATGGAGAGAGGCAGTTGCAATTTATCTAAGAAAGCAAAATCTAACAGACTGCACTGAAAAAATTATTTATGTGAATTTACCATGATTATCATTTGCTTTTGATGTCCGACTTGTAGTTATTGATGCTCTGCAAAACAGATAATATAGGTATGTAAAAATTATATGTATTTTTCCTATGGAAATTACGTATATTCGTATATAGTTTGTAAATTTACTAATTCTTCGTAAAATTAGAATGTTGAAAATTGGACATATATGTATTTTTTGCCATAGAAATGCAGTATTTAGATACCTATTGCAAACTGTGTAAATTAAGTAATTCTCCGTAAATTTTCAGTGTAATTAAATAAAATATATATGCTTAGATATATGTACTTATGTAAAAAATGATACAGAGTATTCCAAAATTAAACAATATTCTGTTGATGAGAAATTTCTAGTACTTGTATAGGATTTTTACTGAACACATTTTAAATGCCGCTCGAGAAGCATCTTTAAGCTTATTTTTTTTAAATTCAAGGAAAAATACGAGGAGGTATATGAAACATTTTGTAAGTGGAAACGCACTACACTCTAAGAACCGATGAAAGTGTAAGACTAGCGTATTTTTTATACATCTTTTAATGTTTTTCATATCTTTCGTTATTTTAAGCAAAATTTCTTATTACGTCCAGCTTATGGTTTACATATTCAATGTTGAAAAATACTATACCAATAAACGAAAATATGGATATATCATAATAAAAATAGCTATTTGTCTTTTTAAAACGTCAAAATGACACATACGAAGTACGTATATACGAAATAAAGAAATCAAAGATTTTGACTGCAAAATGTTACTATGTTTCCAAAACAGACTCCAAACCATAAGTTCTTATTAATGAAAGTGGTGCTAAGATTTGGTTTAAATGGGGAATATCGGCGTGCAGAATTGTGTAGTTTAACTGTAAGAGATAGAGAAGTTGGCATCAATAGTTTGAAAAAATATCCCAGAGTTGTAGAATACTTAAAACTCCCAGATACATCCAGTTACACTGGCTATTGCTTGAGGAGGACGTCCGTCGGCCATCTTCCTCGCTGACAGTGAAGTGAATATTAAAACACTTAACATATATGGAGGATAGCAGTCAGCTAGTGTGGTTGAAGGTTATATCGAGGAAGCATCGTCGATAATCAGAAAATTTCAAAAGGTATATTTCATCAGCAAGAACTAGTGGTACCTCAAAATCATTCCTGCATGCAGATAGAGAATCATAATAGGCCTATTCGGGTTGCAGTAATGAACGATTCTAGTCGATCACTTCACTTTTCAGAGAAATCAAATGAAAACTTATTGAAAATATACTTGGGGGACTATTTTGAACCGTTCTAGAACTGTTCGCTGTCTGAACAAGTGGAATTGAATATATTTCGTGTTGTTAACTTTTCAGATTTGTAATAAGTGTTATTTATTTCCAAATGTTTATTACACAGCAATATTTGATATCAAAAGAACCATGAACTATTATCAAATACAAAATGATGGAAACCTACTTGATATTGATGCGTAAATTAGGTAAGATATTGAAAAAGGGGAACTTTATTATTTTACTCAAAAACTGTACTAATTATCAAAAAACATTCTAAGCTCAATAGTCACTCAAATAGATTTGATTTCCATCAAAAAAGTTTACCTCAAAAAAAAATAAAGTGAATAATATACGGGAGTGGGGAGGAAACCCCTATTAAAATCGGTCGTACAATCTACGCTCAATTTCTTTGCAGAGTATTCGGAATCAGCCATATATCAATGCTTGCAATATTTAAATAAATAATTTTCTGTCAAACTATTTTTTATTGACAGTGACATTACTATAGAGTAAAGTGACATTTCAATGTGGTAAAATGCCACTTCAGTAAAAGTTGCTTTACAGTCCGCAATTCTTTTTTACAATGCATTGCAACAAGCCTTTGCACATGCAATAGCTGAAATTCTGACTTGCAGTTTGTTTGACAGTCGTCAATTCGCAATTGCAATAGAAGTGATACCAACACTTCAACCCGAATGCATACTAAAAACTAAACTGTTAATTCAAATATGATAAGTGACAATAACAAACAGCATAACATATAAAATAAAAGTTTCAGTTAATATATTTTGCTAGGTCAAGAATCAAATAATAATCAAGTAGAAGTGAAAGAAAGCAATATGGATTTGAAAATGCAGCCTAGGAATTTTGTATGGTAGTAAACATACAAGTCACTAAATTATTTTCCAGAATTGCTGCAAGAAACATAGAGCAAGACCTACATTTTGAAAGTGCAAGAGTCTTTCAGATACCACGGCGTTTGCAATATGCTACTACTTTTCAGAGCGCATGCCTAAGTGCAAGACACTTTCAAATTGCAGAAAGAATTGCACTCTGTAAAGCGGGTTTAAACGATTCGAAAAAATTATTTATATATTGATATATACCGCCTATATATCGTAAGTATTTCTAAAATGTGTATATATGTCAAAATTTAACACAAATTATATGTAAAGAGTAAAAATTATTCACATATATTCGGTACTCTTTTCTTTTATCAAATCACGTGGCGTTTACATTATTTATAAGATATTTATATTTATTCTGCGATTCCTCCTTATACATGACATGACCTAAAACCTTATTCACCGTCAGCGTATTCCGGGCGAAATATACTTCCGCATTTGTATTACATAAAAAGGAACCAAAGCCGTCTCTAAGGGTCGTAATTCCCTTTGGGGTGTATGTTTGTATGTTGATGCAAAAAATATCTGCTTATGTTTATCGATTTACAGGTAAAGGAATTTGCTTCGTAGGGGTGCGTAATAGGTAGGGGTTATTGAAAAATGTATCAGATTTAAACGAGTTACATGAGACTTTTCGAGGGCCGGGGTTTTCTTTGGGCGATTGAAATGTACGGATAGGGAGGCACTATACACTCAAAATATAAATGAAAGAAAATTTGCCGAAATGTTTGCAATATATAGCAAAAAAATATATTACCGGAATTTTTGTTTAAACATATTGTGATAAACACAAAATACACATATTATTATGACATAAAGAAACACATTGTATAACAGAAAGAACCAAACTAACGCATCAAATATAATTTGTTGAATTAAATAATAAAGAAGATAAAATAAGAAGACTAAAATAAAAAGTAATCTCAGATATAAAATTAGTCAAAGAAATGTGCTGAATGAAATGAAACAGCACCATATACCATATATATGAAGTGAGAATTCTAACAGAGTATAATAAAATTTAAATTTAAATACTTCTGAAATAATAAATAATTCAAATAAGAGAGATGAAGCTGAAATAATTATTAGTTATTAATTCACAATAATTTTGACAGGTGTAAAAAATTAAATGCAAAGCTTGTAAAAATTTTGTTAATAATTTAAGTTAGGTTAAGTAGTGAATCGTTTTAAATTAAAAACTACTGAAATGTGAATTGCATGTGTAAAAGTGACTAAGGTAAAAGGCACATTCTCAATAAGAATGAAGACCGAATATTAAGGACATCACTGGAATTTGCTTGACAGCGAGGTATCCAGGAGGTTTTTGTTGATGAATGACGCCGAAAATAAAACTTGGTAAGATAAGAAAAGGCGTCAAAAGTTTTTCCTTTGCAATAGAAGAGCCCCCACACAAAAATCACAAGACTCCAAGCCCAATACACAGCTGAGACCGCACAAGAACACCCCAACGAAAACTTCAGACAGTCGAGGTGACAATACACCGAGATTCAGATGAGATTTCCGCCAACAAAATACTACGGAGAATAGAGAATAGAATCGGTAACGTTATCAACCACTTTTTGTTGGATGTATTAAATTCCTCGATAAAATTACATCTAATTTATGGAACAAACTCTTTCATTAGAACTAAAGAAGCCAATTCTGCAAAAAAGTTCTCCATGAACAAAAGTTGTCTATACGGCCATAGTACATACATCTTTTTGGTTTGAGTTTCATGTCTGGTTATTGAGATATGAAATTTCTGAAATCTCACCAGCCACCACTGTGGCTACCAGCAGTGACTAAAATTTCTTGCTGAAGTACCTGAACTGTGTTGCTATAGTTATTAAAACTTTTATCCAAATGTATTTCTAATACATTAAGGAAAAGTTAACTGTAGATTAAAGGTTAGTTGATAGTAATACAGTAAAAATAAACTGAACATGCTACATTGCTACAGCAATAGGTACGCTTTAACTTGTAAGTTAGTTGTATTTTATGATTAATAACTAGGATGAATATTATGTCGTTAAACACATTTTTATTATTATTGTTAGAGACAAAGTCTATTTTACACACAACTTTGTTCACTTATTGCTGTGACAAAAATGGGTTCCAGTTATTTCAATAATTTATGTTTCAGCAATCATATTTACCAACTACACAGTTAACTGCAAAATAATTGCAAGTAAACTAATGAATTACAGATAGCGAATTTTTAAATTCAGTAAAAAATTTTGTTGACCACAAGTGTCAATGGTAAACATGTGTAGAACTGTTATTTTTCCTATGGGTAATATTTAAGATACCTACACCCGATAAAAAAATATATAAAGTAATTAATTTCATTAGCAGCATAGTCTACTTGGCGGTTTTTCTCAGTGTACATATTGCATTGCTTTGTGTCCGTTCAGGTCCAACATAAAGTAGCTAGTGATACTTAGATATAGTTTTACTATATTTCCCCGTACTCTCTGTCTGGTGGGCTACTGACGAATAACTTTGGTTGTATGCTATAGGTTTTTCGGAGCATTAGTATGTATAGTAGTTTTTTCCTGATATATCACTTTCATTATTTCATATCATCACCAAGAAAAAGATATGGACAATACATACGATTAACCTATATCGTTTATAAATTATATAAATAAAACTGGCCACAATACTAAACCCTGAAGGACACCCAATAAAGTTATAAACAAATTCGATATACAGGGTTAACTATGACTTAGTACAAATATTTTAAGAGGGGATAGACACAAATAAGAATTAACGGAATCACCCTTCAAAAACATTCCAAACTTATTTATAAAGCCAAAAAAAATTCTTTTCTATATTATTTTAAATCCTTATTTAACGCCGCCAATGCTTGTTGGTTGCATACTCTACAAGCATGCAACAGTCGCTCATTAGTTAGTGTCACTGTCATGTCATAATTGAATTCCTGTGTTTACGTTGTAAGTTTGTGTTCTTCTTCAGTTCTTCAGGTGCCCTATTTTAATTTTTAAACGTTTTATAGTTATTAAATAAAGATATTTGTGTTGAGTGCAGATAATTTCCCACAATATAGTTCGCCGGTTTGGTTTTCTAGGTTATGGGACAAAATTGCCGCGGTTAAACGTCTCTTATTCCTTTCGTTCGATTTTATTATAATAAACAGGAATCTAATCTATCTAATTGTACCTACGGGAAGTGTCTTTTATCGGTAGTGAGTGGCTGTATTGAGCGAATATGTAGTTCTACCAGTTTATAACGAAATAATGGAAAACGAATGCAAAATGCTGGAGCTAAGTGGATTAACTGTTACCTATCTATCAGGTATTATTACTATTAAGAATGTTAATTTTCGTTTCTGCATTTAGAAATGCTGCAAAAAACCGACCGTATGACAGTAGATATTGTTGACAGCTGTAAGTTTTATCTATGGATCTAAGCCATCTCAGTCAGTTCTTATCATAGGCGCCGACTTTTCGTAGGAAAAAAGGGTTTTGCCCCATTTTTTAAACATCGAGCTAAAATTCTGGACAAATTTTTTTATTGTCTTTTAGGCCTCCCTGAGCACGTGGTTAAATTTTTTGTACTTAGTCATAGTTAAACCTGTATATCATATGTACTGAACAAAATAACAAGTACAATTTACTTAAACCGATATCAAAATTTCATTATGTCTAGGTACTCATTATTATGAAATCGTTTATTTTTTATTATTTGATTATAATTCTCACTTAAATAAATTTAATTTTTTTTTCTACGTTCATGCAAAATACAATACTTTATTGAACTATATTTAGTGGAAAAAGTGGTTCTTTATTGCACTCATCTGTCATTCTACTGCAGCGTTTTGTCATCATGACAAACATAAACCTTCAAATCGACGTCACATTTTTCTAGACTTAGTGTCATCTAAATAAAATTTTTTGGTTTTTGCATAAACGTAGAAAAAATATTGTATGCAACTCGTACAAAAAGTGCTTATTGCACTCGACGTGTTGTCCTGACAACTTCACGTCGCGTACAATAAACGCTTACTTTTTGCACTTGTTGCATAAATAACTATTAAAGCTTTTGTAAAATAACATTTTCCCACATTCACGAGCTACTTTCGTGCCACTGATCTGAGAATCCCACTTTAAAAAAAGTTAATTTAAATTTCACCACTATTTATTATTCACCAACAACCATGAGAAATGCCTGGGAAATAAAACGTCAGAATCGCTCCAATGTTGAAGTACTGTATTTTAAAAGTGATAAAATTTCATGAATATTCAGCCAGGAAGGTATTCACCTTTTTATACGACGTGTTCATCCCTCCGTAGTCTTTCCTTGAAAATAAGGAAAAGTTTGTTCAGTAGCCCAGATCTTATACGACTTTTAAGTTTTCCATGCAAATTTGCCGTAAAGGCGATTTAAGTCAGGTATACTGAATTGAAAATGCACATTTTATATTACAGTAATTGAGGGATTGCCGTAGGGTAAATCACTCCTCCAAATAATTTTGTTTTCGCTATATAGGATGAATCTTAAGTAATGTCTTTCAACATGCCATAAAAAGAACTAAGCAAATTCTTGAAGTAGTTTTTTGAATATCAAGGTTTTCATGGTATTAATAAGACACAAACACAATTCTTTTATATGATATGGATGAAGTAGATTTTCATTTAAAATTCTCATATGACATATATCAACTTACTCCAATATTTCTGAGTCTGGTTGTTGAATCTTCTTGAATGATGTCTATAACATTTATTTATTTATTAAATAAATTTAATCCGACAGTATTATACAAAAATTCCAATTACGGGTTTAATCATAATGCTTAAAGAGCTCAAACACTGGTAATAACAAAAACTTTGTATTTATACTAACTAAAAACAGATAATAGCATTTTGCCTTATACACACAACGTCAAAAGTCTTGGACTACTCCTCATTCTTGTTAAAGAAATCTTTTTGTCAGAAAAACCAAATAGATTTATAAAAGTATATTGTTTTCAGAATCTTTTTTTTGTGAAAATAATATGTTCGATAGTGAGTACTTAAAAAATTACACACCAGCAAATGTGTGGCATTTTTGACAAAATTTATTAAATCAAAAAGAAGTAACAAAGCAAGTTCTCTACTTCACCAATAGTGGGTATGACCTCTACCACGTTCCAATAGTATATTGACACGTCTGTGCATTGAGATAATAAAGCGGTTAACGATCTCTTGCGGAATATTGTTCCATTCCTCTTCTGCCGCCATCTGCAGTTTGAGGTGGATGAATAGGATTATGAATGGCTCTAGCAACGAAATCCCACATGTTTTCAATAAGATTCATGTCAGGAGAGTTGGCTGGCCAATCTAATCTATTGCTATGTTCTGTTTCGAGTGTCTCTTGAACCCTTCTTGTGCAATGTGGTCGAGCGTTGTCGTCCATAAACACAAAATTTCCACCTAACTTATTACGTAGGGGGTAGATAATGGGCGTAATAACTTGTTCAACGGAATTGGACTGATATGCGAATTAATGGAGTGCGGCGGTTGAACATTATTCCACCCCAAAACATTACGGTACCCCTTCATACAGAGCAACTATACGGCGAAAATGTCGCTGTTCACGATCTGGTTCTCTCCAGACTCTTTGCCGATTGTCATCAATAACCAGCCCAATTCTGGTTCCGTCTGTTAATAAGACGCACTGACGTAAAAACCAACCCCTATATGCTCTCGAACCACTGGAGACGGGCAGCACGATGCCTTGGAAGTAGAGTGGGGACCCGTAATGGCCTTCTAGCACGTAAATTTACGTTGTGGAGTCGTCTTCATATATTAGATGTTGATATACCTAACACGGCAAAACGTACCTTGAAAGTGGGCCCTGAGAGCTCAAGCTGAAGATGTGCGGTGTCTACGGGCATATTGCACCAAATACCGATCCTCCGTTTCATTAGATACTCGAGGACGTCCACCACGTGGTCTGTTTCCCACTATATCAAATTATTCATACTTGTGTACTATTCGTACAACAGATGATCTTGCCCAACATGTTCTATATCTGATGATTGGAATGTATTGCATCATGTAACAAGCAGTCATTCTTCCTCGAGTAAACGCACGTTCTGTTATTATAATGTAGAAAAATTCAAAGCAACACTTGGCTGAATACACTGTCAAACTGACAAGATTTGTAAAAACATTGGTAATAATGGTTCATGGTCTGCAATTTTTTATTGTCTTTTTTGTTATCTAAGTACATGTACTTTTTTACCACATTAAGAAAAACCACTAGGTTTAATCGAATGATTTTATATACAGGAGGTCCAAGACATTTGATGGGGTATGAATTAGAAAACAAATCAATGTGATTAAAATATTCGTTATAAGTTCTTTGAAAAATATTAATGAAGGAATTATTACAATACTTATTGGAATATGCATTTATATAAAACAATTTTTATGAACGTGTTTTCTGTTGTTTTACATTAAATTTAAATTTAGCTTATAATATACCTACTATCAATATCATTTTCTTACTGTTTAAGGAAGGTATTTTAAGCTAATATGTATCAAATGTCCTACAATTCCTATCAATAAAGTCATATGTATGTTCTCTGATACCAAACATCTAGGTATGCTAATGAACATCCACAGACAAAACTCTATTTAATAATTATCTAAAGAATTTAATATATTTACTAACCTCTGGAGTGGGAACTCGAAATTCAACCACAATAGATGAGATCTGACCTATTTCTGCATTTTTAGGATTGCTTCATCAGGTGGCTCCTTTAACTTGAGTCAAATATCTAACTATAAAGATTATTATACCAAAAAATTAAAATTATTTGAAATTGAATGTCAAAATGAAATATAGACAACGTCAAACTGATTAACTGTCAATGAATATCATAACGACCTACTAAAATAAATAAAAATTAATAAAAAAATTTTACCTTTTATATATAGTTTTTTCATATATTTTCAGGTATTAACAATATTGTGTGAAACTAACTACTCAGTGGACAAAAGCCCCAACCTGCGTTGAATTACAGCCACAATATTATAGAAGAACAATACATAAGTAATTATTCGGCGAGATTTAAGTTTCAATAATTTATAATGTTTTAAGCTAACGTCATATGATCCATTATGAAGGTTTCTATTAAATCTAAAATATAACATATTAATAAATTTCATCTGCACCTTTCCTATCATATCGATTTACTTAACATATATTGGATCTCAAATTATACAAGCAAATTCAATATTACTTCTTACAAGGGAATTATATACTTAAATAACATTGAAACTTAGTAAATGATTTAGTGTTCCAAATGATATCCAAATTTTTAAAAGCTTTTCTAACAACAGCTTCAACGTGACAATAAAAAACTGATTTAGAATCCAATATTACTCCCAGATCTTTGACAGAATTTACTTTATTCAGCGATTCATTATTAAAATGATAAGGGCACAAAATATTAATATTTAGTCTAGAAAAACTAATATAGTGGCATTCATTAAAATTAGGATATAATTTATGTAACACACAATAATGTTCCAACAGACCCAAATCCGCTTGAAAATTAATACAGTATTTAATGTTAGTAATAGCTTTATATAATTTTAAATTATCGATATAAACAGTAATGCGATTTTAAAAAACAACAACCGATATCACATAGAAAAAGTGAAAACAATAGTGGCCCCAAGCGAGAACTCTGAGGAACACCTGAAGTTACATTAATATAAGAAGTGAGATTATTTGTTTTGGCACATTGTGATGTATTTTGTAAATATGATCTGATCCACAGAAACAGATTACCAACAACAACATACCAACATTCCCTAATTTAATTAAAAGTGTTTTATGATGAACTGTCAAATGCTTTGGAGAATTCGGTATACACGGCATCAACCTGCTCTCTATTACACATATTTTTCAGAGTCGACTGTACAAAAGGTATTAAGTTTGTTACAATAGAATGGCCCTTGAAGAAGCCGTGCTGATGTTCGCTAATGAAAGATTTAGTATTAAAAAATAATTCATTTGATATGATAGCTTCAAATATTTTGTCTGTAACTGATAATTACACACAATATTCTTATTACCTCCTTTAAATACAGGAACAATTAAAGCCCGCTTCCAAAGTGACGTAAAAACACCCTCAGATAAAGATTTATTATAAATAATATTTAATGGATCAGATACTGAATTAATGCAACATTTTATAAAAAAACAGGAGGTAGACCATCAGAGCCGGCCTTTTTTACATCCAGTTTATTAATCTGTTTAATAACATCATCAATAGATATGCTATTAGTAGTTATTGTATTAACTGAGTCTAATGGATAAATTTCTAGAGGTGTATCTGAGGGTTCAAAACCAGATGCAAAATATTCAGAAAATGCATTTACAATTGCTCTTCACATTACCAATATCAGATTCTTCTTTATTTTTGAAGTCGTTTTTATTGACGTTTTTATCTGTTTCCGAACACTAGCGAATTCCTGGTAATCTAAGTAATTTTGGTATTTCTTCCAACGTTTATGAAGCTTAAATTTTTCTTTAATTAAAATTTTTATTTGATGAGGGCACCATATAGGATAGTTATAACAAGTTTTTTTTATTTTTCACATATTTAGCAATTATTTTATTGAGTAAATTATAAAAAGTTGATGTGGAATTTTCAGTACTATTCAGCAGCATTATTAATTTCAGTATTAATCCTGTAATAGTAAGCCCTAAAGAAATTTAATTTGTAAAAAGAGTTAGTGTGATAATTATCCTCTACCACGTTCATCTAACATGTTTCTTAATATGTGCAATTCTAGGTAGCATAAGTCTTCCAGAATGTCTACCATGAATTGCTTTTAAATTTTGAGTTTCTCGAACCAATCCAACAAGATAACAAACCCTACAGGCTGTACGATGAATTCACAATGGAAAACGCTCGGCGTATAATCACGAAGCTTCAGCGGCATCGTAGTGAGACCCTCGTAGACCAACAGCATACCAACCAATTTATTACTCGAGAAATCAAAGACTTAATCGTTGTATTTTAGGAATTTGTTTAACATTTTAAGATTTTAATTTATATTAATCTATAAATTCATACATAAATAATCCATTAATTTAACCAAAAAATTATAAAATAGCAATATGTAACACTTTTAATTGCTGAAAAACGTTTATTATATATTTTTCACTATTTCACTTTGCATTGCCAATAAAAAGGTACGTACTGTATCTACCATATACTAGTATCTATAAGAAAGACGTTTCATCATTTGTAACTTGATTTATCTTATACTGGCAATTTCTAACAATGAACTTCGACAAATTCTTATAGTTGTAACAAAATAATTGAATATTCTTGGTATAAAATTGAAACAAATTTATTATTTCTTTAAAAAAATCAACAGGAAAATGCACATTTCCATGCGTCATATAAATTTCAAAGAGCACTTTAAAAATTCCAATATCCCCTCAACTAAAGTTTCGTTAAGTGTCTTATGTAAGATGTTACCAAACTCCGTGGCGTATAAATTGTAAATGTTTCATTACTTTGCTGGAAAAAAAAAGCTTTACAGCTGTACTTTCTGGAAAAATCGCTGAATAGATAGAGAGGAAAATGTCCCTTTGTAATTTTTTCGATTAACAGAACTTAGTATTTAGAGATTTGTAGTGTAAAAGAAAGAAAATTTTAAAAGAATACTTTACATTGAGAGAGAGAGAGAGAATTTGGTTAGATTATACACATACAGTTTCAAAGTGCTTTGAGATAATTAATCAAATTAAATAAATTAAATTTGTTTCTAATGTAGATACTACAGTACTCAATAAATATGTTTGTTAAAAATTGACATTATAGACAAATTAGTAAAATATTACGATTCAATGTATGATTTTCGTAACGTACAATATATGTACAACAAAATATACTGAACATTCGACAGAATGGCGAATGCGCCACGTACAAATTATAGTAATAAATATAACACCTATAATAAAATTACTTAACAAATATACAGAGAAGAAACAATCATTGCGTAATTCGACCACACTGTTGATGGCTTTTGCTGTTGCGCCAATTCCGGAAATAACCCAATAACACCTTCTCTGAGAATGAACTCTAGCTACTAGCAAAATGGAACTTTAAAAGAAGCGAATTATTTTATATCTATCGAATAGCGTTGTTTAATGAATAATTTGATTTTATAGAGCAAATAATTGTAATAATTTTGTTCCTGAAGAAAGCAATTATTGTGTAAAATTTTTATAAAAGTATTATAATGTGTTATACAACACTTAAAATATTATAATATAAGAATTGTAAATATATTGCGTAAGAGTCGTATACTTGAACAAATGATTTTTAATTATAACCTTATAAAATAGTTATATTATCGTGTTTTATTAAGGATATATAGGGAAATTAATAAAATTATTTTTAGACTCTCAGAAAACAATAAAGTTATTGTATATTCCGCGTTATAAAATTCTAAACCTAACCTTAATTTTAGTAGGTATAATGTGTGGAATAAAATCGTTTTATTATAAGTAGCCATGTTTAAATAAATAATTGTTGGATCAGCGACTGTCGCCATTATGTAAAATTATTTGAAAGTCTTAACTTTATGTCTAATACATTATTTTACGATTTTTTGAAAGATTATTTTATAACAAGATCATTAAATATAATTATACAATGATAATATAAATTAAAGAAAGCATAATTTTAATAATTTTTAAATTTATTTTTTCATAATTCTAAAAGAAATGTGGTCTAAACTGAAGGGCATAATTTTTTTGTCACAATCATATCTATAGTTTATCAATAAAATTTGCGGCGCAATAAAATTGAAACACGAGATTGTTGAATGACCTATCTACCATTTACACAAATGATCGCCATTGAGTTTAGGATACCCCATTTTTAAATATAAGCACAAATAATTGAATCTGCATTATACACTAATGTTAAAATGATTTGGTTTGAATATTCTTCATTAAAAAATATAATGTTTCTTTAAATAATACCAAAATACAGACTACAATACATTTTTATAGTTGCTGTATAAAATTATTTTAAAAGCGTTACATTTTTGATAGAACTTTTACATTACCAAAGTGTTTTATAATAGTGGGCCCTTTTCGATTACAATTATAAGTATCCTATAAAGGCATTTGACCACGTTATATGAATTTGAAGCTCCTATAAAATTTATTTTGCTAGTTGCGCTGCATGTATTTTTCATCTTCCATTCCATAGATACGCCGTTACTTTTTCCTTGTATAATAACTATTTTTCACGATCTCGAATTTTTGTTTTCATTTTTTCACGAAAGCTTGTTTTTGTTCATCGCCATTAAAAAATGCCTAACTTTGCGTATGACTCAAAATTTAGATTTCTTTGATGGTTGGACAGGTAGTCATATTCCCATGCTCCATTAAAAATAACACTGATTTTGCGCACTTAATATAAAACTATTATAATTTTTTTAGTTAACGAGAAAAATCTAATATCAAACACAAACGTAGACGTAGGACATTGTTATTTTGCTTTTTGTTCTGAGAAACTTTGTTAATGATAATTTGTCGTATAATATTTCTAAATTTTCAAGACCTACTTAATTTTGTGATATTGAAATTATAGCACATTTTGCTTCAATCACAAGCAGAGCGAAATTTCTGAACACTCCATTTCAACAATAACTGCTTTTACCCCTTTCAAGAGCAGTTTCATTTATTGATGGATATGTACGGTATTTGTGTACAGTGTATAAACTGCAAATGTTAGTACCTACCTAAGTAATGTAAAAGAAAATATTAAAACCGTTAGAATATCCCCTTTATATGCAGGTATGCGAACGTTCTCTCGCTTTCCCAAGCCTCCATTTCGAAGGGGATACGTTTCAACAGATGGCAGCGTTCGTACGAATGTAGGTGCAGGAAAGTAAACCTATATAGAGACGTAATACGGCGTCGGTTGACATATCTAGAGGTGTCATGTTTGCTGTGTAAATACTTCGCGTTTGTGTGGAGAAATAAAACGGCTTCCCGTTCTTATTTAGAGTGGTTTTTGCTTTCTCCGACAAAAACTGCACTGACATCACACTTTTTCTCTCAGTTGTTTCCTAACATAATTTTCCTCTCATTGCTTTAAATTGTTTGCGGATCCCTTATTCACATATTAAAAAAATGCTTTACATTCCTTTTTGCATTGTAAGAAATAAATAGAATAAAACACGGTCATATTTTATTCATAGCTGTAAACGTGGTAATTTATAAATGTTAATTCTATTGTACAGGATGTATCCTACATTTCATTATTTTTTAAACTAATTTGATTATTAAGTGGTACCTTTCGTGGTTGAAGATGAACATATTTGCTGTATAATTCCAGAGGATCAGCTCATTTTGCAGCTATAGAAAATATTCCCTTGCGATTAGTTTAGGTATGGTGATTTTGGTTTTGGTAATTGTTAAGGAATCAACATTTCTGATGTAAGATACCTGAAGGGAATGCAATTCTTCTCTTATACATGTTTGGCAAATAATAATAATTAGAGCTACCTTCAGCATTAGGTAAGTTTCATCGTCAAACTCTTTCAGAGACCTACTGTCCTCCTCTCTTTTAAGCACATTCGATTTCTTAGGTTTATACCCAACTGAATCAAACTTTAAAGAAGCTCTCACCTTTGCATATACAAGTTGATTCACGACTTATTTAATTTAAAAAAAATTGGGAATAGATGCGTCATGAAATATGGAGTCAATATCGTAAAAAAATTGTTTGTAAAATCCTTATAGTTTCGAGAAAAAAATATTGAAGTTGTAGTATTTTCAGCCTTTACATCGCTGGGCTACTGTAGTCTCTAGCCAGGCAGTTCCGAATATTGAAATCTGATGACTTTCCCAGTAAACACACGTACGTATTTTAAACGTTTTATCAACGTATCATTGGTCGATAAACCGTGTTACGTTACAAAATCGACGGTTTGTTTTTGGTGTAAAAAACGTTATAAACACGTTTTATTTTATTTAGAATCCTCACTAGTCATTATTCTTACGTTAAACTAATGTTACAGGTAGACTATAATTTTACTATTGTTGTTAACGTTTTTATGACGTAAACTTCTAAGTAATTATGTACTAAATGTCAATGACAAGGAATATCAGATCGTTATTTTATTATATAAATAAAAATTTCAAATATAGGATGCATAAAAGTTACATCCCTACATCTTTATTACCTACCACTTCCGGATTTCAACAATGAAAATTTAAATAAAATGCCCTATATATTTTTACTTGTTTTGATAAATACGGTTACCGAAAATATTTCAGTCTTATTAAAAAATTTCATATAAGGAAATGTAAATTTTCACATCTACCACCTAAAGAGATGAAAAGCGACTATTCAAATTTCATGTAAATTAGGAAGGTATACACCTACATTTGACAAGTAATATTTTTCTGTTGTTTTAAGTGCAGTTATTTGTGCGTGTTCGTTTTCTTATGGAAAAATGTTATATAACTATTTGAAGTGTTGAAGTAATTAAAATATTGAAATAATAACTTCAATTAATATTTCTTATATCAAAGCTTGCTTTACTTACAAATTGCCGCTTCTCTATAAGATGTGTAACTTTGTGGTTCACCCCCGGAGGGGTTTCAATTTACTTCAACAGATGTCGCCAACATCGTGAGTGTTCCCAATATTTACATTCAGAAAGCTACTATGGGGTTAGAATTCGTTTGTATACACAATAAAGAACATGTAGTAATAAATCTGTATGTTCATTTACGGATTTTGCAATGCGTTAGAATTTAAGTCAAAATAAACGTTTTTACACGTTCAATTAAATATGTATAAGAACTTTTTAAGAATAATTCACTTGATTGGTCGAATATAAATCACGTGATACTCGCTGCATCGGGAAGGGTAGCGCAGTCCCAGTCAGGAGTCAGGTTAATCTGCCGGTTGTCGAAGCTGTCCTTTGTGTTGTATTACTTCTGTGGTAAGTAATTCTCTATATTTGTTTCTAGCATTTCATCGCTATATATAAATGTAGTTGTAAATATTGTTGTAAATCTATCGGCAAGAAAGAAGTTACGTAGGAATCTAACAGTCATTATGTAGAATTGTAGATGATTCTCATTTTCAATATGGCCGTTGGCTTGGCGGCCAGTTAGAAGTTACCTAGGTGGGTCAGGCATTGAAGGAGTAATGCGACGAATAATGAAATTTATCATGGAAAATCAGTTAGGAATTCAATTTAATTAGAAAGACCGTTATAACAAAGTGACAGTTTAAAACACAACAGCTATGAGCATTGTTGTAGGTAACATAAAAAGTAATATGTGACCACTGATTTCAAATTGTACTTTTGATTCTAGAAGGAGCAAAGCTCAACTTCCCGCAAACGACAAAAATGATCTGCGAGTTGCCTGGGCGGTAAAGGAATGGCTGAAGCATTCGGCTGCTAGATTTAGCCAAGGCACGAAAAATAAATAATAATGTTTGATAAGCTGTAGGTACATTATTTTTTTTAATAAATTTAAATATGAAAAACTGTTCTTATTTAATTGTATTGATAATTACGTTAAAAGTAGCTTTTAAAACTACCAATTTAAATTAAAATCATCAGTGCATTTAATGCAATAAAAAACGTTTAAAATAACGGTTTTACAACCTTTAATATAAACGTACAATGTACGTTAAAAAATAACGTATTAAAAACGTACATTTTTATCGTGTAATATTCGTGTTACAGTTACTAAATTATAACGTGTAAACGTTAGTGTCTTGCAACGTGTAAACCAGCGACATTTGAAAGTTGATTCTACGTTATGAAATTACCTATTTTTTAAATGGTGTTAAGTCATAATAAACGTTTTATATACGTATGAGTGTTTATTGGGTTATAGTATTAACGTTTTTGTGATGCGAGTGTCAAAAGTAGCTTATGCGTATAGCAGCTCGGAGTTGATGGATATCGTTTTAATTTATAGTGAAATGATAATGCTGTAGCAGAACAATTTCCCGGTAAACATGTTGCCAAATGCAGCTACTTTTACCGCAGCGTGCAGTGAGTCCAAATCTAATTACTTTTAATGTAACTAATTTTATGATAATCTTTCTAACAGTATACAATGGTATTAACTTCTGAAATATGGATAACTGTTTAAATAGTTGGTTTTTCAGTAAGTAGATGAGCTTTTGTGCGCGTTAATGGATAATTATTGGAATCATTGAATAAAGTAATTTCCTAAACACTTTAATTAATAGTATCGAATATGCTGAAATTCATATTTTAATAGTTTATGATAATTTTACTTTACGTATTGTTAAAACCAAATGTTTTTAAATTAGAAACAACCGCAAAAATTTAATTTACTTTAAACAATTTTTAATCTTACAGACGATATGGCAACCTCACCTTCAGTAAATCACATGGTTTATTTTATTAGGTTACGTCGGTGGTCTATCTGGTCAGCAGTCCTCAAAATTTGGGTATTTAAAAAAAATTAATATCTCCGTAAATATTTGAAATTGTTAAAAATGACTTTCGCTAGACTTATGACGAACTACACCTGCAGTTAAAATTTTTGTACTTATTTAAGGTTCACCTGTATAAACTTGTCGAAAAAACAGTTATATATTTGTTGCACAAGCTGTTTTATAATTTAGCTGCCAAAACGTTCTAAAAACATGATAAATTAAAAAATATTTCATTTACTGACAATAAAATAATGGTACTTGTCGCTATAATAAAACAAATATCGAAATATATTTCGAAAGCAATAATAATACAGCAATAGCAAACTGTTATATAACCTGAAAATTATAAAACTGTTTTACTGGTTGGATCCCGTCACATCTTATTTATTTGGCATATTTAAAATTTGTAAAGTTTGCACAAAAAGCTCTATTTTAAGAATATTATGTTACATAAATAGCCATTACTTAGCGTCAAAGGCAACCTGATCGGACATTTCTGAAGGCACTGTTATCTGCTGATACAATACAAATATCGAGCAGGCTGAAACATCCGCTGCTGGATTAAATGTCCCGTGTTTCTCAACGGCGTAGTCCGATGCCTAAAGACATTTCCTTACAGTTATTAACATCCCCGAAATTTAATGTGTTCCGATCGTCGCAATAAAAATTAATTGCCAATTACCCGGGCTCGCCTGCCGCTGAAAACCGACACCGCAACTTCTGTCGTACATTACAGTTTAATTGTCCATTAGCCGACGTGGCATAGATTTTACAATTACCGTTATCTTGCACAACGGTACTAAACCGAAATTGTTTTGTACGATCGGCGACTGGAGGGAAAAAACCGGTGTGAATGCGGTACTCCTCGAAAATAGCCAGGGTAGTAGACTGTAATGTCGCCATATATCGCAGTTTTAATTGAAACTGTGCTCAGTCTTTCGGTAATTGTCTGGCCGATACGAACTTGCAGTGGGAGAGGCGGTGAAATGTT
Source organism: Monochamus saltuarius (assembly GCA_025584915.1). Lineage (NCBI taxonomy): Eukaryota > Metazoa > Arthropoda > Insecta > Coleoptera > Cerambycidae > Monochamus > Monochamus saltuarius. The sequence continues at coordinate 65,707,176 of CM046722.1, read as the reverse complement.
GGTAGACTTCACTGAGGTGAGCGAGTTCTGGAACAGGTTGAATTTGGATGACATTTATACAGGATGCTTCTTGGTATCACTGCACACATTACGTTTTTAGTTTACAACGTTTAACTATCTACTTGAGCCTTCAGTTAATGGTGATTTCCGGTAGTACTTACTCTATCTTCTATAGCAAATGCTACACAGCGAAGCATATGCTTTACTATATGAAGAATCTGCTCCTATCAAGTAGTAAATTCTACAAAATAAATAACATTCTCTCCCACTCTACCCGAGATCAACAGTTTACGAATGTAGACATGCCAAAGTTAGTAGTGCTTTGCTTTACATTTGTGAGGCTGTTGATGGAATGACGCAAGAAGAGGTTCAAAATGAAAACTTACAATTAACATTTGTCATTGTGCTGGAAGATTTTAAAATAATATTAGACAAAAGAATGACACCCGATATTAAAACGGCAAAAGACACATCCCTTTAAAAATTAACAGAACTTTATAACAAAAATACAAAACAAAATTTAGGTGTGAAGCAAATATTAAAAAAAATAATAATACGAAAATCAAAATAAAAAAATTGACAGATTTAAAAAAAAAAACGGCAACTGTAAATCATCATGTCGATTAATCCTTAAATTATACATTTTTCTCTTGCGTCTCCGATCCATTACGTTACTTCCAACTGTAGTATGCGAAGTGAAGCTGGTGCGATACCAGCTTTGCAATAGTCGAAGTAAATACTACCATCTTTGCTAAACTTGAAGCATCAAGTAGGTAGGTACTTCATGCGGTAGTAAATACTCCGAGAGTTTCCAAAGGAATACTATTCACTGTAGCAACTTCCGGAAAAATATCAGTATCTACTTTGACGCACAGTACATTCTTAAATATTAAAGCGGATACTTCGCAGCCACCCATTGGGTGGTATGAATAAAAGTGAAGTAAGTGCTAATACTTGAAGTATAAGAATTTACTGCGAAGTATCTTCTTCAACATTTAAGAAGATACTGTGTGTCAAAGTAGATACTGATATTTTACCGGAAGTTACTACAGTGAATAGTATAGTATTTCTTTGGAGTATTTACTACAGCATGAAGTACCTACTTGATACTTCAAGTTTAGTAAAAATGGTAGTATTTACTTCGACTATTGCAAAGCTTGTATTGCACCAGCTTCACTTCGCATACTACAGTTGGAAGTAACGTGATAGCCCAGAGACGCAAGAAAAAAATTTATAATTTAAGGATTAATCGTGATAATGATTTACAGTATCGTAAAATATTTAGGTGTTCAGTAAACAAATTTAAAAATATAAAGCATAGTTTAATTTTTTTCACAGTTTTACTAGAGAAAACGTGTCGCTTCTAGCTAACGAGTTTCTGGAACCATCCAATGAAACGAGATATGGTGCACTTTCACACATTCAACAAATGGAAGTATTTTTAAGGTAAAACAAAGCACTACTAACTTTGGCTTGTCTACACTCGTAAACTGTTGATCTCGGGTAGAGTGGGGGAGAATGCTATTTATTTTGTAGAATTTACTACTTGACATGAGCCGTTTCTTCATATAGTGAAGCATATGCTTCGCTGTGTATAGAATTTGCTATAGAGGATAGCGTAAATACTACAGGAAATTACCGTTAACTGCAGGCTGAAGTAGAGACTGCATAGAAAATGCTAAATTTGGAAGTATTAGTAAGTACTTAATTTTTATTCATACCACCAATTATATCGAAATGTGATTTCCACCATTCAACTTTTTTCGAAAATTGAACCCGATATATTTTTGCTACATTTTTCTATCTTTTTATCTCTTCAATACTCTTCTATTCCTAAGTGTATTGCAGTTATGGTATAAAATGTATTATTACATTGTAACTATACAATTGATTGTAAAGTTATTTTGTAATTTTACAAGTAATTGTGCAAGTTACTTTGTAAAAATACTTTTTGTGTTGTAAAATCACAAAATAGTATTACAACTACAAAACATTAAATTATACCACAAAATATATAAAATATTTGTACATTGGAATTTTACATTTTATTTGTAATGAGTGGTAAATAAATTGCTATCTTTTTATACCGTAATTATTTTTTGCGGTATATCTCCCTACACTGAAAAAATCGTATGTGAATACAAGACTCTCTTGCTAAAAATGGGATATTATCGCAATAACATTACTGTCCATATACAAAAGTTACTTAAAATATAGTAAAAATATCTTTTTGTGTTGATAAATTTATATCCAGTAATAATTATTCTATTCAAATTTAGAGTTGTTTTTCGTTTATTAGCAAGGCCACTACTAATTTATAATATGTCATTCAATTGTAAATATTTGCAAATATTATCTAACATTTTATACTTGAAATATACTTGAAATAATTCAGAAATAAGTCTGTAAAATATTATTTATAATTATATTAGAGATGGACATATGCAAATGTTAGAATAATGTAAAATTTATACTAACAAACTAAGTTAGTAGGTATTATAATTTAAAAAATGCAGACATTTTCCAATACTAAATAAAAAAATATTCTAAAAGGACAAAAAAATCACCGAATATTTACAAACTACTATAAAATCACATAGGAAATTTACATAAATTTAGTAATTATGCTAAAACTATATTTACAATTATATTGTAAAACCAGCAGACTTTTCTGAAATTACTTACAAAAAATTATTTTCATATTATGTTTATATATAAATAAATTAACTATTTTCTAGGTCACGCCGAAAAATGTTGAGTATCATGTACCAAAGTAGGTAATAGTTACACCTTCTTTACGAACTTTATCTTATCCGCTCTCCTAAAACTGCATCTTTCAGACCATTCGACTGCACCATAAACTGCGTTCAACATACGCCGCAAATGACATATAAATAATAGACGTCCCGGAAACACCGCCATTATATGGCAAGCGTTATTTTGTACGTCACTCTAATATATTCTTTTACGGTTATTTTCCTTTACTGCCTCTTAAAGTACTCAAAAGATAATTGAATCTATTTTTGTTGTTCTGCAGTAAACCAGGCTAAAGCAGAATTTCCGCTCTAATACCTCTTGGTGCACAGTCATTTACAGTTATAATTTACTTGATGCGGTGGAATACGTTGCACGTGAAAAATTTATTTTCTGATTTAGTGGGAATTTAATTCAGTTATTTCTGCGAAATGATTAAACTTTTAGAATAGGTGCACATCTATTTGCAACAGAAATATTGCTGATCACGTGTTAAATAGTCCACACAAATAATCCCCAAGCAGTCCTCAAACACAAGTGATTTACATTACATCCTAAAATCATTGATCAAATGCGTATTTTTTGTTTAGTTGAAGTGAGTATAACAAAAAACGTATCAAACGCATCACTAAAACACATTTACTTACATTTAAAAAGTCTATATTTCCTTCTTCACTAAAAAACCGCATTGTCTTAACCTAATGTCAGGTACATTTTAGCGTTTAGTAATTGATTTATTAAATATGTTATAAATAGAACTTGGGTATTTTCCCTTCATTTATGCAGAGACTGGATATTGAACTCATTTGTTTGTGAATATGACACAATAACTAGATAAACATTAAATATTCAGTGTTTCTTAAAATATATACTTCTTACAAATCGTTTTTGAACCTCGTCGATAATTTCCGAGTGATTAGCAGTCTCGTAAAACAACCATTATCTGAGGAAAAGTTCCGACCGTAGCAGTTGTAATGCCAATAATAGGAGCCGAAATCAATATATGGGCAAGCCCAGAGACACCCATAGCGGATCTGTTCCTACAGCGCCTAGCCCGAGAACAAGCAGGGCAGGTAAAAGAATCCCGTGTAATGCTACGTGCACTTTAATTCTGTTTCTGGAAGCGACCATTTACCGAAGTCGGGAGATACCGCTTCATGCCTGCGCTTGCACACACTTGCACTCACTGCACACCGTTGTAAAGGTAGCTGCATTTGGCATATGTTTACCAGGTTTACGATCAGTAATCAAATATTTGAAATTGCCTGGCTAGAGACTACAGCAGCGATATAAAGGTTGAAACTACAAGAACAATATTTTTTTTTCGGAAACTACAAGGATTTTGTAAAATGTTTATTACGATATTGACTCCATTTTTCAGATAAGTTCTGAATCACCCTGCATATTTTAGCTGTGAACTGAGTTATTTTATGAGTTCTTATCTATTAAAATTAAATTATAAATATAGTAATTCAAAATTGTATCTTACAATCGATTAGAAATAATTATGTTCCTCACTTAGGTACCTCTGATTACTGCGTAATATGCATTATAAATAGTGCGAGGCCCCTTTGATTTTGTTAGCATGTCGCAAGGGAAGTCGTGCAGCGAGATAAGTGAAGCCATAGCGAAGGCAAAGAAGAAGGAAGCAATCAACGCCAGATTGCTATAAGATTGAACAACCACACGAGAAGCCGACAAAATATGTTTTCAATAATGCATCTGCCGGCTCAGCGCTGGAAGTTTATTTGCGGTTTCTTATACATGGCGTTCCTCTTCTCGTGTCTTATATTATTAAAAAACCATTAGGACGGGGCGGAACAGATTAAATCGATGAGGGAAATATGTTGCGCAAGATGCCGCAGGTTCTAATAGATATACTTATTTTTTCTCCCGAGTTTCCATTATTAAAATCCGGAAGTTTTATGGTCGATTTCGGGTCCGGGCTGCTTGACAGGGGTTGTGATGGAGAACTTTATTATTACTGTTCGACGGAAGGCATTCAAGGTATATTGTAATCGGACCTCATTTTGTCGATGCGGAAAAAATCGTGCAGAAATCGTTTTGCGTTGCGGTGTTGTAAACTCCCACAATTTAAGTGCGCAAGGGAATAGGTTCATATAACTTTTACTATACAACCATGCCATTTAAAACGTTTAAGAGAAGTGTCAGTTAAGATATCCAGTTTTTAATAAATACCCAACCCGCAAAATAGTTTTATAATTTTTAGGTTAATTATCTATTATTTTCATCTTCGAAATACAAATTTGGTTTATTATAGCGGCAAGTACCATTATTTTGTTCTCAGCAGCTTAAATATTTTATACAAGAACATTTTAGAACCTAGTTCCATAGTATATGGTTGATTCCACCAAAAACGTAACTTTTTATTATTATCGCTAATTTTGTTAGATATAATTAAGTTCAAAAGTCAAAAAGCAGTGACAGCATGAAATGAGCATTATATGTATATATATACAGGACGTCTACTTTTATTTGTGTACAAGTCCGTAAAAACTTTATTCTTCAACATAATCAAAAAAATTTTTTTATGTTTTAAATGGCATCGAAAACCGCTTCCTCTACCACGGCATTTAAGGTGGCTATCCAAGACCTGCTATGATTTTTTTATACCCCCGAAATTCAATTAAAACGTTTAGCGATTTTTTTACTTAAAATCGATAAGGTGATGTTAATCATGACCCCCATGACCCCTCAAAACCTCTATGTGTGAAATTTGATCAAAAACTATACAGAGTGTTTTCTTCTACACGCTCATTTTTGTAAAAATTTTATTTTTCAAAATAACGCAACAAATATTTTTTTATATATTTTTAGGTATTAATAATATTGTGTGAAACTAACTACTCTGTGGGCTAAAAACCCACCCAGCATTGAATTACACCCACAATATCTACCCATATATTTTTTATTACATATTAGCTTTTGTAACATTTTTTTTACTGTATTAGAAAGGTATTATTTGATTTAAATGTCATTGAAAACTGGTACTTCTAATCCCATCACGGCGTTTAAAATGGCGATCCAAGGCCAAAATAGGAAATAATAATATAATCTCTATTGTTCACATGTTACAAACAATTTGACTTTACTTTTAGATAAATTGCATGCATCATGAGATTTAGATGCGTCTTTCTCAGAAACCATTGCTTCTAGCGACATCAAATGCTGCAATATAGGTTTTTACTTGCTCTTTTAGTACAGCATTTCTTGGACTCCTACACAAAAGTGTTTTTGACGTTTGAAAAATGCATTATAATCTTGTTTTCTAATTTAATAAACTATATATTTTTTTCAGTAAAAAAATTACTTAAATGAAAACCCACGTATGTAGATGTAATTTTTAAGTACTTCATATTATTTAAGTAAAATTTTAATATATTTATAGACTGTACATATCATTTATTTTTATTACTGTGTGTGCACAGGTATCACTTAGAACTTGTGTATGAACTTCAGCATGTTGAAATTTTGGCACCAACATAGTTTTGGTATTATTCTTATCAGAAACTCTGCTTGAACCAAAAATGCTTGAGCAAATATACTGCAAGAAGGAAAAATACAATTATCTGTTATTTTAAACAAAATGTTCATAAAACCTAAGTTTAAAAAAAGAGTAAATCTTTAAATCCGTACTTTGATAAAAACAAGTTGTTTATAATTTAAAATAGCGCCCAAATACAGTCATTCAAATGAAGATTCTAATTTTTATCTGCGTACTGCTTAAAATTTGATATATTGACCTATTTCTTAATATTAGTCGATGAAATATAAAATACATACCTTGCTTTATTCTTTTGACCATGCAAAAATAAAAAACCATATCATGAGGGATAATTATTCACAGTACAATATACAGGTATGTGCATAAAAAGAAACACTAACAGATATTCATTTTTTGTCTCACACTGTATCGATCAAACACAACTGGTTAAAGTTCTAGCGTTGGTCACCGTGTAGCTGTCTGGGTACCGAACGGTCCTGGAGACGGGTGAGAAGAGCGGAACTGGAAGGGCAGGACGTGGTCGAGAGTGATATAACATACATTTATTTTGCAAACTTTGTTCTTACAGTGCTTTGTGACTTACGCTGTTTTATCAGATTTGTTTTAAAATTTCTATCATAAATTGAATAATAATATGCATAATAATAATTGCTTAAAGCATACAAAATTACTTGGCATAGCTTTAATGTAACTACCTAAATAGCCATATTATAAAGACTAAAATATATTATAAATTACGCATTTTCGAAACATTATTCTTAACTCCTATGGAAAGTCTGCTGTCGGCATGCGGATCAGTATCATTTTCCGCTTAGGAAAATAACTATATAATAAGACTTAATTCTTTTATTTTCATTCTGTAGCTTAAAACTGTAACGCATAATAACAGATTCCAGTTTGAAAAATATATACTGTTTTAGAGCAAATGAATGAAAGTTCCTCGTTGTTTTAACGTTGTTTTATATTCCGTTAAACTGGTTTCTATGTGACCGATGTTCTCTAAATTTTTGAGTTATATTTGTTTAATATATGAATCCAAAAGTTGTTTTTGTAATACTACAATATTATTTCGTTTTCAAAGATCTAAGTGAAACGATTTTAGTTTTCAGTTTCTCAACTGAAAGTAAATACGTACCTATAGTTGATTATGATTAATTAGAAACAAAACTCACTCAACATAAACTTTGCTCGCGCATTGTTATTTAAATGAAGGCGTTGTTACTCAAAATAAGTCCACGGAATATCTGTTAATAAAGTTGTATAAAACAGTATTTCATGTACATTTTCGTAAAGTTACCCTGCATGATTCATTATAATTATTCCAAATATTTCTCTGATAATTTTCATAGCCACTAAAATTTACACGCTGTAAACCATGGCTTTTATATTTTATAACAGTGAAATGTGTTGTGTTTTCAACATTTCCATTTTACATATGTCATGTGCAAGTAGGATTTGTATAATAAGTGTGCTTTGTGCCTCTTTTAATAAAAAGTGTAATGTACAAGTGGCTTTTAATTTCAATTTTAATAAAATGGGTGATAAATTTACTTATACGCATATGGAAAAATGAATAATGATTACTTAGTAGACACACATAATACGTCAGTGAATTAACTTTGTAAGCTTGTTTAGTAGATTTTATGCTGCATAAATTTATCTGTATACAGTATGTATGATTCAAATTTAATCTTCATAACTTCTGAAATCCGTAGAACAGGTTCAAATAATGTTGAATCAGTATATAAACTTATTTCCTAATTGCATCATTTCAGAGATATAGGATGTTGAAGCAGGATTTTCCTCCCACTTTTCCCTTTTAACTCTTGAACCACACATCTGATTGAAGTGAAATTCGGACATAAACACCCCTTATGATCTTACGTTAGTTTGAACCACACACATCTGTTAGAAGTGTATTTTGCGTGCTACCGCGTTCTTAATTTACTTTAAGTAAAACAACTTCCTAATTAAATTTGAATCTTTTTCGTGTCCTGTTTTTTTTTCGACATTTGGCCTTGTTTGTGAAATTTTCAATGAAATTCGTGACAGGGTAGAGCCCCAGTTACGTAAATTTGATTCCACGTTAACGTAATCTGTGTAAAACAAAACTTTCAGTAATTCGTGTAATCTGACGTTTGCGAAAATCATTGTCAAAGCTATTACTTTTAGTGTTAAGAAAAAACGCCAAGAACCCAAAAATAAATTTAGTAATAACTACTTATTATATTTACAACAATCAATAACTAAAAAAATTATCATAATTGCTCAAAGCGCATTCCTTCTGCCTCAATACAAATTCGTCATCGATGAAGTAGTGCAGAAGCGCAGATGTTATTTTAACAGGATTGTTTTTTATTTCATCACAAGCATACTTTATCCATTGGATCCATTCCTCACTGGTATTTACTGACGTATCCTAGACAGTTGCTTTTAGATGGCCCCAAACGGAATAATCCATAGGATTCGATCTGGCGAGCGTGGTGGCCAAGTCACTGGTCCTTCACAAGGAATCCACGTATTTGGGTGGTTGTTGGGTTGCCGTCCAATCCGTCGACGAGGATAATACTCATCCAATCACTACCGTACCTCCTTCCGTAATGTAGAGGAGCACTGTTGCTGAGATGAAGCTGGTCTGAGACATCGAGGACTGACTTCATTCCAAACATGAAAGGTATGGTAATTCACAATTCCAGCTCTTGTAAAATTAGATTCGTCTGTCCATAAAATCTTATGTAGAAATGGTGGAGATAGGATTCATTTCTGTTGAATCGAAAACCTATCTACAAATATTTAGAGGTTTTTCCAGCATTTTCTGGAAAACCCTCCAATGATTTTGTTTGAGTGCTCTCAGTACTTTTCATTGAGATAAATGGAGTTGGCGGGGCTATTTGGCGTCTGCTTAAAGATCTATCGATATCAAGAAGATGAAGAATTTACTGATTGCTTCTTAGCTGTATATTACGATTATGTTCATTGTAGGGGTGCAAACCATATTCGATGTACTTCTACAAAATCCTGTGCATTTGGAATTCTTCTACGAGTACTTGGGAATCATGTTCGGTACTCTTGATGGCCGCATTGGAATTGCCCTCATATAAATCATAAATATAATGTATACCGGCGTATTCTGCATTTGTAAAATTGTTTGTTTATTGCATTGTTCTTGGCATTTTTTCGTAGTCCTAAAAATACTTTTGAAATAATACTATTCACAATGATTTTCACAAACGTCAGTTTATACAAATCACTGTCAGCTTTGTTTTTCATGAGACATCGAATTAAAATCGATATAATATTTTTTCCAAGAACACCAAAAATGTAATGAATATTTCTTGGAAATGATGAACATTTAGATATAGACTCATTTATTTTGACTGTACAATGACGCTTTCGAAGGATGACAGTAATACCTGAGACACCCTGTATAGTAACAAAATAGAATTGAAAAGTTTCTCATATGGTATCTTGAAGACTTCAAATACTGTATTATCTGAATTTGGGAGGTCATTAGCCTCTACGGTGAATTGTTTATTTATATGTTCGTATAATGTTTATAGACTTTATGTTTGTGTTTGTGGGATGTAATAAGACCAATAAATTTGCTAATAAATAATTTCAAGTTCATCTTTGAAGAATGCACGAAGCAATTTTTCATAAATTTCTGGTAAAAACTGATGATGCTTATGGATGGAATTGGAAAACTTATTTTTTTCGGTGCAATATACACAATATATCTTACGGTTTCCGAGATGCCAATGGTGAGACATGAAAAATGGACCACCCTGTATATGCCTAAAAATACATACCAAATACGTGTTATTCTTGATTTCAAATACCTTTTTCTTATGTGTATATGAAACTGATTTACTTTTCACGAAAATAGTAGTTTATATATCCTAACCGTCCGTTATATTTCTTTTGCACTACTTGTCGATACGGATTGGAACAATTTAAAATAAAGCATTAGGGGCAAAAGACTATTTCCTCGTTTGGACAGCCGGCAAAAACATAATGCAATCAATATCCATGAATCACTTAGAGATTGCTCTTAAAGGAAGTCACTTTATACGAGAGGATTGATCTTGTGTTTGCCAGGAACTGCCAGTCGGGTCCCCAAGGTAGACATTGGCCATTGTACATTTTCAAATAAAGGATCTAACGTAGATTTAAAATTGGATTTAAAAAGAGAGCTGTCTGACACCGATCTACACATGAAATAGACAAGTTGACGAAGCAGTTCAGATTATTTTGAATAACTGAACAGGTTCATTTAGTCAAACCTCAAATTACACTATTTGCCCTATTTTTATGGTGTATTTATGATGTATGGTCAACGCAGAAAATTTGAAGTTGATCTGGTAAGAAGTTCTCGAAGTGTACGAGATCAAATTGGATTTAATCGGATCGCGAGACGTGACGTCATTGCCTCTTACAGCTCCTCGATACTCGTCCGCTTTGAACTCGATCAAGGGTTTTCTGCGTTAAATTAAAACATATTAGCAGAAGCCAACTACTTTTAAAATTTACATCATGCTATTTAGTAATTATACAGGGCGTGCAAACAAATCTTCAAATGTATTCTCTCTGACATCAAACATTTAAAATTTTATATGAAAATATAAAATGTCTAAAAAATTATTCTGTTTGAAATTTTGACTAGAAGGCTACGAAGACAATGCAGTGGTTTATGTTCAGAATAAAAGAGAATTTTTTACTGTATTAAAATGGTATTTCAAGTTAATGTAAATCAAATTTCCTACAATTCCTATCAATGAAGTCATATGTATGCTCTCTGATACCAAACATTTAGTCCGAAGAGTAGTTAGTTTCACACAATATTGTTAATACCTAAAAATATATAAAAAAAACGATAAAATACATTTTTTGCAAATGTCTTCTAACTAAAAGATATCTCCAATTTCAACTAACTAAATTAACGTTTAAGAAGACTTAAATTTAGTTTATAATATTTATTATACAAATTAATTAAAGCAGCTTTATTAGAATTTAGTTTGATTTCTTTTATTGACCCACTTTGTAAAATCAAAAATTCAGCAATCTAACAACTCGGTACCTATTAAAAAGATTATAAAAAAATATACCTACTTACTTAATACGTAGAAGCGTTGTTTAGTTTTATAGATACGTTAATTCTACATAAGTATACAAGTATTATAAATTATTATTTAACTGATTTTATATAAATTATATAACACATTTTTCTTTAGTTTGATTGAGGTTTTAAAAAAATGAAGATAAGCCCTTGCGCCAAAAGGATCAGTCAAGGGGTATTTTTGAAACTAAGTTTGCCTAAGCAAAAAATTTCACACTGAAAAAGCAGATAAGTAAAAAATAACATAAATCACATCACTATAGCGCACTTCCGTATTTTTTGACGTTTTTTTTGGGTTGACTTGCAAAAATCACTGCATCTTGGAGGAACGTTTTAAGTTATGTTCAGCTGCGGCCTTCGGCAGGAATCTTAAAAAAGCACTTGTAAATACCCTGGGTTGGTGGGTTTGTTGTGTATTATATCTATAATGTTTATATGTGTGTTTGTCATCTGTGGTTGTCAGTGCTTACTTTTTTATAAACTCATTAGGGCACTGGCCACCACATCATTTACATGGGTTGTGAAAGTCAGTTTTGAATCTTCTTTAAAGGTGATACATAGAGTTACTTTTGTACTATCTGTATTATATATATACAGGGTGGCCAGATGAGAACGAAACAGAGCCATATTAAGTATTGGGTGAAATTATAAAATTTAAAGTCTGTTGTAAAGAGAATGGTAAGAGTATTGAAAATAATTATTACTCAAACCTAATGCCATTTAAATATTTTGGGATAATGCTTACCCTTGCTTGAGGGTGAATGTGATGGAGTCAAAAATATCAGCAAAGAATGTCCCCCTTTAATCTGAAATCGTCGGGTCTGAGCGTTTTTCTACAATCTTGACGCAGTTCTTGAAAATGGCTCTGTTTCGTTTTCATTTGACCGCCCTCTATAAGGTAGCTAATATTTCATGGGAAAATGTATAACTTATTTTGAACACACTCTATGTGTAAAAGTACTAAATTATCCTGAAGTAAATGACACTTCTCAATGGAATTTACAGAAAGAAATAACTTTAGATCATCGTCATATAGGAAGGAAGGAAAGTTTTGCACGTTCTGCAGTTCAGAAATAATGTCATTAAAAAAATGAGAAGCGATAGTGAGCAAAGCAAAGCCCTGCGGGACACCTGATGTAGCAGAGACACTGGAAGGTCGAAATCCACGATATTGCACATACTGACTCATGAGCAAAAAAGTTATTTTTTTTTCAGTAAGGTCCAAACCATGCAACCAAAAGAATACCGTGGTTTAGTCTGTCAAAGGCTTCAGAAAAGTCCCTAGTTACTTAAGAACATTCTAATGTTGATTTTCTGATAAGTGCAAGCATTTAATTAATAATTGTGGATGATATTTGTAATTTAAAATTAAGTGCCTACTCTTAAGTGCTATTTATTCATTTTTGATTAAAATTTAATGAAACAGCAATTTTCATAGGAAAATATTTCTGTTTTATAGTACAAAACAGTTCTTTATTTTGTAATATAGTAAAAATGATACAAACCGCTAAAAGAATTTGAAGAAAATGTAATTTAGTTATTCCAGTGTCCTAAAAAATTCAATTTACTGCACTTTCCGTTAAAATTTCTCTGTCAGATTCAGTGGAAAGTAAACCGCATTGCACTGCGAAATCAACGGGGGTCGAATAGCTTTCCTTTCATAAACACAAATCATAAAATATCCAGCATGGCAACGAACAATGTAAGCCACGATTTTTTACTTTTTATTAGCACCAAATGGGTTTCTGCATTACCTACAATATTTGTACACTGGTTGGTAATTTGCCAAATATTTACTGCAGAATTATTAATAAATTAATACGCTGGCCTTAATATTTAGCTGCATTGAAGTCGTCTACGGACCACTTTCCACACAACATTATTTATGTAACTGGTTCCATTTCGACGAACTCCAGTGGCAATTGTTAACATTTGTACGTACGATTAAATAGTAAAATTGTATTTTTAATTCATTTTACGAAATATGAATTGGGATTGTTTTAGAAAATAGTGAAATGTTCTACAGGATGTGAGAGCAACAGTCCTGTACAAATTAAGAAAACATTTGCATAGGGTGTTTTTGAAATACGTAATGTAAAGAAATAATTTTTCGTTGCAATTTTTATTAATAAAATATGTTACATGACCGCCGAAATTGTTTGATTGCCGTTAAAATCATCTAAATCGAGCACAAAGGTGAACGCGCAGCCGCCGCTACTGTCGCCGCAGTGAAGGTACACGCCCAAGTCCCATCGCAGTAGCTGACAGACCTTCCAAGTCCAACAGAAGAACCATTGCTCAGCCGCTGACTCCTCCAGTGCCATTTAGGTTTTCCAACTTCCAAGTTGACAGTTCAGTTCCTGGCCAGCCGTGATCGTGAGTACCACATCAGTACCACAGGAGCTGCTCGAAATGCTAAGTCGCTGATGGACTTAGAATACACATCAGCAGTAGAGTAGCAGTTTCTGGTAAGATTTTTTTAAGCCTACCCTAGGGACTACCTACTGCACAGCCGCCAACCTGCCAGCAGCATTAGGTCTTGTAAGCACCAAGTGGAAAAGCTAGTTCTTGTCAAGCCAGCATCTAGAGCTGTCCTGCCAGTACTAGAGGACCTGCTAGAAATATTCTAAGTCACTGACTGACTTAGAATTTTTTAACTAGAGCGCCAGAAATAAAAGCCGTTGGAATATTTCCAGCCATCAACGGTACAGCAGCATTAGGTCGCCCAACTATGGAGCCGCAGATCCAGTTCCTGAGCAGCCAGCACGCTAACTAACTCTGATGAAGTCAAGTTGTTTATAATTTAAAATAAGGTCCAAATACAATCTTTGAAATGAATTATTGGCGTACCGCATAAAATTTTATTTCTTGATCTATTTCTATATATTAGTATTAGTTGATAAAATATAGAATACATAATATATTGCTTCACACCTTGGACAACGAAAAAAGAAAGTATTGCGCCTTAAGGGACAACTGTCCACAGTACAATATACCACATTCATTTTGAGAAGAAAAGTAAAATAAAATAAACACCAACATATATTTGTTTTTTTTTTCACGGTCGGGAGTAGAAATCAGTTTCTATGACATCAAAATTAAAACAGAAGTAGTCGATTTTTCCCAAGGGAGTATAATGCTCCCAAGGGAGTTTACATTATGGAGAACGTTTTTCATGCAAAAAAAAAGATAACATTGAAATTATTTATTGACATTTAAATTAAATGTTACATTTGTACAATTTTCAAAATTAATATTAGAAGGAATATTACTTTCGCTTACATTTACAGTTTTGTGATTGCGCTAGTAGTGGTACCTACTAAAACCTGATTAGCAATTTTGGTCTTATTTTCAATGGAGTTCTCGACATAACCCTCAGCGACTGTCGTTGATTTCCAACCAGCATGACGCTTTATTGTCGTGATATCCACACCAGCATCTGCCAGTAATGTCGCTGAAGATCTTCGTAAGCAGTGACCAGTATAACATGCAGCATCAGGTAATTTTAAATACGAAGCTACTACACTCGGAATTTTTCCCATGGTATTTTTGCCAACTGGCTGCAAACTACATTTTCCTGCTTTGTAGTACAAAAAAGGCGCTTATGCTTGACGTGGGGAGAATGAAGGGACAGCTATTTTCGAAACAATTCAAGCATATTTCCCACATCGGTAACCAGAAAGGTTCGTTGAATCTTTGTCTTAATGTTTGGAATTTTTACAATAAAGGAAGAGCCTACATCCTCAATATCATAACATATATAAAACTTATAATAGATTTTCTTCTCAAGTAACATCGTTTAGAAAAAACAAATGTAAAATTATTAATAGAGATATGTTATTTATGGAGAATAATTTGATATAATATATTACTATAATATACCCATGTTAACTCTTTAATTTTTGTAATGCTCTTCTTGGCATGAAATAAATGCCTCTGGCCATTTTTTTAATTTATTTATTTTGTTTTTCCCTATTTCAAATAATGTTTTACAATGTCTATGAGTGTTTGTGTGTCCTTTTTCATTTTTTCAAAATTTACTTTTCTCATTTTTTGTTTGTATTATTAGTATTTTGTTTGTATATTTTCTCAGTTTGAGTTATGTAAATATTTATGTATACAAGGGTAGAGCACACTTAGTGTGAACTTCCCCTTGGGATTTCCAAATTAATTTTTTGTATTTGTATTGTAGTTTTTCTAGTTGGAAATAAAGACATATTATTATTATTATTATTATTATTATTATTATTATTATTATTATTATCTACAGTTAAATTGACTAGATCATCAGTTCGACAAGCTCCGGCAATCCCCAGAATTAATCCGACCTATAAAAAATCAAAATACTTAATAAATGAAATACCTAACAACAAAAGTAATCTTACCTTAATCATTAAGAATTCTTTGTCACCTGCACTTGATAGACAACCTTTGTCAATATTTTCGATTTTTTCGCTTGATATCCGTCACCGGTTTTTTTCAAAAATGCGATCAGCTTGGGGAATTTGCTTATATCTATGTTGTTGTAAATTATCAAGCATGACTTAACCATAGAATATTGCGCCCATAATGTGGAAGACTTGTAATTCTTTGCATTTTAACTGAAGTATGCCAACAAAACATTCTCGCTGTATACTTGAACATTTTTCTCGGCGCACCACTTTTTGAACCGATTGTAGGCTATATCGTATAAAGATCTTGACTTCGTAGCCAGCAAATTGCTTATTGCAATATTTGCAGCCTCCACAATCTCTTCCGACTCGCAATTATTCATTGTGCACTAAACAAACTTTAAACTAAACGAAACTAGCACCATAATTTGACAATTCTTTTTGTTTGTTTACTTGGTCGTTATGACAACAACTCAACGACTACTAAATAAATGCTCAAATCCGAATACAATAATTCTGGTGCTACTTACTTCATATTGACAAAATATGTGTTTTTAAGTTAATGAGACCGTGGAAAAAATAGTATATACCATTCGGGAGAGATGCTATTTTGTCCTCGGTGCATTGTAGCCCTCGGGCTTCAAATTGCACCTCTGCCAAAATAACGCATTTCTCTCCCTTATAGTATAATGTACTATTCGTCTCTTACTATATAGATAGCACACAACACGTTACAATTCGAGCGTCAGCCACCATGTAGGTGCCTGGGTACTGAAGCAGAATTGGTAGGGCGGGGCGTTATTTATATATTTATTCCGTAAACTTTGGTATTATAAATGTTTTACAATATGTTGCCAACTAAAATAATTTATGGATGATATTTACGTATACAAATATCTCGGCATCTTTCTAATTTGTCTCTCCAAACTTTCAGCCGGTTGGCAGTCGTCAAAAGGTCGATCCTCGCCAACTGACAAATTCTGTGCAGAACATCAAGAACAAATCAATTTAATTCAATAAGCGAACGCATGCTTCAACTAACTCCGACTAATAGCAAAACTACGGAAAAGCTGTCAGCAAGAGAATTAATCGCTAAGGCGAACCTCATCTCAACTTCAGTCGTTGAAGGATTTACAGAAACTACTCGTATAATCGCATTGTCTTCTACCGCAATACAAGGAGACTGCAGTTTATTATATTTCTATTGCAAATAATAACATAATTAAGTTTAGTGACTGACGTCAAATAAATTGTGGCTTAGGAAATAATTCAGTAAAACGGGGCACCTAATAGTTTTATTTATGGAAATTAATTTCAGATTTCTCTCTATGATTAAGAGTGTTTTGATTAGACAAAGGGTACTAACATAGTTATATCTTTGAGCATTTACCAACGTTAAACACGATTTTGCAAAAAGAACCTTTCTGAGACCATTTAACAAAAATATGTCATACAGTTTTGAATATGCAGTCAGTATCATTGACATTGTTAAGAAGTGCTTCAAATGAAAAATTATTCCTTATCAAAAATAAAAGTCTTTTTTTTTTCCTTAGCAAAAAATGCATTTCTTGCTATGCGTGAAGTTTTAGGTATTAGATATATTCATGTATAACGTTCTGTTCTGTTTATCAGAACCAAGTAAATATTAAGGGTGAGTTAATCTACCATGGAAGACATCACTCCATTACAAAGTACATATTATTTCAGGGTCATGCACATATTTTGTGCACTTGTGTTTTTAAATAAGTAAATGATTAAAAAAATGAGAACAATCTATTTTAAACCTACAAGATCTTACAGTTCTTAATGTAATTTTAACTTTCTAATTAAGTTTAGCAGATTTGGCAACGATTCCTTAACGAACATCCGACTTTGTTCTTTCTAAAGGTAGATGACGCACTTCCTGGGATTTTTTACGCTTACAGAAAAGGAGCTACTCTTCTCTTTCTCCTGACTTGCATAAGGAACCAGCATATTCAGTTTGAAAGAAAACATAACCAAAAAAACTTTTCATAAAAAAATCATCTGCTTCATTATTCCCTTGAGTATAAGTTAACTAAACGGTCAATCATATTGAGTAAATCAATATGAGATACGTGCACAGTTTAATCACGTGACAACTAATCAATTGTTAATTGATGCCTGTTATAGTACAGACAATAAAGTGGATGGTGACCTGAATTGGTTTCCAGAATGATAATTGCCAATAAAATTTCGAATTTTACCCTTCTACTGCTTTCAAGTTAAAATTCAGGTATCAAACTTCAATTTAGTAGTCGAGTCATTACAGGTTTCATATCTCCGATCTAATTTATTTCTACTTATTATTTTCTGGGTATGTATTTTCGCTTTTGCAACATTATGGAAAGAGAAAAATGTCGGCAATTTCCAGTGCCGTAAAAAATGTAATGACTAGACTGATATGAATCAAGCCTCCGATACCGCCACTATAAAGGGTTATTGCTGCTGCCGTGCTTAATGTGAAATATTCAAATATTCAATTACACCGCTGCCTGGTAACAACGTGTTATTGCCAGCCGCATTGTTGATTGCTTCTGTTTAAAGTGAACTGATGCAAAGCCATGCACACGCGATGTCTTGCCAGATTTCCGGGTTTCAGAGGCGAATGCAATGCGTTCTTTTTTGAAATGCGGTATCTTGGTCCTTCCCGCGGATTGTGACCTTTCTGGTGGGTAGCTAGAAGTTCAAAGGCCTATGGAAATAATTAGATAACATTGTAAATACATTTGATACAGAATATTAAAATCGCAAGTCAAAACATATAAATATAGGAGTTTTCAATACGAACGATATAAAATTTTCAGCCAAACTTTTTATATTATCTTAACAGTCAATAACGTTTTGAATAACACATGGTTTAAATGTCCACATCGACTTCATCTACACAAGCGGATTTGACGAACCCAATTTTCAATGATGTGTAATAAAGCGGGCGTGATCTGACGAATGCAGCGTTAAGTATTCAATCTCAATGTATCAAGTGTTCTGTGATCACTTTGTATAGACATTTGATTTCAAATAGCTCCAAAAAAGTAATCTAAAGAAGTTAAATCACAACTTCTTGGAGGCCACTGAAAAATTGTATTCCTTGGCAAAAATTTCGTCAAATTTTTCTTGCTGGGTTCACATCCTCCAAATCAAGTGCATCTAAATTTTGACACAAAAAGATTCTTGACATCTATCGGTATCGTTCACTGTAACTGCATCTCCTACATTATTATAAAAAATGGTCCGATGATGCCATCATGCCGTAAATCACACCATGCAGTTGCCTTTAGCAGATACAAAAGCTTCTCATGAATCTATTGTGGATTATTTTCACACCAAAAATGGCAATGGGATGTTGTAAACGATATTAATTTTCTTAAAAGCCGACCTATATTGATAGCGCATGCTTTTATAAAAGATAGATAGGTTGCTACCAAATTACTGCTTTTTATTCAAGTGATAGCTTGTTCAACATTTGTATTAGTATATCTGAGAGGGGATGATGTAGTTCTTATTCTTATTATTGGCTCATCAATCAATCGTTTTTGCTCTACTATTATTAAATTTTTGAACTCTCTCTCTTAGTAAAGTACAAATTTGTTAAATTGTTACAATAAGACTTATTTTAACCATGTGTTTGTTTTTTGCGTTTATATAATTGTCTTTGAAGAGATATTAGCTTCATATTTTATTATGAGATTTTATTGAAAATTTCACATCAACGTTTTCTAACCAATTAGAATCTTGTATTTGGTTCCGTTATCATGACAATTAAAAAAATCGCCGGCACTTTTCATGGTCCTTCAAGTAAGCTATAAATAATTTGACATTAGTGATATTATAATTGAAAATATTTTGGCAGGCAGGCACTTAACTGCTAACAGCATTTAGACATATTTTCAATGCGTGTTTTCGATAGAATGATGGCCGTGTTAATAGATTTATTAACACGCCAATAAAGAAGAAATTCCAAAAAAAATACCACGAACAGTCACAAATACACGTTGGGAATATTTATGCAGTTTCTTTGAGAACGAAAATTATTTGATATTAAAAGATTGGGAGATCAATATGAAGAAGAAATATGGGAAGAAGCAACAGTTAAGACGTGTGGAACATCTTTACAGGAGAAGTATATAATGACTTAAAAATTATCCGTTGACTGATCCGTTTAACAGCATACAAATAGTATGCTCGAGATGTTCACCATGCAACCAGGAAGAAACTGCAAATAGATCCATATAAACGTAAGACTAGTTTAGTTCTTGTTAAGTTTATCAGAAGCAAACCCAATAATATTTTTCTGAGATGAAAATACCCCTGAAGATCTTATGCGTAAATTCTACCATATTACTGCTGTAGAATTAGCGTGGAGAGGAGACGAGGCAATTGTCTGCTTTCTTGATTTTTAAATCAAGAAAAATAACGATGAAAGTCAAAATTACCCTGTACGTGTTTTTCATAAACTGCTATCACGAGGTAAACATACGGCTGTTTTTAAAACCTAATTGACACTGGAAAACGTCTGCTGAGACTATTGGCCTGAATGTAAAGAACAAACAGATAACAAACCAAGTGAAGGTGAAATATTGGTTTATATGTGAAGATACAGAAACAACTAGTTCAATTATTGTCGGTTATCTCACCTATGGCTCGCTGATGAAGGCTAACAAGCCTGAAACCGGTCTATGCCACGTAGTGTGTCTTAGTTGTTTCACACAGATACTGCAGGTGTAGTTCGTAGTAGTCCGAGGAGTAGTTGTTACCTGCAGTATGATTTATAGATAACAAACCAGTCGAACAGGTCAATTATGGAATTGGCAAAAAATGATGCAAGGACAATCTAAATTCCAGAAACTTATACTGTAATAACTGTACTTTTACCAACTGTACTTTTAATAAATAAATAGTTGTTTTGTTGTGTTCCGACTTATTTGATTTTTTTGTCAAAACATTTTCTGACCCAGTTCCCCTCTGACATGACAAATTTCTCAAGTACGTTGCTTGGTATCAGTTCTTCGCATTCGGCGTCGGCTTGTTGCTAAGCAACGTGCTTTAGATTGCCCTACAATTATCTAAAACATTATCAATATCCTAGGGATATTATAGCTGAAAATCACACAGCTAATCTGTTCTGTTATAAGAAGTTTTAGAAACTTAAATATTTTTATTACGTTGGCTTGACTGACAGAAATCATATGACATATGTATTTTGATTATTGCTGGTTTATACAACCCTTAATTTTTCCCTTAAAACACTTCCTTAGAAGGCTCAATCCAACTTGTAGTAAAACAACAGTTTAGCTTTACTATTTAATGAATAAATTCACTTCACTATTTCTAGTGCAGACAATATTAATGTAATATATTTTATATACAATTTACTATATACTAATTGTTGACGGGAGTATGGAGTATGCTTCACCAAATACTTAAACACACTAATCTTAAAAATGAACACAAATAGGAATGAACCATATTCCACCCCCTACTGTATACAGTTGCCCCTCTCTACTATTGCAGGTAGGCGCGCCAAATACCAAGAGACCCAACAACATCAATGATTATAGGATTTTAGAGAAGAGAACTACTTGTCAAATACGTTCTAATTCTTTGAAAATATAAAACTAAGAAGGGGAAATCTAGCTTTACTTCATTAAAGTAAATTAACAAATATTTATATTCAAAGTTATCAATCTTGCGTCTCCAAAGTCCAAACCTGCAAAAATTCTTGGGAGCTTTTACCTCCGGTTGCCCTCCTGGAATAACATTCGAGTTAAGCAACACGTAACAAAGGAATTTTGCTATTTGAACCAATTAGTGCAAGGAACAACTTCCTTAATTCTGTAAGTTGTAAAAGCTCTTTATTTTCATGTTGCCGGAATTGTATCCAAATAAAATGTGACTGGAGAAAGAAATTAAGGTCAGTTTTACTTAATTAACCTTATTACTCGCTAACATATTTAGTTTCTTACCGATGTCATGTTAGAAATTGGATTTAATTGATCCAGATTAGTAGCACATACTTTTGGCTTTTTATCGTCTGCTAGCAGCCATGTGTAAATTATTATTAAATTATGGAACGAGAGAGTTTTGAACATGGATCAATAAACGCATAAGACTACAGAAAAATAAAAAGAGTTAACAATAATTACTGAACTAAATTACCATTTAGTACCAATAAAAATATGTCTGCATCTTACAATTTTAGAAAATCGAATTATCCCCTTTTATACAGGGTGATTTAGAACATCCAAAAAATGTCTTTGAATGTACAGGGACCTCTGATAAATACAATTTTGTAAAAATCAAAAAGAGCTGTTCAAATATGATTGAAAAATTCACTTCCGCACGGCACTGGAAACTGAAACAAAAAATTGAATTATATTTTACAACACCTATATTAATGCAGCAAATTGAACTGCATCTGCCACTATTGTTATTAATTATTATTAATAGAATTAATTTGTGGTTTCAATTAATAAAATAGCTTGCCATGCCTGATGTTACAAGACAAATTTTGGGCCGTCTTACCCAGTTTCTACAAACTAACACAAATGTTTCTGCTTCTTGTTCCTTTTGAACCTGTAAGTTAGCAGCAGCTTTGATACGTTTGCGTAAATCATCAATAGTGTACACTTCGGTGCAATATACTTCCTTTTTTAAATATCCCCACAAAAATAAGTCCAAATGATTTAGTCAGAAGATCGTGGTACCAGTGTTTCTCGTCTAATCCCCTGGTATTAACGCTTGGAGACGCTGTACATGGTACGAATATAATTGTTGCTGCAATACACCGTGGACGCCATGGTTCTCCATATCTTTCACGATTCGGTTGCAAATTTCCCGCGTTTGCACTACACCTGCAATCACTGCACAGATACTGTTGTAAAAGTAACTGCATTTGCCACATGTTTACCGAGATGCAAGGTTGAAACTACTAGAACTTCATTTTGTACGATAGTGACTCCATTTTTCATGACGCATTTTCCCAAGTTTTTTTTAGATAATATCTGAATCACCCTTTATAATTTGCTATCTGAAATTGATTGGTCGGAACTTTTACATACTGATGATGTTGATGAGACTAGCACCAAATTTTATGTATATTATTCTAATCCTACAATTCGATCAAACTGTACCTTTACAAATAAAACGTAATCCTTGTTGGTACACTAAAGAAATAATTACAGCTATTAGGCATAAAGAAACAGCTTTTAAAAACTATTACAAAAAATTAAAAATTATTTCATTAGTCGATATAATTATTTAAGAACTGCAAACACGGAATTCCAGGAAACAACTACTCTGCGGGCTAATGCCCCGACCAGCATTGAATTACACCTGGAAAACCTATAGCAACAGCTAGAGTCATTCGTCAGACGCCCACCAGACATATACCGGTTTCGAGCTTATTAGCTCTAATCAGTATGCCATAGGTGAGATATCTGACGAATAATCCTAGCTGCTTTCGTCTGTATAACCCGACAGAAGGGACCATGAGTACGCGGTGTAGAACTAACTACATCTATCGGCCGTTCGCTACTCCATGCCGGACTGAAAATGTCACAGGCACGAAGCGTTCTACATGCAGTAGACACCATTGAAAGCTGTCGACCTTTATCGCGTTCGGCGAGAAACGATATTTTGCAATCACGGAATTCCAGGAAACAACTACTCTGCGGGCTAATGCCCCGACCAGCATTGAATTACACCTGGAAAACCTATAGCAACAGCTAGAGTCATTCGTCAGACGCCCAGCAGACATATACCGGTTTCAAGCTTATTAGCTCTCATCAGTATGCCATAGGTGAGGTATCCGACGAATATAGGACGTATTTAAGAACTGTTAAATTGTATATGAAATCAGCATATGAAGTTCTTATTAGAGAATCGAAGAATAATATATTAACAGACCCAACAAAATCTGGTCATTTGTGCATTGAGTAAGAAGAGTAATCCTAGAATAGCAGGTAATATGAAAGATACTGATAATTATTATGAAATTCTCCAAAATATAGTCAGTGCCTTTGCTGGCTATTTTAGTACTGTTTACCTCATGCAGAGAAGGAAATAGTTTGTTTCACCTGAAAAACATAAATGTGAGTTGAAATTATCCTGAGCATAACAATCCTGTCGAGTGTGAATATAAAATAAGCGCAAAACAGTTTTGATAACCTGCAAAAAATCGCAAAACGCCGGTCGAGGACCGCACTCGTAAAAAAGGGATAAACGAAGCGCGAATAGCGCCCTCTGGGGATCGCCGGCCAAAGGGGCGCTAATCTACAACGCGATACACGTGCGATAACACGTGAATATCAAATCACGTCGGTGAAGCTGGGGGGCGGTGCCGCTTTATGTTTGACAGTGTTCGTGCCAAATCACCATAAATGTTTGATTTTATTACTAAAAACCGAATAGCCAGTGGTGCAAGTAGCACGTCCGTCGCTCCCAAACTAATAATTACCAGCTGTAGCTATATTTCATAGCTTTGTTAAGCCATCGGCCGCTTTTGCATCATCACTATCATGTTACATGTTTACATTATACCTAAACACCACCCGTCCAATTGAGTTGCGTTCGAATTTTTTCGGAATACGTAAAATTTTATTTTAATGAGAAAAATGTTTCTGCAACAATTTTTAAATGGAAGAGCTCATGCAAATAAAAATACATAAACATTTAACGAGACACATGCATCGGTAATATCGCACACAATGTAGCCTTCATTTTTCCAATCAAAACAAGAGCAAAAAAATATAAACGCGCAGCAATGTTATTTTGATGTGAATTGAAAGAGACGGATGGTTTAATAATTAATTTTACAGCTACATTGCAAGCTTTATACAGGGTGCCCTGAAACCAGTGGTCAAAAATTATAGGGCATAGTGGAGGAGTCAAATGTCAGTACTTTATATACATTTTAGTCCTATCTGGCTTTCTCACGGATATACAGGGCATCCAAGTAAGAAGTTAAATATTCAATTTTAGTCATATTTTCTAAATCGTTACCTTAGCAACCTCGAAATTTGGGTGATAGTACTAGTAACTCATAGTCTTACAACTAATTTTTGAACACTAGTTTCTGAACACCCTGTATAGTGATCATAGCCAAAAAATATATAAGTAAGAAATAAAACCACCATTACTGCTTATGAGACTATGATCTTTCAAAAATAAAATATGATACAGTGTTTAAGCAAAATCTCAGGAATAGTTAAAGATATTAAGATTGAGACAATCAGCTATTCGCAAAAGTTATTGTTTTTCTCTCTTATATTTGACGACTGTACATGCAGAATTATCAAAATTCTCATTCGTAAAGCTCTTCAATTCGGATTTTGGCATTTTTACAGCTAATTTTTTTAAAAATTGAGCAATACAATCCCATACACAACTTAACAAGTCCATACGCAAACAAAAGTTGATTGCAAATAAGGACAGATTATTGCGGTGTGAAATTAAATAAAAATGACGGGCTCTGAAATAAATTCAAGGTTACCAAAGTGTGCAAAAAACTTCATTCATATCGGACACCCTTGTTTTGACATCTGTACCATTTATCAACAGAACGTGATTAAATAAGCATGCAAAAGGTTTTGTCCACGTTTTTAAAGAAAATGTGACTTTGATGAAGGGGAAATTATTTTGGTATAAACGATTGTCCACGTTAAACGTTTTAATTCAAGATGGTTCAAGTCAATCAACCAGGACATTTACTAGTAAGATGTATTGTGACTAGTCAGCCATAGTACATTTGTATAAGGTAGATACAAATTTGATATTTGGTGTATAAACTTAAAGCAACATTTATCCTCCCTAGTTTATGATCGTTCATAGTATACTATAGATGTATAGTGGTATAATTTATGTATTTTGTGCAATTTTAATAATTATTACGAAATACTAAACATTATTATTGTGGGATTTAACTAAGAATGAAGGTTTTCAAAATACTATTTATTTATTCCTCACTCTATTCCTGCGTCATCATCCATCTATTCATTCAAGAACGGTTATGACCATATCTATAATAAATAATTAAAAAATATATTTGACAGCATAACGTTCGTCCTAATTATTGGTCATATTAATGAATATGTTTTACAGCGAGGTAAGAACTGAAAGTGTTAATCAGTATCAGTATAGTTACATTAATGAAGTTTGTCAAATGATTCAAAATAGTCAATAAAGTGTTAATATAACGAGTTAAGTTGTGACTATAAAATATATTTTTAATTTCACAGTGTTATGTTTTTAAATATGTATTGTAAAATAACTGTTATGCCCTTATTGTGTCTTTATTGAAAATATCCTTATTTATCTTGCGATTTGAAGTATGCAAAAAAATATTGAAAAGCATTTTTGGATTCTAAACTGTATGTAAAAATAATCTTACTTGTATTTTGCATTATGCTATCAGAATCACATACACCTCATTGAAAGTATTCATTGTCGTTTTGTATTGATAATTATTATCGCTTTAGAGGATATGATCATAATCTTCTTTTAGAAAGATTTAATATTCAGTCATTATCTAGTAGAAGAGTTCTTGCAAGTTTAACATTTCTATATAATTTATTTCATAATAATATTGATTCACCTGCTATTTTAAATTTGTTTAACATTCGCGTACCTAGGCCAGAGTCTCGAGATGACTATATGTTCTATTGTCCTAATGCAAGGACTAATATCCTCATGAAGCCTCCACTATATATTATGTCAGATAACTTTAACCATATATCTAATTCGTGTAACTTAAATATATGTACGCTTAAAAACTTGTTATCTATTGGACATCAAATTTTTGTTGACATTTAATTTGGTAAATAGTGAGAATTATGGAAACGAAAACAGAGAGATATTCGAAACGTCAAAAATACGGAAGTGCGCGATTTAAGTGGTGTGATTTTTGTTATTTTTTACTTATCTGCTTTTTTTCAGTGTGAGATTTTTTGGTTAGGCAACTTAGTTTCAAAAATAACCGTTGACTGATCCATTTGGCGCAAAGGCTTATTTAATTAATCTTTATTTTTTCAGAAATGTGACAAAAACCCAATAAAACTAAAATTATGCCACAAATAAATAGCTTCAGACAATAATATTTTACATACCAACAGCGGCAATGGCAATGAATTTGACTCCATTCCAGTGTTTGAAGATAGAACTACTGAAGTTTAATCTAATCCTAACATATTATCTAACTCAATAAGTAATACATAAAATTCGATTACTGTAAAAGCAATAAATAAAAACGAGGGAAAAACTATAACGTTTAAGAATTGTACAAATTGTACCTTTAATTTTTACAATAAATGAGCCCAGCATTTGTTGGTGAAAAGAATTACTGATTTTTACTTACCGCATTAATGCTGTTATAAACTCAAGCAACACTATTATTTTTTTGATTTCTATGGAAACAAACCACAGTGTTGTATATTCAACTTACAAGATGAGTCAACAATGCCAGTAAGTGCATATTTCAGAACGATTGTGCGAAAAAATATGTAATCATATGTAAACATTTTATATGAGTCATCCATCTAATATATATTCTTGATTATTTAATTCATAAAATAATAATAACTTTCCGATTTCAAGCACATTTTTGGAAATTTTTAATTAAAATAAAGAATTTGATGTGGTATAGGGTGGAAAAAAACATTCATATATTAATTTCAATTAATAGAGTCCTATTTTATTATTTAAGTTATTTATATTCATAGTAAATTTCCAATTTAAGAAAATCGAATTATTACTGATATTTTTGTCGATTATTAATTAAAATGTCAAACGAGGAGGTTAATCCAACAAGTGTGAGATAAATTATTGTAAGTTATAGGCATAAATTTATCATGTGTGGTTCGAATTGGATTTTGGGTCTAAGTTGACAAACAACTCTGAGGAACAGCGGAGGCTAAGTTTTCTTACGAAGGCGGCGGAAGGAATATATGGTTGCCTAAGCAGAAGGCGGATAACATTCAAGGACTAGAAACAAGGTGGCTTCTGTCATGGTGTGATCGACACAGTTTGTCATTTAGAGAGACACGCTCAAAATTTCTTCTTAGATTCTTTAATTTTGTTCATAGGCCAGACTTTCTTTTAGATAAGAATTTATTTGGTTTTGCGGCTTTGAGCCATATTGAACATCTGCATCCATTATTACGTTTTGGTCATAACGATTATTATATTACTGTTTTTTTGAGGCTTAAAGCCATATGTAAAACTACTGTAATATTTAAATAATATCAACGTTTAAATTTGATTCTTCGCTTCTACAAAGTAGAAAAACCATGTTTATGAAGTTCTAAGTAAGTAACAAAGCCACTTTAGCTTTTATTGGTTAAATAATTCAAATAATTCATTAATTCCTAATAAAAAGACTATAGAAATATTTGTTATAAAAAGGTTTGTTTTTTTTCTACACTTCAATTATTGTAGAAAAGCACAGCAATAATTATCACAAATATTGTAACATTTGGTAGGTATATAGATATGTTTGTTTCAATCGACTCAAAATCAAGTATTCTATCGCCACCTAAAACTATTGTAACAACTTGAAAGACACCCTGGATAATATCTGAGACCAGGCCAGTCTCCAGAAAAGATGTGACAGACCATGTTTCCACTGATAAGTTAATTTTCTTTAAAAAATGTGAATACTGGACATTTTTATATAAGACTTTTTCCTTACAAATATTCTTAGGAAATTACTTTTAAATTTTTCTCCACCGCAGACTGACTATTTCTTTCATATGGGACCAGTCGCCTAGCAATCATATTTGTGCGAATGAAGTTCTGCCTCATCCAAGGACATACATTTTCGTTTAAAGTAGGACCGCAGCCTACGCGTGACGTCTAATTCGGCCGAGAATATCACTAGTAGAGCAAACCGCAACAATAAAAAGTGGATTGTTATAGATTCGAAAACGTATTTGACGAGGGTGTGGCAGTTTAATTTATACAAGATGTCGGTGGTGACAGGTAATATTTCCTTGGACTTATCTGTAAAATCATTTAAGGAGATTCTAATTCCTTATCGCAAGAAGTACAGGTCTACAAAAGTGGAACAAGGGGCGAGACGGAAGGGAGATCGGCGGCGATCTTGCGATGCAATTCCGCTCGTGAGGAAAATGCAAATTCTTCGCGCCATATCAATGGGAATAACAAAGGAAGGGAATAAAACGCCGCCGATTTGGGGACAACCTTCTTTCTGCCAACAAAGCAAACAATGAGAATCCTGTTATGTTTGGAATCCGGTCGTTATATTTACTAAGAACTCCGCTTTCCTGGTAGATGGAACAGACAATGCGGTTTACTTTATTAATTATAAAGGCAAAAACAATGCGATGAATGGTACGAAGTGCAGTACCCCGAGCGGCTGTTTCTTGCTCCTGCTGACGAATTACAAAAGTTTTGATTGGGAATTAACAAGCAAAATACAAGGGCCAGCATAACTGTCTCTCAGCGAAAGTAGTAAAATTAAAACTATAAGTCTTATACTTATTGAAGCAATCTCAGCGCTTTTAATTTAGAATATTTTGAATGTATGAGCTGTATTTCAATAGGGATAGGTTATAAAAAACAAAATATTGTAATCCCTACATTTACTTTGCCTAGAAAAACGAAACTTGATTGCCATTACTTGATTTACAACAAATACACTTCAAACAATTCAAATTGTCACATCTTTGATGTTTGTCACTCACATCGGCTTCTCGACATAAACTAAACTGTGGAGGCGAAGTCTATCCGCTTATATGTATTTTTAGGGTTCTCGAAATTGGCTTGGACTCGATAACATGTCGAGAATCAAATAGAATGTGATCTGGAATGTTCTAAAAAATGTCAAAATAAAGGTATTACTAAAATTATAAACTAACCCAAACAGGAACATAATTAATAACTACAAAGGTTTGCCATTGCCCTCCTCTTAGAACCGATGGTCCAGATCAGGTTACTCCGTTGCATAATCTTCTTCACATCGGAATCACTTCCAACCAACCAACTTCTGGTACTCTTTTTGATAAATCTTTTCCTTGTCATTAGAACGCTCCATACTCTTTTTAATACGCCATCCTGTACGAATATTTAATAGAAATGTCATTCCAGTTAGGTATATCCAAGTTTTTAATCATCCCCTGGAATATAGCACCGAAGTCCGAATCTTAATTCTATTATTTAGCAATAATTCTATTATTCCATCGGGCTCTGTTTCTTTGGTACAAAAAATTGTGTTTTTGCTTCATTCGTTCAGTTGTTAAAATTACTACCAAAGCTGTTTTGTAATTTTTCTTCCACTGATGATTTTTCTATTTCTCTTTTTCAACCGAGTTTTCCAACTTTCCAACCGTTTTTTTACCGGTATTTTACTTTTGCAGCAACTGATCTCTATGTTTCTCGACAATTCCTCTTTTTCTTTAATCATTTGATCCTGAATTCATTTTATCTGGTTGAAAAGTTCGGTATTAGTAACTTTTTTTTTATTTTGTTTGTCCAGATTAAATACTGCTTTTTTCTCCTTTTTCAGTTCCTGTCTCAACTTAATAACAACCTAATAATAATTGGTTCCTCCGTGTCTCAATATTGGAACTTAGTTCTGGCTGAACTCTATTGCTGCTTGTTCTTCAGTTGTCAGACACTTTCTGATCTTGGTTGAATATATCTCTAGTGCATTGATGTGCACTGAAGTACATTATTCGTTGAGAAAAACATGTAGAATATGCTAATGATATTATTAATTATTTAATAAATACTTACGCTTTTTGAGGATTGACAAAAATGGATATTCCGATTTAAAAAATTGTCGGGCGATTTATTAATTTTTGATAATAAAATTACTTATTTTTCATGTTCATTTGCAATTTTTCAAATTGCAAATTAACATTGATAAGTACAATTAAATAAATTATTACAACTGTATTGGACGCTGCATGTAGAAAAAATAAAAAAAAAATAATTTGAAGGTTTGGGAAAATCCTCAAATATTTACTTAAATGAATGTATTCGTCTAAAAAAGAAGAGCAATTTGAAATTATCCTGTATTTGAATCTACTAACTTCAGTTTTTGAATGAAAAGTTGTCGACGTGTTGTGACAATTTGACGTCGCGTTACTTACTTTTTGTACTTGTTGCATGCTATTAATTTCTATTTTGTTTATTACAACTTGAACATTAATGATGTCAAATTCGTCATTAAATGTCAAAAATTTTTAAGACAACCAAAAATGTTTTTTGGTTTTGCCTTCTTTATTTTCATCAAATCTGTCGATTGGGTGTTATATAGGGTGTCCAGAAACTCTCCTGACAAACGAAGATCCGAAGATTCCTCAGATAATTTTAAGATTTAACCCAATTCACCTAGTTCAAAAATGCTTCCTGGGAACTAGAGTTTTGAAGATGGCGCCTTTGTAAATAGTTTTGTTTAAATACATCCAGAACGCTTCTACTTAGAAAACAAAAACTGGTACGCTTGTTTAGCCTTCAGAGATAAACCGATTCCATCAATTGCGAATTTCTAGTACCGGTCATAGGCGTCTGTTTTAGGTAGGTCAACGGTTATTTTAATGCATAACTTCTTTGTATTTAACTTTTAAGCATTTGTGACACTAGATTATTAACGAAAAATTTTTAAATCCATTTTTCTAGAAAACGGTGTATCCTGATGACTTAAAGTAAGAGTACCTTTTAGTACTAGAATACCTGAAAATTTAATAAATTTAACGAAAATTTTTTAAATCCATTTTTCTAGAAAACGGTGTATCCTGATGGCTTAAAGTAAGAGTACCTTTTAGTACGAGAATACCTGAAAATTTAATAATCTAGAGTCACAAATGCTTAAAAGTTAAAGACAAAAAGTTATGCGTTAAAATAACCGTTGACCTACCCAAAACGGACGCCTATGACCGGTACTAGAAATTCGCAATTGATGGAATCGATTCATCTCTGAAGGCTAAACAAGCGTACCAGTTTTTGTTTTTCTAAGTAGAAGTGTTCTGGAGGTATTTAAACAAAACTATTTACAAGGCGCCATCTTCAAAGAGCTCTAGTTCCCTTAGGAAGCATGTTTGACTAGGTGAATTGGGTTAAATTGTCTTAAAATTGTCTGAAATCTCCGGTCTTCGTTTGTCAGGAGAGTTTCTGGACACCCTGTATAATTATATCGCTATTATAAATCTGGAGAACACGTTTAGTACAGTTATTATTTAATACTTTTAATTCATTTAGGTATCTATTATTTAAGGGAACAGTTTGATTGGCGAATGATTAAACTTTGACGAGGCTACAATTTTATTTGATACGAATTCAGAAATTTTATTGCATCCGCTTTGTGTAAAGTTACTGAGATCTACCGATTCCGGATAACAGACAGTGATCTTATTACGATTAATATTATTCGCGACGTGATTTTCTTCAGAGAATCACTGATACGGACTAATGATAAATTTACAATAAGTAAAACTATAATATAATTATAATCTTCAGTCTGCATAGATCACATAAATGTTTACGTATTAATTATGAAACTAGCGATCTATAAAGTACTTAGCATGAAAAATGCATACAAGGAGATTGGATCATAATGTCATAAATTTTAATCACGTATTCGGAAGGTATAAAAAAGACATAACATCTAAATCAATCTATACTCCCTGATAATACAACGCTCCGAGTTGGCCACAATTTCATAGTCACAACATCACAGAGTGTCGAGAGATGAAATGAGCGTCACAACATCACATCTGCGTTGCCATGTCACGGCTAAAGGTTTGCGTTATTTCATAGTCTACTATCCGCTAATATGTATATGTGCGAAATCAGTAAAATTCAGAAAAATAAAAGAGCATGTTAAATTTTCTTATGACTGATTTTAACATTAGTATTAATTTAGCTATGGAAAATGTTTTAGTTAAGTATAAGTTTCCAACTTGCCGAAGTCAACTTTCATTCAAAGGAAATAAAAAGGCAGTATTTACCTGTTTAAATTTGCATTTCAATTTGCACGCCGCATTTTATCAAATAAATAGGACAGAACATTAAATAACGCCCGAATATACAAAATATAATCTCAAATACACACACAAAGTTAGAAAGCCATTTCTTCGGCAAGAACAATTTCAAGGCGATTTATTCTTCCTTTGGGATTGTGATTATATTGCTGGTTGCATATTTACACTTCTCTGGACTTCGTCGAGGCACTGACGTTATTGTAAGTGATTGTAAAAGTAAGGACATATCCTCAAACAGTTATTGATAAACTTTTCGTTAGATCTCTATTGTTAAGTAGAACAATTAAGAGCTTATGCCAAAAGTAGATGTCATTACAATTACGTCAGCAGTTTAAGAGACCTCACTAAATTTGTCTTAAAGAGTGTCATTATTATGGCAATAGATAGTACCTACGTAGTCAAGCTTACTTGATAACGTATTATGAAAAAACCGAGGAAAAAACTAATAAATTTATAATAGGTAATTATTTACATCATTTAAGATATTAAAAAAAAAACATATTGACACATTGACTACGACTTTTGAGATGTAAAGGGACAAATAGCGTCATCCTATTGAAATTTACTAAAAAAATTCAGACGGTTTTATTATGATTACTTAAGGTGTCCATATTTGTGGCCCAAAATAGTGGAATGTCGATGTAATTTTAAAGTTAGGAATTTTAAAGTTACCAAAACCAATTATATATTATTGGCTAGTAGAAAGTTCATTTAGGTAGTGTCAGTATTTATATTGCCAAAATGTAGCTATTTTATACTTAATATATTTATTGAAAGTGGCTTCTTTATGGATATTTTACCTAAACTTCAACAATTAATTTTTCATATTTAAAAAAAGTAAGAAAATGAACACAACCCTTTCCTAAGATCATCCTTTGTGTTTATTTTGCTGTAGTCAAAAATAGCGTTAAAATTTTTGTAGAAGAGTTAAATTTAAAATTGTCTGTGTGGACATGTACATTATTTTGATTATAGCCGT
Source organism: Monochamus saltuarius (assembly GCA_025584915.1). Classification (NCBI taxonomy): domain Eukaryota; kingdom Metazoa; phylum Arthropoda; class Insecta; order Coleoptera; family Cerambycidae; genus Monochamus; species Monochamus saltuarius. Next base: position 65,673,392 of record CM046722.1, on the reverse strand, counting down.
ACTTACGACATGGCAGTATCTGTCAGGGTTTAAGATCTAACTATCTTCTAGACTACTCTGCTAATACACGGTGACGGCGCCGTTAAGCAGTATTATAGATTAGAAAGTGTGTTTAGGCCTTTAAGCAAAGATTTTAAACTCCTTCCTCAAATTAAATTATACACGTACTTATAGATATTCCATAAAAAATATATAAATATGCTAAATAAACATCTTTATAGGCTAATTAGTAAATAATATAAATATATAATATAAAATATTATATAATAATAATACATATTATTAAATACACTTAGCATTCGACAGAATGGTGAATGCGCCACGTACAAATTATAATAAAATTGCTGTAATCAAAACATTAAGTCCTGCTATAACAAATATACACAGAATAGACTTTTTGTATAATAAAATGTTTTAAGTGTTAAAAAAAGATATTCTTTGTGTATTATTTAATAATTTCAATACCACAAATGTATGTCTAGGGATACAATGTGATAATGTTATACTTAAATTTATTTTTAGTTTTAACAATTTTTTTTTTCATTTTATGTTTAGTTGATAGTTGATTTCAAAAACATAAGAGCCATCTTCTAAAGTAAAATGACTTCAAACGTTTGTTTTAATATTAACACAGTAATCCGAACATTTTTTTGTTTATAATTTCTTCATATTTTTAAGGTATATTTTTGCTAAATTTCAATATCATACCATGCCATTAAATAAAAGAAAAATAAGCAATTTCGACATCAGTCAATACTTATTTCTATAGAAATGCCAAAATTGTAACTTTTCTTTCATTTAAAGGCCAATTATATTTCAAGTCCGATAGATTTTTTATGAGACAGCGTGCGCCGAGATATTGAAATCCATTTTTCCGAATACTGTTGCCGGCGTCGAATTTCAAGAAGAGTACCTTTTTATTTAAAAATCTTTAGCTTTTATTTTTGCCATAAAATTACCAAAAAAGTATACTCAAAAAAGTTTAGGTATGTTTAAAGCAGGTCAGCGTTATTTATATATATCCATGCATCTCTATCTCTCTGACATAATGATTTAAATTATGTAACTTCTTGGAAGTGAAAATCATATTGCCTTTAGATAGGCATTTGGAATGTAGTGGGAGATTTACGATTTGTAGCCTCTCATGAAAGGTATGATTCCTCATAGTTGTCATTTGTCTTTTACATTTGCGCTTCTAATAGGTTAATGTCCCTAATCAAACAAGGTGACCATATGATACCAGCATACTCCACCACAGGCCTAACCTAGGATTTAAATAAAAGGGAAAACAATCTGGGGCTAGGATTTTTATAATCCTAATGCTAAATAGTATGTAGGATATTTGATTAGCTTTTTTGAAATGTTAGAAATATGAGTAGACCAAAAAAGATATGTAGTTATTGTCACACTTAAACCATTCTATTCCGCTACTGATTTAACTCGCAACTGTTCTATGGTGTAATAGTTCTGAGGATTATTGTTGCCATGAAGTATAGTGCATTTATTCAAATTTAATGGAAGATTTACACCAGCTATTAAACGCTGTTGGATTACTTTGAATGGTACTTTACTGTTCTAGAAGATTTCCATGTTTTGTGTCGTCAGCATAAAACTATGAGGATTGTTATGAGGTCATCAAGATCCACCGAATATAACAGGAACAAAAGTGGTCCAAAAACAGAACCTTCTGGAACCCCGGACCTTACTTGATGCCAAGAGGAATGATCTGATCCAATACGAACAGAAAAAGTTGTATTGGACAAATAGTTGCAAATCGATGAATTCAGCTCATCTCGAATTTCTAAATGGTCAAGTTTTACATGAAGTTTATATCTGGGAACTTTTTCAAATGCTTTGGAAAAATCTAAGTAAATAACGTTTACAGGATCCCTTCGATCCAATGCAAGAGACCGATGATTTAAATAGGACAGCAGATTGGTGGTAGTAGATATGCCTAGGATACAACCATGTTGAAAAGTTGATAAAAGATTATGCGTTACGTATTGTTGTTTCTTTAGGATGCAAATAAGTTTAATATTCTGGAATATGTTTCTTTAGGAAGCAAAAAAATAATATTACGTCGTCAACTCAATTGGAACCACCTTTGGTAAAAAATAAACCAGTATCACTAAAATTGTATCTCATAACTCCTTCTTATATATCTAACAGCGTCTTTCGTATTATCTGACCTAAAAGCCGTTTGGTTGGATAGGTCATAGCCCACAATTTCTTTTCTCGTCTCTCCGTCATGTGTCTTATTGCGGTGCAAAATGCGAGATCCTGGATCTGACAGCGATCTTATTACAGTTAACGTGACCCCTGTATTATTCATCCTTGTAATTTTCTTGATAATGTTAATACGGGCAGAAACTTGTCGGACGGACAAAGCGGCATCTGTTGTGCACGTATGAAGGGTGACAGATGGAGTGTCGGCTGAAGTAATAGCCCGCCGTCGCTCGTGACGTACAGCGCGGTCTGAAACTTAGTTACTGCGGAGAACGAGCCATGCATCAACTACCCACCTCAAGACAAGCGGATGCGTCTTACGCCGTCGCTAGGAGTACGCTGGTCGGCCATTGTTGCCGGACCCGCCTTGTTCTGCTAATCTAATTCGCACGGCAAGGAGGAAGATTCGAATACGAGGTCTGATCAGAAAGTTGCAGGTCAGATTTTCTGCAAGTTATCCAACCTCAACCCCTACCTGCTGACATTGAGTCTGTGGTCTCTGCTCACGCAACTAGCAATTTGGTATTTTATAACAGCTACAAAAACGTTTTTGAAATAAATCTTATAAAAGAGCATAATGGTTGTTTCTCAAAAAGATCGATTGATACCTATTTATTAATCTATAGCAGTTATAAAACAAATTGTTAAAAAGTTATGTAACACTTTTCCGCGTAGTTTTTGGTCTTTCGTGAATAGTAAGCATCATCAAATAGAATTTCTTCAACATTATCGATAGTAAATTTGCGACCCCGCAGGATATTGTTGGCGCATTTGCTTCTCACTTTAAAAATGTATATGTTACACACAATACTCGAATTCGGACAATGTCCGAAAAAAGTATGCAAAACTAGTTTTGAGCTCCGAAAAATTCCCAAACCCGAAATTATACATTTAAACGGTTACTGCATATTACAAAATATGAAGAACTAGTTCTGGGCATTATAAGGTGTTCAAAACTAGTTTTGTGCATTTTGAAATGACCAGAACTAGTTCTATTCATTTTCTGAAAGTTATACCAATGAACAAATTAAAAGTAGGGTTATGTCTGTATTGTCATCAGTTATCACACAGTGGTGTTTAAGAATTAACTCGTAAATGTATGAATTGAGCATGTTCTTGTCGAAAAAAGAATATATTGTGCAACTCGAAAAGTCATCATTCCAGATCGTGCTCAAATAAACAATATATTTTTTAATATGTATGTTTTTTATAGCTATATAAAGACAAAGGTTTATTTTTTATTACAGTTCGCAATATTTGAATAAAATGTCTAAAATAATACATATTCTTTTTTATGTTGTAACTATTCAATTACCATCTCGTTCCGATATATTATGTAGATGCATATTGAGCATAAATCTTAAGGGGCCTCTTTAGGTGTCTTAAAACTAGTTGCAAAATAACTCCCGATTTGGATGTGGCTTGCACCACTTTTCTTAGAAAAAAATCTAGTTCCTAAGATTCTTAAATCATATTTTTTGATACGAATAAACTAGGATTTAAAACGTAAAGAGAACAAAATAAATGAGCATCCTGAAAGCAATGCATTATTTTATTAATTTAAATGTTCTAGATAATAACTTTGTTAATTTGGAACTAAGAAAATGCTGACTAATCGCATACGTTCAAATAGTATCAGGCGATGTGAGATACGAGGCGGCACGCAAAGATGGAAGGTGTAAGGAAAGTCATACGAGTATAGTGAGCTTAACGGAATGCGAATTGTACGAATTTGTATGGCTGCAACTAGTGTGGCCCTTTAATAAAGTATCTAATTGTAGTCCTTCACATTTTGCAATAGTCAAAAACCGTATAAACGTAAAATTTCGAGTTTGGGAATTTTTCAGAGCTCAGAACTAATTTTACATACTTTTTTCGGACATTGTCCGAATTCGAGTATTGTGTGTAACATATATACCAATTATGATTTCCATTCTCCTTTTGATATAGTAACTAATAATAGCTGTATTAACATTCAATTTGTTGCTACAAGCCAAGTTTGTGACGCACTGAAAAAAAATTTGAAGCTATGCTTTTCAGTTATAATTCAATGTTGGTCTGGGCACTCACCCACAGATTAGTTGTTCCCCAAAATTCCGAGTTTGCTGCATTGTATAATTTCCCAGTGTGAGAGTATTATGAGCATTGTATTTAAATACAAAATAATACATTTGCTCATTTTACCCCTGTACAATGACGTGTTTTATTACTTTCTCCTTTCAAAACGTAACGTAATCGTGTACAAAAGTTAAAATAAATTATCGTCTTCTCTCTTATTTTATCGTAGACGCAATTCAATTAAATAGGTTCAACTTTCACGTAAAAATAAAACGCGAACTGATTTCTACTAATTATGGAACCCAACTTGTCCACGGAAAACTTTTAATGGCGGCGATAAGAGCAGTAGTAACACAGCGCTGCAATTGATTCCGGCTTGTTGACACTGCCATTGTCCACCGATTGAATAATACTGGCCCGATATAGGAAGGTATTTTATTGGGGAATCTGACAAGTATTGTTAATATTTATGTACCATTTCATGATTGCATTCGTTAAGCCGTTTAATGTGATTTATATTACATTGCAATTATCATATCGTGCCCTCATATTATGTTCTGCGAACGCAACATAAATCTATTACACGTTATTTACTATCGCGATTTTATACCACACACGATGCATTTCGATAGCGCAGATAATGGCCATTCCCAATACGTATCCATTTGTTGGTCGGTTGCAGCGGGCACGTAATTTCGTTATCGAGTTCTTTGCTTGTAATGGTCGTTGGTGACCGTTGATGTTCTCTAACTTTAATTTGAAAAGTGAATTTATAAATAATATCAAGCTTTTATGAAATAATAGCTATTTATACCGGGTGAGTCAGTCATAATGTCATTAATTTTAAAACGTATTCGGGAGATCTAATAAAGGCAGAAAATCGAAAAAAAAATTATTACTGGACTTTTAAAAAAATAAACAAATCACCCTATAGATATCGGTAACACGACGCTCCTGGTGCGCTATGAACTTTTTGATGACACACCCATACGACAATCGAATACCGGAGGAAGCATCGTTGCTACATCATGTTTACATACATAATATCGTCTAACAATTCAGCGTGTTATTCAATTTACCCCCATTTAGTCGCACATTTTGGATTTCTTTCCCCCCAAATTTGGAAATCACGCCACACATTTGGAGGGGGGACGGAGATAATACAACCATAAATAGTAGTTTGTTTATTTTGGTCTCGCGTATTCGTCGTAAATTCACAACGCCTAATTTTACAAATTTCGAATATGCCGAAATGGTAGCGTTATATGGAGAATGTTTACGAAACGCGAATGCCACTGTTACGGAATATCGGAGACGTCTACCTAACAGATATTATCCAGGTACGCGAACTTTGTGCAAGTGCTTTATCGCCCTCGCGATACGGGTTCTGTGAAACCGTGTCGGGAACATGCGGGACATCGGCAACCACTTAAATGTGGTATAGGCTGTTTTAGATTTAGCTAAGGAACAGCCTACTATTTCTACAAGAACAATTTCAAGGCGATTGGAGATATCCCAAAGCAAGGTCTGCGAATATTACGAGAAAACTCACTGAACCCGTATCATTTTCAGAAAGTTCAAGCTTTAGAATCTGTTGATTTCCCCAGCCGTCTTGAATTTGCAATTGCCATCAAAATCAAGTTGTGGCTTACCCTAATTTTATTAATGAAGTGTGATGGACAAATAAGTGCAGCTTTACTCGAACTGGCATTTTAAACAGGTTAGTACCATACTACGTAAAAAAAATAATAAATTTCTAGGCTAGATGTAACTACAAACTGAATAATTAATTGTACTTACGAGTAATACTAAAAATTCATATTTATTTGTAAAACGTAGTAAAACCGTAATATCAAAATTATTCAGTGGCCATACTTCAAGGTTAGCTTCTTTGGAAAAAATAACGCGAATAAAATCAACTTATTTTGCTTCAATATTTTCACTTATAATACCACTAGAGCTTCAATTATTACTGGAAATTTTTTCGATCACACGAATATTTTGAAAATTTCTAAAAAATATTCGTGTGCAAGAAAAATTTTCCAGTTTTTAATTGAAGCTAAAGTGGTATTCGGTAAGAAAATTTCACAATGAAGTGTTAAAAAATATTGTATGTTAATTAAAACTACTAAAAGTACATACTTGGTAAATAATTATTTATAAATGATTTGTACTTATTAAATTATGATAGAATAAATTTGAAGTTAAATATAAATGTCATTTTATTTATAAATGTAAAAAAATTTCCAGTGTAATTTCATGCTCCTTACCCAAAGGAAGAGACAAATTTCCGGAAATTTTCTTTGTTGCTATAGTAACGCTACAAAATACAGGCCTTTAATTGGCTGAAAAATACTATTGTGAAATTTTCACAATAATTTTGAAAAATTTGTGTTTTTGTGAAATAAACACGAATATCTGATTAATTTTTGCGCTAAATGTACAGAGCGTTCTGTGAAACTTTATTATTTCTTTAAGATTTTTTTTACAGAGATTTTTGCAAAATGATTCTTACTTATTTTAGTAGGTATTTAAGTAGGTTTTGACTAGTTTTAAAAAAGGTATATCTGTTCCAAAAATCACTACATACATTCAAACAAAATATAAATTTACAAAAATTATTACAGTTTCTTATAAAAAAGCATGAAACAAAGCACAGATAAATATGATAACATGAAAGAAAGACAACAATTAAAAAAATATATAAAAAGCTCACACAAAATATTTATTTTCAATTTATTTTTTAAATATGGTCTGTAAATTGTTTGGGTCGGCCAGTTATCGCGCGGTTTAAGGCATCAGTACTTGAATCGATATGGCTAGATCGGTGTGGGCTCGATCACCGCAGCGGGTAGTGCATATATCAGCTATATTCGTGGAGAGCACTGGCACCCTCACTGCGGGTATGATAGGGTGGAAGAATGTTAGCTTGGGTCAATGTGAGAGACTGATACCGGTCGACATTTGACTACTCTCTTAATTGATGCAGTTTCCCTCATTCCTACACTGAATGGTGGTTAGGGTCTACCAACGTAAGTCGTTCCTGGGCACAAATGCGGCCTGTTTAATAATAATATGCCGCCTCCTCTCCCGCACAAGTCTTCGACTTCTGGGCTAATCCTTGTGAATTAGAACTCAAAAATCAATTAGAATTCGTGCTTATTTAAAAAAAAATATATTTTTTTCGAAATTTGAGTATAATTACCCAAATAATAAGAAAATGATCGAAAAAAAATAATCTACGTTATTTTTGTACAAAGAAACAAGTAATATTCGTTACCTTGTATAGTATACGCAATTTGGTTTCATATTTTACCGTTATATTAAAATCTTTAGTTTAAGATTTATGTTTCGATATAATAAAGTACTTATTTAAAATGACTGACATAAAACGGTTCTCAGGATCCTTGAAAATTTAAGGGATGTAGTCAACCCGAGAACGGAGCAGACAGGGAAATCCGAAAATATATTAGAATCAAAGTTTCAAAGAAGCTTCAAATTAAACTAATTAAAACCTTTATTAAATAGCATCTCAAAAATGTTCAGGTAGGCAAAGCCTAAATGGAAACCCGAACAGCAGCAGAAGATTACAGACGTACTTGTGGGCGTTTATATAAGCTTCGTTTAACTTGCTTCATTTATTACAAATAATTACGCGGCTTTCTCTCAAGTTTACCCGAAAATTGTTTTATGAACCTTTATATTAATATTAACAATAAAATTGTGAAAGTTTGTTTTAACAGTAGGATTATATTTATATACTGCTAAGCAAACTTTCGTGAATATACTAAGTATGCTGTGAAAACATGAAAAGGAACAAGTTTGGAAGAACTTCTTAGGTAAATTGGTTTTCAAATAAATTATACAGGGTGTCTCAGGTATTACTGGCAGGGTGTAAAAGATTTCAAAATTTGTATTATATTTTTTATTTACTTGGAGCCTTTTTGTGATAAGACATCATTAGTTCTAGATTGTAGTGAGATATATTTAGTCTAATTATTAAATATGTTTAAATATTCCCATTTTCACCAGTGGCGTAAAAACCCTGTGGCACTCTTCTTTTACTTAAAATAAAAATGGTACGCTACTGTCTTAATTATAAAAAAACATAGGATACTTTAAATTTAGATTTTCTATAAAATGCATAGTATTTCGTTAATTGTTCTAATATTTCAGCATTTCGTAGGTTGTTTCAGTAAATCAGAGTGTCCAAAATTAATGCACCATAGGGCAAAGATAGATTCCTAACTACAAAATAATGCGATATAGCTAAACTTATTTTAGTCAGAAGTTGATGCTTAAAAAGATACGGAGTGTCAAAAAAATATATTTCCGATATTAGTAAATAATAAAAAATCCAATTATTTGGATAAATTTTGCAGATCTGAGGTTTTTAGGAGCTAGAAATTGAAATTTGTTTATAAATTTGATGCTACTAGTAGAAGGCGCCACATTTAGCGTGCTTCTTTGAAATAGCATAACTTTTTTAGGGGGTTAGTATATACTATTAAAACAATCGATTCTGTTACCTTATTTTTGTGAAAAAGGTGTGTCTTGTTAGAGTCGTTAGAAGTAACCGTTTTTGAAATATTCAATGCATCGAGAAATAAAGCCTCTTTTTCGCTGAAGATACAGTAAAATGTTACTAGAAAAATTTACTTAAAATATAAATTATGGTCATATGCAAAATTTTAAGAGGGGGTTGTCAAGTTTCCTTGACCTTTTGGTACAAATATGCACAAACTACGAAATGCAGACATATTTTAAATAAACAATTACTTGAATACAATGCATTTCAAAGAAAAATGCAAAGAATAATTATTTGTTCAAAATAATCGAACCTTAAAGTATCTTTTTTATAATTAAAGCAGTAGCATACCACATTTATTGTAAATAAAATAAGTGTCACAGAGCTTATACGTATGTATTCTTAAGTTCCATTCTGTATGCAAAGTCATGTAATATATCATCAGATGGATTAACACTTGGAACTTTTGTCCCAAAATTGTAATGATTATAATGCCATCTTGATAAGACTATAGAAAATTAAAATAGTCAATAACAAAATTAAAATTGGATCCTTACTAATGTTATACACTAAAATAACGTGATTTACATCAACTTTCCTTAGCACCGTCTTACTTCCGTAAGAAGTTATAGTCCCGAGAAAGTATTTTTTTATTTAATTTTTTGGTTAATCGTATTTAACTTATGTACAAATAAGTTTTTTCGTATGATACAGACGAATATCTGATTGATTTTTGTGTTAACTGTACAGGGCGTTCTGAGCGCCTGTATCACTGTATTTTTCTTTCGGATTTATTTTAGAGAGGGACGTTTTTGGAAAATGATTAGTTATTTTGAAACATCATTCTATTAGCTTTAAAAAGGCGATACTTGAAACATATCGCTAAAATTCACCATTTTAGAGAAAACTGCATTTAAAGTTTGAGTTGCAAATACAGGAATTACTCTACAAACGCGGATATTCATTAAACAGTGGGTCATATTTTAACGCTAACTTCCTTGGACGAAAATAAAGTGATATATTTTGGAGATCGGGACTTTTTGGGGGCGAGAAATTCAAATTTGTTTCTAATTTTGACGTCACTAGTAGACGGCGCCACTTATGGCACATCATGCTTCTTTTAAATGAATTTTTTTGCGGCTTAATGTATCCATCTAAATATTGGAACAGTCGATTCTCCTACCTTTCTTGCCAGAAAAAGGTATACCTTTTCAGATAAAATAGGTACGAGAATCGCCTGTTCCAGTAGTCGGATGGATACACTAAGCCGCAAAAAAATTATATCAATTAAAAGAAGCATAAGTGTCACCCTCTTCTGGTGTCGTAAAAATTAGTAACAAATTTGCTCGTCCCAAGGAGTCCGCGCTCTCCAAAATGTATGCAAATATTAAAATTTTTAAAAAAGTTATTTACATATATCGAAAATAACTTTGACATCCAGTATCTCTTTGACAAGCATCGCATTATTTTGTCGTTAGAGATCTATTCTTGCTCTATGTTGCATTTGTCTCCGGATAACCTGTATATCTCTTTTGTGGCTCTTTTGAATAAGTGAATGTTACTTAATAACTCCAAATAGCCTTAACATTAGCAATCCTTGTTATAATTTATTTAACATTTTCGCGTGATGATGTTAGATTTGTATGACATTCTGGCAAACATAATTTCATGTACGTTCCTATATTTCTTGCACTGATATCGCTTGAACACAAAAAGTGTAAAACGTATATCGAATGTAGGCACTTTTGTCGATATCTTTAATAAAAGTAACGTTTCCTTCCAGCTTCGACGTCCGCGGCAAGCCCCTGTCTCAAGCACGTCACTGGTCAGCGCCGGAAGTGTTTGGCTCCAGGGCCTACTTCCGGACAGTATCCGAGCCAGCGCAGCTCGTCATAGACGACATCCGGCGGCACGACGAGGGCGTCTACCGCTGCAGAGTGGACTTCCGGAATGCACAGACCCGCAGTTTCCGATACAATCTTACCGTTATCGGTGAGTACCTCATTGCCGTTACATTTCATTAATGCACTCTGACGTAAGAGGAAATTGTTCTTTGTGAAAGCGCTCTATGTGGTACATTAATAATTTTCTTGCATCAGGCCACGTTTCTGAGGGTTTTAATAAATAAAATTACAGAATTCGCTTCCAAGCACATTGGAAATGAACGTAGTTATCATCATGAATAAAATAAAACGTCTTAGTACCAGTATATATGGTGCGATGTATACAGGGTGTACGGAAATTATGAGCAAATATTTCAGGGGGCGATTCCACGTCAAAAAATAAGAAAAAATCTTCATATAAACATGTCAATAAATGGACCCTAAGCGACCTAGATCCTTTTAAAGAGTCGGCCCTGAATATGGTGTTTGTTCAATATTATCGAAACGATAAAGTAATTAAATTTGTACCAATAAGTGAAATTTTTATACTGAATTTAGAAATTTACGCGAAATTTAGACAATTTATTCAGAAGTGTATTAAACAGAGCCGGCGTAGGTTATTTTCTTGTCCTAACTTTTTTGTTGGAAATTATTTTTACCATTGAACCACAGAAATTAAAAATCTGTTCTGTTTCGCATTGAAAAGGTATTCTTGTCCGACTTTCATAAAATGCACCGTTTTCGAGTAAAAAGTGGTACTTACTCGTACATACAGATTGGTATATAACGAAAAACCTACTTTAAACTCGTTAGTTATTGGCATAATTAACCACGTGTATGATTGAAATATTCCTTGTACTTGTTGAGCGATTTACTTAGTACTTATTCGAGAAGTCTCTTCAACAATCTCTAACATGTGTTCCAAGCTGCTGCAATACGCCGTGGACCCTCTGTCTCTCCATCTCTTCCACGATTCGATTGTAAATTTCTTGTATCACGCCAGCGTTGTATTAAGACCTTTAATGTACCCCATCAAAATATTTTTTAACCAAACGCTACCAGCTTACTACCCCATTCTTCTCGCAAAGCTATCTCAAATCTAGACATGATTAATTGAGAGGCATAAAAAATTCGGTCGTTCTGCTTTACTCAACGAGTCATTCCCATATCTTAGTTTAGAGAAATTAAAATATAGGGCCGGCCAGCAAAAAGGGCCTAAATTGGTAATTTTCAAAAACAACACCCTGTGTCAAATAAAGTATATTTTCAAATTTCAGTGTTACATTTCTTTTTTTTTGATAAAAGTGAAATGAATCTTCCAAGTTATTTTTAGATCAAGAAGAGTATACTGATATACATTTAAATTATAAATATTGTTGAACATGTTTTTGTTATTGCAAATTCTAACCATATCAGGCCCTATATTTTCCAGGATTATTTCTGCACACACATTGTGTATTCATTCGAGAAGCTGCCCTTGTTGTTAATTTCTTCAGCATAAACCAGTTGCTTTTAAGTCTCCTCAAAAGTAATAATCTAGCATATTAAGACTCCACTCCTCGGAGGCCATGTAATAGGTCTACCGTAGCCTACCCACATATTTGGGAAATTTTGATTGAGGAAATTTCTCACAGTTACTCTGAAATGTAGAGGAGCTTCATCCTGCTGAAAAAGACTGGTAACAAATTTCATCAAACTAAAATAGAAATAAATGATTATCTCACAAAATTCTAGACTTATTACTGTTAAATGTGACTTAAAATTTAAACACCGGCGGAAGACATCGACTTTGACAATGAATGACGTAAAATTATTGCATGTCGACACGCTAGCCTTTGGTTTCCTTTAATAGCAATGAATTTAAATTGGACACGTCAGTTAGCTCTCTTGGTTACTGAAATGTTGATTCTTTGAATTATATCCTGCCTAAGTGAAAACAGACAAGGGTTGAACAGGTCATGGAACTGTATGGTTTAATAAAGAAAAATGCCAACAAAGCGTTTTACTTTTCATTAAATACGTACAGGGTGACCGGAATACGAGTGGGACTATTGGCTTATATATCTGACCAGAAATAACAAAAAACTCATAATGTAAACTCATGTTTCATACAACAATACTCGTATTTGATTCCAGTGATAGTTGAAATAATGTATTCTTGAAAATAATCAAGCACAAACTAGTTGCTATAGATAGATATATAAATTCCACTGATTGATTCTTTAAACCCACCTGACATCATTAAGCAAGGAATTATAATTTTTTATAGCATTGTAAGTAAATGACTACTGAAATGGAGAAGTTTTTATGACTTGGAACACAAAAATTGTAACAATCATAGACAAGTGATGTACATTAAAATTTGTAATAGACTTTGAGGAAAGATATTCAGGTTTATGATTTAACAATATCTTAAACGTTAAGCAAGATAACTGGATCTAAGATTGAGCACTGATATTAAATCAATTCGAATTTTTAAAACTAGCAGAAATATGATCAAACTTATCGAAGCTTATACTTGAATTTAATATAAATATTTCAAATTTTTTCGCACTGACACTTTATTTCTGAATACAATACAGGCCAATACACGACCATGCAGTATGCTAAGGTGGATAATATCAGCGAGTCACAATTTTTTAATTTAATTTCAGTATTAAGAAGATATTTATGCGTGTAAAGATCTTTCAGATTGCCAACAGATTTCTGGAGGAAAATAGTTGACATGTTTAGCAAGATTTTTTTACAGTTATTAGTTGGAACAATAGAATGTCAATTCAGAATAATTGTAAAATTTGAGTAATCTACAATGACATTCCAAAAATTAACAATTGAGTTTTGGATTCATTTAAAATAAGATTATGAGCCAAAGACACCTTAGCCATAGACTTGTGGTCTGCAGTGGTCTGGGCTATAACTGGAGAGATGTCAGAAAGACTAAAAGAAATATATAATTGAGTGCCAACAGCATACTGATGGGATTGATAATTCTGAAGGTAATTGCAAAAATCCAAAAGTAAATGGAAAAGAGAAGAGGCCCTAGAACAGTACATTAGACAGTACTCCAGCAGAGATAATTTTAAATGTAGATATTTCAGCGTTCAAAGTAACCCTCTACCGTCTACCTGATAGATATTTTTAAATAATATGACAGCAGTGTCGCTGGAGCGTCATATTTTAATTTGATACAAGGTGTTTTATGATCTAAGGTATCAAATACCTTACTAAAATCAAGAAGAATGAGACACATTTATTCATATCAATGTATTATTAGATCATCTGTACCTTTTAGCAGAGCGGTACAGGTACCATACTGAGCTCGAAGGCCAGACCAAGTATCAGGCAATAACAATTATTTCCAAGATTTTTGATAAGGTAGGACGAATGTTTCGGGTAGTTGTTAGGTTATTAATTTTCGCGACAGGTACAATGTTTGTATCTGTATATGCAGAAGGAAAAACTTCATCCGAGAGGTATTTATTTATAACAAAAGCAATATGAATACTTAAATGCAGGATTACAAGAAGCTGTGAATGAATTTTAAATTAAATATGACAAATACCTACTTAACTAATGTACTCTTTATGTAATCGTTTTTATATATTTTTAGGTATTAATAATAGTGTTTGAAAATTCAACCACTTAAATAGATGAGACCTGACCTATTTCGGCATTTTTAGGATTGCTTTTTGGCCTCCTTTAAGTTGAGCCAAATATCTAACTATAATACCTTTCTAATACAGTAAAAATGCTACAAAAGCTAATAATAAAAAATATATGGGTAGATATTATAGGTGTAATTGAACGGTGTCGGGGTTTAGGTCCGCAGAGTAGTTAGTGTCACACAATATTGTTAATACCTAAAAATATATAAAAGAAAAGGTCACAGTATGTTTATAATCCATAGCTTTCTTCAAAAATTACTAAGTATCGTCTGCCTGTTCTAATCTACTGCGCTACAACAAGAACTATATTTCAAAAATAAATCACTTCAAGCCTTTGCCCGACTTAATTAAATAAATTGCTTAGTTCCGTAAAGTGCACAATAATTCTGATACGTCTAGACCGATGTTTCATCGCAGTAGTGCAGAAAACGAGAAGGAAACATGCAATAAATCGCTCCCGCATATTCCAAACAAATATAGAACCGGAGGCGGGAATTATGTTTAATTTGCAACCTGCCATGAACATCAACGAAGTCATTATAGCTTTCTTTTCAATTTAATGCAGTTCATAAATTTCGTCGGCGGACGAGAAAAAATCGATGCCGTGCTTGCGGGGCCATTGTAATAGAACAGTTGCGCCGTTGAAGTATTGTTAGTATTAATATTTTTTGCCGGCTACCGCCGCGCTCTGATTACGGATTTCAATTTTAGACTATAGTAATTGATTCGGCTTTGATCTGTGTATTACGGCCTGGAATATATTACGCTTTCAGTGGAACGCTTTGTCTTCGGTTAATGAGTAAACCTGAAATATGTGCGTTTATTGTGTGTTTGCAGAGTAATTGCATTCCTGGGATTATTACTTGCCACTTGTTGTAGAAAAGCACGCACCACAGAGCAATGCAAATAAATTAAAAAGGGAAATTGATATAAAAAAAATAGTATGGAAATAATAGCTGGGGTGTAACATCAGTAGCAGACATACATGGGGCAATATGCTGAAATGGTATCAAACTTTAGAGACTCTGAAAGCAGGAAAAACTTATACCGTTTCTATAAAGGAAAAGGAATGAAAACTTATTATTTTTCTTACCGATTTTGTGAACGATTTCATATAAATTTGATAGTTACATATACAGGCGTAACTCTAATCATTAATGGAATTGACTTGTACATTGTTATAGCAAAACCTATGGATACTTAGAGAGCTATGGTGGCCAAAGACCAACCAAAAAACAGCAAAAGTGGAGCTAAATTCCAAAGACTTGACTATTTATTTTATAGTTGGAGCCATCAAAACTATTCTGAACTTTCTGCATCTAGACATATTTAAAATCAAGTAAAAATAGGAGCATAGAGACTGAAATGCTATGGCAACTGATGTTGAACATACATGCTTTTGCAATAATAATGACACTCCCAAACAGTTTTTGAACTTCTGGAAGTGCTGAGTAGAAATTTCATTAAATATCTATTGGTGACTGAAACTAAGAACTAATATTTATAGTAGAAAGTAGATTTCATTACAAATACGTCAGCAGTTCAAAAGAAATCGCAAAATTTATTTTAAAGAGTATCATTATTATTACAAACGATTGTACAAACCAGATGTGATTACGAATTATTTGTTTCAGATGAATAGTGATTATATGGTCCCAACGCTAAATTTTGAGAAACCTTATAACACTAAACTGGAAAGTGATCTATCAACCAGTAACACTAATTTGGTACGCTGATAGATTAAAAGCTGATAGAAATATTTGGTGAAACTCTAACAGTGGTATTCATAGTCCGTATCCAGTCACCGGAGAGCAGTTTCCTTCCCGATGATTATGCGAATTTCATAATAAAATCATATCATTTCGGAAAGTAGACTGCTCTTCGACGATCGGAGACGAACTATGAATACCACTGACAGACTTCAAATACTTGTGTCCTTGGAATGAAATTTGACTGTATTCCCAGGTGAAGTACATAAAGGCAAAAATATATTTATATTTCACTTCCTTATAATTTACGCTTGGGTTGTTATGGATATGTTTGAAAATATCTAGCAATAGTCATAAGCACAAATCAAAAAACGTCAAAGCTATGACGTTTTATAGTTTTTATGTCGTATGAAGTGAAATATAAAACATTGTATGCGTTACTGGAGATACTAGGATGATTATGCCTTTTTCTCTTTCCTCGGGCTTAAACGGCCTTCGCAAGCAACGTTTCGCCTACGGCCATAATCATCCCTCTATCTTCCTTGGTACATAAATACCTATTATATGCAAATACCCAGACAGCAATCGAGCAAGGCGCAATCTTGTGACAACTATCACTAAAACATCTCAAAATTCACTATCAAAAGTGACAAAAGACACACAATTGACTTGGAGATTTATAAACAGCAGTAGCCATATTTGAAGAAATAATCAGTTAAGTCGCTTGAATTATTACTTATCAATTTTTTTTATAACTTACTAGTGTAAGTAACTGTTTTTACCGATCTGACAATTGCAAATACAACTTATTATTCCTTCTAATACAACTTGTAAATACGATAAATTGACGTATTGTGCAAAAAATGTATGTGGCAGAATCTCTAAACTAACCTTTGCAAACTTAATCATCCGGTCTTAGTATTTCTAAATCTTCGTTGAAATTGATTGACATTAAATATACCTATTAGCTATCAGTTATCTACAAGTAATCTGAATCATGAATTATTTTTGCTGTGCCCATGGGAGTAAAAATCAGAAATGTTAACGTTTCATATTTTAATTAGGAATTCTTCATAACACACATTCATAAAGATACTTGGATTGTTATTTTTTCTAATTAAATACAATTGCTAAATGCTATAATTTTGTTAAAAGATAATTTCAAAACCGTAAAATAAAAGTCATCTCCATCAGTAATTGGCGTATATAGTTTATTAATCCATTTAGTAAAAGTGTTTTCAATGGGCATTTCATGTTGTTTTACACTGAATAAATTCCTGTTTTCTCTGAAATAAAGAGGAAAAGGGCAAGGGAGTGATTTGTTGGGTACGGTTAATTTATTTATCAACTAGGGACCTAATGGGCGTCCTCGCCGGAAATCTTTTACATACCGCAGTGATAATGCATACGTTTTATAAATTATTACCACCGAATAAAATTGCGGACTTTTCAGATAGGTATCTCTTTTGGTTTGTTTATATCACAGACCTACGGTCTATAAGATAAAATTAAATATCCTTTTATCCTATCAATTATAATCTCGTTGATGACTTTTCCCTACAAGCCTTTAAATGTAATATGTATTTAAAAAATATGACTTAAATACTAAATTGTAGGTTATATAATAACAAAACACAGTGCTTGAATAAAGTTAGCGATGGTAATGGTCATGATATACAAAATTTACTTCTATATTTGAACAAAGCAACCTTAAAATGTACCTGTATAATAAAATATGTTTTGCGATAACATAATATTAATCACAAAAGGAAGAAAAAAATTCAAAAAATTACTAGAGGCTGATATGAATATAAGGGAATTTTTGAAATTAAAACAAAAGAGGGAATAATGACATTTTAGGTATCTTGAAACGAATGTCAAAATAATGTCGTAATGGTGATGCGATTTAAAAGCGGCTTCCGCCAGTTTTGTTAGAAAATAATCTAGTTTCTAGAAAATTCTGAATCATATTTTTTGATGCGAATAAACTAAGGTTTAAAACGCAAAGAAAACAAAATAAAAGAGCATCCTGGAAGCGGCGAATTATTTTATTAATTTATATACACGCTGTTTCTGCAAATATTTGATAATAAATTGTAAATTTGGGACTAGAAAAGTGCTGAGTAACCGCTTATGTTCAAATAAAATCAGACTATGAGAGATGTAAGGGAAGACATATGGTCAGAGATCGCGGGCTGTACTAATGTGTACAGTTGCACCTAGTTGGTTAAATGAATCGGATTTCATTAAAATAGCACAGCCAAAACTTCCTTCTTCTTGTAGTAGCTTCAG
The DNA here is from genome assembly GCA_025584915.1 of Monochamus saltuarius. Classification (NCBI taxonomy): domain Eukaryota; kingdom Metazoa; phylum Arthropoda; class Insecta; order Coleoptera; family Cerambycidae; genus Monochamus; species Monochamus saltuarius. Next base: position 65,655,031 of record CM046722.1, on the reverse strand, counting down.
TTTGTCCTTACTATGTCTATTTTCTATTAACTTATGCTATAAGCAGTAACTTGAAGGAAAAAGGAAACAACAGAGGTAAACGGCTTTACAGATAGTCCATGTTGGAGTTGAAAAAGTAGGTCGAGTGCACTATTTTTAACTCGTTTAACTGTTATTTTTTTCAGTCTTATATTTGGTTATGTGCGATGTTAATATTTGAACAACTCAACAAAGTTTAATATTTTTAAGTTATGGAAAGGCCTGTCGTAATTCGCAAATAGCACGAGATATTTATGCTTCTCTTCAAGGATATCTACCAAATAGAAAAACGTTGTTAGTGACAATAATCGTTTTCAACTTCTGCAATTAAAATCTATTAAATTAGTTTGTTTAAATAAAACCGTAACTTTATAATTAATTCTAAATCTGGAAATATTTGTCGATGAACCTACCAGAAAAGATAAAATGCTATTTCATTTGCTATGTAGTAAAGTTTTAGATGAGTTAAGTAGTAATAATCCTTTTATAGGTTTTTGTAAGCTTATTATTGTATTTACAAGGGTGTTATCAAGCCTTGTATAGGGGAATTTTATAACTTAGATATGAGTCAATCCAAACCGCTTCAAAATAAAAAAAAACTGGGTTATTTTAAATGTCTACATGAATAAAGAATACAGTGGATCAAAACGAGTTATTTTGTTTTATAAATTTTATAATTCTACAAATCTATTTTAATAGTTTCTCCAACTAAATCAAAAATACGAGATTCTCAACAGTACATTGCACAAATGGCAAATTTTAGGTTATAATTCACTCATAAAATAACAAATGCAATATTACTAAATGTATGACGTATTCTAATCAATAATATCATCATTGTAACTTTCAACAATACTTATTATAAAGCATTAATCAGAATATAGGTTTAGTAAGCCATATTATAATAATTTACATTCTTAACAATATGGTTTATAAAACAAGATGTTGGGTAATAAACAAACAGAATCGACATGAGTATTTAGAAAATAGTTGAACTTAGAAACTTCTCCGCTTTTTCTCTGTCGCCTGTTTTGTATAACGGCAGTCCACCTTTTTCACCGCGTAATTCAGAATGTATTTTCCACGTTATACCTAGTTAAAATTTTATTTAAAAAAGTTATGAATAAAAGATATTTTAGCTGTATATAATTAGCTGGAATTTTAAGCCAAGCCAAGTTCGGATGAAATACCTAATACCCTTTACCGTGAGCAACAATTCCAGGTTTTAATAGGATTTCGCTAATGAATCATAGTTTATAACTACGATTTAACTAGGTGTCACCCCCTAAGTTATATCTTTCCGCCCCTGTTCCTATTGATTGGGGTTATTCGCTCCTCAGATTAATCAACCGTGCCATGGACTGCTCTAATGTCTGACAGATATGTTTCATTACACGCAGCTTACCGTTATGCTGTGCCAGCTGGTACTCCAGACAGTTTGACCCTTAAAACCACCGCAGGATTCACAGGACTCTCACGTCCTTTGCGGAATAGCAGTTCCGGCGGTCATCTGGATCATCTGATTAATGACCGGAGATAAACTTGGGACTAATAAATAAAATAAGTTCTGTATTAGGAAAGTATATTTGTATTTTTGCGAGTACAAATGGAGAGATATATTTGGTGAGGTTAAAGGTTTCGAAACTAATAGCAACTAAGTTTTTAGTTAGCAGACTGATAGATTAAGGTTGCGCAATAATTTTTATTTTATTATATTTATTTGTTATATTATTATTATTTTATTATTCAAGTCGGTGGTTTCTGTTATGGGATTGTGTTAGTTGAATTAGGTTTTACAGTTGAGTTTATTAGTAAAAATTAACAATTCAATATCAATAATAATAGCTATTTATGATATACGTGTTAAAAGTAAGATAAGAGTTTTTAACTTCACGAAGAAAATAAAAGTATATCATACACTATTTTTCTACAAAACAATCGGAAGAACTTTAAACTCAATAAACATAAGAAATCAAAAATACCACACAGATCACAATGTTTATGAACCAAAATTTTCGTAGCAACCAGTGCTGTTTGATTAACACGAGTGTCAAAAATGACATTTTTAACATCAAAAATGACAATTAAAAATCCCACTTTTAACATTTTTGTAGAAAAATACATTTTTATAACAATAAACAGAACTATATAGTGAGAAATCAAAAACATTTTAGAAATAAATGTTCGCTTTACTTGATCTTATACTAGCAGATATAATAGCAACTTCTGGGCTATACCAGATATCCCAATAAAAAATAAAAATGAATTTAAAGAACATGTGACATTACAACAAATGTTCAATAGGACCGCCATTTACTTCAATACATTTGCCTATTCTTTTGCTGGGCGATTTTATAATTTGGTGAGATATAAGTGGTCTGCTTACTTCCTGCTCGGTCTAAGCGGCTCGACTTACAGGAAGCGACTTACATTGCAGTAGGTACTTAACTCTGACCTCTCGCCCTGGGGACGAGTCATTAAATCTGTAAATGATACTGCAGGAAACAACTACTCCGCGGACTAATGCCCCGACCGGCATTGAATTACTCCTGCAGTATCTGTGTGAACAGCCAAGAACCCTTGTCGGACACACTACTACCAATTCAATGCCGGTCGGGGCATTAGTCCGTGGAGTAGTTGTTTGTTTCCTGCAGTATCATTTACAGATATTACGATTTTATAAAATATGCTTGGCTGATTGGCAATGAAATTAGTATAGTTGACAATTGTGTCAAATGTTCCAATAATCCTTTATGACAATTAATGCAATTCAATCCCATGACAGAAGACACTGACTTGAATAATAATAATATGACAAACAAATTACATAATAAAATAAAAATGATTGTGCAGCCCTACTTTTCATTTTAAAAATCTCAGTAAATAATGACTTTACCGCTATGAACGAATAGTAGGTTAATTGCATAGAAATTATTGGAAAATTGTTCCAAAATAAAATTTTCCCCAGTGGCGTAGAAGTTAGGAATGGGAAACTGTCCCTCCACCCCTGTCCTACGCCTCTGGTAGTAGCCTTGAACTATTATGTAGCATTTTTAATATGTATCTTATATCTTATAAACTTTATGCCAAGTATGATAGAGACGTATCAAACAGGGTTAAAGTAATGGACATCATTTAAAATTTTTTAAATAAAACACCCTGTAACTTCGTAAGGAGCCATATTTTATCTAAACATTATATGACAAATCTTCATATTTTCAGCAAAGGATTATCCACTTAGTGTATGTACAATTATTAATAAATCACCCTGTATAAAGACATAGAAAACTTTCTTTACCTGGTACAGTAACCGATAACTTTGTAAACTCGATGGCCTTTGAAGACGTTGCGGTCGAAGAGTTGCATGACATTGTTTGGCAACTTTAAAATAAAAATTCAAGCCGTTATGATGGCTTAATACCTAATAAAAAATATAGAGAAAAATATCTTACAGCTTTTTGTTTGTTTGATAAATAAATCAATTAAAACTGGAATATTTCCTAATTGTCTTAAATTAGCTACCGTTGTACACCTATTTGAAAAAGGTGATACATGTGAATTATAAAATTACCGTCACATTACTTTGCTGTGTGTTTTGTCTGAAATACCTGAACAAGTAACGTATAACAGAATAACCACTTTTGTTGAAAGAAATAATCTACTAACTGCATCTCAGCATGATTTTAGGTCTAATAAATCGGTTGAAATAGCAGCAACGTCTGGATGCAATGTATGTGGTCTCACTTCAGTTTGATCTCTCCAAGGCGTCCGACACTGTCGATATAGAGATTTTGAGGCAGCAATTGTATATCTTGATTATAAGAGGTAGAATTCTTGCATGGCTGACTTGATACATGGAATATAGGTATCTAGTAGTTAGTGTGAACGAAGAAAATTCTAACATACATAGTGTTGCACTTGGGGTACCCCAAGGCTCTATATTGGGCCCATTACTGTTTATGTTAATGAGTTGCCAGCGTACATCGAGCATGGTACAACGATTACTGTCAGCGTATAGACCTGATGAGCTCCGACAAATTATATGTAACATGGTGGATTCATTGAATATAAGGCGCCAGAGGAATAAGTTAATTCTAAACAACAAACAGACTATTTATATTAATTTTGACCTTCAAATACCCCTACCTGCAAATTTCATGCCTTGTGAAGGTATCATGTCCAATTTAGTAAGAGTTATTGGCACCATCCTTGATTCTAATCTTTCTTGGTATAAGCATGTTCATCATGTTTGTCAGCTAAATGAAGCATTCTTTGCAATATTGTAGCTAAAGCATACCCTTACTTAGGTTAGAGGCAATGGATGGTAAAGAGTGTTCATATGTCAAAGGAAAACTACTAGCCACTTTAAGAAGCGAGTACTTTTTCACAACTATACGATTAGACATGCTCAAGTAGAGCTTTTAAAAAATCGCCTTATTATAACTGCCTAATCCGATGTCTGTCTGACAGGAAATTTAAAAGTAAAACAAAACGTTTCTTTGTCAGTTTTTACAGTGTAAATGATTTTATGAGTGATGAGTTATGATGACTGTGATTTTTATTGTTGCTATCCATTTTGACCGCGTTGTATTGTATTATATTTTTTGTTATTTATAAGTTGTTGTTAGTGGTTCTACCGTGTCACCCTTTTCTCATATGTACAAATTTTATATTTATTTATTTATTTATAATATAAAGTATTATTGTCGTTATTATTATGGTTTGCCCTAGATCAAATCTTCCAAAAATTCTTCTAGTATATGCCCAGCTATGTAACTGTAAACAATATTCATAAGCTGATGTACAGCGTAAAGCGTAAGCGTTAAGTGTATTTGTACTCTTCCCTTTAGGGAAAACACGGTGGAATTCTGTTAAAATATTGTAGTCGAATAAGTGTCCACTTGTTTGGTCAAATATACATCTTTGAACGATGCCTCAAGTTCGGAGTACCCTGTACATTTTTGAGTCAACTTGTATATTCTCTAGGTACTAAATAAATCAGTACGCCGCAAACATAAGAGTAATTCCCATCTAGCACGAGTTCGACCGCATTTCCGAGTAGTCGTTTAAAACTGTAATTTATTAGAAACACCTAACGGAGAGGAGGCAGACCAGCTCTGAAAATTGATATTTGTTGCACTCGATATTTTAAATTGACTCCGTTGGCGGCATTCTATAAAACCCCGGGGAACTCGGAATTACAAAGACATAATATTCCCTTAACTCAAGTCGCGACAGTGAAATAAATTTTATTCGCAAAGTTCAATTTATTTTGCTCTGTAGATAAATGTACGGTGAATGTTGTATGAAATTCGATGGGTTTGATTAGAAAGTCTGAAAATTAATTTAAATGCACAGAAGGAAATGAAGGAAGCCCCGAAATAGGAAATGCAAGAATTATTAAAAATTGTTCTCCATGAAACAGTGTATGAAATTTGTTTTTAAATGCATTTCCTTAAATAATATAAATGAAGTAGACTATTTATTCTTCTCTCTGTCTTCTCTTTCCGCCTCTCCTCTCAAAAATACTCAGTAACCTAAAATGTAAATTGTAAATATGGGAGGGGTGGTTCATTTCATTCCCTTATGACAAACTGGGAAAACGGAAAATATAATATATGTATAAAAATATAGGTACTAGTAATTTTATAGGTATGATATTCCTACCAAAATTCGTGGGTTTATATTCACCTGTTTCTGAGAAAAATGGTTCCTGTATAATATGTACAATAAATCAAAACCATTATAAGTATGAGGAGAAGATTTCAAGTTTCTTTAATCAACTCGCTTCATTCTTTCCTGTTTTGCATTAGATGCGTTCTCTCCTCCGATCTTTTGCTCTTCTTCTTCAAAATGTTTCCAAATGCCTATCCCACAGCTCATTGGCCTGCCTCTTTTCTTTTTAGTAACCATATTTGTCTCCCATATTCTCCTCGCTGGTCTGATCGTCCTTTTTATGTATAAATATCTCCACCAGGTCAGTTATGATCGTTACTTTTTTGGTTTCTTGTTAACAACAATGATTCATACCCATGTTAGTATCGGTTTGGAAATTACTCTGTACATTTTTCTCCGCATTATTTTTATAACTTTCCTATTGTCTAAAAAATTGTTGTTCATTGCATAGCACATCTTTAAAGTTATTTTTAATGGTGTTTTGAAAAGTTACATTTAGTAACTAATTTGATGGACCTTTTATTGTTAACTTAAATAATTTCTTATCATTATCATAACTTTTTTTAACAATTGGTTATGGAAAGCGCTACGGATGTATGTGATGAAGTAGATGCCGACATTGTATTTAGATCGATCTCTTTTTTATCCAATATTTTTGAGGCTAGTTGAAGATTTTGTTGAACGAAATCATCTATATGTCCTTTTGCCATGTTGGAGTATTGATGTCTGGTCCTGCATCAGTCAGTACCGTAGCAGGTGATTTCCAGAAACACTGGTCGGTGTAATTCCCACCATTTGGCACCTCTTATTGCTTTTATACCATCGCATTGTCTTGTACATGTTCCATTTGTATATCCTAGGTAGAATCTTCAATTCTCAATTGGCGAAGAGAGGAATATTTTCGAAATATTTCAACAAGACCTTCGATATTCGTTCATTAGAAACAGTAAATTCTCTTCTCGCATTCGTCTTTGTGTTGGGAATCTATATCAATATGTTCAACTGATACCAATAATCATCACTATCTAAAATGGGAAACAATTTCAACATTTGGAGAGAAGTGTGAAAATTACACTTTACCTTCATAATCAAGTAGGTTATGCTTCTTCGATATTCCTGTTAGAAAAAGTAAACTATCAATTAGGTTTTATCATCTGCTTCATTTCTCAACTTCTGATTTTCTTTTCTCTATTAAACTTCCTGGATTTATGTCTTACAGATTTAAGGAAAGCAATTAAACTCTCTTTATGTCAATATTCTCTTTCACTGACAATGTTCTTGTTATCATTGAGTAAAGACTCCACAGCGTAGAACTCTGGTATACTCTGCCTCATTGATAACAGTTACACCCTTTTGATGACTCCAATCTTGAAATAAGCGATACGCTTTTTCATATTTATCTTTGGATTTTGTCGGCAATAATGATTGAATCGCGATTTTTGATAATTATTCTATATCATCCTCCATGGTATCATTGTAAGCAAAAGATTCTGACATTTTTCATAAATCACTGACACAATAATATTGAAAACCTAGTAAACAAACTCATTTCTAAATCAACATTTTCTCAGGATTATTGATTCACAGTTTGGGAGTTCAATAAAAAAATGATAACTACAGTTATTTAGCTATTTTTTTAAACACTTTACAAAATATGTGTGCAATTCTCAGGAAAAGTGTCTTTTCCGCAGATGGCATATGGCATATGTGTAGCTAGCACCTCGATGAAAAAACCTACGCTTGGTACGGAAAAAAGTCACTTTTCCTAACTTATTCTCTTTTCAACTTCCAAATTTTGCTTTCTTCGTTCATCAGTTATTACACCTAGATGCAGTTGATTTACTTGTTCAATATTTGTGCCATAATTGAATGTAAAATTAAAAATTATGACAAGGGCCTCTAAGGATCAAAAATTACCTAAATATAATTCCCATTGAAAGTGATACTATGTATGAAAACTTTATTCAATATATTGTTGATCACATATATCTTTAAAACAGGTCAGTTAGTTTATATTTAGTAAATATAAGTTAAATATTTTAGAGCTGGCAACCGTCGATTCAGGTAATTCTAAAATACAGCCTCTTGCTAAGCTAAGCTCCGTCTTGTTCAGCTAATCGAAGTGGGCCCGAATCTAAGCTCAATAAGGATTAGGATAACTTTATACAGCCCAACTGGGTACTCCCTGTTTATGTTAAGATGCAAGTGCAATACAGGGTGACTTATATACGTAAATTTTATCGGTTTTAAGTTTTAAGTATTTATTTCGATTTAAATTTTAAACGTTTTTTCGCGCCGCGTCTTATCGGCATAGTTTTTGTTCAACTTAAATTTACTCATGAGGAGAGAGAGAAATTGTAGAATATAGTATGTTAGAAGTTTACCAAGGTGTGCATATACATATAGTTAATCAATTCTTGTAAATTTTACCCACAAAAAGGGCATCTACATTGATTTCAACTATGAAAATGTAACTTATGGTAGGTGGTTAGGTAGGTGGTGGAGTTGCAGTGGTTACATTTGGTTTCGCCTTGGGCGGATTTTGTTTAGTGCACATTCTTTGGTGTTAAAAGAAAAACGCTTTTCTACAATAAGGATCCTGTGTGGAAGGTTCGTAATTTTTTTTTCGTATACATTTTACTGGCTTCATTGAATTATTGTTATTACCTACATAAGTTTTTCTCTCTCGTGCAGGCGTTTTATTTTCCGGCATTTCCTTTGTTAACTGGAGAACAATTTGTTTATCGCCGACATTTTGAGATTCAACCCGAACTTGCTTTTTACCGACGCCACAATTGGGAATCTGACGTCACGGGAAGCAGTCGAGTACCGGGCAAGCAGGATTCTCCAGGAGGCCAGGCCGAGGACCTCGATAAGTACCCTATTACGTACCTAGCTCCGCTAAAATACTGTTTTTTATTTTATATTTTAAAAGCTTTATATATCTTGTTTTGAAGTGTTTGTCCATTACTAAGGTTACATATTTTACTATAGCGTGGCGAATTTTATTATCGACACATAGTTCAGATCTGATAGATCACATTTTTGTTTCTTTATGTTGATCGTGGATATATTTATATATTATTTGTTCGTAGACTCGGAGTGTGAGTCCTTTTTTTCTTGTTATTATACACCTCCACACTCCTAGTCTGCTTATCTCTTGCAAGAGCCAGGTTTTATTTAAGTTGTTTTTTTATAATCTCGTTTGTGTATTTATCAGAAAATATTATTATTTTCTACTGCCTCATTATTATAACTTTTATATTGAAAATATATCTTGTATTATTTACTCTTAATTATTTTTTTTCTATATTCTTATTTACTGGATCACTTATCCAGGGAAAATAATTTTAGTAATTTTATGTATTCCTTGGGCTTTGCAATATATTCATTTAAATAAAATTACTTGGCGCCCCAACCCCAATTAGTAACCATAATAAAACTACTTCCCACGCCCAAAAGCAACCGCTGAGTGATGCCAGGGCAGCAAAAATAAAAATCGATAACTGTATTGTTTTTTTTTTCAAAATCAACGTAACAATACAAAGAAAAGACTCTGCAATCTTTACTGCACACTGAGAAAAGACAAACAGCAACAGTTTTCTTGATGCCAACTTTTTTATTGTTGCCGCAAGAACATTTTTCTCGAAATAAAACAAAGATGGCTGAAATAAAATTACCATGGCTATTGAAACTAACAAAAAAATAAAAAAATGTTGACGGCTTACTGCTTAATTCAACGATTTCTCATGTTTAATGTTAAATCAGCTTCTAAATTTGTTCCATCTACTTGTAATTCTTTTAAATTAAGTACTTTTTTATTTGAGCACAACTTCTGATGATTTAATTCAATGATATTTCATTGTTGTTTGATATAAAATTACACCAATATTAAATGAACTGTTATTTTCTTTAACTTAACGATGTCAAATTAAAAACAACAATCAAATAAAAATTTGTAATTAATTCTCTTCAACTAAAAAAAAACTTTAAATTTAAAGTGTAAACTATTTTAGTCTAACTCTATGAAATGTTGAATAAAATATTTAGGCTTTTACTTGAAAAGAATTTTTGCCAATGAAAGCCTTTGTTGTTATTTATACTGCACGTGCTTCTTCCGACATGAAGTAGCTAATGACCGCTAGATGTGCATTTCGCGCACTTCGTAGAGCGCCAGAACATACACTCTTACCGACGGGGTTTGCCAGGACAGGACATAGAAGGAGGCCTCTAGTAGAACCATCGACATCGGCCGCAAACGCAGTCGGGACTGAGCGGAGAAAGGGGCCCGAGGACCCAACTCTACAAGGCGTTCTACAGTGCAATAATCTAGGTGAAGAGAGATAATCCCTCTCGGCCTCACACATTCGGCGTCACTTATTCTGCAAAAAATATTGGCGACCACTATAACATTTAAAAACTGTTAAGGCAAAAACAGAATTGAAGGTTTTTGAACGTTAGATTAACAATATGAATAGTTTTGTCACTGTTGTTTGAAATCTTTATTTCAGTTAATAGAATTAACATCGTGGATTGAGTAAATACATTTTTAGGTTCCTCTAACCAATATGTTTACATCGAACTAAAATAATAATGGAAGATTGAATTAATCTCAAAAAAATATTCTGAAGCCATATGCGTACTAAAGTGAGCGTAAGAGAAGTCCCACTATTTTGATCCAAAGAATATGTACTTAACGGCTTAACCTACTAATTTGCAGCACCGTGTATATTAAATATTTTTGCTAAACTACTGGTGTGTAAATGCTAGGATTTTTCGTAGTCTCCAAAATATTTTTCCAGACTTTTTCCTATAGTCAGATATTTGTTTTTGCTTTTATCGTTATACTAAACATATTATATTTATAGAGTGAAATCTTGAGATCCACGTAGATTGTTTGGATCTCATTTAAAACTAGTTAATTTTGGGTAATCAAAAACAAAAGAATCTTAAGATTCTGATTTAATTTATTTCAATAGTCTGCGAAATATAAACTTAGGTTTTATAAACAATACTATTACATTAGCAACTCGAGAACTTGATTATATAATCTTTAATAAGGCAAAATTTGTTTGATAATCGACAATCACTATTGCTATATTTGGTTGATATTTCTTACCATAACTCATGCTTCAGTGTTCACCAGTCTCGCCAATGTAAATCACAAAAGATAGAAACACAACGGCGCATTATGAAATGAAATGGATCAATCTAAACCTCTGAATAGTTATAAATGGAGGGAACTTATCTGTCAGAAAATTGGATTTGATACGCGGATTATTCGGACGGATCCAGTTTTGAACCAAGGCCTCAAATCTGTTAAGGCTGAAGCCAGGGGATCATATAATGAAGTCTTTATTGATTCCCTTGTAATCTCTCGCCGGCTGAATATTTCCATTATTCCAGTGCGCCGGAGCCGTGTTTCTGTAATTCAAAGAGTGTATTTTACCTTACCCTAGTATGTACTTTGGCGTAACATGAAACAAGTTATCTCGATCATTGGTTATTTTAACAGACGTATAAGCTGTTTTCAAATGACAAGCAGAATATACAAAATATAATGTGTAAATTTCTCAGAAACGCCGCATTTGAAGGTTAAAGGCCGAAAAAAGTATGCTTCTGCATTCTGAAGTACTACAGAACAAAGCGCTTTATCCAATATTGTCTTACTTTGTAATAAAACTTGAACAAGATTTCCATGTCGATGTTTAAGGGTTTTGCAGATTCTCTGAGATCGCATTCTCTTTTTCTAGAAAATAAGTCAATTCAAATTTAACTGAATTTATATGGATCTATTGCATTCTTTGATAAAATCTTCCTATTTATATGATATACGTAACCAGCCTGTACACCTTGACTACTTGTTTCTATATCTGTAGTTTACATTTAACTTAGACGTACCTGGGTATATCGAATATACAAACTCACATCACCGTTGGGAAGGTCATGTGATTAGTCAGTTAAAAGTTGATTAAAAGCTATACCAATATGAGAAAATTAATATTTGTTGATATTTTAAGTATGCCTGGTTGAAAGTGACGATTTAATTGATCGTATTGTCTTGGTATAGAAATAAGTTTACAAATTGATTACTTAATTTAAATTAATATTTTAATAAAAGTCCTGAGTGAAAATCAGGATTCAAAAACTCCAGAACGGTATTGAAAAAATTCTCAAATAAATTTGTGGCAATCTAGATATTGTATACTTTTCTACTACTTTACTATTAAACTGTATATACTACTATACATTAAATGATGAATATACTCGCCACCTTCATAGTTATCCTTAAATATCTAACTTTGTTGCGACATATTAGTTAATATTTACATAAAACTTTTAAATACATGAAATACAGTAATGACATTTGTAGACTTACCGTAGAAGCAATGAGAAGTTTCATCTTGCTTCACTTACATAAATTAACTGCTGAATTTTCTGTCAATCAAAATCAATATTCATTTAGCTACGTTTAACTTAATGTGTAAGACACGTTTGTCACTTCTTTAGAATTTATTTAACAATCGATAGTAGAATGTACAATGCCTTCATAAATGATTACAAGCCACGTGACTAGGACTGTGATTCTCGAAGAACAACTAGTATGCAAATATATTTCTTGTCTCTCTCAATTGCCGTAGTGAGGAAAAGGATATTCGCATATGCATTGCTGTGCGATTGATTTGAGAATCTCGACCCTGATCACGTGGCTTGTAATCATTTATGAAGGCACTGTATATATTACACGTTACAAAAACTTTAACAATAGCAGTAAAACTATGATCTATGTATACAATAACATTATTTAAACATAAAAATACTGATAGTAACTTTTTGAATGGAAAAAGTATGTAGGTACTTATAACGTTACAAAATAATAGTCTTTTTGTACCGAATCGTTGATTTTCTAACGTTTATCAATCAACGTCATATTGATAATAGTTTGAAACAAATATGTGTGTCTAATGGGTAGGTACAAATAACGCATGCAAGATCCATCCATATCCAATATTTAATACCTGATGTTTGGCTACTGAAACAAACATATTCAATGACAATATCAAAATATTTCCTCTTCCCATTGTTTAACAAATTACTTAATTTTAGATATTATTGATGCATACAAATTAAAATACCTACTTACATTTGACTGATATACAGAATTATTCAGAACTTATCAAAAAAATGTTTTTTCAATGTTCACAATTTTGTGAAAATCAAAAAGGGTATTCTGAAAACGATGTGAAAATACACTTCTACTCGGCACTGGTCCACTGTAAAATTTGACCTTGCGCAAGGCAAGGCAGCGACTGACACGGCGGTGTATTAAAAAATGAACGATCGATACATTTAAGGAAATAAATAAATAAAATTTCATAACACCTATTTTATATGAGGAATTCAACTACTTTTGCCGCTATTGTTACTATTAATTAATAAAATTAACTTTATTTAATCAAGCAATTAGACATATCTGATATTATAACAACTGTTCAAAATTTTATCCACCGACGTGTAAACACATTTGGAGCAGTCTTGCCCAGTTTCTACGAAGTAGCACAAATGTTTCTGGTTCTTGTCCGTTTTGGACTCGTAAGTTATTGGCAGCAGCTATGATACATACATTCGCGTAAATCATCAATACTCTCAATTTCCAAGAGATTCAAAAGTTCAGGAGGTCCTGGCGGTCATGGTACCGGTTCTCCTCATTGTAACCCTTTAATTTTATTAAGGTACTCCTGAAGATTTCGTCGAAAATGAAAGAGAGCATCATTGTGCAAGAACCACAATCGGAATCGAACAGCTATGGGCATATCTTACATAAGACCAGGCAGATCACTTCGAACGACTGAACCCCATTTATCCGATTTGGCAATATGAATAGTCCAATCAAGCGATCATCGACAATCCCTGCCCAAACATTAAAGGAAAAGCATTGTTGTAAATGATCGCGTTGAATTTGGTACGAATTTTTAAAATCCCAAACATGAATATTATGAATGTTATATATTTGTATTTTGAAGCATTATGTTGCAGCAACCGTTTACAAAATCTAATTCGTAAGGGATAATGTTTGGACATGTTGTACATAGTACAGATATAATTGAGCCTCGGCATACTGTGGCACACTATTGATTGGGATATTCCTTGTATATGTTGAGCGATTTGCCTGGTACTTGTTCTTGGATTCTCTTCAACAGTGTCTAAAATGTGTTTCTCAGCTGCTGCAATACGCTGTGAACTCTTTAGACCTCCATCTCTTCCACGATTCGGTTGCAAATTTCCCATATCACGTCCGCGTTGCACTACCGGGGTAAAAGTAGTTGCATTTGGCACATGTCTATCGGAAAATCGTGCTGAGTACAGACGAGAATCTGCTAAATCATTTTGTCTTACTTCACTATAAATTAAAACGATATCTTTATCGAACAAGTTGCTATACACGTAAGCCATTTTTGACACTTGGAAAACTAATGTAAACACTAAAACCGGATTTCAGTATTCGGAATTGCCTTTATTCCGATGACGCTAGAGACTGTAGTAGTAGCCCGGCGATATAAATGTTGAAAATACTGCAACTTTAATGTTTTTTTTGAAACTATAAAGATTTAACAATTGTTTTTACGATATTGACTCTATTTTTCTTGTCGCATCTATTCCCAATTTTGTTTGGATAAGTTGTGAATCACACTGTAAAGACTTCAAAGTTCTAACTAATATAAATCTTCAAGCGTAACTTTGGAAGAGATTAAGGCACCTATTTTCTAATAATTATTTTTGTAACAGTTCCATCAATTTCCTCTAGAGATACTGCTTAGTTAGCGCTATAACTGTCCCGCTTAATTTATTGACTCCAATTTCCTGCCCATATTACACCAGTATTGTACAGAAGATGCCTAATATCCACGTGGCGAGCGTAAAATCACAATCGCTACAGATTTTAATCATAGCCTCCTCGTACTTGTTAACTCTTTCTTGACTTAGCTGTAGGTCGTTAAATTTTACACGAGATTTTATCAGCCTGATTAAGGATATTTACTCGAAGCAGTAAAATTTTATTAAGGCCGTTCTCCACATGGAACTAATAATTATTGATGAAAATCTGGAATTTAATTTGTAAGTCACTCCCTCCTAGGACCAACAAATGACTTTATAATTCTACGGTAATATGAATAATTCCTAGAATTATTGAACTATATTCCGTCATTTAGCGTATTATATCTTCATTTCAAGTATTTCAGGAATAATTTTCTCTATTAAATTCGTATAAATGGTTCTTTAAAACTCTCCATTTCTTCAAGAGGTCGAAGATTTTTTCTAGAGGTTGCTCTGTGAATCATTTTAGGAACGTAATAGAAAGAAAACAAAAAGTTGTTGATTTAAATAAATGAATATATCAGGAAATAGTTAATGCAATCTAATGACATTTGACTCAGTAACTTTCTAAACATTGATGGAATTTATTGTTTCACCCAAAATTATTGTTGAAAAAATAAAATTCGAAAATAAAAATGTATGCATATTTTTCCTATTATGACCGTAATTTCTAGGAAAAAAAACAATTGTTTTCATTTAGAAATATTTTAATTTTACTCAACTGTGAACCAAATCGAAAACGGTTGGCTTTAAGTGAATTATAAAGATATATTTTCTTAAACATTGAAATTATACTTCTGAAATACTGTGGTGATAATAATATAGCGATTCCCATAGTTGCAAGCAAATTATAATTTTAATTAGTTTATATACTAGCCCAAGCCATGGCCGATATACATTTTGAATACAGTGGGATGACTCATAAATTTTATAGCACTTTTGGTTTCCATACAAGAATAATTTGAAAATCAATTGTTTGTCAATTTCTAATTTCTTTCGACGAGCTGATGTTAATTTGCCAAAAGTTGAAAATTTTTATAATAGCTTTTGAATAGATATTCCTTTATTCTCAGAAGATATATTTTCTGCATTAAAAATATTTAAGCCTAACTTATTAGTGCTGCGCATGGTATTCTATTCTTCCTACAGGTATTTTCTACTCTTTTAGAAAATGTAGAGAGAAATTTGTTTGGCGAATTGTATCCTATTTGCCCATATTTCAAATAATTGAAATATGTCTCTGGAAAGAATTGTAAGTAATTCTGCATCATTTTAATTTCCATGAAATACAATTTTTCATAGATGATCTACCAGTTAGAAATGATTTTTATCAATGATACAAATGAAGAAGCCATCCCTAGTTTTATTACTAGTATTCTCTTCACTGAAAAAGCCACATTCATAAGTAATTTAATTATTTATTTATTTATAACTACCCAAAGATAGAAAACCGCCAATTATAGGGTGAAGTTGTCAAAAGGTAATAAGAAACTAAAACTAAAATGAAACACTAAATAGCAGACAAATTAAACAAATAAAATAGATTTCTTAATAATTACTAAAGCCCGCACTTCGTGAGTAGATGACGTCATTATCAGGGTCGCACTTAGGACGCTAAGGCAATGTTTGTAGAGGCCAAGGTGCAACCATATACCTACAAAAATTTAAAATCAATATCTTACCTTATACTGGTAATTTATAATATCCAAGATTATCCATAACAAGTTTATTAGTTTACAAAACACTATTAACTTGTAAAATAGAAGTAGCATCACCTTAGTGTAGTCGATGTAGAGTACTGTACTGTACTGTTTAGCCGTCAAAATGAACGTAATAATATGACGTTGCTTCCAACTACGAATCCCAACGTACGGTTCCACTGCAACTGTGTTGTTTTATGAGTAGTAACCTGCTGTAAGTCTAAACATGTCTAAAAAAAATTAACACACTTGCGTCTAGATTTTCGAATGAAGTGAAATACATTTGTGTATATTATTATCTATGTGTATATTTACAATTCTTGAAACTTGTTTATTCCTTATTCCTTATTTAACTATATTCCTTTAGCAAAAACCATGTGAAGTAATTCCCTAATCTTTTATGGGGCATAACTACAATGAAAATAGTCAAGAATTTAGATGTCACTTTCTGAGGAAATGTGTTCCACTAAATTCGAGAATTGACCCCTGCAAGTAAATAAATTTGATGATTAAATTTGTTTTGATGTATATTTAAATATTAAGGTCGTCATCGAGTTCGGACTTGAGATCTGCAAACGAAGTGCGGGCTTTAATAATTACTTATAGCACAATTAAACATATCAATTGCACTCGCAAGGGAGTTAATTGTCAAACTTTACATACAACGGGAAAAATTTGAGAATATTGGTTTTCGCAGTAGGCCGTTTAATAAAATAAAACTTGAACTCCTTGAGGCACTGGCTACTATATTATTTACATGAGTCAGTTTTGAATCTAATGTTATTTGATATATAGAGATTTTCCGGGTTGTTATGCGGTGATATCGGAACAGAATTAAAGTGCACATCCCTAGCTATAACGGGATATTTGACCTGCCCTTTTTGTTGTCGAGGTAAGCTCTGTGGGGGCAGACTTGTTACAGGTATCTCTGGGCCCGCCCATAAATTGATTTTGGCTCGTGTTGTTGGTATTAAAACTGTTTTGGTCGGAACCATTTCTCACAACAGTAATGTTGTTTAACATACGTAACACATTATTAGAGTGACAAAAATCTACAATATTATATCTAAAGTTTTCGAAAATTAATATTATGTACACTATTTCTGAAATAAGTAAAAAATAAAAATGAGGGGTGAAGAAATGAAATCTAAAATTATTCCATATTTTTCTATTTCCTTATTAACAACTAAAACTATTGTTTTCCAAATCTGTTCATATTCTGGCTAGCCATGGCATTTCTTGAGCTACATGTAGTAGGTAATTATTACTCATAAGCGTGAAATTCACACTCAGATATGTCTGGCAGATCTACCTGGCGAACACGTCTGGCAGTTACATCTGCCAGTATATGCACGGAGGCACGATCTACCTGTTCGCTGCCCGGTCCGTCCAGCTCATTTTTGCCGCGCGAACACGGGCAGATCCGTGAGTGAATGCAGGCGGACAGACATACCCGCCGGGCATCCATTCAGTTGCCAATGGAACAGCGTTGATTGCGCTTCTTTCTACATGCATGTTTTGTTATTTATTACTGAAATAATGACCTTTTCCTATAATAAACCTTTTTGGAAAAGTTTTATATAATGTTTTCAGTCCAAACCCTGTCTTTGGAAAGTGAAAAGCAAAGATTATCTAAATAAAAATATGAAACATGAAGCTTATTCTGCATTAATTGATAAGTGTAAAGAAATTAATCCTAACGCTGATTTAGAATATGAAAAGAAGAAAATTGATTCTCTGCGCAACGGATTTCGACGCGAATTAAGAAAAATACTCCAATTTCAGAGAACCGGGTCTGTGTATAGGTTCTTCCGGTCTAAATATCGTAGCGTCGCAGTTAATCTCTCGTTCACTCATGGATTCTCTCAGTCGAGTATCCTCTCTTTCAATCATAGGCCTTACCATTTCAAGCAAAGTTTCGAAAGGCGCCAGGTAATTATATAAAGCACATGGCTCCCGTATTTCTAATTCCTTTAGCAAATTCATATGACTGTATTTTTTGGATACAAACCGCCGAGCACTCAGAAAGTGACTGCTAGCCAGTGCCGTGTCGGCATGTGAGTACCTGATGCAGGGTAAATCTCCTGGACACATCTGACAGTGAATTCCACGCTATACATTTCCTGACGCAACTTAAGCACGATGAGGCTTGGTGCTATTAATCCAGACATTAAACGCGATACTAATCGGGACAAAAAGTCGCTTCCAGTGCTGGTGCAAGTTTGCTGCCATTAATGCCGCAGCTATGGCAAGCAGCTTCGTACTTTAGGTGCAGAAAACATTGTGGGAAACCGTTGTAGTCGTGTTTAGTGCTTGACGACGTAAAGGTCAAAAATCACTTAACTGAGCCAAGCAATATAGATAGCATTTGTTCTATGCTATTTACATATAGAGTGAAACTATTCTTTTGTGGAACAATTAGGTAGCAGTTTTGACTTAGCTACAATAAGTTTATAATATGCATGCTCTAGCATTGACGGTTAATTAAATATAATCAAATGTTATTTTACGGTTTTAGACAAATTTTAATAATGTTATTAGGATAATAGCGATTGTTTTATGAGAAACCACAAATAAAATCCGATTTTGCCTTACTTTGCCTTATGCACGCTAAAGAAAATATTCTTGCTGTTTTTCGTTTTTGTTTTATAGCGGGTAATTCAGTCATAATGCCATCGTTGAATTTTGTCAGCGCTGGTTTTATGTGGAGAATGTTAAACTTTTAACAAATAATTTAAAACATTCGTTATATTCAGGGTGTTTGTAAATAAATGCGAAATAGTTTAGGGGGTGGTTTCCGTAGTTATTTTGTGAAAAAAGTTCATATAAACGTAGGTCAAAATATGCTTCGTGTCCGAGATACAGAGTGTTTAAATTGTAATTTTGTATTTGTTTTTATTAATTATTTCAAAAAGTTTTAAATATATTGACTCGAAATATGAAATACGCTTTAGAGGGATAAATTAGCATTTTTTGGGGTCATCCGAATATTTTTACTTGCACCAGTGACGTTCGTGCGAGAATGCCACAACCTTCTTTAATAAAAAAACGGTACGCCACTGACAACAATTCTAAATGAAATTCGTCTCGTCAATGTTTTTCGTAGGATGCACCGTTATTTTATTGCAAGTTCTGTATTTTTAATTTCTATGCATTTTTTTATTTGTTTGCTACAAATTAATATCAATAAATGAATAATTTTTGTGTCCTTAAAAAAAATGGAAGTTTTACAAATGCGGAAATGACATATACATTTTGCCTATGGTCGAAGTAATGGAAATGCTCTGCTAGCTCGACTACTGTATGCTGAGTTGTATCAAGAACGTAGGATACTTCATCACACAATTGCTCGCCTTCACCAACGTTTGCGCGAAAATGGTACATTTATTAAACGAACTAACTATGGGCGCCCTCGAGAAGTACGGACTGTGCAACTAGAAGAAGCAGTTCTCGATATAGTTTCGGAGTCACCTGAAACTAGCAGTCAAAAAATTGCCAACATATTGAATGTAAGCAACTTCTCGTATTTAAAATTCCAAAAGAGCAGTAATGTATCCGTTCCATATTCAACGTGTACAGGCACCAACCCACATGGATTTTTTCAAGGTCGTTTTCAACATCAATTTTCAGTAAACGTGTGGCTTGGAGTACTTATTGATTATTTAATTGGTCCATATTTTCTTCCATTACTATTAAATGGGGAATTTTATCATCAATTCCTGCAGGAAGAATCACCTGCTCTTCCTGCAGAAATGCTTCTTCTGGTCAGACAAAATTTATGGTTCATGCACGATGGTGCCCCAGCCCATTTTGGCATGTACGTCGTCACTTACATACAGTATATCCAAATCGTTGGATAGGTAGAGACTCAAAAATGACCAGCTCGATCTCCGGATTGAAATCCCTTAGAGTTTTGCATTTGGCAAGTCATTAGTTTACTCCAATCCTATCGAAAATGTTGAAGACGTGAGGAATCGAATTACAGCTGGCTGTGAGATAATAATAAATACAATAGGACTATTTCAGCGAATACGACAGTCAATGAGGCGAAGAGTTGACTCTTGTATCATTTGTGGGGAGGTCATTTTCAACATCTGTTAAAAGTTTGCGACCATATTAATATTCTTATTACTGTTGTTTTTTGTTATTGTTTTGGTTTAATCTTGCTGTATTAGATAATAATTTTTTTTTTAAATAATCAAGAGAAGGACACTGACAGATTAAAATTTGAACACCCTGTATCTCGAAATCGAAGAATTTTTTTACCCACATTTATATCAACTTTTCATTTTTAATGTTTAATTGCATTTTTACTTTGATCATAATAACACTTTAGTAAAAGAGACCTTTAAATAAGAGATTAACAAATTCTATTATAAAATATGCTTAATTTTTTTCCTCAAAAACGGTGCATCCTACGAGAAAAATTGAGGAGACCAATTTCATTCCGAATTGATGGTTAATTTCTAAGAGAATATCAAAACGGGAAAAGTCAGAGGCTTTTTTATTAAACAAGGTTGTGGCATTCTCGCACAAACGTCACTGGTGCAAGTAGAAATATTCGGATCACCCCAAAAAATGCACATTTATCCCTCTAAAGCGTGTTTCAAATTTCGAGTGAATATCTTTAAAAGTCTTAATAAAAATAAATAATAAATTTAAATTTAAATACTCTGCATCTCGGAAGCCAAGCATATTTCGACATACGTTTATATGAACTTATTTTCACAAAACAATTTCGTCAACAACTCCCTAAAATATTTCGCCTTTATTTACAAACACCCTGAATTTTAACATTTTAAATTAACATTGGCTGAAGTGAGAAAGAAAATCCACAAGGGTTTCTAAAATAGTCAATAAAAGTGAGTTTAATTATGATCTTATTTGGCAACTTCGCATCAGACCGATTACGAGTTGAACTGTGATCTGTGAATGAATAGAAACTCTTAATTTTTACCAAAGAACCACCCCTTAATTTTTTCTCGCTTATTTAGTTACACCGTGTATATTTATTTTCAATGATAGTTTCAATGATAAATACAAAATTACTTAACTATTCCTGTAAAGTTTATAATTTTAGGTTTACAAGAAGAAATGTATTTGCACCATTTATTGTCTTTCGTACACAACCCCATAAAATCATACAGCTTTATTTCTATACTGAACCGATACTTTATTATTTTAAATCTAAAGTGTATCTATTTCTCGACAATTATATAAACTCTTATTAATTTTTTAATACACTCCGAATCTGCAATAAAAATGGGGGTTTTCATTTAAATTGTCAACGCTGTCCTCCCCAATAGGTGGGGGGCAGATTTTAGGACAGACAGATGTTCCCCTAGCAAATATTCATTTTTCGTCTGGGGCAATTGTTTTGTATGATGTGTATTTATCGAGTTATTTTAATTTGTCAAGTTAAATTGGACACTGTATACCACAATTCAAATAAATTAAAATGAAACTAAAAAATATTATTGTTCAAAGGTTCTAGGTATTATTACAATGAAAAACAATTTAATTATTTTAATAATAATTTGGATTTATCAAAATTGCAAAAATTAATATATATTCTTTTCATAGCTTTAATTGGTTTTACAAATATTTGGATATAAAATAATTATTTAATATTCAGCTCCGGGAAATTTTCCACATGTTATTTGAATATTGTTGAAATATAAATTATAAATAAAAATAATTACATTGTTTTAAATTTACAAATTCATAGCCTGTTCTCTTGGGATTGTCACCCGCTTTCACAAAATATTTAATTCTGTAATTGCTGCAAATATATGATATATAAATTTACCTCAAAATTACATTTATTTGTATGGGCAAAGCGGAAAGCTTTTGAGTATTTTTTCAGTATCTAAAATGAACATGATGAAACTGGTAAACAACACGTTCGTGTAGATTCTCGTAAAAGATGAAAACCCCTGTTATTATCATTGAAGTATGTGAGAAACAACAGCAGTAAAACTGTTGATCATAATTTTATCCGTAAAAACATGCCTGCTTTTCAGCTCTTCATCGATCGATGAAAAATTTGCCAGAAATTTGGGACTTTATAAGAAAATTTACGTGAACCGACATTTTTGACTACTGGACGTCTGTAAATGGGTAGTTTTTAAGGCAGAAGTGCTACACAGGTTGCACAAACAATGGTCCGATATCGGCTAAATCATGGTTATAATTGAGTAGCTATGTTGGCGAGATATGTCAACGATTTACAATATTCAGTGTTTTACGTTATAGACATAATATTTTACATGCATATTGGGCCTACATATTTTTATTTTGTAGGTCTATTTTAGATAAATATTTGATGTTCAAATTATTTCATTATTAGTTGCGTTTACAGTATTCCTCCTTCAGGGTTTCATATCACAGACATAAAATGGAAATGGTTGAAAAAAAATGAAAAGGATACTAGTAAATATCTAGTCCATCTAAAATAAGCTAAAACTTTTTAGGGGAGGCTTAGATAGAAAAAAATTAAAAACACAGCTTCCTTAAAATTGAAAACATCCCACGATTTTAGTTCCAATAATTTTCAAAAATACATATTATTGTATAAATACCTAGTTTTTTTTTAACATTGGCATAAAATGTGATAGGTGCCGCTATTAAATTAATAAGGCAATTTGCATTATGGACTCAATCTCATAAAAATATACTTTTCATAAAGATAAATATAATATTTTGCCAATATTAAACCAGCTCAATGAAAACAAACAGTTAGTTTTATCAACATAATTGTCTAATATTGATTTTATATAGTTTTTGAAATATTGGTTCACTAAATGAAACAATTAGAATTGCGAATAATAAAGTATAAGCTCTTATATGCGGACAGCGTAATACGAGTATTGTCAATATGGTGACGAAAACTAAAACTTATATTAAAAAGTACGCCCAAATCCTTGAACTCAGTGACTGAAATTATTCAGTTTGTAACCATGATGGTAGGGAAGTCCCTTTCTACTATGAAACTCATAAAAATTTGCTTGAAATGTCAACGAGTCCTCTTCGGGACGAATATGACAAAATATTTGTAAATCATCACCATAAATAAGACAATCAGCATCAACTTTACCAACAATATTAATAAATTTATTAAAAGTAACGGTCCTAGTACTGAGCATTGAGGCACTCGAAAAGTGCCAATATATTCAATAGATCTAACACCACGATACTCAACGATTTGCAGATGGAAACTCGTTCACGTCAAAATGACGTGAATATCGTTTTCATATTGTACTTTCTGCAATGATGTTATCTTCGTAATCTCTATGATGAGATAAAGCGAGGCTGACAACGTGCTATTCACATTATGCTATAATAGATCTTTGTTGAAGACTTATAGGTAGCGATAGGTAATTAGAGACAATTAATTAATTAAGTTGTATAAAGCACAATGAAAGTGTTAAAGGCTTTTAAGGAAGTACAAAACATACGTACTATTAAATAAAATAAAATTTACTATGCTAACGTGTCTTCACTTGACCTAAATCACCTTTTATTACTAAATAAATTCAATGATAAATTTTAGCTTCTCACTGAAAACACTTGCTGTACCAATATCGACAAAAGCCCAAAAAGACATCATTAAATCTAAAATGAAATGGTTCAGTCTTAAACCCTGAATAGGTCATAAATGGCGCGAACTTATCCATCAGGAAATTGGATTCGATACGCGGATTATTCGTTGCATCGTGGGATGGGATCTTCAGCCGACCTCAAATCTGTTACGGCCGAAGCCAGGGATCATATAATGAAGTTCTTATTGATTCCCTTGTAATCTCTCGCCAGATGGATATTTCCATTATTCTAGTTGCGCCAATCCCGTAGGACTTATTCCTTTTTCTGCGGTTTCAGAGAGTTTACCTTACCTTCGCATGCACTCCACCGATGCAAGAAATGCGCTGACTTATATTCCTTATATATTTTCGATGTGAATAGATACCCTTCAGAGCTCGGATAAAGAACTATTGTGGAATTATTTGCAGGCAGCCCACTCAATGTCAAATTCGAAAATGGCTATTGATATCTGCCTTCAAAATGTACTAACAGGAGTGCCATTGTTGTCCATATCAACTTAATGACATTGTGGCACAATGCCTTGCAGGTAATTGGAAAGTGATAAATCTTTTATTCCGTAGAATTTAATAGAAAAATTATGTTCATATTTTAATACTAATTCGAAAAATTATAATATGCTTTGAATATTGCCTTCAAATAGAAGAATAACAGTTTATTTTACAAACTTGAAATACTAAAATGTAATCAGTGGAAATATCATTAAAATCACTGATTTACCGCTTAGTTCACTTATTATTATTATTGTGTTAATTAAGATGGATTCAGGTACTCATCAAATTTTTTGTCCGCCACCAAGATCATCAAGATGTTGATCCTAGATCCAAATGTACATTAAGTGATATACTACGTGACATAGAATTTTATATTATTATAACACATTGTTAGAATGTAAGAGAACGATCTATGAATTTGAGATGATCGATGAGAAACAATTCTTATGACGAATATTTATACGAGATATACGATAACTAATTTTGTCATGAATATATTTAGGACACTTCAACAAAATCAGTTTGTGAAAAAAATATAGTGAGTCATTTTAACTCCGCAAATTTGTGGGAGATAATATTTTCGTGTGCCGTAAATTAAACGAATACAGGAGTTTTGTATTTTTTAAATTCGCCTCATATGGAATTCATCTATACAGAACTCATACAATACATCACCATATGTAAATTGAGAGAGTATTTTTTTTCCACAAAATTTCTACATTTGTGTTGGAGGTGATGTGAAACATTTTTTTACAGCTGATTATGCCTAGGGTAGGTACGAAGATTTAGGCAAATCTCCCAGCTTAATGGACTTTGCGCGAAGCAGGTTTGTCGGTGCGAGAAATTTCTAGAAGTACTAACAGATCCTTACGTACCATAGTACGGTGTTACCAGGCATGGACTCAAGAAGGCCGTGGACACAGAGCTAAAGACATCAAAAACTTTAATGAAGGATATGTTGTTACTGTTTGCTATAGATTTCACATAGGATACAATGGCGCGGTTCAATTTTGTTATTCTTACTCTTCTTGTTAACTCTAATGGTGTTGGGCTTACAGACCAAAATTATGTTTGTAAAATGAAAATCGAAATAAAAGGAGAAGAAAAAGGTTGAAATGAACGTTGAAGGTGGTCATGGCCAAACACTGACACACTACTAAATACAGCTAAAGTAGGTGGTTACGGGAAAATAATAGTCAGAGAAATAAAACCTGAATACAGCATGCTTTGATCTTGCCTATAAGATAGCACCAAGATTATACATGTATACAGAATGCACCATTTAAATCTCCCCAGGCCTATATTTCCGTTATTATTTAACGTTATTTTAATTATACCTTTGCGATCAAGTTAACATTTTTTAAGTCTGTATCAGGCGTTCCCACCCAATCATTTAATTTTAAAAAAGTTATTTTCCCGGACTAACTTTTTCTTTATCACATTGTATAATAATATTATTCTTGAAATATCAAATTCATTATGTTATAGGCTACGTAGGTAATGGATGATAAATTAAAAACGTTGTCCACCTAAAAATCACGAAAACTAATTACATATTGAAATTGAAATATTTAAATTGTATTATTTTAATATGAAATGGTCTTGGAACAGTTCCAGTTTGTTTAAATTTGTCGCATAAACATAGTATTGCTGTTGCCTTGGTGTTACAGGAAGTCATTTAAACTATGTTTGGTTAATAAGTCATTCAGTAATACGTAAGAGTAAAATATCTTCTATATCTATAAATTTCTGAACCCATAAATCAGGTGTAAAAAGATGATAATGGAATTGTTTTAATTGGTTTAAAGATGTTGACCGAAAAACAGAGCAAGGAGAAGATCACATCTGGATCAATTAAAATGGAACTCACCTTCTGTTGAAGGGATTGAAAATTAGATTGGATTGGTTATGGAAAAATTATCTGGATTCTGCACGTGGCTAGGAGTCTATTGACTTCGAAAGTCAAAGAGAATATTCAGCTATGACAGACCGCGAGCGAGCGGTGTAGATTGTTCAGAAGTATTCCAGAGCATCACCAAACGGGTCACAAAATCTCATCCTCTCGTACTTATCATCTTCAAAACCGCACTCTCTGACATCCTCTTCGAGACTTCGCTATTGCAACAGATAGTGGGAGAAACTAAGTGAGCCTAACATATCGGCATTCCAGAAAACATATAAAGGAAAAACATTTTTCAAAAGATAGAATTTTGATATGAAGGTCATCTGGAATATTAACTTAATCTCAGGTAATTGATCTCATCAGAGTTTTTCTAAACAAGTGTATGTTGGGTATAGAAAATAACGATTTGGTTCGTGCATCCACTGATTTATAAATTTAATTACTGTGCTATACATTGCGTTATTAAAATTCACTTCGTACTTAAAATGTTGCAAATGACTTAAGGATGCAGTTTAATTGTGTTTTAAATACGCTACAACCAACAATTCTCTCAATCAGGTGGCATCTTTCATAAATTTAATAAAACATTAATTACAATACTGTAGATACAATTTAAATAAAGCGTCTAATATATTTTTTAAATAAGTTTGGTAGTATTTGTCCTCGTATATATTCGAATTTACAACTTAATACCACTCGTATTTAATAACATAGCTTTATATTATCACAGCTGTTTAATAGTTCCATAAATGTCTCTCGTAATAATATATAGGATCTAATTTTCTATCCCATATTACACTGTTGTAGAGAAGATGTCTAATATCTACGCCGAGGACATAAAACTATAATGGCTACAGATTTTAATCATAACTACATTCTACTTGTTAACTCGCTTCTAGTTTAGCTTAGACCGTTAAATTTCGCATAGATTTTATCAGTTCGGTGGATTATGTGGAAGGAACAGCAAGATGTTATTAGTAATAGGTATGATTTGCGTGGTAAGTGCAGTTTAAAGATATTCCAATATTTGGACGATGACAATAACATAGTTTAAAGACATAGTTGTAAAGATATCCTATAGTCGGGTTTCAAAATCGTTGATAGTTATTCATGTTATAAACCCACTTACAATTTATAAAAGTCAACACAAAGAGAAATATATGCTGTCCGTATATTTCTCTAAAAAATTGTATTGAATTGTATGTTCCTCTTACTTCACAGAGCGTACCAGATTATACAGCTCCTGCTGCAATAAATACTCATGCACCAGATTAGAATGCTGATACATTTTGGTTATGATGCCTTGACTCATCCATCGGTTCCATCTGAAGCACTACCATGGGTGTGTGCGTGGAAATATAGGATGATCAAAAACTTAGTGTGAATTAGTGTTCGACACCAAAATATGAGTGTAAGTGATGCGGTTGAAATATGTGTAAAAGAGTGCCTATATGTAGTGTATATCGTGCAATAAAGAATGACAAAAGAATAATACAACTGATAAATGGAAGATGCTGGAAATTTGCGGAAGGAATAAGATAGAGATTGATTATACAAAATACGCAATTAGGATGTAAGATGCTATTCTAAAGATAAGCTTCCGACAATAAAAAAAATTCAGGTTGCTATCTGACACGATGAAATTTTGCCTAAAACATCTAAAAGGTGATTTTGCGAATTATGCGTGACATGAATTTCCGTTTTATAAAACGAAATCGAAACAGTATGCTTATAGTAAAAGACGAATTAGTAATATAGTGAAGACACCTTTAAGATGAATATTAGAAGGTCGAAATCTGAATCGAAGAAAATATTAAATTGACGAAAAGTGGATAAATGAAGACCATGCGATGACGAATATGTGGCACAGTTTGAAATAGTCATATATGAAATCTGATGCTGTGGTTGTAATGGATCCTATAATAGGGCTGACGGCCAGTAGTGTTTAGTGTGTCTGTCAATAGTGTAGTATTATAATTTATGTATTAAGTTGTGATATCCGTAGAGTGTGCATTAAGGTAGATGGCGATGATGGTAGGCCGTCGCCGTCTAAAGGGACGACATTCTACTGGTAAGTATGAACTTTTTAAAGTAAACTATTAAAGTGGTAGGTTCATTCAACGCCAACTTATTTTTTTTTAATTTTGTGTCTTTGAATCTTTCCCAAGTGGCACGCCTATGGAATGTTATCCTTTGCAACGCTCACCTCACGTACTCATCTAAGTGCTGTAAATGAATAACTCTCTACTATTTTGGAACTGAGGAATAAGTATTTTGGAGAATTGACAATTTTTCGTCTACCACTTACGCACCCATAAACCGGTTTTCGGCCAATGGGGGGCGAAAAATGTTCCCTTCCCACTTATTGAAAATAATTCTGGATCGGCCCAGAAACCGGTCTTTCACTTATTATTACACTATAATTTTTAATCGGAAATGCTGGAGGAAGGTATCTCGATTGTAAGATTAAGTAAATCAAAATTATGAGTGGGATACGACTTTCTAAACCAGAGACGTTATATTAAATTTAAAGCGATTTGTTTGAGAAGATAGAGGGGGAAAACGTGGTGCAAGGATTATTTTCAATTCTCCATCCTCTTTAAAATAGTGAGGAAAAAAATGTCAACTCTCTCGTTTTCCATTGGAAAAGTGGGAAGATTGACTGATTGATCAAAAACATCAAACGAAAAATATTATTTTTGGTAATTTCTAAGAAAGTGTGAAAAGTTGACAATTTTATTGAGCAGAATACACAAGTTATATAATCCACTTAAAAGTTACGCTGTAATGTAAACATTAGTCGATGACAATCTGACAGCTTGCATCCAATATTAACTTTTCAGATAAAAACATGCTAAAATGAGCATTTCTAATTTAATGAAAGAGCAAACAAGGTTTTTTTATTTAATGTGTTTTCAGTTTTATTCGTAATAAGTTTTAAATTAGGTACGAGAATAATAAAGCTATTTACTTTTCGCTTTAAGTAGACGAGCGTTGAAAAAGGGTTTTAATAAAGTAACGGTAAACAAGTGGCTCTGTTGTTACCTCTTCTGTGTTCCTCGCAAACTAAATACAGCTCACGAGATAATCCTGTCTAATTTTTCAACTCTGATTTTGCCCGTACCGTGAACTTCAACCAATTTTCTCAATAACAAATAGTGTCAGAACAGTATTTTGCAAACACGGAATACTAAGAAACAACTACTCTGCAGGTTAATGCACCGATCAGTATTAAATTTCACCTGAAAACCCTATAACAAACAGTTAAAGTTACTCGTCAGCAGACCATCAAATATATACCGGTTTCAAGCTTATTA
Organism: Monochamus saltuarius; assembly: GCA_025584915.1. NCBI lineage: Eukaryota > Metazoa > Arthropoda > Insecta > Coleoptera > Cerambycidae > Monochamus > Monochamus saltuarius. The sequence continues at coordinate 65,625,447 of CM046722.1, read as the reverse complement.
GCTCTCATCAGTATGCTATAGGTGAGGTATATGACGAATAATCCTAGCTGGTTTAAGTCTGTCTAAGCCGACAGATGGGATCATGAGTACGCAGTGTAAATAAGCTATATCTAGCGACCATTCACGTTTACATCGCGGTAGACACCATTGAAACCTGTCGACCTTTATCGTGTTCGGCGAAAACAATATTTTGTTACCACGGAATTCCAGGAAACAACTACTCTGCGGGCTAATGCCCTAACCAGCATTGAATTACACCTGGAGACCCTATACCACACAGCTAGGTGAAATTTAGGCTACAAGTACAGGAGAAAACAAGTGGAAAGAATCGACGAAGCAGCTGCGTTGCTTCTGGGTTAATTTGTCTTTCATCAGCGCAGAGCAACTTAAAAACAAGATGGAAAAAGAAGGAAAGACAAAGGTTACGAACACAGGAAAATGACAAGTAGAAACCTTTCCCTATTTGCAGCCACACAGCCTTGTCTTTGAAGCCAAGAGCAACATTCGCTGCTGAAGAGAATCCAGCAACTACTATCAGAGTCTCAGTCAGGATAGATACAAAAAGAAACGGGAATTTAACGAATCATAATCGTACAAGAACATACCAAATTGAACTGCTACAGGATCCGGAAAGAAACAACTGGAAACAATGTTGTTTCAAGGGCAATAACTGGTGAAGGACAGTAACCCAGAAACAACGTTAGAGGCAGTTCAGTATATTTTAGTCTATATTAGCAATGATATTATGAGTATCGATATCATAGGTACTGATTTGTAGTATTCCTCTTTTTTGAAATGAGATCAAAATATGAATTGGTAGTATTTTGCAAATATTGTTTAATAATATTAATAATATATCACTACCCCTCAATCTAACCACGAGAATTAACCCTGAAGTACATTGGAGGTTTGTGTGGGAGAGGGGTCGGCATATTATTATTATTATGCTGGCCGCATTTGCGCCCAGAAACGACTTACGTTCGTAGGCCCTAACCACCAATCAGTGCAGGAATGAGGGAAACCTGGAAAACCTCATTAATTAGGGGGGGAGTCAAATGCACACCGGCATCAATCTCTCACATTGACCCAAGCCAACAGTCTTCCACCCGACCATACCCGCAAAGAGGGTGTCAATCTCTACACGAATATAGTTATACGGTCTACCGGCTACGGGGGTCGAACCCACAGCGATCGAGTCACCTCGTTTCAAGTACTGACGCCTTAAACCTCGCGACCACTGACCGATCTGATATTATCTGTTTATTATTGTTTGGAGCCCAAAATTGAACCTGGACAATGCGCAGTGGCCACCAACAACAGTAAATGTCAGTATGAGAGTCGTGTCTGTCAAGTAAGAACTGTTCTTATTGTTATAATAATTAAAAATACAACGGTAATATATGGGATTGACCTGTATTAAATTTTAATCTCTCAAAATCTTGTGAGATTTCACACAAGAGATCCTCTTCCTTTTATTTGCACCACGCTGATGAGAATATCAATCAAGTGTTGAAGTAAATAGAAACTTTTTATTGGGTACTGCAGTAGCATCAGCGCATAGCCTTCCTAATCCATAGATTAATACAATACTAATAGCTGTAAAAAGTTCTTTCGCAACCATGCTAGTTCGAGCTCGCTGTCATTAAGGCAGTAATTATGGCAACCGGCTCCGTACTTTGGGCTCAGAAAACACTAGGTGGGATATCATTAAAGCCCGTTCATGTTTAGTGTTTAGAACAGGAATAGCTGAGGAACTCCGCCTCGCACACACACACACATATATTGTTCATTTCGCTGAAATATGGCTCACGTGTACGTTCCAACCTTATTACTTGCAAGAGCCTCTAAATTCTGCCCGGAAAGCTCGTGGGCGAATGCGGAATGTCGGAGTAACAGAAATACTATACTTTTACTAATAAACTTGCAACATTATGGGCAGCATTCGGTCTAGTTTCATTACCGCCTCACATTCGGATACGTTCCTTTAAAGTTTATTTAAAGCTAACTGGAATTCTTTGGGAAGGCGTAAACCCGGATTACGCTGTATTCAGTTAAGAGCCCTTGGAAATTTGGCCGACGTAGACATTTTGTAGCTTTTTACTTATTTTGTAGTTGTAAATGGTTATATTTTACATCCAGTGGTTATTTAATTATTAATTGCGCTTCTCTTTTTGCTCACATTTTGTTTGGTACATCTTTAGTTGTCACTATAACAGCTCTGTATCATCCGAAATTATAATATTTAATACTAATAATATATGATGGTAATTTATTTATTTATTAAAAATTATTTGTCCAACAGTGAAATTCATCAATAATACAAAGTATTACATAGTACAATTGTAGAACAAAACAAGAATATGGCGTGTGCAAAAAAATACAAAATGTAAGATACCGGTATAACGAAATAATGAGAGGAACAAAACTAAATACAGCTACTAAAGTGCACAAACTCTTTATACCTCTAAAAAGTTAAACACAATTCATATAAAATTAAGTACAATTAGTAAGTACATAGGAACTATAAATTGAAATGTAATTGGACGGTGTTTTGCAACAACCGGTTAACCCACATTGTTTAAATTGAACTCTTTTATTTTAAAACATTTATCAGGGTCTTCTACAGTTTTTCTAACAGTTCTACCTAGATTTATATGTAACTGAAAAACAAATAAATAAGACACTTTTATCAAAAAGTTTAATTTATAAAACTATTCAATACATTTTATTAATTTGTGCTAAACAACAAGGATGTGGATTAACCGCTTGGTGCAGAACACCGTCCAATTATGTGTCGTAAAAGAAACAGGAAATTTCAATCCCACATTAGTGTAAGCAGCAGAAGTATAAAAAGTAAGAGGAGTGCGGCTTGCAAGCCAAACTTTTAATAGGTTTAGTCGATTTTACTCAAACTGTACCAACATCTTAAACGATCAATAGATAGCACAGTCAATGTAAATGGTAACCCAAGCAGAGGAACAATATTCGAGTTTGCATCGAACAAATGCATAAAATAGTGATAGCAAGCCAGCATTATCTCGAAAAGACCCAGTGTTCTAAGTGCTAAGGACACCTAATATTGAACGTGACCTGAGAAAGAAAAGTTACTATGTCAAAGTAAATATTATTATTTAATCGGCTCAGAAGATGAACACAATCAATTGATATGCAAGAAAAATATTTTAAATCATCAGAACACCATTAATATCATTAATAAAAATTTAACATAAAAATGGGCTCAGATTGGAACCCTGAGGTACTCCGGTAATAGGATATTGAGTAGACTTGAATCCGTTGTAAGTAATGTAATGAAAACGATTCAACAAGTATGAGGTATACTTCAAGTTTTTGCAAAAGCATACAGTGATCTGTACGGCCAAAGGCATTCAAGAAGTCGGTATATAAAACGTCCGTAAGATTAAATATGCAACCCAGCGCGTGAGCTAAATTAAAACGGCAATCTCGAGCAAAGAAGAAGTTAATTTATTTTTAATTTTCCTACTAGAATGTATTATTTCTTTGCATCACAACATTGTTAAACATGGCATGTCTTTGTTGTTCTCTAGAATTAGATTGACTAAGAACATCTTAAAAACCAAAATAACCCCTATTTTGACTGTGGTTGACTTGTAAATCAAATAAATATTTTTATTAATACGAATTTACTTAAGGTGTTTCCCACTGAGGAGGGAGAAGCGACGTTTCCGATTAGAAACGTCATTTTGATCCTGTGCCCTTACACTGCAACGAAGCTGTCAAAAGGAACATATCACGTAGCTTTTATACTCACACATCTATCAGTGTCAAAAGCCGCATGGTATTTCTTCTTCCATTAACACGCCGATTTTTCCTCAATGGGCGATGTCTTTTCCAACTATTGTTCTTCTTTACGACTTTCACATTTGATACTGTCATAATTTTTTTCAAATTCAACTTGAGAATAAACCTTTACTTAGCAAAATTTACAATGGTATTTAAACGGCTCGTGCCTATTATACTTCTAAACACAGAAAATCATAGATAGTACTATAAATAAAAACAGTTTCCACTGAAATGTAATCATTTATTCTATCACCACGATTCTATGTACATGCGAACAGAAAATTTATTTATGGCCCGCTATTCCAACGAGTCTCTTTCAACAAAATAACAAATCACGCTTCCTATTTTGCAAAACGCATGACATCTACACTTAAAAACAATTAATTTGTTATCCCATAATTCACATTTTCGTCATTCTAGGAATTAAATAAAATTTATTTGTTAAGTGAAATCAGCATTTAAATTGCATTACTATTTTAAAGTTTAGTCGGAAAAAGTTGTGCGGCTTGATTGGTATTTGAATAAAATATATGAACAATCTCTTCATTTAATTTTAATCCATTTGATTAGTTATACCTAGCTGTAAATAGATGTCAGGAGATGGTAATAAAATAATGAATTGTATTTCTAGCAAGTACAAGCAGTTGTGCTAATAACTCCATGCATAAATTCATATTAGTACAGTCAAAATACAGGGGAGGGGGCTGGCCACTGTGCGATCAGCAATAGGTTGATACTCTCTGAGCGTATTTTCTTTTCGTAAAATACGATACGCTTGGTCCGGGGCATCAACAATTAGCGGAACGCCCTAAAAAATAAAAAAACAGTCCTTTTAGGGATGTTTTTTTGAAAATAAAGCACTGGACAGTTCCCGGTGTATTTTTCGCTGATCTTCTTGGTATACGGTATTAGGGCCAATACGGAATTATGTACTGAAGGTATTAGCACTGATTGCAACCTCTAGGGCAAGGATGAGAAACTGCCCCCGAATGTAACAAAAACAAAAAATGCCATTTTTTCTTCTGTACCGTATAAATAAGACTGACGGCGGTTTGGAGGTGCTGATGGTAACAACATATCGCGGCATAAGACATTTCAGTCAAAAATCAACCCTTCTGTCCCCCTGCACCCTCTCCGACACTTCCACAGGAATCGTCCGGTTTGCGGTTCCCGGAAGACAACGCGCGAGAGACACCGTTCCGGGGCAGCGAATCGATGCCAATACCTAAAATAATTTAAGCACTAGGGATATTATAAGCGAAAATTTCATACTAACATTTTCTCACCGATTGGTGTTTTGTTAATATACAATTCAAAAAACTTCCGAAAATTTTTATCCTCGTTTTTATCCTTCTAGGAGTAAGTTGCATGCACTGGAAATTTTTTAAGTAAGTATAAATTCACATTTTGGCAGAACTCGTTATTTGTTCTTGAGTTTTTACTGGTCTATACATATATAAATTAGAATAAACAAAAGCAGAAAGTTAATATTTATTATATTATACAAGTAATGATTTTCAATTACAAAATCTAAATACAGCGCGTGATCTCCATTTGTATCTATTTATTAACAGTAGTTGGGCCACTCAACTCCTGCTAGGTAATATCTTAACCGACAGAGTCGCTCCTTTATTTTCTCTTGTACTTCTTGAAATTGTAATGAATAACTGAGTTATGATTCAGTGCATGTATTTTTGGTGATATAAAATTACAAAAGTGGACTGCATTGAAGGTATATGTATCTATATGGTTTACAATATTTCGTGAATGTTAATATGTTACTACTTCGTTGTTTGTATTACAAACAACCGAATTCTTATTTTTGCCTCCATTGATAAACCTCCTTGATTTATTACAATATTAATAAATGCAGCATGTATACAAACATCTGTTTCTATGAAATCAATGCATAACAAATTTTCTTAAACCCACAGTTAATAGTGAAGCAACACTAGAAGCAGTGTAAATTACATGTGATCACTCTGTATATCTACGATTTATCGTAACTTTATCGATATTCCACCACTTTTCCCTATTATTATTTGAAGTGTTTGCGGAACGTTATCTTAAATTTCATCCAGAAGTTACTGCCCCGAATTCCATCTCTTAATATCCGAGGTACCTATCTATCTACTGCCAATTTAGCCAAATTGCTCCATGCTCTAGATGCCACTTTTGACATCTTCTTGCGAAGTAAACAAGACTTTTGTAGCATCATGTAGGACAAATTGTATTCAGACGGAGAATACTAATTTTGTTAAATATAGACTGGGGAGTTCTATGACATACTTGAAACTATTTAATGTGGTTTTGTGAAGACAGCGATAAGTAGGTAAAGTTTCTCAAATTGTATAGGGACAATGTATATGAATAATAAAAAAATTGTACATACTTAATATGCAGGGAGTTCAGTAAAGGATGGATTATATTTGGAGGCTAGGACAAACAATGTGAATTTTACAATTAGTGCAACTCTGCAGTTATGCAGTTATAGGCATGAGAAAGTACTTTTATTATTTCATTTTTCTATTATGATTTTCTCATTAGCTGGATCATTATACTAAAATTTTGTAAAACAATTTTTTTTGTGCGATGAACACGGTTATCTAATTGATTTTTGTGTTAAATATACAGGGCGTTTTGAGCGACTGTGCGCCATGTTATTTCATTCAGATTTTTTTATAGATAGATATGTTTTGAAAATTATTAGCTATTTTAAAACAAACTTAATTTAACAAAAGGTACACTTGTTGCATGTCGCCAAAACGCATCATTATAGAGGAAACTGCATTTAACGTATTTGTTAAACTTGGAAATCAATACGTAAATTCTAGCAACTTATTAATTCAAAAAGTTATAACAGTTACTAATATCGTTCTTATAAAACAGCATGAAACACAACAGAAGAGAAATATGGCAACATGAAAGAGAGAGTAACATTTAAAAAGTAATTAAATATAAAAATAACCACATAAAAAAATTCTTTATTTTATTTTTTTTAAATATTCGACTGCAACTTACTAAACATTACAGTAGTAACTCTTTGAGTTAATTATTTGCTAGAACGTATTTATTGATTTCCAAGCTTAACAAATACACAGTTTTCTCTAAAATAGTGCATTTTGGTGGTCCATTCTTTTTGAACACCCTGTATAAGGTAGGTTAATTTTAACAATCTTGAAGGGTTTTGCGTTGGTATCTATCGAAAGTCAAGCAGTAGTTAAATTGTCACAAGCCTTTATCTTTTTTGTTTATTAAAATGTTTTATATAATTTTTTTCGTAATCCAGTGATTTATTTAGTTTCGTAATCCAATATTATTTTATAACTAACCAGGTCTTCAACTACAACGTAAGTTAGCATATTAATGAAAAAGTAATGCATAATGGAACGAATTGTATCATAAAACAGATGAATTACAATCAGATAATACACAAAAGAGTATGCATATTTTTTAATGAGGGATCCAGTTGATGGTATTTGTGCTTGTTGATAATACATTAATTGCATCAAGAACAATATTTTATCAATATACTTTCGTATATCTACCAAATTTTGTTATAACTGTTAAAAGTTTTTCCGTTTGTTAGCCAGTTATTGATAATTTTTATAATTTTATACAGGTATGTTCATGAGTACTGCTTAAATCAGAGCAACTGATTTTATAAATACATTATTTTGAGAGAAATCTAGAAGCAATAAAAGTAAAAGTAGAGCAGCTAACTAAAGGTAGAAAAACATAGTTCTCTAACGTATGACTTTAATAAAAAAAATACTTATACATTTGCAGTTGTTTACACGTCATACAGAGAGTAAACTGATATTCCTAAACTGCTGAACCCAAGTTTCTCAAACATACTTATTGCCACTTTATTTTCTTCTAAAACAGTTGCAAATGGGCTGTATCCTTTGGTTGCAATTATTCTGCTTAAATATTTTACCATAAGACTTGAGTAACCTTTCTTTTTGTGAGCATCTACGGTTTGTACTAAAGCCAACTGACCAAGCATAGACAATAAAGCCCATGAAACCAGCTCATCGTTGGATTTAAGGAATAATCCATAGCCATCGTTCATCTCTATTAGTAGAGATACAAATTTGACTGAATTCTTGTAGTTGTGAGGCCATTCTGCGTTTGCAAGCTCTGCGTGAGTTCTCTCTAATTTCTTTATATAAACCTCTGGAGGGCACCTGAATATAAAGGATGTGTAATTAAGAAAGCATATTTAATAAATAACTGCATCGTACAGCATGTTAAATAACTACTGTAACAAAATAGATAACTGATCAAAATAAGGGAAAAAATCCTTCAAACATACTGTATAAAAATATACAGGGTGTACCATTGAAAACTTTGCACCCTGCTTATTTTGATCTACGTCCCAAAATAGTAAAATTGCCGCAACACGTCCATTTTGTTTTCGAGGGTGACACATTTTAGCGTTAAATACAGGCTCACCAGAACAACCCCCTTCGTGGGGGCGCATTCAACTTTAGAATCTTAAATGGCACCCTAACTGATGATAACATTTTAAACGACAATATTTGGTTGCAACAAGATGGCGCACCTCCACATTTTACAGTTGCAGTTTGTCAATTTTTAAATGAACATTTTCCAAATCAATGGATAGGTCGCCGCGGACCTTTTGAGTGACCACCCAGATTACTCGATCTGACACCACTCAATTTTTTTTATGGGGACACAAAGTCTAAAATTTATGCCACTCAGCCGCAGTCTTTAGAAGAACCCAGGCGGCGTATCATTGAATAATGGCCACCTAATTACCCCCAAAATTCTTAACAATGTTCGTAGAAATGTTGAACAACAATTAATAAAATGATTAATACAAAATTGTCTTTTATTCCTAAGCATAAGTAAATATATTGTTTTCAGCAACGGATGAACTAAAATTGAAAAAAATTTACATGATGACAACCAGAATTAAAAACACTTTCGAATGAGGTGTCACTCGACATAGAATGCCATTTAAGATTCTAAAGTTGAATGCGCCCCCGCGAAGGGGGTTGTTCTGACGAGTCTGTATTTAACGCTAAAATGTGTCCCCCTCGAAAACAAAATGGACGTGTCGCGGCAATTTTAATATTTTGGAACGTTGTTCAAAATAAGCCAGGTGCAAAGTTTTCAGTGGTACACCCTGTATATACTGTAACCTCGAAACTAGGTTATCGTTGAAACACGTCACGTAGACAAATAATCTTTATTATCACTCTTGATAATACAAGAAATATCCTTCAACAAATTTCGCAACTGTCAACGCTTTACTTTGACGTTTGTCACTCGCGTTTGGCTGCTCAATACAAACTAACTGCAGCGGCCGAAAATGATCTGCTTATATAGGTTTTTACAGTTCTCGAAGTTTCTGAGATTTCGAGAACGTGTCGAGAAACAAATAGAATATAGCCTGGAATATTCCGGAAAACGTCAAAGTAAAGGCATCACAAAAATTGTAAATTCTAACATAAACAGAAACGTAATTTACAAACTAATGAGGTAGGTGAGCTTCAATTATAAATTGTAAGGAAAACAGGAACATAATTAACCAACTAAAAAGGTAGGTGAGCTTTCGTAACATTGCCCCCCTCTTAGAACTGATCGTCCTGATCAGGTTACTCCATTGTCCGCATGGCCTTCTTGATAAGGTGTCAAACGATCGATGTGGACAATCTTCATCTTGGCTTGGGGATTCCTCTGGATCCTGTAAACTACGTCATTCAATCGTGACACGACAGTATAAGGGCCTTCCCACGATTTCTGCAGCTTAGGGATTTACCCTTGCTTCTCTTTGGGTTATACAGCCACACTTTCTCAAGCTCTTGAAACCCGCTGCTGTTGGCACGCAAGTCGTATCTGGTCTTCATTCTGTCGCTTTCTATTTTTATCTTCTCTCGTACTTCTTCATGTACCATCTTTATTCGATCTTTCAGATGGCTGAGATAATCATCTAAGTTTTCCTCGTGTTGCGGTCGATTCATAATTAGATCTATGGGTAGCCGCAATTCTGTGCCGAAAATCACGTTGGCTGGTGTTTTACCCGTGGTCTCATGAATTGCTGCTCGGTAAGCCAGTAAAAATGGAGGAAGACAGGTATCCCAGTTGGTCTGTTTCTCGTTGACGGCCGTTCTCAGGAAGTTTTCGATGGTGCGATTGAATCTTTCCACCATTCCATCTGATTGCGGGTGAAGAGGTGTAGTTCTGGTTTTGTGAATGCCTAGCAGCTCACAAACGTTCTGAAATACTTCCGACTCGAAATTTCGTCCTTGGTCGGAATGGACACCCCATAACGACATATCCAATTTTCGAATAAAGCTTCGGCTACGGTAACAGCTTCTTGATTAGGTAAGGGATATATTTCTGGCCATTTACTGAAGTAGTCCATCACTACCAAAATATAACGATTCCCACTGCTGCTTCGAGGAAATGGTCCAGCTATGTCAATAGCTATTCTCTCGAATGGAGCTCCAACATTGTACTGCTTCATCTGTCCTCGGCTTCGAGTCCTGGGTCCTTTACTAGAGGCGCAGGTATCACAACGTCGGCACCATTCTTCCACATCGGACCGACTGCCAAGCCAGTAGAATCGTTCTCTAACTTTATTCAGAGTTTTGTTTATTCCAAAGTGCCCACCACCGACTCCACTGTGCAGTGCTTGAAGAACTTCTGGAATTCTTTTCTGGGGCAGTATTGTTTGATAAATCTTTTCTTTGCCGTCTGGGCTCTCCCAGACTCATTTTAATAGGCCGTTCTCAATGGCTAAAGAATTCCATAACGCCCAGTAACTTTTTAGAGATGGTGACTTATCAGCAATGTCCTGCCAGGTGGGTCTGTCCATGTTGTTTATCTTCCATTGGAAAATTGGTCCAAAATCCGGGTCTTCACTTTGTTCTTTAGCAATGGTTTTAATATCCCAATCCTCTGGACACTGGATGGTAGTTCTTCTGCAAAGAAATTCATCTTCTTCCTCACTTCTTGTCGCACACAATGTTTACAATTTGAAGGACATGGTCTTCTGGATAGAGCATCAGCATTACGATGGTTAGATCCTTTACGGTGTTCAATTTTGAAGTCATACTCCTGCAACCGTTGAAGCCATCTTGCCACTTGGCCTTCCGGATTCCTGAACTGCAGTAGCCACTTCAAAGAAGCATGATCGGTCCTCAAGACGAACGGCTGACCATAGAGATACTTATGAAAATGCTCCACAGTTTTAACTATGGCAAGCAACTCTCTTCTGGTTACGCAGTAGTTCATTTCTTGCTTAGAGAGGACCTTGCTAAAGTAGGAAATCACTTTTTCTTGCCCATTTTCAATTTGTGATAATATTCCTCCAATTCCAATATTACTAGCATCCGTGTCAACGATGAATGTCTTTCCAGGCTTGGGATATGACAGAATCGGAGAAGAACACAAAGCTTCTTTTAATCTCTGAAAAGCTTGTTGACATTGTTCCGTCCAGATAAATGGCTGATTGTTTTCTGTGAGTCGATGTAAGGGTTTCGCAATCTCGGCGAAATTTTTCACAAACTTGCGATAGTAAGTGCAAAGTCCAAGGAAACTCCTTAATTCATGTTTGTCTTTCGGTACTGGCCATTTCCAGACGGTTTCAGTTTTGCCTGGGTCAGTCTTCACTCCGTCAGAGGAAATAATGTGTCCTAAATACTTGACTTCCTTTTGAAAGAGCATACACTTCTTAGGACTTAACTTGAGCCGGGCTTCTCTCAACTTTTGGAAAACTTCTTGAACATTCTTCAAATGATCTTCAAAGTCTTTGCCAAGTATTATTATGTCATCAAGATAAACGAGACACGTTTTCCAGGTCATTCCTCTCAGAATGGTTTCCATAAGTCTTTCAAAGGTGGCTGGTGCATTGCAGAGACCAAAGGGCATAACGTTGAAGTGCCACAAACCCGTACCAATGGAAAAGGCGGTCTTCTCTTTATCATTTGGATGAAGCTGCACTTGCCAATAGCCGCTCTTCAGGTCTAATGTGGAAAACCATTGAGATCCAGACAGTGTATCCAGGGTGTCGTCTATTCTTGGCAATGGATAACTGTCCTTCTTAGTGACATCGTTTAGTCTTCTATAATCTACACAAAATCTGGTAGAGCCATCCTTCTTCTTTACCAAAACAACCGGCGAGGTCCATGGACTCTGGGATGGTTCAATGACTCCCTGCTGCATGTCTGTCAACATCGTGGATACCTCTTCTTGCTTTGCTAAAGGAATCCGTCGTGGAGCTTGTTTAATTGGCGTGGTGTCGCCGGTATTTATTCGGTGTTGCACAAGATTAGTTCTTCCAACATCATCTTCTGTTAATGAGAAAACATCTTGATAACGCCTCAACAAATCTTCCAATTGTTGGACCTCATCGGCTTGTAGTGGGGACTTGAATCGGTTAACAAGGCCCTGAAGAACTTCAGGTAGTTTTTCAATACTTCGAGATGTTGTTGATGGTTCTATATTGCTGAAGACCGATCCAACTGTTTGACAAATTCCCAAAGGTTCACCTTTCTTGATCTGTTGTGGGTAGTCTTTCAGATTTAGCATTCTGACCAATACCAAATTGTTTTTCCTTTCTGTTAATGTCTTTCCAGTTAATATGCCCTTCTTATACAGGCTGCCCTCTTGTTCTGGTTCTACAATTACAGTTTCTTCAACTGCCGAAGGACTGCTACAAATAGCTTCGATTACAACTTCTGAACCTGCTGGAAGTTCTATGTCTGCTGACGCTTCCACAGTTCTAATAGGAAGGTTTCTGATTTCGGGAAACTGCATGATGATTTCTTCATCTTTGGTCTTCAATGATCTTCGAGAAAGGTCCAGCACAAAATGATGTTCAGTCATGACATCAAGTCCAAGAATGACATCATCAGTTATATCTGCTACTAAGATGTTGTGTTGGAAAGTGGTTGTCCCCAGGGTTATTCTAGCTAGATGGATGCCTTTCACTGATATGACTTCTCCATTTGCTGTCTCCAAGATGTAGTTCCGGTCTGGCTTTTGTATTCTGCAGTGAGCGACGATGTTTGGTCTTACTATGGTGTGACTAGAGCCTGTATCAAGGACCATTTCACAATCCCGTCCACATATACGCCCTGGTACTACCAAACTCGTTCCATTATTTTGCAGACGGGTTACCTTGATCTTAATAGTTGGTGGGGCTTGGTAGCACCTAGCCAGCTTTCGCCCCTCAAAGCTGACTAGTTGGCGTTTTCCTGGTCCTGACTAGATGTATTCTTAGGGCATCGATTCCTAAGATGCCCTTCAACTCCACAATTCCAACACTGAATGGGTCTTCTCCTGCTATATACAGTGGAATTAGTACGGTCTTGTTCTTGCTGGAAGTTATTCATTAAATCTTGCAAACTCTTCATAAATCCTTCCATGTTATTTTCGCTTGCTCGTTGTTTGCTAGTTTGAAACCTAACTTGCCTTATTCTGCCTTGACTACTTCGGGAAGCTTGTCGTGCGGCTTCAATTTCTAGCGCCTGGGCCAAAGCTTCAGATATATTTTTATGCCTGGCCAACCTTAACGCTTGACCGATCTCAGAATCTCGCAGGCCATCAATGAAGCTACTTATTGCTAACTGTTCTTGAAATTCTGTCGGTGCGGTGGGGTAGGCTAGCTTTACCATACGTGCTATATCTGCCTCAAATTGCTGCAGATTTTCTTCGAAGCGTTGTCTTCGGCCTTTTAATTGTGCTTGATAAACGTGTTGTAGATGAGCATCGCCATACCTCATTTCTAAAGCACTCTTCAGCATTTGATAGTCTTTTGTTGATCCTCGGCTAGAGTTCGTAATATCTCCATGGCTTCACCTCGTAGGGCAACTATTAGTGATGTAGCCTTTTCTTCTTCTGACCAATTATTTGCCAAGGCAGCTGCTTCAAATTGTTTAAGGTAAGTGCTCCATGACACTTTTCCATCAAATGTGGGTGCTTTAATCCTTGCAGAGGAAATGCAACTGTTGTCAGCCTTAACAATCTCCTTCGCAGGCCATTGTGACTGTAAATTTGTAACTTTATGCTCCAACTTAATTAGGCTTTCTTCTAAGACTTGGACTTTGACGACTTCACTCTGTAATTTACTAACACTTTCTTCTACGACCTGAACTTTATCTTGCACTTCATTTCTCAATAGATTAATTTCTTCTTCAACGGTTTCCTCAAACTCTTTGAGATTGATCTTAATTACTTCTTCTAACTTTTTATTATTTCCTTCTTGATAATTTTTCATTTCTTCTAACCTGTTCCTCATTTCCTCTTGACCGTTCTTCATTTCCTCTTGACTGTTTTTCTTTCAAGTCTTCCATCATATCTTTCATCATTTCGTCTTGGTTAGTCTTCATTTCATCCTGGCTGTTCTTCATTTATTTTTTTAAGTCTTCTTTCATTTCGTCCTGGCTGTTCTTCATATCTTCCTGACTCTTCTTCATATCTTCTTGACTCTTCTTCATATCTTGCATCATTCCCATTAACTGTTTCAATGTTTCCTCCATTTCTGTTGCTCTCGATCTCGTTACCGGCATTCACTTATCTACTCCAAATGTCTTCTTTGTGGAACGTCACACTTCTGACACCAATGTAACCTCGAAACTAGGTTATCGTTGAAACACGTCACGTAGACAAATAATCTTTATTATCACTCAATACAAGAAATATCCTTCAACAAATTTCGCAACTGTCAACGCTTTACTTTGACGTTTGTCACTCGCGTTTGGCTGCTCAATACAAACTAACTGCAGCGGCCGAAAATGATCTGCTTATATAGGTTTTACAGTTCTCGAAGTTTCTGAGATTTCGAGAACGTGTCGAGAAACAAATAGAATATAGCCTGGAATATTCCGGAAAACGTCATAGTAAAGGCATTGTAAATTCTAACATAAACAGAAACGTAATTTACAAACTAATGAGGTAGGTGAGCTTCAATTATAAATTGTAAGGAAAACAGGAACATAATTAACCAACTAAAAGGTAGGTGAGCTTTCGTAACAATACTTTATAACATCCTTGAAAAATAAATTAGAATATTTGATTTGATTCTACCACAGCTATTATCAATATATTTTTTATTGATATATTTGGAACACTAAATGTTACATAAAATCGATGGATTTTACCCGAGTGAGTTCCAGCCATTATTTGCAAGGACAATACTATACTTTGTCAATATTTTAGCTTTTACTGAAAACATTACACAATATTTTGACAATGAACATGACATAACATACAATTCCAAACTGTGAAATCACCTTACTTTCAAGTTTGACATCTGTTGTTCACTTCTTAAATTTGAAAAAGCAAATAAAACTGTAATTAGTAAACTTCTACGATCATTTGGAAATATGTTTATTGCCATAACTGGTGTAGTGGGTGGCGTTTGCTTTCACACAGGAGGTTTAGGTTCAATTGCTGACACCGAAGAATTTTTGTTTTGTTAGTTAGTTCCCGATTCTTCGAAACCATCATTATTCATTAATGATTTCATTATTCACTAATGAATAATGGATGCTATTATTATTTAAGAAGCGCATTTATATTCAACATTTTAGTAGTGAACAAAATTATATTTTTCGATACACATTTCTATTTCGAAAGTTGCACTTTTCTACCCTAATGTGGAAAAGAAATTATATTTTTATTTCTATACAGGGTGTTAACTAAGTATGTGCACAAACTTTAAGGGGTTAATCTATGATTGATTTAAAGACAAAAAGGCATATAAACATGGGTCCGCAACGGCTTTGTTTTACAGATACAGGGTGTTAAAGTTTGAAAAAAGTATAACATTTTTGGATCTATTTTCTAAGTATTAAGAGCTACTTAGTTGAAACTTGCACACCCAAATAGGTGTTTAGAGACTACATTTTGTGGGTATTAAATTATTTTTAATTCATCCGTGAGCGTAGATATGACTAACTTTCACATAGTTTTTTAAGAAAAAATTGTACTCTAACGATTTTTTCAAAATTCGAAAGCTCTGTCAATTAACCAGTTAAACTTACGCATAAAATGTTTTTTGGTAATTACGATGAACCGTTTTCGAGAAAATTTCTTAATTTCATTCTTATGCACGCAATTTACGTTAGTTACAATTGGTCAGAACTCAACGCAAAATTACGCGAGGTAGGTCAGGAAAAATGAAAAACATGACAGTTAGCAATAATTATTGTTATATTAGGGTGTGCCAAGTTTTAACTAAGTAGCTCTTACTACTCAGAATAGATCCAAAAATTAGATTTTTTTCAAACTTTAACACCCTGTACCTGTAAAACAAAGCCGTTACAGACCCCTTGAGCAAATTATTATTAAATTTTGCTAATCCTGGAAGAAACCTTTACAACTTAAAAAATCAAACAATCATGTAACCGCACGTAGCTATAAAATCAATGGCCGCAGCTATCATTTTACCTATTTTTTAATAATTATGTAGCCATGATTATCTAATGTTGACGTTATTTTACAGTAAAACCAAATTGTTTAAATTAAAAATCACATATTAATTTAGACGAAGATCTACCAAAGTGTACTTAAACAACGGGAAAATCTAGACACAGATATGAGAAGGAGCACACGGTGTTTACGAACTGATGCCAAGAAAGAGGTGTAAAAAGTAGTTTTTAACTTCTTTTTCAGAATTTAACAAGGTCTGTAGGATAAACACATTGTAGTCAATATATTCAATGCTAAAAGCGTTATAAAAATATTCTAAAGTTACTTAGTATATTAAGAGACAACATAGGGGATTTAAGGCCAAAAAAGCAACAGTGTTTAATAAAGAAGAGTCAGTATTTCTGAATGAGTCTCATGCTAAAAAGCACCATTTTCTGCACTTGTTAGGAAAATAACTATTTGAATTTAGCATGTCAACTTACACTGTTTCAAATTTCAATGCTTCTTCCCTCGGAATACTGTACATATGGCAAGGATATTCTATGGACATCGGTTTTCCTTTATCTTTGAAAGCCTTCACTACGGTTGGATATAACTTGTTGTGTATGGAATATGATTGAGGGAGCCTGTCTTTGAAGTCGCCAGTGTCAAGCCTTTTAGTTTTTGTGATACCTTCGTAAATATTTCTGCCGGTATCATCCAAGGAAAATATGAATATATCGAAGGAATGGTACTGGAAATGTAAAGCAATAATTATTATTTATAAATTTACTTAGCATTTTAAACTTATATAATAATTATCAACAATAGTTTACCTAACACTACAACTTTAATAATCACATCTATAACAACGTAATTTTATTGAACGAAGTTCATACTGTCTGGCGGCAATATTCGCATAGTAAATAAAATTTTAACATTAATAAATTGTCATAAGATGTAAACCAAACCATGTTGCCGAAAACGCTATACAATGGTGTAACATTACACGACCTTCAGCGCAGTTTATTCTGCAGATACAGATGCAGTGTCGCGGTGTTGATTCATTAAACATGCGTTTGTTCCTTGTGTTTTTATGACATTTTTGGGTCACGATGGCGGAAGCGGGTTTTGTGTAAGCATAACTGATACTGAACAATTTGCCACTAGCATATTTATTTAATTTTATGCTTATGAACTTAATTGGTGCAAACCTCAACTTCATTAGTGCAGAAATACGGGGAGTCAAAGCAAGCAGGTGTATATTTTCCGTTTATAACATTACAGTAATTATTAATGATGATGTGGTAAACGTACGGTATTGTTAAACGTTCATTATTTTTTTTATTTACAATATAAATCTGCTTAAAGTTATCAATTACGACGGCAATGCTGTTGGTTACGTCCAGATAGAGGGTTTTACTTGAGAAATTTATAAAATTATGTCATTTGATTTCACATTAAACTAATTATATTATTATTCTTCCACGAAATTGTCTAGGACAAACTCCATGTCGATTAAAATAATAGTAGTTTAAGAGCCAGTGGCCGGCAACCTATAAGTAAATGATTATACCTGAAATTTTGCACAGTGAGTCTCTTATACCTATCACTCATGAGGTGATGACTCGCTATGCCCGGGGAGGCCGACCCAACTGTTACTCAGGTGCGAGAGGTATGAAAATTTAACCAACTTCGTTATTTAATTAACAAAGCTGCCGTTTGAAAATTTTAAAATTTCAGATCTAACAAATTAGGCATTTATTTTTATTATTTATTATATTTAGCACCTTTCAATATTAAAATAATATAAGTAACAAATAACCTCTATTTCTGGCACAGGTTCTGAGATTTGGTGATGTCGATTACAATGCTTGATATTTCTGACAGTTTTTTAACGTCAAAAATCAGATTTAATCAAATACTTTTGAAATTTATAATTTTTGCCAATTTCACAAGTGGCTGCCATGACCTTAGAAGCACGATAATCGTCTGCCTTTGTTATTTTTATATAATAATAATTGTATATTTTAAAATTTTCAAACGGCAGCTTTGTTAATTTAATAACGAAGTTGGTTACAATTTCATACTTCTGGCACCTGAGTAACTCTTGAGTCGGCCTCGCTGGGCTTAGCGAGTCCCCACATCATGAGTGATACTTATAAGAGACTCACTGTGCAAAATTTACTTATAGATTGCCGGCCACTGGCTCTTAGATTATACATTGTTTCTTCTGCACGTATTTAGAAAAATGGTGCAATTTTCCCATTATCTTTTATACAATTTTGTAACGTCACAACCACAACCAAAGTTTAAAATATGTCTTCCTTAAAATACAAATATTTAGTAGGAATAGTTCGTTTTTAATAATCTCAGGATTTCAATGGCAATTTAAATCACTATTTTATAAATTGAAGATAGAATACAAGATGCTATAGATTACATAATCAACACCCAAAAATGATTCATAATTGTTTAAATAATTTCGAAAATGGATACAGGTTTTGCATTGAAAATCAAGGAAATGATTTGGAACAATTTTTATAAACTATTAATTAAATTGCTCCATAAATAGGTATCGAATATAGTTTTGTATTCTTTATGACAAAAATAGTAAAATTTTAATTATGGAATTACTTAATCACCAATATATCGCGAACAGTAAAAGATAAACCATTACATGATTATATGAATGCAATCAGGAAAAGGCGAGTAATAATAATATACAGGGTCTTTCATAAGGAAAAAAAATACGGAGAACCAAGTTGTCCCCAATATTTCTGTAGTTTGATGCTCGATTGTTTTTTTATAAGAAAATTGAAATTCTTGTGAAAAATTAGTCAATGAATGCTTTCAATATTTCAATTCTACGATATCTTTTAAAATAACAATGTTACAGTTGTATAGAACGTTTGGTTGTGATCACCCTGTACCGGGACGAAAAAGTAAAATAAATTAAAGCCCTAGTACTTTAAATAAATTTACATGGTACTCCACGTATTACGTATTATTAGGGATTTTTTGGCAATTCAGATTGAGATGTCGCAAAAATGTTAACAATTCATTGAACATACGTAAAGTGGCTTTAGGGTACTTGTAAATTTCAAAAATGAACTCATACCTTAAAGCTTCACTTTTGGTCCTAAATAACTATTATTGCCATAAAGAGCCCAAAAATCGAAATGTGCATCTATCTAAATCGTCTCTTTTTAAAATTTTGTACGCGAGATCATTGTCATTAACTACCATAATGCCATGTTAATCTATTAATATTTGAAGTATCTAAATTAATTTATATTATCATCATTATGTCGTACTATTGCCTTGTTTTAAATGAATATGTATATGAAATAAACTGTACTTTCAAGTACTATACATATTTATTTAATATTTCTGACATTACCGCTAGTAATACGAAAAATGTGCCATCTTCCTTCCAGCAGCCATTCGGTGACATAAATATCATATACTTTTCTTTCCTCTTTTTCCTCCAGTCAATGCCCGTCAGTATAGTACTATAAACATGCGGCGCCCAATCCTTATGTTTTTCGTAAATCTCTGCCAATTTTGGTAAATCTTCATCAGGAATGTCTTGTAAAATGTCCTGCTCAGCCATGTTTGCTTGAAATGAAAAATATATGTCTCAATTTTTCCTTAAAAATTTCAGATGACTTATAAAATAATCATCTAACACTAAAATTATCTAAACAAGTGAGAAGTCTCATTTAGTTAACAATTTTTTTTATATAACGTTTATATAGCACACCATTGTTTAATATACTTATTGTTACTATAAATAAATCTATGTAATATTTACATTACGTCGTTCGTTATTTTAATATGTGATAAACAAATCCTCCGAATTTTAAAACGCTTGTTCTATATTGTTCACTTTATCTTTACTGAGGAAGATAGACATATTTTTTAGCTTTAGAATTAAAACATCACATACAAAAAAGATATGGAAAAAATTAAATACAGGGGGTGTCTACTTTAATTTGTGTACAAATCCGTAAAATCTTTGTTCTTCAAGATAATAAAACAATTTTTTAAATTTTAAATGTCATCAAAAGCCGCTTCCTGTGACCCTACCACGACATTTAAGATGACAATCCAAGACCTGCTATGATTTTTTTTAACCTCCGAAATTCAATAAAAACGTTTAGCGATTTTTTTATTTAAATTTAATAAGGTGTTAATCAGGACCTCTCAAAATCCTTATGTGTGAAATATGAACAAAAATTGTACAGAGTGTTTTCTTCTACACGTTGTTAAAGTTTTATTTTTGTAAAAATTCGTAAAAACTTTATTTTTCAAAATAACGCAACAAATATTGTTTTGAGTTAAATGTCATCGAAAACCGCTACTTTTAATCCTATCACGGCGTTTAAGATGCCGATTCAAGGCCTTTTATGATTATTTTTAAACACCCGAATTCAATAAAAACGTCAAGCGATATTTTGTTTAAAATCTGATAAGGTGGTGTTACTCAGGTCATTTCAGAATCCCTATGTGTGAAATTTGAACAATAACTATACAGTGTTTTCTTCTACACGTTCTCAAAGTTTTATTTTTATAAAAATTTGTAAAAAAATTATTTTTCAAAATAACGTATCAAATATTTTCATGTTTTAAATGGCATCGAAAACCGTTCCTTCTAATCCTATCATGGCATTTAAGATGGTGATCCATCCCATAAAACTTTGAGAAAGTGTAGAGCAAAACACTGTATAGCTTTTACTCAAATTTGACATAGGTGTATTGAGGGACCCTGACTAATACCACCTTATCAGACTTTAAATAAATAAATCGCTAAACATTTTTTTTTTTAATTTCGGAAGTATAAAAATAATCATAGCAGGTCTTGGATCGCAATTTTAAAAATCGTGGTAGGGTCAGAGGAAGCGGTTTTCGATGTCATTTAAAATATAAAAAATGTGATTATTTTCAAGAATATAGTTTTTACGGATTTGTACACAAATAAAAGTAGACACCCTCTATACAGGGTGACAACGGAAAGTGATAACACGCTGTAACTTTTTTATGACTGCTGATACAAATTTGATATTGGGTGGGTTTATACTAGATGGTGCCATGAATTCTTTGTGGTCATTTTGGATTTCATGACATTTCCAGTTTGACCGGAAATGACCGTAAACTTTTAAATAGGATACCCTGTATTTTTTGACATTTTTGGAATCAATGGATCATTTTACGTGTGGTAGGACCAATTTTCTGACATTTCTGGATGTTAGCACTTAATTTTTTTTAACTTTTAAAAATAAAACTAGAAGGCCGCGACTGGCAGAAATTGTTTTCTTTTTTGTTTGTAGTTATGGGAAAAATTTTAAATTGAATATTTTTCTACATTTTTTTAGTTTTTATCACTAAAAATTTCTATTTATTGTATTTCCTTAAAAACCATAGCGCGCAAAAATGGAACGTCTGGGCTATGCCGACCCTGGGATCGGTTTCGGGAGCCAAAAATACATGGGGAACCATAGGTCGGAGCTTGGGCACAGAACTTTTTTTTTGTGTGCCTGTGTAATCGTATTCAAGTACCTGCTACCATAAAATCTCGCCTTTGGTTGAGTTGCACAATTTGAATTTTATGAAGTTGGTTGTAAGCACTAAAATAATAAACTGCAGATTCTCTAATGGTCTCTGTACAGACTGACCGATAGTAGCGTACTAAGAAACTGTAAAATTTAACCTGTTTGCAAGATGTTCAATATGTTTTCAAGAAAAAGGGCTCAAAAAATGGCGCTACTTACTGCCTATTATATCTGTGACGTGACACATATTTAATACGAACTAAAAAGGCCTCAAGCCCTTACAAAATGTCACTTGCCTTCTTCCTCATGATCTGTACTTTTTGCTTAGCAGTTGTACTTACCCCCTCTTTACTAATTAAAATGATGACGTAGTGTACTTACCGCTTTTTATTTTTTTAAAAATAAAAATAAAATTTGATTTGTTTTGTCATGCAACTGACATTTATAGATTAAAAAAACATTAGTAAATTCAATAAAGCAAAAATATAAAAATCGAAAAAAATGTACTTACCGCCTTTTTATTTAGAACGGCAGGATAGATGCCTTATATTCTAAAAACCTAACTTCCCGAACTCGCGACTAAAAATATATATATAATCGCATAAGTAGGAGCCGAAGTCACCCCGTACCTGAGTTACCCACGGACAATCATGCGGTGAGGACGCGTTTCGCACGTGTGTGTAATTATCTCCGCGCCGAAATTTACAAACACGTCAATGATTTAAAGGTTAGTATTTAAGGTTGTATAACTTTATAATTAGTAATAAATTCCGTTATATTTATTATTACGTCAATATACTGGTTCATTGACTCTGTATCTAGGTGTAAATAGATGCTATTTTCTTTATAATTTATTTAAAAAATACGTGGGCATCTATCCCTATCACAAAGGATAGTTGCCCTGATTTAGTAAGTGTATATTTTTAAAATATTTTCAGTGTGTTATATTTTTTATGTATTTACGTATATTTATATTTGGACTTTTTACTGATTTTATCAGAAATATGCCACGAAAATAAAAGAAAGGAAGGAATGCGAGTTCGAGTTTGTTCTTGGACTACATGAAACCCAGAGTCAGCTTTCGATGAAATGGACAAAAGAACCATGGGGATTAGCGAAATATCCTGACAATTTGGGATTCCATCGAGGACATTGCGAAGACGATATGCCGCTAAAAATACAACAAAGTTGACACTGGGTAGGTTTTATTGAACTAATTGATGTCTCTAGTTTCCAATAGATTTATTAACGTAAGTATTTTTTTAGGAAAACATCTTATTTTGGATTTGGCAACGAGAAAAGGCTAGTAAAGCAAATTCTCAAGCTTGGTGATGCAGGATTTCCCCCAAATCGACAAGCCATAGGTACTAGAATTATCTTCTAATGATAACAATTAAAAGATTTAAAAAAACACAAAATGTTTTTCATTACTATGAGCCATGTTTCTTGGAGACAATTGCTGTTTTAGAAGTAGATCTACTTAACATTTGGTTTGGGTTTTTCGTTTACACGGTATAAAGAGCATCTATCCTGCATTGCAGGCATCTATCCTTCTCAGTATTTTCATGGTGGGGCAACTATCCATACAGGTAGGCATCTATCCTCAAAAAAAGTGTTTCACGAAAAGCTAATTTCTGCTAAATCTGCATTTGATAGGTTAAAAAAATAATATTAATTAAACATAAAGGATTGAGTTATCTAGGTATCTATCCCGGTTTTACCCTACGAATATTTCTAGCATTATCTGAAATCTACGGCAGATATTTATAAACAATTTCCAGACATAAATCTTGGTGGATGAGAGTTATGTCCGATTTCAATATCTTCATAATAAGAGACATCTATGGATTTAACATAAGGTGACCTGCTTGTCCACTCTACGTGACTCATTCTTTCAAATCAACTCCTAAAGAGTAGTTTTGAGGTTTTCACGTTCCATGTTGTTACTGTTGTTAATCTACTAGCCTTTAAGGTTTTTATTTCGCAGCTGACGTAACCAGTCGTTGCCAGACACGGAATTAATGTACAGTGCGTGTCAATAACTTTAATAACATTTTGATAATAATAATAATATAATATCTCTACCCCTCATTCTAATCACGAGGATTAGCCCAGAAGTCGAAGACTTGTGCGGGAGAGGGGGCGGCATATTATTATTAAGCAGGCCGCATTTGCGCCCAGGAACGACTTACGTTGGTAGGCCCTAACCACCATTCAGTGCAGGAATGAGGAAAACCTGGAAAACCTCATTAATTAGGGGGATAGTCAAATGTCAATCTCTCACATTGACCCAAGCCAACATTCTTCCACCCTACCATATCCGCAGAGAGGGTGCCAATCTCTCCACGAATATAGCTTATATACGGTCTACCGGCTGTGGGGGTCGAACCCACAGCGATCCAGTCACCTCGATTCAAGTATTGACGCCTTAAACCGCGCGACCACTGACCGATCCAAATCATCATCATCATCTTTGATCAGCTGTAACTTTTCTATTTTTAAAGATATCGGAATGAAACAAAAACCATATTGCATAGTGGACTAGGAACTTATTTTCTTATTTAAAAAAAAACATAAGACCAATGATTTTGAGAGATCTTAACTTAACTTATATTTTTTTAAATGGAACGCCCTCTGTATATTATTGAATATTTGGATTCTTCTCAAAATTCCAAGCATATTTAAAAAACATATCCTATACCTATCTTCAACTGTTTCTGAGAAATAGTTTTACAAACATGTCAAATTATCATAAAAATTGCTCTACTTGTTCATGGCACACTTTGCACTGAACTAAAGATAAAGTTCAGCATTGCTTAAAACCCCCCATACACTGCGATGTTCCTTGCAATTTTAACCGCGCGATTAAAATTGTGCGCCCAAGATTGTAGGATCGCGTTGTACATACACTGTCCGTTTAAATTGGATCAGTTTCATTTCAAAATCGTGCTGCACCAGAATGAAACGAAAATTTTTACTAGCAGTGGCGGCGGCTTTAGCTACAAAACAGAAAATTAGAAAAAAACGTTCTAAATGGTCCAAAGATTGGCAAAGACAACAATTTTCACATGTAAACTTGTGAGCTGAATTAAAATTAGGAAAAGATGACTGGTTCAATTATTTACGTATGGATGAAGAAGCCTACCCATCTAAGAAAATCCATTTCATGTCATGAACGGCTACTGTCACGTTGAGATATCTGGCTACTGATAGAAATTATGAAGACTTAAAGTATACAAGTATAATTTCATCTCAGGCATTGGGTCGGATTATACCTGAAACTTGCAGTTCTATCTATGCTGCACCAGCCCCAGATTTTTTTGAAGCATTAACTTTGTTTAATTCTTTTCGGAATGATCCTTTCATCATCTATTTTCTTTTTAGCTGTAGCTTTGGTCGCTGTAGGGTATATTTCCAGTAATTTCTTCACTAGCTCATCGTACACTTTATTTTTTATCATTTTGTTGGGAGTAATCACTGGAATTTACTTTCCATAAACAGGAATGGCTTCTATATAAATCAATAAACTCTATAACAAAATCCTTATTCCAGGTCCTCGTATCCATTTTTCAGTACATACCTACGATACGATATCAAACGAGCGCCCCTTTTGACGATAGGCTGTGAGAAAATCGGCAATATTAACAGTGCGGAGCACATACACACATCGTTTTGCCCAAACATGCAAAATTGCGCGCTAAAATTATGGGTTCGCGCGTAATTAAAATTCAGGAGTAACATTGTCGGTTTTTGACCATACATGACAATCTTGCGCGCACAATTTTAATCGCGCGGTTAAAATTGCAAGGAACATCGCAGTGTATGAGGGCTTAAGCCATGCTGGTAACAATCGAGCCTTAGCGTTTTGTTCTGTTGAGGAAAATGGCAGACAAGTAGAGCGATTTTTATGATAATTTGACATGTTTGTAAAACTAGTTCTCAGAAACAGTTGAAGATAGGTATAATAATAATAATAATAATAATAATAATAATATTTATTGATCCCTTAAGACATGAAAGCATGTATGGGATAAGTCTGGGAAAAGTAAATGACATACAATATAAATACAATCTAGATGTACTTATATGGTAACTTACACACTAATTCAACAATAGTTGATGTCAAACACGTCTAATACACAATCAAGTACAGCATAAAAGCCTACAATACTTAATCCTACATAATAAATACAACAAACAGACAGAATCCACAAACAAACAGAAATAGGCAACACAGCAGCACAAAATGTTTACATGTCTTTGTCGGAAAAATATTCGTCTAAGCTATAGTAACATCTTTCAAAAGAAGCTTTTGAGTCTGACTTTAAAATAATTGTTATCAAATTTTTTATCCAACCAGGAAGATGATTGTATAATTTGATTCCTACGTACAAAAACAATTTTCAAATTTTGCTGTTCTATGTCCAAGTAATTCCAGTGAGTCGCTTTGTATTGTTACATATTTTGAACATGTTGATCTAGTTAAAAAAGAATTAATATTAGATTTGATATACAGCAAGCTACGATATATATAAATTGTAGGAAAACTCATAATCTTGTTATTAATAAATATAGGTCTACACGACTCCCTGGGATCAACATTGAATAAACATCTTACAATTTTCTTCTGTACCGTAAACACCCTTGTACTATCACTAGAGTTACCCCACAACACAACATTATAGATTAATTGACTATAAACTAGAGCATAGTACACGTTAAGAAGTGCGTTCAATGGCATCGACTGCTTAATTTTAGAAATAGCGTAGTATGTTTGGTTTAAACGTTTTGAAACCATGCTGACATGTTCACACCATCTCAGATTGTTGTCAACTAGCAAACCCAGAAACTTAGTGCATTTAACTGAAGTTATAATAGTATCACCCACAGAAAATTTTAAAGGTAGATCGCGAGCTGTATTCAAGCAATGGAAATAAAGACACTGGGTCTTAAGATATAGGATATGCTTTTTAAAATATGCTTGTAATTTTGAGTAGAATCCAAATGTCCAATAATATACAGGGTGTTCCCTTTAAAAAAATATAAGTTGGGTTAAGACCTCTAAAAATAATTGGACTTTTGTTTTTTTTTTCAAATAAGAAAAAAAGTTGCTAGTCCACTATGCAATATGGTTTTTGCTTCATTCCGATATCTTTAAAAACAGAAAAGTTACAGCTGATCAAAATGTTATCAAAGTTATTGAAACGCACTGTACAATTTCCTTCACCGAATTAATGTGCATTTCGTTGTTAAATGAGAGTTTTGGCCCTTCGTCTCGAGATTGGCTCGGGGAAGGGGGAAAAGGAGGAATGTTACTCAGAATAACCAATACAATATATTTGTTTTACCTGTGCTGTAAATCAAATAAAGCAATTCAATCAATCAATAAAACTAACACACAATATAGATGTAGCAGCTATTAGCAGAAGTTTTATTATATTTTCCATAACATGTATTCATAAATAAATGTTTGGAAATGGAATTCTGATATAATCTAGGTATATTAAATATCTTGTATCTACCCTGGGTTTTTTGAGTTTTACTGGTCTATACATATATAAATTAGAACAAACAAAAGCAGAAAGTTAATATTTATTATATTATACAAGTAATGATTTTCAATTACAAAATCTAAATACAGCGGGTGATCTCCATTTGTATCTATTTATTAATAGGAGTTGGGCCACTTAATTCCTGCTAGGTAATATCTTAACCTGGGACAGAGTCGCTCCTTTATTTTCTCTTGTACATCTTGAAATTGTAATGAATAACTCAGTTATGATTCAGTGCATGTATTTTTGGTGTTATAAAATTACAAAAGCGGACTGTATTTATGGTACGAGTATATGTATTTGTTTACAATATTTCGTGAATGTTAATGTTACTACTTCCTTGTTTGTATTACGAACAACCAAATTCTTATTTTTGACTCCATTGATAAACCTCCTCAATTTATTATAATATTAATAAATGCAGCATGTATACAAACATCTGTTTCTATGATGATCAATGTATAATAAATTATCTTGAACCCACAGTTAATAGTGAACCAACACTAGAGGCAGTGTAAATTACATGTGATCACTCTGTATATCTACGATTTATCGTAACTTTATCGATATTCTACCACTTTTACCTATTATTATTTGAAGTGTTTGCGGAACATTATCTTAAATTTCATCCAGAAGTTACTGCCCCGAATTCCATCTCTTAATTTCCGAGGTACCTATCTACTGACCTAAATTTTAAGAAATCGAGACACGCTATCAAATTTAGCCAAATTGCTCCATATTCGAGATGCCACCTGTGACATTTTCTTTCGAAGTAAACAAGACTTGTGTAGCATCATGTAGGACAAATTGTATTCAGATGGAGAATACCAATTTCGTTAAATACACACTGGGGAGTTCTATGACATACTTGAAACTATTTAATGTTGTTTTGTGAAGACAGCGATAAGTAGGTAAAGTTTCTCAAATTGTATAGGGACAAAGTATATGGGTAATAATAACAAACTACATACTTAATATACAGGGTGTTCAGTAAAAAAATGATTATACTTGGAGGCTAGGACAAACATAATATGAATTTTACAATTAGTGCAATTCTGCTTTCTTAGGAAGTTATAGGCATGAGAAAGTACTTTTATTATTTCATTTTTTTATTACAATTTTCTCATTAGCTGGATCATTTTACTAAAATTTTGTAAAACAAGTTTTTTTTGTGCGATGAACACGATTATCTAATTGATTTTTGTGTTAAATATACAGGACGTTTTGAGCGACTGTGCGCCATATTATTTCATTCTGATTTTTTTATAGAGATATTTTTTGAAAATTATTAGTTATTTTGAAACAAACTTAATTTAACAAAAAGTACACTTATTGTATGTCGCCAAAATGCACCATTTTAGAGAAAACTGGATATAACGTATTTGTTAAACTTGAAAATCAATACGTAAATTCTAACAAATTATTAATTCAAAAAGTTATAATAATTACTAATGTAGGTCTTATAAAACAACATGAAACACAACAGAAGAGAAATATGGCAATATGAAAAAAGTTATTAAATATAAAAATAACCACATAAAAAAATTCTCTTTTATTTTTTTTAAATATTCGACTGCAACTTACTGAACATTACTGTAGTAACTCTTTGAATTAATTATTTGTTAGAACGTATTTATTGATTTCCAAGCTTAACAAATAGACAATTTTCTCTAAAATAGTGCATTTTGGTGGTCCATTCTTTATTGAACACCCTGTATAAGGTAGGTTAATTTTAACAATTTTGAAGGGTTTTGCGTTGGTATCTATCGAAAGTCAAGCAGTAGTTAAGTTGTCACAAGCCTATCTGTTTTGTTCATTAAAATGTTTTGTATGTCATATTTAGTTTCGTAATCCAATATTATTTTATAACTAACCAGATCTTCAACTACAACGTAAGTTAGCATATTAATGAAAAAATAATGCATAATGGAACGAATTGTATCATAAAACAGTTGAATTACAATCAGATAATACACAAAAGAGTAGGTATATTTTTTTTAATGAGACATCCAGTTGAAGGTATTTGCAAGTTGATAATACATTAATTGCATAAAGAAAAGTATTTTATCAATATACTTTCATATATCTACCAAATTTCGTTACAATTGTTAAACGTTTTTCCGTTTGATAATCAGTTATTGATAATTTTTATACAGGTAAATTAGTATAAATATTCATATTTTGACTAAGAATCTAGAGCAACTCGCTGAAACATGCATTTTAGGGCCATCCTGTAGAAACCAGTAATACACGATCAAAGTTTTTAGAAGTTAATTTATTAATTAATTAATATATTTTTACCTGCACGTATCTATCAGAAATACATCTGTTAAATGATATTCTATAGTATTCAATGACCATCTGCAATTAAATAATTTAATTGAAATGAAAATTTAAGCCATATTTTATAATAGCATTTCAAAATCTGTAAAATTGATAAAGTATGTTCATTAGTATTCTTAAATCAGAGCAGTTGATTTTATAAATGCGTTATTTTGAGAGAAATCTAAAAGCAATAAAAGTAATAGTGGAGCATCTAACTAAAGGTAGAAACACATAGTTCTTCAACGTATGCCTTTAATAAAAAAAATACATATACATTTGCAGTTATACGTCATACAGAGAGTAAACTGATATTCCTAAACTGCTGAACCCAAGTTTGTCAAACATACTCATTGACACTTTATTTTCTTCTAAAACAGTTCCAAATGGGCTGTATCCTTTGATTGCAATTATTCTGCTTAAATATTTTACCATAAGACTTGCGTAACCTTTCTTTTTGTGAGCATCTACGGTTTGTACTAAAGCCAACTGACCAAGCATAGACAATAAAGCCCATGAAACCAGCTCATCGTTGGATTTAAGGAATAATCCATAGCCATCGTTCATCTCTATTAGTAGAGATACAAATTTGACTGAATCTTTATAGTTGTGAGGCCATTCTGCGTTTACAAGCTCTGCGTGAGTTCTCTCTAATTTCTTTATATAAACCTCTGGAGGGCACCTGAATATAAAGGATATGTAATTAGGAAAGCATACATAATAAATAACTGCAACGTACAGCATGTTAAATAACTACTGTAACAAAATATAGATAACTAATCAAAATAAAAGAAAAAAACCTTAAAAACATACCGTACAAAAATATATTTACTTTATAACATCCTTGAAAGATAAATTAGAATATTTGATTTGATTCTACCACCGCTATTATCAAAATGTTTCTTTATTGATATATTTGTTAGTTCCCGATTGCCATCCACCAAAACATTGTGTACATTAATAAACCACGTAATTTAGAAGAACTTCAAATTCGCATTCGGGACGAAATACGCAGAGTTACCCCAGAAATCATTCATAATGTGCAAGAAGAATTTCTTCACAGACTTGCGCATTGTCAAGGAGTTGGTGGATGGCAATTCGAACATTTAATTTAAGTATAAAATTTAATCAATTGTATTTCATTTTACATACCTCAGAATTGTTACTTTTTATGGATAAAATTTACGTTTTCTAACATTCAATCGTCATTTACTCGAAACCTTTCCTATGTAAGAGGGCAAAATTTTAGTACTGTCTGATAGAGAATTAAACGATCTTTCAGAATCAAGGAAAAAAATATGGTGTTGCTATTTAAAAAAAAATCGATGACGTCATTACTCGAAAACAAATGACATTTGAAAATCGCATTTTACGCTAAAATATGTATTTTTTAAATTAAAAATCGACCTGTTCGTGGATTTTTCCCAAAAAATAATTGTTTCGTTTTTATTGAATTTATTCCATACTTTTGGCGCATACTGTATTCAATGCTAAAAGCGTTATAAAAATCTTCTAAAGTTACTTAGTGTATTAAGAGACAACATATGGGCTTTAGGGCCAAAACAGCAACAGTGTTTAATAAAGAAGTATTGACAGTTTGAACTTTGCATGTCAACTTACACCGTTTCAAATTTCAATGCTTCTTCTCTCGGAATACTGTACATATGGCAAGGAATTTCTATGGACATCGGTTTTCCTTTATCTTTGAAAGCCTTTACTACGGTTGGATATAACTTGTTGTGTATGGAAAATAATAGAGGAGGTCTATCTTTGAAGTCGCCAGTGTCCAGCCTTTTAGTTTTTGTGATACCTTCGTAAATATTTCTACCGGTATCATCCAAGGAAAAGATGAATATATCGAAGGAATGGTACTGAAAGTGTAAAGCAATTAGTAGTTATAAATTGTCCCAGCATTTTAAACTTATCTAATAATTTTCATCAATAGTTTACTTCAAACTAGAAATATAATAATCATCAGCTACACTTTAATGAATAAAGTTAAGGTAGACCGAGATGGAGTAGAGGAGAGTAACCAAATTTTAAAATATGTCTGCCTCAAAATACATATATTTAGTAGGAATAGTTCGTTTTTAATAATCTCAGGATTTCAATGGCAATTTAAATCACCATTTTATAAATTGAAGATAGAATACAAGATGGTATAGATTACATAAATCAACACCCAAAAATGATTCATAATTGTTTAAATAATTTAGAAAAGCGATACAGGTCTTATATAAAAGGTCAAGGAAATGATTTTGAACAAATTTTATAAACTATTAATTAAATTGCTCCATAAATAGGAATTGAATATATGACAAAAAAAGTAAAATTTTAGTTATGGAATTACTTAATCATCATATCGCGAACAGTAAAAGATATAGTCCAGGGCATTTAGATCAAAATCGACCGGAATAGCGGAGATTTTTAGGCACAGCAGATATCGAGATACGGTTTTCTGCATTGTGTCCAGGAAGGTCCCAGAAAAAAATATCGTCTGGTTTAGCCATTTTTTGAATAATGCCTTCTGGGCCGGAAAATGCATTTTCCAATTGCATCATTACTTGCATCATTACGACTGGAAACTCGAAAAAATCGCTCATAAATCGTTACTCGGGGGTTTTCGGGGCTGCCGAACTTGATTCTGGCATTAGAAATACCCGGGGATGCACGGGGGTGGCTCTGTGGGGGTGCGCGGGGGGTGAATTGGGGGAGAAATGGCAGCGTGCATGAAAATCGCTTCAAACTTGTTACTCGACGGGGGTTTTTGGGGATGCCGAATTCAATTCTGGCATTGGAATTACCCGGGGGCACTCGGGGCCGGCTCTGCGGGGGTATCCAGGGGGTCATTCTTGAGGAAATTGCATAGTCCACGGGAAGCTCTCCAAACTAGTTACTCGGTGGTTTTCGGGGATGCCGAATTCAATTCTAGCATTAGATTTCCCCGGGGGCGCTCGGGGGTGGTTCTATGGGGTTGTCTGGGGGAGCTTGGGGGGGAAATGGCAGCGTCCATGAAAATCACTACAAAATCGATACGAAAATCCCCGAGTTGTTTTAAATGAATATGGATATGAAATAAACTGTACTTTCAAGTACTATACATATTTAATATTTCTGACATTACCGCTAGTAATACGAAAAATGTGCCATCTTCCTTCCAGCAGCCATTCGGTGACATAAATATCATATACTTTTCTTTCCTCTTTTTCCTCCAGTCAATGCCCGTCAGTATAGTACTATAAACATGCGGCGCCCAATCCTTATGTTTTTCGTAAATCTCTGCCAATTTTGGTAAATCTTCATCAGGAATGTCTTGTAAAATGTCCTGCTCAGCCATGTTTGCCTGAAATGAAAAATGTATGTCTTTATTGTTCCTCAAAAATTTCAGATGACTTATAAAATCATCTATCACTAAAATTGCATAAACAAGTCAGAAGTCTCATTTAGTTAACTTATTTTTTTTTTATATAACGTTTATATCGCACACCATTGTTTAGTATACTTATTGTTACTATACTCGCGACAAGAATTCAAACGACTTACGTCATACGAACAAATAAATAATTCATGATATGTTCATCAAAATATTTAAGAAACTGCAACTAATAGTAATAAAACTATATACTACACTAAAAGTTTGCATTATATATTGCACTAAATTGCAAAAAAAAATATTGTTTTTAACGCGACCAAATGTCAAAAATTAGGTTGACAATAAAAACAAATGTGTAACGTCAGCCCTGACGTAAGACGTCTGAATTCTTGACGCGAGTATATAAATAAATCTATATAATATTTACGTTGACGTCGTTCGTCATTCAATATGTGATAAACAAATCTTCCGAATTTTAAAACGCTTGTTCTATATTGTTCACTTTATCTTTACTGAGGAAGATATATAAATGTTTTAGCTTTAGAATTAAAACATCACATACAAACAAGATATGGAATAAAATACATACAGAGTGTCTACTTTAATTTGTGTACAAATCCGTAAAAATTGTGTTCTAATAATCAATCAATTTTTTTATATTTTAAAAACATCGAAAACCGCTTCCTCTGACCCTACCGCGGCATTTAAGATGACAATCCAAGATCTGCTATGATTTTTTTTAACCTCCGAAATTCAATAAAAACGTTTATCATTTTTTTTTTATTTAAAATCTAATAAGGTGGTGATAATCAGGACCCCTCAAAATCCTTACGTGTTACAAAAGCTAATAATAAAGAATATATGGGTAGATATTGTGGGTGTAATTCAACGGTGGTTGGGACTTTTGTCCACAGAGTAGTTAGTTTCACACAATATTATTAATACCTAATAATATATAAAAACTTTTACATAAAGGGCATTTAAACATTATTCAAGTAGGTATTGTCATATTTAATTCATTGACAGGCTGTCACTTTTGTCAGTCGATATTTTAACTTCAAATAATTTTAATTTTTATAATAATTTTTATAGTTAGATATTTGATTCAATTCAAAGGAGGCCACCTGAAGAAGCAATCCTAAAAATGCAAAAATAGGTCAGATCTCATCTATTGTGGTTGAATTGTCGTATTCCCACTGCCAAAAAGGGAAGTTAGATATTTATAGTGTTTTCATTAAAGCAGGTTAGTAAATTTAGATAGATTAATTTCTTTAGATAATTATTGAATAGAGCTTTGTCTGTGAAATTGTTCATTAGCATACCTAGATGTTTGGTATCAGAGAACATACATATGAATTCATTGATAGGAATTGTAGGAGATTTGGTTTAGCTTAAAATACCTTTCTAATACAGTAAAAAATGTAGTGTTCTTCTACACGTTGTTAAAGTATTATTTTTGTAAAAAATCGTAAAAACTTTAATTTGCAAAATAACACAACAAATATTTTTTTGAGTTAAATGTCATCGAAAACCGCTACTTTTAATCCTATCACGGCATTTATGATGACGATTCAAAGCCTTCTATGATTATTTTTATAGACCCGCATTCAACAAAAACGTTAAGCGATATCCTTTATATATTAAAATCCGTTGTTTTTTCTCTCTCGCGAAAAAGTGGCAAAGTGTCCGGGTAAAGGCTTTTTTCGCGAGCCGCGCAGCGGCGAGCCCGGGTGCGCGGAGTCGAGTTCGGTCCTTGGGTCGTCTGTTAGGCGTATTTTCGTGAGTTCTTTTTACTCTTTTCGGGGCGAATTTTGCGTTTTTCCGGAGGTCCGCGGCCGCCACTTTTCGATTTTCGCGAGGATTTCGCGAAAAAAAGAGATAGATATAGCGCGGGCGGGGCTTATAGGCCGGGAATTCGAGAAACGTCAGTCGGATATGGGTAAACGTCAAACTATTTCGGATTCGATATTTTCGTATTTTCCCGCATTCATTTCCATAAAGCCCTATCGAAACGTAAACTTTGAACCTTCTACCATGTGTCGTGTGCCTCAGATCTAGATTTAATATTCGATTTTATAGTGAAAATAACGAAAGTTTGACTCAATTACACGTTCGGCGGCAATCGCGTTCGTTCCGCCGTCCTAAACGTCAAACGGCTAGCCGGACGGTGCACGGTCTGTGACAGCTCCCCATAAAACGTAGGAACGTTCGCCAAACGGGCCGATTGGAGCCCCCCAAAGGCCAGAAAAGGTAAATTTGAAGTCTCTAGATACTTTATGTTATGCGAGCGCTGGGTTTTCAGTTCGTTTTTGTATCGAAATGTGCGCAAATCCGAACGAAGACGGGGAAAGATAAGCCAGGCGATATGGCGGGTCCTCACGAAACCTTTTAAACGTTACATTCTGCAAAGTAAGTACCGCTTTATTTCCATAAAGCCATATCAAAACGTAAACTTTGAACCTTCTACAATGTGTCGTGGGCCTCAGGTTTAGGTTTCAAATTCGATTTTATAGTGAAAATATCGAAACTTGGGTCAACTTCACGTTCGGCCGAAACGTCAAACGGCGAGTGGATGACATTTCCGAATAAAACGCAGAAAATTTCGCTAAATGGGCCGATTGGAGCCCCCCGAAGGCCAAAAAAGGTAAATTTGAAGTCTCTAGATTCGTTCTGTTATGAGAGCGCTGGGTTTTGAGTTCATTTTTGCATTGAACTTTGCATAAATACGAATGAATACGTGGTACAAATGAGCTAGACAATATGGCGTAAACAATATCAAGCCGCTTCGCGTATATATGGGGCGACTCAAAAAGCTCGATGTACGGGGTGTTACGATAAAATTGACGAGAAAAAATAAAAATTACAGATTCGAGGAAATTTTCGGTTTTTTCGCTATGTGTGAAATTTGAGCAAAAACTTTACATAGTGTTTTCTTCTACACGTTCTCAAAGTTTCATTTTTATAAAAATTTGTAAAATATTTATTTTCCAAAATAACGTAACAAATATTTTCATGTTTTAAATGGCATCGAAAACCATTCCTTCTAATCCTATCATGGCTTTTAAGATGGTGACCATCCCATAAAACCTTGAGAAAGTGTAGAGCAAAACACTGTATAGCTTTTATTCAAATTTCACAAATAGGGTTATTGAGGGACTCTGAGTAATATCACCTTATCAGACTTTAAATAAATAAATTGCATTTTTTTTTTTTAATTTCGAAAGTATAAAAATAATCATAGGTCTTGGATCGCCATTTTAAATGTCGTGGTAGTGTCAGATAAAGCGGTTTTCGATATAAAATAAAAATAAAAAATTGTTTGATTATCTTGAGTGATAACGGAAAGTGCAAACCCGCTGTAACTTTTTTAAGACTGATAAAAATTTGAAATTGGGTGGGTTTATACTAGATGGTGCCATGAATTCATTGAGGTCATTTTGGATTTCATGACATCTCCGGTTTGACTGGAAATGACCTTAAATTTATATTTTTAAATGAGACACCCTGTATTTTTTTACATTTTTGGTATCAGCGGATCATTTTACGTATGGTACGAATTATTTTTAATTTTTTAAAATAAAACTAGAAGGCCGCGACTGCCAGAAATTGTTTTCTTTGTTGATGATGTTTTATGAATTTGCTACAATTTATAATGAAGTTATTGAGGAAAAACTAAAATAAAATTATAACTTCGGTATCTCGGAAACTATAAAATTTTGGACTTTGGTAACTTTATTTAGACCATCACCCCCCGGAATATGTGGCAGCTTTTACAGACACCCTATATATTTTTCCAATTTTAAAGCCGGTATCTGAATAATAGTGTAGAATCGAAATCAAAGCATTAGGAGTTTTAATATTATTTTTTAGACTATTTCTATACCTATGTGATGTTAACCACCACCTGTAGCTTTTTATTCTCAAATAAATCCAACGTGTATATTTAGAGAATATTGCATGTTCATTACGAGGTACATTATTATTTACTTACGTCCAATGAAACACAGTTTTACTTTAAACTATTTATTACTGTCTCTACAACATGTCAAAGTGCAAATATTCCAGAGAACAATATTTTACAAAGAATAAAGTCGAGCTAGTGCTAGTAATAGGAGATCATATAAAAACCATATAAATATTATATTGATTTTATTTAAGTCATCGTAAATCAATTACAAATGGAATGATTAATGTAACATATAATGATACCCGTAGATTTCATCCCTAACTCACTTATAGCCAATTAGTCAAAATATCCAATTTCTGAGACTAATGACAAGTATCTTTTTCCTTTAGAAACAATGTAGGTTTAAGATTTTTTAATGAAAAATTTGATAACGTTAGGGAAAAAAAGTTACGCTTACATTTACTTCACAAATATGATGCTCTCTAGGAAATATGCCGAAATAGACAATAGTGTAAAAAATCAAATTTTTCTACGTTCATGCAAAAACCAAATCTTTATTGAACTATATTTAGTGGAAAAAGTGTTTTTTATTGCACCAGTGCAATACAAATTTTATTGCATTTATCTGTCATTCTACTACAGTATTTTGTGATCATGACCAACATAAACGTTCAAATCGACGTCACATTTTCCTACACTTAGGGTAATCTAAATAAAAAATTTTTTTTGTTTTTGCATGAACGTAGAAAAAAATACTTTTTGTACTTGTTGCATAAATATTTAAATCATAAATTTGACACCGTGTATATTTTTTATTATCAACATTTTATTAAGGCAAGTTGGCTTAAATCGTAACATGAAAAATCTAGTATGTCTCCATGGGCCATTACTTACGGACTACCCTGTATAAAGGACCAAAGATAAATTGTAAACATTCTATATGGGTAAAAAACATTGGTTAAAAAATC
Source organism: Monochamus saltuarius (assembly GCA_025584915.1). Lineage (NCBI taxonomy): Eukaryota > Metazoa > Arthropoda > Insecta > Coleoptera > Cerambycidae > Monochamus > Monochamus saltuarius. The sequence continues at coordinate 65,587,558 of CM046722.1, read as the reverse complement.
TAAATAATCTATTCTCATATGTATCTAATAAACGAATTACTACTAGTGCCTTATGATTATAGAAATTATCTGCGTATGGACTCTTCACACATACATGGTTCAACTTGCATGCGAGAAGGCAAACCGGTGGGCAAAATTTCCCTCAGAGTTCAAGCTGGGCCAGGCGAATACCTACAACCACTAACGTTATGGAAGATTCATACAATATTAGTGGGCATGCCAGTTGAGGTTCAGCGGTTGGCACAGTGTAAACGCTTTTTGTTAGTCACTGGAGAAGCCAGTGTTCCACTGGCACTCCAGAAACTGGTAGCTTCAACTACGCAAATAGTTTTGACTTACCGGAGTGCCAGTTTCTCTCTCCATCACTCGAGGACTGGCGCTAGTTGACTCGTGCAGCGTAAACAAAACTTTTGCCTGCCAGTCACTGGAAAGAAGAAAATATACAATGAAGTGAAGAAAGAAACTCGAAATGCAGTGAATTCCAATCTACCAGTGAAGAATAAACATACATTATGTTTGTACCAATATGACTTTAATCGAATCGAATCGGGTTCTTTCCTTAAAAGTAAACTAAATAATGAAAAGTGAAGTGCAGTGAGTAATGAAGTCTGTTCACTGTTTTCTAAGAATCAGATAATTAACTAACAATACAAAAACTCTTCGGTGTCAGCTATTAAACCTGAACCTCCTGTGTGAAAGCCAAACGCTACCCGCTATACTACTTACGGCATTTTTCTGCAATTTATCAAGTAAATGACAAAAGTAAGGTATTTTGACCTTTTTGAATCATGTCATGTCAAAATTCTGCATGTTTTCAGTAAGAAGTTTGCCAAAATGTCGTTAATAGTCGTGTACAAAGTATAGTATTCTACATAATGACTAAAATTCACTAGGGCTAATTACAGCGCTCGCTTGCGGTTTATACTGTAACATTCACCCTCATAAATTACAACCATCATTATATGCTTGTTGAATAATATACTATTATACACTAGTCCAGTTTACTAATATACAAGGTATATCTAAATAACACCGAAAAAATGTAAGGAGTGATTCTGTGATGAAAATTAGTAGGGGTTCTTGGTATAAAATATTTTTGAAAAAACCCTTGCCTGAAAAGGCACGCCTCTCCAAAAATAAAAATAAATTGTTTTTCTTTTTTATCTTCCATGTATACCAAGCTAAAAAAACAAACTTTGAGAACATTATCTGTCAATAAAACTACACTTTTTGAAATATTTTCAACCCTGGTCACATTAAACCTGGAACCCTATGTTACAATATTATTTTCATATTAACATGCAAAATAAATTTTGCTTCTGCTTCGTACTAACTATTATTCATTTGTGTAATAGCTTAGTTCTGAGTTTCAGACATGGACTTACTCTACATCAAACTTCAAAGCCTGTTCTCTAGGAACACTGAACATATGGCAAGGAATTTCTGCGGTTGAAGTCAGTCCTTTGTCTTTAATAGCCTTTGTAACAATCGGATAAAACTTATTATGTACCGCATAAAACCAAGGCTCCCTGTCTTTGAATTCGCCAGGATTAAGTCTATTAGTCTTCAAAATACCTTCATAAATATTTTTGCCGCTATCGTCTAAGGAAAATAAGAATATATCGAAGCAGTAGTGCTGGAAAAGAAATTTAATATACTTACAGGATGGTTTCAAATAATCTTGACGTATTTTTTAAACAAATAGTACATCAAAAATTAAGGGCACAATTTTTTTCTAAAATACATTCTGTGGTAGTTTGGACATCAATATTTTCAAGTCTCATTTCACTTTTAAAATGAGCAATAATGATGAAAATGAAATAGTGGCTTGACTAAAATTTTAGTTTTATTTGTTCATTGTAAGAATAACATGTGTCAAGGATCAAACTACATACAACGTCAAAAGTCTTAGACCCCCCCCCCTTATTCTTGTTAAAGGAATCTTTTTGTCAGAAAAACCAAATACATAAAAGTATATTGTTTTCTGAATCTTTTTTTTTGTGAATAGAATATGTTCGATAAACTGAGTACTTAGAGAATTAAAAACCAGCAAATGTGTGACATTTTTGACAAAACTTATTAAATCAAAAAGAAGAAACAAGGCAAGTTTTCTAGCCTCGCCATACCTCATTTCTAAAGCACTTTTCAGCGATTGATAGTGTTTTTGTTTGTTCTCAGCTAGCGTTCTTAATATCTCCATAGCTTCACCTCGTAGAGCCACTATTAGTGAGGTACCTTTTTCTCCTTCTGACCAGTTGTTTTCCAAGGCAGCTGCTTCAAATTGTTAAAGGTAAGTACTCTATGACACCTTTCCATCAAATTTTGGTGGCTTCACCCTTAACGATGGAACAAAGCTGCTTTCAGTCTTAATAAATTCCCTCGCGGACAACTGGGATTTTAATTCGTAACCTCGTGTTCTATTTTTACTATATTTTTTTCTACAACTTTGGTAATTTCATTCTGTAACTTACTAACACTTTTTTCTACAACTTGGACTTTATCTTGTACTTCACTTCTCAATTGATTAATTTCGTCTTCAACAGTTGCTTCAAATTCAATAAGCTTGACCTTAATTGTCTCTTCCAACTTCTTATTGTTTACCCCTTACATTAACAGATAGAGTAAAATGTATAACGCGTTCACTATTTATTTTATAGAAAAATCCCACTTTTCGATTTGGACTTAAATGTTTGCCATCTAGTAGTAAAATTTGAATCTGAAAATAATATTAACAGGCTTCTTGGATATCAATATTTTTTTCCGGAAGCTATACGATGAATAGTTTCCAAGAAACAGCCGCTGGCTGACCTTTACAGAACACCCGGTATTGAAGCTATTTATAATTTCAATCAAATTCTTAATTTTTGATATCACTTAGTGGTGCATTCGGCATAGGCTTTCAGTCCATTAGTTGGTTTTAAAACATTGCAAGTTGAAATAAACGAAATACATCATTAGAAAAATAAAACAGCTGGATAAAAATATAAATAAATTTGTTAGGATTTTTCAGTAGCATTAACAATTATATAACAGAGTGGCCTGAATATTTACCGCTAACAGAGCAAAAAAAGTGCCATCTTCTCGCCATCAGCCACGAGGCGACATAAATGTCATGTACTTTTCTTTTCTCTTCCTTCTCCATTCAATGCCAGTCGCTATTGTAATGTAAGCGGTTGGAGCCCAATCTATATGTTTTTCATATATCTCTAGAAGTTCTGGCAAGTCATCATCGGATATATGTCTACCAAAATGTCTTGCTCTCCGTCATTTTTATCTATAGAATACAAATATCCTTTAGCAGATAGTTAATGCTTATCTATACGTTCTTAAAGGAATTATCCGAGTAATAATTATACAGTGCTTTCGAAAAGTAACGAATGAATTAATTATTTTTGAAATTGAAAAGTTTTCGAAAAAATCCCCTGGACCGTCAATTTTGTTTTTAAAAAAGGCATTTTTTGCAATACGACCCACATTTGTGACGTAATCGTTGTTCGAGATATGACGTCATTGACAATTTTTTTAAATAGCAACCCACAATTTTGACCATATACTTTGAATGATTCACAACTGTCAAGTCTTTACTTTTCTGTCACTCACGTTGGGCTTTTGAATATAAATTGAACTGTGGAGGCAAACCCGATCCGTTTATATACTTTCGAAAAGTACCTAACGAACATACGACCCACATTTGTGACGTCATCGTTGTTCGAGATATGACGTCATTGACAATTTTTTTAAATAGCAACCCACAATTTTGACCATGCCATTTGAGAGATTGTGTCATTCTACATACATACATTATAGAAAATTATGGTGTTACATAACAAAAATTTCAAGAAAATGATGTTTGAATATTTTAAAATTTTATTTTCACAATACTGAAAATGAGAATGATTATGTAAAAAATCGACTAAATTTAATGTTCAAATTGTGCACCGCTGACTGCCTGACAGTAGCCAAGACGATTAAATTAAATTCTTTTTGGACATTATTAATAACATCAGGAGGTATACGATGTATCTCGTGACGAATTCGTGCTTTTAAATCTTCTAAATTAACCAGTCTAGTAACGTATACTTTGCTTTTTAAGTATCCCCACAAAAAATAATCTAGGGGTGTCAAATCAGGCGATCTGGCTGGCCAATCAATCGGCCCTCTTCTCCCTATTCAACGATTCGGGAACAGCTCATCTAAATAAGCACGGACAGGTGTTGCACAGTATTGTGAAAATTGAATTTTAAAATTTTCAAACAGTATTTTCTTGTAATTTTTGTTATGTAACACCATAATTTTTCATGATGTATGTATGTAGAATAACACACTCTTTCAAATGGAATGATCAAAATTGGGGGTTGCTATTTAAAAAAATTGTCGATGACGTCATATCTCGAATAACGATGACGTCACAAATGTGGGTCGTATGTCAAAAAGTGCCTTTTTTAAAAACAAAATCGACGTGCCAGGGGATTTTTTCGAAAACTTCTCAAATTAAAAAATAATGAATTTATTCGTTACTTTTCGAAAGCACTGTATATATATACAGGGTGTCTCGCTTAAAAGTGGAACAAGCCTGTAACATGCCTACCGTTCGACCGATTTCAATAAACTTTTTTTTGTTGGATACATCTTCAAAAAGTCTACCTTGGACATACCAGGTGTTCTCTAAAATTCGAAACCGTGGCCGACTGCGATACAATTTATGTGGCCTAAAATCGGAAAATCATATTAGGGATTTTTTTATTCGAAAAATTCCCACGAATTCTTGATCAGGACCCCAGAAAACCCTACCAACCAAATTTTCGTTGCCACATTATACAGGGTGCTCAGGATAGCTTGGGTGTCTCGCTTAAAAGTGGAACAAGCCTGTAACATGCCTACCGTTCGACCGATTTCAATAAACTTTTTTTTGTTGGATACACCTTCAAAAAGTCTACCTTGGACATACCAGGTGTTCTCTAAAATTCGAAACCGTGGCCGACTACGATACAATTTATGTGGCCTAAAATCGGAAAATCATATTAGGGATTTTTTTATTCGAAAAATTCCCACAAATTCTTGATCAGGACCCCATAAAACCCTACCAACCAAATTTTCGTAGCCACATTATACAGGGTGCTCAGCATAGCTTGGGTGTTTCGTTTAAAAGTGGAACAAGCCTGTAACATGCCTACCGTTCGACCGATTTCAATAAACTTTTTTTTGTTGGATACATCTTCAAAAAGTCTACCTTGGACATACCAGGTGTTCTCTAAAATTCGAAACCGTGGCCGACTACGACACAATTTATGTGACTTAAAATCGGAAAATCATATTAGGGATTATTTGTTTAGATTAATTCTTACGAATTCTTGATCAGCACCACATAAAACCCTACCAACCAAATTTTCGTTGCCATAGTATACAGGGTGCTCAGGATAGCTTGGGTGTCTCGCTTAAAAGTGGAACAAGCCTGTAACATGCCTACCGTTCGACCGATTTCAATAAACTTTTTTTTGTTGGATATATCTTCAAAAAGTCTATCTTCGACATACCTGGTGTTCTCTAAAATTCGAAACCGTGGCCGACTACGATACAATTTATGTGGCCTAAAATCGGAAAATCATATTAGGGATTTTTTTATTCGAAAAATTCCCACAAATTCTTGATCAGGACCCCATAAAACCCTACTAACCAAATTTTCGTAGCCACATTATACAGGGTGCTCAGCATAGCTTGGGTGTCTCGCTTAAAAGTGGAACAAGCCTGTAACATGCCTACCGTTCGACCGATTTCAATAAACTTTTTTTTGTTGGATACATCTTCAAAAAGTCTACCTTGGACATACCAGGTGTTCTCTAAAATTCGAAATCTTGGCCGACTACGATACAATTTATGTGGCCTAAAATTGGAAAATCATAGTAGGGATTATTTGATTCGAATAATTTTTACAAATTCTTGATCAGCACCCCATAAAACCCTACCAACCAAATATTCGTTGCCATAATATAGAGGGTGCTCAGGATAGCTTGGGTGTCTCGCTTAAAAGTGGAACAAGCCTGTAACATGCCTACCGTTCGACCGATTTCAATAAACTTTTTTTTGTTAGATACATCTTCAAAAAATCTACCATGGACATACCAGGTGTTCTCTAAAATTCGAAACCGTGGCCGACTACGACACAATTTATGTGGTTTAAAATCGGAAAATCATATTAGTAATTTTTTTATTCGAAAAATTTCCACGAATTGTTGATCAAGACCCCAGAAAACCCTACCAACCAAATTTTCGTTGCCACAGTATACAGGATAAGTAGTTGTTCTTGGTATTGAAATAAAAACTACATTTTGAAATTAAGAAATTGTCGCTTTTGAATATAATTCGTTTATTTTTTCAAAATGATTTGGGTAATTGATCTGTTTTCTATTTATCAAAGTTTTCAAAGGTTTCATCAAAGTGAAGTTTTTGTATGGAGCATGTGACTCAATTTCTAAGTACAATATTAATTATTAATTTCATAAGGCGAACACTGTATAGATATGGATGTAGATGGTCAGATTTAATTTTGACTTTTCTATTTTAATTTATTAGTAAACCATTATAATAGGTTCCAGTATTATATTGAATAGACCTGAAATAAAAGACAATAAATACCATTTTTAATTTTTTATAAACTCATCAATAAATTATACATAAAACTATAACAAAAGAAATGGTGGAAGCAAAATAAGGTAGGTACTTAGCTTTCAACCAGTATTAATAAACTGCAGCATGTAAAAACTAATTTATCTTATGTCTACAGTATTATTCATAAATAAGACAAAAAATGAAGAGCCGATGGACTATCGAAATTTTAATAGTTTTTTCTAACTGCATTATTTTGGAAATACAAGAAATTTAAGTTGTTAAAGTTTCAGATATTACAGTATATTACAGTGCCTCTCAAATTTGTAGTAATGTAAAAATAATGTAATACTTTGTTATTGAAAAAATATATCTGTAAATTAACAACTTCCCCATTATGTATCTTAAAAACGAAGCATTGTATGAAAAATGTTGATATGGTAATTATTTTTCTATTTTAAATCAAAGACAAAATATGTATTTCAGTTAAGTAGACAGCGCTCTAAGAGGTCGTGATCTAGGCGCATTGCGGACCGTTCAGTGCAGAGTTGATCACGGAATTTTACAAAAGCATTCCCCATATGTCGTTATCTATGCGCTTCCGAGTTATGGTACTGTACTATTTTATGTCAAAATATGTTCTGTGGAAATTTGTTTTTTGTTAGCTTTTTTATTTAATACGACTGACCGAAATTCTCTAAAAAGTTTTCAGGAAGACCGCGACGCGAGCGTGTCCAGTCCTCCACCTATTAGTGCAACCGTGTACATTTAAAATCTTTAAAAGATACTTCACTAAACGACAACAAGACCTAGCATGGTCCGCGATGCGTATACAGCAATACAGTTGCTGTGAGAATTTGACACTCATAAGCGGATAGTTGGTCGGTCACCCGACAGCCTTTATATTGCTTTATGTAGGGAGCATTAAAAAACAAAGTTGAAAAAAATCGCCACTACTGTGAATTACACAATTTCAGAGATTTTTTAATACCAACTGAGAAAAGTTAATAATAATATTGACAAAAAAAATGAGATTTCTTCATAGCAACTTTTGACTAGCTTTAAAATGGCGTACCTGGTCTGCTTTACCCATAGGACGTTTCGTTTTCTTGCAATCATCATCAGAATAATTTATTTAAATAGGGCGTTGTCTAACAATGTACTATCGTTTGAAATATTAATGACACTCACTAAAATGAATTTTGCGATTTATTTTGAACTTCTGACGTATTCATATTGAAATCTGCTTTAAATTTTTAACATTAGTTATTAGTTGTTTCACTTACCAAGACAGATTTAATGAAATTTCTATTCAGAACTTCAAGAAGTTCAAAAAGTGTTTTAAGAGAGTGTCATTATTATTGCAACCGATTGTACATATGCTTTGAATTCTGCGTTTATTAATGTGTCGCTAGTGGCAGTTTGATCACGTCTCACGCACATTTCAACCACCACCAGGATTTTCATTAACTAACTATAAAGAATTAAATATTTGGTATAAAAGAACATACATATCAATTAACTGATAGGAATTGTGTTTTCTGGGATCCTGATCAAGAATTCGAAGGAATTTTTTGAATAAAAAAATCCCTAATATGATTTTCCGATTTTAGGCCACATAAATTGTATCGTAGTCGGCCACGGTTTCGAATTTTAGAGAACACCAGGTATGTCGAAGATAGACTTTTTGAAGGTGTATCCAACAAAAAAAAGTTTATTGAAATCGGTCGAACGGTAGGCATGTTACAGGCTTGTTCCACTTTTAAGCGAGACACCCAAGCTATCCTGAGCACCCTGTATACTATGGCAACGAAAATTTGGTTGGTAAGATTTTCTGAGGTTCTGATCAAGAATTCATAGGAATTATTCGAATATGATTTTCCGATTTAAGCCACATAAATTGTATCGTAGTCGGCCACGGTTTCGAATTTTAGAGAACACCAGGTATGTCGAAGATAGACATTTTGAAGGTGTATCCAACAAAAAAAAGTTTATTGAAATCGGTCGAACGGTAGGCATGTTACAGGCTTGTTCCACTTTTAAGCGAGACACCCAAGCTATCCTGAGCACCCTGTATATTATGGCAACGAATATTTGGTTGGTAAGGTTTTCTGGGGTGCTGATCAAGAATTCGTAAGAATTATTCGAATCAAATAATCCCTAATATGATTTTCCGATTTTAAGTCACATAAATTTTGACGTAGTCGGCCACGGTTTCGAATTTTAGAGAACACCTGGTATGTCCAAGGTAGACTTTTTGAAGGTGTATCCAACAAAAAAAAGTTTATTGAAATCGGTCGAACGGTAGGCATGTTCCAGGCTTGTTCCACTTTTAAGCGAGACACCCAAGCTATCCTGAGCACCCTGTATATTATGGCAACGAATATTTGGTTGGTAAGATTTTCTGGGGTGCTGATCAAGAATTCGTAAGAATTATTCGAATGAAATAATCCCTAATATGATTTTCCGATTTTAGGCCACATAAATTGTATCGTAGTCGGCCACGGTTTCGAATTTTAGAGAACACCAGGTATGTCGAAGATAGACATTTTGAAGGTGTATCCAACAAAAAAAAGTTTATTGAAATCGGTCGAACGGTAGGCATGTTACAGGCTTGTTCCACTTTTAAGCGAGACACCCAAGCTATCCTGAGCACCCTGTATAATGTGGCAACGAAAATTTGGTTGGTAGGGTTTTCTGGGGTCCTGATCAAGAATTCGTGGGAATTTTTCGAATAAAAAAATTCCTAATATGATTTTCCGATTTTAGGCCACATAAATTGTGTCGTAGTCGGCCACGGTTTCGAATTTTAGAGAACACCAGGTATGTCCAAGGTAGACTTTTTGAAGGTGTATTCAACAAATAAAAGTTTATTGAAATCGGTCGTACGGTAGACCTGTTACAGGCTTGTTCCACTTTTAAGCGAGACACCCTGTATATATACGGTGCATTTTAAAAGAAGAAGCCAATCCATTATAAAGAAATAAGACAATGAAAAGTGTACCTATAAATGGTTCTAAATACATACTTATAGTTATTTTATAATTTTACATAGTCACCTTTGTATGTAGGTGGTAATTTTCAGAATAAGATACTTTGCTAATAAATAGCTTCAATGAAATGTTTATGATATGATAACCCACCACATTTAGCTGTATAATATAATACCAGCTGTCTCCTGTAATAATACGCTGTTCCGGTTGATATATTACTCATTGAAATTAACGCGTTTTCTTGTGAACAAGGGTTGGAGCTGGCAAGCTGGAATGTTTTGTGATGATGCGGCCAATAATTTTTAAGGTAATTCGTAGAGTAGGAATAGCAGGTATATAAATAAAAAACTGAATTACATAGACTATAAGAAAAATAAATTGATTCAGAAATAAAAAACGTTATTATATTTTTCCATGCTGACAGGAGCAGGATGACTATTATGACGATGAGTGAGATCAATTCAATGAATAATGGCATTGATAAATTTGGAAACAGGTAACAGTTGTTTCGAGCAGTCAATTGCCATCATTATTAACTAAGAACACCAAAATTTTTATTTTATATCCAACAGAAATAATTAGTTTAGTTCGTAGTCCTTACTAAAAACGACTATACATTATGGTTTGCATCAGATCTTAATTCTTACCAGATTTACCGTGTCAGTCAAATTCCGTCGACGTATATCTATACCATTTCAAAATTTAACCGCTGACAGACTACGTTATCTTCTTTGTCATTTTCACTTTCTATAATGACACATTAAATACATTAGGAAAACTAATGTTAACACAATATATTTCAGTTTTCAGCATATCAAGAGCGGTAAAGTAAGAGTGTTTAAGATCAATTTTATATTGCCGTAAATTGTCTTATTATTGAAATAATGGAAGTATAGTAGTTTATCAACTATGTTATTCAGTCAGTCTACAGCATGAATGGATCTATTTGTGGAATGTGTAATCAGAGGAGAGTAAGAGAGGTAGGTCAAAAATAGAGAAAGTGACAAATAGCTGATATGCCTACCAGTGAACAACTGAATTCTTTGTCAGGTCCAAATTTATCTACATGCTTCTTACCATACAGTAAACAGAGCAGCAATTAAGTGAATAAAAAAGATAACAATTAGTATAACATCAGAATTTATATACATATATATGGCAAACCATGTCTCCAAGTAACTAAATAAATAACCAAATAGCTGCAGGGGACGGCAACTAAGATTTCAATCTATAATTGACTTCAACATCTTTCTTAAATTTAAAACGGTTGACGTCATAATATCCAGAAGTAAGAATGTTAAGACACTTTTTACCTAAATATTAAAGACAGACTGCGGAGGACGTATTCTGTGATCCGGGACATAGATTTGTAATTTAGATAGTATATAAGAATTGTGCACAATGCTATTTACAATGTTATCGAAATCCATTAGAGTAATTTCAAGTCGTGGTACTGAAAGAGTTTCACTATATTTATGGGAAAAACGGTAGGATCCTTGGACCTCAAATATGACATTATTTTACCTATTAAAATTAAGATATAATTTATTTTTGACGGACCATCATATGCAAAGAGTAAACTGTCAGACTGAATATATTTGGGAAGTTCATTGGCAAAGACTAGAAAAAGAAGAGGCCCATGATTGGACCCCTGCAGCACTCCACACTTTGCCAAGGATATATTGGACTTCAGACCCTTATATGATACAAATTGATGCCTACTAGCATAAGATGATGGAAGTACTATTGGATGATCACTAAGTCCATAATGATAACAGTAAAGTCTGTGTAAAAAGAGAGAAAGTGACAAATAGCTGATATACCTACCACACACCCACTGAATACTTTGCCAGGCCAGGTCTAAATTTAAGTCAGTCAGTCGGAGACAATTTTATTCTGTATTTATACATGGGTAAATTCACCTGCTGTATCTATATTAAATCTTAGCCCTTGTGGCACTACTATGTTTGTTTTGAAGAAATATTTCTTCTCCTAGGTTTTACTACTTTCTGTGATTATGTAGAGCACACTGGAAACATATTCGCTTTCCAGTTTTTTGAAAGTAGCTGCTCTTATTTCAATTAAGTATTTAAAAAAAAAATATATTCACTGTTTGGTTAAGATTAGTGCCATTTGTTTAGAGAAAATGTTGTTTTATTAATATTTTACTGATATTTTTTAAGTAAAACGTGAAGAACTAAAGTATGTAGATTAACGAGCACCAATTAACATTATGATATTAACGAGTCTGGTAAAAATTAAGGTTGAGCACGATAACAATAGATCTGCAAACAAAAATAAATACCTACTGTACTTCAAGTCTTATTTTTATATTATTATACTATTAAATTTAAAATACGTTGAAAAAATTTATTTTGCGCAAATATTTGAGGTTTACCTACCAGATCAAACATGAGTTGGAAATTTAAATCTAGCACAATTCAGGCCATAATTAGTAATAAAAGTATATATGGCTTGAAATCTTTGATAAAGATAAAGAAACTGTTAAATAAATTTAATGTTTAAAAAATGTACACCTCTGCTTCTGTTAAATACATTCAAGTTCATATTTGGAGAAATGTATTCAACATTAACTTTCTAAATGATATTTGCATATTGCAAATTTAGAATTTAAAATGTATTGGCAAATTTGAAATATTTTAGAAATGACGAGCATCTTGGGGCAATTTTTACTGGTACTTATATGTTAATGTTTCTTTGTACCGAATTAAATTTTTAATTACGCTTTTAAAATTAAACATAATTTAACGAAAGTGCAATTATTTCCATGTCATATATTATATTAAGAAAAGTTATGGAAAAACAAGAGTTTACCCAGCCATTAAAAAAAATTCACTTTTATTTAATATTTCAATCAGATAGGAGAAAGCATGAAATAAACATTGAGAACAAATGTATTTTGTAAGATACGGAGCTTTATGGGTTTCATATAATACACAATATTAAAGATTATGAAAAAATATTAAGTACATACTACTTTCTCAACAGGTGCAGGATGCTAAAGGGATTGTGGCGATCTACAGCATTTTTAGGATGTGCTACTTAAATATTGTAGAGATATTATTTATTCAATTTTGACGTTCGTTATACATGTTTAAGTTCACACTTCGTTTGCAGCTTATTTAAGTCAGATTTTCGTGTAAAAATATGTTATTATTATGTGATGAACTGTAAAAAATAATTGAATAACCAAGATTTCATTGATAGTTGTAATAAAACATTTACTATATACATATTGTTTTATTTTTATTTAAAATAAATGTAATATAATAATGCCGATAATACCTCCATTTTCAAATATGTGGTTACAAAAACAGTAAATGAAAAATCAGGTACATTCATATATTTATTAAACTCCATGAAAATTATATTATTTTATAAGTACCGGGTTACCATAAAAAATATCATTAATCATTTAGTACGCACATTGGTGAAGTAAAGTATAGTGCTTCTGATGATTTTAACACTTTTTTTATTAATAATGTGCTTACTTCTAATGGAGTTAAAGATAGTGTCTGCAAATCGACATAAGTTATCATCACTTGCCGTAACATTACTAATAAGTTTAACTTAGTTAATTCTGAAGTCGTTCCTAAGCTTGTTTAAAATTAATACAAAGGCCACTGGTGCTAATGGAATTTCTTTTAAAATATTGATGATATTACGTTCATAATTCCTTTCTTCTGGATGCTGGCTAGTATATGGAAAAATTCTAGTAATATTCCAGTTCCTAATATTGCTAGTCCACCCTTAGTTTCTCATTTTAGGCCAATAAGTAATTTTCCTGTATTATCAAAAGAGTTCTTGAGAAAGTCATCGATAAACAACTTGCTGAATTTCTAACCATGAACAGAATTTTATCTAATACTTATTCAGAGTTTCGAAATGATTACAGTAACGTCATGGTGAAGTTAGTGATGACTTTGTCCGTGCCTATGATGCCAATAAACCTTCTTATGTCTATAATGCCAATAAACGTTTAGTCTTGTGAGACTATAGAGCAAGACGTTTTATTTAATAAATCATTTTAGCATGTTGATCACTTTGGTGTTGGCAATGTTGCCCTTAAATATCTAACTTATAGAAGTCAAAGAATCAAATGTTTTCAAAATCTCAGTTGACGGTCTTTCCAGTTGAGTATCAATATACATAGTATTTCATTTAAGAAAAAAAAATCAAGACTATATACTTGATCACCTTGGTGTTGGCAATGTAGCCCTATTTTTCTCAGTAAATATCTAACTTATAGAAGTCAAAGAGTCAAATGTTTCCAAAATCTCAGTTGACGGTCTTTCCAGTTGAGTGTCAATATACACAGTATTTCATTTAAGAAACAAAAATCAGGACTATATACTTTAAAAAATATTTAAAAGTTCCTACAACATTCATTCTTACACATTTTTTAATATCTCGAATAATAACGAATAAAAAAGGGGGAGACATCAATTTTTGCGTGACCACCTTGTACAATGTGAAAATTGTGCAATGTGTGGAGACCGTTACGTTATCCAGATCAGAGATAAAGTGAAGCACTACTAGAAAAACTACAAATGCTAATACTGAATATCCTAATGCCACTGGTAACATGGAAACCGCTTTACGGAACCATGCCATTTAGTATAAAAATAGCACGAAACTGGAGTTTTCTTAGGATACATTCGTATCTAATTTAGAAGCATCAATATGAAAAAGTAAATCCGAGACCCACCGCCTTCCGGAAAATAACAATTTAACCGCTCTTTGCGGCGGAATTTACTTCTATCCAGTATCACGGAGCCATTCCGAAGGCGAGTCACAGGCGCTATTTGGATACGACCACATTACATATGAAGTGGCAATAGCCACGTCCTACTTCAATATGTAAGAAAGGCCGAACGTGGTGCGGGAATGAGACTGGCCGATCAATGGGAACACGAAATGGATAGGGCTAATGCATGTTACTCTGGGCTTCCAAGGATCCGTCGACAAATTGCCGTGCTAAGTTACGATACCTCCGCTTGTTTCTGGGAGGTTGCACGTGTAGGTAGCCACGGCGACGTGAGGCGGCGCGATAATTTCAGTTGCTGCAATAGCTAACTCGTAGTCGCTCCCATACGTGAATTCTATGTATCAGTTTTTTAGAGATTCTTTGGTAGGTGGTTTTTAGTGGTTTTTAGGCTTTCACGGCCAGTGTTGTAATTTGATACATGGTGATTTTCCGGGTTGTTATGCCGTGACCTCGGTAATTGGTAGCTGCCAGAAACAGAGTTAAAATGCACATCCCTAGCATTAGCTGGGATACTTTTACCTGCCCTGGTTGTTCTCGGGCTAGGCTCTGTGGGGACAGACCCGCTATCGGTGTCTCTGGGCCTGTCCATATATTGATTTCGGTTCCTACTGTTGGTATTACGACTGCTACGGTCGGAACCGCTTCTCGGATACTGGTGGTCCTCCGAGGCGTTCCGTAGCCGCCGCTGTAACTGGTCGCATCCCATGCTTCCAAACGTTTCGCCGCTCTTCACTGTCGGCATCTTCAGTGGTGACTCTGCAAAAGCTGCGCCGCGACTGAGTCTTTGGTAGGTGTCAATAATATTGTGCGAAACTAGCTCCTCTGAGGGCGAAGGCCCCGACCAGCATTAAATTTCACCCACAACTTATGCAGTGTTAATTTTACTGCAAAGGCATTTAAGATCAAATCAATTTTCCTTTGTTTTTGACACCAAATATCTAGGTATACTAAAGATGCAATTCCATAGATAAGGTTGAACTTAGTAAAAATATACTACGTGACAAAGAACCCATTAAATATCATATTATTTTGATATTTTTTTGCACATTTACTTCTCTAGTTATAAAATTTTCAGGTTTATCTGTTTGTTTTTTTTTCTTTGAGTTTGCATAAGTCGGTCTTTGATAACGTAGCAATCAATTTTAAAAATTTCTGTTCAGTTTTATACTGCAAGTGTTTCGAACTTTTTGACTTACCGTGCATATTGGGTGCTGCCTCTCACTCGTCGACATTGAGCTAACCGCTTACAATGGTGTAGAAAGAAGATTGAGTGCAGCCAAGAATTGAATCACGTGATCAGGTAACAAATCCGTGAGAAGGCGACGTGGTGAAAGACACGATCCACAATTTGATCCATGTCCATCATACAGGAGGCGTTATGGTATGGGGTGCTATCGCGTATGATGACAGATCATCAATAGTTTAGGTAACATGACTGTCCAACGCTACATCCAGGAAGTTGTGGAGCTATATGTCAGTCCTTGTTTTATCACCACCCAGAATGTCATTTTCCAGCTAGACAATACTAGACTTCATGTTACCAGACAAACAATAGCTTTTATGAATCAACATCAGATTAACCGTTTACCCTAGCCACCATGATCGCCGGATCTGTCATCTATCGAATATGTCTGTCACATAATTGACTGCAGACTGCTGTATTTACAACAAAGCTTTCAAATAGCTTTGAATTATATAAGATATCAGATATTAGATCCGAGCCTAGGCTTATCAATGGGTGTAATAGGAGTCGTAAGTTCTTAACACACTATTGAACCAATTTTTATAGTAGGTTATCTGGTTTTGCTGAAAATGTAACCATTCAATTAGTAAATGACCCTGAACCTATGTACCAAAAAAATTTTAAAATCTGGACATATTTACCTTTCTTTGGCACGTGAATATCTAAAAACGAAAGGAGCATACTTGAGATCTGGAATTCTGGAATTAAGGGGAGGGTAGCAAAAAGGCTACAGCACTTAGGCCCCCTTGTACCTCCTCCCATTAGGAGATCAGTCCACCTGAGCCGCCAGTCAACCTAAGAAGGAGAAAAAGGTGGTGACGTTGCTCAGGGGGATCTCTCTAATGTAGGCCATAGAAGGCCATCGCTCTCCCAACACGGACTCTCTTATTGACGAGATGGCAGTACACTCACAGAGTGCATGGAATATTGTCTCGTCTTCCTGTTCGCAACCCCTACAAAGAGGTGTATCACACTTCCTCATGTAATAGAGGTGCCTTCTTAGCCAGCAATGTCCAGTTTGAGTACCTGTCACCAGACAAAGATTTGTCCTAGACATAGCCAGATACTTTTTGGCCTGTATCCTTGCAGGGGTACTCTAGGAACTCCTTAGCAAATTGACAGCCATTTGTTTCATCCCAACGTTTCATAAACTCTTTTTGGGTGTCCTCTTTGATAATTTCAACAAATGCTGACAACGGAAGCATACTGGAGGGATCAGGTCCAAAAATATTCAGGCCCAATGCACTCCTAGCCAACTTGTCAGCTACTTTATTGCCATTGCACCGGTAGTGTCCCTTTACCCAGCATACAGATACACTGTACATAATGAAACTATTAAATCATTTTCAAAATTCAAATTCACTTTTGAACATATACCAACATACAGTCAGCTACAATACGTATATGAGATCTATCCATTTCTGCATTTCAAAATTTGTTTCTTCAAGTGACTTCCTGGAGGTCCTCGAAATGTTTAAAACCATTTCATAACTAATAACAACTAAATAAAAATATGCATATCCTTATGAGTGTAACTTATTATATTATATTATATTTTAATTTACCGCATTTTTTCAGAGGCATCAGTTGTTTAGTTCTATAATTCAGTTCAATGGTGTCTAGTATCCAGTATTCTAAAACAACGGTTGAGACACAGTGACAGATGTCCTGCAATTGGCAAGCTGCTAATGAAAGACAGAGAAAGAAAGCCTCTTATACGCCAAAGTAATGATAAGAACAATAGAGGTGCATTTTGTTCCTCGTCCTCAGCGAGTTACTAACAAGCACGTATTCTTATTTGAATTAGACACAATTCACGGTTTAGGAGAAATTTGATATTTTATGTGACAGCTTGTCATCGGCGCTTACACCACTTAACAAGAACTTATTTTGCAAGAAAACATGCTATTCTTTCTTTAGTTTTATTGGGTTTTTACTAATATAAAGATTAATTAAATAAGCCCTTGCGCCAAACAGATCAGTCAAGGGTTATTTTTGAAACTAAGTTTGCCTAACCAAAAAGTCTCACACTTAACAAAGCAGATAAGTAAAAAATAACAAAAATCACATCACTATCGCGCACTTCCGTATTTTTGACGTTTCGAAAAACTCTCTGTTGTTGTCGTTCTCAAAATAGTAGTAAAAGTATTAAACGTATGTCAAGTTTGACAGTTTAAAATTTGCGTATCTGCTTCCATAGGGATGTTAAATGATTTTTATTTTATTGTTACTTCTTCTTGATACAACTATAGCCAACAATGATCAATGTTTACAGAACAGTTTGACACATACGTTCGTACATACAATCGGATAATACTATCTTCTATAAAATTATAACTTGCATCACATTATTTGATCATCTACTTGATAAAGTAGAAATGTTATGAATTTGATAAAATTTACCTTTAACTTTAAAACTTATACAGTTTAATTTAGCAGTTTTTAATTTAAAATGTTATGAAATAATAATTAAGGTAGTTTTACTTCCATGTTGCAGTATAGGTGCATTTACACGGGTCACGTTGCGAGTCAAGTAACGTACTTCTATTTGATTTAACTCAACTACAGCTTAGAAAAATAAGCGGTCATGTAGGTGATTCAGTGATAAAGTCTTACTTTAGCCAGTAAAGCATGCTTACACTGATCAAGTAAGCGGTCATGTAGAGTGATAGAGTCAGGCAAAATATTCTCCTTGCATGGTTTAAACAGTTTCGGTCAAGTCAAGTACTGACTTGTATAATCTAGTTAGTGAAGCAATTCAAGTATCTTTCCACGCTGGACAAGTAGCTTAATTGACTGCTCCTGAACAATTAATTTTATAACTTGATTGCCTAATTGACCGCGTATTATACTTAGCTGCAGTTTAGTCAAGTTAAGTAGAACAAAAACGCGCAAGTGTAAAGGTAAGTTACTTGACTCGCGACTGCACCCGTGTAAACGCGCCTTCAGATATACCTCTTAGCAGCAGTAATGAACAAAACTGTTGACTATTTTGTCATTCTAGTCTTGAAAGTGGCATTTTGTGAACTATTTCATTCATCGTGTGCTGAAAAAATATTAAAACGGTTCTAGCAAAAGTTTTAGTTGAATTTACTCTATACTCTGTAAATTTCCATTGTATTGTGTGCAGTCGTAGCACTTTGCAAGGGCCACGCTGTACGCAAACAATACAGCGAACAAACATGTACAAAGTTGAGGAATTTGTGGATTCCGCTCTGGTATAAACCACATATCCGTCTTCAGCTTTGTTCTCATTGGAATGCACATATAGGAATTTCATCCCAATTCCCCTTTTATTCGCAATACCCGAATAATATTATTTTTGGATCCCGTATCTATATGTATAACCCCAATTTATGGAAGGTTACCGGTGTCGATTTTTATCAATGAACCTTCCGAAAAGTAAATAAAATAACAATGAATATAAAGGGATATGAATATTTTCATGAACCAGTCCGCCGCGCCAGATGAGCTGGGGCGAACCCTGAGGGAGAGATAAGGCTCATCAATATTTGGGGAAATATTGAGTACATGTCACCGTCACGGGGCGAATTACTCGTCTGAAGTGTGTATCTAAGGTGATTCAATTTTCATGTTAAATTTTTTACGCGATATGTACCGGTTATTTCCATATTATCTTTATCCTGGCGTTTTTCAGCCTCATATTTTTTCAAACTTCCACTTCCTTCCACTTTGTTCCATATACTGCCACCTACATATGTAATCATCACTTAATTTCCATTAACATTATTATAGTCAAGAGTGATATCATGAAGTACTGATATCACTTATATTTTTTATAAATATTTTAGAACCACGTCGATTTGTAGATGATTTATTCCAATTTTACTCTATTTGAGTATTTAATCCCTAGGTTAGGTCAACCTAACCAACTCTCTCCTGCAAAGTTATATTTTTCCCAACAGATTTATATCCTCTATGAAGCTAGAAGTCTATCTCACTGTGTCAGATTATGTACATATTTTCCAGCTACATAACAGAATATAAGTTCTGTCTCACCTTTCTTCACTGTTAAGATACCATCACAACTTAATCTCTTGGACAAAGTTCAGCTTGTATAGCTGATATTGTTCAGCAGTGTTCAGGGTGTCGGTTAATTAAAATCCTCATGTGTAATTTGTATAACTTCAGCAAATCCTTTTTTCGCAATGAGTCTGTCATAAACCTCTCTGTGTGGATTAATTTTGGTAGTTTTAGTCAGTGTTTGGATGATATTGTCCTTACCTAAGCCGAAGGTATGAACTGACATTGTGGAACTTATTGCTCCCGTTCACAAAACATGTATGTCTCTCCAAATGTTGCTGGCTGTACTTTGAAGATTTTTGGAACACTAAATTATCAATCCATAAGTGACCAGTGATCATATATCTGATAATCATCAAATACAAGTTGTTTAAGGCCCACATCCAAAGATTCTTCACAACTACATGTTGAACAATTTTCTGTTTTCTTATTTGTTTACATTTAAACTTCTCATTGCAAAGGTACTTGTACTGCCGGAGACCACTTGGTTTCCTTCAACTATTCTTTGTCCTTGAGAGTCCGACGACAACGATCAGGTGGATCAAATTCGTCTGGTAAACCAAAATCAAAAGGGTATCAACAACACATACAAATGCATAAAAATACTGCCACATGTTTACAACCTAGGCAGGGCAATTACAGCAGTTATTCAGTGGGGTTCAAGGAGGATATGGTATATTTTCTCTTCTAAAAAAATGTGTTACGCAGTCACATGATAATATGCACTTCCTGTAAACGTTGAGTGAGAAATTATACGAGTAGATAGAGGCGCAACCTTATGGCGAAATGCGTATCCACTTTTGGGCCCGAGATAGTATTAGGTAATAGCAGCTCTTTGGTTCTAAGATTCGTCAATTTAAAGACAACTTATTATTCATGGATGTTTTCTTTGCTTGTTAATTGAATTGAATCACACAGAACACTCAAAATTGACTGTCGTTAACAACAGTTCTCGACAGACGAACACATCTCGGGTCCAAAAGTCCCCTACTGTAGAACACTGTGTAACTTAACAGAATGTCAAACATGAAGGTCTTTATTTCTTGTCCGACTTTAAAAACATTTTGCCCTATAGATATTTTCTATTAGGGTCTTTGTTTTCAAGATACAGTGTGTTAAACTTGTAGATCGAATACGCATTTCGCCATTAAGGTTGCGCCTCTATCTACAATTTCTGACTCAACGCTATAAATCAACACCGTATCCATCATGTCGGCGTTAGAATACGGCGTGTTTATACAGGGTATCCCAACGAAAATTTGACCCCCCCTATAATTGGAAAACCGAATTCCTATAAACTTAAGTATCTTCTACTAATAACTATTTTAGTATCTAGTTTTATTTGCTTCAGCTTTTTTATTTCATTTCTGACTTTTTTGTAAACTGATAGACACATCAATAACAATTAGTTAATGCGGTCATGTGTAGTAGATGAAAACTTATTAGTGGTGGACATTTGTGTAGAAATTAATACGCGTAAGTTGGTTTGTCATCTTTTCGTTTGTAACCAATAATTCTGTCAAATCTCAACCGATTTCTAAAAACGGTACGTCACTGTATTCGCAATTAAAAGGGCTTTAAAATGATGTGCCACAAGTGGGGTAGTTGCATTTGAAATTTTTAAGTTGGGGTTGCTAGGCATTAGGGGGATGAACATATCGAGTTGGCTTGACTGTCAAAAAAGCTCCCCCCCAAGAACAAAAATCGACGGGTCTCGGCGAATTTTGAAATATTATTCGGTTTTCCAATTATAGGGGGGTCAAATTTACGTTGGGATACCCTGTATATATAGAAAAAATACGCGCAAATTTAAATATGTAAAGAACAAATACAGTCAAATTATTTCAAACAAGGTGTGCGAGAGATATTTAATTCTGTGTTTACTTTAGCAGTTTTGTCTCTATTTTGATGAGATTGCTATTCTCAGATATGTTATAGGTATTTACGGTTGTTAATAATATCATAATGGAAATAGTAACTTTAAACTTGAATTTTCGAAAGAGAGACATATTAGTCAATGTTGATTTAGAAACTGCTAATGTTTTACTTAATCACATGTCTATTTACTTATGCTGCTTCTCAAATACGAGGCACAGCTTATAATAATAACAATTGTTATTATAGGCTGTACAAGAGGCAGTACAACCAAAACCTAGACAGAAACTTCTTTTACGTGAAAAGTGGGGTAAATATTTCACCGTTATTCCAGTACATACCATCCAGTTAATATTTACGTTTTTGTGATTTCTTCTTGTTAGAGAAGGATATGGTAAAATAAGAGAAATAGAATAAAGAGAAAAGAAAGAAATAGATACAGTTACTTTGATTCACGTGAGTATATTTACCGATATTCAATCTCGAAGAAAATTCTTTTATCTTTGACAGAATATAGAATTTAGTCGTAGACCAGGTACGAAACTAACATATTTTTGTAAAGCCGGAGAAATAAAAAACTAACAAAGTTATATAAATTTACTTACTATAAGTCGTTTCCTTGGCATTTTATATATAGAAGAAAAGTAATATTGAAGTAATTAAAGTTTATATTGATGTACAATTAATAAAAAGTAGAGAGTGTACGTCGTTACCACCTACCCAATGGTATGGGTCAAAGGTAACAGAAAATGGGGACGTTTGTAACATATGAATAATAGGTATAGAAAGTTGGTATTTACAAGGTATTTGTTTATTGATCATACCTATATAAAAGTAAGTTGTACTGCAGGCACACAATATATTTTTTTATTTGAAAAAAATAAATAAATAAATGAAACATAGAATAATGAAACAAAAATATAAAATAATAATAATTTTTTTTGGTAATAATAGAGAATCCTATTACTAACTGGATTTTGCACGGTTGTTACGCCAGACTCGTCCATATTCCATATTTGGGATGGACCAAGTTTTTCCCAATCCATAACAATCTTTCCCACGATCTACTGTTCGTAGTCTTTTGTTAGACATCCTAAATAAAGAGAATGAATTTGTATATTACCACACAGTTATAACAAATACTGAAGTAATTATCTGGATATCTAAAGAATTATCATTTTAAATATGACAAATATGATCATAGATATTAAATATGAGGGACGGTTGTAACATGTCCCCCTATGGCATTGTTACAATCGTCCCATTAAGGTGCGTACAAACCAAATTCAAGAGCTGTTAGTGAGCTGTTACCTAACACCTGACGAACTGAATGTGTACCAAAGGTCGCAAATAGCTCGTGTTCGCTTTGCGAGTTCGGCTGAAGTTCGGTACATGAGCGGTAAGATCAAAGAAATTGTTAGCGAGCACGTGTTGGATAGCGCTTGCAGTGTGGACGTTTTACCGTGCAAGTAGGTATATTGAAGTAAAATGGAGTGGAATACAGGATCAAATTGGGAATTTGATCGAACAATATCAATGCCATCCAAATCTATGGAATCCAAAAATTTCGAATTATAAAAAAGGAATATTAAAAAAAAGACTCAATACAAAAAATTAGTGCGGTGTTAAACATACCGCCAGATGAAGTAGAACGCAAAATAGCTGTGATTTTAGCCCAATATAGAAGAGCCCGTCTTTTTTCTCTTTTCTACAATCGACAATCGGCAATTAAAATATCTTCATCATAACTCGACATTTTAATCTTATTTCGTTAATACCGAACAACCTGCTTCGACCTACTGGCGAACCTTAACTTCATACCGGAACATGTAGTGTATTTACAACTATACCTAGTGTGGACGTTAAGCTTGTGAACTGCTCACGAGCTGTTCCCGAATAGCTCCCGAGCTACTCGCGAACAATATCTTTGGTTTGTACGCACCTTTACGCATTTTTCACGCGATTGACAGGATACTTGCTTAAAACTTGTTTTAACGATTATTTTTAATTAAAATGCCATCCTTAGATTATAGCCAATATTGGTATTTACTGAACAAGCCAATAAAATAATTCAAAATAACGTTCAGTTCTAGAATTATGATAGATTAAGATAAAGAATGAAAACTTACTTTGCATATCATTTTGCACCGTGCAGGTCTTAACTCTAAAAAACTAAAACACACCAAGGATATTGTTGTTCAAATAAGTTAATTTAGATTTACCTGCCGACTCTATCATGATATAATATCATAGACAAACCTCTTTAGAAAGACAATAGGCTTATTGTTATAACCAACCCGTGTTACTTTCGTACCCGGTCTCCCCTATTTTACGTTGTTCAAATTTTCTTGTGTTGTTGGAGAATTAAATAGTGTTACTACTAATAATAGTAACAATATTAAAGTGGTCAAGCAAAAATCCAAGAAATCATTTATTTCTAAATGTTTATTTGACAATAATTAACACTTTTTTCAAAGTATGATAAAAATTACACTACCTTATTTTATTTATGATTTACAATATTAACGTTCATGGTGCAGCCAGTATACGACCCAATATTTATTCCTAAACCACATAAGTCACATTCAGCTCATAATACTGCAGTTTTGGGGGTTGGAAAACCGATTTTGAAGTGGCAATTGCTGTAGAGGTTGTAGCACTTGATCCTGAAATTTCACAGTCCAAAATTTTATTTGATATTTGAATTTTATTATTGATAGAATCCTCGTCGTATCCTTCGGCTACGGTCGAAGATTTCCATCCTCCGTGTCCGTTCAAACTACATACCTATATCTCCCTCGCATTAGCAAGAAGTGTAGTTGAAGTTCTCTGAAGAATGACCAGTATAGGCATCAAAATTTGGTAATTTTAAGTATTTTGCTAAATCTTTCCAATCCAATTTATTCCGACAACTTGGTTAAAACATCCAATCCAAAGAACCAATCGGCGACTGGTAGCATAGCTTGGACGAAAAGAGCAGCATATTTTCGGTAAATGTCAATATAATCTAAATTTGAAACTGTAATAATTCGTTGTATATTCGGTTTCGTATCGGGTACTTTAACAATCAAAATGGAATCTTTACTTTTATATCATCGACCGTCATTTTAGTAAGTTTATCACGGCGGCAAGCAGCCGAAATACCCAGTATTAAAACGACCTAAAAGAAAATCATTGACGATATTTAGTAATTTAAAAAACCATTAAAATCATTACAAACGTACCTTACCCATCAAATAAATTTCATCATCTGCGTCTCTTATGAATTGATTAACTTCCTCTCGAGTTAATACCTTAGATTTCTTAGTACAATTTCCAACTGACAATTTTTTCAAATATGGAGCCAACTTGGTAAATTTCTTAAAATCCACGCTTTCTTTAACATTAAGTGTTGATTTTAACATAGATATTCTGCCCATAACGTGGAAGACTTCACCTTCTTAGACTTTTCTGCAAAATATGCCAACAGCCCATTTTCGGATATTTTTCTTGCTTTATTTGCTTCCCATCATTCTTTAAATTGCTGATATACATTTTCATACTGCCGTCTCGATTTTTCCGGTAAAAGATTTGAAATTACCGAATTGACTGCATCTATCGAATTAGGTGGGGTACTGTTTAGTTCAACGGCGCTCGAAATTTCCATTATTTTACAGTTAAAAATATCACGTACTGGAAAACTGACACTAGCAAAATGTCACTTTCAAATAATTATTGTCAAAAATTGCCATTTTATTTCTATAGTTACAGTGATTACTTGATTTTGAAATAGTATAATAAACAACAAGGTTTGAAAACGACTGTTTGCACACGAGCGAGACATATTGCTCGAGCGAGTGTGCAAAGAGGTTTTCAAACGAGTTTTTACGATACTTTTTATACGACTGCAAACAGAGACCGCAAAAATCAAATTTTAATTTAAATCGTTTTTATTACTAAAATTGCCAACGCATTAACAAAATAAATTAAATACAACTTTTAATTTAACTCGTTTTTAATAAGAAAATTGCTAGAGCATTAACAAAAGAAAGTAATATTTAATATTTGTTCAGCTTAACTCAGTTTCATACCTCCTTCTGGATTTTGTGGACAGCAGTTCCGAACATATTTCGCTAGCTTTCTGTAAAATCTCTTCAGAATCACACATTTTCACACCCAAACTTCGGGAATTCAACCATTTTTGAAGTATCTAATCAACAAAATAAAGGAGCCGTGACGGCTATGAAACTCAGCCAACTTGAAACATTGCATAATTTGGGTGACAACATCAAACAAAAATCACAATCTGGAGACGCGTGTGCAAATATGACATAACCGTGTGCAAAATGTTTAGCACACGGCATGTGCAAAATACCGTTTTCAGAGCGTGTTTTCCGTGTGCAAAACCCCATT
Source organism: Monochamus saltuarius (assembly GCA_025584915.1). NCBI lineage: Eukaryota > Metazoa > Arthropoda > Insecta > Coleoptera > Cerambycidae > Monochamus > Monochamus saltuarius. Next base: position 65,561,619 of record CM046722.1, on the reverse strand, counting down.
TTGCAAGGCAGTCGTATAAAAACATTTTAAGCGATGTATAAAAACATTTTAAGCGAGTTCCACAATTTGCTTTTGTATTAAACTCTCAAAAAGTTCAATTCTCGATCACCAAAGTATCATTTCCCGCACAAGATACAAAAATAACTAATTTTTGTCGTTTCTACATTTAACAACTCTGTAAAAAACGACCGCATGGTAGTTGACAGATTTAAGCCATCTCAGACGATTATTATTATAGGCGCCGATTTTCAAGAGGAAAAGAGAGTTTTGCCCAATTTTTTTAAACATCGATATATAATTTTTTACTGTTACAAAAGCTAATAATAAAGAATATATGGGTAGATATTGTGGGTGTAATTCAACGCTGGATGGGGCTCTAGCCCACAGAGTAGTTAGTTTCACACAATATTGTTAATACCTGAAAATATATGAAAAAAATCGATATAGAACTCCGGAACAATTTTTTCATAGTCTTTTATACATCCCGGAGCACGTAGTTAAAATTTCTGTACTTAGTCATAGTTAACACTGTATAAGCATATGAACTTTGTATTGTCTGCATATTTTTTTAAATAAAATTTAAAATTAGTATTATTTTATCTAAATGAATACTTAGTTAATATTTTTCCATCTAAGTATATTTGACGCAAATATAAATTGAATGCTTGGGCATACTTAAAGTATTTCTACAAAAATATATAGCAACATAGTAGATATATTCGATTAGATACTGTGAAAGTAAAACAGAACTAGTACTTGCACTAATTAACCCTTTCGCGACGGGTACCTGTTATATCCGCAAAAAATGGTCGTGTCCGACATACGGGAAACGGATATTTACGCAACGGCTGAGGAACCACTTCGAGACGGGCAACGTGTTGATCAGCAATTACAGGTGTTTGTTATTGCCACAAAGATCATGAAAGACAGAGAGAGAGAGAGATTGGTGTGACTTTTTTGCGCCATAGTTGAGCATGTTATGCGGTGCGGTAGTGAGTACTGTGAGTTGAATTGTTTATTGTAATGGCACGTAAAAAGTTTTATACAGTTCCAGATTTTTTTCCTGATTTTTTTCAGCATGAAACATAAAAACATAATATTTTGTTAAACACAAAAATGCTCTTCGAGACGGGAAGCGGTTAGATCAGCGTACATACATCATTGATTCGTAACGGGAATCGGATAAATCAGCAAGCACTTACGGCACCCGTACAGGCGGCCGAGTTAAATTAAAAGTTCCCCGTCGCAAAAGGGTTAATGTTAATTTTATGCTTGTAATAAATATGCATTTTTAGCTTTAAACAAGCTCTTAAGATAACCATCTCGTTAACATACCACTTTTAATCCCAACAAGCATGAACGTTCATGTTAATGCTTGTAATTAATCTATATAAAATCATTTTATACATTTTTATACCGGCTGCGTGTAATTTTGTTAGTGAAGAATTCGAGTATCGGTCAAATCTTTATAGCCACCAATGAGCATATATATCGCACCTATGCTTGTATAATTTTTACGTTCAAGTTTTAAGACCATATAAAAATTTATCAAAACCTTCGTTACAATATCATGCTAAAAGGGTCATTGTCGTTTGCTAACACTTACTATAAAATAAAGTTTTTGTTTCACTGTGTAAACAGGCCAAAATATGCATTTGGTAATTTGGTTATGCAAAACCCAAACTTTTGTAAAGAGAATACAGTTATTGCGAAATATTAGGAAAATACTATAAAACAAAGTGTAAATATCCCCTCAAAACTGTAACAAAGGTAACACCAAAAAACAAATACGAGTAAAAAATACACTCTGAGTCCCATCACCTTCAGTGTTGTGCCAGATTCAGATTATTCTATCTAGAAGAATGATCTAGATAAAAATATTATCATCTTTTATCATATCTAAATGACACTTAATAAATTATCTTCCATCTTCGATTAAATATCCATTTATCTTCCATCTAAACTACGAATTTAAATATTAGATGATTTTACTGTCACGAGTACAATTTAATATCATATAGGAATATTTCTGGCTCAGATACATACCTACGAGAAGTTACAAATTAATTTAATTTTTTTAGTAAAAACCATTTGTGACAAGAACACTTGGAGAAAAAATTGCATCATCTAAAATCTGTTTTTAGAGGAAATTGGTATACTAACTGGAATATTGAAAGAGTTAGCAAGAAGACGCCTAAGGCTAAGGAAAGGAAAGAACTCCAAAGTCTTAGTGTATTCAACCTTCCGTGTTGAGATTGGAGAAACACAAATGTCATCTAAGAAATAATGATGGTGGGAAGTAGCAGTTACGGAACATAAGATAGATACAAGGCATTCGATAAACATAAACTAAACCAAAATTTAGTATGAAAGGGAAGATTCTGGGCCGGACTCTTCAGATGCGACAAAAATCCAAAAAAATAGCAATAATTTCAACCGCTACAAGGACTTAGAATTACCGTAATTAGTTAATGATTTCGAGCCATACCATATAAGTACCATCCGGAAACTTGATCTTCAGTTCTAGAGTTACTTCTGAGGAAGAGAGCGATGGGGCTTTCAAAACGCTAAGAAGCCAAAACTGAAGGCAAGCTGCCTGAAAATTGTGAAACCAAATCAATAATACCGACTTGTTATCTATTAACAATGGGTATGAGATTTCGGAGTAGTATGAATTAATTCTAGTAGCTTGGCGCAAATGTGCAGCTACTAATTTACCTAATCGTTGGTTTTCTTCCACGAATTATAAGCGACCAAATGAAAAGATGTTCTGTGCTTTTTACAAGATATATCATATTTGTAGTTTATAAATAAAATTTCATTTGTATACTGAAGATTTACCTTTTTCATTTCATTCATCTTTCAGTAAATAAGTAAGAGAATATTGTACTGTGTTAATTAGTAATAGCAACAAGAAGCTTGCTGTTGACAAATTTAACGACAAGAAATTTGTTGCAGATTCGATGTTTGTTTCTTAGCGATCTGACTCAATCTTTTTAGCAGATAGCTACGGTTTGTTACGTAGTAAATTCGATAAAATGCTATAATTCATTGATTAAAAAGCAAGAAATATTCCAACTTACATTGCATTTTTAAATGTTTTACCATACTACTACTATATGACTTCTCATACGTCACGAAAACACACCTCGAATTGGTAAAACTGATCTAAAATCAAAAGTTTTGCTATATTCGTGTACAGGGCAATTCATTTAATTGAAGAAATGAGCTTTTCTTATAAACGACTGAAGCAAAGCGAGCGTTGCTAAACTAAGCGTGTTTGGGCTTACTAAAGATTTGTTCTTATGGACGCAAAATTTTCTTGCAAATTTTGATTTAAATTATTAATGGCGGGATTGTGTCAACTTGAACTTCTGGCAATCTACCATGGCAGTCAATGACAGTTTTATGATTAAAATGATAGAAAATACTGCAGTTGGCAAATTTAGGTAAAAATTAACTTTTCCTGCCATTAAATAATTCGCGCGAATTTTCGTTCGCTTGAGACTTGAAATAAAGATAGATAACAAAACTATAACTAAACGATGCTAGGCGTCGTGATTTTCTAAAATTTTATTCTCACAAGTATGCCAATTTTTATTTCAATAAGCATTTTTTTCAAATAACTTTTTCTTGAGGTTATAACAATTCAAAAGATACAGATCACTTATTGTTTAACTGGAATTTTTAGTTCATCACATTAACCGTCAATTTAGATCAAATGGCCTTGCAAAAACAGTTAAGTTTATTTTGCTTTAATCCCAATTGTACATAAAGTAGCAGGAAACAAGTGCAGTAACTTGCAACATTATAAATGCAATTATTAACTTAATAACAAATATCCCATAAACAAGCAATAATAAAATTTGTAAAAAACTAAAACTACATGCGTAAAATTAAATTGAAGAGCCTGCTTGATATATGCACCATTAATATCTGCACGTATATTGTAGCGCTTTCTTAGTTTGAATGAATTTATTTTTTAATCATAGATCGATATTCCATTTAAGACATCTGTAGGTCAAGTAGAAGAGGAAGCAGATTTTGAAAGTTATTGAATAGTGGCCAATATTTTAAAAATGTAATTTCATCCAAAATAAGAAAACGTTATGATCTATGTGTAAACAGTAATAATGTTTATATCGAACATCTACTAAAGCAGATTTTTTTTCTTAAGTATTCTTACGTAACTTTCTTTACGATATTGACTATTTTTCATGACGCATCTATTTCCGAAATCTTTTAGATATTATGTTCTGGATCACCCTGTATAATTGGGATTAACATAAAACGTAATTAGAAGGCTACCTACTGTTTCTGCAAGGCCCATCCGATCTATATTGAAACAGATGTGATAAATAAAAAATTCCAGTTACAAATAAGCGATCTATATCTTTTACATTCTTATAAATACAACAAAGTTTCAATTGAAAAGCTATTTCAATTTCCGTAAACAATTTTTGAGCGCCACGACATCCAGCGCCGTTTAGTTGTGATTTTGTTAATAAATGGTCCTATCAAACACTAGGAGGGAATTGGAGAAGGAACGGGGGATGTACACAGGTCCACGACTTCTTCAATGAACCTAATAAATCTAGGAGGAAGTGGCTGCTGAGCCCTAGTCGAAGGTCCCTGAACCAAATGGTGGGGGTCCTGACAGGCCACTGCAGACTCAGAAGGCATTTAAATATGATAGGCATAGAGGATAGTCCCTTATGCTGCAAAGGGAAGAGATGAGGGCCTACCATGGACGGATGGTCCATGGTAGGCCCTCATCTCTTCCCTTTGCAGCTCCTTGGTGCCAAAGATCCTATATCTTAGTCTTCCAAGAGCCGCACAATATCCTAGGAAATGGATAGGGTCTCATCCTGGCGGTCATTAGGGCGTCGGGTAGGTTCGAGGAAGGCCGAGGGCGAATAGTGGATGGGTAATGGGTTGCCAGGGTAGCCAAAAAGGGTTCACGTGTGGCCTAATTGCCAGGCTAAGGCCGCCCGTACTTACTACTACTGTGATTTCGTTGGGTTCTACCTTAATTTCAAGTCTTAGTTAGCCCAAATACACTTTGTTTGATAATGCTCACCAATTCTTTATTAATTCCAGTTGTGTGGCATTGAGTTGTAATAGTTAGAATAAATAGAATATTGAAACCTACTCCTCCTTATCAGTGTCTACAAAAAATAAAGAACGTAGGATTTACGAATTGTAGAATATATAGAAAATGTAGCAAAAAAAATGCAATAAATAAATACTTTGTTTTTAGGTTTTTAAATCATGCGATCAAAACAGAGTCCAAATAAGAGGCAGTATAATATTTAATGTTACATTTTTAAAGATAGTTTTGTTTGCAACCCTCCACTAACTATGTAAATGTAATACCGCATCCCCAATGTCTTCATTAAAGCAGGTATTACAAGTTCAGCAATTATAAATCAAATAATTGCTTCAGTTCATGTTAAAGCGTGCTCTGCCGATTTTTACCATCCGGTAATGAAATGTGTACATGTCCAACAGTGCATTAAATTAATTGTAAATAATCATGAAAACTGAATAGCGTTTCAGGGAAATAGAATGGAAAACTAAAATAAACTTTTGTAAATCGGATAGTTCAGTAAATATTGACATTTAAATTATTTTGACAGAGATGATCAATATCCAGGTAGTAATTGATTTTTAGGCATATGAATGAAATACCTTTATTTACGCATGTAATATGTTCATACACGTTAAATATGTATCTAATGACATTTTGAGTTACATTTTTGATAATGAAAACTCATGAAAAATTTATTTGAACCACATTATTTTGGCAATAAAATTATATTTAGTTGACTCGCAAATGCGTAGATTGTTGATTTCCAGGGAAACAGTGCCTTGGAAAAACATACATTCACAACATATCATTCAATGGAAGATAGGAGGGAAATATACGCTTTCGAACTAAGACATTAGCCAACAACCAGTCATTGCAGCATCGTGCGATACAAAAACTATTATCAGTACAAATCAACGCATTTCTTACATTATTGAATTTATAAAATATCATTTTGAAATCCAATTACCCATGAAATTTATTGTTGCTAAGGTAATGAAAGTTCTATTGTTTGTTGACAAATAATTTCAAATTTCCTGAAAGTGGTCAAGAAAATGAATTCTTCCGGCGGAAATCGAAGAAACTGCTAATAAAGCCATGTTCGTTAAAGGCTATGATGAACATAAAAAAATCAGGACATGAGCAAGCTTGTTCTTTATGAAACAGGAAAGGACGAAGGATATCGACCGAAAATGGCATAAGTATTGACCAGAAAATAAATCGACACCGACACATTTCTCGCAGAAGGGCAGGATGAAACATAGCATATGAAATTGGGTGGCGTTATTTTTGGTGTACATACCTTAATGGCGAAATGCGTATACGATCTACAAGTTTAACACCCTGTATCTTGAAAACAAAGACCCTAATAGAAAATATCTATAGAGTAAAATGTTTTTATAGTCGGACAAGAAATAAAGGCCTTCATGTTTGACGTTCCGTTATGTTACACCGTGTTTTACAGTAGGGGTATTTTGGGCCCGAGATTTGTCCGTCTGTCGAGAACTGTTGTTAACGACAGTCAATTTTGAGTGTTCTGTGTGATTCAATGGTTTAACAAGCAAAGAAAACCCCCGTGAACAATATGTTGTCGGTAAATTGACGAATCTTAGAACCAAAGAGCTGCTATTATCTAATACTATCTCGGGCCCAAAAGTGTATATGCATTTCGCCATAAGGTTGCGCCTCTATCTATAATTTCTCACTCAACGACCTGACACAAAAACTAATGTAGAAAGAGCTTTTGTTATTACTGATACGTGCATTATATCTGAACCATTATAAAAAGTACACAGTCCTTCGTCTAACGAACACTAATCATTTAACAATTTTTATAAAATACATTGTGAATAAATGTTCCATGACTCCAGTAGGAATCTAGACATTTGGTAAAATGTTTGTCAGTATTGCTGAATTTCAAAATTGGCCTGATTTGTACCTTTATACTCGACATTGCTTCCGACGATCTTCGGCTAATTTGTTGACAATCTGGTACTAATATTCTTACTAAAATTAAGAGACATGGAACTCCAGTACAGTTGTGGAGGGTTAAGTAGAAGACTTCGCGGGCCAAATTTTGTCCTAAACTTCGGTGGATAACATTGCTCCCTGCCCCGCTACAAGTTTCACAGAAATAATTTCTATTGCAGCTTTGGCCATGCAATTACTTATTCCAATAATTTAAGGTTCTCTAACTGTGCAGGGTGTCCTAATTTTGTTGTAATTGCAGGGTATATCGGAAGAGATAGAAAGATGCGATTTTTGCAATACTGACAACTTTTTCGAAGAACTTATGATATCGTAATCAGAATTGTCAAAATTCACTTCGTTCTTTTGAAACTGCTTCTGATAGAGCTTTGTTTGCGTTCGGTATAATTTCTCTACAGTCTCTTTCAAAATATGACCAAAAAATACATGTGTTACAAATGGGACACCTTATATATCTGTATGTCATTCAGTTGCATAATATTTCCTTCATGATGAAACCTAATAGTTGTTTCTTCATATATTCTGGAAAATGCCAAAAAACGTTAAATTGATAAAATTGATATTGCGTGATGCACAGTTGGCCATGCATTTTTATATAATTATACAAAATTGATACGTGAATTTCTTCACTTTAATATTAATTCATAATTAATAAATCATTTTTGATTTTAACAAGACGATTATATTAACTAATTACGTAATTTATAGATGTCTTTAATTGAATAACAATTATTTGATATTGAAAATATATTTAGAAACTGCAAACACGGAATTCCAGGAAACAACTACTCTGCGGGCTAATGCCCTGACCAGCATTGAATTACACCTGAAAACCTATAGCAACAGCTAGAGTCATTCGTCAGACGCCCACCAGACATATACCGGTTTCGAGCTTATTAGCTCTCATCAGTATGCCATAGGTGAGGTATCCGACGAATAATCCTAGCTGCTTTCGTCTGTCTAACCCGACAGAAGGGACCATGAGTACGCGGTGTAGAACTAATATTTAGAAACTGCTTAAATTTTACCTCTGATGAAGATTTTAAATATAATCATAAAAATAATCAGCAATTTATAAAATAGAAGTATAAAAGAGACACGTTGTGGAGAAATTACAAGTCGGCCACTGAACTCTATGTAAAAAACTCTATCAGAAGCAATTTTCACTAGGTATTCTCATATATCAGCTATTTTCTGAGATACGTAGAATGCCTTAAAAGTAAGTTTTTTAAATTTCGCCCTGTTTCTCAAAAACGAAAGTTCTGATTACGCAATTTTAAGTTTCCCGAAAAAGTAGTCCAGTGTTAAAAATAAATGAATTTTAACACCATCTTAAAATAACATTTTTTCTACAACCATCAGAAAGCTATGATATTTTTTGACTGTCAAGAGTCTCTAAGGTTGGCATTTCTCTTACTGAGAAAAACATAGTATCTTAACAATAAAAGTAGCCACTTTTAATCCTAGGAGCTGAAGTTTTAATTTATAAACGTTTATTCAACAATATTTACTATAATTTATGTTTATTCACATTGTTGTCGGCACGATAACCGACAACCGATGAAAAATCACGAAGTCTGTGACCGGCTTAACAGACGTTCGGAGTAATACGTGTCCACTGTATTCCTTCCAAACTGAACAACAGTTTAAAAAAATTTTCCACTTCGTGCGAGGCACTGATTTTAAGAACACCGATGACACTTTCCACTAACATATCTACAGAAATAAACGCCGTCTCCCAGCACAGTAAAACAACGGAATTTGGTTTTGCTATTTTGAATTTTTATAATTAAGGCAGATTTCCCATCTTCAACATTATTAATTGTTAAATTGACTAATTCATCAGAACGGTATGCTTGTGCAACGCCCAATATTAGGACGACATCTAAAGAAGCTTTTTAAGAATGTTGTTCTTTTATTTTTAAAGCTCTTACCTTCACCATCAAATAAAAATATCCGGTGCACTATTCAAATAGCAATCAACCTGCTCCTATGTAAATCCCCACGATTTTTTCGGTACATACAACATTGAATATTGTGACCAAAGCATCATTTTAATTGATAAGTTTGAGAAATACACTATCAACACATCTTCTAAAAACAACTTTATATTTTTCTCTTTGTACTAATAAACTATAAAGCGTTGGTAGACACATTTATAAATTCCAAGAGATTTCTTTGGTAGAAGATTCAAGGAAACTTATTTCGCATACTCCCGCATCTCTTCAGATACACCTAAATCTTCATTAGATTCCATTTTACAGACTCTTCAGCAAATGAACTTAATATGGTGACTAATGTTTGACAAAGTATCTATGACTACATCGATATATCCAACTTACCTACTTTGCTTCATTATCCAAATTTGGTTTGACTAATTTCAAAGCAGAAATTAATAATTAAATGGGGGATTTCGATTGGAGAAAAAAACAACACTGCCGTTTGAAGAAGAACTGGATCTTTTCGGTCAATCCTCGTAGTTTCTCGTTTGCATCGGATAAATAGCCTTAATTAAAGTTCTAGTTTCCGATAAATAGTATCTAGTACCTCGGGTGGAGTATCCCTTGTTACCCAACCTCCATTATAGAATTTGGAACAAAGTGTAAATAACCATGCACGAATGCTGAAAGCTGTTTTCCATGAAAACCGCCCGCAAAAACAAAATAAACTGCGATGAGTCGTATAATTATTCATGTTATAATTACCTGCCGAGCTAAAGAGCTACCTAATAAATATTTGGCAATTTGTTGGACTACGTTGTTTGCGTTAAAGTTGCTTAATGGTATAGAAGTTGCGGTTTAAATCATGTTTAAGCTCGCATGCAAATCTCCTTTACAAGATAACGTGGACTGGCCGACTTCCGCAGCAATACTTCATTCCATCCAGGCCGCACATACTCCCATGCTTCCTATATTATATGAATCAGACTGAAATTTCAGAGGCTTCTGCAAATCTCAGACGTAAGGCGAGCGTACACAAATATGGATTTATTTAGAGTGCCAAATATCTGCAACTTCTTTTTCCATTTCCATGAATAAGCGATTTCCACAAAACGAAACATTTAATAGATTAACTATTCAGGGCTTAGTCAATAATGCCAATTTAGTGCTATGACTGTTTTCAGGTATAACGAAGAACGACAATAAAAAGCAGAACATACAGGGTGATTCAGATCCTATCCGAAAAAAAGTTGAGGAATGTTCAACATACATGTACAAATATGGTAACGCAAAAAAATTAATATACGCGTTCTGAAAACTATTTAAAAATTATTAATTGCACACCGCTGGAATGTGGTCTATTGTAATGGAGTGATAATGCAAACTGGCGGTGTCATATATCGCACGAAAAAAATCTCTGTGGTTAAACCGGAACCGTCGCAAAAAAGATCTGAAGCGTATCTACTTTAAATTAAACTTAAAGGTAGATATTTTTGACAAAAATTTAAAATTAATAAAAGGCAACAATAATCTCAAATAATATTTTGTTTTGTCATCCATATTGAAAATAAAATTCATGTTTCAAACATAACCTTAAATTGTGTTACATTAATTCTGACAGGGGAGTTTTTAGTAGCTCTAAATTTTGCTAATTGTCTAAGCAATACTAATGAACAGATCTTTTAATTGCAGTTGGTTTTAAATGATAAATTAATTGTTTAATTTTATGCCGCAATTCCATCAAAACTGACATTTTGAATAAGCGTTTTAAGTTTAAATTATTATCACTATTTGAATTGTCTTTAAAACAGTTTTTAAATTTGTAGCTTTGAAACGGTTCTCTTAATCTACCTACAACATGCATTCACATAATATTCTACTCTCCCTTTTTGCCATTTTACCATAAAAAAGGTAAAGTGCATATTAAAATTTTATTTCAATCCATATAAGAATTGTTGAAGTTGGGATTACTACTTTTGGAGTTTGAAAATTTCTACTATTTTGTCAGTTTTCGTGATATATGGAATTTTATTAAATTTGCTTTGGGCTGACTATTTGCTACATTTTGAAAGTTTATGCTTCCCTTATATATATCTAGATTGTTATGACATATATTTTAGATAATTGCAATACTAATCATCTATTGGTTCTGAGAAGGACGATCACTGTAAAAAATTAATACACATTTTAACACAATTCTTTCTTAAATCGAGGTCCACACGAGATTATGTATTTATTTACACATTTTTATGTATGTAGCAGTATGCTAAAAGTTTAACACAATCCACCGTGTTAATTTTTTATATATATTTTCAGGTATTAAGAATATTGTGTGAAACAAACTACTATGTGGACTAAAACCCCAACCAGCGTTGAATTACACCCACAATATCTACTCATATATTCTTTATTATTAGCTATTGTAACATGTTTTACTGTATTAGAAAGATATTTTAAGCTAATATATATTTGATTTATCTAACACCAGTAACACAAACTGAAATAATCCACTATATAAACGAATTAAAAATTTGAAAGCGCCTGGAATAGATGAAATAACTGCAGATTTAATTAAGATAACACCCGAAGTTGTCAAATGTCAAAATTACTCTGTCGTTTAATACATGTAATATTTACCAGTGGCATATGTCCTTCCCATTTTCAAGTAGGTTTGGTCAATCCGTTATTCAAAAGCTGAGATAATACAAGATGGAAAATTATAGACCTATATCACTTATTGTCTCTACAGTATCTAAAATTTTTGAAAAAGCCTTAAAATATAGACTAGAACAATTTTTAGTAACAAATAAACAAACAAACAGTACGGTATTCGACCAAAAATTTCAACACAGGATGCTATCGCATCTTTAACGACTAAAATCTATGAGAATGTAGATAAACATAGACCTTGTCTTGGGGTATTTAGAGACCTTGCCAAGGCATTTGAAACGATAAGTCATGAGCAAATGTTAGAAAAATTATGGAATATAGGTATTTGTGGTCTGCCTCACTAAAAAGTTATTTATTAAATCGCAATCAGATTATAAAAATTGAAGATACCTTAAGTGAAGTGGAAAATGTTTCGTGTGGTGTACCTCAAGGCACTGTAATTGCTCCTCTATTGTTTATTATTTATCTAAATGATTTACTTACATTATCCTTGATGCCGACATCATTTCTTTTTCTGACGATGCAGTTTTATTATTTAGTGCTTCTTCTTGGGCCATTTTGGAGCAAAATGTAAGGAAGGATTTAACAAAATAAATAAAGGACTGGTTCAATTACTATCTTCTTATTATGAATTTAGAAAAAATAAGATACCTTCCCTTTTGCTCAAGCAAAACTAGTTTACCAAGTTACGATGATGTGAAAATAGCAGATACAAATCTATCAATAAAAAAAGATTTTGGTCAGGTGATTTCCGGGCTGGTTACCACGTCGTCGGTTTAGAACTCTTGACGTTTCGAGACACATATCGCTCTCTTCTTCAGAAGTTACTCTGAAACTGTAACTCAACTGTAATATATATTCGTGATGTATTCTTTAAAATGTACATTATTGCTGCACAATTCACAGTTTATAAATATACTTATGTGTGTTTTTATGTACAATATTAATTTCTAATTATTATTATATTTATGATATGTGTATGTGTGAAAGCATATATGTGTGTAGAAAAAAATATCTAGTACAAAAATAGATATTATTATTATCTTGAATTACACACTGAAAAGTCTCATTTACATACCAACAATTTTTACAGTGTAGAGTTATTTATCTGTGTAGTATTGTTACGATTTAAAATGCATGAGTAAAATTTCCTTTATATTCTTGTTCCTTTCAATATACCTCTAATACCAGCTGTTTTTCTTGGATAATTAGGAAGCACTTAATAAGGTACGTCCTTTAGGGCCAAAGGTCTCGGATGTTTTGCTAACAAATAGGCGAACACGACCCTGTTTTATTAGGATTATTATTTAAGGGGATATAAATAGACCCTAATTTGTTTGCAAATTCCATTTTCGTTTTAATAAAATAATTTATTACACTATTGAGACCAAGTTAGACCCGAACTCTGGAATTAAATTCAGCATTTGACATTTTGTGATTTATTGAAAACTCGATCAATTTCCCAGAGAAATTTCTAAATCATCATTTGTCAGGAATCCCCCTCGCGCTATGTTTATCGAAATTAAGGGAGGCGAGTACTAAATTTTAATTATTGTTCCTCAAGGCCCGTAATGTGTATCGGAAAAGTTCGCATAAATCTTTACCAGATTTTATTGACAGGGGGACCGAAGTTTTTTGTTTTATATAATTACATGACAATAAAAAATTTTACATTTAGTAAGTTCAATAAATCAATCGCTTGAAGGGTATTTTCAAATAAATTTACTGGTCAATTAAAGTTGTGTCTGGGACAATGCGGAAGGCAGGCAGTATGGGAAGGTCGAGCAGGAAGTGAGCAGACCACTTTTATCTCACCTTCACTTGGTAAATATGTAACATACATATGAAAGAACAGCCAGTTCAATTGTCTGTCGCTTCATTTATGGCATACTGGTGAGGGCTAACAAGCCGTAAACCTTTCTATGTCTGGTGGTGTAATTTAATGCCGGTCGGGGCATTAATCAGCGGAGTAGATACCTGCAGTATCATATATAGATTTAATGACGTGTCGCCCAAGGCGAAAGGTCTGCGTTTGAATTCCTACTGTAATGTAGGTCGCTTCCTGCAAGTCGAGCTGCTCAATCCGAGCAGGAAGTAAGCAGATCACTTATATCTCATATCAGTGAGTTGTCAATAAGCAAAACTTTTACCACAATGCTCTTCTGGCATAATATTTTGGGTTATGCTTTACATGAAGTTTGTTCCAAATGCATGTTTCGAGTCTGCGCAATAGCAAAACACTTTGCCAAATTAAAAATTATTAATCATTGTATGATTTTCTTAACATTCTAAATATCTTTGGGACGAGCGTTGAACCGTACCACGGCGATAATATCAGTACATGGTCGTGTGTAAGTACTACTTGTGAAATGTTTATATAGACATAGGCACTGAGTAATCCCGTTTAGATTTAACATTAAAACTGTTCAATTTAGTCGTTTTTTTTTGTTGATAAATCGAACTCTATTAATAAATCGAATTTTAATATGTCCATGCATGATTCTGGGTTTTAATTTTAAATAATTATTTTTTATATATGATGTTGCTTACAACTTTGAAGTTAAATTCAGAGGTAGCTGGTTAGGTCATGTTTGTTCCCACTCATTTCTCTGTCAAGTAAACGTTCCAAACATTCGCGTTTTCATGAACGGTACAAACTTGACGCATGCGCCTATTACCAGCGCATATAATCTCATAGCGGTAGCGTGGCCGTACAAAAGTATTTATTTGGAACAAACATATGATGTTTATTTTAGGTGGAGGTAACAGTGTATGGCAGGCTGTGTCAAAGTAGGTAAAACAATGTAGGTATCACTAATGATATTGTGGAAACTAGCTCTGTAAAAAATAAATACACAGTTTAACAGAAAACAACGCAATCCTGTGCTCTTACACATTTCTCTGTAATACATTGGAGTGTATTACACTACGATTGCGCACATTATGCCTGCACGGACCAGCACGGACCTGCAAAGCCTGTTCAAGAACGTTCCCATGTTATTTAATGGAGCATCGCACTAACTAGACCATCACATACATGAACCGGCACCTGCAACGACCGTTACTGCTGGTGGTCTGCAACAAATTGCAAGTCTTTCGTCAGATAATTCAGCGCTGCGAAATTTTTTGTTGATCTCAAATTCAGAAAATAAATAGTCTCCTCCTCATACGACATCGTTAAAATAAAAATTTCTTCTTCCGAGTTACCCTCAACTACTACTTAAAAACTTCAAAACGTCACATAGATAATCTGCACAAAAAGAGGCTGGTCCGTGCTGAATAAGCATGCGAGGTCGTTGCAGGTCCAAGCTGTGCTGGTCTGTGCAAGTCCATACAGCCATAATGTGGGCGATCTTTTCAAGTGTTAAGTTGTTTGTATAATATATAACACAACTAAGGTGTTACATAACGAAGATACATGCTGTTTTTTTTTAATTAATTAAAAAATTATCTTTCAGTTCAAATACTTTCTATTCAGTAGCTAAGTCGTTAAACAAAATGAAAAAACATTAAACAAATATGTATTTACTTACTTCATAACAGCAATTTACAAAATTAACTCGTTGTGACTTGAATATGCAATTCCCTTTCCTAAAAGTCACCAGAAAATCAAAATTCAGAAATAGTAATCTAAACCCTTAATGTATTTTTTAAAGTTATATTCCCGATTACTTTTAGCTCTAGCTTCATCTGAACTATCAGCAATATTTATTATACCATTTTGATGAAAATTTCTATATATTTTTTCCATTTGAACAATGTGCACTAGAATTAACTGAACGCAACAAGAAACACAACCAGAAGCATGTAAGCAAATATAGAAGTACTGCAAGTACATTGTTATTATTTCACTGATTTATTTGCTGTATAAAAACAATGAAGTTGATTGTTCATCTCCATTAGATAAAATATATTTTCACATTTCTGGAGGCAATTCTAGACATTATTTACTTTATTGCACCTAAAACTAACATCTTGACCAAATCTCCATCCAATTTGATATGAAAATTATATAATAAAAGTGACTGGCCGTTGTTGCATAAAAGATAGAGGAAGTTAAAGTTAAAATTTTCAATTCAAAATTCTTAATTGTTTTAAAAATTTGGATTCGGGGGTTTCTGCAGCAAGAAAGACGAATCCATACTTAACTTCTTCTAGATGCTAGAAGGTGTTACAAAAATATACCCCTGGTGGATAAAAATTGTTTTAATAGGAAACTATTATCTTTTCGTTTTTTACACAAATAAAATACATTAGTTTTATTACTACGAAATGTAATCGTTTTCGATTTAATTATTAAACTACTTCCAATAAGACTTGGTTTGCCCTTTCCTTGCAAGGGTTTTAAATATGTATAACGGTTTTAATGATATGAAACATCAACTTTTGGGTAAAGGTAAGGATGGCTACATCACATTCTGTCGTTGGACACACTGTATAATAAAATTGGAATGAAATTTGATATGTTGATGATAATTTCAATATTATACCTAAAAATAAGTATATAAATCCATTTTCTAACACAGCCTGTAAATCTTAAATAAATTTAAATGTTCGTTATCATAAATTGGTAATTATACTAATTACTACATATTAATGATAGTAATAAGATTTAATTGAGTTTTACTACTAATTCCAATAAACCAGTGTTTTTCTATTGAAATAATAAAACATGTTGTTACTATTTCCTGGAAAACATTTATGAGTAACGCCACAAAGCAATTTACTAATAACAAAATATATCGAATGAATTAAGCCACGTTGCCAGAGGGATAGTATTCACAGTTTTTATTGCAGCACAACTCAGAAGTTAAATCCGGATCTAAATCACTTCCTGGGTGAAAAAACTGCCGTTCGTTTGTTCTTCCCTCAGTTGTTATTCTATTCAAATAGGCGGCGTTGGAAAGTTTATTCTTAGGGGCATTACATCGGATTGCCGTTGAAAAGACGATTAGTTCCAGAAAAGGAGGACGTTTTGAATGAATTGTTACTCTGTGATAAATTATATGAACCGTGATTATTGAATAGTGAGGAGAGACGGAGTTCGGGAATGTAAACAGCTTTAGTGAAGTCGGAAAGTCAATAATGTGCAAAAGTTAGGAGTTAGTTTTGTCAACTTTAAAGAATTGCAAGTGCTGACAATATTCGTATGCTATATTAATTTTAGTTTGAGTTGTCGTTTGAAGATTCCACCTTTATTTTATCTCTTTCTAATACAATGTCACCTTACAGTCTTCTCTAGAAGTGGTGGTGGTTAATGGAAGTAAATATAAAAATTATTATAATACCCTGGAAATAGACTAAAATGTGTAGTTTTTATTTTGATTACAGAATTAATCAAGATAAATTTGTCACTGTTTGAATTTTAGGACCTACTACACATATATGTTTGTACATTTCTAGGATGGTAATTTTGAAGTCAATGATTATCTACAATCACGTTCAGATATTTAAAGAGAACAAGTCAACTTGAAAATGAGCGGTTTGAAAATCCTAGTAATCATGTTGCGGATGGTTAAACTTATTTATTTGTATCGAAGATACAAATAAAGATAATAATAATATATAATAGATCTTATTTCGACATCAGCATTCGGTAGCAGGAGCATACAACAGTCGATACAATAGACCTTGTCTCTAGTAGCAATCGATCTATGGTCGGTTTAAGGCGTCAGTACTTGAATCATGTTTGCCACCTGCCGCAGGTTCAAATCCTGCGACCGGTAGACATGGATCAGCTAAATTTGTGGCTATGGTAGAGTGGAAGAACGTTGGCTTGGATCAATGTGAGAGGTTGATACCGGTTGGCCTGTGACCATCCCTCTAATTAATGAGGTTTTCCTATTCCTAAATTGAATGGTTGATGGGGCATCGGTGCAAATGAGGCCTGCTTCGTAATAATATGCCGTTCTTTCCCCGTACAAGTCTCCCGACTTCTGGACTAATCTCAATGATTAGAATGAGGAGTAGAGATATTTATATTATTATCGTTACCGTTAGATGATCACTTGGGAGCTTAGAAGTTTGTTTGAAATCTATTCGTATCACTTACAGTTTTAACCAAAATTGTTCTAAAAATGTCATATGAAAATGGAATTGATCTTTACAATTGTTTTAATTTTTTCCGAGTAATTAGATATTGTACAATTTGAAGTAAAATAGGTGCCAAATACAAGTAATAATACAGTCCACTTTAATTTTTAATATTTTGCAGAAGGTTTCGGTTTTGTAATAGACTCCAATATGCTAAAATGAAGTATCAGTAACTATCATTTATGTGGATGACGCACAATATGTGTTGCATTTCTAAAATTACACAGCGAGCAGAACGCATCAATATAATCAAGAAAATGGAACGACGTTACCAGGGTAGGTCACCTTAGGAATATGTTTTCTTACTTCTATTGGATGTTGAAGAGAGAAAATATAAAAAAGACAATCATAGACTATGCGGTAATTCACTTGTCTGGGTTTCGATAAGAGAAGTTAAAAAAAAATCTTGACGTAGATGGGTTAAATTGACATCTTATTCGGTTTAAATGGCGCAGACAACTTTTTTGTAATCCTGTATTATCATTACATGTTGGTAGTAGTCATTACAGTTTTAATGGAAACTTCTCAAAAAATATGCAACAGTATTGCTGAAATGTTGTGGCAATGAACATGACTTGGTTGGTGGTTTAATGTATGTACGGTCCATGAAGTTCCAGTCTCTGGTTTAAAATCACCTTCCGGTTTTTAATTTTTACGTATAACTCGTTTCCAAATTGCGGCTAATGCTAAACTTCTCTGTAATATATTAACCAGAAGTATCTTTTTTCACGAGAATCTTGATTCTATCCAGATCTTCAGATCTATCGAAAGTTCTGTATCCAAACTACGTTCCACAACTGCTGACATTTCACTATTGTTATTTCCGCTGAGATAGCACTATGTACACAGGTTGCCATATACACGCATATTATTTTTTCAGGCTTGGAAAAGCTACCCTATATCGTAGGTAATGATATTGCAAGGATATTATCCTCCACCTTCTTAAATTTAGGTTCCCCCTAATTCAATGTATGTTGGTATATTCATTTCTTCTGACAGCAAATCATAGGATCATAGGCAGTATCCTGGTTCATTACATTAAGGTGTTGGCAATACCTTATTTCTATGTGATGATGAAACTCAGTATTCAAATACCTCTCACTATAAGTAGACTTTTTGTAAACACTGAGTTATAATGTGTCATGTGGGTTTCTCTTCACAGTTGCATGGAGTATAAAGGAATGAGTTTCTCCCAACTCAATAGTGAAGTTGACGCTTAGATGTATTTTATTAATTTGATGAAGAAGTCCTTGTTATATTCATTACAAAACATGGTGGATAACTCCCATGTCTGTAATGTTAAATCCAATGACAATTCCTCAAATGTTTCCATAAAGATGTTGTCCAAAGGCCATAGCTACTATTTCCATTTGCTTATAGACCTAATCCATTTGATGTATATTTTTGTCAAATCTATTAGATTCTCATCCATGCATCAATGTGACTTTAAATAGTACTCGGAGACGTGATGGACATATGACAATATAAATACGGACTTTGTTCTTTAATTAGTTATTACTGAAGAAGAGTTATATTTCTGGGAACGTCAAGAAATTGAAATCGGTGACGTGGCAACTAGCTCTGAAATTGTTTAACTATTGACAACTGACACGGAACCCTACAAACAAGACTTTATGAAATGACAACTGGGAAAATACGTCTCTGTTAGCAACCGCGCCTACCGAACGATAACAATAATAATATAACAAATATTCATCATCGATTTTTACTTCTTATTAACAAACATCGTCTACAGAAACTCTAATTGATTGTTTCAATCGGGCATGAACTGAACTAGTCAGAGATTTTTAATGCTATTTCCAGACTGCAATCTTACAGCATGCATTTCTGTATTTCCCTTAAAATAAAACCTATTGTATAAATCGCCCTACACCTAACAGTTCTTCCAAACAAGTTGACAGTCAGTAAATATTTTTATTAAAACGTTTGTTTCGGCTTGGGAAATATCATTTTTAATGGAGGGCTCTAAAACACATTACACACTCATAAAAATGACGTTGATATCCCGAAACGCCTTTGTAACATCTCCCTGCCGAGTTTTTTCCGGTTCCGGTTCCATCCAGACTAGGAGGACGTTTCGAATAAACGCTCTCTTTTTGATAAATTACCACTCTGCTTAAACGGTGAGAATTGTGAAAAATAATACTGGCTTAAAAGGAATAAAATTAGGTTGTTCCATGGAGTAATATAAATCTTGTATTCGTGCTTTAGATTATTTGAAAAACAGACACATTACACTGGTGTGAACATAATACGAGTAAAAGTACTAAATTAAATTCATTATTTAAAAAACGGTGAAAGAAATTGCTGCTTAAAGTAAATTCTTTATTAACTGCACCCAATTTATCACATTTATATTAATTAAATGTGTAAAATTATTCAAACTACCATAGTGTTTCGATTTGTTATGCTGTAGCTTAAGTACATGGTAAGCGCCCATTAGAAGTTCTCAACTTTCAATCATGAAGAAGTTTTTGCCGACAGTGAACAATGACAAAACATAAGCAACACTGGATGTGATCAATTGTACAGGCTACTGTGGAAGGTGTCATAGTATCGTTATTGTTTGAAGCGCAGTTCCCATATATTATAAGGCATATGAGCCTTAGAACCAAGGATTTCAAATAAATACGTGGGCCGTGACAATATTTAAACCATTATATGGATCAAGATTATTTATGTAGGTAATAGTAGGAATTTTTAATTAACAATAAAATTAATATAGCCTATAAACTATATTTATTGAAAAACTGGTTTTTTGAATTAAATAAGGTTGTACTAGCCTTGTTCATGCAAAACAATCAGAAATAGTTACCAATCCCAGAAGCATATGCAATGCTCTTACATTCCCATAAGATTTTAGTTTCAAGTCTTCTCAATAGAAGTAAATGGGCAGCGTATATGATCTGCACTTCTTTTACAAAAGCCGACAATGAACAATAACAGAACATTAAGCAACACTTAATGCGATCAATTACAGAGACTACTACGTAAGGTCTCAGAGGTTCATAATTGTCTGACGTTAAGTTACGATTAAGCAGCCTTGAAACCAAGGGTCTCAAATAAATATACGGACCGCACTTTATTGTCACTACTTGATTACATAACAAATATACTTCAAATTGTCAAATACTGTCAAATCTTTACTTTGACGATTTTGTCACTAGTGTTTGCCTGCGCAATATAAACTGACATAAACTGAACTCTGGGGTTGAAATCGATCCGTTTATACTCGTATATGTTTTAAACGTCAAAATAAAGGTGTTACAAGAATTATAAATTTGAAAGCAAATAGGAACAAACTAAACAGGATGGTGAGCTTCCGGAGTAGGAATTCTTGATTAACTATAAAATTAAGACAGTCTACAAACCATATTTAATGAAAAACTGATTTTATGAACTAAATAAGGTTGCCTTGTTCATGCAAAGAACTATCAGAAATAGTTGTCAATCCAAGAAGCATATGCAGTGCTCCGTATAAACATTCGTATAATATACTGTTTTCTCAATAGAAGTAAATGGGAAAAGCTAATTATATGCACCTCTTTTACATGAGTATATCACTTATCCGACAATGGAATAGATCTGTATTTATCCACTTTGATTTTTTTCCGATACTTGAATTCTGATAAAACCATATTTAGATCTGTTTAAGAATTTCTTGATCTACCAGGAAAGGGAATGTCTGACCTTACCGCATTACTAGCTTAACAATTTGCAGTATAATGCTGTATTTGATATTTATGTTTGGTAAGTATTAACTTTGTTGACTACAAGAAAACTGTTAATAACATCCTCAGAAATATTCAAGTCTAATACCTAGATTTTGAATATTGCCTTCAGGTAAATAGGTATAAAATTGTCTATGTTTACTATATACCTCGCTATATACATAAATGTGTGATCTGAGCTTCTTCTTAAATCGTTTTCAAATAGCAGCAAGTAGGTCATATACAGAATGACACAGCTTTATCCAAAAAAAAAAATCTGAATATACAGGAGACTCTGACAAATACAATTTTCTAAAAAATATCAAATAGGGTAGTTTGAAAATACACTGCAGGGTACTGGAAACGGGTCCACCTGACATTGCGCTAGGCATGTCGACGACCGGCGCAACAGCAAAGTGTAATAAAAAATGGTGGATGGATGGAACGGAACTGTTTAATTAGTTCTAGCTGATCTACGTCTACTGCATTTACTTTGTTTAGGTTTAACATCACTAGATTCTCGACAAAGCTTTTCTACTAGTAAAAATGTTTTTATTTATTCCTCTCTCAGTAAATTTTACAGAATAGCATCTTATTACTGCTACAGTACCCTAAAAATCTCCTCCCAAATGTCAACATCTGCACATCTGCACTGCTGATATAACTTTCCGTTAGTATGGAAAGTTATATCAGTATGTAGTAATGAGTTACAAACATAAAGCAAAATAAAATGTGAAATTTACAATACTGTCTAAAAGAACAAATTGCTATTTACTAGTTTCTCTTACACAAAATATGACATTTAAATGAGAGAGTTTGTAGATTGATGCAGGCACACTTGATAAATAAGTACTATTACAGAGCTTTTTGCTTAATCTTACACGACCTGCATCTCAAAAATGAGTCGCTCTAGAACACTTTTATTAAGCAAACCTCATTTATTTTTCAATGTTCTAGTAAAAGTGTAATGTCTTTTTAAAACTATTTGTAGTTCCATTGGATTGCATGCGATATGAATTAAAAAGTTGTCTAATGGATAGCTTGGATTAAGTTTTTAATTCCTACTACAAACAAAACGTGTCCACCCTGATTTCCACTTTTTAGTGGTAACACTATCACTAGAAACTTGTGTATGTCAACGCCCTTATTAAAATCAACTCATTAACATTTGAATCCGCTGTGCTTCTATACTTTTTCTTATTAAATCATAATTTAGAAAAAAATCTCAAGCGCAAACATCCTTTCATGAAATATATTCATATGCGGTAGCTTTGCACGTTGTTTTGCGCTGTAATTACTGTTGTTTTTAATTTGCAGGTGCACTTAAAACTTCTCAAATCAAGTTTCTTTCATCAGTTGTCCTTTCAAGCAGAATTAAAACGCGGCTTTGAACATTACATTACATACTCGTAAAATGGCAGCAGTGCTGCTGTGTGCAAGACTTTAATAGAGGTTCGCCTGTTGAACCCTTTATGTTTCTCTCTGTACTGTAAAAATGAAATAATCAGACAGTTCAAATGAAAGGGTAGCTGTAGAAATGCTGGGTGGAAGTTATAGGGAAAAATATATATGGATGTGATTTGCACTATGGTATACTCGCAATTAATTTTACCCTCACACAATCACACAAAATGTTAACTTCAATTTATTTTTTCATAATCAAGTCAAATTTAAAATAAATAATTTGTAACCTATACTTAGGTATTGGAGTAAATAAATTGCCTAAATTATCTATAAAAAATTAGACTTACCCACTAGCTCAATTGTGGGTAAGGCTAAGTAGATTACTGATAGAGCTTACCATGGGCGCCAGTCGAGGGAACCGACAGGAGGGGAGGGAAAATCAAATGAACAGAGTTCCAGTTTAAGTGAATCTATAAAATATTAATTTTAATAATAAATTGTATAAAACAGTCTTAAAACTAATTAATCCAATTAATTGTCAATAATAATGTTGATTAGTAATATATTAAAAAGGGATATGTAAGATAACCTCTTGATTGAGAGTACTAGATTTCAAAGTGATTATAATTTTTTATCAATATAACATACTGAGATCAGGTTGCACAGGCAAGGAAAACATAATAATAGTTATGTCAACTAGATTTTCAACTCAAAATGTTTTATCAATATTAAATATATAGGTAACTCTGCACGTAATGTCTTAACAAACTCCAATATTTTGCTCATAAACAACTGTGTACCGCTGCCTCTCGCTCTATGTCCACACCTGGTAACACCATAGGCACTATGGTACGTAAGGATTTGTTAGTCCTTCTAAAAAATATCTTACCGACAGACCTGGTTGCGTAATCTAAGAATCAGTCCCGTCTCAATGTCACTAAGCTGGGAAATCTGCCCAAATCTTGTACTTCAGGCATAATCCGTGCAAAAAAAGTTCATAAAACTTTCAGCACAAATATGAGCAGATATTTTTAAAACAGAATGCTACGTTATCAAAGTACGACCTAAGTAAAATAAAAAAAACTTAACGGATAAACCTGAAAGTTTAATTATTTTTTACATTCACCGAGATAAGTAAACACGCAAAATTGTCAAAATAAAATGATATGGGTGTTTACCTTTCTTCGTCAAGTAGTATATTTAATTTGTATAAGGGACAGAAACAGGCATAATTGACTTTCCCGTTACCCAGCGGATCCACAAACTAAAAATAATTTCAAATGGGCTTGTTAATTTTGCACTGAAATTAAATTTAAATGTCAAAAATAAATATTCCCTCCCTGAAAAAGCAAGTATGGTAATTATGATCCCTTAACTAATTACTACTACAAAGTTAAGGCAAGAGCAGCGTTCTCATTTCATTTTGCAACTGCTAAGACAATTCAGGCGTACTTATAAAGCGTTGAAAAGCCCAAAAAATTTTCTTTTTAATGATGATGAATCCCACCAAGTTGCGGCGAACAATTTATCAAGTTTATTTTGAAGCTTTATTCAGTGTATTTCTAAACAGATAAATTTAAAGCAGGTTTTAAGTAAAGCGTTTCTGGTAATTAAATATTAATTTAGGTATCATTAATTACGAAGATAAATGACCCTTTAAAATATTAATTAAGTAAAGGGTAGAAATCTTAAGCGGTCCTTTTTTTACATGGGGATTTTTTCATTCCCTTAATATTTAATTTCCAGATTCTAAATGGGACAATGAAATTGTTTGACGAACGCTTATATTCTGAAACATGGAGAACAGATTAAATGTTTGCTCAGTTGATGTTAAAAACGTTTTAAAAACAAAGGTATATCTCCTAATTCTCATTGTATCATCATTAAATTATCATGCAGGCATTAGTATCTTCAAGGGATGTAGCACGTAGCTAGATCTAGTGGCTAGACCTGAGCAGTTCCAACACCAACTTCCTGTCATACTGCATCGAAATACCCCTCTATCTTCGTCGGTGTTAACGATATCTGAACCAGCAAAACAGTTTTATAATTTTCTGGTATACGATATTTATGTTTTATTGTCCTACTATTATTATTATTAATTTTTTTTTTTTTTAAATATAAGTTTGATTTATTATAGCAAGTTACATTATTTTGTTGGTAGCAATTTTTTTATTTTATCATAAAAATGTTTGGCGGCTACATCATAAAATAGCTTATACGGCAAATATATAACCTTTTACATATAAGTGTTTTATAAAAATTTGTTAGTAATATTCCATAGTATATGGGTTTATTTTTTGATAAAATTACGTTGACAAATCGTTCTATAAAACAATAGAACAGTATGAGATGCCTTGTTAGATAGAAGTCTAATTTTACCTCTTACTTTAGCTTTCATAATCATTGTACGGGTATAAGAATAGTCATTTAAAGGCCATTGGAAAGAAAATCAGAAAAGAAGTGGCACATTTAGAAGAAAAGTGTACGCAATGTTGTCGAAACGAAAAGCTTTGAATATTATCTTGAAATTAAAAGAATTCCTACATTTATAACATATGTTTCATTGAAATGTTTTGAAAACATGAAAAATCCATGATTTTAAATGCCTTCATATATTATTATTTACCATTACGATACGGTCTTATGATAAATTCTTTATACGTTCATAATTTCTAATGTTTATAGAAATCGCTCAATTAACTTACTTGTCATTCACAAAGTGCAGTAAAACGCTCAAAATAATATTGTGTATTACACCACTTAACATTCTAGTTGCAGAGATTGTGATTAAACGGAAATGCTCGTTAGTTTCTATTTCTTTACCATACAGTTAATTAATAATGTATTTTTGTTTATAGATTATATGCTTAAAAAATGTCGCATTATTACTACTAAAGATACCAAACTAAAGCCCTTATAAAATTGTTGTTTAATTGATTTCTTGCTATTTATAACTATTTTTGAATAGTTTCCAACAGACCTTACAAAACTTCAACGGGAAGTAAAGCGCATTACAATGTGGTGCCTATTTTGATTGTTGCTATATAGTTGTATAATTATTATGTTTTTGCTATTTTTTAAGATTTAGTTCGAAAACGGCTTTGTAGCTGCTATAAAATACCAAATTGCTAGTTGGGGAGTTCAAAAACGGAATTTCAAGAAGCAACTACTCTTCGAGCTAATACCCCAATCATTGAATTACACGTAAAAACCTATACTAAACGACCAAAATCATTCGTCAGCGGTACCACCAGAGATATACCGGTTTTGAACTTGTTAGCTCTCATCAGTATGCCATATGTGAGGCAATGCTAAAGGTTTTTAGATGTAATTCAATGTTGGTCGGGAAATTAGCTCGCAGTGTTTGTTTGCTTAAATTTGCGATTTTGAGATATCGTTATCGACAGTGATAGAGATCGAAGCCATTCAATGGTACCTGCAATATAGTACTTTGCCATGTTGCCAAATTATCAAATTTTTCGGATCAGTACTTTCCAGATAACGATTCACTCAGTTCACAGTGGGATTCCATGTATAAATTTTAGATTGATCTGAAAGGTTTTACTTGGTTAGTATGCAATTAACCTTATGACGTAATCGATTATATTACAGAAAACTTCTGAAATAAATAATTTATGTCTGCCTCTCTGCCGCTAAATAAAGAAAGAGAGAGTAACTTTAGTCATACTTTCTATTAGTATAGTCTATTTTCTTTTATTTTTATATTTGTTTTGAATTACCATTTTAATGTTGATTGCATACAACAATAACACGGAATATTGTTACAAATATTCATGCAATGTAATAGCATTACTTATAGGCGCCAAATACACGTAGTAGTAACATTGTAATTATTTCTGCATTCTGCACCCTCTTGTTCTGTAGTTGGGTGAAAATCTGTAGAACAGTGTAGGGTCAAATAAATAAATGTTCAATGATTTGAAAGACGCACCGATTTTTTTTTTGGGTTATCGAAGGAACTGTAGCTGACCTGTACAAATAATATTGTTACGGAAGCTCGCCTACCTTTTTAGTTTGTTAAATATGTTCCTGTTTGCGTTAGAATTTATAATTTTTGCAATACTTTTATTTTGACGTTGTCCGGAATATTCCAGGCTATATTCTATTTGTTTTTCAACACGTTCTCGAGATCTCAGAAACTAAGAGAACTCTAAAAATCTATATAAGCGGATAAATTCCGCCGTCACAGTCAGTTTATATTGAACGGCCAGAAGGTGATTGAAAAACGTCAAAGTAAAGTGTTGACAGATGTGAAACGAGTTTGAAGGACATTTCTTGTATAATCAAGAGTGACAATAAAGTTTGTCTACGTGACGTGTTTCCACGAAAAGGCAACTTCGAGGTTACAATATGTACGTCTACTAAACTGCGTACGCCAAATGCAGCAAAACTACATCTAGCAGTCATTAGTTACTCCTTGCTGGACCTGAGAGACCGTAAAGCACTGTCTACTAAACTAGTTCTACAGAGGTTGTTACTGCTGCTACAAAATATTACCAACGAGCTATGTACAATGAAAATTATTATTGAGATTTACTATTTTCCAAATAATATAATAATGTAGTCAAGATTCATATTCGATTATTGTTGTCAGCTAATATCCTTCATCTACAAAATTATAGGACTCGTTGCTTTTAATAATATAAAATTCATGACGAAAATTATTCTCAGAGCGTCAATAATAAAAATATTTAACGTAATTTTCGAACTACAATATTATAACACACTGCCTTTCGATTTCTTTCCATAAAGAAAATATGAATTTATCATTTGTAATAGTTTGTTTTATTTTATGGCTTTTGAAACGATTGCAAAAACACCATTGTCTGCAGGGCCTCGAAACTGATTAAATTAAAACATAAATAGAACCTTGACCACATTTAGACAGGGTTTATTCAACTTTTTTTACGAAAACGTAAGTGTTAAATTTCTGTTCCTAAGAGTCTGGGAAATATCAGCTGCGACCTACTATCCTGACAACCCTACATAGGGTGAATGTTTCACATAAACAGAGACAGATAAAAGACCCTTGTGAGAGGTTCCTTTCAGTTACTACATACATTTGTAATTCATTATATATAAAAAAACAATATAATAATTGAGTTATGTTAGTTATTTCAGTAACATTACTGTCTTTGTCAATTTTTCCTTAAAATTTAGAAAATGTTTACTGCGGTATTTCTTTAACTTAATCGAAACATCCAAAGTCGAAGCAAGGACAATGATTTATTACAATAGGATTCAAAAGGAAAATGAAAATCTGTAAAAATACAATTTTTATTTGACGAAGCATTCAGACAGGAATTAAACAGTAAATAAGCTGTTGCTGAATAACAATTAATTTGCTTGCTTAATAACAATTTTAATTTGTGCAAATCTATAGATCTATAATAAAAAAATAAGTTATTCTATAATTAATAACAAAATATTATTCTTTAAATAAATGTTAAATTTGTTAATTACAATGCTTGGATGTCAAGAATATGTAAATACTTATATCAGATATACTTTATTACTGAATTAATACATATACATTTGAATGAAGTTTAAAATTTGAAATAAGTATATTATTATACTAAAATACAGATTAGATTTTTTCCGTGATAGGACTTTGATCTGCACAATTTGTGTTATATAGTTTTTAATTATTAGCGTAAGATCGGATATCGAGAAAGCTCCAAAATAAGATGACGATCAACATCAGTTCAGCTAATCTTCTTCTACCCTACTCCATAGAATGGTTTCAGAAATTGATGAGTTATTACAAACCATAATCAAGCTATGATCTGTTTTTAACAATGCTGCTGACGTTGTGAGATATAAGTGGTCTGCAGCCGAAGTAATCCAATGCTGGTCGTGGCATTAATCCGCGGAGTAGTTGTTTCCTGCAGTATCATTTACAGATATAATGCCTCGTCGTCCAGAGCGAGAGGTATGTGTTAAGTACCTGCTGCAATGTAGGTCGTTTTCTGTTAGTCGAGCCGCTTGGGCCGAGCAGGAAGTAAGCAGATCACTTATATCTCACCTGCCCTTGGCTTATGTGTGAACAAACATATCAAGGAACAGCCCGTTCAATTGTCGGTCATCTCACCTATGGCATACTGATGAGGGCTAACAGGCCCGAAACCGGTCTATGTCTGGTGGTGTGTTCAACAAGGGTTCTTGGCTGTTCACACAGATACTGCAGGAGTAATTCAATGCCGGTCGGGCCATTAGTCCGCGGAGTAGTTGTTTCCCGCAATATGATTTACAATATCATTTACAGCTGCTGACAATGTTATGATTTTTCTACTCCCAATTATTACGAAAGCACTGGATAAATATAAAGTTGTGCTCCAAATCTGCGAAAATAAATTGAGATGTATTTGTACCTGATCTGTACTTTTTAAACTTTATTAATGGAAAAATATAGATGATTATCTAATATATAAAATTCTCCTGTCACAGTGTTAGACGCCATACTCCTCGGAAACGGCTTGACCTATTTTTATAAAAAATTTTATGTATATTCGGTAGGTCTGAGAATCGGTCGTAATCTATTTTTCATACCAACCAACCAAGTTTTAGTGATTCTGGACCTTTTAGGGCAACCATGAATTAGCGGTCGCCGGCAATATGACACTGGCACAGTCTATATATTTTCTAGGTTTGTGCTTCTCACCCAGTAAACAGCACGGAGTAGGGATAAGAACAAAGCCGACTACCAAAATATTCACTAGAAATAATTCATATGGCAAAACAACGTTTGCCGGGTCATTTAGATTTTTAGATATATAGTTGTTAAATAACTTCTACAATTAGAACTATCAGAGATCAGACTTTTCCCATTTTCGACAACACTGCTTGGTTTGGTTCAAATATTGCTTATACGTTATTACTATGAGAAAACTACGCTGTATATGGGGCAAAGTATATGTCTTCAACAGAATAATTCATAAAAATTATGTTACACGTTATAATTTTAATAGATTGTAAAGTGCTTGAGACATGTTGCTCTTGTTTCTTTGTTTATTAGTAGTAAAATTAGTTCAGAAAGTTAGTCATAAATGTCCCTGGTGCACCGTATATATTCGCTTACCTTTTGAATTTTCAGAAATATAGCTAATTACCCAATTACTTTTTATGTTTCATTGACACTATTTCAAATAAACAGAACCTTACATTCAAAGAATCTGTTAAGAGGTTGATTTTATAAACTTATTCGTGCATAGCCAAAAAATATATAAATTATCTAAATAATTAAGAAAATCTATAATTTAAACTAAAAATAAATTCGATTTCCAAGCCGAACCATAATTGAAATGTTGCTTATACTACTTAGAAGTTCGTTTTTTTCCGCCTAATTGTATTTGTTCGTATTCAAACTCCTAAGCCCATTACACAAATCCCTGCTCCTTACATAATAATTTCATTTGAAAGCTGTCCAGATAATTGGGCGTTTCTAGAAATAAAATCACTCCTAAGTGATTAGTGATTTGTGATCCAGTACAATTTTACGATGTTATTTGGGAACAATTAAATCTTAACATAAAAGAAACATAAAATAAACTTGTAAGTATCTCAATTAGGAAACACTGCATTCTCTTTAAGAATAACAAGGTTCTGGCTTCTTACCTGTCTGGATGTATCGCTGATATTTTTATGAAATGTAAATATTATTATTAACGTATACTAAAAATTCAACTATTGAATACTTATTTAAAAGTTCTTGCGTAAAATTAATTTATGGCATTTAAATGAAATTACCACCTCTTTGCAGCAACTTTGCAGTAGGTAACTATGCTGAATAAAATTGTATTATTTCATGTTGAATTAATTTGCAAGTATCTCCCATATTAATTAAATAAAGTAACCTATACTACAAATAACAGATCCTCCATTTTAAATCTTGAATTATTCTTATTATTCTTATTCTATCCCTATCCCTATCCCTATCTTTATTCTTATTCCCTATTATCTTATTCTTATTCTTTATTCTTATTCCTATTCTTATCTTATTCTTATTCTATCTTTATTCTTATTCCTTTATTCTTATTCTTATCTTATTTCTATTCTTTATTATCTCTTATTCTTATTCTTATCTCTTATTCTTATTCTTATTCTATTCTTATCTCTATTCTTATTCTTATTCTTATTCTTATTCTTTGTCTTATTCTTATTCTTATTCTTTATTCTCTATTCTATCTGTCTATTCTTATCTTATCTCTATCTCTTTATTCTTATCTCTTATTCTTATCTCTTATTCTTATTCTTATTCTTTATCTCTATCTCTATCTCTATCCTTTATCTCTTATCTTTATCTCTTATCTCTTATCTCTTTATCCTTATCCTTATCTCTTATCCTTATCTCCTATTATCTTTATCCCTATCCCTATCCCTATCCCTATCCCTATCCCTATCCCTACCCTTATCCCTACCCTATTCCTATTCCTATCCCTATCAATAACTCTACCCCTACCCCTATCCCTATCCCTATTCCTATCCCTATCTCTATCTATATCTCTATCTCTATTCATGTTCCTATTCCTATCACTACCGCAGTATCATTGTCCTTATAATTATCGTATAGCATTATAGTTATTGTTATCCGAAGATTTATAAAACGTTTTCTGTTTCTTATAAAACGAGAGTACATATCATAGAATAATGAATAATTATAACTAAAACAAGTTATAAAATTTTCCTTTCCTTTTCTAAAGTGTTGCCATTGTATATTTCCTTGCATTACTTAAAAATTGATGGCAATTTGTTTAGTAATAAAATTAATTTACAAATTGTCACATCGGTTACATACGGCATATTAATTTTCTTATCTCTAAAACTATTAATATCTTCATCATGTTGACATTTGCAGAGCTATTTTTTAGGTATATGTTTGTATTGCTTCTTTTTGTACCATAGCTAATTTAAGTATTAACCTTTAAAAAAATTTCTATAAAATGTTAACATACGCTCAGGATTCTCAATATTTATTCTTCATTTCGAAATCTTGAAACTATATTACTGAATACCTCGATTCGCTGTTAAATTCTGAATTAAATGATATATCATCTATTGTACAGTTCTAACTACGCAGCATAACTCTATTTCCACTAGAAGTCACTTGGTAGTTTCGCTTTCATTAAAATACAGCGCCACCCCTTCATGCTCGCTCTGGCTCTCACTCGCCCGAAGTGGTAGGACCTTCCGGAGAAGTGCAATAAGAAATAGGTAATTAATTGGTGGGATAGATCTGTGGAGATTTGTCACTGGAGACACTAATTGAATGAAGTATCAATTAAGAAAAAAAAGACTATCCGCTCGAAAAGAATGTAGTTGTCAGCTAGATTGAGCGCCGCTGCTCTGCGGTAAAAATTACAATGCGGTATGTCAATGAGCGGTGCTACAGAGTCGGAGTTAGAAACAATAGAGCCCTATTTTTTTCGTCTTTTACAAATTGTAGAAAAAAATTTGAAATAATGACGCAATAATAGTTTCTTAATTATTAATCCTGGAGAAAATGGTGACAGTTTATTACGTTCTTATCGCTCTTTGGAAGTCATCGCCTTAAGTAAAATTCTATTTAAAACATTTTCTTAAAGAATCAATATTTAAGGTGAGTTGATTGAGTATGTCATATCATTAGTAAAAGTTAGTGACCTGTATGCAGGGTGATTCAGAGCTTATCCTAAAAAATTGGGAATGTTCAACACACAAGTACAAATACAAAATTATAACACGCATTCTGAAAACTATTTAAAAATATGGTCTACTGTAATGGAGTCAGAATGCAAACTGACGTCACATATCGCACGAAAAAAACACTTGCAATATTACTTGTGACCTGTCTTTAGAATGAATAAAATTTTGTTACACTACTTTTGAAGAAGAATTGCGGTACTTCATCACTATTAGGAACATGAAGTTTGTAAAAAAATAGCACATACCTTATTAAAATAACTGTTCGAAATTTTGTCCTTCGACTTGTACACACGCCTTATCTAATTTTGCCCCACTGAAGCCAATGTTCGTCCTGAGACTTGAGATACTGAACCCCATCCATTTGATTTGGTAATATGAATGACCTAATCAAGCGATCATCGATAAACCCTGCCCAAACATTTAAGGAAAAATATTGTTGGAAATGATTTCGTTGCATCGCGTAAAGATTTTCAAAATCTCAAATATGAGTATTATGAATGTTATACATCCTATTCGTAAGAAATAATCCTTTGGTATTAATGCTTGGGCAATCGGGCCATGGTACGGATATAATTGAGTCTCATGTATGATACGCCACACTGTTGATTGGGACATTCCTTGTACTTGTTGGGGGATTTGCCTGGTACTTATTCGGAGATTCTCTAAATCACTAAAATGTGTTCATCAGCTACTTCAATACGCCGTGGACGCCCTGGACCTCCATTTTATTCACGATTCGGTTGAAAATGTTCCGTGCACTACCGCGATAAAAGTAGCTGTATTTTGGCACATGTCTACCGGGAAATCGTTCTGCGTACAGATAAGAAGCTGCTAAAGCATTTTTTCTTACTTCACCATAAATTAAAACGATATCCACCAACTCCGAGTTTAGACCAGGGTCGATAATTTTGGAAACCAAAAAAAAAATAGTAGGATGAAACCCATTGGAAAAGAAAAATGAAAGGAAAAATAATTTACGGGCGATCTAAGGTCGGGAAGTGGAAGGAGGTGAGTTTTTAAGGGTAAAAAACGGTTTTTCTCGATTTCTGGCAAAACTACAAGTCCTATGGAAAAAAGTTAAATAGAAAAGTTGTAGGTATTAAAAAGATCTACTAATTTACTAAACAATTAATTTTTATTTTTAATAATAAATAATTATTTTTAAAACAATACTAACAATATGCCATTATCTCTATAAAAATATTAATTTACTTACTTTTACTTTTGTATCTACACTTTTTTCACATAACTTCAAAATTTAGGTGAAAAATTCAAATAACCAAGTTTTTGCTTTTTTATTATTATTATTTTAAATTTTTACGAAATTTGGTGAAAACTTACCTTTTTATGTCCCAAACACACTGTAATTTTTTTGATTTAAAATATTTATTTTTTCACCTTATTTTGACTTAATATCGAAAAAGCACCCAAATTTTCTATTGAAAATTCTCTTGCTTTTTTAAAAAGTCGGTGGGCTTTTTGTTCGTTGAAATCTCTACTTTCTGATGGTGTAAAAAAATATACATTACTATGGCAAATGTTCTCAGAAAATGCAAAGAAATGAAAAAATATTGTAGATGTCTTATTAAATATTAACTTTATTAACTTATTTGGTTGTTAATTATAGTAGTATATTTCGACTTTTTTTGTTTATTAATGTAACATGGAATCTTACGTTTTTTCGAGTAATTAAAGTATAGATTTTAATAAATAGCTTAAAATTGTACATGATTAGAAAAAATTTTCGGATTCGAGTTTGTCGCATCGTTTCTTTGCATTTTCTGAGAACATTTACCATAATAATGTATATTTTTTTACACCATCAGAAAGTAGAGATTTCAACGAACAAAAAGCCCACCGACTGTTTTAAAAAAGCAGATATTCTGACTTGAGAATTTTCGATTGAAAATTAGGGTGCTTTTTCGATATTAAGTCAAAATAAGGTGAAAAAATAAATATTTTAAATAAAAAAAATTACAGTGTGTTTGGGACATAAAAAGGTAGCCAAACTTTGTGAAAAAAAAACAAATATTTTGGAAAAGATAAAAATAAAAAACCGAAAACTTGGTTATTTGAATTTTTCATATAAATTTTGAGGTTATGTGAAAAAAGTGTGAATACAAAAGTTGTAGATCTTATTATTACCTATAACTTTGCAATTTAACTTTTTTCCATAGGACTTGTAGTTTTGCCCGAAATCGAGATAAACCGTTTTTTACTCTTAAAAACACCCCCATCCACTTTCCGACCTCAGATCGCCCGTAAATTATTTTTCCTTTCATTTTTGTTGTATTCTCTTCCTTTTTCAATGGGTTTCATCCTACTATTATTTTTTCACTTTTTAACGTTTTCAAAGGCCTCAGCACTGGTCTAGTTGCAGCCACGTTGTTTAGTTTTACGAAATATTTAAATAGCTCAATTAATTATATTATATTTTTATTAGCTGTTACCCATGGGAATTGTATGCTCAACTTTTGTGTCCTTGAGGCCCATTTTCAAAGTGATTGTTAGACATTTTTCACTTTTTTCCAAGCCGCTCTGTATTTAAAAAAACGAGTCGCAGGAAACTCACGCATGTAACAACTACGAATATTTATTGCCTATTACCATCATGTAATTAATCATTAGCGGAACATTTTAAATAGTGTCAGAGAGAAATGATGCGAAATCATATTTTCATTTTTCCAAACACTGCCATCCATCTTTCTCAGAGAATGCTGAGAGCCATTCGGCGTGTAATTCTGATAAATAGTCTCAGATTAAATATAAACATCGTGTTTTGTTCTCCCTTCCAGACGAGGCGTCCAAATATTTCTTCACCCCTTTTGTACAATTTTCTGCGAAAGCTGTTATAAATAACACCCCATTTAAAACAACTTTAAATATTAAATTATATAGATTAAGGCATTATTTATCTGTGTGTTTACCTCACTCGAAATATACCGTGAAATATATTAACTTCTTGGTTTGTATATGCACGGAAGTAAAGAATGGGTAGGAATTATTCAACGTTTTAATGAAAAGAAGAGACTGAGATCGCTACTGCTACATTACTGTTAATTATATCTTATATACATTTTATATTCTTGGTCTAATGATCTTACTAAATTTACTTAATTTAGGTTTTTCACAATTCGCGATATTTGTGTTACATAGCGTACTAAATACAGAGATGGCTATTACCCGAATACATTGTATTCATTAGTAGTATTTAATACAATATTTGTGTAATAATTAATATTGAAGTATTGAATACTTTAATCTGACGGTATTGAGTATTAGTATTCATCAAGTTTACATATGTATTCAGGATTCAGTACTCAAAACTAGTATTCATGAGTAGTGAAAGTATTTTACGTCTCTTTCTACTTACAAATTTCGTCTGCATGAGCTGTACTACAGTTGTAGCAATATTAGTCATTCCCAGAAATAGAAAATTTACTAGGTTGTCGCTATGTTTGACACTATTCTAATATTTTGTATTTGTTATGAAATATGCTTTAAATCGTTTACTTCATCATGTAAATATTTGTATCAAACAGTAATCTATTTATTGCACTGTGATTCTTTTGCAATATATTTAACTCAAATAGAAAATACATATTAGGTGTTTCATTTCACTTCCTTTCACAGTTATCTAGCTTAAACTTTAACAATTTTAAAACACACAAGAAACAATGTATATCTACGTAGGCTACAAAACAGAAGTAAACGAATAAGTTGAATACGAAAAAAATATATTTATTTTGTACAGGGTATCTCAACGAAAATTGAACCCCCCTATAATTGGAAAACCGAATAATATTTCAAAATTCGCCGAGACCCGTCGATTATTGTTCTTGGGGGGAGCTTTTTTGACAGTCAAGCCACCTCGATATGTTCATCCCCCTAACGCCTAGCAACCCCAACTTAAAAATTTCAAATGCAACTACCCCACTTGTGGCACTTCATTTTAAAGCCCTTTTCATTGCGAAT
Source organism: Monochamus saltuarius (assembly GCA_025584915.1). Lineage (NCBI taxonomy): Eukaryota > Metazoa > Arthropoda > Insecta > Coleoptera > Cerambycidae > Monochamus > Monochamus saltuarius. The sequence continues at coordinate 65,525,023 of CM046722.1, read as the reverse complement.
ACAATGAAGTACCGTTTTTAGAAATCGGTTGAGATTTGATAGAATTATTGGTTACAAACGAAAATATGACAAACCAACTTACGCGTAGTAATTTCTACACAAATGCCCACCACTAATAAGTTTTTCATCTACTACTACACATGACCGCATTACCTAATTGTTATTGATGTGTCTATCAGTTTACAAAAAAGTCAGAAATGAAATAAAAAAGCTGAATCAAATAATAAATCAGATTTATTTGATGAATTGCTCAAAATGACCCCGTTAACTTCCAAACAATAATACAGTCTGGTTTCAAATTCTGGTCAAACATTATTAAAGACATCCGCAGTTATTAATCGGCATTCTTCTACAATTCTCTGACGTAGCACTTGCAATGTTTCCGGCTGAGTGGCGTACACCCGTGATTTTAAATGACCCCACAGAAAAAAGTCCAAAGGGGACGGATCCGGAGATCTTGCTGGCCATTCGACGGGACCTCTTTTGCCAATCCAATGCCCCGGGAAATGGTCATCCAAAAATTGTCGCACAGCAGCAGCATAGTGCGGGGCGCACCATCTTGTTGGAAGGTTATTTCATTTTCTAGTAAATTGTCGCCACTTTCTAAAATCTCTGTTATCCTAGGATCAATTGTACTTTCCAATAATTCTAGATAGGTGTTTCCATCGAGATTACCTTGATGAAAAATGGTCCAACAAGATGGTCGCCCAAAATGCCTGCCCAAACATTAAATTTTTGAGGTGTCTGAGTATGAAATTCCCTGATTAAATGCGGATTAGTATCACTCCAATAACGACAATTGTGTCTATTCACTTCGCCATGTGCATTCGTCGGAGAAACATGTATTGTAGAGAAGATTTGGATTCAGTAGAAGTTGTTCACTAAAGTATTCGCAAAATTGGTTACGGCGATCAAAGTCATCTTCATGTAACTCTTGAACCAGCGTCATCTTAAATGGATGAAACTTGTGTTTTTTCAAAATTCGATGAACACTGGAATACGCCAGAAGCTTGAGACATAGTTGTAATCGATTGCTTATTATTATCCATCTGTACATGACCCAAAACTGCCACTTCAACTGCTTCATTTCGAACTGGCCCAATTACTTCATGTTTCTTGTTTAAAAGCGAACCTGTTGCAACAAATTTGTCAATCAGGTGTTTAACGTACTAGTGGTTTGCATTTTTTCAGGATGATTGGTATTAAAAATTCGTGCTGTAGCTTTAGCGCAATCGTGATTTCGATAATAAATTGCAACAATTTCTACTCTTTCCGCGATAGAATAAACCATTTCGAACACACGTTAATACTTTCAATAACGGCTGAAACTAACGATTTCTTGGTCACAATCAAAAAACACCGACTTTTTTTGTAGTACTGATTTTTGTTATTTTGAAAAGGTCTGAATTTCTATAAACTTAAGTATCTTCTACTAATAACTATTTTAGTATCTAGTTTTATTTGCTTCAGCTTTTATTTCATTTCTGACTTTTTGTAAACTGATAGACACATCAAGAACAATTAGGTAATGCGGTCATGTGTGGTAGATGAAAATCTGAATAGAGGGGGGCATTTTTGTAGAAATTCCTACTCGTAAGTTGTTTAGTCGTCTTTTCGTTTGTAACCAATAATTCTGTCAAATCTCAACCGATTTCTGAAAACGGTACGTCACTGTATTCGGAATGAAAAGGGCTTTAAAATGATGTGCCGCAAGTGGGGTAGTTACATTTGAAATTTTATAGTGGGGGTTTCTAGGAATTAGGGTAAATGAACATATCGAGTTGCCTTGACTGTCAAAAAAGTTCCCCCCAAGAACAAAAATCGACGGGTCTCGGCGAATTTTGAAATATTATTCGGTTTTCCAATTATAGGGGGGGTCAAATTTTCGTTGGGATACCCTGTATACACACAATCTATGTTGGTAACTATGATTCGGCGTTTTCACATGAGTTTTGGAAGTAAAATGTATTTAATAGGGCTAATCTATGTGTCTATCTAGATAATTCTGTAAACATATTAAATGTTTTTTATTGCTTCAATTTCCAAGCAGGCGGCGTATCAGAGCCATCCTACACCAGCCGCCAATGATACTGTGGCTTATGTTCTCTAGTCCTTTATTATGCATTTAATTAGATTTAAATATACACACTACAACGCAAATATTCAGCATTGTATTCATATATTATTATGAATACTAAAATACAAGTATTAGGATTCAAGTACTCTTTGAATGTTCAGATTTCAAGTAATCATGAATACTTTTTTTAAATGAATTGGCCATTAAGATTGCTCAGTATTCATGGATTGAATACTTTTCCTATGTTCATACTAAGCTCTGGTCATATACAAAGTTTGGCATGTAACTGTGGATAATAAAATTCACGTTACTATATTCCTTTAATTTAAACCATAAGGGAGGAATGACTATACGAAGGAACAACTAAAACTTCCTTTAAATGACATATTGCCGAGCCCCTATAAATATACAGTCAAATTACTGCTATTGATGGAAACAATGTTATAAGTGAATTTCATTATAAAAATTGTGCCGTAATGCAACATTTTGGTGTCCATGATGGAACCCCCATCTAACTTAACCAAAAGCTTAATAACGAGTAGTTGAAGTAACCAAACACGATCAAAACTCTATTGTTGATATACTTTTCATTACTTGAAACTTCGAAAAAAGCAATAAAATAAACGTAAAAAATCGCGCACATTATGCCTGCAAAAACATGCATAGCGCGAACCTGCAAAACCTACTCATGAAGGTTCCCATTTTATTTAATGTAGCATCGCACACTAGACCAGCACCAGCATGTACCGTCACTTCCAATGACCGTCACTGCAGATCGCGTTCATGGCCTGCAGTTACTATGCTTGGCCGCACTAGTCCGATAAAGTTGTGTTTCCACAAAGGTCATGGTATGGTGTTAGAAATATTCAACCAATTGTGAATGTGTCACGGAACCGTCCGGTACCCTCGCTAATCAAACCATAAACAAACTGCAGGTCTTTCGGACGATCCAAGAGCTCGAATTTTTGTTTTTCTTTTTGGCATTCGGAAATACTGGAAAAAGTTTACCCAGTTCAGAAAATAAATGATGAAATTCACCACACACGCAAAACTTTCTCATTTTCCTGGTTTTGTCCCCCTCCTTCTCTTCATACAACATGGCTAAAATAAACATTTCTTCTTCTGAACTACACTCAACTACTACTGAAAAACTTAAAAACGTTTGTCATACCCATAACTTGCACAAAAAGTTGCTAGTCCGTGTTGGTCAAGTGTACGAAGTCGTTCAGGCTTGCAGGTTAATGCAGGCATAATATGCCCGATCTTTAAGAAATACTGATCCAGAGTATTGTGCTTGCGCATCACATCATCAAAATCTAAAGAATTGTTTCAACAAAAAAATTACAGAGTTCACCATCAATGAAACTTGTCCCATATGAAACCGTTAACTTCCATGTGGTTCAATTAAGAAACGTAGCTATTTTTTCACAATTTAGGGAAATTAACTGTGGTTCACAGCGATTTATTCAGAAGTAATGGATGTTTAGGTTGAATTAATATCAGATTCCTATTCTCCATAACTTTGGCACAGATTCGTAATCTGTGCATTACATAGGAATATCATAGTGATAATCAAAACCATAATTACTTTTCTATAGTTTAGTATATTGATGAACCCTGTGTGTGGAAGAGTTCATATTATAATAAAAATATCTACCGCCCTGCATCGACTTCCATATATTGACTGCTGTTTTCTTATTACAGTGCCTCCTGAACAGCCGACTATTCTGGACAAGTGGGGGCGGCAGCTGAACGGGACGGTGGGTCCCCATGAGGAAGGGGACGACATCACTCTGACCTGCAGGACAGTAGGCGGCCACCCGCAACCCCTGGTGCGGTGGCTGGTGAATGGGCAGATTGTCGACGATCAGTACGAGCATAATGCCGGCGACGTAATAGAAAATAGATTAGTTTGGCCCTCGGTGGGGAGGAAGGACCTCGACGCGCTGTTTATTTGCCAGGCAGTTAATACCAAGCTCACCGAACCAAAGGAGGCCATGGTTGTCTTGGATTTAATATGTGAGTATTATCGATCGAGTTATGTGGCGTCTTGCCTTGATCGCTGATGTAGGGCACATGTAATAAGTGGGAAAGTTTAGGGGGTCCTTCTTATTGTCTAACTGTTGCAAGCAGAAAATATTATGGATTTAATTTTAATGTTTTTATTTGATAAATGTTAATACATTGTAGTTGATGGATGAGTAATGTTGTACAGAGTGATCACTCGAAAATTGACCCCTTCATATTTCTCCGTTATTATTCGAGATACGAAGAAAAAGTTTAAGGATAAAAGTTCTCTGGACTTTTAAATTTTGTTTAAAGCATATATCACAGAAACAATTGAATATCGCTTTTCAAGATACAGGCGTTAAATTTATTTTTTGAATGGAAAATTCTGTATATTTTTATGCCATTAGAAAGAACCTTTAGTAGGCTTTTCAAAAATTACATGACACTTATCTTTAACAGTTTTCGAGATACTGCGTCTTTATATTTAGGTAATATGCAACATCATCATAGTAAACGTGAAACTTGACACCTTTATTAAAAAAATAACATTTTTCAACCAATACGTAAGTATCCATAATTTTAATAAATAAAAGATGTAAAATTAAACATTTTTTATTACAATAAATTAAAAACTTTATTAAAATACAGGGTGATTCATTAATAATGGGACAGAGCTTAAGGGCAAGTTATTGACCTCAAAATAGAGCGATTAAGCCAATGCCATGCCAATATGTCTTATCCGAATGTTGCTCCTTTTCGATCTACAGAGTATCAAAGATGAAATAATAAATTACATTTTCTTTATTATTTTTCGATCGCATCGACCGTATTTTATAAACGACTTTGGTGTATCTGCTGGTTTGAATCCCTTTAAATCGCTACGACTTTTTTGTGCTACACTGTATCTCATTTTGGTCTGGAAAAATTGTCTTCCCTATCTTTTCTAGTTAAAAAAGGTACACCTTTTTGATGTCGCTAAAAGTAACGGTGTCTGAGAAAACCGCATCTAAATCTCATGATGTATGCAATTTATCTAAAAGTAAAGTCAAATTGTTGCGTAAGTAATGGGCTATAATGTAACAGCAGAATCAGCTCTGTCCCATTATTACAGGGTGTTTCAGAAGGAAATGTACATACTTGCACAGATATACAGTATGCTATTCTACGTTCAATTTTAAGCAAAAAATTCCTTTGAATTTAGGTCTGGAAATGCTTCATTTAGAATATGTCAAATTTAAAGAAAAATCATTACATTTTCTTTAAAGATTGTGATGCATGCTAATTATGTTAACGAGTTATTAAAGAAAATGTAATATTTTTTTTTAAATTTGACATCCTGTATAAACTAAACGAAGCGTTTCCAGACCTAAGTTCATAGGAAATTTGTTGCTTAAAATTAAACACAGAATAATATACTGAAGTATGTACATCTCTTCCTGAAACACCCTGTAGAAACTAGAGACTATTAGGTCTAGAAACAGGTCTAGAGTTATACTTAAGTATAATAAATGCCTAATAAAACACAAGGAACAAATTTATAAAAATAGTTCAATATCTTTTTCAATACAAAGTTGGTATCGTTTTGCTAAATGTTGCAGTGTTGTATCATATTGGTTTGATTGATATTGTGGATAATCTCTTCGACTCTCCTTTTCATAACTTCAGTACCTTGGGTGAATAAACTTTATTTCCTAAATACCCCCACAGAAATGTATCCATAGGAGTGAGGTCAGGACTAGTGGATGGCCATTGTATTGTTCCTCCTCTACCTATCCATTCAGGATACATTTCATTTAAAAGATCGCATACTCTTCTTGAACTGTTATAATAGAATCAAATTTCTAATAAAAAATGCTTAATTTTACATCTTTCATTTATTAAATTATTGATACTTACGTATTGATTATTTTTTTATGAAGATATCAAGTTTCATGACTTACTACGATGATATTGCATATTAAAAATAAATACGAAGTGTCTCGATAACCGTAAAATATAAGTGTCATGTAAGTATAATATATTTTTGAAAAGCCTACTTGACGATCTTTCTAATGACATAAAAACAGGGTGTTCCATTAAAAAAACAAAGTTAAAGTATGTATCTTAAAAATACTATATTCATGTTTTTGTGATATATGCGTTAAAAAAATGTTTAAAAGTATCTACAACTTTTAATCATACACTTTTTTCGTATCTCGAATAATAACAGAGAAAAAGGGGAGGGGGACATTTTCGCGTAACCACTCTGTAGAGGGTGATTGTTTTATTATGAGAAGTTCGTTTTTCTTAGAAGCAGCTGAAGTACAGTTAGCATCTACAAAAATACTGTGTTTGCGCTGACTGAGGCTTGGAATTAAGGTGGATAATAACGCCATTAAAAACGACACTGGGAGTCGTGATGGTCCAATTTTTTCTCTTAGAAGATACAGACTACTGTTTTTGTAACTGGAATTTTCTGTTCACCATATATTTTTTTAATAAACTTCAATACAATTAAAAAAATTTAGCAAATATTCGTATAGTACAAGTTAAATCAGAGTTCACAGTTTATCGACTTCTGTACCATTCTTTTTATAAATACAAATATTTAAAAAAACGACAAAACACAATCCTTGGTGTTTGCGTTACAATTATTTAACGATTGTTCTTATTTTAATTAAAAAAAATATGTACACATTCTGAGAAAACTCACATACAGGGTGATTCCTCTATGATATATCAGTTGTTAGGGCAGATCGTGTCAGATGCTAGAAGCCAATAGCACCACTGCCCATATTCGTATAGGGCATCTTATTTTTTAGGTAATTTCAATGTTTTTATAACTACACTAAAAGTTAAGTTTAAATTATAATATGATGAATTATGAATAGTATTCTGATTAAAAAAATCTATAAAATATTAAATTTATCATAAAATACGGCCATAAAATTTCTCCTAATGTCATTGTCTTGCCACATAAAATTTGTATATAGCTTTCATCCCAAATTAATTACAACACAGGAAAAACAAACGTCGTGTCGATACGTGAAACCTATCAGTAGCTAACAAAATAATAATACATTAAGTTTTTCTCAAATATTTTCAAAGCCGAAATAGGTAGGTCAAATATCTTTTGAGCATATTCAGCATTAAATTCTGCAAATTTGCCCCAATTTAACCAGCTTCGTATCTCTAGCGATAACTGAGATACTCATGGTGAGGTTCGAAAAAGAGCACTATAAAAAATGTATTCAGTAAAAAGTTGAGACCGTTTAATGTTCTGTCTCAACTAAAATTGGTCAAGGATTTAAAAACTATAAAAAAAAGTTGAACAACTGTATTTAATGTAGCTTAATAACGACAGGTATATGTATTAGTTTTTATAATAATTAGATTTTTGCTATAATGGAGAATTTACTTTTTTCTGTATAAATAAATATCCAATAAGGGCAATAAGGGACAATAACACATGTAAATTGGTAAAACAGCAACACACAAAAAGAAATACAACGTGCAAAGTAAACTAGACATAAACAATTAAATCTATAGCACAGTACAGTATGAACAGTAAGTTTGTAGTTACATGAAATCAAACTTAAAAAAATGATAGTTCAGACTACAAAAAGCCCCAACCTGAATTCAGTATAGCGTTAAGCTTTAAATATAAAAATTTCGCAAATTTGCACTGAATAGACTTCAATTGCTAAGATTAAGATAAAAGGGAGACTACCTAAAATATTTCAACTCTGATCTTAAATAGGCAAAAGACAGCATCTTAAGACATTCTACACTATCGTAACTTTTACAAGATGTAAAAATAAATCCCAAAGAGTTAGAAGCAGTCACAACGATATAATCAAAGTTGAGGGAGAACGTGAGTTTATCATCAAATGTTACTCCAAGATATTTAATTTTACTTAGCCTTTCTAAAGCGGTTTCCTGCAAGGTATAATTAGTATGTTACATTTAGATAAATTCAACATTAGGTTATTAGAGTCACACCACTAAATCGACACATTTATATTATTCTGAAGCTTCAGGTAGTCATCAATCGATTTTATTTTAGAGAAAATTTTCAAATCATCCACGTACAGAAGTCCATATCAAACAAGCTCGTTAAGCCATTAATAAAAATCACGAGTAAGAGAGGCCCAAGGACCCTTATGATACTCCCAATGTTGCACGGAACTTATCGGATTGATGGCCCATATATTCAACATTATGCTGTCTATTAGATAAATAAGACGTTAATAAAAAGAGTAACTTATCAGAGAAACCCAAAGTCAGCATCTAACGCAACATAACCATTATTTATTTACTGTACATATACAGAACATGAAATATGTTTTTCGCAGACTAATAGACTGCGACACGCATTGCCTTCAAACAAACAAAAAAAAATAAAAAACCATCCAACTAACTAAACTTTTACGCTTACTTTTTTAGTTATCTGTGTTTAGGTTCAAAGAACGACTGATTACATGAAAGCTACTAATATCTAAAAAATTAAGTTTCTCTTTCCTTTTATCCTTACGATTATGGTCCTTTTTGTTTGCGGAGGGTGCGCTTGGTCTCCTAAATGACGGTACAAGATTTTTTGCAATTAGCTGCCCCTATACAAAAAACTGAAACACATTGTAAGGGTTCAAAGTTCTCACTGGGGCCCTAATAGAAATGATTCAATCAGCGTGCGAAGTAAAGCCAATCCTGATTTTGTTCGATCGGTGGTGTTAATTGAGACGTAACTCCATGATTTCTTAGAGTATGATTTAAGAAAATTGCTCCAAAATGTCTCCAAAGTTAATAATAATAAGAATTTTTTAAATAATACATAGGAGAAATTCTTTAAATTTACGTATTCGGAGTTTCATGTCCCTAATAATCGTTGAAAGCGCTGATATAAAAATAATTTTTTAATATTTGTTTTTATTCAGTTATTTTTTCTTAACTTTTGTGTTACACCGATTAAATAACACTCGTTCGTTATAAAGAGTTTTAATATCTTCTGAACTGAATTCTGAACTTTTGAATACTTATTTTAATCAATTTCTTTTTCCTTCTAAAACCCTCTCAATTCCTTCACAAACCTATGAAATGTTAACCAGCTGCTTCAAACGGCATCATAAATATTCCTTAAAAGAGACAATGATTCCAGTAGGTTCAGAGTTGTGATTTGTTTTATACTGCTTTTCAACGTGACCACCTGGATCCACTAGGTCTGTAGAGGTTTCAAATACACATTAAGTACAACGGACATTAAAAGCATTTCTTTAAAACGAATTATGGCTTGGTGTGGGAGTATTTTTATATATCGTGCGTCCTTAAAATAAAACAACAAATTTCTAGGTAATTTCTTTCATAGAAGCGATGACAATTTCTATTATATAAAGGATGTCTTGTAAATCAAAAGACATGTAATATTTTATACGAAAAAGCCTTTTAAGATTAAAGATCACAAATATATGGAGTCGATGCACCATTATTTTCCACTGTTACCATTTCTAGAACCATTATAGATATGCATGCTCTTAGAGTTTCTCATCTAATTTTTCACTTTTTATTACTGTTTTTTACTCATTCTTCCTCGCGTAGATTTCAACTTTTAATTTTTCCAGTATTATCCAGTGGCAATACTTCCTGGCTAGACCCTTATACTCATATAATTCATATGAACTGAGGGCTTCCTACTAGTAGAATTTGCATAAACTCACTTCTAATAAAATAATCTTATTTAGTTGGTTCAGTATAGTTCTGCAACCAACTCCTTGGATTTAAGTGTTTCATAATATGTTTGTAGTTTCTTCATTATTCCTAAATCTTATCCCTCACTTATTTTTTTTTATAAATGTAAGTGTCTTAATAACGCATTTGGCGAAGTATATTTCGATTTTTATAAAACTGAGAGTAAGCTTACTCTGATTAGCTTATTAGTACTTCAATACCTCAGTTATGATCTGGTATACAAACTAGGTTCACACTGTTTGACCTCCTAGATTTATTAAGCATCCAAACAACCCTGTATTAGTTCAAATTAGATACATTAGTTTTATGCCACATTTTTTAGTAACTATCACTTCTGCCTAGAAGACCATGGTTGAAATTCTTATCTGTATTTAAGTCGTGCTTATACCAGATTCGATTCAGTTTAACATGTTTTTTTCTCCAAATCGTTTCTCTTTGATATTACATAAAGCATTGGTAAAATAAGGACTAACAGGCACTGGTGATTGAGACATAAATAATTAGTTTAATCATGCATCTTTAAAAGTGATTATACAAACTAATGAACTTCTGACTACCGACCTAATCCTAATCATACATTAAATTTGAACTGTCCAGTCTCTGAAATATTGTGTGTGAATAATAAGTTCTCCTGCTTTTCTCACACGGTAAAATTTTATTAGATGTCTGTCACTTTCTCAGTTCCCAGTCAAGCAAACTCATTAGTCAGAGGCGCCACCAAACATATATCGGTTCCGAGCTTTTTAACTCTCGACAGTATGTAATAGATGATTTTTAACTTTACCAGTATTTGCTCAACTTTTTTGTTAGGGTTAACCTGTTATCTTATGTTCTTGCCGTTGACAGAGACACGTTTTTCGTTATCATTAATATTCTGGGACAAAAACGGTTATATTACTGACGTGCAAAATGATAACAAGACATAAATTTTGACATTTTAGTTTCCACTCAAAACATGGAGCATACATTCAATTTTTTTAAATTTGCCCATATAATGGTTTCAATCCATATACTAGCCAATTTCCAGATTAACTGACATCAGAGTCAGACGAACATGTATAATGGTATATAATTTACACAGTAATAAGTTAATGGACAAACTTAAATGTCTTAAAGTATGATGGTATGGGATTAAAATACTTTTATCATACTGTCTGTTAAATGATTATTTCCCGGAGTTATTTGCGGCCGGGAAATTGAATATCACATTGGTTTTTAGGCTTTCACGACTGGTGCTATCATTTGATACATAGTGAGTTTGCGGGTGGTTATGCCGTAACCTCGGTAATTGTAGCTGCCAGAAACAGAATTAAAGTGCACAGCACATCCTTAGCATTTGCCGGGATTCTTTGACCTGCCCTGGTTTTTCTCGGGCTAGGGTCTGTGAGGACAGATCCGCTATCGGTATCTCTGGGTCCACTCATATATCGTTAGCGGACACTATGAGACCGCTAACGAGGACCCAAACAGCCTTAGCCGTGGCGGAGATTTTACAGAGTCACCACTGAAGATGCCGACAGTACAGAGCAGTGGGATGCGGCCAGTTACAGAAGTGGCTACAGAACGTCTCGGAAGACCACCATTATTCGAGGAACGATTCCGACCGTATCAGTCGTAATACCAACAATCGGAGTCAAAATCAATACATGGGTGGGCCCCGAATACCGATAGCGAGTCTTTCACCACAGAGCCTAGCCCAATAACAACCAGGGCAGGTCAAAGCATCCCGATTAATGCTAGGGATGTGCACTTTAATTTTGTTTCTGGCAGCGACCAATTACCGACGTCCCTACATAACCACCCGGAAAATAACTATGTATCAAATGAATTATTACATTATCTGATACTGTAATCTGTGTTGCTTAGCAACACTGCTTAAGATTTTGCTTAATATTAATTTAACTTGGATTTATATTCCGTTAAGTATTTATAGGAATGTATGCACCTCTATGTGTAATATGATTTTTTTCTTGATTAATTATCAGGTTGCTTCCGCAGATTTATTTAAGATTGCCTCCGAAAATTCTCTAATGCAGTGTTATTATTTTATTTGACAATGACAGGCAAACGACTGCCAATTAATATTTTTTTAATTTATATAATTATAATTTTTGTCTACGTTCATGCAAAAAAACAAAACTTTATTGAACTATATTTAGTGGAAAAAGTGGTTCTTTATTGCACTAGTTCAATAAAGTGTTTATTGCATTCATCTGTTACTCTACAATAGCATTTTATCATCATGACAAACATAAACGTTCAAATCGATGTCACATTTTCCTAGACTTAGAGTCATCTAAATAGCATTTTTTGGTTTTTGCATGAACGTAGAAAAAATATTGTATGCAACTCGTACAAATAGTGCTTATTGCACTCCACGGGTTGTCCTACTCGGCCTGACGGCCTCGTTTTGTTTTGAAATGGATTATAAAGACAGTATGAAATAAAATATTATAACATACGATGTTGGGTAGTACTCGTGTAAATTCCGTAGAACAATTCATACTGTAATAAGTCATACCGGATATATAATGTAAATTACTATTGGCATAATATATGTGGCAATTGATTTCTAAGACACTTTTGTCTAGAAAATTATCCCAATATGTTGACATTTTACAAGGACAATAAAATCCAAAAAAAACATTCAACTGACATGAAATATTTGGCGTTCAGTATGTATGAGATGGAAGCACTTAGCAGTTGGGAATATTTATATCGACGTTTATTATTATTGTGGATTATAAATATGGGTTAACAAGGTGTCGTTAACGACACGCCAGCAGTCTAAGCGCCTTTTAAGCTAGAGTGTTGCTCTGAAGCGAAAGCGGTCAAACGGCAAATGAGGCTTGAATTTCCCCTCCGATAAATTTAAAAAATAGGGATTTTTTTTTAATCAGCACCTTTTTTCGATGAAGAGTAAGTTAAATAGCTTGATCTGCGTCATTACTTTTTATTTTATTTTATAAAATACTATAAACTGCTTTTATGTAGAGGTTGGAAGTATAGAATTTTATCGTAAAAATAATATTCTTATACTTTTATTCGAAGTTGGTAAATCTGTGGAATGAATATGTTTCTTAAAAAAGAAATAAGACTTATGTCTCTTAAAATATGTCTGATCCCGAAAAAAAATGTTCACTAAGGATTCACTGTTTTAATAACATTAACGCTAAAACGTGGTTTTAACTTAGATAATCCATCATCTGGAACGCTGGCGAGAAATTAGTTATGGCCATATATAATAATAATAACAATAATAATAAAGGCTTAAATAGAAAGAAAATATAAGAGATAAAAAAAAAAGTAATGCATATATACGTATATTTTAACACGGCGAATTCCAACAAAAATTTATTTAAAAAATAATAGGACACTGTAGTACACAGGCCATCACAAAAAACTAAACAGTATGCCTATAAAAATCCAACAGTAGCCGGCAGAACTAAGTGGACAACTTGAGGTTGTAGACTTTGTACCTTTTGAATATGATAGGAGTGCAAAAAATTTTCTTTGAGTACTCGAGAACCAACGTTCTGCTAACTTCCAAATGGTTAGAAATTCTTCGGATACTTGCTCTGGGATTATGTTCAAAAGCTCTTAATATCTGACCATCAAGTTCAAGATTTCTTGCTGGAATTCTTCCACTGCCAGCAAAACGAGGCACAACACTTCCAGTTTCACAAATCCGGGTGTGAAGCTGTAGGTATAAACATTCGAACCGGGCACGCGTCTTTCAGGATATCTTTCAGAGTACACTCGTCGAGCTGCTGTTGCGTTACCGCCGCAAAAACTATAAAAAAATGCATCTCTGCATATTCACACTTAGTGGAATGAATATTATTCATTTTTATTCACCTTTTTCAAAAAAAAAAAATTGTTTTCGCCAGTAAGTATAGGTGATAAACAGTCGATTTGACCCTAAACGGAACCTCAAATACCACCCCCCCCCCCTATTCACCCCACAGTCCTATTCCCTCCACAGTCCCTATGATAAAATAATAGGGTAGCATAAACGCCTTGTAAGTGACTAACTATTTGCCAGACTACCACCCTTGAGCCCTGATTTTTATTTATAAAGCACCCAAAAAAAACACAAATACCTACCACGTCCACGTCGTTGTTTCTGGGTAACGCTAACTGTTTGGGGGGGGGGGCAGGATATGAGTGAATTAATATGTAAAAGGGCTCAAGGGTAGTAGTCTGGTAAATAGTCAGTCACTTACAAGGCGTTTATGCTACCCTATTATTTTATCATAGGGACTGTGGTGGTAATAGGACTGTGGGGTGAAAAGGGGGGGGGGCAATTTGAGGTTCCGTTTAGGGTCAAATCGACTGTTTATGACTTATACTTACTGGCAAACAAAAAGTTATTTTTTTATTTTAAAAAACAAAAGGAGCTGAAAACCGGCCTTAGAGGCCCTCCTCCTTTGTGTCTGCCGTCGTACCCATAATCTAGGTAGTTCCTCGAAGAGTTTCTTAAAACAAGTGTGTTTCTTAGTTTTCACCATGCAGAACCCTGAGATAAGATTTATGGATACGCCGGTCATGTACTTACTTATATAATATTTATAAAACATGATATCTACATTTAGCACTTAAGAACAGACGTTGAAGTTTAAACACAGAACTAACGAAAAGATATGAGTATGAATTTATATATAGAAACAAATATTTTAACTTATACAGTGTGTACAGAAATATGTCAGTGCAGGATGATGAGACTGATGAAAATATGAAATGAATATATACAAAAATAAATAAGTCGGCGCCACACAAATATTTAAGCTCTCTATCTCGGGGTAAGTATGAGGTGATTTCATTTAATGTACCTAAAAGACAAATATGTCAAAAACGGTGAGTTTTACGAGAAAAACATAAAATACCTGTTTTTGTTCTATTATATAGGAGAACGTAAATTATTAATAAAATTATTTTAAAATTCAGTGGCGTACGTTTTGGTTTAAAATAGGTCCGCCACCTCCCTTGTGCACGCCACTGGTTAACAGTTTGGCACCAGTAGTTACACTAAATAAAAGACCCAGCAGGTATGAATCACACCAAGTTTTATTAAAATTTTCAGCTGGGTCATTGAGATAGCTCAGAAAAACTTTATTTTTTTTATAACTTTACCACCCTGTATTTGGAAAACTAAGCCTTTCTGGACCCAAGTTTATAGAGAAATCTGATGTTATTTTCAAACGTATTATCATCCCCTAGAGTTTGTGACACGCTTTCCGGGACACCCTGCATAATTGTCAAACAAATGTAAATACAGGTCTACGATAGTTTTAACTGGGGGGTAAGTGTACAATTAAATACGTTTCCAAAATTCTTCAATCTTCAATTTTCAGCCGACCATAATGTAGATGTATAAATTTGTTATGAGACCATTTTTAAATATTGTTTACGTCATCAAAATTTAGATTTAGATAAAAGTAATATTGCCAGAAATGTGCTACTAAAATTTGTAAGGTTAAGAATGTTTTTGGTGTGATGGAATCCTATATAAAATAGATCTATGTGGCAGTAAATAATTGTAGGTAACATTATTTAATACGTCCTCAAGTGTACTACAGGGATCCCATCTGGGACTATTACTATTCATTATTTACATAAATAATATAAAAAATTGTTTTAGACACTGCAAAATTCTGCTGTACGTTGATGATCTTAAGGTTTACTCAAGAATCGAATCTATACAAGATTGCGTTCTTTTACAATCCGACATAAATAATCTTTACAGCTATTATTGCGAGGAGCATTCCTTGTTTTTGATTTTTTACAAATGTTACACTATTTCATTTAGCCGTAATATTAACCCACTTGTGTATGATTACAACGTTTCTAATTCAAATTTGAACAGAGTGAATACAATAAAAGATGTCGGTGTTCTGTTTGATTCCAAGTTATTTTTTTGCCTTATTATATTAATTCAATTATTTCCAGCGCATCAAAATTCATACTTCGTAAAGGTAAATATTTTTATTACATTAATCCAATTATTCAGATATATTATGCATATGTATTTAGTAAATTAAATTTGGCTTTATCAGTACAATGTTTACATTATACTCGATTGGAGAGTTTACAGGATAAATTTATAACATTTTTTCAAACTCATTTTAACGTTTTAAATAGTAATTATAATGATGCTAGAATACATTTCAGTCTTACAGCTTTTGAGAAGCGTCGAGTCGAATGACAAATTAATTTTACATAAAATACTTAATAATAATATTAATTGACCTGATTTCTTGACCATAATAAACTTTATCCACGACTATTGTATATGTACCCATTATACATCTGTTTCCTCAACCTTATTAATATCCATTAATCACGGCAGTGATTAATGAGCCATCAATCACTACTGTCAGATGCTTCCTTGATTTAGCTATAATTTTATATTCTGCTACAAACAAATGGTTTTTAAAATTGTATCGTGTAAACCACTAAATATGTTCAATTCAGTGCTGTACATATAAAAAAAAATTTAAAAAGTAAATTTTCCTAGACCAGATTCGAACCCAGGACCCGCGGTTGGAAGAGGAGGAGCATCGACACTGAGCCATCAGCGACTTTGTTCGTGCGTGTCGTATATCTGTTTCTTAACATACCATGTTTTTCGAAACATTTCATAAATCTAAGTAGCTTTTAAAACAAAACAAATTTGACTCAAACCTGTCAAAATGATTGTTTGTGTGCATAGATTTCTTAGTGTTTTGATATTTTGTGTTAAAAAACTAAAAATGGATATTGAAAATGAAAATGACTTTTCCAACAAAAATATTTAGTAGTCGTGGATAAAGTATAGTATTCTACTCCCGTATAATGGCTATTATCCTACTACTAATGTACCTAACCATTTGTTAAGACATCATGAGCTGTTTATTTTATCCTTTAGAAGAACTAATTATATGGAGGATTCATCCATTTGTAAAATGATGCGTTCCTCACAATTTTTGTGGAGATATAATTTTTTTTACTATTTCGGTTATATCAATAAAGCTAATTACGTTAAAAAAAATTTAAGGTTATAAAATTCTTAGGTAGATAATCGTATGATGCGATGTTATGTTTTTCTGTGGATGCTGTTTATGGGATTATCCAGTTTATGTCCCTTATGTTTAAATAAATAAAATAATCAGCCTAGAGAACCCAAAAATTTAAAATTGGTAATTTTTAATATTTCTGAATCACCCTGTATATTGCTTTCTCGATATCTAAAATAAACAACAAAGTTACAGTGACTTTTCAAGTGATGATCCCATAAGAAAAACTATTTTACTGATATAATTTTCAAGAATAAGTATTATTTAAAGCGAATTCAGCTTCAGTGTGTAGGTAAAACTCTTTATTTAATTAAACATATTTGTCCACGTATCCCCATTTGTTTTTGATAAAGACAAACGCCGTTTATTTCCCCATTAGCCGAGAGATATACGTACAACTCAACACCCCTGTTCCGTTGCAGTAAAGCCGCTGACTGCCAGGATCCTGAAGACGGTAAGCCCCCTGGTCGCCGATAAGAGATACGAAGTGACCTGCGAATCCGCAGGATCCCGACCCGCCGCCATCATCACGTGGTACAAAGGCAAACGTCAGCTCAGGAGGACGAAGGTAAATGCCGTTTCCTTGGTTTCTTGTTGCTTTGGCGTTACGATAGGCTTATCGCTTGAGGTGACTTGTCAACCCCAATGAGTTCAAACTGGGGTTGCAAATAAAATACACAATATCTTTACCAAAACAATTTTGTTCTTAGAGAACAAATACAGAAAGTTTTGATTTAACAAAACAATAATTAACAACAAAAATGTCAATATTCACAATTATATTTATAGTTAAGTGAAATAAATAACTCCTTTAATTGATTAGCATATTTGTTTGCAAAATTATTGTTTTAGATAATAAAATATTTAGATGCACTTGTACCTGTAGTACGGCTGAAATAAGATATATTTAAGCTGAATTAAATATTTTTATAAATTTAACAGTATAATTTTGTTTAAGATGGATTAAACATCAAATTGCGTTGTGAAAATATGATAAATGTGAAATAACATTTTGTTACTTTAAGGAAATTAACAAACTATTTGTTTATACAAAATTTTAATTTTTACATTCAAGTTATAAATATGGCTTACTAATTTTACTACTATGTCTATGAGGTTTTCTAAATAATTGACGTAAATACGGAATTCCAGGTATCAGCTATTCTGCGGGCTAATGCCCCTACCTGCATTGAATTACATTTGTTTTATGTATGTCTACGTTCGACAGAAGACACCGTGGGTACTCAGTGTAGACAAGCTACATGTCGCGGCCATTCGCTGCTCCATGTCGAACTGGAAAGTCACAGATACCACAGTGTATACAGTTCGTCGAGTTAAGGTTCCAGACAGTGTGGCTAAATCGCAGCTAAATGCGCAATGACCACCAATGAAATTCATTTGTACACGACGAAGTGGGAGAAAATCTATTTCTTGACAAATCATTGTGCCCCTTGAGCGCGCGAATGTACGCGGCTAAATGCGCAGTTGTCTTTTGGTTGTCTAAAGAAACAAAATCTGGGACCTCGACATCAAAGGAGTCGGAGCCGACGTGAAGACGACGGACTGTACAGATAGAGAAAATATTTAACCGATCATGGGGAGATTCTATTACATACATTTCAAATGCATGGGGTATTGGTGGGAAGATGACGCACGGCAGGGCAGGCTTAGTCACTACACCCCTACTTTCCTACGGCCGACGGCCGAACGCCAAACCAAAGTTTACAGAATAACTATAATTTATATTATTCTGTAAACTTTGGCCAAACGAATAGTGTGCTATACGAATACTGGTTTACTCGTAGTCCGCCAAAATAGGGGAGGACGCGTTTGTTTACGTTGACTACAGGCAAGTTTGGACGGCGAGCAGTGGAAGGGATTATTCTTAGCATTTCATATGATCGGTTAAATATTTTCCTATCTGTATAATAGACTGTGCAAATACGAAGCGTTCTGCCATCGTCGGCTAAATCGCAGCAGCCGTGTATTTTCTAGTCAGTTCCATTACCCGTTTGCAGGGACGCACCGCGCGTGGCAGAAGCCTACAGCACAAATGACGGAGATGGACATAGTCGTCAATTGTTTCATAGAAATTATGATAAATGTAAAATATCTGTTAAGGTGAACGTTTCTGTTTATGTGTCATTTTTAAATTTATAAATTGATTCAGCCTAAAATAACAAGTATTGTGTTCTTATGCAGCAGTGTTACTCCTTCAATTTCACCAACCATTATTAATACATACATACCTACCCAATTTGATGAAAAAATTTAAAATATTTAGACACAAAAGCTTTGTGTGAAGTATTGGAACGGTATCAATGCCGCGTATTTTAATATTTAAAAATAGTAGATAAAAAATACGTATATTTTTGCAAACCAAATTAAATAAATAGGTTCTATTCAAAGATAAGCTATTACAGTATCAATATCAAATGCCAAATTCTTATATTTTTATGACCTGATGTGTATATTTCCAAATACTAACATTGGTGTTGCCACACTACAACACATTACAGAATTCTATATTGAAATTCAGGTGATTCGATAGACAAGTATGTATTACAAATACCACTAAAGTAGGTGTCAGTGGTGGTTGGTAAAAATTAACAGTCTAATAATTAAAAACCTGAATTATAGATAAGCGCGAGAATATTTCGAAATGTGTTCGAATATATCCCATTAATCAATAATACGAGTGTGTATAGAATAACATGCATTCATTTGAATATAAAATATTATCTACTTAAAATTGTGATATACTTATAAATAATTCCAAAGCTGTATAAGTATTCAGGATTCAGACATATTTCTGCCTTAGTTCTGTTGTCATATCTTATGTAACCATCTCAGTTTTCATAATTCTTTCATTATTAAACTTTTTAAAATAAAACTGACGTTCTGAGAAATACCCGTTTGCAGTCTGAAAAACTCCTTGTCATCTCCGTTAAGCGGCTGAATAATTCTTTTAATTAACTGATTTTACTTATATTTTCATTAACTTTTATTATCGTGGCGTTTTTCTAAAATCCTTATAATTAAAATTACTTCCAGGATTAATGTTGAAATGAGTGAGGAATTAACTGAATCTGTTCGTGCTGGATTTTTACTTTTATTCAACCAGGTATCACCTGATACGAAACGTGATTTCTTTTCGAATGAATTTCGTCTTTAGACACCGGATATTGAGAAGCTAAGTTATAATTAATATAAGTATTACTACTTAACTATATAGAATGTCCTGAAATGAACAGGCCATTCTTCAATGGTAACTTTCTTGGATGAAAGTTCTTTACTTCTTACTGGATTTTGACTAACTCTTTTTTGTTTGCGACAGCATCAGTCTCACGAATTTTTCTCACTTATTCGTCAGTATCAGTACGGAATACACCAGGTGCTACCATAGCTGTTGTGTTATTATATGAAATGGTAAAATTATCAATATCAAACAAGAATGTCTTATGTTTTTCATGTCCATTCATTCATTCATGATATACCAACAAAAATATTTAAATATACATCAGGGCTTTCTAGATGAAGAATGTTTGGCAGCACCTATCTACAAGAATGTACCTACTGCCAAGATAGGTCGCTTTTCAAGAAAACTACAACATATCTATGAAGATAAGTCTTTCCCAAGAGTAATTGTCATGACCCTGGTGTATACAGCATTCTTTACACTATGTACTAAACAAATTGGAAAAGGGATATACCTACCAACAGAAACCTTCAACAAAATCAGAAAGGTACCTAAGATGAAAAGAACTCTATATCCTACAGAGATGGGATGGGCTCTTAAAAAACACGTTGCTAATATGTTCTACAACACATCAATTAATTTTAAAATCAGATTGAAGGAGCTACCAACGAAGCATGAGGTAGCCTTGGATAAAATAAAAGTTCCATAGAGAGATAGAAAAGATTCTAGCTAAAACTATACAGAATGGCGATTGAAATTAATACGAAAAATGATACGAGAATTTGTAACGTAAATAGTAAAAACCAAGGATAGGAGTGTCACAGATTGGTGACCAAATGCGGGTGATCAAAAATAAATACCGACTAGAGATGTTAGTATCCGGTTAAAGTAACTTCCGAAAAAGAAAGCATTACGTCTCCCAAACCATAAAAAAATCTAAGCCAGCTAGATCACAACCAGATCAACAATGATTTAATTACATTGGCGTTTTGCAGTTCGAACTATATTGCACCATATTAACTGAAGATTAAAAAATAAATCATATTGATCTACCTATTCGTCCAAATTAATATAAATATGCAAGAAATAAATGCATAAAAGGTAGTTATTACATGGTACCCAAGAAAATAGATATACTTACAATTTTTATGATTGAAAATTGACTAGGTACGCGTTTTATGAAATTCCTCACAAAATAACACTTGTAAAATCGTTCATTTGGTATCAGAGCACAGATTTATTGGATATCAAATATGATACAAGTTTATTGTTGCAGCACATTATTAAGGTGTCACTCTGATAGTAACATAATAAAAGTCTCTATTCACAGCTATTCAACAGAAAAAATTTCTCTGTACTACGCCTTTTGTCGCTCAGTGAAATATATTCACTTAGTGTTTTTATAATTATTTTTAATTCATAATTCCACTTGCCTCAATGTCTGAAAGTAGTTAATACGCTAATATTGAAGCTACAAAATAAAAATAATATTAAAACGATTCCATATGTATGCAATTGCATTGTTAATGAAGTAATTGTAGTATTATACTTATCTTTATTATTGCAGCTTCACACATCTTTCTTTAGGTAAGCTCTTTCGTATACTATTTGTATAACATATTTTGTTTATCTTATCTTTACTAGGTATACTCGTATACTCTTGATACTCAGCAAACAGGTTGGTTAAGCGATATATTAAATAAATCAAACACCTTTTCGATTTTACTATATACACATAGTAACAGTAACAGGGTAATAACATACAGTTCCATTTATAAATTCAATAACACTTTGAAATAAAATGAATATTTCCAGTATTTAAGTAAGAAAGAATTAAAGAATGAATTATTCCTCTTTCATGTTAATAAATTTAATATCAGAAGGCATTATTCATATTTCGAATTAATAAATTCTTTTCAGAAAATAAAATTATATAATTCGTTTAACTTCAGAAGAACATTTTTGCAGAATAATCCACTTATCCATATAATAACAGACTAGTTTATTCCATACCTCATTTAATATAACAATTAAATTGTTCTTGTGTAGCAAAATAATAATATAACAGTATGAAATAAAACAAAATAAATTTATAATAAATAGTTGAAAAATTTTCAGGCTGGTTGCGTCATTGTCGGTTTTGAGATGTATATTGCTTTTTCCTGCAAGAAGAATATAGAGATATGCTTTTGCAACATAGGAGCACCTCCATGAATACGGGGCTTGAACCATTGGACATTATGTTTTGTTGTCCTGCAAAAAATACTATATAAATATAACTACACAATAACACATACTGAGCTTAGGTCAGTACAGTTACCGGTAGGATCGCATGCAGCTTTGGCAATAGGCTCAGAAACTTTCAACAACATAAAGAAAAACAGATGACGATACAAGCATACTCTCACACTCTGAACATAAACATGTGTTGCTTAGATCGACTTTTACTATGTTTAGAAAATATTTTCTCTCAAAATACAGCTAGATATCAACAACATAACCTTGTGGTTCACCTCTGCAGATATACTTCATAACAAGACTTTAACCAGAATCGGATCATTTCACATGCATCTAGTGCTCCACGAGATATCCCCTTTCACCGCAGCTAAGGGGCGAACTGTATCTACACCCAGCTAACAGCTCTAGGTTACTTCATGCCTCAGAATGATACCATGTCACACGCAGCTAACGGCCTTCACAAATAAAGCACAAAACAATAATAGGTAGGCCTCAACAGCAACACACTCTCATTCATCACTTTAAAATAATTGATTAAACAGCTAAATTAGCCAATAAACAAGTAATAAGCATGCTAAGATACTCAGTGAAAACCGGTGATGTGGCAACCACCCCAAAATTTATTGATTTTTGTAAATAAATAGTTTATATTATAA
The DNA here is from genome assembly GCA_025584915.1 of Monochamus saltuarius. Taxonomy (NCBI): domain Eukaryota; kingdom Metazoa; phylum Arthropoda; class Insecta; order Coleoptera; family Cerambycidae; genus Monochamus; species Monochamus saltuarius. The sequence goes on along the minus strand of CM046722.1, from coordinate 65,502,067 downwards.
AAAATTAAGTAATGGCCATAAGAACAACAAATCAAGATGAGTAACTTTAGTTATACATGGACATGGAACCTACCACATATGTTGTTTTAGTAAAAACTGACCTGTTGTCACTTGACATCATACAACTAATTTAAATTAATTCTAAAAGTTCGTATCGCAACAAGTCATGTTATAACAAAATAAATCGCTTTGCGTAAATATTAGTAAATAGGCAATTAATCATGATCTATGGTAGATGAAATCTGACCTATTTATGTATATCAGGAATTGCTTTCTCAAATATTCTCCTTGTTAAATGGAGTAAATAGGTAGTTATTAGCCTCGCTATTAGCTATTTGAACATTAATAAATATTTCATTTTATCTAAAATACAAAAATGTATTAGAAAACAAATTTTGAAACCCTATTGACAGTCCGTCTAGATAGACAAATACTAATTACTTCTATAATTATACCGTTTCATTTGGTAAGTTCGATTTTGTTTTTAATTTATTGTTAATACGCTTTTTACTTCAAAGCTGTTAAATCATTTCAAATATTATATGAATGAAAGTACATATACTATTTGATACCAAAGACCTACTTATTTAAAATAATAGATAATTGCTATCAAAAAGCATATTGACTTCATTCGATAACAATATTTGGAATATTTCTAGAATTAATATGAACTGCCATAATAGATTTGATGAGACATAAAAAATACAAGATAAAAATGTATATTATTTTAATTAATTATATAGTTGATAAAGGAAAATTTGTTTTTATTGCAAATCACTGAAACGCCCTGTCTAATTTAAATAAAATTTGATTTACAAATGCCTACAAATTAATAAATTTCACTTTGTAACATAGTTACCGAAGTAAATGCATCAACAGATATGAGAAGATTACTTCTACTCATACTTTAATTATTTTGTTTTCCTAATTAATCAATTGTTAAACATTTCAGTTCTTTGAAATTTGCGAAAACTCAAAAATTTAAACAGAAGCTTTTGACGAACCTTGACGGTAACTTACTCTTAATAAACGATGTGTTTCATTATGTCGTACTAAAATATAAATATTATGTATAATAATAGACCGTATATCAGCTATATTTGAGGATTGGCACCTTCTCTGCGGATATGATAGGGTGAAAGTATTTTGGCTTGGGTTAATGAGAGAGATTGATCCCAGTCGACATTTGACCACCCCCCTAATTAATGAGGTTTTTCAGGTTTTCCTCATTCCTGCACTGAATTGCGGTTAGGGCCTACCACCATAAGTTATTCTTGGGCGCAAATGTGGCCTGCTTAATAAAAGTATGCCGGTCCCTACTCCCGCACAAGTCTCCCACTTCTGGGCTAATCCTCGTGATTAGAATGAGGGGTAGAGATATTATTATTACATAATTATTAGGTATTTGCCATTAAAACACAGAAATAACTTTACACGGTAAGAACTGGAAAATTCGTTGAAATTAAGTTTAATACCTTTAAAGTAAAGTAAGGCAGATTAATTTAATTATAAAATCGTTTTAATGCAGGTTAGATTGCTGCATAAATAACTATGTAGTTCATGCAGGTTTACTTGGACATTATTTAATCTAAAAACTCACCTCACTTCGAATTCCAGATCTAATCGAGAATAACAATGAAGTATTAACTGAAACCGCGCGACAAACAGCTGATTTTGCACTAGCGTTTCCGTCACAATACGAGTCACGTCGAGACTAACCTAGTAAGAAACGGTACACACGAACTATGTACTTGTCTGAATTAACTTACGTTTGACTGCATACAACACATAATCACAAAATCATGATCTGTTTATTTATATGAATATTAACAATTGGGTTAGATCTTTTATTACATTTATCTTTTAGTATATTAAGTCAAGGCCGAAATTATCCGACAGTTGTCTGGTAACAGTAACCTGCTACCTGCTGCTAAAGCATGGTTCATAGATGCGCAGAGTTAGGTATTTAGATAAGTCATACTCACAGCGTTGCCAAGTTTGAATGTTTTCTGAAATGTAAAGAAATTATACAACTAATTATTAGAGTGATCTATGAGTTATAATGAGTTAAAATAATTAATTGAATGGCAAAGAAAGGATTAGAACAGATGTTTTATTATTAAAGTTCACTTCAATAATGTTGGACAGAGGAGAATGACATTGACATGACATTTTTGCTGCCTAGTTTTTCTATGTACAGAGTTATTCATTATATTTAGGCCACCTCTTATTATCGTTATTATTAGAGATATAAAAAAAATCGAATAAAACTTGTCGAGCTCTGTAACGAGTTCAGTTACTCGTTTAATAAGTTAATAAGTGGCTTGCAGAAGTTGAGGGGTCCAAGATGCAATAATATATTTTTAATAAAACACTCTGTGTATTGTTGAATTATTAATATTATTTTTTTTTCATTTCAATAGTTACAACCAATACAACCATACAACTTTTATTCCAAACTGTATTTTGTACTTTTAATATTGACGATAACCATGAACATGATATGGCGTTATTGATTATTTGCTTCATGCTGTATACATAAATGTGATATAAAAAATGCGAAATTAAAAATCGAGTGTCCGACGATTATTTTCATTTTGTCAACCACGCTTCCCAAAAATTTTTAGAAGGGTGAACTAGTTCTTAATGAGCCACATTGTATTTATCAGATTTATTTATCATCCTGCACTCCAACTGGATTTGTCACCAAATGTTATCTTTCCTATATTTCCAGTCAATTTTGTGGGGAAAAACTATACATTTTTCAAAGCTAATTATCGAGATTATACGATGCTTTATATAATACAAACTGATCGTTTCTCAATCTCATTCATTATCTCATGTAACCGACGCTTGTAATAGTTTTTACAAAAAGTTATATTCTTTATTTGACTTTGTACCTTTATATAGTAATAGAAACAATCATATCCATCATGGTACGCACCTGATTTAGAATCCTGAGACTTAGAAACTACTATAGAGACATACCGCAGGACTAAAAACGATATTTGCTTACAGGATTTTTATCGTATGAGAACAATTACAAAATTACGCCATGCTGAACAAAGTATATTGACGGATAGCAAACGATTCTGGACTTTTGTAAATGAAACGCGGTAATTCAAGAAAACCCGGTAAAATGTATATCAATAATGACGCCGAATTGAATACTCCCCAAAGCATTGTAGACGATTTTGTACAACACTGTTGTAGTGTATACGTATAAAATGGCGCCAACCTTATCATACCTGATACTATGTTTAATGATCTACCTTGCGTTAATATTAATCAATTAACTGAGACTATTGTTAGACAGTCTATGTCAAAATTAAAGAACAAATTCACTGCCGGTCACGATTTGGCGCCTAGTTTTTGGTGAGAGATTGTGCGGGCGTCTTTACTGCTCCACTTTTTGAAATTTTTTGTTTGTCCCTACGCACTACCCAGTTTCCAACTTATTGGAAGTTAAGTAGAATCTGTTCTATACTGAAGAGTGAAGATGTAACTAATATATCCAATTACAGGCCAATTTCAATTCTTCCCAATTTTGATAAGGTCCTCCATATCAACACGGATTCCTAGATAAGCGATCATCAATAACTAATTTGGCTTTAATTACCCATGATCAAATTGGTGTAGTATACAAAGATTTCTCCAGAATTTATTATACTATAAGTCACAATATATTGTTAATGAAACTGAGGGAATTTGGATTAGCCACTCCTTTAATACAATTTTTAGAACTTTTTAGTAGATAGATCTTACTATGCTGCATACAATGGCTTTAGGTCTCGGCCATTTTGGGCTGTATCGGGTGTTCCGCAAGGATCATATCTGGGCCCCTTCCGTTTTTGTTATTTATTGATGGACTCATGAATTCTGTGGACTGCCATAAACTTCTTTGTGCAGATGACCTTAAAATTTATTGTAATATAAATAGTACTGCGGATTGTTTGCACTTGCGTCTCAGATAGATACAATTGTAAATTGATGGTTATTTTCACTTAAATTTAATATTAATAAGTGTAAGGTAATTAGTTTCTCTAGAAAGAGAAGTTTGGATTATGTTTGATTATGAATAATGTTATCCTAGAAAGATGTATTGGAACTAATGACATAGGAATGTTCTTGACTGTGAGTTGAATTTTTTGGAACACATAAATAACATTACAAAATCGGCTGGTATAGCACTTGGTTTTATTATTAGAAACCGTGAAAAGTGTTTCATAAATGAGGCAATGTTTTTTCATTCGCGCGTACTGAGTTGGAATATTGGTCATTGGTTTGATATCTTATTCATGATAATCAATCTTCTAGTTAGGAATCAATTCAGCGCAAATTTTTAAAATATCTTTCTTTTAAAATTACTGGAGTATATCCTGTTTAATAACAACATTGATTGCTCTTTACTTTTGGAACGTTTCAATATGAGAATATGAATATCAAATTTTGGTTCTAGGCAGACTGATACGTTCTATTTGCCAACAACGGCAAGCAATGTTCTTTAAAAACCACCAGTATATACTGTCACTTAATTTTAATATATCTGGACAATGCGACATTAACCACATTAATTCATTAAGATCAATTATATTGTCTGAAGCTATTTATTTGTGGCATAATTTTAGTTTTACTTTAATTTTATTGGGTTTTTGCCACAAACGGATCAGTCAAGGTTTATTTTTGAAACTAAGTTTGCCTAACCAAAAATTCTCAAACACACTGAAAAAAGCAGATAAGTAAAAAATAACAGAGAGATTTTCGAAACGTCAAGTGCGCGATTTAAGTGATGTGATTTTTGTAATTTTTTACTTATCTGCTTTTTTCCGTGTGAGATATTTTGGTTAGGCAAACTTAGTTTCAAAAATAACCCTTGACTGATCCGTTTGGCGCAAAGGCTTATTTAATTAATCTCTATTTTTTCAGAAGTTGGGCAAAAACCCAATAAAACTAAAGAAAATCAATTGTATCTAATAGCTTTCAATTATAATTTACTTTTCGTATTATCTCTTTATCGTAATTTGTTTTTACTTTATAATAACCATTTCTTTTTGTTTTTTGTAATAATTTCTTTTTCAAGTACCTATTTATTTATATGCAACATTTTTAATATATTGTTTTGTTGTTACTACCTCCTGATTTTTTGTTTTCACTTAGCAAACAATTTTTATAACTTTTTTGTTCTGTAAGTGGAAGTTTTTTGTTGGGCAAATAAATTAATTATTATTATTAAATATACAGGGCATTTCTAAAATAAATGCATCAATAAACGAATATTAGGTCGGCTATGTATTGCCTCATAACTCTGATTATCATTAGTTCTTATAAATTACTTAGTCAAATATTCATTTGATACAAATCGATACTAAAACATAAAAAAAATTCTCATTAATTTAATTACTTTAGACGACTGATGAAATAAACTGAGAAAATATCAGATCTTATTGAACAGATATCGAACAAATATATTAGATTTCACGCTAAAACAAACAATAAAGGCCGTAACAATCTAAATTGTATGTGACAGTATTTTAAATTAAGTGTCATCCATTCATTATAACGCTTCTGCTGGAGGACCGCTTAACAGCTAGATATTTCTTTTTACGCAGGGATGCCAACAAAGATACAAACGAGATCTGATATTAAATAGGGCTTTTTATATGCAAATTCGAGAACAGTTTAATATACCGTAACTGTTCAATTCTAACAAGAGCGTATTATAGGTAGCTACATGCCTTCCTTTTCTCTCCATTGTGACGCTTAATAACGGAGCATAAAACCAAATAAAAGGGGCAAAAGGAATAAAAAGGGAGCAGAGAATTAAGTAGCAGCGCAGTTGCCGGATTGGAAGTTTATTTACATTTACAACTAGGCCGAGCGTAATATATGCGTCGCTTGGAACTTCGCCGACGTCTCGATTACCATCATATCCTTAAGAAGGTCCGTCAAGTTTGCCCTCCATTTTTATATGCAAATTTTGTCATAATTTTATGCACACTTTAGATCATTTTAAGAGAAACTGTAGATATGTTTTATATGGATGACAATTTCCCTGCAGAAATATTTTAATACCGTTATACATGATGTTTCGAAGCTCTAGAAGGGCCATGTCTACAATTTTTTTTAAGCTCAGACAATAATCTCTGAATTCATACTTTTAACTCTGAATTCAGACTTTTATCTCAGAACTTACACTGCTAACGAAATTATGGGACAAGTCGTAGCACTCAGAACTTAGAATTGAGATTTAGAGGATATAATATAGAGGGGAAAATGAAACTTTACCATATTTATCATCAACTATGAAATTTTACCACACCCCGTATAATTTTATTGATTTTGATTCTGGAGACGATTTAAGGTGCGACTGTACTTGTTTGAGAAATGATTTATAGACTACTTACTTAATTTCCTTAGACCTATTTTAATTTCTGGATCTAGATTGCCGTGATGTAGCAACACCAATTTCCTAATTAACTTTGATTGTACCATTGCCATGAACAGTATTATTTAAGTATTGGGTGTCTAAATAACGTTGCGCCTTTGAATTACACCTGAAATGCCTATAGTAAACAGCTAGTCGTCAGCGGTGCCACTATTCATGTCCTGGTTTCGAACTGGCTAGTTCTTATCAGTATATCACAAATGAAGCCAATAACTCGCAATTTTAGCTGTTCAGAATCTGTCATGATAGTTGTTAACAGAACATGAGTAGACAAGAGGTTGTACGTGTGTACACATCTAGTAATCATAATAATAATAATAATAATATTAATTTAATAAAAATAATAATAATAATAATAATAATAATAATAATAATAATAATAATAATAATAATAATAAATGCCTTTATTACACACATAATAATTAGTACAAAAGAGAAATAGAGCAGTGGCGGCGTTCGATTTCTCGCTCTTCCACGCAACCACATAAAAAAAAATAAAACAAATGTATTGTATCATAATATAATAAACATGTCATGAATATTGTAGGCGCTATTAACAAATTAATAACTCATTGTATACTTTATAATTATTTTTAAAGGTTGAAAAAAAAACAAATTAACTATACATTGTCACCTGTATGAGTTTCTTCGGGATATGAGGAGCTGCTTCATTTGTTTACGAAAGGAAAAAATACTTGATGCTTCTTTTATGTTATTAGGAATTCTGTTAAATATCTTTGGAGCATTATACGAAAAAGCACCTTGAAACCGAGCAGATCTGTGTTTTGGAACCAAGTACAAATGTCGAAATCGGGTGGAACAGTTATGTACTTCACTACCTTTTATTAGTTTGTTGGATAAATAAACAGGGGACTTAAGCATTTCAGTTTTATACACCATACAAGACAAATGGAGCTCATATCTTTCTTTTAGGTATAACCATTTAGATTCTAAAAACTTTTCAGTTATGTGATCAAATTTACAGCCAAAGCAATATCTGATGCAACTATTCTGTATTTTTGCAAGGTATATTTATCTGATTCTAGTAGGCAAGGCCAAAAACGCTGTCACAGTAATGTAATAGAGATAAAATTAGCGAATCACATAACTTCAGTTTTACACCAGTACTACAATCTTTATGGATATTAAGCAGCTTTAATTTTCCGTAAGATTTTTGTACTAAATAATTTACATGCTTTTGGAACCTTAAATTAGCATCAAAATATACGCCAAGATTTTTACATTCTTCTTTTGGATTGATTACTTTATCATTGATAATAATTTGAAAGTCTGGATCCGCAGTTATTAGTTCTCTATTCTTACCAAATACAATCAATTCCGTTTTAGCTTCATTCAAAATAAGTTTATGAGCAACACATAGTCTTGAAAAATTACGCAGATCTAAATTTACTTCATCAGTGGCTGTATTAACATCACTATATGGAAAAGAATAATATACCTGAGTGTCATCCGCATACTGGTGTATTTTGCAGCTGGATAAATATGTAGAAAAATCTGCAGTATAGATTGAAAATAATAGAGGGCCCAACACACTACCCTGAGGAACTCCTTTATTTGTAATTTTAAAATCTGAGGACGTACCACAACACAACACCTTTTGACGCCTGTTGTATAAATAATTTTTAAAGAACTGTTGGGGGATGTCTCCCACACCAAAATATTTCAGTTTTTTGAGTAATATTTTGTGGTCCAACGTATCAAAGGCCTTGCTCAAATCTAAAAGAACCAAGCAAGTACTAAGATTTTTGTCATTTGAACGTAGTATATTGTCTGTGACATCTAAAAGAGCTGTAGTTGTGCTATGATTAGCCTTAAAGCCCGACTGGTGCAATGGAATAATTTGATTTGCAATAAAATAAAACTTAAGTTGCTCACGCATTATTTTCTCTATCACCTTAGAAAGTGAAGGTAATATACGAATGGGTCTAAAATGAGACAGACATGTGGGATTTGAGTTTTTAGGAATAGGACAAATATAAGCGTCTTTCCAATTATCGAAACTCCTGAAATGAGACATTTATTAATAATAAAGGTGAAATGCTCGGTTAATTGTGGAGAAAATAAGTCTAAAGTTTTTATATTCATTCCATCTGCACCTGTAGCGTTAGATTTTAATGTTCTTAGAACTGAATTGATTTGTTCCGGGTTGACTCTAGTAAACTCAAATAACTGGTCAATATTGTTATATATGTGATCATACTTATCTAAAATTTGCATTATGTCTGGATCCAATGAAACAGGTACGTTAGGTATAGAATTTATGAAAAAATCATTTACAGTGTTAGGGTCTTCATTCTGCATTGACAAATTCTGATTTTTTAAATTTAAATGCTTAAGCGCAGCCCAAAAACTTTTAGGGTCAGTTTTTAATTTATAATTTAGGTAAGCCTTTTTTTCTGCCTTAACGGATCTATTTACTAAATTACGCAGTTCTTTATATTCTTCCCATGCCTGTACAGTTCGGTTTTGTTTATATCGAGTAAAAGCTCTGTTCCTTAGTTTCATCATTTTTTTAAGATTACTTGTTAACCAAGGTGCTGGAGGTTTTGTAAACCTGGATGTCTTATAGGGCGCATGCTTGTCAAGTAGTTTATTGCAATTAACATTTAAGAAATTTACCATATCATTAACTGTATCAAATGTGTATATAGTGTCCCACCTTATTTCCCTTAAATCTACTAAGAACAAATCATACGAAAAGGCAGAAAAATCTCTATAAGTTCGTATAATAGGGGGTAATTTGTCTCTCTTTAATTTAATATTACATGACACCATTGAATGGTCAGATATTCCACGCATTTGTATGACAGTACTGTCCATAATCATATTCATGTCATTGACAATAATTAAATCAATTAATGTAGAATCAAATCATTGGCTACTGAAAGCTGGGCCTGAATACAGTCACCAGCAGAAAACACTCCACTATATTGAGAGTATCTACTATTAAAAGCCCAACCATTGCCATATTTTTAAAAGCGGAATTTTAGGAAATAACTACTCTGTGGACTAATGCCCTGACTATATATAGCAAACAACCACGGTGAGTCGTAAGTGGTGCCATCCGATATATATCAGTTTCGAGCTTGTTAGCTCTCATCAGTATGCCACAGGTGAGGCCAACGACGAGCAACCCTGGCTGTTTATGCTCTGTTATTACCGACGGAAGATATAAGTACGCAGAGCGTGGCATGTAGTGTCTACATTTGGTACTCACTGTTTACTCAATGCTGGGCCTCAATAATAAACGTCTGAATTCAGAGTTTAAAGTCTGAATTCAGAGTTGAAAGTCTGAATTCAGTGATTAAACTTTGAATTCAGAGTATAAAGTCTAAATCTAAAAAAAATTGTAGACGTGGCCCTTCTACGGCTTCGTATGATGTGACAGCTTTAATGCAGAATATTAAAAACTTATACTCCTGAGAGCAAATGAAGTAAAATAATATAGGTCATCACAGGTCGACTATTATAAGATTTGAAGATTGAATATTAATAATTTTTAAATAAATAATTAAAAAAAGTTAACGCCGGTTTTAGCCGTATTATGATCGCCCATATCGTACCCCACACTGCGATTGATGAGGCCTTTATTATGTGAAGAAATGTCGAAACTGTTAAGCAAAGTTTTGTGGAAAAAGTCGTTATATTAAATTATTGTATTTATGGATTTGTATTATGTTGTGTTTGTTTTGGTGTTTTGATTTGAGTAACAAAAGAACGTATTTATTTGGGCTACTTACAGGACAATCCCAAAAATAGTATTCACTGAGATATAAATGAGATAAGTGTTACGAGTGTTACTGTAGATTACCTTAAGTAAAAAATAAGTTACGTCAGGTGCTATTTGTTCGTATAAACTGGATGCGTCGCTGTAGATCATTTTCTAATTCATTTGTAGTCCAACCAATTACTCATTAAAATAATATTATCCTTTTCTGTAACTCATTTGCATTTTATTTCTACAAACATTTTATCTCTGATAACACCTTACTGTTTACAGATCATCAAATCTCTTTTACAGTTTGTTTCTCTTTATTGAAACAGGGATTCTATTAAACTGCCTAAAATTATTTATTAATTATTGTTCACATTTATACTGATTTGGAAATAAACACTTGTTTTAAATAAACCTTTCGCAATTAATTTTTATTAACTCTAGTCTATTCCTAAAGAACCAATAAAAATAATTGCGAGATGTTGGTAAGTTTATACCAGGTTTTTATTAACAACTAATCTAAAACCGCTAGGTTCATAGCTTTCAAACGGCAATATTTTGGCCAGACCCGTACTAACATTTCTTTTTTCAGTACAAAATTGAAGTTTAAATTTGTTGTTATTCCAAATATTGCCAGAATTCTGTATTTTATTTTTTTCACTACTTATTTTCAAAGTTTGCTGACCTCACCAAAACATGCTATAAACCTTGAAATAATCCTTCACAAGTCTTAAATAACACAAATTTCGGTGATGAAATTGATTGAAACTCTGGGAACAGGTAGTTCTGAACAATGAACGCAAAAGTACCAACAGGCTTTTTTTTCAACACTTTCAGATTTACAATACTCATCAGATCAGCCAGGTCCTGAAAAAATTGCTTCTCCGGTCGTAGATAATAGGCAGGGTCAATAATATCTGACCTTATATTTGATCTGTAAATCTCTTTTCCAAGAACATTTTACAGTCAACGTACGTTTTAAGCAGAAAATTTTATTTTTCATTGAAAAATAGTTATTTGAAAGTGGTTCAACATTGACCAATATTTATTATACATTGATTGATTAGACGACGATTAAGAGTTTAGACAGTAGCCGAGCAGAAATTCTTCAGTGTTGATTTTGCATAGAATTAGACGTTGAATCTGAAACATACTCTATATTCAACTTTGAATCATATTCATGGATATTATTGTGTGTCAGTCAACTCCGATAAGGCATTAGATAAATTTTCAGTACAGTATGTGATTCTAGGATAAAAAACGAGAGATTTTTCTGCTTAAAACACCAGTTGATCTGCAAATGACCTTGAGAGAAAAATTTAACAAATCTAAAGTCAGTATTTGTTTTTTTGTCTATCCTCTCTCTGCTATAACTGAATAAGTAATTTTCTCAGTATCTCTTAGATATGATGAGATATAAGCCTGGAAGTGTTGAATAAAATTATTGATAGTTATTTCTGGTAATATTTGATCACATAAAACTTTTTGGGCTAGGTGTCCATTTGTTGAGCCTGTTTAGAATTACATATTTTCAGATTTGCAACATTTTATTAAATTTTAAATTATATAAAGTTTGTGCGAACCTTTTTTCCACTGAAATACGTCAAAACTAACTTTTTATATGTTATTTTGTTAGAGTTATTTTGAACAATTTCCTAGACTTATTTCAAGGTCTGCCAATTTTGTACACCTCATTGAAAGAAGCTGCATCTCTATAATTTCCAGAATTGTAGTACATCATATATTTATCGAAATCTTTGTCTAGCTTTTGGCGTTTTCAAGGATCAAACTAAAGCCACTAGGAAATTTTTCCAGGGACCGATCGCTCATTTGCCAGTGCTCTACCTTCATGTTCCCTTTCTTTATGTTATGCATATCTTTGCAAGATGTTTTTTAATTTTTACAACCTCAATGTTCTTTTTAAAAAGCATCTTCAACCGATTTCTGCTCTACATCTCATTCGCAAATTTTACTACTCGAATTTTGCCAACATAATGAAGTTGGAGGTTTTTCCTTCGTCCCAAATCTCCTCCGTGGATGTAGAACGTTGTCTTTTGCCCCCAAGGCTGGGCACAGACGAACATATATGAATTAAAACATCAACGCGCATTCATCTACCTCACGCATCAGCATGGTAGTGTATTGGTCACAAACGTTGATTCATGTTTTAACACATCAGTTCGTAGTAAGCAACATACACGTTCGCACAATCTTCGTAAAACAATGGTGGAAGATTTGCATTTGATTGCAGTGGCGTGCGCGATTATTGTGACACAAAAAACAAGAAAAAACAAAAAAGTCCTAGTAAATGGTCTGCAACGAATTGCATTAGTACCGTAATGTCGGTACATATATGTCGTCTGCTCCAGCACCAGATCTTTTCGAGTCTTCAACTTTTTTTAAATTTCATCTGACCACGCAAACTGTAAATTTTTTGTATGACTGTATTTTTATCGGTTCAGGTTGTACAACTTTTAACTTTTCAAGTAAAATCTGATAAGCTGTATTTTTCTTATTTTTGTCGAGTTAGTCCTTCGACTTAGTTTTCCATAAACAAGGATGGGTCAGATATAAGTCAATGAAATGTCTTAAAAAATCTCGTGTTAAATTTCCTAAGTCCGACATTTTTACTCTGTAAATAAAACGATAATTTATAAATGCCATATACTTATTTACTAATCAAGTAATAGTCATTATTAATTTAAATTAATAACTAATAACTAATTAAATAATAATTATTAATTTAAATAATTATAACTACCTTCTACGTCACTGAAGAACCGTGACTGTGTGTGTCACAGTCGAGCATCAACTTACATTCAACAGCGCACGGACATGTTTTCTAGAAAACCAGGTTGATAAGTACGACGCACTTCTTCAGCGCGCAATCATGTACGTAACGTTATTATGTCCATAGACAGATGTTGTTGTTTGCGCGTAGATGAATGCGCATTGATGTTTGCATACATATACATTCGTCTGTGACCCGCTTATAACACAATTTTGGCATCGGGTCGTACTTTGCTCCTTCTCTTCATTTTTTTTTTCTGAGACTGAATTGGTAATACTGCAAAATATACAGTGCATGTAATATTCGAAATACTGTCATTGCTGTCTACTGCTTGGTTATTAAACCCTCTGGTAAATTTACTTTAACATATACGCCAGAACAACTGGTAAAGTATCTATCTAAGAAAAATGCCTATGCTAATAAGTACTTAGTTTTAAGTTTAATCTAAATGTTTGCGCATATTATGCACAATACGCATTAATACGAGCCAAACTTATCAGGTGAATCAATGAACGATGGTGATGTAATTATTTGGTACTTGAACTTATCTGTTACGCCCTGTACAGCGGTAGAAGTCGTATTGGGTGGTACTAGACCGTGCCGGAAGAGTCAATTGTCCCTAAATTCCTACTACTGTCATGTAGATGGCAAAACTCTGGTATACAGGACTTGCAAGACGATCGTTCCCCCAAAAAGAGAAAAAAAAATGAGGAGAAACAGCCAATTTGCCTCCTAGGTACACATAAGAAGAAAACGTCTAAAAATACAAGTTACGCATGAGTATCTTGCGTAATGCGGTTACGTAATGAGTTTGACACTTCAATTGATATAAATTTTTTTATTAAGTTAAAGTACGCTTGCCTCCAATGTCAAATTCCCTAACAAAGGAGACGTTGCAGAAAGATTATGGGCTTAAATAACACAACTATACTACGACGCCTATCTTCACAAGTTTCCCAATCAAAAGCGACGTCCTTTCTTGCTACTCGTGGCGTTTCAATCCGGATAAATAACGCCAAATTTATTTGCTCACGTCCACGTTAGATGGCCATTTTTATTGAATCGAAAAAAGAAGAAAGAATTAAAAAAAAACCGTTTTATCTACTCGTATAGCGACTGAGACCTGTGGTCATGGTCTTTAAATATGAATATTTTTAATTTAATAATACTATTTATTGTTTGAAAATAATTATTATTAATGAAAATATATGAAACGTACCTAATAGAAAAAAAATCGTAACAGTCTACTAGCATGAAGTAGCTAGTAGCTGGATCTGAGAGACACCAAAGCAAAAGCGTCTTACCATGCTGTAGGTACAATTGAAAGTGTCCGACCTCTATTGCGTTTCTGCAATAACGACATTTGCAAAACGGAATTTCAGGAAACAAGTATCCTGCGGTATAACGCCCGACCAATATTGAATTACACCTGAAAAACCTATAGCAAACAGCCAAAGTTATTGGGTGAGCCGATGACTGAGACTGAGAATTAGTTTAGTTCAGCATGAGTATTTTACTGATGCATGCGTTAAAAATTATTTGTGACTACCCTTTTGGAACAAACTTAATATGTAGTTGGTTGACTCATAATATTTTTATTAGAAAAATTGAAATGTTTTGCTAAGCTTCATGCAAAAAATGTCCACTATACCCATAATATAAAAACATTATTAAATTTGTAAACAGATTTCTTGTAGAATGTACGTTTTTTATACTACACTCTGTCTGGCCATTTTAATGAAATAATACTGGCTGGACCCGCGGCACGATAAATATTCGGCAGCGCATTTTTTGTTTAAAAGAAAGCAATAATTCAGGGATATTTTTCAATTTCAGTCTCTGACATAATGTCATCCCTCGTAAAATATTATGAATGTAAATCATTTCTTTAAAACAATTATAGTGGAATTGCATTGTGGAAACGTTAATGTCAGAGAATAACGGCACATCCAAATGTCAGCGTTTATTCAGGCGGGTTGGTCGGCAAAAAATCTTCAGCGCGGAGTGTTTTAAAACCTTTTTCATTAGCAAAAAATGGATCGACTGCAGCTGATTTTTATTACGGCTAATTATTTACGCAGTGTTCTGGATTATTTGACATACATGATTATGAAAAGTACAAGGTGTCCTGCATAAGAACCGACACAGTGCATGTGAATGAAGGGATAATCAAAATATTGTACGTTAAATTACAGAATAGGAGCAATATATACCCTATTCAATTTAAAACGTATTACAGATAGGACATAATTTACCTACATATATTTTATAAAGAAATATGTATATAATGTAACAATTTGAAATATGCCCATAGAAAATCAAAGGAAAATAATACCTGACCGAACTTAAAGTTGAATAAAATTAATAATTATTAGTGTAAATTTATAAAAAAATACCAATTAATATGGATATCCTGGATATAAAGTTACTAAGAATAAATAATATTACATAGCATAAAAATAATAATTTAATAATTTTATTATCAAGTTAAAAAATAAATTTCATAAATTTGCATGACGTTGACAATTGTTATCACTCAGTACATAAAGAAAAGGAATTTAAACTCAGAGCACCATATATTGAATGAAAGGTGAAAGTCTATAGATTAATCTGATATACATATTGTAGGCAGACGAGTAATATGAAAGATATTTCCATTAAAAATAAATCATAATCTGAAAAATAAATTTAAATGTCAAATTATTAGAATTAATTCCAGAACTGTCAAAAGTAAAGGTGACTTTGCAAGAATCCCTTGTAAATGACCTAAAACACCAAATAAAGACTATTTTCATGAATAAACTAATTAAAATTGTACAAAAGGACATTTATAAAATGTATTAATTATAAGTAGTGTTGTTGATAATGTGAATAAAAAGACATCCAAAGACTGTGGAAAAATCATGTGTAAGGACCTTTTAACATGGCAATCTACAGAAAGGATAAAAAACAAAGAAGTTGTTGTTAGTTACGGCTTGGGTTTAGAACAAGGTAGAAGATCGCAAGAGAGCTCCCAAAAATCTACAAAATTTATTAGAACCAACAGGTATAATCAAGAAAATATCGACTCACCAGCTAAATTTACCAGTCTCCAACCTCTAGTAAAGTTTTTTTATTGCCACTACAGAAAATATCAACCGTATCCAGGGAAATTTGCAGTTCCATAGAATCCTACAGGATAGTTTCCAGGCAGTTTCCAATTTCCAGGAAGGAAAATAATAAATTTCTAACCTCAGGTACCTTAAAAAAAATAAAGTGCACTCTAAATTTCTATAGCTATAGTAAATTCAAACAGATTTCAACTATTTCAATCTTCGCAAAATATTAAGAATAAACTACAGGACTTACCTGTATAAAATAAGTCTAATCCAAGCAAATATAACGACCATATTCACAAATTTCACTGGAACAAATTATATCTGTCATGCATGAACAGCCATTATTTTAGAATATATTAGGACTCTGTATTATGATATTACACTCTGTAGGAATGCAACCAACATTACAAGATAATGAATATTTCTTAGCATAATTTAAAAAAATTTCAATTAAATTCAATAACAAAGTTTTAACTTATAGTGGTTTGGTAAAATTATCATCAGAGAAGTAATATTAAAAAGAAAATATTCTTTATTGTTTTCAAATTGATTCTAGAACCAAAAAACTGTTAATCTTTCAAGTGTGTTACTATTTGTTATAAAATAAAAACCCTGCATATTTTGAACCGACTCCTGAGTTAAGTCTCTTTTGCTGTTTTAATTTGTGAAACTGTGTCTAGCAAGGGATAAACAAAAATTGTATAAATAAGGTACGATAAAAAGAAAAAAAATTTAATATAAAAGGTTTGTATTGAACAAAATATAGCTTAAACACAACATACACTCATAAAACATAATACATAAAAGGATCAAGGCGCCCAACAAAAATTAATATTCAAACTTTGACATTAAATACATAATAAAATCTTTAAAATTAAAATAAATAATAAAAATAAATTTAATTAAATAAAACATATAAATATTACACTAAATATATAAAATGTACACAGGAACTCACATACATACATCATAAAGCTAATAACTATTTTGATGGCTAGAGGATCCAGAGAAAACAGATGAAAGGAACAATGAAGCAACTGCGGACAACGTTGTCATTCTCTTGTGTTCGTGTCCTTTGCCCTTCCTTCTTGTTCCATCTTGTTTTTAAGCTGCACTGCGCTGATGAAGGGCAAAAACCCAAAAACAACGTTGCCCGCAGTTGCTTCGTTGTTTCCTTTCTCTGTTTTCTCTGGATCCTCTTGCCATCAAAATTCATCTGTTTCTTTTAAGATTTGATCCACTAAGCTCCTTTCTTTCTGGTAATAACTATGTTGCTAAATAGGTGTTTTGCAACTGGTATCTGACAAGATTTTTTGTAAAATCGTCAAATAAATAATCAAAATAGTTTCAACATAATATTCGATTGCATTTGCTAATATGATCGCTAGACTATTTTATTTAAACAACTTTAACTAAGTTGCCTATAAGGTTGTATGGTGCAGTTGCTATGGTACGTTGTTTACAAACTATACAAACATTTTAAAAGATTCTGAAATCTGTGAACGTTTGTGAACATTAAACCCCAATAATTAAACTCGGTATTAATCTTCATAAAACTTCAGTACGTGTGACACAGATTCAAGTGATACTGAAAAATCTGAAACAGAAAATGAAGCGGAAGCTGTCTTATGTATATTGATTTCTCAGATATCGAAAAAATTGTACCAACAAATTATGTAAAAATTTATATTTGATGTGTCAAAAAAAAAAGATATGTAATATTTAAGAAATTTATTCTAGCGTACTTGTCCGAGTTATCTTTAAAATGTGCACTCTACATTATGGAGTAATTATTCCATGCTACGAACTACAATTTATTTGAATAAAAATATGGATATTAGTAAATATACCAATGGTATTGCTTTTCTCAAAAGCAAATCAAAAGGTTATAGATCCAGAAAATTCTGAATATTTTCCAGGGAACAGTATGAAAGGTGTGTCAAAGAGGCAGATGATGAAAGGTACTTATTCTAAAAAGTTGTCTTGATTGTTGGTATATTTGAAGCCTGTAGGAGAGAATAATTGACTTATTTACGTACAGCGAACATAGATGACGCTAAGTTGTTCATTAAAGTGACTATTCCCAATAACAAAACTAACGTTTACATTGCCAGAGAGAGATATAGAAGGAGTAAATTTTTCGCAAATATGCAAGTCTACGTTCCATTGATCACAACCGATTTTTTTTATTACGTACAAGAAATCGAAATGTACACAATCAGTTGATATAAATAACATACGATCAAACCTAAAAAGATCCGAATTTCTTAGATTACCCAATGATACTGAGTATAATGGGCACTGCTTTAGATGATGTTCTGCAACCTTCCTTGTAAATGCAGGAGCCAACATATCGATGCTCATGAGATACGGCGGTTGGTGTTCGACTTCTGTGGCAGAGGGGTACATATAAAATCCATAAAAAAAAGAAGGCGATAGCAAGGAAAATTCTCTGGAGAAAGACCACTTTCGTACTTCTTCTTCCAATATTGAAGTTATACGAAGGGAGATAAAAAATATATGTTTACCTAATGCCTAATTATCCGATTTGAAAGATTGTGTTATTAATATTTATAATAAATAAATAATTTAAAATGCAGTTATTTTATTTTACTTTTACGCACATGTGTGTAAAAAAGATTGTTTCAAGCATATGTGCCTAAAAGGCTATCATTTCAATACTGAAATGAAAATCCAAATGTTGCATATTATGCAACAATTTTACGAAAAATCAATTTATGAACCTAGTTAAAATCAAATAGAAAAAACACATAGGTGCAATATACAAGGTTAACTATGACTAAGTATAAAAATTTTAACCACGTGCTCAGGAAGGCCTAAAAGACAATAAAAAAATTATTCCAGAATGTTAGCTCGATATTTGAAAAATGGGTCAAAACCCTCTTTTCCTACGGAAAGTCGACTGAGATGGCTTAGATCCATAGATAAAGCTTACTCTGTCAACAATATCTACTACCATGTGGTCGTTTTTTTTGCAGCATTTCTAAATCCAGAAACGACAAAAATTAACATTTTTATTAGTAATAATACCTGATAGATGGGTAGGTAACAGTCAATCCAGTTAACTCCACTATTTTGCATTATCTTTTCATTATTTCGTTACAAACTGACAAAACTACAATATGTTCATTCATTATAACCACTCACTACTGATAAAACACACTTCCTGTAAGTACAGCTAGATAGAATACCTATTTATTATAACAAAATCGAACGAAAGGAATAGGTAATAGAAAACTTTTAATGTACCCGCGGCAGTCTTGTCCCATAATCTAGAAAACCAAACCGGCCAACTATATTGTAGAAAAGTATCTGCACCCAACACAAATTTCTTTATTTAATAACTATAAAACGTTTAAAAACTTAAAAAGGCACTAAAAATTGAACAAGAACACAAAAGTACAACTTAAACACAGGAATTAAATTATGACTTGACCGGAAATTTTACGGTCGTGTTGCAAGTTGCCTACATTACCTACTCTTTTTTTGAAGGATGATTCAGTTCCCCTCTTAAAATATTTGTACTTATTCATAGTTAACCTTGTATAATAGACTTAAACTGTCAGTCATTTATTAGCGACACACCAGACATATATATAATTAAATATAGATTAGATTTTTTCCGTGCTGCTGGTTCATTGTAATAGGTTCAACAAGTACATCTAGAAGGTTAATAATGTATGAAAAATCGTGCGTCTTAAAATGTTTTTAGTGTTCTAGTCTTTAATGGACCACACTGTACATTTCGCAATACCTGTATTTTCAGAAGACTGTTTAAGGTAAATAATAAAATGGAAAATGCAATAAGCAAGAGACTCATCGAGGCGTGTTATTCCCTTGGCTTGACGGAGAAGTCAAATTAGATTTCTCCTATTCCTAGAAGCAATATTTGTGCAAGTTTCGGTCTGCAAAAGACTTGTTTATTATAAATGATAGATATCCCGAGCTCGGTTTTAATAAACTAGTCCATTGTTCCAGCTCCAGATTTTATTTTCACTTGTTTATCGCCATCTTAAGCATTAAAAGTAATAAATTCAGTGGCTGTCATAAACAAAGTTTGGTCTTCCTTTAGGTTGATCGTAACTCCTTATTTCGGTGGGTTGGTCTCCGCCAAATTCTTAGCGGTATAGTGAACTTTTCTGCCGTACTATAGCAAAACACATTTAAATATCGTAGTCTGCTTTAAAATTTAAATTAATTGGTCTATAATTTCTCATTTCTTTTCAGGAGGAGACTCGGGAAAACGTAACAATAAGTGAGTTAAGTTTCGTTCCGACAACCGAAGACGATGGGAAATCCATAACGTGCAGAGCAGAAAATCCGAATGTCACCGGGCTTTTCCTCGAGACGTCGTGGAAAATCGACGTTGTTTGTAAGTATTGGACCGACATTTTTTATAATCGTGTGCCATTTCGTCTTACATGTGGCGTTAACGCAGTTTAAAAAATTCTTTAATTAAGAACTCTATTTCCAATTGAATATTCAAATGTTTAAAGCCATATACAGGGTGAGTCATTAAAAGTACATAGCTTAAAGGCAGATTATTTACGTCAAAATAAAGCGATTGAGCCCAATATGCCTTATTCAATTGTTGCTCCTTTCCATCTACAGGGCGTTGAAAAAATGTTTTTGATTTTTGATAAAGGTATAGCTGTTACGAATCGTTAAACTTAATCGTTTTCGAGAAACAGACGATTTAAGTTTTTGAGATTCGGCGAGAATTAAATTAAAATTAGGGAGTCTTACAATAAGACGACACTACAACAACTAAAAATTTTATTATGCATATCTTAACAAATTATTAATCATAAAAGATTCTCGAAGTGATCACCAGCGACTTCAATGCACTTTCTTAGCCTCTTATTTAAATTTTGTCTGACGTTGAATAAAGTTCTATGTTGCTTGATAATATTAACCGATTCTTGAATCTTTTCCCACAGTTGTTCTTGACTATTAATAATGTCTTTGTAAACTAAATATTTAATATAGCCCCAAGCAGAAACGGATAAGGGGGTAGAATTATCTGATATTAATCTGCTGCAATTCTCGATATAAATAAAATTGTGCACATTTGTTTTACACTGGTCGAAATTCACAAAAATATTGGCAACATTTCTCTTTAGTTAGATTTTCAGAGCTATAACAGAATATGACGCACAGATATTAGATCTGAGCGTTAGCGACTGACTCGGTGACAGTTAAATTCATACCATAACGCCCATAATGTGACTGTGCGATTGCATATAACACATGAATGGAAGAAGGCAAAATAAACGGAAATTAAAGTATTGCAACTAACCATAGGCTTTAACTGTCGTTTAAAAAAAATAGTACTTGAAAGTGACTTCATAAGGTACTCAACTCTCTATATTTGATAGATTTATGGAAATTCTCTGAGTTTTATCGGAATTCACTTTAAGCTTTTTACTTGTAAACCACTTTTCATCTCACTCCTTATGGGTCTGAAACCACTTTTAACTGAAACACCACGACCATAAACTTCAAGATTGCATTTTCATTGATTTTTCAGAAAAATATGCTAACAGTCTCACTTAGATCTTTAATGTTCCTTACGTCCCATTTTTGATTTTTTATATTTCTTTTCATAGGTCAATCGAGATTTTGATATCAGCCTAGATATAGCCTCTGACGTATCAGCCCAAATATCGGATGATAATTTTTATCTCGTTTTCAGACATTTCTGTCTCCAACAATCACACAAAACGACACCAAAGGAGAAATAAATGTTGGCACCACAATGACCCCACAGTGATATTCCAAGGGATGACTTTATTTAATAATCAAATTCAACAGAAACCCATGCTAACTGTGCAAAAAAGTTTTCCCTAATTCAAAATCGCCTCAAATAATTTCTTTCTCTTCATACTAAATGCGTCCATTTTGGGCAATAGAAAATAACATACACGAGAATAAAATTCCATTATCCTCTCCCAAAGTTAATTAATCTGTTGTGGTCGACGATAAAACAACATTTCATCGTGTATAATAAATAATCTCGGGCAATAAAAAATAATGTATGTCATTAGTAAAAATCAAGAATAATATTGGACCAATAATAGAACCCTGCTGTACACCATGCTGAACCATTTTGAATCTAGATCTATAACTGTTGTTGCTTACAACGTGTTGTCAATCCTGAAGATAAGGTTTTAGATTATGTTATTGATTATTAATTTATTAATATTATAAAATGAGGTAATGCTGACAAATTTACTCATTTCGAGTCGTTGCATCAAATCTTGAAGCAAAAAATCGTGTTATTAATTAGAATATCCGGCAATTTTTCCTCTCTTAGAAGTTGCTGCGCTGGTCGAACTCCAGATTTATTAATTAAAGCCGGCATTTGATATAGAAACTGCTGTAGTTGGCTGAAAGCGTTTTTTAAACTTTTATTTGTGTGTAATCATTGTTTAATTAGCGTACTTTAGTGAGGAAGGTTTTTAATTAGTTAGAATGAATTGTTAAATGAAAGCAATTTTTAATTATCTTCCCTCGGTCCTTTGTGACTGCTTGGCGTTTAATTGAATATATTTTTTTGGACCGACACGTCGACAAGCAAGAAGGTATTACTATAATTAAGTATGCAAATAAAATTTTAATAAAACCGGAAAAAAGTTATTTGAACTGCTGAAAATAGGATTTATGAAGTATTACAATCCAAACAAATGGTTTTTAATGCCTTGTTTTTTTATAACAGTGAAAATAGTTATTTATGATGTTGAAGGTGCTGAAAAGTAACATTTTAATTTGTAGATTCGTCGAACAAAATAAAATCACTTTTAGCACATATATCACACACTATTTTTTCTACAAACACCTTAAATGTTAAAATCAACGCATTCCTTACGTTATTCAACTTATGAAACATACTTTTGAAATAAAATTTTCCGTGAAGCTTATTGTTGCAAAAGTTCTGATAATTCGATTATTTGTTGAAAAGTAACTAAAAGTCCCGTTACATGGAAATTGATCAAGAAAATGAATTTCTGTTTCTCTCTCTCTGTGTGATCTGAAAAATGGTAGTGGTAAGTTGAGTGAAAATGTACTTTAGCATGCTTTGTAGATAAGTTCAATATATGGAAATCGTCAACGATTTGTTTAAATTGCTTCATGTTGAAACGAGCTTTTGGTATTTTACTGGTTATTTTAACTATTATAAAAATCACATAGGCCTTCGTTCAGCGAACACAAATCATTCAACAATTTTGATAAAATCTATTAAGAATAAATTTGCCATGACTCCAGCTGGATTCAATACATTTGGTAAGATGCCTGCCAGTATTACATAATTTCTAAATTTGTCTGATTCACACTTTTATATTGAACATTGCTTCCGACGATCTTCTGTTAGTTTGTTAGTAGACTCTCGTGCTAATCTTTTTATAAATCCAATGTTCTCATTCTCGGAGATTTTAATATACCTGTTTTCTTTCATTAATGTTTAATAATTGTAATGATCAAGTCGTTCTAACTCTGTATAATTTTATGAATTATTTTAATCTGCGGCAACATAATAATATTCCTAATAATAATAATAGGTATTTGGATCTCGTTCTAAGTAATATTGACTGCACTGTTTTCCGAGCTCCGGACATACTGTTAACTGAAGACCTCCACCATCTTGATCCACCGAAAATTCTTATGCAATTCCTGTATAAACAATAGTTTATCAAGTCTGAATTATAGAAAAGCTGACATCCAAAACTTGTATCTTGAACTATCCTTAGTTGATTGATCCATTTTATCGTGTTTGAATGATGTTAATAGCGCTGTTGACACGTTTTACGGTATTCTGAATGGTTTCTTGATAAAACATGTTCCAAAAAATAAATTTATAAATTACACTAGGAAATTTCCTAAATGGTTTTCAAAAGATATCATCTCCCAATGGAAATAAAAAAACAAAGCTTACTTATAAGAAATATAAATATAGGAAATCTCCGTTTGACTATGGTGAATTCAAAAATCTCAAGCAATCCTAATAATTTCTGGTCCTAGATAAATTCTAAGCGTGGTACTACATCTATTCCATCTTCCATGGTGCATAACAACGTTAGCATAGATGATCCGCAACATATTGAAAATATTTTTGCAACTTTTTTTTCTAACGCTTTTGTTACAGCTATAAAAAAAATAAGGCCAATGTGTGCATGGGTCCTGACTTAATCCCGGCTTTTCTTATTAGAGATTGTGCAGTTGTATTTTGTAAATTATTAATTAATTTATTTAATCTTATATTGACTTCTGGGTATTTTCCTACTCCTTGGAAGTTGTCAAGAGTTACCCCCATTCATAAAAAAGAAGCAAAAAACGATTTTGAGAATTAAAGACCAATTTCAATTCTAAGTAACTTCTGTAAGATTCTAGAAATAATCCTTCACTCTTATATTACATCATGTTTCCCCTACGATTATTTCTGAGCAACATGGCATACCGGGGCGTTCGACATCTACAAATCTTGTATGCAAGACGCAATTTATTTCTAATGTCCTTGATGTTATCTACACTGACTACTCTAAGGCTTTCGATAGAATTGATCATGTAATACTATTGCAGAAATTTAATAATGTTGGATTATGCGATGCTTTGCTCAATATATTCCAGTCTTATCTAACAAATCGCAATCAGTTTCTTCAGTACACGGTTTTAAATCTAACACTTTCTCCTCAGACGTCTGGTGTTCCCCATGGATCTATTTTGGGCCCACTACTATTTGTAATATTTATTAACGACATTGAGAAAGACCTTACCTCCTATATATGCTGACGATGTAAAATTGTACTGTGAACTTGCCTGTCTAACTGATTGCGAAAATTTACAAAGCAGTTTTATTACATTTAACAACTGGTGTATAGTTATGTCCTTTTGCCGCACGGTACAATCTTTCATTTTCAATTACACACTTAGCAGTAAAGTCCTTGAGAAGCTTGAATTTATTAAACATCTGGGTGCTTTATTTGATTCTCAACTTGTTCGCGTCACATGAAGGTCTGCATATCTGAGGCATATAGAAACCTGAGGTTTATTATAAACCAAAGGATTTAAAGATCTTACCACGCTTTGCCTGTTATATGCCTTTGTTAGGTCCAAACTCGAATGGCTCTGTGATATGGAACCCGATATATGATACTCAGATTTCTATGTTTGAAAAGGTTCAGAAGAATTTTTTTAAATCTGCATTATTTTTCCTAGATGGTTTTTATCCGGTTAGAGGTACACCACAAGGCATATTTTACAATCGCTTTAAATTATAGTCCTATTTCTAGGCGTCAAATGCATTCCGTAATATTTCTTTTTAAATTAATTCGTTACATTACTAAATCGGATCTTTTACTAAATTATTCCAAGTTCGACCTTTAATAGCCGGCTGAACAGTCTATTTATGATGCCACAAGCCCGTACTATGTTTCTTATGTTTATGTGTGTTTATGTTTCTTCCATAAACTCATATCATTAAAGTGTCCAAAATATCTTTACAACAACATTAGTTATCGTAGAGACATCCATAACATAAATATTCGTCATAAAAATACTCTAATCTATTCCATCTCACCGAACATCTCTCTTTCAAAGATCCTTCTCTTACACTTTGGTTAAGTACTATAATAAATTAGATGCAAACTTTAAAAATATGTCGCTCTTCAGTTTTTGTCAAAAATTAAAGTTGTTTCTATTGGAAAATGATCTATAGTAATCTGGTTTTTGTTTAGGTCCTATTATTTATGTAAAGTATGTGTGTAGATTCAGTGTAATGGGTTATGCGGTAGAACAACTGTTTATGTGAGTAAACAGCTGAGCATTGCCCTTTTATTCCAAATTTATATAAAAAATGTTGTAAAATTGTTATATAGTTTTTTGGAGTAAAATAAATGTGATTATTATTATTATTATTATTTTTTTTTCCAGTAAACACCTTCCGAGGCTCCGACACATTCGGAGATGTTCTGGAGAGTCAAGCAATGACCACTCTCCACTCTGTGGAGTCAGTAATCATTGCGCCCGTAAATCGTGTGTTCTGAGCAGACGTAGCGAACCAAGGACGATTGCCTTCTGCATTCTGCCGGCTAAGATCTCTGCCGAATTTCGACAAGCCGGTATGATCTTTAAGTCAGAAAGCAACGTATGTCTCATTCCACCCAGGACGCCTATAATTAGCACCACAATCTTAACAGAGTGGTCTGGATACAGCCTGCGGAGCTCGGAGAGAAGATCTCGATATTTCCTCCGTTTTTCCTCCTCTTTGGACGATGTTGTTCTTTGCGGGAGCCGAGAACTCAATCACAAACATCGTCCTAAGCTGGTGGTCGAGGAGGACTACATCAGGCTTATTGGCTTGGATTTGCCTGAGGGTGGGGAATGAATAGTTCCAATAAATTCGGCACTTCTCATTCCCCACTACGGATTCTATATCCCCCGGAGCATAAGGCAGCACTGGCGTCTCGTCTATCTCATACGAGTGTCGTAAATGATAATACAACACCCGTAAGGCTGAATCGTGTCTTTGGATATACGCTGTGGCCGCATATACCGGACAAGCAGACAGGAGATGCATAAGCGTCTCCGGCGCTAGGCGGCAGGCCCTGCAGCTGGTATCAGGAACCTCGATACCCAAGACACGACTACGATAGACGAGTGTGTTCATTACACCATCTTGGCAAGCCATTATGAATCCCTCGGTCTCAGAGTTCAGCCCCGCTGACCTCAAAAAGCAAAGGTCAGCCTTTCAGATAAGCCAAGCCCCTCTAGATGTCGGTAGAAGAGACCATGCATTGGCTTATCCTTATGTAGCTGCAGAAGATGATGCGTTTCTGCAGCTTTAATTAGGCTTTTAACTGAGCAGGATCCGACTCGGTGACAGAGTCTGGATTTTCCCGCTCAGTATCGAACACAAGACCAAGTTCATCGGCTGCTCTTCTCGCTGCCTTATACACAAACGCTCCTATCCCTGCTGCTTCATGGTCTTGGACCATGCAGAGAAGGGGATCCGAGCTCCTGATGACTTTGCAGGCCTCCTCCAAAACCACTCTGCCCTGGAGACACTCCAAACTCAAGAGTCCACGGCCTCCCGATTTCTTGGGAAGTATAGCCGCGGAACGGGCGATCTTGGATGCAAACTCCGATGGAGATGCATCATTTTACGGGTCCCTACATCGAGTTGCCTCAGCTCTTCTTGCGTCCATTTCACTACTCCAAAGGAGTAGAGAAGGATCGGAACGGCAAGCATATTTGTGGCACTCACCTTGTTCTTACCCGACAGCTCCGAAGACCAGATCTGTCGGAGGCGGTGCCGATACCTGCCGCGGAGAGCGTTTTTAACCGTTGCCACCTCATGAGTGCCCCGCTGTGGGACACCCAAATAGGTGTACGACTCTCCGGCATCTAGATAGTGAAAGATGCTTCCGTCTATGAGCTGGGCGTCCTCTCCGTATGGACCGCATCGTCCTCTCTTGAGATGAACCAGTGCACATTTGTCCAGCCCGAACTCCATCCCAACCGCCTGCGTGTACTCATGTACCACTCTGAGGGACTGATTTAAATCCCCTCTCCGGAGCCGTAGAGTTTAAGGTCATCCATATAGAACAAATGGGTGACCTTATGCCTCCGGTCTCCTGGGGTACCGCAGTTGTAACCCCGGGTACGACGAAGTGCAACGGATAATGGCAGCAGTGAGATGCAAAACAAGAGGGGACTCAGGGAATCTCCCTGGAACACCCTCCTGAACAAAACCGGCTCTGTCTGGACCCTTGCATTAGCCGATGTTATGGTAAAGCGGGTCCTCCAGAGCGGCATGAGTTGTTCAATACATCTCACTATGGGGTCGGCCACCGCAAGGCATTGGAGCAAGTGGATTATTAGCTCATGTGATGTCATATCAAATGCCTTGCGGTAATCTATCCAGGCCATTGAGAGGTTTCGCTTGTACTGCACGGAGTCCTGCGTAATACATCTGTCGATGAGCAGGTTCTCCTTACAGCCAGCTACACCCCTCTTGGACCCTCGCTGCTCGTATATCCGTTGATAAACGGGGTTCACTGCGTGGAGCACACGCGCGTACAAGATGCGAGTAAACACCTTGTAACACGCATTCAGGCAGGTTATTGGACGGTAGTTCTTTGGCTGGGACAAATCTCCGCTCTTAGGATAAGCACGGTTCTCCCTCGACAAACCACGCCGGAATTTGCTGCTCCATTGAGCCAGGACGTGAATATTCTGGCCAAATGGCGGTGGACACTGGTGAATTTTTTCCACCAGAAGTTGCTGATCCCATCGGGACCAGGAGCAGCGAAGTTCTTCGATCTAATAAATGATCTCCGAACTTCATCCGGGGTTATCGGTGGGCACACCTCTTGTGGCTCTCGAAGCCTTATTATTATTATTATTATTATTATTATTATTATTATTATTATTATTATTATTATTATTATTACTAATATTTTGGTTAAATGACCATTATTCCAAATGCAAGCAATTATCATAATATTGAAGAAACTCTAGATATATTACCGTGTACATTTCATGATATAAAGTAGCATTTTATGTAACCTTTTATTGCTCTGTTCTTTTTCGGTCTTATGGATAGATATATTTTCTATTTTTCGTAAACTTGATTATATATTGTTTGTTTTTAATTACTTTCATTTTATTACGTTTAACTGTCAATTCTGACCAGCTTATCCTGTAGTTGGGTTTTATCCGTTGGATATTTTATTGTAATAAATAAAATAAATAAGTAAATAGGAGACATAGTGGATAAAAGCCCAGTGGAGTAGCGTAGCAATAACATTGGTCCCTACCATAGTACAAGTTTCACAGAAATAATTACTGCCATAGCTACTAATAAGATTGGCCATTAATTGATGTTTCTTTAACTTTGCTTTTTAAGTAAATAAATATTTCTTTTATCTAACATTTCTTAATTGGTTTTCATTTTCGTACCAGTACTAAAAGTAAATCACGTCATTTACTTTTAACACCAGTGCCATAATAGCTATTTATGATATACGTGTTAAAAGTAAGATTTTATTTTGTGAGTGAAGATGATTAAAAAACGAGCGTAGTAATTTTTTTAACTTCACGAACAAAATAAAATCACTTTTAACACGTATATCATATACTATTTTTTCTACAAAACAATCGAAAGAACACTAAACTCAATAAAAATAAGAAATCAAAAGACTCCGCAGGGAATTACAATTTCAAATTGTTCTAATTTTACTATAAATGTTAATAGTAATAACTAGTTACTAACTAGTAAATGTTGGTTTGAACTTATTTAAAATAATAATTTGTTCATGTATTTGTTAAAACCTTTTATTAATTTTCAAAACAAAATTTAAATAAACTTTGAGTTACTTTTAACACGCGTGTCAAAAAATGACATTTTTAACATCAAAAATCAAACATCAAACTTTTAACAGTTTTGTAGAAAAAGATATTACGTCTACTTATAACATGATTAGTTACTAAATTTATTAAATAAATTAATGAAAGAGGTTAAATATATTCCGCAGATATATAGTAGCATATCTGTATTAATTTATGTCCTTTGTGCAAAACTGGGTCATTTTTTATTCTCATTTTCAGTACATAAGCTGTGATAAAAAACATGAAGTATTTAAAGGAAATATTGAGGCCTTTTTTATACTGAACTGGGTATCACAGAAAGGATTTTGGTACAATCCATTTTCCAACATTAAATACATGTGTGTTTTTCTTTTTTATTCTGGCTACAGATTAAATAAATTAATTCATAAGTAAATAATACATTTAGAGAGAGTAGGGGTAATTTAAAATTATTAAATATAAAAATAAACTAGTTCATATTTCTTTAAATATACCAGTACCTATTATATTTACGTCTGTTTCAATTCTCTGGATGTTAGAACCGTACCATCACTCAAGTAGAAAATTTATTAAACAATTTTTTAGAGAGAATTTTCGAAAGAGTGTTCATTTTGTACTGATTAGTAGGCGGTGCTATATAAATTTTAATGACGAGGTAAATTTAACATTAGAAGCATTTTAGTGATAACACTGGTACACAAAAAAGTGGTCTGTAGTTTTGGTCAGACTGACCTATCTTTGTGTATTTTGACGCACTAAATCCGAATCTGAAGTCGTTTTAGCTCAAACACTCGAAATTTTGAATAAATTGCAAAAAATAACGAAAAATGTCTCAACTAATATGCTGCTCTAACGATATTCCTCTGCTCTTCTGTAATTTGTAATAATATTTTTAGTATACCTAGTTGAAATGAAGTTCTGCTTCGCCATTCTTTTCTTACATAGTGGTTTTTTCCATATCTATCCATTCATATAAGAACAGATTTTTTGTGAAACCTGATTGTTGTCCCAATAAAATAATAAGAATCCTGACAAATTTTTATTTTAAGAACTGGCTTTAAACTTGCCTACTTTTCTTTCATAACTACTAAATGCGCTACTGGAATAAAGGCGTATACATTAGTGTGTGTAGGACGGCTTCTTTTAAAAAAATCGAATAATCTCCATTCATTGGGTTTGTAATATTAAATTTTAATTTGTTCATTAATCTTCCTCTCCAGGAATTCCTTGTTTCTAAAACGATAAACGGAGGATATAATTTTACCCGCATTTTCGGCATTACTTTTTAACCATAACGCCAAACTCCGATATTTCTTTATACCTAATTCTCGAATAGTGATCCTGAGTGATTTTTCCAGTTTTTTTTTTTTTGAGTATTAAATGGAGCATAGTTGTCCTCAACAGAGACTTCTCTATCTGTTTCACTTAAGAATTCACCTTTATTATTCTCATTGGAACTATCATCAATCTCCATGATGCTTATACCACAAACAATACTCGTAGCGATAGGTCCATCATTCTCCTGATCTGTTGCGGCCACGTAAATGGAACTCCTAAAGCTGGAAATACCTACTCGCGTAGAGAAAACTTTTTACGTACTTATAGTTTAGTCCACTTCGATTTATCATAAAAATATAGCAGTTTTCTCTGCAGATAGGTTTTTCCAAATTGCTGTTATTTTCAGTACACAGAAGTTTCGTCCTACATTCTCCATATCTTCGCAACATTATATTATAAGAACTAAATATTTTCTGAGAAACCTAATCACAGTCTTGTATAATTTCGATACCGAAAGATTCTCTATAACTCTTCTTGATATTGCTATTTATGTTGCTCCGGTTCTTTAATGCCATATACATGCCACAAATACAGCAATATTTTTATTCTTATCCTTATCACAGGTATGTTTTGATGTTGAAGTTCACACGTAGGATTTTTCTTGTAGCATTAGACTGTAAAGGCTACGGACGTTATGGGGCATTAGAATTTGGAAACAGTCAAGTTAAGTTGGCTTCATGGAGTTAAATGAACTCCAAATTCGATTCCAACGACTCCAAAGAAAATAAATAATAAATGGTATTGTCCATTTGCATATATATATATTTCGATTTGACCTTAAAATTGAGGCTGACCTGATAGTGTTAAATGAATTCCCTAGTTAGATCCAGCTACCCCAAAAAGATAAATCTGCGATGGTCTGGTTCACTTGCATATATATCTTTCTTTGACCTTGAAATAACCTTGAAATTGATCTGATGAGGTTAAATGAATCATGGATCAAGATTCAGAGGCCCCAAATATATATATATATACGATAGTCTGGTCCATTTGCAATTATATATTGTTTGTTTGACCTTGGAATGACCTTTCAACTTGGGTGATGGGGTTAAATGAATTTCAGATTCGAATTCGAACCACTTTTTTTTATCGTGCTGTGTAATTTTGTATAAACTTGTCAACAATAGTATAATTCATATTTGACCAAAAAATTTAAACGCTCTGCAGAAAGTAAAAAATTAGATACAAATTTACCAGCACAAATTTCAGCAGTCTCGCTGAGAACAAAGGATGTTCTGCCATTGAAAAGTCACGAAGAGCAACATCCTCAATACAAAGACTGACAAAGCGCGGCTGGTTTTATTAAATATTCAATAATCAAAACCCCGCAAAAATCCTGTAATAAAAACTCAGGAATTAATTCCCAGAAGTTGACACAGTTCGACTGTGCCAGCCCTTTCTTGGAATCCGCGTTCATTTCTTGGGGTTTTGTTTATGAATGCCGGAGACAAAACATGGAACAGAATAGCAGTCTATCAATGATTTATACATCTCCGGGAGCAGTTTTTGCCGTCAGGGCTGACAATGGCGTATTGTTTCAGACCCCCCGATAGTGGTGCTGTGTCTGGGGAGCACGCTCAATGCGGACGATATCAAGGAAGGCGACGACGTATACTTCGAGTGCCACGTCAGGGCCAACCCACACTGGAGGAGGCTTACTTGGCTGCACGACGTAAGTTTACCCATTATGTATATTTTATTTACAGGGTTCTTCAAAACGATTGCGACATTATGTAAAGAATTATTTTTAGTAATTTTTTTGTATATATCAAATAAATCAAACTATAGTCGGAAGGTAAGGGTGTCATGATTACCTAAGCGGCCCACTTGAGAAGAGTTCAAATCACACAAAATTATCAAAAATAAGTTGACGTCGACTGAACCTAGCACATTAACAACTTTAAATGTTCCCCCTGTGCCATCCTCTCTACAGATTAGAATGCCGTCCTTTTAGACGACGATTACCCACCACCATCCACTTACTTACATCTACCTGATGCACACTTCGCGGATATCACACTAAAGTCTTGTCCTCATGGACGTAAAATTCACGGATTTTTGCAAAAATTTTACAACTTCGGTTTTAATTGTTTATGGCTAGAAAATATCAACTTTTGATACATTTTGCGAAACAACAAAACACTACAAATATTATTGTTACTTTCATTATTATGTGATGTTAATACATTTATTTTGATATTCTAACAATCTACCATGGCACTTTCGTGATGAAAATGATAGAAAATGTTAGAGTTGACAAAATTTGTTATAAGTAGAGATATTCCCACCATTAAATATATCTCGCAAATATATGCGAATTCCGCATTTAAAAGGACGGAAAGCTTTATAATACATACACACTACATATTCACTATTAGTTACTAGCACTGTCACTACATCACTTTGAAGTCTGCCTTCAATATCTAGGGATTTTTAAAATTATTACAATAGGTAAATATTTACATATTTATTATGATATTGTAAAACTTATTTTGTCTTCAACAAGTACCTAAAAATAAGGTAATAACTAGTTATGTTGCCCTAATAATGATTTTATGTATTTATTTAGACAGGTCTTCATGGGTGTCGAAATTGTTTCGTGTCGCATCATTGAGCGATTCCTCACTCATTTTGGGTAGTTTCCGACGAAGAGAAATGAAGAATAAATCAAACTCAACCTTCAAACTAATCTGATTGAAAATTTGAATATGTTAAAAATATTAGCAATTAAAACTGCACGTAGTTATGGGAACGACCAGGATTTTTATCGGTGATTAGGTAATTGTGTCCAGTGCCTGTAATTGTGTCTATTTACTGTTAGACGGTACTCATAAGCACCTAGCGCAAACTTTCTCCTTAATGCTGCCTGCATCAGCTGAATTACAAACAATCTCACAACAATATGATAAGTCTACTGTATAATGTAACAAATATCGTGGGGTAAAGTGCACTTTTCCGCAAGATTTTGATCGTTGGAAAATTTAAATTTGATCTACACTTCGGTGCTTAAATTATCTAGGCCAACGAAAAGACATGCCTTGGCGCACAAAATTCACATATCCACCTTAGTCTTTTGTTTTACATTTGTTTTTGTATATCTTGTCTTAAATGTATTATTTACTAATTACAGTGCAAATTTTTACTTCAGTTGACTTCTGTGATCATACCAACACTATTTTGTTTTTATTGAATGCGTACATAGGTGAGTTCTTATTATCTCAGCCTAGTAAACGCTGTTTGTTGACATTGTTTGAAATAAATCAATTTATTTTTGACAAATAAGAGAGCAGTATACCAAAAAAGGTTTGTTTTCGGAGGAAAAATTATGTTCAAACAGATTGAATTGTTTGCTGAAAAACAAATTTTTTTCGGTATAGATATTATTATTTTGATGTCACAAATCACATATTACTATGTACAATCCAGTATGGAACACCATGTGTAATAATATTCGGTTACTATCAATTATGGGATACCATCTGTAATGATATGCCATCTTTAACCCTCTTAAGAGAGTGCTTTTAAGTGGTTAAAGCGTTGGGCCTCTAGTGTAAAAGCAAAACATTTGCATTACGTTCTTTTCTGGCAGTGGTAAAAGCGGGCACTTATTTTAATGAAACAACAAAATCCAAGCGAGGACTTCTAGCTGACAGTAAACCGAATTGGCACCGCGCTCCAACCATACATAACGAATTTAGTGGAGATCGAGTCTAAAATATAAACCATCGCGAGGTCGAAGATGAACACTATTGACATCAGATGCTGCTGACACTTTTAAAACATCTTACGACATGCTCTTCTGCTCCTGTTCTATGTCGTGTTTGTCTCAGACACATAAAAATAAAATGGCTGTACAGAGCCGTAGCCAGCGGGGCTCCAGGAGGGACTGGTCTGAACAAGAAATTAACTTACGTCCGAAAAAGTATTGCCATTAAAATTATTGTTAAATAATAACAATAATAATTTATTTTCCTCTTAACCATAACATAGTCACAGTCACATAGAAAAATAATATTCTATTTGACTGAATATAACAATTTATTTATTAAATGTTGTTAAATGTTTGTACTTAACTTTAAATAAAGATTGAGTGTTCATTTTTCTTAATTCTATTGGCAAACAATGAAATCGTTTGCATATAATAAAAACAATATGGTGCCTAAAACAGATCCCTGCGGGACACCTAACGCCACAAACACCCGTTCAGAGTTATATTTACAATCACCGTTCTGGTTACCATAGTTGATGCTAACAAATTGCTCGTTTTTTTAATAAAACTGATTATTTAATTTGATGCTGGTCCACGGATACCGTAGTTATGTAATTTAGATATTAAAATTTCATGATTAACACAGACTGAATGCCCTGCTGAGATCACAAAAGATCCCAACAGGACATTCGCCGTCTTCTAGAAAGTGAAGAATATTTTTATATAAGGAAAGTATAGCGGTGGTCGTAGATTTTCCGGCCTTTAACCCATGCTGATTATCAGTGAGAATTTGAAATGTATCAATAAAAGGGAACAGTCGCTCGAGAAAGCAATATTAAAAAAATTTTGAGAATCCGTGAGACATGTAATTCGCCAAGTGGCACAGAAGAAATTATGCTTAATGGTATTTAGTTTTTTTAATTTCATTTCAATTTTTTTATTCAATTTTTTTTTCTGGCAGATTCGTATCACAGTTTCACTGCGTACAAAAAAGTAAGCTCTTTACTTTATTCATTTAAGGATTAATTTTCTATAAAAGACACCAAATTGTACTATTACCATTGGTAGGCCCGACATTTAATGTCAATAATAGATTCAATACTATATTACTTTAATAAATTATGGAAGTTTAAAAATTCATATAAATAAACCAAGAAAATACCAAGTTAGACATGAAGAGAACACTAAGCTTGTTTGTGCATTTTGGAAAATATTTGTCTTGTTCTCCATTTTATTTACGAATTTTTCAATTCTATTCAATAAAAAAATAATCGTTTATGTATTCTACATAATCTTGGAAACAAATTTTATAAGAGAAATAAAAAATAATAAAAAAATACTAGCATTAAACATAACTCATTCCCCTTTTCAGAAACTGTTATCAAAAGTCGACATTTTCGTTAAATTTTCGATTGAAAAAGTGAATGTTTTTTGGCACCTAGCTACGAAATACTTTTCTCTTCACCAAATTCCTTCGTTCTAGAACATAAAACAAATGTCAAAATAATTTGTCATTTTTTTGAAATGTATTTATGATTTTATTAATTGAACGGAAAGTGGGAACATGCTGTAACTTTTTTATGACTGCTGATAAAAATTTAAAACTGACGACTGGCAGAAATTGTTTCCTTTTTTAATGAATTTTAAAAATTGTTATACCACAAAATTCAGAAAAAAATCCTTTATTAAAAAATCAATAACATTTGAAAAAATTAGTTTATAAGGAAATACAATAAATCAAAATTTTTAGTGGTAATAACTAAAAAAATGTACAAAAATATTCAAATTTAGAATATTTCCCATAATTACAAACAAAAATGAAAACAATTTCTGCCCTCGCGGCCTTCTAGTTTTATATTTAAAAGTTAAAAAAATACATCCAGAAAATGTGTCAGAAAATTGGTCCTACCATACGTAAAATGATCCGCTGATTCCAAAAATGTCTAATAATACAGGGTGTCCCATTTAAAAATATAAATTTAATGTAATTTCCGGTTAAACCGGACACGACTTCTGACACGACTTTTTCAACTAATTATTTTTATTGTATTAGGTTGCTATAGTCAATAGTCATCGCGTCTAAACCGTTTTGATTCAAACACGGTTCAAACGATTTCAAATAGAAACTAAATTAATGTACATAACACAATTGTCTTATTTTATTGCAGTTTTCGAAAAAACTATTGTTTGTATCTCTACCGCGAAATACTTTTGCGCTCTCAAAAATACCATTTTACGTTCTAGATACAAAAATAACTATTGTATCACTTAATAAATCTACCATAGTAAGAGATATAGATTCTGGATAAATTTGCGAAAACACAATTTTAGACCCAATTCCACGCGGCTATTTCTAGAGGGTAAAAAAATTTGAATTTGTAAAATCAAATATATATATATATATATATATATATGGATGAAACCATTTCACAAGTTGACTGTATATGCCCATTCTTTCTAGCATTTCTAAATCAATATTTTGTTCAGCTCCTCCTCTAAAAGTTAACTGACTACGGCTCTGGGATGTAATGATTTGCTTCGATAAGCTACATTTTTATATAGCGTTTTACTTAACGATTATCGATTTCCGTTTTATTAAAATCCGGGGGCCCCACAGATGTTCCTTATTAAATTCCAACCGCAAAAAATATATGAAACGCTTGTTATAACTCGGTCCTTATATGATGCTGGTGTTGTTTATACCTTCTTGAAGTGCTGAAATTCTGATATTAATTAAATTCATAAAACTTGCGGTATTATCCAGCTGTTCGCATATATCGCATATTTCATCTGATAAATATTACTAGACGTTGTAACTATATACATACGTATAATGAATATGTTGGAAAAAGATTTATGACGCTGCATTTTAACAAGATTAGTATACCTACGAGTACCTTTGTAAAGTAAGATATAAACAAGGAATACTTGATATCTAAATTGTATTCTTTCTTGGAACATCGTAAAATATTATCAGATGAACCAACCTCCCATTTAGTAAATCGACTTACTAGGTTTTTGCTTCGTTCGTATTTTTGAAAATACGGCAAGAAAATCGACCTATGATCTATAGCTATTTTTAAAATTGTAATACGACTATTTATTACCAAGAAACAAGCAGTGCGTTTTCTAGTAACTAGACTTTTATGAGGTATCATAAATCAACAAGTTGGGTTACTAACTTATTTTTTAATTTTAAAATTTTTTTTCCTCAATTATAAAATATAGCAAAAAGAGTTGTAACATATGCTTTTAATTTAATACTAAATAAAAGTATTTTAAGTAGACTTACTATTTTCCAAAATAACAAAAATACCAATCAAAAACCTAGTAACTTGTCTTACATTATTCAAATTCACGACGGAAGAGGAGCTAAGCGTGGGGCTCAGATGAAACATATTTCTGAAGAAAATTACCAAATTATAAAAGGGCATATAGATTCATCATCATCCTCAGGTCTCCCATTACAATATAAAACATGCTTCACATAGAAGATACCTACCACCTTACTATACATAAAATGCATTCTGATTTTAATCAAAAATATAAAAAAGTTTTTGAAAAAGAAAATTTTCTGCTCCTTCTCAAGATGAATGCGGTGTATGTTCTATATACAGACAATTCACACCAAGAGCAATCTACAAATTCTGACACGACAGGAAAGCAAAATATTAAAGAGAACGAAAGTTCTGAAAATCGAGAAAATGAAGAAGGGCTTGAAATCGAAGAAAAAACTGACCAGGAAGAGGAAGATGAACGAAATAAAGAAAATTATTCGGGGTTAATGAACAGTGATGCCCAATCATGTTCAGTATGCGATAACAACGAAGCTCATAAACAAAGATACACTGAGGCAAGAAAACAATATTGTTTAGGCCTGGATTTAAAATATATCAGGGAAATTGTATACCTATATAGTTGCCTATACCTCCACCTCGCCGCGTAAAGGCGTTCATGCAAGATGGAAAATAAGAAACCATTCAGTACTTAGTCAGTTAAGCCTAGTATTTTTGATAGTAGTAACCATACTGTAAAATTTATAGAAAACATCATTTTTACCATTGTGTAGTGCATATAATAAATCTAGTGTACGGAACCTTTTCCTATCCAACACCCTTTCCCACGAAGGTTTCGTAAGCCGGACTGCACTACGAGAAAGGTGAGTGATTTACCTTATTTCTCTTAATTTGGTTAGAGACACCTACAAATTTCCAATTATTTTTTTAATTACAGTTCATTCAATTCTAAATACAACAAATATGATAAAGATGTTTTAGAAAAATGGGGTAATGAATGGGCTCTATATGCCGTAGATATGCAGAAGATTTTAATTTTGCCTAAAATGAATTTTAAAAATTCATATTTCGTTAGTAGATTAGTAGTTTTTCATGAGACATTTGCAAATTTAAGGGCGAAAGGTGAAGATAAATGTATTTTGTGGCATGAAGCTGTTATGGGTCGAAATGTACCAGATGTAGTGTCTGCATACTATAATGTACTTATAAGGCTGGAAGATAATGTAAAACACATATCATTTTGGGCAGACAATTGTACTGCTCAAAACAAAAATTGGACTCTCTTTACCGCATTTGCCATCTTTGTAAATGAAAACTGGGGACCTGAAACTACTACTAGTTTTAGATTTTTTGAGCCGGGCCACTCAACCATGAAAGCCGATTCCATTCATGGACATATTTCCAAAATAATGGAATAAAACAGAAGAAATTTTAGATTTCAAAGATTTAGAAAAACTCATAAAGGAGTAAAATAAATTTAATAAAGTTGTTACTCTACATGCTGATGATTTCAAAAAATTTGAAAATGGCTGCATGCAGAGAAAAGAAGGTGGTGTTCTGCCCAAATTAAATGACATTAGATCAGTTCAATTTAGAAGTTATATTATAAACTCTCATTAGAAGAAGAATTATTCTCAGAAGTAGCATTTTTACATCCAAAATTTAAATTTTCTATTCCGGAATCATATACATTACCTAGAGGACTGAATACAAAAAAGAAAAACATAACTAAAGAGTTATTACCACATATGCCACCTCGTAAACAACTCTTTTGGAAAAGTTTGTCAAGCTCGGATGATCTAGAAGATTTAGGAAAAACAACTGTTCAGCTTTGAAATTTTTTATTACTATTTCCTTTTATTTTATATATTTTTCGGGTTTATTATCTATTTTTTAAGACAAGAAACCAAAGATGTTAAATTTAATTTTATTTTATATTAAAGGACTAGTTTTGGTATAAGTCTGTTTTAGTATCATAAATGTGTCGGTAGATTACATTTAGAGTAATTTTTATTTAATTCATTGAAACATGAAGTGTTTTTTAAGTTGTTTAGAACATTTTAATAAACATTTAAACATATAATAACTGTTTTTTATTTACCTACTAGAAATTTTTATTAAGAAAATCTGTTTCTATAAACTTGCAACTAAAATTGCTGTACCTTAAAACAAATTTATGTTTGATTACTAGGATTTTGAGTGGGATATTTTAACAATAGGTGACTGTAAATGGACTTGCTAGGTTTTTGTGTATGATTTTTAACAATAATTTACTATAACTGAACTTATTAGGTTTTTGGGCTAGATTTTTAGCAGTGAATTACTGTAATTACACTTACTAGGTTTTTATTTTGCAAAAAATAGGGGTTTTATAAAAGTAGTAACTACAAAGACGTGCATATATTGGTTTTTGTTTAAAATATTTAAAATCTATTATAACAGTTTTATACAGCTTGAATGTTTATAAACGTATGCAAAATTTCATTAATATATCTCTTAAATTAAGAAAACTGCAATGAAAACAATAAAAAAAGTAACTAACCCTTGTCGTCAATAATCGACTTTTTCTAGTTACTAGGTTCTTGAATTGCACGGCAGAGATGCTAACAGTAATACAAAAATAATTTTTATAATTCATTTGATATTCAAAGGAAAACAATTTTATTTTTAATAAATTGCATTTTTTCATAACTTCGTAATCCAGACAACTACATATGGGATAATGAAAATCCTTGTGCCTACTCACTGAGCAACCTTTTCATCGAGAATTTAAGATAAATGTTTGATGTGGTATTATAGAGAACCACCTTCTAAGTTCACATGAACTTGCATTTAGATTTCTTGTAGTACCATTTAATTAATTACTTTGTTGATTTACCATTAAATTAAAGGCAGAATATCTACTTAGATAGGGCAGCTCTCATTTTTCTATTCAAATACAGAACTACCTTGATCAGACTTTTCCGGATCGTTGGATCATGGGACTCGAGTGCCATGGCGTCCTGCAGCCATGATTTCAACCCCTTTAAGTTTTGGTTTTGGGGTTACATACAATTAGTTGTTTATGGAAAAACTATAAATACGTGCGAAAACTTTGACAGCAGGTTTTAAATGTTTCTGAGTCACTTCGCTATAAGGATTTTTTACTTTACCCTTATTTTAGACATTTCTCAATTATTTCAATTATTAGCATTGAAAATACAAGACAGCTACTTTCATTTTGTTGAAAAAAAGTTGAAAAATAAAATTGATGGGTACCAAAGATCCTTAAATTATAAAAAAATGATATCTTCTTTAACACATTCAATCTACTGCAGCTAGCGCCCTCTATAAACTATAACCAAAATGAACAAATACTATCTTTGAAACCGGCAAAATTATACATTCCAGAAAGCCTTTCAAAGTGAACATACTAATATATTTATTATAGCCTATTTATTACAATTTGTACCTGACGCATTCGCCATTCTATCGAATGCCAAGTACCCATATCTATTTAATATTTATATTGTATATTTTATATATTTATATTACAGACGGTAATTATTACTACTTCTTCTATGAAATCGTTTAGTAGCAAATTTATATATCGGATACATACGTATATCTAGGTACTATTTAATTTTATATGTATTTAAATTTTTTGTTTAATTAATTTAATTATATTAATAGGTACTTTCAAATTGAAAGAATGTATACAATCTAACCAAATTCTAAAAAATTTATATATACAGCTTCTCAGTTTTCACATGTTCTCTATACAGGGTATTCCAGCGAAAATTTGACCCCCCCTATAATTGGAAAACCGAATAATATTTCAAAATTTGCCGAGACCCGTCGATTTTTGTTCTTGGGGGAGCTTTTTTGACAGTCAAGCCAACTCGATATGTTCATCCCCCTAATGCCTAGCAACCCCAACTTAAAAATTTCAAATGCAACTACCCCACTTGTGGCACATCATTTTAAAGCCCTTTTAATTGCGAATACAGTGACGTACCGTTTTCAGAAATCGGTTGAGATTTGACAGAATTATTGGTTACAAACGAAAAGATGACAAACCAACTTACGCGTAGTAATTTCTACACAAATGCCCACCACTAATAAGTTTTTCATCTACTACACATGACGGCATTACCTAATTGTTATTGATGTGTCTATCAGTTTACAAAAAAAGTCAGTTGGTTTGTCGTCTTTTCGTTTGTAACCAATAATTCTGTCAAATCTCAACCGATTTCTAAAAACAGTACGTCACTGTATTCGCAATGAAAAGGGCTTTAAAATGATGTGCCACAAGTGGGGTAGTTGCATTTGAAACTTTTAAGTTGGGGTTGCTAGGCATTAGGGGGATGAACATATCGAGTTGGCTTGACTGTCAAAAAAGCTCCCCCCAAGAACAAAAATCGACGGGTCTC
The DNA here is from genome assembly GCA_025584915.1 of Monochamus saltuarius. Taxonomy (NCBI): domain Eukaryota; kingdom Metazoa; phylum Arthropoda; class Insecta; order Coleoptera; family Cerambycidae; genus Monochamus; species Monochamus saltuarius. The sequence continues at coordinate 65,459,856 of CM046722.1, read as the reverse complement.
GGCGAATTTTGAAATATTATTCGGTTTTCCAATTATAGGGGGGTCAAATTTTCGTTGGGATACCCTGTATATAAAGTATTCAGCCATTTTTCCGAGAAGTACAGCTTTTTTCATGAAAGTAATGACACATTTACAATTTATACTCCACACTTAACAAAACTTTAGTTGCAGCGATATTGGAATTTTTAAAGTGCTCTTTGAAATTTATACAACGCATGGAAATTGTGCATCTTCGTACTCATTTTATTTAACAATATCACTTTTTATGTCTATAGTTTTTTATATATATTTTTTTCAATTTTAAAAACATACTAAATATTATTTGTAGGAATTGCCAGTATAAGATAAAAAAAGTCCATATTAATATCATAAATTGTTAAATGTATCTTATAAAAGTATCGTAGATATTCGTACACAGGTAACAGGATAAATTATGTATAATGTAGTTTAAGGTAAGTATATTATAGATACCATTCCTGGTCTAAAATGAAATTTGCATTACTACTAGCGACAATACTTGACATTATGTGTGTTATCTGTCATAATCCTGCAACCTTTTCCGTGGCACACTTTGAGAACTTTATACTGCTATCTAATGGGAGCTGCATTTTAGAGTATGTTATAAAATTTTCAAATCGATGTTACTCGAGAACAGTGGATTCTATCGATATTTGTTAAGAGGAGCTTTTGTACGTAAAATACATCAAGATTTCATATTTTTAATTCAGTTTAGTAATTCATGGACATTTCATGGTTTAATATCATACCGTTTGTCAGTTATTTAATAAAAAGCATTCTCCGGACCATCTTTTTCAGAACCAGTAGCTCATTTCGAATGTGTTTGAGAAAAAAGCTATATTAAGGTTTTAATCAACTTTTAACTTGTTCTATATCCATTAAAACTTTGATTACTCATTTTAGAAATGCTTTGTATATTTGTTATATAAAATATAGGTAAGTATAATCCTTTCTATAAATAATTTTTAAATTATTAATTTAAAAATTATTTTTACGGCTATAAAGATTCACTTAACCTTCAGATGGAGTCTTAAGATGACGATGAACCTGTCAATACCACCACAAGCAAACGTTTCTTGAACATTTTACATCCTTATGATAATAACCTTTGACAGAGTATAAACCTTTCCATTTCATGTAACACCGAACCGTTATATTTAAGACCTTTCTGTATGTCTATTTCCCGAACGTATTCGAAAGGAAGCGGTCATTTGACCCTTATCAGTTTATAAACATTCGCCCACGCAGTGTCAATTCCATTTTATTTGATGATCAAAATGGGGAACCGACGTTCTCGCCTTGAAAACTTACACAAAGTGCAGAAGTTTAATAATATGCGAGTTCATAACGTAGTTGATTGTAACTGGCGAACTTTCCGTATCAATAAATTCCAAAAGCCTATCTACTTAATAAGTTAAATTATTATTCATTATATGTTTAATAAATAAGTATATGACGTTAGGAGAATAAGTCATAGTGTATTGTTCTCCGAACATCATTTTTTTCATTAAACGTTATAAATTCTAGGGAAAATGATTAAAATTAAAGAAAAAATAAAAATTTTAAATAAAGATTGAGACTTCAGCCTGTTATCTAGTAGTTACTAAAGCTGTTTTTTTTTGCGACGAAATGTGTCCGGTATGAACTCTTTAGATGCTTTGCTATTGGTCTATGCAGCAGTTGACTAAAAAGTGGAGATTTGAAAATCGGTGTGGTTTAAATTTTTAGATTAATATTTAAAATGGTTGTTATTTTGACACTTCTTATTCTTGTTTATTTAAAAAGGAGTTGGTTGTGGACTATTGTATGACCCCTGCAACTTTAAACGTATTTTTAGACATCCTGAATTACAGAATCCAAAAGCATAATCCAATTACTTTTCTATCTAAATTTCATAAACCTGTCACTCATATAAACATGTTACATATTTGTTTTTGGTTTACAGTTGCTAAAATCAATTTATATGTTTTTGTTGCAAAATTCACACATTTTCAAAATATATGTACAAAAACATGCGGAAATAGGTATTGATAATAATTTCTACAACTAATAATCGTTCTATTTTAATCCAAATCTAAAGTGAAGGTGATATCAAAGGGAAACAAATAGTTTGATGACGTTACGTTTTGAAACTATACATTTTCTTGATGCAATACATTAGTGACGTCACCATTGAATACGTTTTGAAACAGTCGATGAATACGGTTCGTTGCAAAAAAACAGCTTTAGAAGCTATTAAGCGGTTCGTATTCATAGCTGAAATTGTACTAAGTACTTCTTAATTGTATTCTCAATGACGTAAATATTTGGCAACGCAGCATATTTACGAAGTCTGTGGTTTGTTTGACCTATTTGGAAATATGTTTTATGTATTGTAATCTCAATTTCAGTTGACATGACGTGCCTTATTTTAATTTTAAATACATAATCCAACTTGCTATTATTTGTGAAATTTTAACTTGTCATTACGGAAGATCTCGAATTAGTAGATGTGAATGAGGTAGAGGATGAACCTGAAGAAGCCAATATAGAAAATAGATATCGAAAAGTTTACTTGCCAAGACAAAATCGGTTTAGTAAATATGATGAAATGCATTTTAAAAACAAGTACAGAATGAGGAAAGAAACTGCCAAGTTTATCATACAGTTAAAGGAGGAAGAATTAGGTAATTTTGAAAATAACGGGATTACCCAAAAACTCAGATATACAGGTTCTGGTCACGTTAAAATATCTCGCTAAAGGTACATGGTTACTATTTTCCTCTTTTTCACTAATAATTGCTTACCTTGGACATTCATTATACGTTCCCATGCAGCATTTTTGTCACTGTTTGATACAATTCATTTTCAATCATTTTTATTTCATCGAAAATCAAACCTACAAAAATTAATTTTTCTGTCTCTTCTCAATTATGCGAGCGTTGACGTTTTCTTTATAAAAATAGCCATTGAAACTGTTATCATTGAAGGGGTATTATGTAGGTATTATGTGAACAGCTACTTACATTTTCTTTTAGTTCTATTGTACTAAAAATACGTTGTTGTTTTAACACTGTGAAAACTTCTAATGCAGAAAATAAGAGTTATGTTTATCGTACAATAATCGTTAAACATACCCCAGCACGCTACTAAGAATTTAGTTACCAACTAGGACTAATAGGTTACTAATTTTGTTTATGAATGCAAATTTCTTGATAGGGTCTTAATAGGATCTTAGTAGACAGTATTACCGTGGTATTATCATCTATGAATAAGGCTGATTCAATATTTAACTTATTTCACTATATGTATATGTGCACGTACTTGCATATACCACAACAAATATTTAAAATTTGGCGTCTTGTTGTTGAAAATGAGTGTAGAAGTGGCATGAATATCCCGAGATCGTAAAGGTGATTAGAATGGATGTAGAAACTTTGCTACTGTTGAAAAATGGTGCAGTATATGAAACTGCCTTTGTCAAGTACGAGAAATGGTATATTGGAGAAAATACATATAACGCGATACTCTGAGAACGTTTTAGTGGCACATTTTTCGAAAATGACACAAAAACTGAAGATTTGTAATTTTGGGCTCATTAATCCATGTTAAATTTGAAGCATAATGTGAACATCGAAAAATACAACAATTTGCGTGTATTTTTGAAAAACATGTAGAAGGTTATGACCCAATTAAATCGAGAGTATTATTAAGGGAACATATCCCATACATTCCTGTCTGATGCAGATGAAAAGTACTTAGCAATAAAAGTAATAAAATTACATTTTGTTTGTTTCATATTATGCTAAGCAATTGTCATATCTTTAGATAATTTTCATATTTGGTATATCTGAGACCTATCGCTGCGACGAACTAGTGAAGATGGCAATTGATGATATTGAAGACTTGGGCATTTTGCTGCTATTTAAAATTCTAACACTAAAACCAATAAGAATAGAACTTTCACCGTCTTGGTGGATGAATATTCAAATAAATTTGCATCCTCCCAATTTTAAGAAACAACGTTTTTTTAAATATCAAAATGGAAAATCTTATAAAACTTTGTGGATATCCATAAAATTGGTAGTGTAGCAAAGGATGTGGAAGGTTCCAAATTGGAAAGAGTATATAGGGCATTGTCTGAAAAGAATTTCTGCAACGACTGTCAATAGCGGGATGGGGAAGATATTACTATAATAAAAGGCACGGTGGTTGGAAATCGGATACGGTTGTAGAAGAATATATCGAAAATTCTGTAGAAAGTAAGACCAAAATTGCTAAGGGAATTCTTCAACCTCATTCTGCGGATAATGTCGAACAATTTACATTTAACGGGTCCAGTGCAAGCAATAGATCTTTAAAAGCAGTTGAGTCTAGTCTTCACTAGTTCGTCGCCACGACATGCCCCAGATGTGCCAGACATCAAAATTACCTGAAATAATAAGAGTTGGTTAGCACAATATGAAAAAAACAAAATGTAATTTAGTTACTTTTATCGCCAAATACTTTTAATCTGGAGCATCCGTCAAAAACTGGGTAAGACGGGCCCAAAATGTTGTTGTAACATCCGGTATGTCAACCTATTTTATTAAGTAAAACTACAAATTAAATATATGTATTAATAATTGATAACGCCAAAAGCAGTTAAAATTTGCTGTATAAAATCGGTGTTATAAAATGTTATTTATTTCTTTCCTTGATCATTTCTTTACATTTTTCGTCCGGTCGCAGATTGCCGCTTTATCATGTTTTACAGTAGACCAGTTTCCAGTATCGTGCAGAAATGTATTTTTAAATCATTTTCGAATTGTTCTATTTGATTTTTTCTTTACAAAATTGTATTTGTAAGAGTGCTCTGTACACTCAATTTTTTAGGTGAGTTCTCAATCACACTGTATAAACAAATGCATACAGTACGAAATCTTTAGTAGCTTAACTATGTCGGAGAAGTGTCTAATTTAAGGCATTCATGCCAGTCGTAATTAGCATTAATTGCATCAAGAAAATACTTACCAATATATTTTCATAGACCTACTTGCCAAATTCCATTTTAAACATTCCAATTTTTTGTTTGCTTTATAATCGATTATTGTAATTTTTTAAAAAAATTTGACGTTCCTTAACACCCTAAAATTAGTATAAATCATCATATTTTAATCTAGGCTGGTTTACTACGTGTACATGCATTTCAAAAGCACTGTATATACTTTGCTTTTACAGACACACCCTGTAGGACATGGATGGAGAGAACAGAAATGAGCGTCAAAATGGAGGGCCCACCTACAGCCAAAGAAAACTTAATCAGACAGATATCAATTTAGAGATCAGAAGAAACGGGCTTTCAGGGCTGAAAAATACGTTCGTGCCGCGATCAGAAGTCCCCGTTTCGGCGGCGCTCTTTTTGTCCAGACACAATTGCCGCTGGCATCATTCGATGTCTCAGATAATTAAAGATAATCCGTCTTTCCGGCATCCGTGATGAAACGCGTGTCATGGAGCCTGATAAAGTCACGGACATGCGGGCTGTAATTGGTTGGCTGTGTTCGAGATCGGCGATAAAAACTCGCGCTCCGTGCCGCTGATAAACAGCAGCCGATGCGGCTGATACAGCTCTGATGGAGTCCAGTAATATCAGTCGGACTGAACAATTTGTACAAGGAGTCCCAAATTGGGCGATCATTGGGACCTTGGAGATAATAAGAGATACCAAAATATTAAATTGTGACCAGCACTCAGAATTACTCAAATACATATTCAACTAGCAATTTATTATTTTACAAGAGCTGCAATAGCTGTTTATATCACATGGAAGGAAAGTGTCACTTTTCTTCCCGCAGATTGTTTGATTAAACAGCCAAGAGAAGAAAAGACATTTTACTCCCGAGTAAAATATTTGATTTTTTCTATTACTACATTGCCATATACTATTTCTAAAATTAAAGTTATTTTTTATTGAAAACCAATTTTATTGAATCAAAGACATAATGTTATATAGGGTGATTCAAAAGCTTATCTAAAAAAAATTGAATTTACAGGAGACACTTACAATTTTGTAAAAAAAAAATCAAAAAGGGCAGTTCGAAAATGATTTAAAAATACACTTCTGGACGGCACTGGAATCTGGTCCATTGTAAAACCTGAAAAGGCGGCAAAGCATGCAATCGACGATCGGACAAAAAATGGAAAGGAATAAATAACATTTCCTAAAACCTATTTTCACGGAAATTGCCCCGCTCACACCCAATTTTACGACTGCGGTATCGCGAAACGTGAGATTGCCCCGATTGTCACTACGCGATTCTGGTAAACAAACAAATATTGCCGTGTATCGAGGAGCAATTGGAAAAATGGAGAATCCACGATAAGCGTTCGAGTCGTTCGAGAAAATGGACCTAGAGATGCTAGAAAATACCTGGAATATTCGTTTGGTCTATAAATGAAGAATCAACGGCCGAGTCAGTCAGTCTTGGATTACAGTCTTGAATTGGAGTGTTTAGAGCGATTTAGATAACGATTAAAACTGAAATAGTGCTTAGTTGAGCTGTAATTAGTATCCAGTAGTGTACAGAGTAGTTAATAAAGATAAGTGATTAATTAACGAATCGTTTTTCTGGTAAAATAAAATGACGGGTTAGAAAATCCGTGACACTATTGTTATTAATTATTTATAGAATTAATTTGTGGCTTCAATTAGTAAAATAGCTTGACGTACCTGATGTTATAACAAATTTTATGCCTGTTTTATCCAGTTTCTACAAACTAACACAAATGTTTCTGCTTCTTGTCCGTTTTCAACTCGTAAGTTATTTTCAGTAATTATGATACGTTAGCTTATATCATCGATAATATGTATCCATTTCGGTGCAAAACACTTAATTTTTTAAATATGCATACAAAAAGATGTCTAAATGAGTTATAGTCGTGGCGGCCATGGTACCGGTCCTCCTCGTCCAACCCCTTGGTATTAATGCTTGGACACGCAGTACATGGTACGGATATAATTGAGCCTCGTGTATGATACTCCACACTGCATTTGGCACATGTTTACCGGGAAATAGCTCTGCAAAAGCATTTTCACATTGCCATAAATTAGAACGATATCTATCAGCTCCGAGTTGCTATATAGGTAAACCATATTATTACACTTGCAAAACTAATGTAAAAATCACAAAAACGTTTAATACCTACAAAAAGAAATCGGATTTCAATATTCGCAATAGCCTTTTTAGAGACTACAGTACCCGACCGATGTAAAGGTTGAAAATACTACAAATTCAATAAGTTTTTACTCGGAAACTATAAGGATTTTCAAAATTTTTTTCGATGTTGACTCCATTCTTCATGATGCATCTATTCCTTATTTTTTAGGTTCTTAAGTTCTGAATCATGAATAGAAGAAAGTGAAGCAATTGAAGTTTCAGTATGTGAAGTATTGTCGCTTCCTACATTATCACAAGGACACTGATAAGCGGCTAGATTTGCTAGGTTGTTTTCAGTAATAGGTTGCATATCATTTCCCATTGTTTGATTGGCACTTTTCCTCTACTTTGCAAGAGATTCTTCTATACAATAACCTTCAGCAATAAAGTCTTCTGGTAAAAGTTTTAGTTTTATATGGTTTGTATCCTGAATTTTGATGTTTTAAAAATGCTATCAATTTTAGATATTTAATATCAATATTATCTTGTAGCATTATGCGTAACATTGAATACTTGGACCAAAGTACTTTTAATGATTTTCTTGTATTAAAAAGCAAGCAAGTAAAACATTTTCTGAATGATTTTTTAATTTCTTGTTTTGAGCCCATTCCTCGTATTGGATTTACTCTTTTTCATATCTACCTTTAGATGCAGAAGTAAGCTTAATGTCGCTATGTTGGCTTCTTCCATAATTTAAAGAGAGGTATTTGTAAAATCGGAATCACTTTCCATTTTCCAAAATTAATTTTAACACAACAACAAATGGTGTTTAACTAATAGATCGCAGTATTGTGCTTTGCAATGTGTAAATGTTGCAAGTCTCTAATTATTCAATGTTTTCCGTGCCATTTGCCAGTGCATGCTAGGATACATTTAATTGAATTTTTTAAATATCAAAGTGGGATTGAATATGTATATACTCGCGTCAAGAATTCAGACGTCTTACGTCACGGCTGACGTTACACATTTGTTTCTATTGTCAACGTAGTTTTAGATATTTGGTCACGTTAAAAACAATAATTGTTTGTAATTTAGTGCAATATATTATGCAAACTTCAAGTGTAGTATATAATTTTATTACTATCAGTTGCAGTTTCTTAAATATTTTGATGAAAATATAATGAATTATTCATTTGTTCGTATGACGTAAGTCGTCTGAATTCTTGTCGCGGGTATATTTCTGTTTTGTGTGTTTGCTTGGTATGGCGAGTCTGGTAATATTGCAGTAACTTAGCTTTTATGAGTTAGTTGCACTAACGGGATAGCTTCACAATAATGGGCGGGAATTTCAAAGTATGAAAATTTTACATTCAATTCTTTGATCCAATTACAAGCGTTCCGTTTCCGTTTTAATTGTACGCTGGGATTAAAATGTAATATAACCAACAACTCACACGAATCTTTCCCTAGATGGCTGCTTTCTAAGTTTCTCCATAGTCTCACTATTTTTGAGAGTCTAATGTAAAGGCCTCTAGCGTTCTGTATATTTTATGATTTCCATGGTTCAGACGAATGATGATGTTTCTTTTGGGTTTCCTCATATAGGTAACTAACTTTTTTAAATGTACAAATGTGATAATAAGGCTCATTTATGACGTTCAAACAGAATTTATTTTTTTTTGTGATCATTCCTGTTGTAGTCTAATGTAAAGGCTTCTGGCGTTCTATATATTTTATGATTTCTATGGTTCAGACGAAAAATGATATTTCTTTTGGGTTTTCCCATACAACTATTTTTTTAATTAGAAATGTAATATTAAGACACATTTTATGACGTTCAAACAGAATTTTATTTTTTTTGTAAACATCCCTATTGTAGGGAATAAAGTTCAGATAATAAATTGCAAACTGTTTAATTTTAATATTGGGTATAACTAATTTGTGTACTTTGCGATCCGTCGTCACCCAAATTACTATGCACCCCTTAGGGTTGCGGCGTTTGAGGTGATTTTTTTTAAATGTTCGTCATGAACACTTTTTTGGGAATTCAATGTTTTGACAAAAGTGGCCATTTTGGATACATTAGTTCTTTGTTAATGAGAAATGATTGATTTTTCCTGGAACTGTTCGGATGGAAATGTATGATAGTGAAAGCATACACCGGATGCTTTAAACTTTCGAGATCATAAGATTTTATGTGGATCTTTCTCTTTTTGGTCACTTTGATCCAAAATCCGCAAATCGTTTTATTCAAAATTTGGATAGTATTGGGAAAATGATGTTGAACAAAAAATGGAGTTGAATGGAAAATTTCTCCCCGAAGTCTAAGTGGACAGTCTTTTAGGACTTTCTAAGACGAGCATTCCCCCATAAAAAAAGTCCGGCAAAATCTCAATCTCGTGTTCCGTAGGGTCATTTTTGTGCGAAAAATCTAGTTCTTTCCATGCAAACCCATCTTTGGGGTCAAATTCCGCAAAAATGAAGACCCAAAGTGAAAATTGAGAAAGAGAGATCGATAGGAAATTTTATGACGAACATTTAAAAAAAAATCAACTCAAACGGCCCAACCCTAAGGGATGTACAGTAATTTGGATAGCACAGTGGCGCTTTGCGCCAATCTGTGCCGGGCTGTATGATCTAAGTACAGTTTAATTTGTTTTGTGCGTAAAAATAATGACCGTTAGTCTTCTTCATGTATGCAACCACACGCATATCGCTTCCGATATGTGTATTCGGCACGGTTCTATTCTCAGTTCAGGGACATAATCATGTTGTTTCCATAGTGGCACCTAATCCTCCAACGGCAAACGCCACGCCGCTTAGGGCGACATCTTTCTGCACCATTCACTCCTTCTGTTCGTTCATAGTTCATTAGCTCCGCATCTCCGCTTTATCAATCTATGGATATCGATTCCGTGCCGCCCCATAACGCCCGCGTTATACTCTAAACCCGATAATCGGCCGGAGCCGGTCTTCTGACCTGTGCGCCGCAATGATTTTTATTTGATTCCGCCGAAAGAAAAATGGACTATTAATTTTTGTTGAACGTAAAGCCCAGATATAAATTCCAAGATTTATGCCCGGGCCGGGGATATGAAATTGAAATGTCCCATTAGCTGGGACTTTATTATTCTAATGGATTTTATGCACTCTGTTTAATTGAAAGGCTGAATAATGATTTTTTTCTGGTACGGGAATAGAGCAGACGAATCATTTAATGTAAACCTTTGCAAGGAGTGATGCTTTTCCAGTCAACTCCTCTTGACTACGTTACAATTATTTGCGAGTGCATTAGAAATAAATTGTTGGGCCATTCTGATATCCTAATTTTACCACACCATTATTTAAATAAACACCCTTCGAATCTGCAACTTTGAAAAAATAACAGCACAAGCAGTTCCGATAAATCGTTTTGTTTGACAGACTTATGGAGAGGGTGCCATTGAGAACAATACAAAAATGGTTTTCTCGACCTCTGACTTTAATGAAGGTCGTTTGAATGTTTTATAGCCCAGTAACATCAGACCTTGCATCAGATCCGATAGAACTATTTTTTTGCTAATTGTTTATGATGTTGGCCCAATTAATAATCCAAGATTTTAACCTAAGCGCCGAATGTCATTGTCAAAAAACCACAAAATTTTCATCAGTTTTTGACGATTTTAATACTGAAGCAGTAGTTTTCTTATTATAACTACATTTTCACATTAGTGTAAATTTGCTACAATTTGAGTTTGTATTCTTTTCAGATTCCTTTTAACATCATTATTTTCTAAAATTTCTATTGAACCTCATAAAATTATATAGAGTACAAAATGACTTAATGTTGCTTGAGAAAAGTGTTTTTTGTAAAAATATCTCGTAGTCTTGCCATGCTTGCTATAAAGTAACATGTTCTGCAGATGGTCATATTTAGATACTATAACTGTTCTATTTTTGTTTATGCACACTCACAAATATCAAGGGGGCTATTTACAGAAAAACGAAACGCACTAGCCACCATACAACTGTGACTAATAACACTTTTAGGTTAACAGTAACAGCTGATTGCAATGTTGTCGTATTACAGTACGTTACAGTTTTAGGATGTTCTGGAAGACTTCAGTTGTTTACTTCATTAAGACTGATACAAAAAATAAATTGCAAACATGAACTTACAGGAGCTTTTGCTTAACTTTAGTTTGTAATTTCGTAATAAAATTCTGCGTTTTTTTCATTAGACAAAGTTTGTTGCTTTTGGTAAAATGGGCATACAAGCTCCTTTAGTATAGGCACTTATATTCTTGACACCAGGTATAAATTAAATTCTTGTTACTATTTTTCAGATATTTTGATTTTTGTGGAATTAAAAAAGTTATACACTAGGAATATTACATTATATGTATTAATAAAATCTAAACCTTAACTTTCCTAATATAAATTTTCATTAAAACATTCACAGATATTGGAGCTGCATATATTTGTTAGAGTTTTTTACCCAGTCTTATTGATTTCGATATCATTTTGAGTAGGTTTCGCTTTAAATCTAAAATGCGTATCTAATCTTTTAAAGAAATATAATATCGGGCTGTATTCAACAATATTTATTTCATTGCATCTATATTTTGACAAGAGGAATGTGTTAGTAATCTGATATACATAGTTATATAGGAAGGAAAGGGCCATTTAAATTCGCTGATACTACCTTCATATTGGAAATATCGCCCACGTGTTACACGTGAATTTTCCTCTAATAAGATTATTGCTGAAACTGAAATTTTAGGCGAATAAAGGCCTTTGGTAAACAATAATTATTGTTTGTTTGTATTCGCGTCTTGTTGATTCCAAACAGAATGGATACTCTCTAATACACCCAGAAGGGTTAAGTTCATAATGGTAGTGAATGGAAAAAGATTTTTAGAGGATGATGTTGAGGGTAAAAACCACTGATTTACTTACTCTGTAACGTCCTGAATTTCTTAAATGTACCTACATATTTCACTTGTGCTTCTATCAAACTTATCCAAGATTACTTAAATTAAAATCTAGTACATGAATATAATTTGCATTAGATAATAATTTGAGACCTCCCAAATTTTTTTATGATGTTATTTCATTTGCAAACGTTTCGATTAGATTGGTTGACGTGCTTGCATTGTATATTTTACCCTGTTTTCCACCAATATAAAATTCATGCAACTTCCCCATTGCGTATAATAAATGGCATTTGTTCTGTTAATCTTAGTGTACCTACCTCGACCTATCTCTACAGTGAGCTGTTAGGGACTAAGCTCAAATAATCAATATGCAAGACATTTCTGCTATTTTAGATGGCTCATTGTTAAAGAACCCAAGCCTTAGTATCACAAATTAACTGCTTATACAGTCCACTCTACATCAAATTAACTTTTATATCCTTTCATGCCGCCAATAAATTTAGAGTAATTGGAACAGTCTCAACTTGCAGTTTACTGCAATTTAAATTTATACATCAATTGATTTTAGAGCCACAATTTTCCACTACATTTCCTCTCTTCGCGCTAAATATTGTCCCAGTTTTAAATAAATAATCTCATTCCGTCGGGCTTCGTACTGGAGCTTTTAGGAATCGTGTTATAATTCAAAATTAAAATATTACGAACTAGGATGCAATAAAGCGGAATATGTGGATTATTTAAATACTTCATTCTGCAAATGTACTTTAGATACAATCTATTTACTATCGAAATAAATGAAATAGACTCCTGAGTTTGCAAACCGATATTAAATGAAATTTGGACCACTAACCTCACTATTGCTCTATTGTGTGCTAAAATTCAAGTTAGTTTCGTTATCCAATTTTTAGTTATTAAGAAAATGTTGTAAATATCACAGTTTTTAGCCTACAAATTTAGTACCTCTCACATTAACTCGTAGAAATTAAATCGCTTAAATTTTTACTGACCATAAGTCGAACTACTATATTTAGTACTGTAGAAGTTATTTGTCTCAAAAGCTCTTCCTTTTTTATTTTTAAGCAAAACAGAAGGGAGTGCTATCTCCGTAAATATTGCGTTTTTTTAATTAAAAAACTGGCCCAGGTAAATAACTGTAAACAACAACATTTGTTATAATAATACAGTTATAAAGGCAGTACCGTTTTATACCGGGTGACAACGGAAAGTGGGAACACCCTGTAACTTTTTTATGACTGCTGATAAAAATTTTAAATTGGGTTGGTTTATACTAAATGTTGCCATGAATTCTTTAAGGTCATTTCGGATTTCATGGCATTTCCGGTTTGACTGGAAATGACCGTAAATTTATATTTTTAAATGGGACACCCTGTATATTTTGACATTTTAGGATTTAGTGGATCATTTTACGAATGGCAGGATCAATTTTCTGACACATTTTCTGGTTTAAGTATTTTTTTTATATTTACACCCTCTTTACATTTGGAGAAATGAGTTTTTAAGAAAATACAATAAATCGAAATTTTTAGTGGTAATAACTAAAAAACTGTACAAAAATATTCAAATATAGTACTTTTCCCATACTTACAAACTACAAAGAAAATAATTTCTGCGAGTATGGCCTTCTAGTTTTATTTTTAAAAATTAAACAAAATTACTCACTCCAAAAAATGTGTCAGAAAATTGATCCTGCCATACTCTGAGAGATTTCCCAACAGACAACTACCAAATCCAAAAACATTTCAGCGCGTTGAGCAGCGGTTACGGGAAACTGGTATAGCATCATTATTAGTTTATTTTGAGTAATGAGTAGGTTTTTAATTTGTAAATTGTAATACATTAAATATTATTTAAGTTAGTTTTATGCCAAATATGGGTCGACATGGTGGAGTTTACATAACTGTTCGTTTAACTGAAGTTGAAGAAGCTGTTCTGGATTATGTCCATGAAGATCCTACAGTTAGTGTTAGAAATGCAGCGCAACAGTTTCAGATTTCAAAATACACCATAAATAATGTTCTTAAAGAACAACTACTCCATCCATACCATATGCAAAAAGTTCAGTGTTTAAGCATAGACGATTATCCTGCAAGTTTACAATTTTGCACATGGCTGTTGGAAAAAGTTAACCAAAGCTCACGATTTTACCACCTCTATACTATTTTCTGACGAAGCAGGTTTCCGTAGGGACGGACCAATCAACTTGCATAATTTACACATATATGCAGACGAAGACCCTCATGGTATAAGGCAAACCCGCCATCAAGTGTAGTTTCAAATTAATTCATGGGTAGGCATAACTGGTTATTATTTAATAGGAACTGTCGAACTACCACCTCGACGAAATGGACAAAGATATTTACAGTTTCTCCAAGACCAACTACCTACTTTATTAGAGGATCATCCTCTACAAACACGCTTTAATGTGTGGTTTATGCACGATGGTGCTCCTCCTCATTTTAGTTTAAAAGTTAGGGAGCACTTAAATAAGGTTTATCCATATAGATGGATAGACCGATCAGGACCAGTGCCCTGGCCGCCTAGATCATCAGATTTTAATCCTTTGGATTTCTACTTCTGGGTTAACTTGAAAACACGCGTTTACGCAACTCCTGTGGCAAGTGAAAATGAACTGCGGCTAAAGATTTTCCACCATAGCCAGGAAATAAAAAATAATATTCAGATGATTTGGAGAGTACAACCATTATTAATTAGAGTGTTTAAAGTGTAAATTTTCTACAGGGGCGTGGGAAAATGCAAGGCTCTGGTACAAATTTATTCATTCATTGTTCATCTTTTTTGTAGTTAATTTTTTCTAGTATCTGACTCCAAAATATTAAGTATTTAACATAAAAAATGTACTCTTGTTAAATTTCAACACGATGTACCGTTTTTCAGTAAAATCGATTTCAATCATTCTTAACGTGCCTCACATTCAACGTCCATAGCCAAATAAATTAATTGTAGTGTGCCATGAAGAAAACAACTAATCTGACATTTAACAAAAATGTCAAGTATTTTTAACACACTCTTAACAGTAACAATTAAAAACAATAGTACAAATAAAAATACCGTAATATAATAACAGAAAAACAACGCCTTTCGGTGCAAAGAAATATTTTATAACACACCCATGACACTCCACTTAACGTCAAAAGCATATCTGCATACTCAGAATATGTATACTGTTGCATTTTTAAATAACTGTTATCTATTTTTGTTCACTGTAAAATAGCACTGCGTAGACTCAAATAACACAATTTTCAAACTAAAAATACTTGATATTTCTGTTAACTGTCAGACTAGTTGTTTTCTCCATGGCACACTACAATTAATTTTTTTGGCTATGTGTTGGATGCACAAACCTAGAAAAAATATAGACTCCGTCGGTTCATGATATAGCTCACGTGACAGGTGCCGCGTTTTCTAGCGACCTAAGGTCCATAAAATGGATATTTTATTTGCTTTATGTTGGCGGTTGTGCAAAAATGATGGCTACATTGCAATCTGAAATTAACTTACTTGCTGTCATTTTAAATGTCATTAAAGAATGTGACATGAATGTGACCAATCACAGTAAACAAATCAGCTTCACGCTACAATACAACCAACGTAAATTGGCATAAAAACCAAGTTTTAGCGATTTTGGACCTTTTAGGGCAGCCATGAATTTGCGGTCGCTGGCAATATGACACTGGCACAGTCTATATTTTTTCTAGGTTTGTGATTGGATGCTAAATGTGGATCACGTTGAAATCGATTTTACTGAAAAAACGGTACATCCTATTGAAATTTAACAGGAGTACATTTTTATGTTAAATACTTAATATTTTAATATTTTGGAGTTAGAAACTAGAAAAAATTAACTACAAAAAAGATATGATTAACGTACCAGAGCCTTGCATTTTCTCACGCCCCTGTAGAAAATTTTGAAATGTATTTTATGAGACTTATTAAGCACGTCAAGATTATTATCTAACCAAAATTTCGTGACTTAATGTTGAACCGTTTTGATGTTACGCATTAAAGACTGTTTCTGAGGTTACCCCTTTAAGTGAGCGTATCTCCCTTAGGAGCCTCCCCTGACAAAAGTTATACTAAGGTTTTCCTAATTTTTCCACTTGTTTTACAAGCTCACAAGTTTTGAATACTTACTACTGTTACACCTAGTATAAATAACTTGAAGTCAAATCGGCTAACGAAAATGAAACTTAACTGTTATTATATAAATAAACAAAGCCGTGTCAGGTTACTAGGTTACGGAAATCCTGCACAAGTACCTACTATGATTTTATTTTAAATTTCTAACTTGTAATACTTTTATATCTATCACTATCTGCTTCTAATTACCTACAAGCACAAAACACGAAAAAATAGTATAGTCGTGAAAACGGTGTACCTGTTGTAAATTCACTGCGAATTTATCCAGTATGCTATCGTTAAACAAGTGACTATTTGACACGTGGCTCAAAAGCGGTGCTTACGCCAAGCTCCATAATATATGACACATCGACAATCCATTCTCATCCGAAAAATAAATATTCTATCAATCGCATTAACCTCGCGGTTACAAATTAGGTGGCATTATAAGCCGATAAAAGCATTCCCATGTAGCAGGAGAGCCGGTTTGCTAATAGAGTAATGTGTTTTGTTGCAGGGATTTGTCCTAAACCACAATATGTCTGGTCGCATCATCCACAGCAACCAAAGTTTGGTGTTGCAGAAGGTTACCAGGCAGAGCGCGGGTCGCTACAGGTGTTCCGTCGTCAACTCCGAGGGGGAGACCGTCAGCGACGAACTGGATTTCAGGGTGCAATGTGAGTGACAAATTTCTTAGTTTTATAGCATCTGTGACACTCCTGGCAGACTTATGTGTCGGTTAGATTGACACTGTTTATTAGGGTATATTTAGAATAGAACAGGAAGGGATGTCTCATTTCGTTTTACGCTTCTCAATGTTTGGTCAATGAAATTATACTAAACTTGATAAAGTTTATTTAATTTCAAGAAATATCAAATACAAAAATTCTTGATGCTTTGTTTATCCACTTTTACTATTTAAATTATCCTCAAATGAAACAATAACTTTTAAAAAGAATTTGTAAGACACATTATTTTGCTTCTCTAACCCCACATTTTAACAATTATTTTCACATACTTATAAACAAAAGGGAACAATCCTATATGCAGAACTATGAAAGTTTATGTTATAACAATATTTACATGTATTGATTTAAAAAAAATCGTATTTTGAAAGATTTCTGTATCTAAAAATTTGTTGGTTAGACCGCTTTCTGTCGTTATATATTCATTTTATTTCGGTACCTTTATACAGGGTGTTCCAGAATGATGATCAAATATTTTACCAGTGTATTCCACAAGCCATTTCAGGGGGGGGGGGATCTTCATATGAAACTTTTCAGTTTGGGTCCTTATTGTTGAGATATTCGAGTCTCAAAATGGCGGAAAAATAAAAGTTGTTTTATTTTTCTTTAAAAACGGCTACACTTAGATACTTCAATTTTGGTACACATTATCAGCTAGTCAAAAGCTATTTTGAGGTGGTGTCTATTCCTTGGCTCATGTTTCTAGAGGGCGGTAATAAGCAACCCCTAGATTTATTTCTTTCAGAATTTTTTCCTGCAATGGCCGATTTAAACAAAACTTAAATACTTAATTTCTTTAAATACTCCATATAATTATACTACTTTTTTCCCTCTTGTAATTTTTTCATACAACCAACAGTTTGCGCGGAAAAAAATAAAAATGGTTTTCGTTACTCTAAACATCTTTTCGTCACCGGTTACATTAAATTGGTTCCAAATTTTTGACGGTCCTGTATGTTTCGCAGACATTATGCCATCATTTTTAGATGTAGTAGTTCCTGATTTCATTATTGGGAATTTAGGTACTGATGTTGATATATGAAATTGACTTAAAATTTAACGTAGAGTCCAAAAATACAATAATCTGCATGGAGTCCTCTTAAAATAAGCAAGTTGGTGTCAACTTCCGGTATAACGGCAAGTGGCAGGAACGTAAAAATATGTTTAGAAAGTAGCCCTACTAACGTTGGTAAGTAACTAAATTTTCAGAATCACTCTTTATATACTTTTCCGTATACTGATCGTGACCAGCCGTGGTGAGACACATATAGCATTTACGCGGCTGTTAAAACCACTTGACTGCTTCAGGTGGCCTCAATTTTAAAAGAAATTTAAAAGTGGCAACATATTTTTATTATTATTTTTTAACTAAATACCATTATTCAGTTCTTATTTTCAAAACCAGCTATGACTCAAGAAATGTCAGATCAATTCTAAAAAAACTTGAAAACAAAAGGACATCTGCTCTGATGATATACCAAGTTTTATAATGAAATAGTAAATAATTGCTATTGTGCGGGAACTTCTATAAATTATGTGCTCAAAAAATGGTAAAATAGTATGTTTTAAAAAACAGAACCTGCAATTGTAGGAAAGTTATAAGCCCGACTGACTTCAAATATCTTTGAGTCTTGTATTTTTGACAGGTTGCTTAATTTTCTAAAAAAACTTAATCTAAGAACAAAAAGTGAACATCCTGTGAGAATATTTTGTGATTTAAGGGTATTCCACTACGTTCATCACAAGTAGAAGGGTTGCAATTAAAGTATTTTTGCAACCCTTCTGCAGAAACGGTTCGGTATTATAATGAGTATTACAAGTTATTGTGTCTAAATTTTCACCAACGTCTTGGTCTTGGTCTAAATTGAGCAGCCTTATTTCTTATGAATAGAAAACAGTATGTAAATTTGAAGCATTTGGAGCAACACAGTTTGTAACATCAGAGTGCTTAGATATAAGTACGGGAGGTCCTTAAGGATCCGATTTGGGTCCCATGCTACATTTTTTATTCATAAATGATATTGAGCACATAATACCTTCAGGATATTTCCTTACTGTATATGCGGATTACAGTTTAAAAAAAGCTTGTAGTTTGGCTCTTTATTGTTAACCTAGATAGGCATTCACTAAAGCATCAAAGGGTAAACATTGACCCAATAAGTAAGGGTAACCGAAAACTTAACATTTGAAACAAGCTAAATTATAATGTATTAAGATTGAAACAAAGATATTGTTTGATTATTTCATATATTTGTTGCATGTGTGGATATCATAACATAAGAATAAACAAATATTTCTCATCATGAACATCTTTATTTTTCCTTTGAACATATATCATATTTATACGGAACTGTTCTATACTATCATTGTCCATAAGCCGCAATGACTGACTAATGACTTGAAAGCAGTCAGATATAAATACTTCTCATATAATATATTTATTGCATATGACTTTGAATGTAAATATAACATCCAATTTTGAACTCAGCTATGCGAACATCATTCGCCTGAAAACTAGGCTTTGAGTTTAATAATAAATTCTGAGAGTCATATCTCCGACACCCATTTGAAAAAGTGTTACGTCTGCCCTTTCAATTTTGTAGAAAGTTCTCCAGCCTTATTTTAAATATACTGCCGAGGAATACAAGTAGGTTATAAAATTGTAATATTTTTACAAGACTACTCGCAGCTCTGCCTTTTAAAAACAGGCCAGCATTAAATAAATGAGATGTTTCTGAGAATGTTACAGTGAATAGCGAAAGAACTGACTGCTACACTCCAATTCAGAACGCAAAGATATTCTACAGGGTGTCCCATTAAAAATTTAGCACAGAGCAGCTGTAGATATTATAGTAGACTGCTGTTTTTTACCTATAAAGAGTGAGTTGTCAGTAAAGCCAGCACATCATTTGCCTATGACGTCATTATCAGAGGCGCACTTAAGGCGCTAAGTTAATGTTTGTAGAAACCGAGGTGCAAACCTACAAAAAGTTATAATCAACATCTCTTGTACAGATATTTATAATATCCAACATTATTCTTATTAAGTTTATTAGTTTACAAAACACTCTACATGCCTATTCACTTGTAGTACTGAAATAAAATCGAGTAACCAGCAACTGCTGTAAATGTGCAGGTGGTAGGTTTTGGCCTTTGTCGCTTATAATATTCGTAATCTATTTTGGTTTCAAAAGCGTGTGTTCAGCGTCCACAGATATCACTGGGGCATATGAATGGCACATTTAGGGTAGGTTCAAAAAATATACTCCTTTGCTATCAAAAAATTTACTATACGGCATAAAATTTAGAAATCTCGGATTGTTCTCCAAAACGGTATCAATTTTTTCTTCAGCACTAGGTCCCTACAACTGGGAAATAAACTGTCGCAAATAAAAAAACGTTATTTTCTGCATTATTTATTAAATACCAGAATCACTGTTGATCAAGACGGCGAATAAATTAAGGTATCAGTGAATAATTAAAATGTATGTGTGCTAAATCTTTGCGAATTCTAGTATCGTTAAATATCCGTTGAGTATATAAAATAGAAGTAGCATCACTGAAGTGTAATCGCTGTAGAATACTTTTTATGCCGTCAAAATGAACGTAGTAATATGACGTTGCTTCTACCTACATTTCTGAACGTACGGTTCCATTACAACTGTTTTGTTTTATGAGTAGTAACCTGCTGTAAATCTAAACATGTATAAACAAAAATAACATACCTGGGCCTCGATTCACGAATGCACTGAAATGAATTCGAGTGAAAATTCATTCCACAAATCCTGACTATACAGGGTGTAACTTTGAAGGGGGGTCCGGTTTGGAGGGAGGGTAGTCCGTGTTCCCTAGATTGCTAATCTGAAATTAGTTTTTTTTTTAAATCAAATAAATAGCCGAGTTATAATTAATTTTGTAAATTGCACCCAAATTGCTATACACGCCGCCCCTGTACAGCGTCCGAGTTTCACTGCAGAACGATGTCTACGGTGTTGCCAGTTAGTTGTTACCAGTCTAGACGTCGGAACTTATCCCGTGATTTCAGGGTCGCATTCCAGGCAACGCGGCGCGACGGAAGCTGATGTTTTATAATGAATTCAGTACATAAGTAGCTTTGATAGTGTGCGCGTAGTGACATAGTTTGACATAATTGTGAGGCCGTGAAATGTTAAAGTGAGGATTTTTTTAGTGAGGTAATGTGAATGCAGAAGACAATAGTCTGGATATGCAAATCTACAGCTTCCGATTTATTGTGATGAGATTTCGGCGATGCGAGTCACTAGAAATAACATAACACCAATTCAATGTAAATACCTATATTTTTGCATGTACGAGTATACACAGTTGTGCCTAATCAACTGCCAATGATACAAGTTCCGACGTCTACTGTTAAGTAACGGAGATACAAAAAAGAAAAAACTGCAATGAATATTCTTTTAAATAAATATGTTTGTTTATATGGAATAATAAAGCGAACACCCACTACAAACAAATGTATGTGTCAAAAAGCAGTGCCTCACGAGTGGCGTGGGCCTTCTTTTCCCATCTTCCACTTCAATAATTAAATATGGCAACAATGCTGGTGACGCTGCAACTAGATATGCGCAGCGCTTGTCTGCTCAGTGGCGCACTATGAAAATTGCGAAAAAAGGCGACAAAAAAAAATCAGTTTTTGTGGCAGAATTTAAGAAAACAAACTTATGATATGTGTTTTTAAAGGTCACGGGTACCCCCCCTCCAAACCGGACCCCCCTTCAAAGTTACACCCTGTATTATTATCTATTATTTACAATTCTTGAAGCTTTATATTTCTTTAGTAAAAACCATGTGAAATAAGTCCCTAATTTTGTAACTATAATCAGAATGGTCAAGAATACAGATTTGCATTTTCTCATGAGAATTTTCTGAGGGAATGTGTTCCACTGAACTCGAGAATCGAGGCTCTGCAGGTAAGTAAATGGGATACTTCTGTCGATTAGCTGTCATGAATAAGATTAAATTTGTTTCATTATAAATAAAAGTTGCTTCATTCCTGAATATCGTAAATCCAGAAGCATACTGGCCATTGTATGAGGCGCACTTCAACAACTTTATTGGCCAATAAAGGTGCTGATCTTACAACCAATAAACGGCATGGTGGATGGAAGAGCTCTTCTGTAGCAGAATTTATATTGACGAATTCATATCTAACAAATTTGATATTGCAAGGAAAATATAGCTGTTCCCGACAATAAGAGACATCCGTAGCTTTGCGTTTCTTGCCATTGTTCACGACCCGTTAGAGATATTCGACTAATATAACTCGTTTTAAAGATGATAAATTACGTAATGTAAATGGTTTTCTAATTACTAGTAGGAACGCTGATGATGTCATAGAAAATTACAAATTCGTGCTAAAACTTTTTAAATTATAACTTTATGGCTATTCGAGCAATGAAAAATAGCTGTCACCTTCTAGAGTACCACATTTACAATTTGTGTCATTAGCAGGCACTAAAAACTTAATCCCCGTTTTTGTCATAGGCACGTAATGGGAACGTTTATATTACGTGCCCATGGTTAGTGGCAAAGCACTAAAGTACCTACAATAGTCAGAGCTACGTTCCAACGGATGATTGGGCTAGTTGTAACTGAATAAAACTTAGTACGAAAATTTGTTCAAATACATATATGTCCGCAGTTATCATTATAGTACTTACGTGTATACAGTATGCGCCAAAAGTATGGAATAAATTCAATAAAAACGAAACAATTATTTTTTGGGAAAGATCCTCGAACAGGTCGATTTTTAATTTAAAAAATACATATTTTAGCGTAAAATGCGATTTTCAAATGTCATTTGTTTTCGAGTAATGACGTCATCGATTTTTTTTTAAATGGCAACACCATATTTTGTTCCTTGATTCTGAAAGATCGTTTAATTCTCTATCAGACAGTACTAAAATTTTGCCTTCTTACATAGGAAAGTTTTCGAGTAAATGATGATTGAATGTTAGAAAGCGTAAATTTTATCCATAAAAAAGTAACAATTCTGAGGTATGTAAAATAAAATACAATTGATTAAATTTTATACTTAAATTAAATGTTCGAATTGCCATCCACCAACTTCTTGACTATGCGCAAGTCTGTGAAGAAATTCTTCTTGCACATTATGAATGATTTCTGGGGTAACTGTGCGTATTTCGTTCCGAATGCGATTTTGAAGTTCTTCTAAATTACGTGGTTTATTAATGTACACTTTTGACTTCAAGTATCCCCATAAAAAATAGTCAAGAGCTGTAAGATCTGGCGATCTTGCAGGCCATTCTATCGGTCCGCGTCTGCCGATCCACCTCCCAGGAAAACAGTTGTCCAAAAAATCTCGTACAGGGCGAGCATAGTGCGGAGGTGCACCGTCTTGCTGAAACCATATGGTATCGTCAGGAATGTCATAGTCATTATCGTTAGGAAAAATTACTGCAAGGGCTGGAACAAGGTCATTTTCTAGAAACTGTAAATATCTTTGTCCTGTAAGGGTTCCTTCAAAGAAGAAAGGCCCTACTATTCTATCGTCAACTATTCCAGTCCACATATTTAATTTCTGAGGTTGGGTATGTGCCTCTGCCATCCAATGAGGATTTTCCCGACTCTAATATCTGCAAGTTTGACGGTTTACTGTACCATTCAGACAAAATGTGACCTCATCTGAAAAAAGTATTTGCCGGGTTAAATTTCTATTTCCTTGACATAAATCCATTAGAATTTCGCAAAAGTGTAAGCGGCGATCGGGATCATCTTCATTGAGTTCCTGCACAAGTTGAATTTTGTAGGGATGATATTTTTCCTTCCTCAAGATACGTAGCACTGTGCTCTGACTAGTGTCATTGTTTAATGCAACCAATCGTGAAGAATTATGAGGATTATCCACCATACTTATCAAAATGTTCTGTTTCTGATTTTCATTAATGCTTGGACGTCCAGGTTTTGGAATATTTACAACATTGCCAGTTACTCTAAATTTAGACTCTACCTTACTGACTGTTGATTGGCTGATAGGGCGACCTGGATATTTTTCATTAAATAAATCGCAAACTTCCTGCTGAGTTCTAGTCATATTCCCGCATCAGATAAGAATTAAAATTTAAATTCTTTGAGTAACAGTTAAATGTGCCATAATACTTTAAATTGAATAATAATTTCTATGTCGCTTACAATACTTATTAGAAAGTCGGTGTGACAATGACACTTTGCAAAGATTTTCACCTACGTGATCCATAAAAGAACTATGGAATTCGAAAAACTAAACTTGATAACGTTTTTGCTTTATTTTAATTGATTTACGTTTTCTAACATTCAATCGTCATTTACTCGAAAACTTTCCTATGTAAGAGGGCAAAATTTTAGTACTGTCTGTTAGAGAATTAAACGATCTTTCAGAATCAAGGAAAAAAATATGGTGTTGCCATTTAAAAAAAAATCGTTCACGTCATTACTCGAAAACAAATGACATTTGAAAATCGCATTTTACGCTAAAATATGTATTCTTTAAATTAAAAATCGACCTGATCGAGGATTTTTCCCAAAAAATAATTGTTTCGTTTTTATTGAATTTATTCCATACTACACAGGCGCATACTGTATATTTCACAAATTCTCATGAAATCATGTGGTTGTCGGATACGACAAAAGTGATATACAATATTTAAATTTGGCACCCACAAAAAACCCATCTATATCAAATTTGAAATCGATGCGTCAACAACTTTAACAGTTATCAGAAGTTTTCGTAAAAAAATGTTTTACTTCAACACCCTCTATCACTCTGTTAAACTTTACTCTACACATATTGTGTATTCTTAATATTTTGTTTCAAACTATTATTACCATGTGGTATTTGGTCAAATTTTATTTTATTATTTTCTCTTTAATAATTTAAAACATATATTTAACAAGATAATTTCGTCAATTAAGTAAATTATAAATATCTTTAATTGAATAACATTTGATAACAAATAAAAACAATCATAAGAAAATAATTAATAAGACGAAAATTAATCGACATTAAAAAGTTTTATAAACTCTTTAAATGTTCCCTTTAGTGAATATTTTCAAATTATTATATTATATTATTAAGCAAATTATAAAATAGAGATAAACAGAAGTATGTGGTTTTTAATTTTTTCAATAATAGTAGAATTCATAACACACGTAGTAATATAGCAGATATTATTAATTATGGTGCTAAAGATCCGCTATTTATAGCATCCAAATATCGACTATTTATCATATAACTTAATTGTTTAAGCAACGGTTTATTTTGCATACATTTTTCTTTAAGTAACCAAGGTATAGTTCATGAACTAATTTTGTATAATTATTATATAAAAAGCATGACCAACTATGTACCACGCAACATCAGTTTTATAATTTTAAAATAAATTTTCAATATATAAAGTAGCTACTATTATATATCATTATAAAGGAAAATAATAATGCAATTGAATTACGTAAAATATACAAAGTGTGCCATTTAAAAAATATATATTTTTTAAAAGGGGCAGCCTGTAGAGAAAAGCTATATGAAAAGCAATTATCATTATTCCGATATCTCAGATATTTTTTGAAATATGAACATTCCCTTAAAAGCAGATTTTTTTATATATTTACAGGGTAAATCTTAAATAAGGACAAATATATTTACCAGCAGTACCGTTGACTGTGTAGAACATATAATTAACAGTTTTTTTTACAAGAAAATCAAATTTTAAATAAATTTCGTGATTTTTCAATCGAAAACTGGTTGAGGACCGCTGATCCGACTCCTATACTAATATTTTTAAGAGTCGTGGTGGATGAGAATTCCACTGCGTTTCCAGTGTTACACTAATGTCTTCGAATAGGCTACAACAATGTTAACTAGAATTTTTAAACACGTCAAAGAATGATGGAAATATGTTCATTTATGAAAATATTAACTGCCATCTCCTCCCCTTTGTCATTCCTATACCTCACCAATAAATTGAATATATAAAACAGATTCTCTACTCACAATCATAGTTCAATCTAGAATTTGGTTATTATCCATTTTTACTACACTAACTGATTTATCACAATGCGTTATCATTATCACTATCACTAATTATCACTACTTTTCAAATATGCTTTTAGCATGTCAACCTCTCCACTGTTTGAATAATGCGCCATATTTTATTCAATCACACTGTACTTCACGAAAAATATTAATTAAATACACAAGACACTTAAGAGGAAGACACTGTGAAAATAATTAGATTTAAATACGTTTTATACGTTATTGCCGCAACTTTTAAAACAGATGCGTCAAGCAGTCTATTACTTAAACAAACCATTAGCTTAGTTCGATTTCAGAAGATGCAAAAGTGTCTCATATTAACTTTCAATTTACGTGTATTGAAATTATCAAATCCTTTTCCACAAATATTACATATTTTTTTTCCACTTGCCTTTGCCACAGCTTATTCCTTTGCCCTGGACCATACTAGTGCACCGGTCTCAACATAACCATTATCAATCCTGGAGGATGGGACTGAAGAGGGACAATTCGCCTACAGTTCGTGACACCTACCTGTTACCTGTGCCTACGACACCAAATTCTATTTTGCATGCGATTGGCAACTTTTATTTTGATTTTTAATGCATACATCTAGCTAGTTATTCCATATTTTGTGTTTATTTTTAAAACCTGTTTTACCTACTGTGAAACTACGAAGTAAGAAATGGTTAGCACTGATGACACGTTGTTTGGGTTTATGTGGCGCAAATTAATTCTAAGAAGTTGTGTGAAAATCATAGTTTTTTGTTATTCTTTATAAAATAATTTAAGTTGATATCTATAAATGATACTGCAGGAAACAACTACTCCGCGGGCTAATACCCCGACCGGCATTGAATTATACCTGCAGTATCTGTGTGAAACAGCCAAGAACCCTTGTCGGCCACTCCACCAGACATAGACCGGTTTCGGGCTTGTTAGCCCTCATCAGTATGCCATAGGTGAGATGACCGACAATTGAACTGGCTGTTCCTTCATATGTAGTTTCACATATAAATCGAGTGCAGGTGAGATGTAACTGGTCTGCTACTTCCTGCTCGGCCTAAGCGGCCCGACTTGCAGAAAGCGACCTACAATATCGTAGGTACTTAACCGCAGACCTCTCGCCCCGGGCGATGCGCCATTAAGTCTGCAAGTCTGCAAGTCTGCAAGCGCTTAGGCCGAGCAGGAAGTAGCAGACCAGTTACATCTCAATTTAAGTTGATAATTTGTGATAATCTTTCTGTGTACAATGGTATTAACATGTGAAATATAAATAACTGTTTAAATAGTTGTTTTTTTCAGTAAGTAGGTGAGCCTTTATAAACATTAATGGATAATTTTTGCTAAAAACAATTGTTTTTAAATAAGAAACAACAGCAAAAATTGAATTTACGTTAAAACATTATTTATCTTATAGATGATATGAGAACCTCGCCTTCAGTAAATACTATGGTTTATTTTATTACGTCAGTGATTCATCTGGTCAGCGGTCCTCAATATGTCGATGCTTTTTAAAAAAATTGATACCTCCGTAAATATTTGAAATTTTTAAAAATGACTTTCACTAGACTCATCTATATGACGAACTACACCTGCAGTTGAAATATTGTAGTATAGTATAGTAGATAAATTTTGCCCTATCTCATAAACGAAGAGGTATATGAAAGTTCTCGAAAAATAAGCCCATTGTTATGAAAACTACATCCTTCTATCTCTTGCACCCTGCAATTAGAGCGAACTTGGAACACACTGTACATTAGTTCAATTAAATGCTTCCTCGGTTCAATTTTGATAAACATATTCATCATAGTGACGTAACTTTTAATTATATTTATGGACGCCCTGTATAAAGGTAAGGCGTGTGAAAACCCACATATGTATCAAGATAAATTATATATAAAGTGAATACTACATCTGAGGAGGTAGTAATGACTTCTCTCCAGAAACCATTCGTCGTCGGCAGTCATTTCGGTGGCCATTTGCATCTTGTTGTTCTCTGCTCGTTTGTAGCTGTCTATTAGAGTAACGAGGTAAAGTTACGCCTAGTTAGCTACATCGGATGGGATATTATCGTGTTTAGTAGCGCACCGACGACAAATGCCCTCCCATTTTTATTCTCTATAACGAGTGCCTTTAGCGGAAAGGTGGATTTTTCTCTGAAAATAGATAACTCGATCGCGTGCCAGGTGTAAATATAAATAGATCGGTGTTGCTGCTTTTCTAGAGGTGTCAATCATTTGTAGCTCGGGATTTGCACGAACAGAACCGTGGTAAAATTGGTTGAAATGGGAGAGGCGGCGTAAAATAAAAATACGGGGCTATCCAATTTACTTATAGTACTAATTTATTAACAAATAAATGGTACGAACAAAAGAAATAGATAATGAGCTTTCAAAATCTTCAGCTTCAAACATTGCATTAAAAATATATGTATCAATACACAGGGAAATGGTAAGTAGACGTATTTCTTTGGGGAAGTATTTAGAAAGATTTTGTTTGTGTCAAGGGGAGAATTTACTATTGAGCGCTGAGAGGGATATGCGCGCGTTAGCCTCTATCCATGGATCGATAAAATCAATGCTAGTCGACCGCTAGAGAACCCAATGGAAGGTTGCGACGAGTGGTGGAAATACCATCCTTACAGTGTTGCTCTTGAGTAATTTTCAATGTTGTAAATTTAAGAAAGCAATTTTATTTTAATATTATACTTGTTGTAAAGCAGTTGTATGTACGAAGAAGGATATATATACAATACAGTCCATTATCAAACAAGTGTCTAAGAAAAACACTAAATCATTATTAGTCTCCAACCCTCATCTCTAAAAACAGTTGTAATATTTTCGTCCTTTACATCACTGAGCTACTGTAGTCTCTAGACAGGCCATTGTGAATATTGAAATCTGATTACTTTTTGTAGACACTAAAGTTTTTGTGACCACAATGTTTATATTAGTTCAAGTTCAAGTGTCAAAAATGACTTACGTGTATAGTAGCAACTCGAAGAGTGCATTCCACTAAGCGGTCGCAACGTCCAGAACGACCATCGCAATTTTACCCGTTCCACTAGGTTAAAACTGCTCTTGTGCGCATTGTTCACAGATGTGATTTGAATTCTAGTGGAACAGAGTTGAGATCCATGTTTGTTTATATTTGTCAGTTATTAGTTTGACAGAAGGTTTGACGGTTAGGTAGAAAAGGTAATTATATATAATTTGTATATATTCTAGGTAAAAAAAGTTAAATTACTAAGTAACTAAGAATGTAATGTATGAATATATAATTCTAAGCTGATGTGACTTATTTCCTCTTCGAATCCCCTTTTAACTACAGATGATGTAACGTCTTTAACAATAGATTCAGCAGATTCACCAGAAAAAGAATTTGACCCTTGTTGTAAAGCAGCATTCATTGATTTTGTTGCAAATGCAATATCTGTAAGAAAAATGAATACTGATAAAAAAAATAAATATAAAAGCATAACTGATTTACATACCATCTCTTGCATGTCTTGCCTGAGCAACTAGGACCTCGATCTCAATAACAGTACCTGTTTCACAGTTACATAAAGTTATTTTCTCCATCTAAACCATAGATCTTAGACTTGACATTAATTATTTTATTTGACTTTTCCTGCCATTTATTACAAATGATGTGTTGACCCACCTCAAGACCGTGGGCGTTGTGAGCTCAAAACAGTCGTTTGCGATGACGTCAACTCATGACGTTGCAAGCCCAATTGTAACGCCCGTGGTCGCTTTGTGGAACGACTCATTGGTCGTTCTGGACATTGCGATCGCTTAGTGGAATGCACACGAAGTTGACGGATATCGTTTTAACTTGTGACGTTGTGAAAATGCATTAATAGAACGATATCCCGGTAAATATGTGTTAAGTGCAGTTACTTTTACTGCGGTGTGCGGTGAGTGCAAGTGTAGTGCAACAAGGGAAATATAAAATGCAGGGGGGTATCCTACACGAGGCTCAATTATATCCGTACCATGTACAGAGCGTCCAAGCATTAATACTACGGAATTAGACAAGGAGGACCGGCACCATGGCCGCCACGATGTCCTGATTTTAAATGATTTGGACTTCTTTTTGTGGAGATATTTAAAAAATGAAGTATATCTCGCCCAAGTGGATACATACTATTGATGATTTAGGTAAACGTATCATAGTTGCTGCCAACAACTTACGAGTTCAAAACGGAAAAGAGCAGAAACATTTCTGGTAGTCGGGTGTCGGGCTCAAAATATTGTTGTAACATCAGGTATGTCAAACTATTTTATTAATTAAAACCACAAATTGATTTTATTAATTAATAACAACAGCGGCAAAAGCAGTTAAATTTGTTGTATAAAATCGGCGTTATAAAATGTAATTTATTTCTGTCCGTAAGTATTTCTTTCAATTTTTTGTTCTGTCGCAGATTACCGCTTTATCAGGTTTTACAGTGGACCAGTTTGAAGTGCCGTGCAGAAGTGTACTTTTAAGTCATTTTCGAACTGCCCTTTTTGATTTTTTTTACAAAATTATATTTGTAAGAGTCCCCTGTACACTCAATTTTTTTTTAGTTAAGTTCTGAATCACCCTGTACAATAATTAAAGATCAATAAAGCCAGAAAATATTCAGAATTCATGGACGTAAAGTGGATTATGACTATGACAGAAACTACTAATCACATCCAAATAAAATTTCAGTTAATTACTTTCACATATAAAAAGCCAACATAATCCCTTATACAGCTGTACACGGGTTTTTAATGAACAAATATCTAGTTCAAACTTGAACCATTAATCCAGCCTCAAACAACTTTATGAAGCCAAATAAATCAAAATTTTCGCCAGATGACTGATTAACTAGTTTAAATGAATAATGTAGGTCGGTTAACTATGTTTAATTGCTTGCTTTATGTAGTATATACCATTAATATTGAGAGTTACTTGTAATGGCGCGGCTAAGCAGTAATCCTAGCTGTTCTTCTGACGGATAGGCGGCTATTTTAAAAGATTATGTACTAGATAGGTTTAAAAACGGCTCTGATTAATAGTAGAAATTAACGGATTTCAGACACCTGAATATTGGTAGATTCATTTACCTCGGCAACTGAATAGCTTTGTCAGAGTAATCTTTGTGATTTGTGGGTATTAATGGATTTGTTTTGCTTATGTACACTATTCGAGGTGTGACATCTGAATAAATGAACCACATATTGATATAACTAATGTGAAATAATCTTGCCGTGTATTAAGCTAAATTATATAATTAATTTAAAAATAAGAATATTAATTAGGAATAAAAAAGATATGATTAATATCAAATGTAGAATGATTCAGAACTTATCTAAACACCTATTATACAGCAAATTAAACTGCATTTGCCGATATTGTTTTTAATTATTAATAGAATTAATTTTGGTTTTAATTAATAAAACAGTTTGACATACCTGATGTTACAACGGCACAACATTGGGCCCAGAAACTGGGTAATTTCTACAAATTTACACAAATGTTTCTGCTTCTTGTCCCTTTTGATCGGCAGTTATTGGCAGCAACTATGATACGTTTGCATAATTGATCACTTCGGTGCAATATACTTCAAGTATCCTCACAAAAACAAATCAAAATGGTAGTAAGAACATCGTGACAGCTATGATACAAGTCCTCCTCGTCCAATTTCTTGGACACGCTGTAGCTGATATAATTGAACCCCGAACGATATATATCAACGTTGCTATACACGTAAACCATTGTTGATATTTGAAATACTAATGTACCTGGCTAGAGGCTACAGTAGCCCAGCGATGTTAAAGTTGAATATACTAGAAGTTCAATAACTTTTTTTCGGAAACTAAAGAGTTTACAAT
Source organism: Monochamus saltuarius (assembly GCA_025584915.1). Taxonomy (NCBI): domain Eukaryota; kingdom Metazoa; phylum Arthropoda; class Insecta; order Coleoptera; family Cerambycidae; genus Monochamus; species Monochamus saltuarius. The sequence goes on along the minus strand of CM046722.1, from coordinate 65,427,981 downwards.
TTTTTTTACGATATTGACTCAATTTTTCACGCATCTTTTCCCAAATTTGTTTATATAATTTCTGAATCACCATACGTGACAAGGAAAATTAAACAGCCATTAAATATATTTTTATTTTCATAATTTTTTTTTGTTGAAAGTAAAAAATGATTAAATCTTAGTAATCTTAAGTTTTTTGAACGATGTTGCCAAGCGTGAACTCGGGAAGGCTTACAGCACCATCACTTATATAGGGCGTCCAGAAATTAGTGGCCAAAAATTAAAGGACATACAGGGGAAGTCAAAATAATGTCAGTACTGCATATACAATTTTTCCTATCTAGCTTTCTTAAGGATATCCGCGGCTTCCAAGTAAGAAGTTAAATATTGAATTTCAGTCATAATTTCTAAACTGTTATCTTGGCCACTTCAAAATTTGGGTGGGTCATGCTAATATAACTTTCACTATTGGAATTTAACATTATGGTGACTTATAACTTACCTTGCGCCTTGTTCGATCAGTGGTCGCACGGCATATCAGGTACACTCGTGGAGAGGATTGGTACCTCCTCTGCGGGTATGGTAGGGTGGAAAAATGTTAGCTTGGGTCAAAGTTAGAGATTGATGTCGGTAGACGTTTGACAGCTCCCCTAATTAATGAAGTTTTCCAGGGGTTTCATCAAAAATTTTTTCTTAATTCCATAAATTTAAAGGGTTTTCAGAGAATGGTTCGTTATTTTTAAATACTGTATTTGCTCCGTTAGTTAGTGTCATAATAGATCCTTGAGGGAAGTTTCATCAAAAAAATTTTTTAATCTCTTAAGTTAAGTTCTTTTTAATGGTAACATTTTTTTCAACACTTTGTATACGAAACAGTCTTTCCCACGTTCGACAACCAAAAATTACTTTGAATTTGAAATTTTATTTTTTTTGTCAATTTTTATCTTAACACTCTCAAGCTTTTTGAATCACCCTATAAATTGAAGCGACACGACAATGAACTGACTACCGCCATATTCTCATTTTTACCACGTTTTCACTTGTATTTATGCAATGTTCAATGTAAAAACGACCTCAAATAGCAGCATTCGTGTACGGGAAACTTTCTAGAGACTTCAAATTTACAGTTTTTGGTCTTTGCCGGCCTCCAGTCGGCCCATTTTTCCAAATTTTCCATGTTTTATTCCGAGATATCACCACCGGAGCATACGTTTGACGTTTCGGTGATTTTGGTCGGCGGTGCGCCTCGTAGTTGACTAAAACGTAAGCAATTTTCGTTATAAAATCGAATTTTAAACCCAGATTTATTGCTGAACATTTAGGTTCAAATTTAAAGTTTCTATAAAAGCATTATTGTCTTTTCTTGACTTGTATATATAATTTTTGAGAAAAAAACTCATGAAGTATAGTACAAAAAAAAATTTTTTTTTTAAAGTTGGTCTGTGTGGGAATCTAACCCCCGTCCTCTGAACTGATAAATCTAATTGCTACCAATCGAGCTACTACAATCTTTGCACATGTTGCTGCCATATTATTTCAGCGTCTATATACATTTTAATGTCTTACTGGATTAAATAAATTATTATTATTATTATTACCACATAATATGTAAACAAACATATTTAAAGATACCAATTGAGATTTTGAGCTATACTATAGAATCATCACCAAAAGACTCGGATATATCTCAGACAACACAATAACAATTTCTCGTAGCTGGAAGGGCCCGAAAATTGGTCCAGAACACATAATCTGTTTGAATTACTTTTGACGTTTGTTGAATTTCTACAAAAGAGCGTAAACAACAATAATTTAGTTTGACATTTCTGACGTTTGTGCCGTGCAAAACGCATTTCGTCTGCCATTTGCCGAATGTCTAGAAAGGGGCGTAATACTCGCTCTATCCTCGTTCCACTCGAGAAAATCGCTATCTTCTTTAAAGGGACGTAACCGACTCAACTATCCTCGTTTCACATCGAAAAATCCGCCATTTTGGCCGAGGAAAAATGGAAATTTAGCTAGGAAAACGCGAAAAAATCGGCATCAAAATACGCCGTAGGCAATCTAGAAAGACGGCGAAAGGCGTACGTTTAGCCGTTCGACGCTGCACGGCTCGCAAAAAAAGCCTTTGTAGCGGTAAGATAGGCATAACCTACAGGTATAGTCTTATAGTCTGACGTAGATATACAACTATTATATTAGATGAATCATTTTAGCATTTTTTTGCCTTAATTCTAAATCGTGCAATTGCTGTATGAAAACTGTAACGTCAAGTATTACTTGTGTACGTCATCCCATCTCAAAAATACTGCAATGTTATTAGACGAAAGTTTATAAGCAACATCCTCTGTTTAGGGATCTTGGTTATAACCAGCAGTCCTGTACGTAACCCACTATCAATAAAAACCAAGGCACTATTATTGTATCAAGTAGTGGTACCTAATGAACGGAAATGTTTGCGCTCGCTGTGGGTGATTCTTATTATCTCCCAAGTCTGATGTTGCCCCAATACAGGGATAGTTAATTGCAGCATCGATGGCTGCAGGCTAACGCTCATTATTATTGGGAGTTGGGCTTTCTTCCTCTGTTTTCGTAGGATATTTTGGCCCTCGCGGCGACGCGCTGCTTGTGTAGGGTTGGCATTTATGCGGACCGATTCACAATAGCCTATAGCCTGGTTAGGCATCCGTATAAAGAAAACTATACAGGGTGACTTTTTTTAAATATATTTTCTGGAAATTGTTTGACTGATAGAATTGAGAAAATTATTAAAAATTAGTCTAAAATTCGAAAACATATCTATATTTGATCGGTCAGTGGTCGAGGTGATTAGATCGCTGTGGGTTCGACCCCCACAGCCAGTAGACTATAATCTATATTCCTAGATATGATTGGAACCTCTGTGCGGGTATGATAGGGTGGAAGAATGTTGCCTTGGGTCAATGTAAGAGATTGATACCAGGTGACGTTTGACTACCCCCCTAATTAAAGCCTACCAACGTAAGTCGTTCCTGGGCGCAAATGCGGCCTGCTTCGTAATAATATGCCACCCCTCTCCCGCTCAAGTTTTCAACATCTGCGCTAATCTTCGTGATTAGAATGAGAGGTAGAGACATTATTATTATTATCTATAGAAAACATACATACTCGTAAGTATGGAAACTACTTACAGATTGAAGTTCATAACTGAATATGCTGAAACAGAAACTACTAATTTTAATGGAACTTAATTTGTTAGCCACAATTAGTTGTCGGAACGTAGCTACAACTATTGCAGGTACTTTAAAGTGTTTGCCACTACCTATAGGTCTAGAGAATAAACTTTTGGTATCTGCTACGTTGTGGTTCCGTGTATGGTGACGTCTCAGCGTAAAAACCACAACTTTTAAAGATATCAACACTCTCCTACCACTCTTTCTTATTAATGTTATCAATTCGTATGACAGCTAATATTGTTATATTTCATTTCTTTCTACATACTCTATTTCCATTTGCTTAACTCTGAATCAAGTAGGTATTAAATAGATATTAAGAAATGCAGGGCGTATTATTTCCGCACATGAAATAAATATTATTGTACCGTGATTTGAATCCTAAAATGAAATGAATTAAATTTTATTAACGAACATAGTGATGAAAGTTCGAAATCCAGCACGCGCCTTTAAAATATATATTTTAATTAAATGTTGTATAAAATATCTAATAATATGATGTGTGAATGTGACACTCTAGATGGTGAAAAATATGTTTTATTGTTCGTTGGAAATGACATTAATTTTTATGGATTTTAGTTAATTATTAATTAAATTCCATGCAGAAATGACGGCAAAAGCTCTATTTGTGAAGTTAACGCTAATGTTTTGCAATAATGGCGACCTAAGTCTTGCCTGGCAAAATAACGCATTTTGAAAATCTTACTTTGAAGTTTGCTAAAACAAAAATAACTTAAAAATAATTGATAGTTTAGCTTTCGTAATAGGAATTGCCGATATGTAACCTTTAAGTAATATTTACTATAAAGTATCGAACAAGGATGTAGCGTTATTTTGTGACTACCTCACATTATCTGTTCAAAGTTCCCACTGCTACTTCTTAGTGGCATTTTTCTCATTGTTCATTTTGAACGCGGTACGTTACGTTTACATTGAACACACTCCTATTTTATCATCTCTAGTAGTAGTTGAATACTTATTCCTGCATTATTATTTTTATTTAATTTCATTATTTCTTTGTAGCTTTGCTTGTTACCACTGTTGCATGTCTTGTCCTTGGATTTTTTGTCGCGTTTTGACCCAGATATTTAATTTGGGTTAAGACACCACTACCATATTTATAGCTTAATATAGGCATACTTTTATATGGGGTTTTGATGTCCATACTTAGTACTAAGTCTACAGTTACAAAAAATATGATATATGTTCACAAAGACCAAAACAACACTCCACATGTGACATAATCAAATGAGTGCAGATATTACATAATGACGAACAGCGTGGAGGTTTTCAGATTTGGGAAACTACTTGTTAAAATTTGCCTCATGCCGAATTTAAGAGTAAAATGCATTTTATAGTTGCTATGCGTGGTGATCCTTAATAGTTTTACAAGTAATGATAACGTTATTTAGACTAGTACTACGATTTTAAGCAAACAATTAAGTTTTCCTGAATATCGCAGCAACTATCAAAACTACTTGAAACTTGAAGGTGATTGCAACTTTGAAGTCTTATTTTAGTAACATGAGTTAGTCGCTGCTACCAGGAGAAATAATAAATACGTAATAGTGACAGTAGCTTTGTTGTATAAAGTTATTTATACAACATAACAGCTTTAGGGGTGGTTACTAGTAGTTATAGGTTACAGGTTTCAGTCTTAGTTAGTGTTACTTTGGTGCTAGTTGGGAGATGCCCATGATGTCACCACATTCTAACCATCATATGCGTTTTATTTTAATGAAATGGTATTTTATTGCAAATTTAATGGCTCTGGTAGAAGGACTCTAGCTGTTTGGATTTTTGAAGAATGTCATTTTTCAAAATTTTAGTAAACCTTTTTTTATCTGCAAATACTTTAAACTAACAGATTTTATCGTTCCAAAAAAACTACACAATAAGTAATAGACGAAATAGGCGAAACAGAATCGGAGCTCTTTCAGTTAAGTAGCAGTGAATTATACAGTGATTCAAAATTTATCCAAAAAATTTTTTTATGTAGGTACAGGGGATTTATACAAATACAGTTTTGTAAGAAAATCAAAAAGGGCACTTCGAAAATGATTAAAAAATACTTTTCTGTACGGCACTGGAAACTGGTCTACTGTAAATGTTGTATTATATATACCAAAGAAGAACTTGTGTTCATGCGAGTTGTGCTCTGTACAAATTTCGACTTTTCAGTGTTATATGTACATAGTTAATTTGTGAAAGTAGTGCAACTGTCTTTTTAAAATTAGCTGTTTTGTTTCCTGTTTATTTTTGTCCTCACTATAACAAAAACGCGGGATAAAGAAATACAGATAAACGGGGTCCTCCAAATCTATGTCGGCAATTTATAAACAGCTGTGATCGACAAATATGAGTAATAGCTGTGGTAAATGTAAATTAAAGAAAAGCGATGGTCTCGTTGGCTGTGAGGGTTCCTGTGGAAAATGGTTCCATCATTCATGCGTTGGCTTGAACCTATCTGATTTTTCTACATTTGAGAAGTGCAAGAATTTGCTGTTCATCTGTGATACCTGCCGTTTAAAATGTGAAGTTACCAAAAAGTTTAAAATTAATTTATACACTGAGAAGCTGGGACTTATTGATGATAAAGTTCTTGACATTTGTGTTAAAATAGAGACATTATTTCAGTCAAAACTAGAGGAACTACGAACAAGTATTATGTCGCAATCTGAGCTCTATCTTAGGAGAGAGGTTATCTCATTAATTAAGGAATGCAATGATTTTTCACAACCAAAATTTGTTTCCTATGTATCAGTAGTCCAAAACAAACCTGCCTTTGTGGTGCAACCGAAGGATAAAACGTAAAAGGTACACACTACTAAATCAGATATGCTGAAGACGATTGACCCAGTTGACTCTAATATACCCCTTTCTACTGTCAAGAATATCAGCAATGGCGGTCTTGTAATTTCCTGCAGGATGTTAATGAATGCGTAAAATTCAAATTCCTAGCGGTTGAACAATTGAGCAACAATTATGAAATCAAAGAAGTGATGGCTCTTAATCCAAGGATCAAGGTTGTGGGAATTTCTGAATGTGTTGTTTATAAGCAGGAACTTGACAAACTCACGTCAAGTATATTAAATCTTCAATGGCAGTTAACGAAAAGTGTTGATGATTCATCTTGTGATTTACACAAACATCTCTCATATTATTATCGAAACGTTCGAGGCCTCTACTCGAAAACGCAGTTACTGTATACATCGTGTATGGGGAGTGAAAGGTCTAATGTTAATGCATTTTACGAACCTTGGTTGTATGATGGTATTCACAGCTTTGAACTTTTTGACATGAATAAATATGACGTTTTCCGTAAAGATCGCAATTTTGAGAAAACTAATACTAAGCGTGGGGGCGGTGTATTAATTGCTACGGATAAGGATCTTAATGCCTCTGAGGTTGATATCTATTCGTCGTGTGGAAGTTTAGTTGACTTATACTTCATTGATATTGTTGCTGTTAAAATGAAATGCAAAAGTAACTTTTTATTTCTGTTTATCCTATACGTTTGTCCAAATACAAGCGTTCTTGAATATGACATTCTCTTTGAAGCTCTCGAATCATACCTACTATGCACTATATGACTCATATTTAGTTATCTTAGGAGATTTTAATATTCCATAAATTAATAAAAATGCAACAAATAAATTCGATAAAGCTCTTGGAAAATTTTCAGAGTTCTATAGTCTTACGCAATTCAACAATGTCCGCAACGTAAATAATCGAACCTTAGACTTAGTTCTTTCTAACTTTTCTTGTAATATTTGTGATTCTGATGGAATATTACTTATTGACTCTCATCACCCTCCACTGGATATTGATTTGTTACTTGCTGTCTCTCAAGTGAACAATTTTCCTAATACCTTACATAATACTGTACCCAATTTTAAGATGGCTAATCTTATTGACCTTTATCAGCATATATTAGAGGTTGATTGAAAAATTATTAAGAGTACCAATTCTGTGGATGATGCTGTCCAGCAGTTTTATAACAAAATAAATTTTTGCCGTTGAGACTTATGTAGGTACCTCGGAAAGCTCCTACTACTGCGCCGTACCCAGTTTGGTTCAATAAGGAAATTATTGTAAATTTAAAATAGAAAAATCAGGCGTGAAAAATATACAAGAGAGCCCGTAGTGTGGAAGATTATGACTATTTTAAAAATATTCGTACGTTATTAAAAATACAAAAAACTGAAGCATATAACGCGTATATCTTGTCACTTGAGCGTGACATAAGAACCAACCCTAATAAGTTTTGGTCCTTCATAAATAGTAAATCTGGTTCGTATTCTATGCCCTCTGCATTGCCTTACAATAACGAGCAGCTCGCAAATCCTACTGACATTGTAAATTCGTTGCAGATTATTTTTCACCTGGCGATCATAAAAGTGATATATTTCACCACCTAGATTCAGTTAATGTTCCATCACTGCTCCTGACTGAATTTACCGAGGATGAGATATTTTTGGCGCTGAAAAGACTTAAGCCCAATATGACTGCTGAACCGGATCTCTTATTCCTGGATTTTTTCTAAGAGATTGTGTCACTGTACTGTGCAAACCTTTGTGCATGACATTTAATATTATTTTTAAAGAGTCAAGATTTTCAAATATGTGGAAAAAAGCTAGAGCCTGTCCAGGGTTCAAAAATTAAACAACTAAAACTATTAACTAAAAAAACTTAAAAACAAACATTACATATACGAGTATAACGTGTCTAATATAGCTTCAACCACAAACAGTGAATTGAAACACTATTAATAAAAAATATGTGCATTTTCATAAATAACTACTAAAGCTCCTTGAAATACAGTGAACATATCGATAAAATCACCCAAAAGGTTACAATTGTTACACATAGAATATATTGGAGACCTCATCATTAAATTATTTCTAGCTGGTGCTAGGTAAAAGAGATTATTATTCCTTGAAGTTAACCGAGCTGTCAAGTAATGTCTTGGTCTTCTTTTGTTTTGCGAGACTAAGACAAAATGAAGAAAATTCAAGACAAGAAAAGGAACAATATTAGTAGATATTATTATATAAGCTTCAGCTTTTCGATACTTGTCGAATATAACTCTCCCGTCAGCTATATTTGGTCGCATTAAACCGTCCATAAATTTCAAAGGCAATAATGCACTATAATTTCACATTAAGGAAATACCCATTTGGGCGAATGATTTATACACAGCCGGCAAAGTCGTTTCCCCAGCCTTAATATTCAAAAAGTAATCTAGAAGCCGCGTTAATATATTTCTCAACGTGCGCCGACCCGTTCGTAGTTAATGTTGCAATTTGTTCCTGTCTAGAAGCTGACATTTTCATATTCATTGAAGGTTTGCAAATTGAATATCGGCGTTTTACCTGTAGCGTAAACGCCACGTCAATATCTTAGTACCGCTAAGGAGGAAATATAAATTCGGGGTTAAACGCTTCGCGAGGGCTTCCCTTCCGATGCAACATTTAGTAGAACAACATCGGATCCATAGTCGTGAAAGTTACTACATTGTAGCGATTACTCTTGCATGAGGATAAAGGGGATAACCACGAGAGTTAAGCTATAATTTATTTTTTTCCGCAAGCAGAGGGAGAGAATCAGTGTTTATAGGTGTCAAAATCGTTCACTTAAACTTTTCATGTCACAGGTTTTAACATTATTTCATCTTGGTTTAATACTTAGTTTATGCTGTGTCAGAAATATCTTTATGATGCTAAAAAAATTGAATTTAAATAAACAAAAAACATTTATGTACTCAAATTTTTTATTTAGGTAATATTTTAATACTATACAGGGTGAACCTTAAATAAGAGCAAATATTTATACCAGCAGTACAGTTCACTGTGTAGAATACATAATTAATAGCTTTTTTACAAAAAAATAAGGAATAAACAAGTCAAATTTAAAATAAATTTCGTGATTTTTCAATCGAAAACTTGTTGAGGACCGCTGATCCGACTCCGATAGTAATATTTTTAGGAGTCATGCTGGATGAGAATTTCACAGCGTTGCCAGTGTTACACTAATGTCTTCGAATAGACTTCAATAATGTTAATTAGAATTTTTAGACCCATCAAAGAATGAGTGAAATATGTTAATTTATGAAAATATTAAATGCCATCTCCTCCCCTTTGCCATTTCTATACCTCACCAATAAATTAAAAGTATAAACCAGATTATCTACTCACAATTATAGTTCAATCAATTTGGTTATTATCCATTTTTACTACACTCCAACTGATTTATCACAATACGTTATCGTTATCAGTATCACAGATCGCTACTTAACAAATATGCTTTTAGCATGTCAACCTTTTCACTGTTTGAATAATGTGCCACATTTTATTTAATCACAGTGTATTTCACGAAAAATATTAATTAAATACACAAGACAAGAGGCAAACACTGCCCGTGAAAATAATAAGACGATTTAAATATGTTTTATACGTTAGCGTCGCAACTCTTAAAACAATGCGTCAAGCATTGCTTTACTTAATGAAACTATTAGCTTAGTTCGCTTTCATAAGATGCAAAAGTATCTCATATTAACTTTCAATTTACGTGTATTTAAATTATCAAATCCCTTTCCACAAATATTACATTTTTTTCCACTTCCTTTGCCACAGCTGCTCTGGGCCCTGGACCATAGTAGTGCACCGGTATCAACAAAACCTCTATCAATCCTAGAGCATGAGGATGGGGCGGAACAATTCGCTTACTGCTTGTGAGATGTACTTGTTATCTGTGCCTATGACACCAGTTTCTTTTTGTATGCAATTGACTCTGCTTTTAAATAGTTTACTTTGCCTTCTCTTGATATTGAACGCATACATCAAGCTAGTTATTCTGTCGTTCCATGTTTTGTGTTTATTTTTAAAATCTGTTTCACCAACTATGAAGTACGAAATGGTTAGCACTGACGTTGTTTGAGGTTATGTGACGAAAATTAACTCTGAGATGTTGTGTGAAAATCATAGTTTTTTGTTATTCTTCATAAAATAATTTAAGGCGACAGTTTGTGATAATCCTTCAGTGTACAATGGTATTAACTTGTGAAATATGGATAACTGTTTAAATAGTTGGTTTTTCAGTAAGTAGGTGAGCATAATAATGCACATTTATGGATAATTTTTGGAATTATTGAGCAAAATAACTTTCTAAATAATTTAATTGATAGTATCGAACTTGCGGAAATTCATATTTTAATCGTTTATGATAATAGTTTTACTTTACTTATTCCTAAAAACAAGTGTTTAATTGGAAACAATGGTAAATATTGAATTTACGTTAAAAAATATTTATCTTACAGACGATATGGCAACCTAGCCTTCAGTAAATCACTGACTTTCACTAGACTTGTCTATATGACGAACTACACCTGCAGTTAAAATATTTGTACTTATTTAAGGTTCACCCTGTATAATAGTTGTTTATGCAATAAGTGGGATGTACATATTATTACAATACAAACAGGATATTCCGCACAGGAACCGACATTAAGCAGATACATGTAAGGAGTCCCAAAATATTGCAATTGCCTTCAAAGTGGGGCCAAATATTTCGAAAAAAAATTAATACCTCTGAATTACTTTGACTTGAAATAACCAAATTTGGTACATGATTTAGGTTTATAATTGATCGCTTTTTAGTATGAGTTAAAGTATATCATGTCAGTGGACGGCGGTTTAAGGCGTCAGTACATGAATCGAGGTAACTAGATCGGTGTGGGTTCGCGCCCAGCTGCCGGTAGACCGTATATAAGCTATATTCGTGGAGAGGACTGGCACCCTCTCTGCGGGTATGGTAGGATGGAAGAATGTTAGCTTGGGTCACTGTGAGAGACTGATACCGGTTGATATTTAACTACCTACCCCCCTAATTAATGAGGTTTTCCAGGTTTTCCTCATTCCTGCTCTGAATAGTGGTTAGGGTTTACCAACGTAAGTCGTTCCTGGGCGCAAATGCAGCCTGCTTAATAATGATATGCCACCCCGCACAAGTCTCCAACTTCTAGGATAATCCCTGTGATTAGAATGAGGGGTAGAGATATTATTATTATATTGAAATACTACAAGGTGTTCACTGAGGGTGAGTCAGCCCTAAAATTGCACCAAGTTTTTCTCCGTTTATCGAATTTAAGAAGAATGATATTGTACTTAAAAAACTTTAAGGTTTTCAAGAAAAAATGCATTAGTGAAAGCAAGATTTTAATAGTGCTTATTAGAAGAAGTCAAAAAGTCAGTAGTAGACTTTGTCTTTAAAATTTGACAGTTAATAATAATACTAAAAAATAAAATTAAAACTAAAAAAATTGTTCAAAATGGGCACCATTTTCTCAGAAACATAAATTTATTATTGGCCGAAAATTTAAATTTACCGTTACATTTTTTATTCGTAATACGATTCCAAAAAACTTCTCGGGTTCAATTGGCGAGGAATGAACAAAATCCTTCAATGGCGTGGTGGCCAATTTTGAGGACAATTATTTCCTCGTGCTAGCCATTTATTTGGAAACTTAAAATTAAAAATAATCGACGGCGCAGTGCCGGCCAACCGTAGCAGCCGTAACGCAACAATATGAGATACGAGTAGGAACTGAAAAACCCCCTGCCCTCCCCTCTCTTATAGCCTAGCCCGAGAACAAAGGCAGATCAGAGAATCCCTACTAAAAGTAGGAATATTCAAGTTAATTCTGTTACTGGCAACGTCCGGTTACCTAGGTCAGCATAACAACCCAGAGATTCACTATAGATCAAATAACAGCACCACTATTCCAAATGAACTTATAACGATAAATATGAGTATTTATACTACTGAATAAACTCGCATAAAGTGATATTCACAACAAAATTTCGTGCCTTTTTCAGATACAAAATCAAATCTTAGTATTCATTGCACGTTGCCATGCTCTCCTTTGCTTTTGGTTAATACATATATTTGAGTTATATATTGAATCAAACAAGCAGTACGCAACACGAGCAACACTACTCCTAAAGTAGATATAAGGATCGAGTCGAGCGCAATCACTAGATATATGCGTATAATGATGTAGCGCCTGGCCACGCTCCATTCTCATGCAGCGAAGATTTGTAATTAATGGTGCATAGGTATAACATTCTAATATTTTACGGATCCATTATTTTTCACTTGTACTTACAAGCCTATTACGGACTGTTAGTATCGGCTGTCGGTTTTATGAAATCACTCCGTATTTTCCATTCATTACAGTTTATAAAAACTGCCCTTTGTTGGTCTCTTTTGGAAACGGATATTTTATATTACGGTGGTCATTGTCACTGTATGAAATCAATAGTGCCCTGCTGCAGTACATGTACCCTGAGGCTAGAGATGCCAGTTTCCAATTTAGCCCACGCTAGTTATAGCTAAATATTAAATCTATGCTTTGGTCCGCAAATTGTGAACATCCAATACTGACTATAAATATTATCCTCTACAGCATCCACTTCCGCAAGGTACAGAGTGATGAAAAATAATGTAGGTACGTAACATGTTTAGTAAAGAATAGCCATACATACCTTAAGGCTAGATTACCTTGGACAAAAATATAATTATTTACTCGATTAACTGCATTTACTCAATTGCTGACCGAAGTCCGCTTTGCGTCAATCGGTGAACTGCAATCAGCATGCGGAAAAGTAACACTTCCCGCACGTGTTAGATGTAATATTTTTCATACGATCATGGCAATGCTAATCAAGGGAAGCAATTTATTTTAATTATCAATTTATACAATAACAAGTAATTATTAAGTAGTTATTTAAACTAATAGAATATGTGGAACCAAAAAACTGCAGTGATTAGGGAATAGCTGCTAGATGCTATTCTTCAGTCACGGGACATGCTGTTAAGGTTCATGTACCACGTGCTTCAGCACGGTTCTCTTGAAGTTCTGATGAGGGATTTGATGCTTTGAGAATGTTGTGGGCTATTTTCTTTGTGCTATCCAAACAATCCTCAATGTATGACTAGTTTTCGTGTTTTGTGTGGTAATAATAAGGACATCCCCCAAATATCGTGGCTACTTTGGCCATAAGATAAATTTTCTATTTTCTTTATTTCCATTACTTTTGATTTTGTTTGACTTGCAATCAACATTTGATTTGTTCAAATATGCCGTTAGCTTGAGGTATTTTCCAATACCAATGTCCTTTATTTTGAAGCATAATTTCACCATCGAATACTTCGACCACAGAGCTGACGGAGAGTTACGTTTTGCAATATCGTGAAAATGGGCTCATCCTTTAAAAATGAAGTGTTCACGTTGGTAGGCCCTAAGCACCATTCAGTGCAGGAATGAGGGAAACCTGGAAAACCTCATTAATTAGGGGGGTAGTTAAATGCCAACCGGTATCAATCTCTCACATTGACCCAAGTCAACATTCTTCCACCCTACCATACCCGCAGAGAGGGTGCCAATCTCTCCACGAATATAGCTTATATACGGTCTACCGGCTGCAGGGGTCAAACCCACAGCGATCCAGTCACCTTGATTCAAATACTGACGCCTTAAACCGCGCGACCACTGACCGAAGATGAAGTGTTCTTCTCCATGCGCCATTGGTCAAAGGCGACGAGCTCTTTTTCATAGCAAATTCTTGATTGTTCATGGGTTAATGCATTACTTGCATCATTAGCGGTCTCCAATATTTCTGTCCAGACATCATTGAGAGACTCCTCACACAAGTTGGGTAGTTTACAACAAAGAGAAATGAAAAATAAATCAAACTCAACCTTCAAACTGAACCGATTAAAAATTTGAAAACTTATGTCAAAAAATATTAACATCTAAACTACTCGTAGTTATTATGGAAACAGCAGGAATTTTTATCGGTGATTACTTGTGTCGTGTGTAATTCATCGTTGCATCAACTTTACTGCTATTTACTGTTAGACGGTAAGCTGCATCGAGCGGTACGCATAAGCACCTTGAGAAAAAACGCGCGCAAACTTTTTTGCTTAATGCTGCCTAAATCCGCTGAATTACGTTGAATACAAGCATTGTCACAATAATACGATAGGCCTACTCTACAATGTAACAAAAATCGTGCGGAAAAGTACCATTTCGCCACGAAAAATCATGCGGAGTAGTACACTTTTCCACATGATAGAAGCTGAGCTGAGATTTGCTCAGTATGCTATAGGAGGCAAGGCATCCGACGACTCATCCGAAACAAGGAAACCTCAGTAGATGTCATGCAACATGTAAATACATCTCGGCCACATGCTGAACCTGTCGGTCCACCTGCATACACAGCTTTAACACAATTTGTAGTAAATAATACTACAGTTGTGTCTCTATTCTTTTGTTAATGATTTTTATTTTGCACTACAGCCGCATTTTAAATTTTACAGTATTACACTTATTGCAAAATATTGACAAGGAAGCTCACCTACCACCTTACTCACCTTAGATTGTTAATTATGTTCCTGTTATAATTTATAAATTTCAGACCACTTTCTTTTTGATTCTCGATACGTTCTATAGACCGCGGAAACTTCGAGAACCCTAAAAACATATATAAGCGGTTTGGTTTCGCCGAAAGAGTTCAGTTCTAAATTCAGCTTATATTGAGCCGCCGAACGCGTGACAGAAACGTCAAAGTAAAAATTTGACAGTTGCGAATTTGTTTGAAGTGTATTCATTGTGACAATAAAGTTTGTTTTTCTAAGTGAGGTGATTCAAGGCCAAGTCAACGTAGAGGTTACAATATTAATAATTTTCATTCCTGCAAACAAAGCAACCTATTCTGCAATTAATAATATTTATTAATGTTTAAACATACGATTATTCTTAAATTTAGTGTAATTTTAAAAAAAGTGAAAAGAGGATTAAGGATAAGAATATGTAAATATTTATATTAAATATATTTTTCTAAATTAATACATATGCTTAAATGAAGTTTTAAATTTTAAGAATGTTGTTATAGGATTGTTTCTTCTGGACCAAGTTGAGTCAAATATCTAACTATAAGAAATATTATATAAATTTTTTTAAATTTTGACAATGTCAAAAGTGATGTTCATCTGTCAAGAATAATATAAATTAAATATATTCACCTACTTCATCCAGAAATGCAGAAAAAGGTCAGACATCATCTATTGTGGTTGAATGAAATTGAGTTGTGTCAATAATTAAAAAGTAGTTCATATTAACTCAAACAATGATTATCAATAAAATAAATTAAATAATTCATATTTTATATGACAGCCAGATTATCTACTAGAGGATTTTGAAATCTTACTTTTAATTTAGGAAGTTACAGGAAATATTTTTTTTTGCTCGAAAGGACAGCATATACAAAAAATTGCAAGAGACAAAAAAGTTTCTAAATTGAACAGATAATTAATTATCTTAGAAAAGACCAGTGGTGTAAAAGGAGAAAGTTTTAGGGGGCTGAAAGGAGGCTCGACCCCAGAAAAAATATCACTCTGTAGATCATAACAACTGCTGGGCAGGGTTAAAGATTGAAACATTTTAAGTTAGTCTACGCTCCAAGTAAATATCTCAAAAACTGTGGAAGATACAAAGAAGAAACAGAACGGAGAAATTATTGAATGTTTATATGATTTTTTTTCTTAAAGTTATGCACAGATTAACGCCCCTGTATGAAGACATACTATTATGAAAAATCCTATAAAAATCCTTTGCATTTTCCTAATTTTTCCGTTTCATTTTATTTTACAAGGGAGGAACGCATTAATATGAGTCCTTACTTTATTCAGCGTGAATATAATAACTGCGAAATAATTTTAAATTGGATAAACTCTAACAGTATCTTTGATAAATAAGGCAGGGAATTCGCTTTGCATATTTCATGGCAAAAATAGAAGGGCCGTCCCAAACGGGTCTCGAATTAAATATGAATTACCCGACAGCACATACAGACCCAGATTTAGAAAATTCAAATCGAATGAATAAATTACGGCATTAGCTCGTATAAATCTGGGATGAATCCTATTTACAGGGCCAGATCCAAAATATAACAGACGCTATAGGTGTGAACATGTCCGGTTAGAACTAAATCTCACATGCGATTGGAATATTTATAGAGTGAATTTAACGGCGGGATAATATGGAGAACAAGGAATAACCCAATAAAAGAAATATATTTGTCTATGAGAATAAACTTTAAAACTCCAATAAGAGTCCTGAAGTCAGACAGCGATTGAGTCAAACACAATCCTCCTTGACTGAGGAGGTTTCCTACAAACTGCTGATTCCCTTCTCTCCATCCGCTCACAAACTCAGGACTGATGGCATAGAAATTATACAGGGTGTCCGGAAAATCTCTCAAGTGCAGATAGAACATGAAAAAATAAGACGACAAGTTCCTATCTATCACTGCAGTGTTTGCAGTGCAACATATTTAGCTTTTTTAGTTTACCAGGGGCTGGCTAAGCTTTACAACTTAATACCTAAATTTTTAGCACTTTAGACTTTAAAATAATGGTCAGTGGTAGCGCGGTTTAAGGCGTCAGTACTTCGCGGTGACTAGATCGCTGTGGGTTCGACCCCCGCGGCAGGTAGACCGTATATAATCTATATTCGTGGAGAGATTGGCACCCTCTCTGCGGGTATGGTAGGGTGGAAGATTGTTGGCTTGGGTCAATGTGAGAGATTGATACCGGTTGACATTTGACTACCCCCCTAATTAATGAGGTTTTCCAGGTTTCCCTGATTCCTGCACTGAATGGTGGTTAGAGTCTACCAACGTAAGTCGTTCCTGGGCGCAAATGCGGCCTGCTTAATAATAATATGCCGCCCCTTCTCCCGCACAAGTCTTCGGCTTCTGGGCTAATCCTTGTGATTAGAATGAGGGGTAGAGATATTATTATTAATACTATTATTATTATTATTATAATTATAATTATTATTATTATTAATGAATCTGGCTTTAACTTAAAATTAAAAAAAGTTCTCTTGTTTATTGTCGACAAAATGAACCGTTTACTACGAGAAAAATAATAATAAACGAATTCATGTTTTATTTTTAATAAACATAATGATTTCTATTTTTTTTCTCGACAACAAAGTGCAATACTAAAGTCATTCAAACAACAGGAAAGTTTCATGTTATGATGTTTAATCCGAAAAAATACAAAATTTAAAAAAACACAGTGATGTTTCAGGAGGACCCTTAACAAAATTATTGAAAAACTTCATAAGAGGGAACATAGGTCGAACTTTTTCTCGTAAATGGTTAATTTTATCGACAATAAACAAGAGTACCTTTTTTTAGCCTGAAGTTGAAGATAACTAGATTTATTATTTTAAAATCTTTATCATACAGAGTGTTAAAAACTTAGGCATTAAATTGTGCAGCTTAGCCCGCCCCTGGTAAACTAAAAAAGCTAAAGCCAAGGATACTATTTTAAGAGGCCCTTACTAGTGTCCATCACATTAAATTTTTGTTACATTACATTAAGTAGGTACTTTCAAAGTGATTCAAGAAAAAACCATAACCAGCGGCGTCCTTCAGGGACACATATCTCCGTAGCGAGGGCCTGTAGGAAAAAAAATATAGGAACTTGTCTTCTTATTTTTTAATGTTCTATCTGCACTTAGAGATTTCCCATATTTCCACAGACACCCTGTGTATAAATCGGAAATCTCATTATATTGCATGCTAATAAATTTTTGCTTTGATTTGTATTTTGGAAGTATTTCTGTCCCGTGTTATTATATCTGTGTTATAGGAATTGTTTTCTTGTTTTGTCGTAATCTTTTATAATTAATTTATATTGTGGCTATCTGCAAAATGAAAAAGAGAGACTGGCGGATCTATTGGTTTCCATAGGTTTTCAAAAGATTCTTAGTTAAGAAAAGATCGGAATGGAAGGTACTGAAGGTACTAAGTGCAGTCGAAAACATACTTTTCAGCCAGATAATCAAAGAATTTGCAGTAAGCGTTTTTATAAAGATTTTAAAGATATATGTTGTAGAAGAAAAATTATCATAAATTAAATTTTAACTTGCAGGTACAAATTCATGTGATGTGTTGTATTCAACTATTACATTAGATCAGTCAATTTAGCATTGTTTTGCCTTAATCTGAAGTCTGAATGGTACAGTTGATCTGTAAAGACTGTTCGATTAAGTACTAATACCAGTACGCAGGCTATCCAAAACACCATGCAAAAAGAACAAAGAAAGATAGTAATTGAACTTCCCAAGATGAAAACTCCAATAAGACAAGAACACTTAATATGGTCACCAGCAATTCAAATTGCCAATGTAACTTAAAATTATTTAAACAAATAAGGTCAACTTAGATATATAATTATTCAGATAAGTAGGTACAGATAATTTACTATGAACAGTAACTGAGATTGTGTTGTACCACTTGTATTTATTATATTTGCTTGTGACAATAATGAATACACCTATTTTCATATTGCATTTCTTTTGTGTAACATTACTTAAAGGGCGCCGTATTTTTAAAATAGGGTTTTTTACAAATACAAGTAATTTTATACATTTAAGAACTGAATAATACATACGTAATAAAGGAAATGACCGATTTTATATAACGTATGAGCGCATTATAAATTCTTTTGAAAAAACTAATATGACAAAACATTTGAAGAGCCATGCGTCGTCCAGCGCTGAAGACTGTATTTTTCTAAGAACTTACAGACTCCTTTTCTAAAAGAAATAGTACATTAAACAAACTAGAGAACCTCAAGTTACACACGTTTTTAGAAAAATATATGGACCGAAAAATCTCTCATGAAAGTACGTTAAGACTAAGATAGGTATATCGATAGGGTTTACAGCAATATACTGACATCAGTACGCAAAGACCGAAACCTTGTCTCAGCACTAAGGTTCGTCTGGGAAGTCTTGTCATTTTTACATATTATCTTAATTTATATACGTATTATATCCTAGACTTAACCTTGTTATTTGATAACTGTACTACGTTGTGAGATATTTTCTGTGAACATTTTAATATGTTCATTTGTAAACTGATTACGGTCCTGTTAAACTCAGCGCTCCACTATCTCCACTGATACTAAATATATAAATTTGCTAATAGATAACGTGGTATTAATTACTAACTATAATATAAAATATACAAATTAAATATATTTGGCTTTCGATAATTCGTGTCACATGCGACAAAATGGCGAATGCGCCACGTACAAAGTATAATAAAATACCAATAATAAAAATATATTAACTTAATAAATTAGGCAGTCTTATTTTAGCAAACATACAGAAAACATACATTTTCGGAAATAAAAAATATTTTCACTTTGGAAGATTTTGTGGAAAATACTATTTTTCACGTTTTAAAGCTGTTTATCACTTAAAATAACTTATTACATTATTATTGGTCAAATTATGTAATGTTACTCAATTCTATCCATAAGTATGTGTCTTCAAAATAGCG
Organism: Monochamus saltuarius; assembly: GCA_025584915.1. NCBI lineage: Eukaryota > Metazoa > Arthropoda > Insecta > Coleoptera > Cerambycidae > Monochamus > Monochamus saltuarius. The sequence continues at coordinate 65,408,363 of CM046722.1, read as the reverse complement.
GTACAATTTGATGATACTTCAATTTATGTTTATTAACTTTTTTTTTGCTTCATTACTGTTTAAGTCATATTTGATATCAAAAACATAACTGCCATTTCCAACACAATGCAGATCCATAAATACAATAAAGTAAAATCAAAGAATTGAAATGCTTATTAAAAAGCAGCTTTGATATATATATATATATATATATATATTATCAAAACCCTTCTACCTAATAAGGTGTAGGGTAATTCACAAATTACAATTAATTTATTACATTTCAATTTCAATATTATGTACAAATTTCGCCCATTCCTTCTTATTTCTTGCTAAAATTTTTGCATCTGCCCATGTCCATCCTTTTACTCTCAAGATATCTCCTAGTATTTTGTCCCAGGTTTGTTTTGGTCTTCCCCGTTTGTTCCTTTTTTGAGTCCGTGCTTCCCATATCTGCTTTACTTTTCTCATATTTCCCATCCTATGTAAGTGGCCCCACCAGCTTAATTGTCTTTTTTCGATGAATGCTAGTATCGATTGTATTTTCAGTTGTTTTCTTATTTCTGTATTTTTATTCTATTTCTTCTAGTAACTCCCTTAACTCTCCTGAGGTATTTCATCTCCACTGCTTGAATTTTACTCTTCTGTCTTCTTGTCAAAACCCATGATTCACAGCCAAATGTTAGGACTGGTCTGAATATTGATTTGAATATATTCATTTTCGTTGTTCTAGACACTTCTTTGTTATTTAAAAATTTATTACTTAGAGCATGATATAAATTCAAAGCTTTTCCTATTCTGCTATTTATTTCCGAATCTTGTTTCCCACTATCTTCTATTTCTACCCCCAAATATTGAAAAATTTTTACTTGTTCAATATTAACATTTTCGATGTGTATATTTATTTACTATCTTTTTTTCCCATTACCATTACTTTAGTTTTACTTTTATTCATCTTCATTCCATAGTCTCGTAGTACTTTATTCCAAATCTCTAAATTTTGTTGTAAATCCTTCGGATTTCTTGCCATTATTACTACATCATCTGCAAATGCTCCTTCTGAAATGACTATTGGTTGTAAGTTTCTATATCCTATACATAGCTTTCACATCTTTTGAACACTTCTTTATTATTTCGTCCATGAACACTATGAAAAGCAAGGGGCTTAACCCTCCTCCCTGTCTCAATCCCGTTTTTGTTGTAAATGCATCTGAAGTTCTGTTCTGACTAATGACACGATTTATATTGTTTGTATAAATATTTTTCATGATTCTTAGTGTTTTGTCATCAGTGCCCCTTTCACGTAATATTTTCCATAGCTTTTCCCTTGAGACGTTATCAAAAGCTTTTTCAAATCTATAAATGCTAAATAAATATTCCTTTCCTGTTGAGGCAGTTTCTCTATTAATTGCTTCAGTGTAAATATATGATCTTGTATGCTTCTTCCCTTTCTAAAGCCACTCTGTGATTCTTCTAATGTGTGTTCTATTTTTGCTCTTAATTTATTATCGATAATTTTTTCATATATTTTCATACCTGTACTAAGTAGAGTGATTCCTCTATAATTGTTACAGTTCTTCTTATCTCCTTTCTTATGTACTGGTGTTATTAGTGCTACCTGCCAATCTTTTGGTATTTTTTCTTGTTTCCATACTTCATTATATATTTTTAAAAGCTTTTCAGTTCCTCTCACTCCAATATGTTTAAACATTTCGGTTGTTATTTTGTCATAACCTGGTGCTTTACCATTTTTTAACTCTTTTATTACATTATGTAGTTCCTTTAATGTTATATACTTTCCATTATTTTGTCCATCATCCTCTTCATAGTTTAAATTATCGTTAATTTCTTCTATTTGTTCATTGTTAGAGCCTGACGATGTTTCCGTTACGTCTTCATTACCACATAATAACTCCTTGAAGTATTCTTTCCATCTTTGCATTATTTCTTTATCTCCTGTCAGTAATTCTCCATTCTCATTCTTAATATAATTTGTTTGGTGCGTCTGCTCATTTCTGAGGGATTTCAGTGTTTTATAGAATAATTTTTGGTTCGCCTTGCTATCTGTTTCCATTTTTTGTCCTAGTTCATTCCATTTTAATCTTTTCGCTGCCATTACTTTTTCTTTTACTAATTTTCTTTCTTTTTTGTAGATTTCATAGTTTTCCGTTGTTTGATTACTTAAATATTTTTTCCATGTGTTTTTCTTCCTTTTTATTTGTTCCTTTATTTCATGTGTCCACCAAGCGGTTTGCCTTCTTACATTACTTTTTCTGCTAACGCCACATATCTGTTTTGCCGTGTCAAGTATGATTCTTTTTAGATTCTCCCACATTTTTTCTATGCTATCGTTTTCATTAATTTCTGCATTTTGTTCCAGTTTTTTATTTATCGCTATTTCATATTTCTGTGCTATTTCGATTTCTAAAAGTTTATATGATCTTATTGATTCATATTCCATAAGTTTATCTGGTTTTTGTTCCTATAGATCTTATCTTCTACTTTTTCTTTTATTTTTGTTACCAATAAATAATGATCACTGCCAATTTCAGCACCTCTTTTGACTTTAGTATCCATTACCACTCTTCTGTTATTTCTCTCTACTAACAAATAGTCAATTATTGATTTTTCTTTCCTACTTTTTACTTCTCTCGTATATTTATTTATGTCCTTATGTTGAAAAAAGGTATTTGTTATTATTAGTTCGTGTGTTATACAAAAATCTAGCATCCTTTCTCCATTATTATTCCTTAAACTTTGTCCATGTGTTCCTATTACGCCGTTGTATATAGAGTCTCTTCTCCCAACTCTGCTATTAAAATCTCCAGCTATAAATACTGCGCCCTTTGCTTCTTCTACTTCCGTCGAAAGTTCTTCCCAAAACCTGTCTTTGTCACTTGCTGCTGCATCATCATTTGGTCCATATACAGTTATTATTGTTCTTTGATTACCATTGTCATCCTTCAGTTCTACTGATAATATTCTTTCTGACACCGCATTCCACTTGTGAATTGTTTGGGCTAGTTTCTTATCTATAATACAACCGATTCCTCCTGCTGCTCTAAATTTTTCTGGTACTCCACTATATATAAATACATGGTCTTTTGTCATTTTAATACTTCCCTGTCCCTTTTTTTTAGTTTCTGTTATTGCTAATATGTCTAGTTCTTGTTCTTCAAACTCTTCTTCTAACTCGTTTTCTTTTCCATGCAGACTTCTAATATTCCATGTTCCGATTTTCCAAAAATTTTGTTGTCCTCGTTTTTCCTTCACTTGGTTTATCCGTATTTCATTTCTTAATCGTTTATCATGCCGAGTTGTTTCCATAGCTTTGATATAAATGTTCATAAATTGTGTAGTTGTTATAGTTTATACAGGGTATCCCAACGAAAATTTGACCCCCCCTGTAATTGGAAAACCGAATAATATTTCAAAATTCGCCGAGACACGTCGATTTTTGTTCTTGGAGTGAGCTTTTTGACAGTCAAGCCAACTCGATATGTTCATCCCCTAATGCCTAGCAACCCCAACTTAAAAATTTCAAATGCAACTACCTGACTTGTGGCACTTCATTGCGATTACAGTGGAGTACCGTTTTTAGAAATCGGTTGAGATTTGACAGAATTATTAGTTACAAACGAAAAGATGACAAACCAACTTACGCGTAGTAATTTCTACACAAATGCCCACCACTAATAAGTTTTTCATCTACTACACATGACCGCATTACCTAATTGTTATTGATGTGTCTATCAGTTTACAAAAAAGTCAGAAATTAAATAAAAAAGCTGAAGCAAATAATAAATCAGATTTATTTGATGAATTGCTCAAAATGACCCCGTTAACTTCCAAACAATAATACAGTCTGTTTTCAAATTCTGTTCGAACATTGTTAAAGACCGCAGTTATTAATCGGCATTCTTTACAATTTTCTGACGTAGCACTTGCAATGTTTCCGGCTGAGTGGCGTACACTCGTGGTTTTAAATGACCCCACAGAAAAAGTCCAAAGGGGACAGATCCGGAGATCTTGGTGGCCATTCGACGGACCACCTCTTCTGCCAATCCAATGCCCCGGGAAATGGTCATCCAAAAATTGTCGCACAGCAGCAGCATAGTGCGGGGCGCACCATTTTTTGGAAGGTTATTTCAATTTCTAGTAAATTGTCGTAACTTTCTAAGATCTCTGTTATCCTAGGATCAATTGTACTTTCCAATAATTCTAGATAGGTGTTTCCATTGAGATTACCTTGGATGAAAAATGGTCCAACAAGATGGTCGTCCAAAATGCCTGCCCAAACATTCAATTTTTGAGGTGTCTGAGTATGAAATTCCCTGATTAAATGCGGATTAGTATCACTCCAATAACGACAATTGTGTCTATTCACTTCGCCATTCAACATAAATGTGCATTCGTCGGAGAAACATGTATTGTAGAGAAGATTTGGATTCAGTAGAAGTTGTTCACTAAAGTATTAGCAAAATTGGTACGGCGATCAAAGTCATCTTCATCAAACTCTTGAACCAGACTCAACTTAAATGGATGAAACTAGTGTTAATTCAAAATACGATGAACACTGGAACGGGATACGCCAGAAGCTTGAGACACAGTTGTAATCGATTGCTTAATATCCATCCGTACATGACCCAAAACTGCCACTTGAACTGCTTCATTTCGAACTGGCCCAATTACTTCACGTTTCTTGTTTAAAAGCGAACCTGTTGCAACAAATTTGTCAATCAGGTGTTTAACGTACTGGTGGTTTACATTTTTTTCAGGATGATTGGCATTAAAAATTCGTGCGCAATCGTGATTTCGATAATAAATTGCAACAATTTCTACTCTTTCCGCGATAGAATAAACCATTTCGAACACACGTTAATACTTTCAATAACGGCTGAAACTAACGATTTCTTGGTCAAAACAGCGACTTTTTTGTAGTACTGATTTTTGTTGTTTTGAAAAGGTCTGAATTCCTATAAACTTAAGTATCTTCTACTAATAACTATTTTAGTATCTAGTTTTATTTGCTTCAGCTTTTTTATTTAATTTCTGACTTTTTTGTAAACTGATAGACACATCAATAACAATTAGGTAATGCGGTCATGTGTAGTAGATGAAAAACTTATTAGTGGTGGGCATTTGTGTAGAAATTACTACGCGTAAGTTGGTTTGTCATCTTTTCGTTTGTAACCAATAATTCTGTCAAATCTCAACCGATTTCTAAAACGGTAGGTCACTGTATTCGCAATGAAAAGGGGTTTAAAATGATGTGCCACAAGTGGGGTAGTTGCATTTGAAATTTTTAAGTTGGGGTTGCTAGGCATTAGAGGGATAAACATATCGAGGAGTTGGCTTGACTGTCAAAAAGCCCCCAAGAACAAAAATCGACGGGTCTCGGCGAATTTTGAAATATTTTTCGGTTTTCCAATTATAGGGCGGGTCAAATTTTCGTTGGGATAACCTGTATAGTTCAAAAGAATATCAAATGTAATTTAACCATCACGAATCGACACTAAATAGTTCTAATGATATTTTACTATGACACTATACCCAACCGCAAAGACTCTAGAGAGTTAGTTTGTAGAGCGCGACAGGTGAAGCGTGCGATGAGCAACATTTCATAGGCGTACAGATATAAAAAATATACAACAATGACAAAAAAATGCATTACATAACATCCATTATTTTTAGTAGAAACGGTGATACAACAGTTTTTGCCAATTTCGAGGCGTTAGATAATAAAATGGTAGAGTTATTTCCAAATTTCATCTTATATTATCAATTACTCAAGGTCGAAAATAATAGAGAGGAAGTAATTCACGGCGAGATGACTACGAAAGGTGAGGTGAGATGATTACCAGTGCCAGTTGAGAAGGGTTCAAAGCGCACAAAATTATCAAAAATAAGCTGACGTCGAGTGAACTTAGCACATTAACAGTTTACTTTAAATGTTCCCCTGGTGGCAACTTCTCCACAATTTAGAATGCCGTGCTTATGGATGGCGATCGCACACCACCACCCACTTACA